>CAUJRU010000026.1:2213575-3703226 GCA_963277665.1 Viscum album | reverse complement strand
GCCAGGGGCTAGCGACTAGCACCGAAAGGCGTATTCCCTAAAACTAGGAAGGAATTTTCATTATAACTAGTAAAAACACTCAACCATTCACACAACATGATACAAACACAAGTGTACTGTATAACAAAAGAGTGCTAAAAGTAAAAGGGGTCGGAATACAAGCCCAACTGTAAGGGTACAAGTATAACTAAAATACTATACAACTGAAGAAAAAGAAAGATAGATGCTATGTTATCCTCCGAGGTTCCTACATGAAGTGTAGGTATAGATCAACTCCTCAGCAATCCATGTCCACCCATCTCCTCCATGTACCGACTCGTCATATGGTCCACCTCTGGGCACTGTCTAGTCCTGGTTCCCTCTTCCTCGATCAACGCTATCCGTCGTCTGCGCCAAATACAACGTGGTGTGTGCATATCCCGTGCAGGGGTGAGTATAGAGATACATATTAGGGACCTCGAGACCATCAAGGTCTCACAAAATACACAAAGGATAACCCATAAAGCATGAGGTCAACTATCAACCCCACATAGGTATATACCCATACATATACCTAAGTTATCAAGTAACCCCATCTCAATAATGAGGAAAACACAAAGTCCAACTCCAAATCCCCATGCTCAACTATTCTAAAAAGAAAGAAATACCATGAAGGAAAGTAACACACAGGTACGACACACAAAATAATACCACCAAGGTATTACAGGAAAGGAAAGTACCACACAGGTATGAACTCAGTTCACACTACTAAATCATCTTACTCTATTATGAGGCAGACCCACATAAGATCTCTCGGTGATGACCCACACAGGATCGCTCGGTGCTGACCCACACAGGATCACTAGGTGCTGACCCACACAAGATTGCTCTATGATGACTTACATAGAATCTCTTGGTGATGACCCACACATGATCACTCGGTACTGACCCACACATGATCTCTATAGGTGCTAAACCACATAGGATTTCTTGATGCTGACCCACACAAGATCACTCTTCATTCTTCATGTCACAGCCAAAAACTAGGTTCCCGCACTACGCTCTCTTTTCTCAGAGAGGGTCCACTCCAAAAGCCACTGGTCAATACTCCAACTACTACAATGTCTCAGGGAGAAGTATCTCAATATACCTCCATGTCATTGGGGTCTCAACACAATAGACAGTGCGTCAATCGGATGCCTGGTCTAGGATATATTAGCCTTTTAGTCCTGATGGCTCAGTTGGATTCATGCTCGATCCAAAACGTCCATTCCCCAACATTATCCAAAACTCCAGTGGGGTATACTCAAAGGGACCGTCTCATTCCATTTTTTCCAGCACCACTGACAATTCGTCCAATGGACTTATAGTGCCAACGTTATATCTAAAAGAGCGTAAATGGGTCATAGTGGGTCTGGGTACGGTCTGACCCGGTCAGACAAACCCGTCCCAACCCGCGGGGTCTGGTCCCGACCACTGGGTCTGGCATGGCCCGCTGGGCTCGGCCCAGCGCTGGGCAGCGCGAGGCACCTCGGAGGCCGCGTGGGCCGCGAGGGTCCGCAGGGGGGGGGGGGTAGGATGTCATGGAGCGGCATAGAGGCCGCAAGGGTGGCCGTGGGCAGCGGTGTCCGTGGTCGGCGGAGGCCATCGGGTGGCAGTGGCCACGGAGTAGCGCCATTTGTGTCGGTGCCTGCGTCGCATCCCACAGTGGTGTCAGCCTCCATTCTCATGCCCCTTTTTGGTTGGTCACTGACCTCCTCCGTCACAATGAACACCAAAAATAATCACAAGAATTTTGGAGAGGATGGTCCATGTTTGGTTGGACCACACCCTCTGCATTAGAGTGGTAGAAAGAAACTATAATATCTTTTTGAATTACGAAGAGTCGTCACGAAGGAAAAGGGGAAGAATTTCAAACAACCACCATACCTCATTTGTTTCTTCAATGGAGGTCACGAGGAATGAGACGATGTTGTTGGGGATAGATGATCATCGATTGAAGACATCCCATATTGAAGGATGTCCTGAGGAAGAATTCAATTTTATGCATTACTGTTATTCGTCAGAGGATCCTTCTTCGTGGAAGAATTTCTCCATGGAATAAAATCTTCATTGGAGAAAGCAATCCTCCAAGAGCTCTGTCCTTTGCCAAAACATTCCCCCTAAATCAAAATAGCCAACTATTGTGTTTCCCAAATTTTAATTTTTTTCACAATTTCAAATTGAATTAATTAACTACATACTAGTTGGCATAATAAATTAAAGGGGGTGGCACCATTAAATCACGGGAAGTTTAAGAGGAATCCGCACACTTAAGAGGGAGTTCAGGGGTTTTATCGTCGGGTCATCCCCACCTTCATAACCTCTAATGGGAGGTTAGTTTAGGTGGTCCCCACCACCATAACCTCTAATGGGAGGTTTAGTTCAAGGTGGTCTCCAACTATGAAACATCCATATGGATGTTCAAACTAATAAAATAAAATTAATGTTTATTTTATTTTATTATTTCTATGAAAAACACAAAAATTATCTTTCACCCTCGACCAACATCCATTGAGGTGAAAGTCTCCTTCAGCAAATTTTGGTGCTTCGAGTTCAAAAGTACGCTTAGATTTCAATTCCGAGAACCGATTCAAAAGTTACAAAAACCCACATGCACATTTATTGAACATACTAGAAAAAAGTTCAGAAATTAATTCCGAGAACTCCGGGCATCAGAATCACGCGCCGTTAATTTTCATGGTCTCGTAAAGTTCCCATATATTTAAAAAAATTATATATAAATTATGGGTCTTTATATTCTCCCTACATTATGGCTTTACGTCTCCATAAGACACAACTCAAAACTAGGAAAACAAGTGGGGGTACTGAGCACGTATTTGAGCCTTCCTCTCCCATGTTCTCTCCTAGAGGTTCCCATGTTGCCAACATACACAAACTAGAGGTATAAACTTCCCACGAAGGAGTCGCTCCTATCGACCCTCAATCTCCACTGGAACCTTAAAAAATGTCACCCCATCGTCGTTGTCCAGCCCACCGTGATCGATAATGTGGGATAGGTCGTGCACGTATCTCCTCAACTGTGATACGTGGAAGACTTCATGCACCTTGGGAAAATGAGGTAGAAGTGTTAAGAGGTATGCCACCTCTCCAACTTTTTTGAGGACCTGAAAATGTCCTATGAACCTCAGAGATAACTTTCAGCCTCAGCCAAATCGCCATACACCTCATCGGGGTGAGACCCGTAAAAAGACGTGGTCGCCATCCTCGAACTCTAGAGGTCTCTGTCTCCTATCGGCATATGAATTCTTCCTACTCTGTGGAGTCTTCATCCACTCCTAGATGATCTGAACCTTCTTGGTGGTAGCATGTACCATATTTGGTCCCATGATTGTTGACTCCCCTAGGTCAGTCCAGAAAAAGGATGATCTGCAAGGTCGCCCGTACAATGCCTCAAATGGTGTCATCCTAATGGTGGAGTTGTAGCTAGTGTTGTATTCAAACTCCACAAAAGGAAAGTGATCCTCCTAACTGTGACCGAAGTCGAGGACGCAATCATGTAGCTTGTCCTCAAGGGTCTGAATGGTTCGCTCAGTCTATCCATCCATCTGGGGATGGAAGGCGGTGCTCAAACGAAGCTGTGTCCTGAAAGCCTCATGAAACCACTTCCATAGACAAGAAGTAAAATTTTCATCATGATCAGAGACAATCATTGAGGGTAGTCCATGTAGCTGCACAATCTCTAGCACATAGAGGTGTCCCAAGCTCTCTACTGAACCCTACTCGCTAATCGGTAGGAAGTGGGCCGACTTGGTGAGTCGGTCGACGATCACCCAGATAGAGTCATGACCTCTTGATTTACAAGGAAGTCCTATCACGAAGTCCATGGATATCCCATCCCACTTCCACTCTAGGACCTCTAATGGCCGAACCATGCCAGTTGGTACCTGATGCTCTGCCTTCACTTGCTGACATGTGAGCCATCGAGAGACAAACTCTGCTACTGCTTTATTCATTCTCAGCCACCAGTGCAGTCATCAGAGATCATAGTACATCTTCTCCTCTACTAGATGTGCCTCTAGATGGTACTTGTGGTACTCTCTCAACACATCCTCATGAAGTGACACTGGAACCATGGTACGTCCTCTAAAAAGGATGACGTGCTCCCCTCCTTCAGAAAATCTATCAGGTGTCTGTCATGTGGATATCTTAGAACATCAAGCCTCATAGTCAATGCCCCCACACTATGCCTATCTGACATTGTGAAGAAGTGGGAGAGTGACTATAAGAGACTGAAGAAAAGTTTCTCCATCTCGATCCACAAGGGATATCTGTAAAGTGGCCATCTGCTCCATCGCCTCACCTAGCAGCTGTATACCAGATCTTCTACTAAGTGCATCTGCTACAACGTTCCCCTTCCCAAAAGTATAGAATATCTCAAACTCATAGTCCAGGAGTTAATCAAGCCAAAAACATTTTCTCTGGTTCAAGTCCTTTTGAGAAAAGATATACCTGAGACTCTGTTGATCAGAGTAGACCATAAAATGCTCTCCCATCAAGTAATGTCGCCACATATTGAAAGGGAAAACCGTTGTTGCTAACTCTAGGTCATGGGTAGCATAGTTATTCTCATGGTATCATAGATTTCAAGAACAATAAGTGATAAATACTCACCCCTGCATCAGGAAACATCCGAGTTTGGTCCCTATGTATCATACTAGACTACGTACCCTATTCCCTCCTATGGAAGCCTCGAGATGGGGGCACTATTCAGCCTCTGCCTAAGCTCTTGAAAACTCTGCTAGAATTTTCCAACCACACGAAGGATTTCTTCTTCTTCTTCAATGCTGAAAATAGTGCTCCAACTTTGAAGAAATCTGACACAAATCTCTTGTAGTATCCAACAAAACCCAAGAAACTATGTACCTCCGTCACACTCCTAGGTGGCTCCCAAGAAAGTACTGCCTCAATCTTCACTGGATCCACTGAAACTCCATCTTATGAGAGACATTTCCCCGAATGTGAACCTCTCAGATCCAAAACTGGAAATTTTAGAGCTTACCATAAACCTGGTGCTCTCAAAGTGTGTCTAGTACTACCTTCAAATTATAGGCATGCTCCTCCTCAGTAGTCGAGTAGATCAGAATGTCGTTGATGGAGACTAATACAAAGCGATCAATGTATTGCTAAAAGATACTATTCATGAGTCCCATGAACACTAGTAGTGCATCCGTTATACCGAATAACATGACCAAAAACTTGTAGTGGTCGTACAGACATCTGAAAGCCATCTTCTTCACATCCTCGTCTCTTAACCTGAGTTGGTGATAGCATGATCTGAGGTCTATCTTCAAGAACCACCATGCTACCTTCAGCTGATCAATGGGGTCGTCAATCCCCAGAAGTGGGTACTTGTTCTACACGGTCACCTAGATCAGGTGTTGATAGTCGACACAAAGTCTCAAGCTCCCATCCACCTTCGTGGGAAAAACATCGGGGCTGCCCAAGGAGAAACACTTGGTCGAATGAACCCTTTTCCGCTATAGGTCATCCAGATATTTCCAAAGCCGATGAAGCTCCGCATGAGACATCCAATATGCTAGTGTAGGTATCGGTGTCGTCCCGGGGTACAATTCAATGTTAAAGTACACCTATATGCGAGGAGGTAGACCAGAATCATCATCAGGGAAGACATCTGCATACTGGTCCACCACTACAGGATAATTTAGACTCTCCACATAAACCACTCCTAGGTTAAGGATATCCAACTGATGTGTAATTGGCTGCACCATCCTCCGGGTAAGACCATCCTACGCTTCAAATGCTCCCTTATCGTTGGTGAAGGTAAACCTGGTCCCATCCGTGTGGACACACAGTACATTGTACAAAATATAGTCAATATGATCATTAAGTGTGGATAACATGTCCATACCCAAAATGACATCGTAAGGCCTCGTCGCTGCTACTAGAAGATACCATCCAAATCTCTCACCTCATAGAGTAAGCTCACACTACTGGAACCAGTGTGTAACCATTGAATCCTCTCCCATAAGAGTCTATATCCGTAAGGATCGAGCAAATGACTCCGTCAGAATCATTGAGCTCTGACCAAGGGTAGTTCCAATAAAGGAATGACTAGAACCTGTGTCTATAAGTACTCTAGATAAGGTGTAGTAGACACAGATCTTACCTTGAATCATCTCTGGAGCGCCGTGATCATAGGACTTAGCTACCTGGAATTGAGCTCAACCCTTCCCTCCTACTCCCTATGGTCAGGGTTCTCTTCCTGGTGATGGTGAATATTACATCTTGAATCCTCGACCCCCACCAACTGCACATTCAGCTCCTCTTCCACGTTCTCCTGATCCTGGCGGACCTTCTCAGTTGAACCTCTGTCTCTTCCTGGGCTGTCCTTTGACCATATGCAGATCATCCGTATGGCGGGTCGGTCAATCATGAGACATGTGACCTTTCACACCGCATGCGTAACACCTCCCTCTCCTGGTATGGCTGGATTTGCCTCGGGTTCCCCTGACAACCGATCCTGAGTAATGCGGTCATCCACATGTAGATATGGTCCTCTTAGACCTCTACGATATCTATTGCTGCCAGCTACAGAAGACTCCACTTTCTGATGAATGGTGGTGGGTCTCGCTACTGGTAAATACTCAGAAAGGAAAATATCCACTAAGAGGGACCTCTCTAACACCCCCACCTACGTTGGGATGCTGAGTGAGAACATCGAATCCATGATCTCCCACCTGAGCCCCTGCTCATAGGTCCGGGCCGTGAATAATGGGTCCCACACCATATCTGTGGAGTAAGGTGACAGTTTAGTGAACCTTGCTGAGTACTGAGCCACAATCATGATTCCCTACTGTAGATGAAGTAGCTCCTCTATGCGCACTGATCGAAGAGTAATTGGAACAAACTCTACCCAAAACAAGTTCTCGTAGTCTTCTAAGAGAAGCATCAACTCATCGTGAACATAGTGCATCATGCTCCACCATCTGCCTACTGCTTCTTGTAGAACACTGGCAGCAAGGATCATCATGAGATAAGATGGTGTCCCTACAATTCATAAAACTCTCACCATGGCCTCCATACAATTCTCAAACTCATGTGGGTATGTCTCTCCCCTGAACCTGGGTGGCCTCTAGAACTATAACTCATGGAACACACTCAAGAGATGTAAACTCTCTACTGCTAGGGCTGGTGGAATAAGTGGCCCAACGGGTCATGGTACTGCTGGAGCCTCTTCTGGAATAGGGCGCTTCAGCAAGGCCCCATCGCTCGGTGGGATATCAATGAAAACTACTCTCAAAACCCTAGCTGGCTATCTTCGTGGAGGCATCCTGAAAAGAAACAGGTGCACAACAGTTAATAAGTTGTACCTAGTGAGGTGACTTAAAGAGATCGCAATGAAAACTCTTGGAAAACACACATGAAATTAATGTTTTCGTGCACTGAGTCGGAAATCAGAAGTCAGGGTCCTGCTGTATGGATACGTCGGCCGCCGTACCAACACTGGATTCCCTAAACTGATATCCACACTCACAACACTTAACACTATTTCCTTTATAAGAAACATCAGAGTCCTATGTTCTATGGTAGAACTGGCTCCTCTAATACCAATTTTTCATGACCCGTCCCCCAGGGACCGTGCTATGACTACCACAAGCCTGCCTTTCATAGGCCAGGGGCTGGAAACTAGCCTGAAAAGGGGTATTCCCTAAAACAGGGAAGGCATTTCCTTTATAACCTATAAACAAACTCAACCAAACACACAACAAGATACGAACACAAGTCAAATGTATAAAAAAAGAGTGATGAATGTAAAAGGGGACGGAATAAAAGACCAAATATAAAGGAACAAGTAAAACTAAAATAAAATAAAACTAATGAAAAATAGATATAAATGCTAGGTCTTCCTCCGAGGTTCCTACCTGAAGGGTAGGTTCAGATTGCCTTCTCAGCACTCCACTCCCGCCCGTCTCCTCTTTGTACCAAATCGTCTTATGGTCCACCTCCGAGCACCGTCCAGTCCTGGTTCCCTAAACCCTGATCAATGGTGTCTATCGTCTGCACCAAACACAATAGGGTGCGGACATAGACCATGTAGGAGTGAGTATAATGATACTCAGCAGGGACCCTGAGACCCTCAAGGTCTCTCAAAATCCACAATGGATAAACCACAAAGCATGAAGTCAACTGTCAACCCTACTTAGGTATATTCCTATAAATATACCTAAGTTTTCATGTAAACCCATATCAATCATGTGGAAAATACAGAGTCCAACTCCAAATCCCCTAGATCAACTGTTCCACAAGGTAAGAAATACCACGAAGGCTAGTACCACAGTGGTATGCCACACAGAAGAATACCACCAAGGTATTACCACGAAGGGAATTACCACACAGGTACGAACTCAGCTGACCCCAGGTATAACATAAGTACAATAGTATTGATGATTAGATATAAGTACTAAATCATCTTACTTTGTTATGAGGCAGACCCACATTTGATCGCTTGGTGTTGACCCACACAAGATCTCTAGGTGATGACCCAGACAAGATCGCTCGGTGCTGACCCACATAGGATCGCTAGGTGATGACCCACACACGAGCCCTCGGTGATGACCCAGACATGATCTCTCCAGGTGTAGACCCACACTGGATATCTCGGTGCTGACCCACACAGGATCACTCCTCATTCTTCATGTCACATCTAGCTATTGGGTTCTCGCACTATGCTCACTTGTCTCTAGGAGGGTCCACACCACAAGCCACTGGTCGATACTCTAACTTCCACGAAGTCTCATGGATAAGTATCTCAAAGGACCGCCACTTCAAAGGGGTATCAACCAAATAGACAGTGCATCAATCGGTGGTCCGGTCTGTGTGTTATTAGCCTTTTAGTTCTGAGGGCCTTGTAGGATTCATGCTCGATCCAACCAGATTGTTCCCCAACATTATCCAAAACTCTAGTGGGGTATACTCAAAAGTACCCTCTCGATCCCAGGTTTCCAATGCCACTAATGGTTCGTCAAATGGATGTTTGTTGCCAATGTTATGGATACAAGAGTGTAAATGGGTTGTAGTGGGTCTAGTTCAGGTCCGACCCGATCAGACCGACCTGGCCCGACCCAGTTCAGGTCGACCCGGCCTGGCCTGACTGCGCTGGGACGTGCGAGGCAGCTCGGAGGCAGTGAGGGGACATAGGGGGGAGGCTAGCTAGGCGGCCTGGAGGTTCACAGATGCGGAGCCGCGGGGCGGCGGTGGCCATAGAAAATAGAGGCTACGGGCAGCGGTGGCCGTGAACAGTATAGGCTACGGGAAGCTGAGGGGCGGCGGAGGCCATGCAGCGGCACAGTTGCACCGGCGCCTTCTTCGCGACCGGTGGTGGTGTCGGCCCCCATTATGGTTCCCTTTCATGGTTGGTCGCCGACCTCCTCCATTGAAAAGAACACTACAAATCATCATAAGAATTGCGGGGAGGACGGGCCATGTTTTTTTGGCCCGCCATCTCCTCATTAGAGCGGTAGAAAGAGGATAAAACCACTCGTTTAATTACAAAGAGTCGTCAAGAATGAAAAAGGGAATAATTTAAAACAACCACGCTACATCATTTGATTCATCGATGGAGGTCGTGAGGAAGAAGATGACATTTTTGGGGATAGATGATCATCGATTTAAGACATCCCTCATTGGAGGATGTCCCAAGGAAGAAGTCAAAGTCCTGTTTCAGTGTTCTTCGTTAGAGGAGAGTTCTTCGTGTAAGAAATGTTTCCTTGAAGAATGAAATCCTCCAAGAGTTCTCCCCTTTGTCAATAAATTCACCCAAAATCAACATAGCCTACTGTTGTGTTTACCCAATTTTAATTGTTGGAACAATATCAAATTGGATTAATTAATTGCAAAGTGGTTGGCATAACAAATTAAAGGGCGTGTCATCATTAATGTAGGGGAAGTTTAAGATTCCTCCCCACACTTAAGAGGGAGTTTAAGGGGTTTTAGCCTTGGGTGGTCCCCACCACCATAACCTCTAATGGAAGGATAGTTCAGGTGGTCCCCACCACCATAAACTCTCAGGGGAGGTTTAGTTCAGGTGGTCCCCACCTATGAAACATCTACATGAAGGTTCAAACAAATAAAATAAAATGAAAGTTTATTTTATTTTATTATTTCCCCGAAAAACCGAAAAATAATATTTCACCCTCGGCCAACTACCATCGAGGTGAAAGTCACCTTAAGAGAATTCTAGTGCTGAGAGTTCCATGGTACCCTCAGATTTTAATTCCGAGCATTGGTTAAAAATTTTAAAAAAACCGTTCGCACGTTTACTGAACGTACTCGAAAAAAGTTCAGAAATTCATTCCGGGCAGTTCGGGGCTCAGAATCACAGGTCGTCAATTTTTGCAGTCTCATAAAATTCTCATATATTTTAAACAAACTACATGGAAATTCCGATTCTTTACACAAAAATTATGTGAAACATCCCTTACAATATCCATTCCAGGATTATCAACATCATACTATCCCTTTATCTTCCAAATAGTATTGTCAAAGAACATCATGGGTTTGTGAGGGGGCGCTTCATCCACAGGTCGATCATGCTAGCCTAAGAAATGATCAGGGATCTCCACCATAAGACTCGTGACTCCAATATTACAATCATGCTTGATATGAGTAAGGCATACAATTGTATTGAATGGAACTTCATAAACTAGGTTCTTGCTAGTTTGGGTCTTTCTACTTGGAATGTTGACATCCTCTTTCGGGTTTTTAGCTCTCCATGGCTGGGGATATCGTTCATGGGGAAATATTTTGGGTTCTTTAAGACTACATGTGGCTTGAGGCTTGGGGACCCTGTCTCCACAACCCTTTTTATCATTTCCCAGAATTTACGTATTCTTCTTATTCACCGAAGTCTAAGTAATATATAGATTCATCCATATCAAAGAAGAATGAGCTATCCATTCGTGTCAAAACTCATTTTCGCAGATGACTCCATCATATTAATAAATGCGTCCAGCATATCTGTTCGTGGCCTGATTATGGTGCTGGAAGAGTATAACCATTGGAGTTTTCAAGTTATAAAAAAGAGTAAGAGTAATTTTTATATCTCAAGAGGCACATATATAAGACGGGTTCAAGCGACAGGTCTTATTCTGGGCATGCAGCGAGTTGATCTTCCCATTCTCTATCTTGGCGTTCCTCTATCAACACGACGTCTACGTATTCATGACTTTGATTCCCTTTCCAGTAGAATCCCAGTGTGGGTTCTTATGTGGAAGAACAAGTACATATATTTTGGAGGAAGGATTTCACTGGTGAACAATGTTCATTAGTCTACTCCGGTTCATGATCTCTCATCCATCAATGTTCCTAAATGAGTCATTAGGAATATTGACGAAATTTTTTCTTATTTCATTTGGGATCCAAATTGTGAGGGAAGACGACCTTGGGTTTCATGGAACATGATTGTGTGACCTATCGGTGAGCGTGGAATCACCATTCGGAGTCTCAAGGACACCCTTTCCTGTATGTATGCGAAGCTTCCTTGGGAGGTTTTGGAACGTCAGACCTTATGGTAGCTAACCATGCACAACAATTTTTTAGGGGACTGGGATGAAAGGGATGGTCATTATTCTTCCATATGGGCTGATATCCTCCCCCTTGTTAACTCCCTTATAACTCACTCTCGATGGATTGTTGGCAATGGTGATGTCTCTTACTAGCATGAAAATTGGAGGGCGGCAACCCTTGAGTATCTCGGCTATCCAGCTTCGATCATTTATTTCAGGGAAGCTAGTATCTACACGGCCTTTACCAATGATAATCTTGATAAGGAAAATTATGATCAGTTCTAACTCATTGAGATTTCCTCTACTCCTGATAGGCGATTGTTCTCCCAGTCTCCATCGAGCTCTTTCACGTCCAACGAATACCGCCGGGTACTCTCCATGTAGACCACTGAGGATTCCTGGAATGGTGTTATTTGGGATAAGAACATCCCCAAGATATATAACTTTCTTACCTGGAGAATCCGGAAAAAAGAAGTCCCTATAGCCAAGAACATCAAACGGTGTGGCGTTTCCCTAGCCTCAAGATGTGTTTGTTGTAGGAGGCCTAAGGAGGAACAACGAGGAATCATTTCATTAAGAGAAAATGGTTGTTTCACGTCTGGAACTATTCTGGAATGTTCATGGATTTCTCCAGTCTAGCTATGGAGGAGAAACCCTATCTGGACCACTGGTTTCATGGCACAACCGAAGAGGGGCTGGAGAGAAGGGATCACACACTTTTATTACATGCAGGCTGCTGGGGCATGTGGTATGCAAGGAATAAGTGGGTCCAGGAGGGGGTGTCCTTGATAGGACTCTTGATTTTTATTCACATTAACAGTATACTACATGACATGGGAAAGGCTCTCTATATCTAGAGGGAGGCACCCTCACTCCAAAGGTTTAAACCTTATTCAACCATTTCCTTTCTAGCAGTAATATCCTTATTGTTAAATGGGTTCGCTGGTCCCCTCCTCCTGGGGGTATAATTCTGAACACCAATGGATCTTGCGTCTTAGGGCTGATGCGTAGTGGGGGAAGTGTTCATGAGAGAAATGGATCTGTTATCCTGGATTTGTCTATCCATCTTGGTCGCAGAAATTCCTTACAGGAAGAGGCAATGTACATGCTTAAAGGCCTTACAGTATGTTGGTAGAAAAGTCTGATTATTCTGGAAGCAGAAACTGAATCTTCGATATTGCGAAATGCCTAACAAAACTACGGTATTATCCCTTGGTTGATCGAGTATGTCTTCAAGAAGTGTCTTTCCATCCTCAACAACAATACCAAAACGTTACACACCTTGTGGTAGGGTAACAAAGTAGCAAACTATCTGGCCTTTCTCGACTATCAAGGTTTAGCGATAGTTCTTTTTCATGAGGTCCATAGCTTGAAGCAGGAAGGGATCAATCAAATTCTAGGGGATTCCCTAGGTCTCCATTATGTTAGACCCCCATAGTTTTGTGGTTCTCGCGACCTACCATTGCAGGCCAACTTGTACTCTTTCCTTCTCCTTGAATACAATTGTTAATGATAATGATGATGAATCATACTTTCCACATTTACAACATTCATCCAATGTTGACGCCTTAAGAAAAACCAATATTATCATGAGTTTATTTAAAAAAAAATTCACTTTTACTTGGATATTTATAACTTTGTGTCCATATTTTGTACACTCAAAACATATTCTCATCCCTTTGAGACATTAACTTGGGTGCTTCTTCCAACATTCTCTACATATATAAAACATAATATTCTATTTTTCTATGTTTACCACCACCTAAGCTCTCATTGATCTCCATCCTTATCTTCTTTCATTAGTATGATCTGTTAAGGAGTTGATTTTTAATCATATATCATTATAACATATTACTCGCAATCATAATATATTTCACTCCAGTAATGCACCCATTTGCTTTCTCCTTAACACATTTTCTATCACATTGAACATAATTCTAGATCTTTTTAGTACCCTCTTGTGACTGAAACCAAAAAACATATTGTGAAAGATAGTAATCATAGTGGGAATCCATATAATAATTAAAAATTACTTTTAGGTTATCTAAATCATTATAATTTATTTTGAATCTATGAAACTGTAGGTTTATCTAAGGTCATCCATGGTAATTATTCAAATCCTTTATCGTGGTTCTTATATTTTTTCTTGGATTAAAAAATCATATCCCCTATGAGTTTCAATGTAGGTGTGATGGAAGGACTATTGTTGTGTTCTAGGTGATGATCAATTTGAGCTCAATGTTCCCTTTTCATATTTTTTATCCATAGGTTCCAATGTTTTAGAGCTACGTCTACTTGTAGTATCTAAATAGTGAATTATATTCTAGGAAACCAATTTCCCTATCCTTCAAATAAAATTCCAATTTGTTTTTTATACAATATAATTCTCCCAAGAACAATCCTTAGATATTTCCATTGACATATCTCTAGACATATCCTTAGGCATATTCCTTGGGATATCACAAATTTTTTATCATCCTAGTTTCAAAAAATTAACTAAACATATCATTTATACTAACTAATATAACTTAAACATCTCATACATATATAATACATCATTTTCAAGGAATATTTTTTACATTACACAAATAAACTTATGTAAATTGCAAAGGTTAAGTGATTTCTGAAACATGAAAACATAAACAACTTGTTCAAAACAATTCAAAATATTTTTTGACTTAATTTATCAAAACTTGTAACCTTCATAGACATATCACACCTAATAGATATTATTATAACCTAAGGAAAATAACTTAATAAATAGAGAGCTTAGATGATGAGTAATGGTATACCAGGAAAATATATAAATGTAACATGATCATAATGTTATGAGAAAATAAGAATAACATGTGAAGACTATACCCTACATATCAATGTTAACAATATTGAGTCATGTCATAAATATTACCTATTCGTAAGATAGTAATCATAAGGAAATAAAAAAACTTGATCCATGAGAGGATGAAATGGGAATAAATAATAGATTTGTTTAAAACTTATAAGCCCAAAATTCATTATGTCAAGTATAAAAAAAATACATTCATAACATTTTAGGCTTGGGATAACCACACATGTGCCTACTTCAGGCTTGAGATAACATATTGTGTACCATTATTTATACTTGGTATAACGTAACATGTTCCCTATTTTAGGATTGGGATAATATTTCTTGTAACATTTGTCCTCATATAACATTAATCATTACCCAATGCATTGGTGGGAGATATAGTTCCAACCCATATATGGTTATAATTTGTCCACCATCTTTGGTTATAATGTAACCACCTCACATAATAAAAACCAAACATAGGTGTTCCAAAAGATAATAAAACATTCATCGCATTAGATCACATGAAATGAAATGGGTTTCATAAATTATCCCAATGTATGGTATCCCATAAAAATGAGATGGGTCTCATAATTATCTAATAAATTAACCATAACATAACCCTTGAAAAAGTAGTGGGTTTTATAAATATATATTCAACATAAAAATAAACCATCTAGAGAAAGAACAAATATTGTATCATTGGATCATATCCCTAGTAAATATTATATAACATCAAAGTACGTCATCTTAAATGGGAAATTGTTTTGAAATAAAAACCCCATGGACCTTTAATTGAGGAAAATAATTTTTTAAAATATCTATTTAAAACAAAAAATTCATAAAATATTAAGGAGATATTTTCGTTTTAAAATAAATTTCAAAACATATAAATGAAGCTTCAAAAATTATATAAAACATTTCTTAAAAACAATTACCATTATTCCAAATTTGCATTCGAAAACTAAAAATTCATAAAAATATTTGGAAAATTTTTTCATTTAAAATAATATTTGAAACTTATAAATTATTCTATATAATATTTACTGGTCATGATGGAATGGAATTACATATATATTAAAATAAATATTATTTCATATTTGAAATAAAATCCAAACCTGCATTGTATTGAAATTGACTTGAATATTACTTCAAATATTCAAAAAAATGTAAATAGGTATAAAAAATTATTCAATAAATCATTTTGATAATTTTAAAACATTATTTAAAACATCTATAAAACATGGATATGGATGAAACGGTTTTTCGATCAAAGAGATAAGTAAAGTTTTTCTTCCATAAAAACATTACATTGGATTCTAGAGCATATAAATAGAGGGAAAATAAATGAAAACATGTATTTTAAATAAATAAAATAAGGATATGAATATTTATAAAACTAAAGATAGACATATCATAAGAATTAACCATTGAATGCATAATCATAATCGATCTGAATAAACAATGAGATTGTGACATCAAACCTTTGCCACTTTGGTTATCTTTTGAATCTTAAGCCTCAGTAAAGAGTAACATCACATATAATATTCAATACGTTAAAATTACTTAGATTAGTGATATACAACATTTAAATGTTTAGTTATATATATCTCATATAATGAGATCATTGTATAACATAAATTATGTCCCAATGAAGGTATTTTGTGACAAAAAATCCCTTACCGCTTTAGTAACATTTGAACCATAAACCCCATGACATGGAGATACTAATATGGATATTTAAATAAAATTTATTTTTCATAGAATAATTGGAAAATAAATTCATGGGTAGTATATAAACCACATAAAATAAATATGCGGGGAATTTGGGATGTGTATCACTAAAGTAAAAGGTGAGAAGGAAATATCATACCATAAGTCTTTACTTACTCTATACATGTTATAAACCAATGTATAATAAATATAATTTAATATAAATATATTAAATACCCATAATTATATATATCATACCATATATGATTTATTTATGACCTTTTATTACTTTTTTATTAACAATTCCTTATCAAAAGCACATTTAATGTAATAACTGATTTGTTTTTTGTGTATGTTATAACCTGTTAATTTTAATAATAATAATTTTATCATGGTTCTATCATATCAATAATTTTATTCATGATATAATTTTCATATATATTATGAATATTTTTAATTATATTAATCAAAACAAGTTAGATATAGATAATGAAATAAATCATTTATAGATATCGTAGGCTATACGTACACATGAACATTATTTCCATTATCCTGATAGAAAAAAAGAAAAAATGTTAAATAATATATTAACAATAAAAAATAATTTTCATCACATATATATCCCATATATTAATTAAATTTTATAGTTATTACATTTCATTAAAAACGTTAGTGAAAAATGAATCACATCATTTTTATGAGGCAGTAGTCTAATGTATACACGAACGAGTTTATCATATCCCCCATAAAATAAAAAATAATGATGTATATGTGATATATTTATTACATAGGAATTATTATGTTAAAAATATAATAATATTAATTTAATCAATAAATTTTAAATTCATGTCAAATAGAAATGAAAAACATGTCACATCAGTTCGTGAGGTAGTAGTTAGTCGAACACAAGAGCAACATTATTGTTCTCTAATAGGTTTGGAGGTAATAATTATAATGTGGTATTTAATGAAATAGAAAAAATAATATTATAAATATAATATACAAATATTAAATCCATAATTATATCCTTCTATGATAGGTGTTGATGGAGAACGAATAACATTAGTTTGCGAGGTTGTAGTCCATTTTACAAACGATCAATGATTCTGGTTCCCATTTGATGGAAAAGGATATAGATTTAGGTATTACATTAAAAAACTAAAATATTATTTCATAGGGGAAGCATTTTTTTAATTACCATAGTTGAATTATATTTTAATGAGTTATAAGAACAATAAATAAAACAAAAAAACATAGTTTAAAACATTATCTCTTCTTCGGAAAACCTCTTCACGTTTAACCTAAAGTCTTAATAGATTTAATTTATGATCTATTAAATAAAATAGTATGTGGGTATGGAATTATGGAAGGATATTAGTCAATTTATTTATGAAAAATATTATTTTAATTGTGAATATGGGAGGATAGGTGGCGGCCTTTTATAAGTTCAGAGAAAACACACATGGAATATTTAATAAAGAGTACCCACATTTTTCACATGAAAAAATTCCCCAAAATGGTTAAATATCTATAATTATAGATGATAAGGTATAAATACTTCCATCTAATGGGATTTTTACAAGATTATAGGTCATTTTATATATCCTCCTTTTGGTTTTGTCACAGGTAACTCCGTTTTAAGCATTACTACGACAATTAGTTTTTACTTTTTTTATGATTAATTTTGCCCAAAATTTATGTAGAAAATATTAAATAATATTTAATTATTATAATTAAAAATATAGAATCAATATTTCAAAATTACATTCATGTAATCAGAACAATTCATTTTAAAATCTAAACTAGTAGATGCGATGGGAAAGTGGTTTTCCAAAGATAAAATGTTCAAAATCATAAAACAAATTTATATCAAAATTCAATATGAAATTTATTCCAATGACCTAATTTGTATTAATTGATATATTATTTAACTAATTTTTCTTTTATAACAATATTAATGTTTTTAATGTTGTTCAATCCTTTAAAGGAAATGATAATTCTGAATATAAATTAGTTTTTTCACTATACATTAAAAAATTTATCTCCTTAGAGAGTTATCAAAAATAAACCCCAATATAATTTTGAAATGATTATTTGAAAATTTATTTTATTTTTATTTAATAAACATTCTAAAAATGTCATAAAATAATATTTAAATAATTTCACTAAATATGAAAAAAGTACTTTTATAAAAATACACCATTAAGCGTAAAATTAGTGTTATTAATATCACTTGTCTAGAAAAAACATAAGATGAATGATAAAAAATTTATTGAATATATAATATATATACATTTAATAAAAATAATTCCACAAAAGTGATTTATATATTTTATTGATCTAAAACTTGTATATGCATAGAATAATTCGTTTTGAAAAAAATCACTTCCTTTATTTTAAATTGGTGTTTATTTTCATTTATAATTAATTAGTCACAAAATAATTCACATTATATAGATGTGTAAATAATATATTTTAAAATGTTATTTAATCCAATCCATACAATCTATTAAAACAATATAGAGATAATGGTTATATTAAATAATAATATTTTAATAGGATGAAACTTTTCATTAAAACATAGTGTTGTGTGTAATGAAAGGTAAACCCAGTGTTATGTATAACAAAAACTATTGTTGAAATTAAATTTATTAGAGGAATAATATATCATAAAATATTGTGGTGTTAAAATTATCATATTTATGATAATTTTGTGAATATAAATAATTGAGGAAGTATCAAAGAAATGTGTAGTTGAGCATTGAGAGATCTTTCATCCATTACACAAGAGTGTTATGAGAGAGACTATTACATTTATTATTGATACAATTGATAAGAATCATGATCAAACCATATCTATAAGAGTTTAAAGACATGCACAGATGAAATCCACTATAGAAGATCATCATGTTATTCATGATAAAACCATGTCCCTAGGATCGTAGAGGTATAATTCCATCCAAATAATAAAGATATTTTTATTGGTGGGTCAAATATAAAATATAGAAGAAGTATTTTAGTTTTCTATTAAAGGAGAATAAGTATTTTAGTAGGTTTCTGATATAGGATAAGTCTTTCAGTTTGTGCTGGAAGCAAGAGAAAACTTATGTAAACAATTAGGACAAAATATATCTTTCAGTTGCTTCTTGAAGTGGATGAAATCACATGATTAATAATATAATCTCATTTTTTAAATTTTGGATAAATTTAAAGAGTTGAATTTACATGGAGGGTCCTCATTATTTTTTGTTTTAGTTAAGAAAATAATGTAATATTGATAACATAGATATATCTACATTATTTGATACACTAAAGATGAATTACTGATTTAAATTTAGTGAAATTAATGATAAATTTTTAATTTATTGGTAACCAAATTTTTTAATAAATTTGGTATTTTTTTTAAAAACTATTCTATCACTAAATAAAAAATTATTTATCGATTGACTTTGGAATGGATTAGAAATTTTTTTAAATATTAATCATACATTATCTCTAATAATAAATAGGTTCACATAGATAAATTCTCACATGTTTTTATAATTCTAGATATGTTTCAAGAGTTTAATTTAGATGAAGGCCCTCCCATAATAGTAGTTTTAGTTTTGAAACTAATTTAATATTAATCACATAAGTATATTTATCATATAAGTTACTAGAAAAATAAATTATGGATTTAAATTTTGAAAAAGAAAAAGATCAAATGATTATGTGTTGATAATTGAAAATTTTAACAAATTTTAAACTCTTAAAAATTATTTACTCTAACCGAATCAATCATTATTTAATGATTTCCTTTAGAAATGATTTATAAAATAATTTAAGATTTATAATACATAATATCTCACCTCAAATGGGTTTACATAGATATAATCTCATATGTTTTGATGGAATGACTCCATTATTTTTTTAGTTCAGATACTATTTTAATATTAATCAAGTAGAATATATAAATTATTAATTTCTAGAAAATTATATAATTGATTTAAATTTAGATAAAATAAAGGATCAAATTTTTTTATTGGTAAAAATTGTCTTAATAAGTTTTATTTTTTTAAATGAGTTGCTCTCATTAAATAATTAATTATTTATATGTTTCATTTGTAAAATATCTAGAAAATAATTTTAGATTTAACATACATTATCTCTTACCAAAAAATGTTTCACATATATATAATATCATATGTTTTTATAATTCTATATAAAATTAATTAGTGAAATTTATAAGGAGGGTCTCTCTTGATTATTTTTTTTGTTAGAAACTAATGTAATATTAATAATGAAAATATATATAACTTATTCATTACTAGAAAAATAAACTACTAACATAAATTTAGATAAAATAAATTATCTATTATCTGTTTATTGGTAATGTAAAATTTTTATGAATATTAAGTTTTTTAAAATGAGGTGATCTCACTGAATCATTATTTATTTAAAAATTTATATTGGAAAGGATTTAAAAAATAATTTTAGATTTATCATACATTATCTCTCATAAAATTTTTTTTGAAATAGATATTATCTCATATGTATTTTTTTATTCTTAAAAAATTAGAAGGGTTGAATTTTGATAGAGGGATTCCCTTTCTTGTTATTTTTGTTTGGAAACTAATGTTAGATAAATCTAGATGGGATATCTAAATTATTTGTTACTAGAAAATAGAAATATTGATTAGAAATTTGATATAATAAAGGTTATAATGTTTATTTAATGGAAAACTAAAATTTTAATAAATTTGTAAATTTAAAAGAGTATCACCCCGGAAAAATCATTAGCTAATTGAAACATTCGACTAGAACAGATTTAAACATTAATTTTAGATTCATAATACATTATATCTACCTGGAATTGAGTTTGTATAAATATATTATCATATTTTGTTTATAACTCTATATAAATTTTTTGAGTTGATTTTTGATGGAGGTTCTCCATTATTTATTGGATTAGTTTGGAAACTAATGTACATTTTTTTGAAATCATTGAATGAAAAAACATGAATATAAAGACCCAAAACCCGCACTTCTATATTATACTCATATAAGTGAATGGCTTTCCTATTTATAAAAGATACGAAACAAAATAAAATATATTTACTACATACCAGTAACTTTTACCAGTCTAGCTTTAGGAGAATTAGATACATTGTATACAAATTAAAAAAACTCTACAATAAGAAATAAATAAGACATTGAGTTCACTTATTTCTCAACGAAATATATATCTCAAAGTAAATTTATTAAACTTGTGACAAATATATTAACAACACATGGAGAGAAATGTTTTTCTAAGGGATTTTAAAGCCTTTGATAAATACTTATCAAATATTCTTTTAAATATACATTCAAGAAGAATATTACAAATACGTTTTGAAAACATTGTTGAAATACTTACACCTTAACAATACTATATCACTTTTGAATAGATTTATGTTTAAAAATTGTTTTGAACATATTCCAGTGATTTTTCTAGAAACCATATCCATGTTTCTAAAAATAAAACACTAAGGCAACATGAAACCTTGAAGGTTGTCTTGGGCCAACCAAATTTCGGAGGGATGGGTTCACTCCCTAATTACGCACCATATTTACAATGTTCTAGTGTATGATTTCATGAAATTTTTTAAAATTTCTTTATATACATTGTTTAGTGGTTTTTCTACTTCAAAAACATTTAAAACATATGTCAATAAATATATTTACACTTATAACTCAATTAAGTAAGATTATGAGAAATTGGAATCACTAAATTTCTCCATTTGTTTCAAATAAAAATAATACTAATTTAATTCCAACATAAAAACATTTCAAAATAATTTCCTAGGTAAATATGATTTAATCAATACACATATATGTACAATTAATAAAAAATAATTCATGCATGATATGTAATATACTATAGATTATTGACATATTTTATAAGAATGATGACATTCATGTATCTATAATGAATTTGAAAACACGAAATGATAGGTTTTATTTATAATTATAACTTAAAAAAGATAAAATTTATCATTTGTAAATAATAGATACCTAGAAAATAATAAAAAAAAAAAATTACAACCATTACATGTAAATTTGAAAATTAAATATTAATCCCTTTTGATTCAAAAAATAATTTAATATAAATAGATCGATATATATACATATATATAAATATTTAAAAATTAATCATTAAATGATATATTGAAAACATTATCAAACCCATTGATAAATCAAAATAAATAGTCTTCTAACATAAAAAGATAGAATTACAAAAAAATTTAAATTCTTAAAACAAAGGAAAGTAGTTTGATAAATATACATATATGACACTATAAATCAAGAATATTTTGATAGAATAAAATTATAACCTTACCTTATTTTAAAAAAATTTAATAATTAAATGAAAATATTATTATATAAATTATAAAACATGATATTTATAATGGTGTTTGTAGTCTGGTTATAGTCTCACAGAATGAAGATGAAGAGAATCTGTTATTTCAGGATTTTTACAATGATATCCTTGATCTTGTGGTATCCTTATAGGATGATAAATAGGCTGCTCCTTTATTGAATACCATCCGAAATGATTCATCTTCTGAAGTAGTAGGTTTTAATCATGAAAATTCTCAGAATGAAAATGTCTCTAAGCCTGATCTTCCTACTGCTATCAAATCAGGACAGACCTGCATTTACAAGGCTTCTGCTCCTGTTCCAGGGGTCATTTCCAATATTATGCCTGATGATCAGGACATTCAGAACACTCTGATTACTTCATGTTCTGGTAAAACCGCTTCATATGATTTCGTTTCCAAAAGTAATGTTACATTTCCTGCACATATTTCTTCCATTGTTCACAGAAATCTGGACACATTGATTGTGTCCAGTACACCTGAAAGTAGCTTGGATCCCACTTCTGTTCTTCTAATAACGTCTACTCAAAGGAATCTAGTCATCTTAGAGGCATCCAATTCTGGACAAATTGATACCTGCAATATTTTTCATAGTAGTTTACTGAATTCTCATAAAGAAGGGGATTCTTTGGCTGTACCTAGTTCCTTGTCATCTACATCTGGGATCACCTCTTGTTCAATCATTGTGCCTAATTCTGGTAACAATAATGATTCCTAATCCAAGTTGGTTTCACCCAATGAAAAACAAACACATATTACTAATGAGAAGGATAGAATTTCTAATGGCAGTGTGTTCCATGACACTCAGAAAAAAGACAAACTCAATGTCTCGAACATTGATGATCTCCTTCATGGTGTTAAAAGCTCCAAAAGTCTTAAATTGAAAGTAGGGAGACCTCCTAAGGCGAGAAAAATAAAAGGGACTGCAACAAAAAAAGGGGGTTCTAACCCTGGAATTAAGTTTAAATGAAGATCTTGTATTGGAATTTTCTGGGACTGGCTAATCATAATACCATGAGATCCCTCAAATCCTTTATTTTCCTACACAAACCTCTTTTTATTAGTATCTCTGAACCCAAAAGGATTTTTTCTCCAAAAATTTCTTATTTGGAATTTCTAGGATTCCATCTTGGTGATTATAATACCTCCTCCTCTAAAGTTAAAAATATATGGTTTCTCTCCCATTCGTGATTAACTGATATGTCCTTGGTTGAAAATATTGGATAGCATGTAACTTGCTCCTTCAAGATTTTTGGTCTTCAACATTATTTCTCCTTTTTTTATGCTAATAACAGATATCAGGATCGAAGGATATTGTGGATGGATATTGATGTTCTTAGCTCTGTCATCTATGATCCTTGGATTATTCTTGGGGACTTTAATTTCATTATTCAACCGGATGAGAAGATGGGTTCCATGTTTAATGCTATCTCCTCTTGAGAGTTTAAGTCTTGTATTGATTCTAATGATTTTCATGCGATTAATATGGATGTGGCTAAATTCACTTAGTATATGAGATTTTTAAATAAATTTGTTGCTAGTAGGATTGACATAGATTTTATTAATGAATCTTCTCTTGATCATTGGGACTCCATTTCCTGCATAACGCTTCTTAGAATGAATTCTGATCATCATCCAATTCTGGTAAATCTGATTGGTAAAGAATCCAGACCTCCTTTTCCCTTTCGTTTCAATAAGGCTTGGAGCAACCATCCTGATTGTGCTATTATTGTTGAAAATTCTTGGAATTCTTGGAATTCTGTCAATTCCGGTCATGATGTTTTTGATTCTATAACCAAACTCAAAATTCATAAAAGAACATTTAGATTATGGAGAAAGGAAAAGTTTAGCTCTATTGATCATGATATTTTATCCCTTGAAGATTCTCTTCAGCATTTGCAGGTGCATAATACAATGAATAATTTTTTCAATGGACTTAAAGAGGATTCTGAGATTGTTTCAAATCTCAATGGTCTCTTGAACATGAATGATGCTTTATAGAGAGATATTTTCAAGGTCAAATGGCTAAAGGATGGGGACAAGGAAACCAAATTCTTCAATTCTTTACAAAGAACCAGGAAGGTCTCTAAGCCTCTTTCCATGATTCAGAATGGTGATCAGATCATTGAAAATGATAGGGATCTATCAGAACATGTCATAACTTATTTTAAAGATCTCTTCAATGGTCCTTCTTCATATTATGAGCCTATGGAGGGCATCATTCCCAAATTGGTCAGTCATCAGGATAATTTCAATCTCACCTATTTGCCTTTGAGCATTGAAATCAAAGAGGCTATTTTAGCCTCAAATCTGAAAGCTCCCCAGGTCCGGATGGTTTTGGTAATATCTTCTTCCAAAATTATTGGGAAATTATCCAAAATGATGTTTTTAAACTTGTTATTCATTTCATTAAGGGTGGAAATATTTTTTATGGCATCAATGCTCAGTTTCTTGCTCTTATCCCAAAGGTCGAGAATGCTAATGATCTTCATTTGTTCAGACTTATTGCCTTAGTCAAAACCATTTACAAAATTATTTGCAAAATCTTGGCCATGCGACTCACAACAATTTCTAGTAAGATTGTCTCCCCTAATCAGTTTGGTTTTGTCAAGGGAATGTCTATTCAATACTACCTCATCACTGCCTCTGAATGTGTGAATTTTCTTAGGAAATCCACTAGAGGTGGAAATATTTCTCTTAAGCTTGATTTCAGAAAGGCTTTTGATACTATGAAATGGGGTTTCATTTTCAAAGTTCTTCTTATGTTTGGGTTTGATGGTAATTTTATTACTTGTATGAAAAACATTTTATGCTCTGCTCATATCTCAATTCTTATCAATGGATTCCCTCGTAGTTTTTTGGATTGTTCTAGGGGGGTTAGACAAGGTGACCCTCTTTCTGCAATTATTTTCTATATTGTAGAAGATTATCTGAGTAGGATCCTATCAATCATGGCTGGAAATGGGAGGATGAAGCCTATTAATGCTAGTAGAGGTATTATTTCTCCCACCCATCTTTTGTATGCATATGACATCATCATTTTCACTTAGTGGATAAGAGAAATATCAAGAACATCAAAAAGGCTCTTTTGCATTATGCTTTTGACTCTGGTCAAGATATTAGTTGGGGGAAATCCTTTGTCTATTTTGGTAATAACATCAATGAATGGAGGAATAATTACATTGTTAATGAGCTGAAAATTACGGTGGGGGTACTTCTCTTTAATTATTTGGGGTTTCCCTTGTTTTGGGGAAAGCCGAAAGCTATATATTTCACAGAGATTATTATCAAAGTCATAAGGCTTCTCTCTACATGGAAAATAAAACCTCTCTCCATGGATGGTCAGGTTTTTTTGGTTAAATATGTTATTATCTCCAAATTTGAGTACTTTTTTATGGTTTATAAAGGGAATATTTCTCTCATACGAAGTATCAATGCCTCTCTTTGGAATTTTATTTGGAGTGGAAGAATCTTCAAAATAAAGTAGGATATGGTTCCTTGGTATGAATTCTGAATACCTTATGATTTTGGGGGTTTGTGTATTAAAAATCTTGTTCTATTTAATGATTCATTGCAAGGTTCCTTCATTTGGATAAATTTTAATAGCAATTCTAAAGCCTTAAAGTTTCTTTGTAAAAAATTCTTGAATAGGTTAAAGATTAGTTCTTTAAATCATCTTGACTCCTCTGTTTGGCTAGCTTTCAAGTACATATTCTCTTCAATTGATTCTCATTCCAAATGGCTAATTTCGAAAAATTCATCCCTTAATTTCTGGAAAATCAAATGAACAGATAATCCCCTGGTTTTCCTTGTGATGGATGATAGCAACATAGATTTGGACATTACTATCAAGGATTAACTTGAAAAGTTAGATGGTCTTCTGAGCCACATTTCCAACATTGTTAATAATCATTGTTTCTCGGATAGGAAATATTTTTGGTCATGGGAGCCTGCAGTTAATAGTATTCTCTCTTCAAATCATTATTATGAGTTCTCTTTGAATTGTATCTTGGAAGAAAAATGGATGGGTAATTTTCAAAAAAACTTCATTAGACTATCTCGATCCAATTTGGTCTGGAGAATTCCCACCAAAAGATACCAACAGATTGTTATCTTCAGCATTGTGGTATCTCTTTATGTTCCTCTTGTGTTCTTTTTCATCAACACAGAGGGGATACTGATAATTTGTTTCTTTAGTGTGTTACTGTTGCCTCAAAGTGGAAGGCTCTAGCGGACATCTTTGATGTCTCAATTACTATGATGACATAAATTGTGGAGTTTATTCAGATATAGAAGTATCTTTCTCTTTCTTCATAATTTTTGGACTTATTTCAGGTTGCTTCTTCTAAGTTTCTGCATTTATATGGTCTTCTAAGAATCATGTTCTTCATGGGAATCAGTCTTTCTTGGTAACTGCTTCTTTCTCAAACATCCTTGTTGTGATGCATGCGGTAAGCTTACTTAAGAAACAAATTTGCCCCAATTCTATTCATGATTTCTCTGTTCTTTCCCGAATTGGCATCAAATCCAATTTTAGACCTCCATATGGTACATTGGAAGTTTTAGGGAAAGAAAAACTTTTTGGTTGGATGAAACTTAATTCGGATGGTGCCTCAAAGGGAAATCTGGGACCTTCTAGGTATGGATCCATTTTTAGGGATCGTCATGGTCAGGTGATTGGATGTTTCCATGGCACCTGTGGTATGGCTTCTTTAATTGAAGCTGAGATGCTGGGAATTATTGTTACGGTAGAGCAGGCCAAACATCATTGATAGAATTATATTTGGTTGGAAAGTGAATCGACTGTTATTGTCTCTGCCATTAGAGAAGGATCATGTCATCTATCTAGGAAACTTTATAATCGTTGGGTGAACTGCTTGGACTCCCTTCGATCTGTGAATCACATTATTACTCATGTCTACCGGGAAGTTAATTCTGTTGCAGATGGTTTGGAAAACAATGGAATTAACGGTGTTGAATTCATCTTGTATAATAATATCCCTGATGTTTTTTTGATCCTTTTGAAAAGGGATTTGGATAGATCTTCATTTTTTAGGATCATGTAAGTTGGATTTTTTATTTTAATAAAGGGGCACTACTGGAAAAGGGACCTTTCCCAACAGTTGTGTACCAACGGTTCAATGAACCGTTGGCATATCTTGTTTTTCCCAACGGTTTCTATAAACCGTTGGGAAAAACCCCTCAATGCATAGTTTTCCCAACGGTTTCATACAACCGTTGGGAAAGATAGGTTTTTCCCAACGGTTCCTAAGAACCGTTGGGAAAAGTGGTGAAGGACCCTTGTTTTCCCAACGGTTTATATGGAACCGTTGGGAAAGATAGCTTTGTCCCAACGGTTCTAAGAACCGTTGGGAAAAGTGGTGAAGTTTGGTCATTCCCAACGGTTTTTAATAACCGTTGGGAAAAAAAAGCCCCAAATACCAAATCGAGACAGCGGCCTCCCCACATTCCAGAAGCATTCAGTTCGTGTCCTCCTGGAGCGATTCCTTGCGGAAGGACCTCCCAATCCCCACATCTTCCATCAGATCAGCACCTACCAGGTTAGACTCCTATATTTTATCAACGATATAGTTCCAGCTCTTATAAATCATATACTTCTATTCTTGATTTCGTTATTCCCAATTATTAGGGTTTTTGTAAAAAATTATGATTGTTTCATGGTGGTCATGTGCGCCACTATAGGTAAATTGATTCACTAATTTATTTTGGTATTTCCATAAAATTCGAATACAATTTATTAATTAATCAATGTTGAGTGTTAACATGACATTCATGTTCTTTATTTTTGTTGAAAACCTTATTTATGGTATGGGTTCATATTATTTAAAGTGTAAACAAATACTTATATAGAATTTCCTTGTAAAACCTGATGGTTTAATTCTAGTTAAATGGACTCATAATTTTTTATGTTATTACTATTTAGTAATTGGTGAGGTGAATCATATATGTATATGAAAAATGGATCAAGATCATTTAGTATTGGATAGAATTATTCCCTAGTAATGTGAGACCCTTATGTTATGGGGTGAGTATGGAGTAGTGAGATATATTGCTTGTTACTTACTTTTTTCAATTCTATGAGGTAATCATGGCATGCACTAATTTTTTGAGATCTGTCAATGTTTTTATGGTTTTGATAGTGATCCATGATGTGTATCCTAGTATGTAGATCCTGTTGGGTATTGGACCCTGGATTGGGTGAATTTGTATGCAGTAGGGTGCTTTCTAGGATGGGTTGTACTGATGTGATGGTAACTTATGAGAGGGGTGGGTCTTACTAATGTGGATTCATTCTATATCATAAGCATGTAAATATAATTTGTATTATCATAACTAAATGCGAATGATGTGTGATCAAATATTGTCTTATCCTAGAGAATTCCTTGTGATATATTGATATGGTGGCAAGAGTGATGATGCATGTGGTGACATGACCAACATACATGTGTTTCATGGTTAGTGATCAATTAGGTTAGTGATCCTATGATCATTGGGATGTGACTCTAAATGATTCAAGAAGAGTTATTAATATGATAACATGAGGGTGTGTTCCTATTTGGTTTTATCTAGAATCGTAGTATAGTATTGGAGTTGAGTTATTTTTATATATTATCTGTTTTTATGGATGTTGTCTTTTAGTGGTTGTGTGTTTGGGAACCCCCCTCCTTCCTAGACCCTGGACAACCCCCCACCCTCCTCCCTGGACCCTGGACAACCCCCCGAACACCCCCCGCACAGCCCCCCGCACAGCCCCCCACCCTCCTCCCTCGACCCCAGACAACTGTTGTAACCCTCTCTCTTAGATTTTAATGATCACAATCACTCTCATCGTGTTCTAACTTGTTTTCAAGTGTTTTGATGCTAGGAAAAAGGTTGCCCAGGAGTTAGCCCAAGAAAACTGAAAAGGACTCTCTGAGTCCACCGGCCAACCGGTGGATTACCACCGGCCGGCCGGTGGTCTCTGGCAGAAGCATTGCTTTCTGCCAGAGCCACCGGTCAGCCGGTGTTAGCTCACCGGCCAGCCGGTATAGGCACCGGCCAACCAGTTCTTGCCCACCGGCCAGCCGGAGGTTCCAGGCAGTAGGCTTGCCCACTGCCTGGTGCCACCGGCCAACCGGTGTATGACCACCGGCTAGCCGGTGGAACCCAGACAGAAAGCCTGCTGTCTGGACCACCGGCCAGCCGGGAGCTCAGCACCGGCCAGCCGGTGGACCACCGGCCAGTTGGTGAGACACCACCGGCCAGCCGGTGTGACCAGTCAAACTAGCCGTTGGGCTTTGACCAGACTTGTACTTTTGACCCCCAACGGCTCCGGAAGCTCTCCAACGGCCATATTGAAGTGTTTATGGGTATTTCTCCTATAAATAAGAAACCATGGATGCCAGGAACATAATGGAATGATATTTTGTTTAAAATGGGCATAATTTTAAGTGAAAACAACTGACATATGCCAAACCAACCAAAATTCTTCTGATTCTATTGAAACTTTAGGAAAATGATCCATGGGTCATATGTGACGTGTATGAGTCAACCCTGGCTCAATCCAAGACACGATGTGACTGAGACCATTGAAACTGTCTCCCTTTTGTTCAAAATGGACTAAATTGTAAGTGAAATCAACAACTATCATATGGGAAACCAACCAAACGCCTTAGGATTATATTGACACTTTAGGAAAACGATACATGGGTCATATGTGATGTGTACGAGTCAGACTTGACTCAATCCGAGGCACGGTGTGGCCTACACCACCAAAACTATCTCTCTTATGTTAAAAATGAACAATATTTTACGTTCATAAGCCAAACCGATCAAACGGATTCTGATTGTGCTGAAACATTATGAAAACGATCCATGGATGATATGTGATGTGCACGAGTAAACCCTGCCTCAATCTGAGGCCCAGGGTGGCGGACACCACCCAAAGTGGCTCTCTTTTGTTTAAAATGGACTTAATTTTAAGTGAAAACAACAACTGACATACGCCAAACCAACCAAATGCCTTCTGATTCTATTTAAACATTATGAAAACGATCCATGGGTCATATGTGACATGTACGAGTCAATCCCTCATAAATCCGAGCTGTGGTGTGGCCGGAACCACTCAAACTATCTCTCTTTTATTTAAAATGGACATAATTTTAAGTGAAAACAACAACTGACATACGCCAATCCAACCAAACAACTTATGATTCTATTGAAACGTTAGTAAAACGATCCATGGGTCATATGTGATGTGTACGAGTCAACCCCACCTCAATCCAAGCCATGGTGTGACCGGGACCACTCAAACTGTCTCTCTTTTGTTCAAAATGGACTAAATTGTAAGTGAAATCAACAACTGACATACGGGAAACTGACCAAACACCTTCGGATTCTGTTGACACTTTAGGAAAATGATCCATGGGTCATATGTGACATGTAAGAGTCAACCCCACCGCAATCCGAGCCGCGGTATGGCTGGGACCACTAAAATTGTCTCTCTTTTGTTGAAAACGGACAAAATTGTAAGTGAAATCAATGACTGTCATACGGGAAACTGACCAAATGCCTTCATATTCTATTGAAACTTTAGGAAAACTATCCATGGGTCATATGTGATGTGTAAGAGTCAATACCGCCTCAATCCGAGGTGCGGTGATGCCGACACCACCCAAACTGTCTCTCTTATGTTAAAAATGGACAATATTTTAAATACATACACCAAACTGATCAAACGGATTCTGATTGTGTTGAAACATTAGGAAAACGATCTATGGCTCATATGTGACGTGTACGAGTCAACCTCGCCTCAATCCGAGGCCCGGTGTGGCCGACACCACTCAAAGTGCCTCTCTTTTGTTTAAAATGAACTTAATTTTAAGTGAAAACAATAGTTGACATAAGCCAAACTAACCAAACGACTTCAAATGATATTGAAACTTTAGGAAAACGATCCATGGGTCATATTTGACATGTAAGAGTAATTCCCGCCTCAATCCGAGCCACGGTGTGTCTAGGACCACTCAAACTATCTCTCTTTTCTTTAAAATGGACTAAATTATAAGTGATATCAACAACTGACATACAGGAAATAGACCAAATGCCTTCGGATTCTATTGAAACTTTATGAAAATGATTCATGGGTCATATGTGACATGTACGAGTCAACCCTGCCTCAATCCAAGTCACCGTGGGGCGGGGAACACCCAAACTTCATCTCTTTTGTTCGAAATGGATAATATTTTATGTACATATGCCAAACAAATCAAACGGATTATGATTGTGTTGAAATTTAGGACAATGATCCATGGATCATAAGTGATGTGTACCAGTCAACCAAGCCTCAATTCGAGGCCTGGTGTGTCACTTATGGAGTCACAAGTGATGAGACTCCAATGAAAATACCTTTTCACCATATATTATTAAAGTGGTTGTCATGTGAAGATTGAAATGGGTGTAAATAATATTTGATTTATTGAAACCCTGATTCAACTATACTGGATGATTGTTGTCATATGAAAATTCAAATGGGGAATTATTCACCATGCCTCTAATCAAATAGGTGGTGTTCTTTTTAGTTGTTTTAATTCTGTTAGTGTTTTTAGTGGTGTGTTTTATGCAGGTCTATGCACTGGAGGGGCTACTGCAGGGGCATCTGTGCAACATTTCTGGAAATACACAATACCAACGGTTGTAAACCGTTGGTAAACTTTGTGAAATAATTATACCAACGGTTCAATAAACCGTTGGTAAAAAACTGGTTTCAATGAAACCGTTGGGAAAATGATATACCAACGGTTGTAAACCGTTGGTATAACATCAAAATCATAGAATTCCCAACGGTTTCAATGAAACCGTTGGGGAAAAAACTATACCAACGGTTGGGAACCGTTGGTATAAGTTGAGAATTATAGAATTCCCAACGGTTCTAAACCGTTGGGTAAACCTATACCAATACATAGAGTGGGCTATCCCAACGGTTTACTTAAAACCGTTGGTATATATCTTTCCCCACGCCTTACTTCCCTACGGGTTGGAGAACCGTTGGTATAGAAAATACCAACGGTTTTCCAGCCTATACCAACGGTTGTAAACCGTTGGTATATACTCTATTTCCAGTAGTGGGGTCTTTCTTTTCTGGGCAAGGTCTCATCTCATTTAAAAAAAATTATAAAACAAAAATAGCCCTTACATTATAATTTCTGAAAATAATTATGTATAGTTAGATAAATATACATATATGTTTATATACATATATTTGTATATGTGTTTTAAAAAATAATAATAGATTGATAAAAATAAATCAAAACTTATTGATAACTATAAATTTTAAATTAATTTAAATATTGATAGATTTTAACTAAATAGTAAACTATAGGGTGAAGGCCTTCTACTGCAGAATGCATACTCTCACTCTCTCCTGGTCAGGAAAATCATTTTCAATTTTCATTTTCCCAATGATAAAAGGATTAAATAGAAAAACCTATACAGTGTAGCGATAATTATATCTAAATGAAAGGCTAAACCACAGACTAGTGTATATCTATAGATATTTCAAAACAATGAATCAAATAATCTTTCAAAGAAAACTGATTAACAAGATGCAGACAACCGAAAAAACAACCTCAAAACAATGAACAAAAATTTTAGTTTTACCACTACAAAACAATATGGACAAAAATTAAAAAGAAATTATGTAGTTTCATTAACTATGAAATAGAATATATACAAAATTAATAGTAGTGCCACAACATGATGTATATAATAATTTGGAATATATTTAAACATTAATGGATATATTTTACCTATATTAATATAATATTTTTTCCCATCATTAATAGAAATTATGTAGTTTCATTAACTATATTTTTGGTAGCATATGTGAAAAAATATAAAAAGGATATGGTTCATGGAACTAACAATCTCTACCCTGATCAAAATCATATACATGATGAAAAAAACCATCAATCTTCAATATCATTAAAAACTCCACCCTTTTTGCCAAAGCCCATTTGGGTGCAAATCTACTTGAGAGACTATCCAAGTCCAAAAAATCATCAAAAATGGAAAGAAGAAGATCCTTTGAAATTATATCTTCGAGATTATCCTGGTTACTAACCATGATAAAAAAAAGACTCCAAATGAAATAAAATCTTCCAAAAAAAGTTGTCCCACATAAATTTTCATTCACACCCCATGAATCATATGATCCATTTTGAGAAATATGACAGTTTGGTAGTCATAGTAATATGAATAAATAAGTACATATATACTAAATTAACAAATCATTATCATTATAAAAAAAAACTTTTTCAGAGACTTTGTAATCGTACATACAGTAATGATAATGACCTAACCATTCAAAGTTAATCTCATATCAAGATCTTATATAAAATCAATGATTATATATCAAATTATACAATCTGGTGATCTCCTAAAATGAAACAAAATTTCAACCATCCCTTTTAAATATCGGATGGTCAATTGGACTATGCTATTATGTTATTTAATAGGATTATCCATATATGAGAAAACATAATTATATTTATGAGGTAAATCTCAAGCAGTTTATACTATAAAATACATATAAGAACCTACTTCTCTATAATATGAATCCCATGAAAAAAATTGAGCCTCAATATATGAATGGGGACATAAAGAAGAGTAATCTCTAGAATGAGTTAAGAATGGAATACTTATAGGATTATCATTATTCATATTAATTATATCAATAAATTTATCAATGTATCATTTATAACACAGATACATGATGAATATATCTTTTCCCTTTTTATGTTCATTCCATTAATTTTATTTATATCTCCCATGTATAAATTTAAAATTTTGAATTCAATAGATCTTTAATATAGCTAATCTCTTTATTATCATTATCTACAATCAACTGTTAATCAACAATGAGAAATAGATAAAAAATACCCATCATAAAAATTATTAAGATAAATGAAAAAATGATAAATGCACCCTTAAAAACCATAAAAACAAACAAAATAGTCACACCACATATACCACATTATGGGTGATTATTTTTTGATACTAAGATATTTGTTTAAAAATATACATCTTTTTCCTTACACAAAAATATAAAAATGACGATCTTCTATACATAGATATCCTCCTCAAGAACCATATGAAAAACATTTATCTTCACATCAAACTTATCTAATTACTGATTATATAAATGCATAATGCCTAATAGAATTAAAATATAGATAATATTTACAACTGATGAGAATAGATATATGAAAAAACACATAGAAATTGATTGTATCCATTTGTAACAAACAATTATTTATTTATTACTCCTCAAAATCCTAGGATTCCACCATTCTTACTAAAGAAACATTTATTTTGAATCGATTTATTACCCTTAGGAAATCTCACCAACTCCAATGTATAATATTTCACAATAAACTCCATATCCTTTAGAATATCCAAAATTTATCTACCTAAATCACTATAACTAACAACAACCGAATAATCCATAAGTTTGACATTCAAATCAATACATTTATCCACATTTAATTTCTTAGAATCCAACTCAACTCCACATAACTGTGTAGAGGTCTATTATTTATTATCGACCTATCTTTTTGAACAGAATATTGTGATAATGGTGGATAAGGATAAAATCTCCTAAAATATCATATTCATCATGACATGTAAAATTTGTCACTGAATTTGGGTAGATATCAAATTTAACATGAACAATAGATTTATGCAATCTCAGATCCTTTTAAGGTAAGCTAATTTTCTTGTAATTCTCATCAAATAATAAATCCATATATTTTCAAATCATTGTAATATATTGGAGAACTAGACCATGCCTCTTATAGAGTCATATTAAGAGTTTTTGTTGATGGAGAATTATTAATCAGAATATATATAGTTGTAGTGGATTCATCAAAAACTGATTTTTTAAAATGGGAGTTAATATGAATACATCGTACCTTCTTTTTAAGTAAAAATTCATACATTCTACCTCACGGTTTTTCTATAGAGTGTCATGAACTATCAAATACCTAAAAATAATACATACATTTTTAAATGAATTATATTAATTAAATAATATTCAAGATCATAATTGGTGTGAATTCACATCAATTTCCCACTATTCTTCTTGTTAATCATAAGTCCCACTGTTTAAAAGTTTCAAAAACTATATATTTTTCTTACTAAAGAAAAATAATATATTCCATAAAAAATCAATAATGATAAACATATAGCTTGTACAACCTTTTGAAGTCACTCTATATTAACCAAAAATATCATAATGAAAGTGGACGAGTGTCCCAAAAGAATTCTTAGTACCCTATATAATGCTACCTGTTTTATGTTTCCCAAATATAGATTGCATAAAAAATTAAAACATCCTGATACCCTATCCTTCAAGAAGGAATCTATTACATAATTAAATCATTTAATTTTTTCTCATATGACCATGTCATATATTCAATAATTTTTAAATTTTATCATAGGATAAATAAGTATTTTAAACCACTACACCACTAATGATAAGTAAACATTGAAAAATATAAAAACTAAAAATAATTCATCTCTTTCATCACAATAAGGGATGATTTCATAACCTTCAAAACTCCACCATCACCAGTGTACTATTACTAATTTATATCGAGAGTAATAATAGAAATTATATTAATTATATAGTAGGGATATGATTCACTAAAAAATAGTTATCATAATGCTAGAAATCAACTAAATTATAATGGTTCTAGTTCCAAAAATACAATAATAAATTTTTTTCCCATCAATAATTATTTTTTATAATTTTATATGTTGAAATAAAATCTTGATTGGGATTGATATGAGATGTATAGGAAAAATAAGAATGTATTCATCAAATAATTTAGATTTAATATCATAAATAACAAAAAGTTCTCCATCATTGTTGTTATCCTCTGCAATATTAAATTACTCGAAATTTTATTATTTCTTTCCTATATAATTCATAGGTCTATTATTCCTATTCTTAATTTTCATATTTAATTATTTTTATTTAATATTAATCATTTTTATAGTAATTTAATTTTTTTATTTATCATGAGATATTTACCTAAACTTTTTAGAAGGAAAAAACTTCATTTTTATTATTCTTATTGAAAAAACCAAACCCTATATCTAGGATACATAATAAATAATAAGAAGTTTTATTATATAAATTTAAAATAAAACCAAATAAATGGAATTAGGAGAAATTATACAATGACTATAGATAATTGTTTCTCAAAAGGTCACATAAAATCTATGTAATGTGGACAACAAAATTGTATTGAAATATTCTTCTTAAAATTTAAACTACTTTTATTTTCCAAATCAGGAAAGAATTATTTAAATATTTTATATGATTTACAACAGATATACCTTCCATCATATGATGTGGCTTTAACCTTTAATTTATACGAAACAAATTGGTAAGACTATTCATCATAAAATAATGTACTAATTTAATTTATAAAGGAAAAATACTCATTTAAGACAATTACAAAAATCTACATTGATAGTTATAGTTTGATTTATAAGACAGATCGTTATGATCATTAAATTGATGTTTCTCCATAATTAACGAATAAGGCATCTTGTTTATTTACAACAACTTCTCATTCATATCTATCTATGTGGGAATATCTAAAATGTTATCCTACTACATTGAAAATTTTGTCTTCTAATAATAAATCTGGATATCAAAATTCATGGCTTCCACCAGAAGAAATATAAATTATATCATGATAGTAGATTATATATTAAAATATTTTTGAATAATAAAAATATATTTGATCTATTTTTAATGTTACTAGAATACATGATAATTTTTTTATAGAAATAATATTATGAATAAGAATGGAGAATTGATATTAAAAGAGAAAATACATTTTAATGTATAAAAATAAAAATTGAGAAAACCCATGATAGTGGTTGTTACAAATTTCATTCTGAGATAGAGTTTTCATATAATTCCTTGTAGGGTAACAAAAAATAATTTATAATAAAGAGGAAAACATATCAACATTAATGGAGATATTTTACAAAAATTAATAGAGGAGTTATTCTCAACATTAATGGAAATTATAAAGTGGTGTGGAAATAATTTGTGGGAGCTTGTGTGAACCTTTCAAAAATATTATCTGGGTTATTAAACCAATATATTATTATTCATATAGAGAGATATACATTAATAATTACTAGAATAATAAATAATTTACTTTAATTCAGTTAAAATAATGTATCCATTATATATTTATTAGTAACAGAAAATTTTGATTAATTATAATTTTTTTAAAACAAAATCACACCTACTAATTAATTCATTATTCATTACATACATTTGGAAAGGATATGAAAATTAATTTAACATTTATAATCAAATATCTCTCACCACAAAAAATTTACCATAGATATAATCTCATAGGTAATTTAAAATTCTAGAAAAATTTAATCATTTTAACATAGATGGGGGACTCCCTTTTTTTAGTTGATGTTTGGAAACAAATTTGAGACTAATTAAGTAGAGATATCTGACTTATTCATTACTAGAAAATAAAATTATTGATTTAAATTTAGATAAAATCATTGATCAAATTTTTATTTATTGGTAATCATTAATTTTAATAATTTTTTTTAAAATAATCGAATCCACAAAATCATTAATTATATTTGAAATTCATTTATAGAGGTCATTAATGGAAATTTTTTATATTTTAGCTCTCACTATAAATAAGATCATATAAATGTAATCACATATCTTTTTCTAATTCATGATAATTTTCAGTACTGGAATTTAGAATAAGGGTATCCATTAGTTGCGGTTTTAGTTGGGAAAATAATGTATGATTAATAATGTAGAGATATCTACTTTATTACTTAATATAAAATTGAATTAGTAATTCAAATATATAAAATATAATGTGTGAAATGTTTATATAAAAAATGGAACGTTTTTAATAATTTTTTAATTTTTAAAATTTAATTAAGCCGATTGAATCATTCACTATTTATAAAATTCCTATAATTTTTTTTAAAACTTAACTTATGAATTACCAAAAATTATCCCTCACCTTAGGTATTTCACATTGACATAATCTCATATGTGTTTTTTAATTCTAGAAAAATCTCAAGTTTTGAATTTAGATGAACAGTCGCACTTATTTTAATTTTTTTTCAAAATTAAGGTACGATTAATCAATTATAGATATAGACATTATTAGTCATTAAAAACCGAATTAACGATTCCAATTTAGATAAAATAAAGGATCAAATGTTTTTCTAGTGGAAATGAAAAGGTTTAGTAATTTTTTTTAAAAATAAGTAACTCTGTAAGAATCTTTTTTTTATTTATAAAAAATATCATAAAATATTTTAAAATTAATTAAAGGTTGATCATACATAACCTCTCACCATAAAAGGGTTCACACACACACATAAATTATATATATTCTCATATGTTTCTCTTTAAACTCAAGATAAATTTAAAGGGATAAATTTATATGGAGGGACTGCTTTATTTTTAGTTTTAGTACGAAATGTATTTTAATATTAATCACATAGATACATATATATTATTTATTTTGAGGAAACATAATTAATAGTATAAATTTAGAAAAAACACCGATAAAAAAATTTCTTATTTGTAATGGAGCATTTTAATAATTTTTATTTTTTTTAAAAAATTTGTCTCTCCAACCATTCATTATTTATTTTCTTTCTTTAAAAGGGATTTTATTATTAATTTGTTATTTATCACACATTTTTTCTCATATAAAAAAGTTTCAAATATATGTAATTTAATATAATTTGTACATTATATATATATTTTAAGAGTTGAATTTAAATAGTGGGACACACTTACTTTTAGTTTTAGTTTTTAAATTAATATTGGATTAATCAAAAAGAGATATAAAAATTATTAATAACTATAAAAAATGAATTACTGATTTAAATTTAGATATATTTAAGGATAAAATATTTATTTATTGGAAATAATAAATTTTTATATGTATTTTATCCATTAGAATCATTCATTATTTATATAACTCTTTCAGAAAGGATTGGAAAGTTAATTTAGGATTTATCATATATTATCCCTCTATACAAATGGGATCAAATAGTTATAATCTCAAATGTTTTTTTGAATTATATAAAAATGTTACGAGATGAATTTAGACATTGGGTCTCCCTTATATTTACTTTTCCTAGAAGATCCATGATCCAGACGTGTCCGGATCCATGAATTATTAGTGAAAAATTAAGTCATATAGAGTTACGTAGTACATGGGATCCTACAAAGGTATGAGTGAATCCCTCCTCACATGTCAACATCGACATGTGAATTGTAATATCCATGCCCTGAAGGTCCACATCAAACTCTTTTGCTTGATTTCCCTCTTTGAAAGAATGCATGCCACCTAATTATCCTCCTTGTATGCATGAGAGACATACATTTCTAAATGAGCGACATGTGTGAGACATTCAACCCATTGTGGAAAAAGCCTATGTGGGACATTCCAGGTCCTCGTTCTTAGATCCTTAAAGAAATTTCAGAATCCAATTCAATCCATAAATTAATCCATTTTAGCTGGAAGACATGTCTAGTTGAATAAACTATCACCTAGTGTAATGAATCATATGTAGTCCCACTATCAATATGGTGATAGAAAAAACATTTAATCGTCCATGAAGTTCTAGTTGAAATTGATTAGCATTCCAATTGGTGGAATCCACCTCACTTATTTACTAAGAGGGGTGGTTTAAGCCTTCCTGCAACACATTGTGTTATAAGAATAACAAAATCTTCCATGCAGTTCTATATTATGCCACAATGCACTCTGGATTTGACATGAACCTCACTGTGAATCTTAATGACACTAACATGTATCTATTTAGAATTTCCTTCAAACAGAAAAACATTATATTGTTTCCATATCAATGCACCACCTACTAAAACAGTGGAAAACAGTAGGTTCTGTATCTTCCATATTTTTCGAACCCTGATGATGTATTCCATGTGATCTACTAGCTACCACCCTACATGAAACTGAAGGCCAAAAACACATGATATGTAATCCATCATCTCATTCTAATAACCATAAAAAATGAATTGGTGTTAGATTTTTTGGTATGCCCTATGAAATATTTGGAAACTTGAAACAAAAAATTGTATTGTCGTTCTAAACTAGTAACATGTTGGTAGTTTTTTTCTAGATTCTCCATAGGAGAGTGAACCTCAAAGCCATAAAAAGGCTAGGCTGGAATTTGAGCATCCATGTGGGGGTATTTAAGGCCTCACATTTCATCTGATAGTAATATTAGTACTAAAAAACCCCTGCCAGATATGCCTAAAAATCAATGTATCAATTTCCATAAAAGTGTAGCTTTGTATCTCTATTATAGTTTTCCTAGGGATAAAATAAAGGATTCATTGGTGAGTACAAAACTCAAAAATTTTCATTTAAATCATGTTAGTGGGGACATTAATCATTTCACTGAGAGGTTTTTCAAGCCATCAATTGTTACAATAATTCAGAGAAGATTGATTACGTACTATCCACTGGGTGTATTACATAATTTCATTGAATGAGATCTTGTTGAATGAAAAAATAAAAATAATTGAGAGTGTGGATAACCATCCAACTACCTATTTCTATAACTTCTAATAATAAATTAAATGGAGTGGTCATTATTTGTTAATAGATTCCATGTAAACTTACTGATCAGCCCATCATTGAATATCATGATATACTTGATGCCAATGCCCCATAGAAACATGTTTAATGCATTACTTCAATGAAATATTTACCAATTTACTTTCATGAATAGATCCAATATATATAAAATTTATAATCGTACATTTTAGGTCATTGATAAGAAATATGGTCCACCTATAGATAGAGAAGGAGTAAATGAATTTTTCAGTGATAAAAGAGTTCACAAGGCACAACCTTCCTACATGAGACATATATTTTATTTTTTACATAGAATGATGGATTATAATTCCAAAGCTTACATCTCTGAGAAAATGAATTTTCTCCTTACCCTAATCTAGTGGAACACAAAGATAGGTAAAGGGGATAGTTCCCCTTTTCACCCCATGCTTCCTCATAATTATTTTTCCCCCATAGATAATCCATTACCGAAGACAATAAAAATATTCCCCAACTAATGCACTACCTCTCCAATTCTTGATAATAAGTAAAGAGATCCTGAATTGAGGAGATTATTTTCTTTCATTGCTGCCTGAATAAGAAGATGTCATCTGCATATAAAAAATGCAAATGGATAAGATTAGTCCACCCTTGTCAGATTTGTTTATAGATTCTCACTTCAGAAAGATAAACTATTTAGCTTCTAGGGTAATCCTCATCAAGGGAAAAGTGAGTCTGAGAGAGTGGTTCCCCCTGCTGAACTCCTCTGGTATATTGAATGTAACCTCTTGGATCTCCACTAATGATGATTTATAGCCTTACATAAGATAATACAACACATTTTAGTCAGACAAAAAGTGTTAGAAACCCATATATCTTCATTATATTGATAAATAATATCCACTTATGTGTGTCAAAGGCCTAATACAAGTTTATATTAATAAAAAATGATCCCATCCTTTGCCTTTTTATTCATGGTGTTAATACCTTCTAAAGCTGTGAAAAGATAGTGTTGGAGACATCTCGTAGGAATAATCCCATATTGGTTTGGAGTGATGAGATCCTTAATAATTTCCACCACTATAGATTCCATTATTTTGATAATGATCTTGGGAATAGTGTTACTAAGGTGAAAATGTTAAAAATCCTTAATAGCAACCATATTCTCATTTTTGAGGATTAAAGAAATTATATTTTAATTTAATACATAAATAATATGGGATTGTGAAAAAAATTATCTCATAGCACTGTAAAAATCTTCTTGGATAATATCCCAATATTCCATGAAAAAATTATTTTTAAGTGATTTTGTCATAAAGAACTATCCATGTTAAGAAAAAACATGGATTTATTGATTTAATAATTGTTTGTTTCTCTAAAAAAGTTATGGTTATTCCCCTCTTAAATGAATGGGTGGATGTTTACAACTATCAATTAAGTATTTTAGGACCCATTATATGATTAAATATTACGAAAGTAGTTAACCACATCCTTTGAGAAATCATTTAATGAGGTGTAAAGATTAATATTTATGATAATGTCATTATTTCCTTCCCTGACCCTTTTTCCCATGTGGATTCTGTAGAATAATTTTGAATTCATGTCCCCTTACTTTTTCCATTTTTTATTAAAATGATTCCTGTTTATCCTATCCTTCATGGAAAAAAGGTTATCCCACTTTTGAAGAGCCTGTATTTCATCCATTGATGGGAGGTTATGATTCAATTATCTATCAAGGATACTTGCATGGTTAATTTCTTCAATCTAAATATCACAAAAATGCTTGGATAAAGAGTTTTTACTCTATTTCCTTAAGGATACCTTGGTATGGTCTAGTTTCTTAATGATCCCCTACAATGTGATTCCCATGCGGGCTAACATATAGGCCCCATGATAATATTACTGAATCTAGGAATATAAATCCATATATTATTGAATTGAAGAGGATGCGGGATGACTCTTGCGATAGAAAAATGCTCCACAATAGTAGGGTTATTATCAGAGTGATGATTGGGAAGTGTGTATCATGAATGTACGTTGGCAACACTCACGTCATCCATTTGAATAGATAATAGATCATGTTTTCTGAATTTCCTACCATTAATTGTGTAAATGCACCATGTAAAATCTGCTCCAATAATGGGGACTTCCACCAGGTTACACTGATCAATTATTGTTAAAAATATAGTTGTAGCTAACCTATTAATATAAAATCTAGTTTTTTATCCAATTGTGTGGAATTCTTTAAATTACCCCAAATCACCCATTTTGATCCACATTTTCAGAAAGTCCCTCGATCTCCTTTTGTAATTCAATTCTCTTAACATAAGTGGTTAAAGCATAAAAAAGAGGTCATGATATTGTAACACTATCATCTAAGAGTGACTTTTACGCTTTGATTGTTCTAAATACATTTCTCAAACTACATGAATTCATGCATGAGAACCCATACGTGATCTATAATATAATAATGTGGGTTCTGAGAGACAAAATGGTTTCCGAATGGAGCTGATGATAAGGTCTTATAATTTTAGAAAATAATTTTAATATATTTAATTCCAATGTGAGATATCTTCATGGCTAAAATAAATTTCCTATGGGATTTTCTTATCTGGTGATTCCCTAGACCAATGAAATTCTAGAAGAATATATTCATCATTTTATGCCTTTCCCCATGTTTTATTCCCCCATTATTATTCCATATTATCATATATTTTTAATTTATTCTTATCATCTTTATTCTTACCTTCCTTTAAACAATCATATAATTATTGTTTACTATCCATATAATTAAGTTGTGAAGTGGGATGGTAATTATCAGATTAATCAACCCATCGCTTCCCACTCAGAGGTGTGAACATGTTCTTAGAATGAACTGATTTTTGGCCTTCATTATTTCCAAATATTTTCTAGCAGTTTTGAATGGGGAGTCATTAAGGAAAGGTTCTTCTTATAGAGAATTTCTATGTTGATTTACAACATGAGGTCTAGGACATCTAGATATTGGAGTCTCCTCTTGATGCTCATATTGATTTCCATTGTGTCCAAATGAAGATAGGGCTCCAGCGTCAATATGTTTAATGGGTTCAACATTCCCCCGAGGAATGGTTTCACCAACAAAAAACCCTAGAAACCCTTTTGAGATATCAACTGTGCATGTGTGTTTACTTGAAGTCACATGATTGGTGTTGGATGAGACCTCATGAGTGGTCTCATTCATTCATGGAGTTTTCTTGGGGTGTTCCTCAAATGCATTTATGACCACTACCGATAGATCCTTAAATAAACCCTTAGGTTTCATTTTTATAGTAGGGCTTCCAAGAGATCCATCTATTATGATTGTGTATTCTACATTTCTTTCATACTTAGGATCCAAATTGATGTGAGGAAGGGAGACAAGAGCATCATTCCTATAGTTCTCATAGTCCACCTTAAAAGGGGTATTATCCAAAAATGGCCATAAGAATCTTATACTGGTTATGATGGAAATATTTTATATTTTCAGATTGATTAGGATAATTAGAGATAGTGGAATACTGCACATCCTTGATATTCCCATGATAGGGGCATGATTATTCGATAGTTCCCTCATCCAAATTACAGTGTTTTTCACTACTCCTTGTTCTATCCAATCAATATTGGAGGGTCCATCATTTTTGTTTCCAACAAGAGTATAGGAAAGACCATACTAATTTCCATTCGTCCTTATACACTAGTCAATAAAATGTCCCTTCAAGATATTGAAGGTGAATTCCTTTTCTCTATTTTAATCAGACATCATGTTTCCATAGAACATAAACCATGTGAAAAATTTCAATTTCATTTCATATCGTATTAATAGATACATGGTTCATCCATTTTGGTTAACACCACCTCCTCTACAAGTTTGTTGGACATATCAAACTCCACTAGGATTCACACATAGTTCCCATAGCTTGGGTTGTTAGTCTGCCTATTAATCCTGATTAGGATGCCCATGGTAGATGCTATGTCCTAGAGGATTTTTGTATTCTAGTAGAGAACACCAAGGTTAAAAATGTGAATCTAAATTTGTGTATGAGTATTCCTATCCATGTCTAGGTTAAAGCTCACATCCCACTATTGACTTATCAAGAAACCATGTCATAGGGGAATTGAACTAAAACTCCAGACTCTTCATTTTTACACATCAGAGTGAAGCACCAAATGGTAGTACCCACATCCCATTATCATCATCATCCACTCACTAAATCCCCATAATTCCTTCAATTTTATTGTATAGTTCTCTGAATTTCCCTAGCTTCTCACCCTTTTGGATTAACACCCTTGTAATAATGGAGAAAAGAAATAAGTACACCCTATCCTCCACCACCTATTGAATTTCATAAAAATTCACAGTCCTACCCTTTCAAATTACCATCCCTATGGAAAAAAGATCAATGTTATAGAAAATGGATTGGCCATAGATTGGACCACATACACAATATTCTTCTTCATTACAGCAACGTTGTTTAATGTATACTTTTCCTCAATCGGTTTCTTTATCACAAGATAAAATAATTACTTATGTATAATGTGATCCTAGGGAAACTCACACCTTGCACACTCAGTATGTATGATCTTACCAAATGCCGTAGAATCACTAGATTTAGGGTTTTCTCCATCCTCCCTTTGCTCCTCCATCCATAGAGAACCATATAAGGACATAGTTAGAGGTAGATGAAAACACTAAATGGGGGCTTGAGGATCACATCTCATATTAGAGGTAGATATAACAAATTTATTCATTATAAAAAATGTGATTTATAATTTAAATTGAGTTATAATAAATGATTAAATGTTAATTTAATAGTAATAGAAAAATTTAAACAATTTATAACATATATAAATGAGTCACAATTCCAAACTACTCATTAATTATAACATTTCCTTCATATGTATTGGAAAATTAAATTATTATTTTTCATACACTATATCTCAAGTAGAGATAAGAAAATATTGATCAAGTAATGATCTCTACAATATTTGTTAATAAAAATCTAATTTCTAATTTAAATTTAGTTAAAATGAAGGATCATAATTTTATTTATTGTTAATGAAAAATTGTTAAAAAATTGATTTTTTTAAAGTGAGTCACTATCACTAAATAATTCATTATTTATAAAATTAAAATGGATATTATTTGGATGTTAATTTTTTTAATCATACATTATCCTTTACCAGAAACATGGTCACATGGATGTAATCTCATTTTTTAAATAGTAGAGAAATTTAAAAAGTTAAACTTAGATGGATGACCACCATTATTAGAACATATAGTTTGGAAACTAATTTAATAATAATTAAAAAAGTTAATATAGAGTTTTTTTATTATAAACCTAATTATATATTTAAATTTAGGAAAACTAACTAATAAATTTTTTATTATTTGGGAATGAAATTTTATAATGAATTTGAAATTTAAAAAATGGGTCTTCTTGACCAAATCATATATTATTTTTAAATTTATTATGGAATGAATATGAAATTTAATTTAATATTTATCGTTCACTATGTCTCAACAAAATATGGTTCACAATGATATAACATCATATTTTTTTTCAATTCATGAAAATTTTCAGGCTTTTAATTTAGATAGAGTGTGTAACTTATTTATTATTTTAGTTTGGATACATAGGTAAGGGTTTTCAAGTAGAGATATTAACTAATTAAATACTAGAAATCTTAATTACTGATTTTCATTCAAATATAACAAATGATCAATTATTTTTTCGTGGTAATGGAATTTTTTAATAAATTTGAAATTTATTAAAATAAATTGCAAAAAAAACTTGAATTATTTATATATATCCTTTGAAAAATAGTTAAAAATAAATTTTTCATTTATTTAATGTTATCTTAAATAAAAAATTGGTTCACATACATATAATCTCATTTTTTTAATTATAGATATTTTTCTACCGTTGACTTCAGATCGAGGGGCTATCATAAAATTTAGTTTTAGTTTGGAAACTAAAATAGGATTAATAAAAAATATATATATATATATATACACCTTATTATTTAGTAGAAAATAGTATTAGTGATTTATATTTATATAAAAAAGGATCAAATGTTTATTTATTGGTAATAAAAAATTCTATTAAATTTTAAACATTTCAAAATTAATTACTCCCATAGAATAACTCATTATTTCTAATTTTACTTTGGAAAGGATTTTAAAATTAGTTTAGGATTTATCATAAACTATCTATCACCGCATATGGGATCACACACACACATATATATTATCATATATTTTCTGTTATAAATAGTTTTCATGAGTTGAATTTAGATGTTGGGACCCCCCTTATTAGTATTTTTAGTTTGGAAATTAACTAAAAATTTATTAAATAGATATATCTACATGGTTACTTACTAGAAAATAGATTTACTAATTTAAATTTATATAAAATAAATGGTTTTTTTTATTTATTGGTAATTTTGAATTTTAATAAATTTTAAATGTTGTTAAACAAGTTACTCCCATCGAATAATTAATTTTATAAAACACTCATTTTGAAATGATTTTAAAAAACATTATTTGGTATCATATATTGTCTCTTATTAAAAATCAATTCACATAATTATAATCACATTTTTTGAAAAAAATTAATGATAAATTTAAAGTGTTAAATTTATATGAGGAATCTTCATTATTTATAGATTTAGTATTCACACTAATGTTATATTAATCTCATAATGTTATCACATTATCAGTTACTAGAAAACTAAATATCTAATTTAAATATAGAAAATACAATGGATCAAACACTAATTTATAGATAAAGGAAAATTATAGTTAATTTGAAATTATTTATTTTTAAATTATATATATCATTACCATGGAATTGATTTAAAATTAATTTTATATTTATCATAATTTCTCTCCCAAAAAAAATAATGAAATAGTTATAATCTATTTTTTTATTTTTTAAATATAGATAAATTTCAAGAGTTGAATTTTGACAGAGTACCTTCTTTAATTATAGGCTTAGTTTTTAAATTAATTTAATATTAATCAAATATTTATTTATTATGATTATTTTATTGAATTAATGAAGTATAAGAAAGAAAATAAATAATTTGAATCATGTTTGGTCTAGAATCTATTGACAAAGAATTCCAAAAAGAAGATGATTTTCTTAGATTAAATGAAGAGAAGAGGAAAAATAAATAATTTTGAGTAGAGTAGAACAAAAATTTATCAGAATATTTTCAAAGAAAAATATTGAAATTTAATTAATATGTTTAAAGGAAAGTTTTAGCTTCTCAATCAGTTAATATTGAGAAGAAATAGGCTGTTTATTAGTCTATTCTATGGAATTATCCACTCTATATTTATGATAAGGTTTTTCCTTTGTCTATTATAAATGATAATAGAAAAAATTTAGTGTAAGACATTGATGATGTTATTAATCCCATTACTGAAATTGATGTTACTAATGATGTTTTTTGAAAAATTATTTTTTGAAAAATCTTCTAAAGAAGAACTATATCGAGCATTGGGGAAAATAAATATTTTTTGGGAATACTAGAAAAACATTTATAATGATATTAAAGGATATTTAAATATTGAATGATCTTTTATTCATTGTTTAATATAATTAACATTTCAATATGAATAGGAAGAATTATCATTTTGTTCTGAGGAAGAATTATCTTTAAACTGGGAGAATGTAGAATCAACAATTTGGGTATCATAACATCCTAAATTTTATGAATACTGGGATATTGATGAAGTTTCATCCCAATAGTACATTAAAAAAGAGGAAACATCATCTTCTATAGTTAGAGATGTTTTTTCCGGGAGGTTGTATTGATTTCACTAACTATCCTTAGAGCACAAGATGTAAATAAACAAAATTTAAAATTCATTACTTAATAGATGTAATTCAGGGGATTTAAGGAATTATGGATATATTTACTAATATTCATAGAAGATATTTATATATATCATAAGAAATTACAATGTTTTTGAATTTTTGAGTTCTCTTAAGAAACATTTATTAATAGTGATTTATAATTAATTATATCTCAAGATCAATTAAAAACATTAATGCATTTAGAAAATATAAAAAACATCAAGTGAATGAACAAAACTAAATAAGAAATTATGTTCTTTAATGATTAGGAACTTATAATTAAAAGACAAATAAATTAAATCTTAATGTTTTGAAAAAAAATAATTCCGAAGTTAGAAAATATTTGGTACTTATTGATCATATCAAATGTCTTTTTATTAATCACGACACAGATATTTACTATTATTTCATATTGATAGAGTCTCTATATAAATGGATAATAAAGCTTGAGTCAATCTAAGGGAAGTTAGAGAAAAAAGGTAAAGATAACTAAAAAATGAAGGCAATCATGAAAAATGTTATAAAAATGATTGATATTTCGGAATTCTTGAATTCTATTGATAATTAATCCGATAAATAGTTTTGAATAATTTTAATTCTATTATATATCTTTTAGGATTAATTAATTTCTTGATTACTCCATAAATCTTGTGTAGATTTTTTTTAAATTTTCATTAAAATCATTTTAATGAAATACCTATTTCTTTAATTCTTTTCAAAAACAAAAAAGGGGGAAATGGTAGAGAACATATAATAAGTTTTAAGAGAGGATAAGGTAGAGAAGATGAATGTTATGTAAGTAAGGGAAAGAAATATTTTCAAATTTTTAGTTTATAATTTTTTATTAAGTGCTGTGAATTATTATTTGTAAAAAGGGGTGATTGTTGAGATGAAATATGTAACAACCGAAGATTACATAATACATTATTTCTTCAATGTAATTCAATACACGCAACACTGAGTTCAAGCACACCATGACATACCTAACTAGCCATTCAAAAGCAGTTTTTAATAGTATTTACTGAATTTTGAATTTTATATATTCCATATAATTTTAAATCCATATTATGTGTTTCTTAGGAATAATATAATAAAAAAATCATTTTTTATGATAAAGGAAGTATTTTTCAATAACTTCAATTTTACCACCATTTAATAGATAACACTTTTTAAGTACAATATATTACACTTTTATGTATTCAATTTTAAAAAATAAACTTCTTCTTTAGAATCGGTATATAAAAATTTAGTTTTGATAAATTTTTTTTGATTTTTATGATAACTTTCATATTTGGGTGAATAGTGAAAAATACTAAATTTTAACTGAACAAAACAGTTTTAATCAAAATATTGTATAGTATTCAATTATACATTTTAATGGCTTCCAAGTATAATTAGATTATATTTTTATTATTTAATACAATGTTGGTCATTATAAGTAACATCACATTTAAATTTGACATAAACACATGTCAATCTTTTGATAGTTTTTACTTTTTAAAAACTTGCTTTTTGGTTTTTACAAATTGGAATTATTTTTAAATTAATTAATGAAACTTATATTCTTTTATTTTAATAAAATAGACATCATTTTTGAATTCATAATACCAAAATTATCTTAGGGAGAAATTTTGGTATTTCTCTAAAAACATTCAATTTTTGATGAATAGTGAACAACACTACGTTATTGTTTAAAACTGGCTTTTTATTTAAAAAATTAGTTATTTTATTTTAATTTATTTTGGGAAAAAAATGATTCATAATACCTATATATATATATTCAACTCAATTTATTGAAGTTATTTTATAATAATTTTAGATATATAAAATTTTATTGAACTTTTTACCCTATTTTACCCACCTTCTAAGAGTTTTTCCAAATTTGCATAAATTTTTTTACCACTTCTTGGAGTTGGATTTAGAAAATCTGAAAGACATGGTTGGTATTAGAAAGTAAAATTTGGTTCAATGATATGAAAATAATTTTTGGTGAATTTTTAATTTTGACTTTTATTTACCATGGTCTAAAGTAAATAGGGTAATTAAGGGTAAATATGATATTATAATTACCATAAAACATGTCCTAATACTATTGGATAAGTTTAATTCGACCCAAAACACCCATAAGAATAAAATATGATACTTTTGGACCACTTGGATTAGATTATGGAATTTTTTATTGTCACACCCCGACCCGATGCTTTACTTCATTTTAATTATTTTGGGTCTTTATTTTGAGTTGCGGTTTGAATCGGTTCTATTTTAAAATGGATTTGGGATCTTATATGGGTGTGATCCCGTACGCGCGACCGTCTGTAGCGCCCAAACACATTTAGAGAATGTTTTATTATTAAATGTGTCATTATTGGGGTGCGCGACCTTGCCCGCGACTGTGGTTGGTTTCCATTATTAATAAGAGACTATTCTATTTTATTAAATTTATTTAATTTTTTTTACATGGCCGTACAACTAAGCGTGCGACCGTGCACGCAACCGAGCGCGCACTACTCTAGTGACCAGGCGTGTGACTGTGCACGCGACCGGACGCGAGACCGCACACGCGACCATGCACAGTGTTTAACTTCAATTAAGAATGATATTATTTTGGTTGGTTTTATTATTTTAGTTTTATTATTAGTATTAATATTAATTAAGTTTCTATTTTAATTAGGTTATAATTTTAATTATTATTTTTCAGCTAATATTTTGATTTGGACGTTAATATTAAAATTAATCTTCCAATTATAAAATAATTAACCTACTATTAATATTACCATTATTTTTGTGATTTGTGTATAGGTTACTCTAGGTTGTTTTTAAGTTTCATTTCATTATCTATTTATTTATTTATTTACTTTTACTTTTCCCCCATTTATTTCTTTTTTTCTCTATTTCTTTTTCTCTCTTTTTTTCTCTCTTTTTTTTACTCCCACTTCCTCACCCGCTCCCTCTATCCCGTCATGCTACCCTTCTTCCCCCTAACCCTATGCCCGCAACCCCTTCTCCTCGTCGGATCGCCGCGCCTCATCCCTCTTTGGCCACCGCCCTCGCCGCGCCTCCTCCCTCTCCTATCGCCGCCCTCACCACCTCCTCCTCCTTCTCCGACCCTACCGCAACCGCGCCAGCCGTACCGCTTTCCTCGCCTGAAGCCACGCCCCCCCTCACCGGACCTCCTTCTCTCCTCCGGTGGACTAACCTGGCGCCCTCTCCCCCGGCCAGCAGTCGTCGCGCGCAGCCCCCCCTTCAGGTTGGACACTTCCACGCACCACTCTTGCTGGATGGGCCTCCTTTCGGTAATCCTCCTTGCGTAGGTATTGATTTTATTTATTTTGATGCCTTGTTTTAGGGCTAATTGGTGTTGTTTGCGATGTGTTTGGTGCGCGATTGGTGCTTCGCTTCAAAACTTAGGGCTTTTGACACCAATGGTAAGTGATTTCATTTATTAATGTTGTTTGATGAAGGTTTTGTCTGGATTAATTTATTTATCTTGTTATTTAATTATTTTGGGTGGTGCGAATTGTGTCCTATGAATATTTTGACATGCATGTGTAATGGAATTGAGTTTCTTTTAGTATTGTTTATGTTTTCATATGGGTTATGTTGTGGGAATTCATGGAAAGGTTCAATTTATTATTTTAGGTGTGCAAAGTATGTTTTGGTAGTATTTTAATTTTTATATGTGTTAAAAATGAATTTTTATACAAAATAAATGGTTTTGTGTCCTATGCATTGTATTTTAGTGTTTCTTGAAATGGGTTTCAAGCCTTTTTTTGAAAGTGTGAAATATTTTCTAAAGCACTCAAGGTGCTAGTGTATTAAAAATGTGGTTTGATGGAAAAATGTATTATTTTGGCATGTTGAACTTATTGCGCACCTTTGAAGTTAAATTATAAATAGTTTGAGTAACGAAAAACATATTTTGGTATGGTTGTTCTTTGGATTCAGTTTTAAAGTGGTGTTTTTATATAAAATCGGGTGAGTTTTTGGTGAAAATTTTATAGTGCTAACAAACGCCTACATATATATACATGGGTAGGCATGTATATATACATATCCTCCTTGCGCATGTTCCCTCATGGCACGGGGAATATGTGCCTGGATCAAAGGATATATATATATATATATATGAAAATGTATATGTGTGTAGGTGAAGCGGTTTCGGGCTGCTATCATCAAATTCTGCGTGTCTTGAGATAGGTCCCCTATGCCCAAGCTTTTAATTTGAAATTCATAATTTCTTGATTGTTTTAAAAATATGTTTTACACTATGCTATATATATACATGCCATGGAATCTGATTGCGGTTGCTAGGAACTATTATGCCTTGTATTGGTAAATTGAAATGTATTTCAAAGATGTTGGTCTTAAGTGAATTTCTTGTAAAAATGGATTTCTTAAGTGGTTTTAAATTGGAAATGTGTATTTCCAAAGGTGTTTGGCCTTTTTGGCCAGTTGATTTTAAAAAGTGTTCCCTTTATGTAATTAAGCATGTTTGGCATCTTAAGAATGTTTTATGAAATAGAAAAACCTCTATTGAGGCTCGTTTGGCACTTTAAGATTTGGTTTGCGAAAATAGAAAACCCCTTTTGAGTCTTTCCCATAAATTTGAAAATAAAAATGTGATTCAAGTGTTAATGAGTAGTTTGTGATATGTGTGCCTAGTGTAAAGGCTTGTGCGTGATTGTGTGGTGTAAAGAGGGGGAATGTACTTAAGTAGGGAGTGCTGTGGTGAAAGGTTAAATGAGTTTTAGATAAAGAAAGTGTAATGTACTTGTTTGATTCCTTGATAAAGAAAACTCACCACCATTTGAAATAGAGCACAATGGGAAACCCGGGTATCTAGGTGGGTGACCAAGACTAGAACGCTAGATGACACGGCATGGGTTCATCCCGGTTTGTCTAGCAGGATTGACGCAACAACACTAACTAAACATATGAATTTATGAGGGTCGTGGTCTTCTAAGCCACGTTTTCTGAGAGTCGTGGCCTTCTAAGCCACGTTTTCTGAGGATCGTGGTCTTCTAAGCCACGTTTCACCGAGGTAAGAGGTCTCTAGGTTCCCACTTGTTCTAGCTACCTATAGGGATTACCCATAGTGCTTGTTTGTAACATGCTGCTTGTGATGTAGCTTCCTTTTCAGTTGTTTCATACCTGATGTCTTGTTTGTAAAAAACACATTTTATTCCAAACTGGTTTCTTTTCATTTTGAAATGTTAATGCATGCTTGGAACCTATTTTGAAAATTTAGTAAGAGTGAAATTATTTATTTGAAAATGCAAACTCATTACTTGAATTTGAAAAGAAGGGAAAACATTATTTTATTATATCTTATTTTCAAACTGGCATCGTTGGATTTCTTAATAAATGCGGAGGCATAGGACGTGGTTATTTTTGGCTTTCCTACTGAGCATCTCAGTACTCACGCTTACTTTACTTTTCAGTTGCAGGTTTCAGTCTTGGATAACTTTTGGGAGCAAGTGTGGTTGTCGTACTGTGGTGATCCATGGGGTCACCTGAGGTATGCCACGTTTCTTTTTTTACTCCTTTTTCTGCTGCCACGTTGTTCAGTTTATTTTCCTTTATTTATCTGCTTGTTCAGTTTTTGTTTAATTACCTTATTCACGGGCCAAACCGTTTCCAACTGGTTTGTTCTGATGCCCGGCACTAGTTGCCAGTCCGTGGGGATCGGGAACGCCCTTCGGGCCATGTCGCGGACCGGGTTGGGTGTTGGGTCGGATGACGACCCGGCCTGGTTCATGACAAAATGGTATCAGAGGTGACCTTGTTATTTGGGGTGTCGAGTAGCTTGGTTATTAGGTGTGTCGGGACTTGAGAGGTAGGTGTGGGAAGGACGTCATGAACCCTTGCCCGTCCCGAGACTCGAGTTTCCAGGGGTAGTCTGGGATTTGAATTTTTTCTTTGGATTGGTATGTGTGGATGAGGGATGACAAGGGGAGTGATCTGATGTTACGTGACGAGCCTTCTTGGAGTAGTGACCCATGTACGGCCCGAGGGCACGGTTCAAGATGCTTCCTGTGGTTGATGCTCGCTTGGCGCATGGCCGGCTAAGCCATGTTACCAGGTAGGTGTAACCACTTGTCCCTTATTTTTGGATGTTTTGATATGAGTTATGTTTAACCTTAGTTTTGGTAGGTGTGAAGTATACCTCAAAAATGAAAACGGATTTTTGTGAAGGTGGTTTCAAATTGGAATGTGGTGTTAGAGTGGAAAAGTGGTTTTGAAATGGAAATTGTTTTCTTTTAACGAATGTGTGGTTTCAAAGGGAAAATGGGAGGTGTTTTGGAAGTTGTTTTGGAATCTCAGTAACACTTTTTGGAATGTGAATTGGAAAATGTTTTGGAAATTGGAAATTTATTGCTTGATGATAAGTTACTTTTTCAAATTGGTTGGGAATTTGTGCTTTATGCTGAATGGTCTGTTTTGAAAATGAGAAGTGTCTTGGATTGACCCTTGGTATTCCTATGAGTGATCACATACATTGAGGTGCGCACGTGGCATGTGGGGGAGTTGGTGATGTGAGTGGATGGGTGCTTGAGCTAGCACATGGATATGTATGTGTGAGACTTCATGGGATATCAATGGTGGATATTTAAGTGGTTTTGGTTGCTGAAAAATGGTTTTTAAAAGGGGTTTTTCAGATGTTTAGAAATGTGGGTGAGAAATTGTTTACCGTTATCGTTTCTTGTTGGGTATTCCTTTTTTTCGCGGGTTCTTGGTTTGAGATATTGAATAGTGTTTGTAATAGTGATTTGAGTTTGAGCTTTAGTTTGTGATTGTGGTGTGGAATTTTGATTTATGATAACTTTTGATTCGGATTTGTGCCTCTTGTTTTGAGTATGCTGCCCAGAAAAGTCCCAGAAGATCCTAGTGAGCATCTTCTAGTTGTTGGTTCTACCCAGACTCTTAGCAGAGTGGTGGAATTGAATTCTATTCAGTTGTTGTCCAGAATGTGTAGTGATAGTGATCTATAGAAGGTAGCGGACTGGCTTGGTGAAATCGTGGGTGTTTTCAGGTTATTGGAAACTCCCAAAGCTAAGAGAGTCTGTGTTGGTTCAGGTCCGTTTAAAGGTGAAACTTTGGATTGGTGGAGGAGATAATCCCAGCGTCATTGCATGATGGTATGTCTTGGAAGGCGTTTAAGACGACTCTCGTCAGATGGTTCATACCCAAGGATGTGAAGGCAAGGAAATGGCAGAGCCAGTGGGTGTCGAGTAAGGCCAACGAGTAGAGAAGGCCTACATGGGGCATTCCAAGGGGTTGATTCCATTTCCTCTGGAGGTAGCGTCTTGGAATCAGTTAAGGTTAATCTTGTGTGGGGTCTTCGTCTATTGTTAAAGGACCAGTTTCCTTTGGTGTTTGGGATGGTTCCCCATTCTGCGAGAGCGAGCCGGAGGAACCCATCTCAGACAAGTCTTCTTGTCAATTCCATCTTCAATTAGTCAGGCCACCCTCTTGTTCGCTTCTTTGTGGCCATTTTGGGTACTTTAAGTCGCCCCATTATCATCCATTGAAGAATTGATGTCAGTGTGGCCATTTGGGACAATTGGAGAGGTTCCGCTAGCGGCATCGTCAGCAGGAGTCTCGACCGAAGGATGTCAGCTCCTGGCTGCAGGGAAACAGATGCTTCAAGACATCAGAGCTCTAGCCACAGGTCTCGGAGTGAAGCCTTTCACGCAGTCAGGAACCATTGGGTGTGGGTCACATTGGTCTAACTTTTGTCTCCAGTGCTAAAATAGGGACAATTTAAGTTTCTCGGTTCAAGCTTCCTCGTATTTGAAGGTTCTATTTTTCTGTAAGAGGCGCAAAGGTCTCTTTTTCTCGTTGCAGTCTTTGTTCTTTGAATATCCCACCGTGGTGGTAAGAAGGCTTGGTGATCTCGGCTTTTTGGAAATTCCAGTAGTTGCGCCTCCTCAAATGTGATCCGTTTTGTTTTAGCACATGCTCGTTTTGGAGATGCTCATATCTTGTGGAAATGAAGAGTCATGGTTAATTTTGTTATTTGGTAGGATTCTTTTGTGGATTTTCTCATGTCGCAGTGGTTTCTGGTTTGGGTTGGAAGTTCTCATGTCGGTTTATACTTGTTGGTTTAAGCCAGTCGGTTCTTAAATGGTGGGGAGACTCACCATGAATCATGTCGTGCCTTTTTCGAGGTTTGGTCTGTGTGGCGGTTCCCTCTTGGATCAAGTTAGTAGTTACAGAGTTAGCCATGCTAAGAGTCTCAATGTCGGTTGTGCTAGTCGGGTTCTTGTGGTGGGGAGAACCCTCCTCTTTTCCTGATGGTTCTTCTCTTCTCAGTTTCCCTCGGAGTTGGTCGGATGTGACTGATGGAGTGAAAAGTCATACCAAGTTTGTGATTTTGTTGGCCTCGTTCAATTTCAAACTCGAGTTTGATTCCTCGTTTGGCTGGGTGACTTTCTGGGGGCAGATAGTTTTTATGGTGGGGAGAATTGTCACACCCCGACCCGATTCTTTACTTAATTTTAATTATTTTGGGTCTTTATTTTGAGTAGCGGTTTGAATCGGTTCTATTTTAAAATGGATTTGGGATCTTATATGAGTGTGCGCCCGTACGCGTGACCGTCTGTAGCGCCCAATCACATTTAGACAATGTTTTATTATTAAATGTGTCATTATTGGGGTGTGAGACCTTGCCCGCTACTGTGGTCGGTTTCCATTCTTAATAAGATATTGTTCTATTTTATTAAATATAATTTTTTTTACATGGCCTCGCAACTAGGCGTGCGACCGTGCACGCAACCGAGCGCGCACTGCTCTTGTGACCGGGCGTGTGACCATGCACGTGACCGGACGCGCGACCGCGCACGTGACCATGCCAATTGTTTAACATCAATTAAGAATGATATTATTTTGGTTGGTTTTATTATTTTAGTTTTATTATTAGTATTAATATTAATTAAGTTACTATTTTAATTAGGTTATAATTTTAATTATTATTTTTCAGCTAATACTTTGATTTGGACGTCAATATTAAAATTAATCTTCCAATTATAAAATAATTAACCTACTATTAATATTACCATTATTTTTGTGATTTGTGTATAGGTTACTCTAGGTTTTTTTAGGTTTCATTTCATTATCTATTTCATTATTTATTTACTTTTATTTTCCCCCCATTTATTTTTTTTTTCTATATTTCTTTTTCTCTCTTTTTTTTACTCCCTCTTCCTCAACCACTCCCTCTATCCCGTCACGCTACCCTTCTTCCCCCCTAACCCTACGCCCGTACCCCCTTCTCCTCGTTGGATCGCCGCGCCTCCTCCCTCTCTGGCCGCCGCCCTCGCCACGCCTCCTCCCTCTCCGGTCGCCGCCCTTGCCGCCTCCTCCTCCTTCTCCGACCCCTGCCGCAACCGTTCCGGCCGGCCCGCTTGCCTCGCCCGAAGCCACACCTCCCCCCCTCACCGGACCTCCTGCTCTCCTCCAGTGGAATGACCTGGCACCCTCTCCCCCGGCCAGTAGCCACCGCGTGCAGCCCCCCCCCCCTTTCGGTTGGACACTTCCATGCACCTCTCTTGTCGGATGGACCTCCCTTCGGTAATTTCATTCCTCCATGCGTAGGTATTGATTTTATTTATTTTGATGCCTTTTTAGGGGTAATTGGTGTTGTTTGCAATGTGTTTGGTGCGCGATTGGTGCTTCACTTCAAAATTTTTTGCTTTCAACACCAATGGTATGTGATTTCATTTATTAATGTTGTTTGATGAAGGTTTTGTCTGGATTAATTTATTTATCTTGTTCTTTAATTATTTTTGGTGGTGCGAATTGTGTCCTATGAATATTTTGACATGAATGTGTGATGGAATTGAGTTTCTTTTAGTATTGTTTATGTTTTCATATGGGTTATGTTGTGGGAATTATTGGAAAGGTTCAATTAATTATTTTAGGTGTGCAAAGTATGTTTTTGTAATAGTTTAATTTTTATATGTGTTAAAAATGATTTTTTCAACAAAATAAATGGTTGTGTTTCCTACGCATTGTATTTTAGTGTTTCTTGAAATGAGTTTCAAGCCTTGTTTTGAAAGTGTAAAATATTTTCTAAAGCACTCAAGGTGCGAGTGTATTAAAAATTTGGTTTGAATAAAAAATGTATTATTTTTGCATGTTGAACTTATTGCGCACCTTTGAAGTTAAATTATAAATATTTTGAGTAACGAAAAACATATTTTGGTATGGTTGTGCTTTGTATTCAGTTTTAAAGTGGTGTTTTTATATGAAATCAGGTGAGTTTTTGGTGAAAATTTTATAGTGAAAATTTTCAAGTGTTTCATAAATGGTTTTATTGATTTATTCAATTGCGTGTGTGGTGCGAAAGTGGTCTTCAAAAAGATTAATTCTGCGTTTGATTTTTAAAGTGGCTTTTCCTACGTGAAATTGACTGTGTATTTGGAGTGAGGTCTGGTTTCGCATCTTGGGAATGTTTTATTTTGTTTTGATTGATTTATTAAATTATCTTGAAGTGCGTTGGTCGTCGCATGGTGAGTTCGTGTGGTTAACAACAAACTCCTACATATATATACATGGGTAGGCATGTATATATACATATCCTCCGTGTGCATGTTCCCTCATGGCATGGGGAATATGTTCCTGGATCAAAGGATATATATATATATATGAAAATGTATATGTGTGTAGGTGAAGCGGTCTCGGGCTGCCATCGTCAAATGTTGTGTGGCTTGAGGTAGGTCCCCTATGCCCAAGCTTTTAATTTGAAATTCATAATTGCTTGATTGTTTTAAAATTATGTTTTACACTATGCTATAAATATACATGCCATGGAATCTGATTGCGGTTGCTAGGAACTATTATGCCTTGTATTGGTAAATTGAAATGTATTTCAAAGCCATTGGTCTTAAGTGACTTTTCTTGGAAAAATTGATTTCTTAAGTGGTTTTAAATTGGTAATGTGTATTTCCAAAGGTGTTTGGCCTTTTTGGCTGGTTGATTTTAAAAAGTGTTCCCTTTATGTAATTAAGCATGTTTTGCATCTTAATAATGTTTTATGAAATATAAAAACCTCTATTGAGGCTCGTTTGGCACTTTAAGATTTGGTTTGCGAAAATAGAAAACCACTTTTGATTCTTTCCCCTAAATTTGAAAATAAAAATGTGATGCAAGTGTTAATGAGTAGTTTGTGATATGTGTGCCTAGTGTAAAGGCTTGTGCGTGATTGTGTGGTGTAAAGAGGGGAATGTACTTAAGTAGGGAGTGCAGTGTTGAAAGGATAAATGAGTTTTAGATAAAGAAAGTGTAATGTACTTGTTTGATTGCTTGATAAAGAAAACTCACCACCATTTGAAATAGAGCACAATGGGAAACTCGAGTATCTAGGTGGGTGACCAGGACTAGTACTCTAGATGACACGGTAGGGGTTCGTCCTGGTTTGTCTAGCAGGATTGATGCAACAACACTAACTAAACATATGAATTTCTGAGGGTCGTGGTCTTCTAAGCCACGTTTTCTGAGGGTCGTGGCCTTCTAAGCCACGTTTTCTGAGGGTCGTGGTCTTCTAAGCCACGTTTCACCGTGGTACGAGGTCTCTAGGTTCCCACTTGTTCTAGATACATATAGGGATTACCCATAGTGCTCATTTGTAACATGCTGCTTGTGATGTAGATTCCTTTTCAGTTGTTTCATACCTGATGTCTTGTTTGTAAAAATAACATTTTATTCCAAACTGGATTCTTTTCATTTTGAAATGTTAATGCATGATTGGAACCTATTTTGAAAATGTAGTAATAGTGAAATGATTTATTTGAAAATGCAAACTCATTACTTGAATTTGAAAAGAAGGGAAAACATTATTTTATTATATCTTATTTTCAAACGGCCATAGTTGGATTTATTAATAATGGCGGAGGCATAAGACATGGTTATTTTTGGTTTTCCTACTGAGCAGCTCGGTGCTCATGCCTACTTTACTTTTCAGTTGTAGGTTTCAGTCTTGGATCGCTTTTGGGAGTGAGTGTGGTTGTCGTACTATGGTGATCCACAGGGTCACCTGAGGTATGCCATGTTTCTTTGTTTACTCCTTTTTCTGCTGCCACGTTGTTCAGTTTATTTTCCTTTATTTATCTGCTTGTTCACTTTATGTTTATTTACATTTTTCATGGGCCAAACCGTTCCCAACTGGTTTGTTCTGATGCCCGACACTAGTTTCCAACCCGTGGGGATCGGGAATGCCCTTCGGGCCATGTCGCAGACCGGGTCGGGTATTGGGTCGGATGACGACCCGGCCTGGTTCGTGACAATTATTATTTAATTTATAGAAGAGTTAAAATTGTTAAATTCATGTTTTCCTATCTAAAACATTTTTAATATAGGTTTATACATAAGATAAATTCTACTATAAATATTCATTATAAATATAAAAATATTTTCTACATAATGGTATTTTATTTATAATTTTTATACATTAAATAATCAGATTTATTTATGAAACAATGATGATGCAATAATTACCTAATTAATGAAAAATTAAAATAATTGATATTATAAATATCCAAATAAATTTAATTTGAGACTCTTGATTAATTAAACTAATTTTATATGTTAATATGAAATGTTATGGTTGATTAATTGAATTTGTTTCGATGTAATCATGCTATTATGACTTTAACAAAAACAAAATACCAAATGGTGTTAAAATTGACATAAATGTGTTTTTAAAACAAATATTATCATATTAAATGATATAATAGCCCTAAAAATATATGGTTCGGCCAAAAGACTCAAATAAAGATATATATGTCATTAATGAACCACTTGGGGTTATTTTAAAATTTTATAGTATGATTATTAAGAAATTATTATAATAAATCAAAAATACTTGGTAAAAGTTAAACTGTTTAACTACAAGTTAAACCTAAACGATAAGGTAAATATGGTGACCCAAACCAGTATAAAAAATATTTTTTGAGAGTTTTTTGACCCATACCCACCTTATCCTCGAAATAAATCATTTTAGAGCCATTATAATTATAAATTGTTTTATTATTAAATAATATTTCAATATTTTCCTAAGGTGCCTCTTACTTCTCTTATAAAAGGGCACTTCCCATTCACTTAATTTAACACATCCATATCCTTTTGGCCCAGCCAAACATTACCCAAATATCCTAAAATCAACCCTCAATTAGACCTTGAGGCCTTATATTGATCATAAAGCCAACCTATGGAGCCCTTTTGATCAAATCAAAAGGAAGAACCCGAAGAAGAGCTAAATATTCCATCACCTCTTTCAGGTTATTTTGTTCTTCCACTTCATATTTAAATGTTGTTTCTATTATAAAATAATAACTCTACTACCTTATACAAACTATAATGTTATTATTAATATGGTAAAACCATATTCATTATCCTATCCATCCTATGAATGACATGTCACCATACACGTGTACGTACGACTTACCGTCTCTACATGGTGGTGTAGTTGTTATTCAATACATTATTATCTGGATGGGTGTAATAATAATGTATAATTGATGTAATTAATTAATATAACATGTTAATGATTTTTTATATATTATATAACATCTATTTACATACAATTTTAATATTAATACAATGATATTATCGCTCGTACGTACGTACGGATTACCGTATCCACGGACACGATGAGATTCATTTCACCATCATAATCATTCAAGATTAATTTTGATATGATGATTAAAAATAATATTTAAATAAATTCATATCATTCTTAATATGAATAAAATACATCATATCCATAACAAACATGACTTATCTAACCAAGTATATAAAGGAAAATGAATCCGTTAACATGCAAAATGACGATAATACTAAAATATTATTAACAAAGAAATATTAACAGATCATATATGATATCATATTTATGTATATGGTTCTTTTATAATTTAATAACAATTATGTAACTATAATAGAAGATTTTAACGTACCCTCATCAGAGCAAAAGTACAAGGTAAGGTTTAATTACACAATCTCTTTATTATTTGAGGTTTTTTTACGTTAGTATCTACTTGGACCAATTTATCATCCACATATGTGTTTTCTTACAAATGTATTTCAACATATTTTACTATTTTATAGACTATGGGCCAAAGTAATTTATACCATTATTTTACCATATATTTTTTTAAAGGAATCATTCCTTTGTTTATGAAACAAGGTACTTTATGACCTTCTCGACAAAATTAAGGTAAGAATGTTTTTTTAACTTATACGGCGGGTGCATATATTTTCCACAATTATAACACCTTTGATACTTCCCTTACAAGCTTATAAAAATATTTTCAAAATAATCGTTTTTTATAATTACGTGACTCTTAAATCGTTTCAAAATAGAAAGAGTTATTTCTATCAAATTGTTTTGATTTCATCTATGTTAACTTCCTTTGATAAATTTTACACTTGTTTGAATTTGATTTATTATGATAAAAATATAACATATTGTATTTAAGGTTTTTTATATTTTTGATTGTGGGTGTATTATTTTTATACCATTCATGTTTTATGGTTAAATTATTTACATTTCGTATGCTAGTTTTAATACAAATTTTTATGTTATGTTTTAACCTTTTCATATGAAGAATGTATTAAACATGGTATGTGATTGGTGGAGCCTAATATAGCTCCTCGATGAATCAGTAGGTCTCATGCGACAATTAGTCATGGAATTGGATGAGGCCTTTATCAATTTGATATATGGTTTCAGTTGAGTCCTAAATCATTTCTAGATATCTTGTCCGAGGCCCTGACAAGATGTTTCAGAATATATGGCATTATACAGTCCCTTTTTATGAAAATAATAATGATGGTTCATGTGGTTATTCGACTAGTATAAAACCCATGACTATGTTTTATTATGGAATTATTTAATCAACTCATATTCCTACCATGAAGTGTTCATGTTTATTATTTGTAAAGGCATGGGTTTTTAATTATTCACCATGACTAATGTTTATGTCATCTTCTGCTGTATTTCTTACCCTTACTGAGCATTTGAGATCACCCCTTTCTTATGTTTTATTTTCCCAAGATTCCAAGAAGTGTTTCAATGATTTATAATCAAGGTTAAGATAAGGTATAAATGAAATAATCAATGGATCATTTATGTTGTGTTTTATTTTCTAATGTGTAATGTAACAGTCATGTATGTAATGTATTTTCCGAGGCTGCTAAACTGGTCGGTAATTCGGGACTTGATTCCTTGTAATCACGCCGACGTATTCAAATAATGCAACGACTCTAGGATTTTGGTGTTGGGGCATTACAATATACCTCATTCTAACTATACATTTGAAAATAAGAAATAACTTTTTATATGTTTACAAATTTCTAACATTTATCTTTTCCAAAATTATAATTTTTTTATAGGATGGTAATCAGTTTTTTCCTTACATAGAAATTAAATAATATCATACATGATCTTTTATATCGGAGAAATGAGTAACAAATACATCATACCTGCTCATAAAAAGTGTATCATATGGATTTATACATATTATATCATATAAAATTCTTATGATATCCATCATTTTATGTTCTATAATGTCTATTTAAAAAATAATATTAGATAGTGTTCTAAAATTTTCATCAGATAGAGTTCTACTAAGTCTATCAGACATATATTATCTAATAAAGACGTAGAGAATATACCAGATGAAGTTTTACTCGGAAAACAATACATAGATATATAAATTACACTAGATGCAAATTTATCATTTTTACTCTACATGAATCTTAAAACAATTTTAATAGTGTTACACCTAATGAACATTAGATATGAGGATGTTACACTTAACTAACTAAGAAGAAATATTTTATTTGATGAAATTGAAACTGATTTTGAGAAGTGTGGAAACCGATCATTGGAAGCTTTCCCTTAAATAGTACAAGGTACATGAGGATAAGAAATAGATTGAAAATATATTATCTAATGTTTCTATTAAAATGTTTCAATGACTTGTTACTGAGTGAGATACAATTAACACAACTAGGTATTTTTTTAAAACATATGTTTGTGAGGATTCCATTATAAATTATTTATCAGTTTTTAATATTAAAAGTTTAATTATCTTATAGTTTTTTAGGGATCTTGGGGATAGAGAGAGAAAACTTTTTCTGATATGGTTAATCGAGAGGTCCTAGGGATATGAAGACATATATTTTTCTAAATTGGTGGATTGAGGGATTTCAAGTCTTAGAAGACATAGATTATGATATGATAAAGTAATGGACAATGAATGGCTAGTTCAGATACTTCCATATCACATTGGGTGAATGAAATGAAATTTTGTTGGAAATATTTTTTCATGTTTTATGGCCTTTATAAGAGTGTGCATTACATTTTAATATTTATTTATACCAGTTTATTATTTAATTCATAAATTTTAATGAATTATTATATAGGTTTTTTATAATTTTTTTATTACTCTGATGTTATAATGTATTAGGGAATACCCCTTTGTCTGATAGAATTTCTTAAATAAGGTGTGTTGAAAATTTTCATTTTAATATTTATTAAATACATTTCACCTCCCATATATATTACATTGAGTATAGTCTGTCCCATGGAATCATTCATTATTTATACATTTCATTTATTAAGGATTTGAATGTTAATATATGTTTTACCACACTTTATCTCTTACAAAAAACTGGTTCACATAGATATCTTCTTGTATTTTTTTAAAATTATAGATAAATTTTTATAGTTTAATTGAGTTAGAGGGCCTCCTCTATATTTATTTTTTGTTTAGAATGTACTAGATGAATAATAATATAGTGATATCTATCTTATTTGGAACAAGAAAATTGAATTATTTATTTAAATATAATGAAAATAAAGAATCAAATTTTTATTTATTAGTAATGGAAAATATAATAATTTTTTTAAATGAGTTACAAACATTGAATCATTCATTGTTTATCAAATCCCATTATAAATGATTTTAAAATTAATGTAAGATTTTTTGTATGTTATGTCCCATCACACATGGGTTCAAATAGATATAATCTCACATATATATATATATATATATATATATATATATATATTCTAGAATAAATTTTTAGAGTTGAATTTATATTCATGGCCTCACTAATTTTTTATTTAATTTTGGAAACTAATGTATGGTCTATCGACTAGAAACATCTATTTTATTTTTTACTTGAAAACTTAATTTCTGATTAACATTTAAATTAAATAATGGATTAGAGGTTTATTTATTCGAAATTTAATTTTTTAATAGATGTGAATTTTTTAAAGTGATTTAATCCTTCCGATACATTAAATATTTATGAATCTCATTTTGAAAGGATTTAAAAATTAATATAATCATTATAATATATTAGATTTCACCATAAACATGTCCATAATGATATAATCTATTATCATTAATTAATTTTTGAAAATTTACCAATGTTTAATACAAAGGGAGGGTCTCCCTTATTCATTGTTTTAGTTTTGCAACAAATGTAATATTGATAAGATAGATATATCTACCATATTCATTGTTAAAAAATGAGTAATGATGAAAAATTTTAATAAAATAAATGATTAATATTTTAATGGTTGATAATAGAAAATTTGATAATGTTTTAAATTTTTAATCTAATATGTTTTTTTAATTATATATAAATATAAAGTGTTGAATTTAATTGGAGGGCCTCATATATTTTAAATTTTAGTTATTAAAATAATGCAATAATAATAATGAAGAAAAACATATAATACTATTTACATGAAAACCTAAATTTCATTTTTAAATTTAGAGTAAATAAATCGTCAATTTTTTTTATTTCTAATGGAAAATTTTATCCAATTTATATTTTATTAAAATGATTCACTCTCACTAAATGATTAATTATTAATAAAATTACATTATAAATTATTATAAATTTAATATAATATTTTTAATACCTTAAACCTCACTAAAATAGCGTTGATATAGATATAAAATAATGTGTTTTTTATTTAAATTCTTGATAAATATTAGTAGTTGAATTTTGAAGGAGGATCTCCCTTATTTTTTGTTTTTGTTTGGAAAATGAAGTAATATTAATCATGTAGTGATATCTACCATATTCTTTATAATAATATTTAATTTTTTATATATATTTAAATAAAATATTGGATCAAAATAATAATAATTATTATTATAATATTATAAAAAATTTATTTTAAAAATAAGGAACTCTCATTGAATCTTTCATTATTTATAATATTTATTTAAAAATTAAATGAAAATAAATTTGAGATGTATTAATGATTATCTTGAACCGAATTCAGGTTTATATAGATATAATTACAGAAGTTTTTTTTTAATTCTAGATAACTTTAAAGAGATGAATTTAGATGGTAGGAATCCCTTATTTCTAGTTTTAGTCTGGTATCTAATATAATATTAATCAATTAGATACCTCATCGTTATTTATTACTATAATAAAAATGAATTTATAGATTTAAATTTATGTAAAATGAAATTTGAAATATTAATTTCATGGTTGGGAAAAATTTTCATAAATTTGAAATATTTTAAAATTAGTCACTCCCACTAAATCATTCATTATTTATTGAATTAATTTGGAAATGATTTGAAAACCGATTAATGATTTTCCATAAATTATATCTCACTAGAAATAGGTTGACATAGATATAACCTCATTTTTGTTTTATTTCTAGATAAATTTTAACAATTTAATATAGATGGAGTTTCTCCCTTATAATTAGTTATAGTTTTGAAACAAATGTAATATTAATTATGTAATGATTTTTTACTTATTCATTACTAGAAAAATGAATTAACGATTTAAATTAAGAGAAAATAAAGGATGAAATGTTTATTTTTTTGGAATAGAATATTTTTAAAAAAATTATTATTTTTTAAATTTGTCTCACCCTACCAATCCTTCATTATTATAAATTTCCATTGGGAAATGATTTGATAATTACTTTAATATTTATTATATATTATCTCTTGCCTAAAATATGTTCAATTAGATATGACCTCATATGTTTTCTTAATTATATATAAATTTAATGAGGTTAGTTTTTATGGAGGTAGTCCATTAATTTTAGTTTTATTTTGGAACTTACTATAATATTAGTCATGTAGAATATAAAAAATGTTTATTATTATAAAACTTATTTCTTAGTTTAAATTTAGGTAAATTAATGTATAAAATGTCGACTTGTTGTTAATGGATATTTTGATAAAGTTTATTTTTTAATGATTATATATCTCTAATTAATAATATACTTGTGACTTTTATTTTAGAGAGATTTGAAAATTAATTTCATATTTGTCTTACATTTTCTCTCAGCTCAAATGGGTTCACATTGATATAATCTCAAATGTCTTTTACCACTTGATAAATTTCAAGAATTTAATTTTTATGGGGCCTCCTTTATTTTTATATTTAGTTGGTAAAATAAATAAGATTATTTTTGTTGATATATATAACTTATTCGATTCTAGGAAATTTAATTATATATATAAATTTAGAAAAAATTAAAATATTTAATATTAAATTTTTTATAATGTTAAATTATAATAAATTTTGATTTCATTTAAAAAAAATTAGATCCTAATAAATCATTAATTTGTTATAAATTTATTTTGGAAAGTATTTTAAAATTCATTTATTATTTATAATACATTACTTATCCAGAAAAATGGGTTCACATATATATAATCTCATATACTTTTTCACAAAAATCAGGATAAATTTTTTTGTGTTGAATTTATATGGAGGGTCTTTCTTATTTTCCGTTTTAGTTTTCAAACAAGTGTATGATTAGTAAAATACAGAGATATAATTTATTTTTAACTAGAAATCCGAATTTATGTCATAACATTAGAGTAAATAAATGACCAAATTTTAATTTATTAGTAGTATAAAATTTAAACAAAGGTAATTTTTCTCTAATGTGTCTCTTATAACATCCTTAATTTTTTAGTGTTATAAAAATAAAGTTTTTAGGGAATATTTCTTTTTTGTTAGGAATTAAAAATATGTCTCTTTTTTTAAACCTTATGTGTGGACTAGGTCCTACATAGAGATGAAAATCCCCCTACCATTACTCAGAGAGTTTTTTATAAGAGGGTTTTAAGGGTAGCTTCTTATTTCCATTAGTAGTGTAAGGGTAGATGTGAATTACTTAAGAATAGGATGATGATTCGATACATTGTGTTAGGGTAAATCCCATTGTATATTTACAATGTATGTGTAATGCCTTGTGTATACGAGCAATGTATGTTTAATTGTGGGGTTGTATTAGTTTTTTTATTACACTATTTAAGGGTAACTAAATTGTTGTGTATGGGTAATACATGATTTCTAATGGTCAGGTATAGGTACCTCAGAAGCTGTGTAAGGATAAACTAACGCTAAATAAGGGTAACCTTGATTTCTAGAGGATTTGCAATGATAAATTTGAGTTGCGTAAGGTATGTTCCTATGCCTCATAAATGAAACACCTAAATTCTAAGGGATACATAATAGTAAACTAGATTCTAAAAATGGTGTATATGGTTATTTACTTACACATACTGAACACTTAGATCTATATAAGGTTAAAACCAAGTATTCCATACATATATAACCTTTTTAGTGGTTTAATTGAAAAGTAATATTTTTTATAATTCTTCCAAGGATAGAAATTTCAATCCATTTCAACATTTTCAAATTATAAAAGCATGGAATTAAATTATTTTGATTCAATTTACTATATGTTAAATGTTTATCAATACATAAATGTTCTTCTATAAAGAAACAGTTTAAAAAAATTATAAAGTTAATATGATTTTAGAATTAATGTCATGACTCAATACCTGGAATTGTTGTCCATAAAATATTCGAACCCTTACATACACCTTTTTTTGTTTATCCTTTGTGTCCTATCATCCCAAATATTTCAATGTTCTAGTCTGGTGAAAAATTTTATGAATAATAAATCACCTTCTTTTAGTTTCTAGGAGTGGAAATAACTTCTCCCTCTTATTTGCAATAACACATGAATGTGTTATTCCCGGTAGGAATTTATATTTTATATTATTATTTTTATATTCATTTCAAATTGAGTAATTATTTAGTTCTTTATTATGATAAAGAATTCTTGAGATGAAAATAACCCAATATTATCAAATAATAATAAAAAAGAATCATCACATGCATATTATTTTAGAGATATAAGGGATTTTTTCATGTTGTTTTTTAATTATTCATTGAGGATGAATTGCTAATATATGTGTGTAAATTAAATTATAATTTATAACTTATCTAGGATATATAATCTATAATCTTATCATATATTTTATTTCTTCAAAAGAATAATAGTTGGATTTGTTACTAGGAATCATTGGTGAATGATTTGATCCCATGAACAAATGAATGTGGTTAGAGTAGAAATTTGTTGATGCGCATTGGTCAATAAATTGAGAATATTATGGTAGGAAGTTCCTTAAATTTTGGGTCTCTTTTATATATATGTTTTCATTTGAATTATTTTTATGTTAGCATTCCTTGATGAACATGATTAATTATAATCACATATTTTTTGTGTAGTTACTTCATTCTTTGGAGTATATGCTTTCCCTACATGATGAACCTTGTTATGTACATTACCTTTCTTATGGAGGTATTGTTCTTTGTGTTGGGAATAAGTGGACCCTTATGACATGATATCCCCTTATATGGCGAGATTACATGTCCAGTAATGACGATTAAGACTAACATAAGAATAATACTGGGATACGTTTATATCATAGAACTTCATATTAATTATATGATCAATCTAGTGATTCCAACTATCATGTTTCTCAATACCTTGTGATTAGTGTGAAGAAAAATCAATTCGTAGTGATTAAAAAGTTTCATAAATGGAACATAGTCATTCTAATGAGCCGTAATTTATGCATTATTTATAATTATAAACATACCAAACTCGAGGCCTTAGAATGTTGAGTATCATATAGGAATGTTTCCATGATGATTTAGAGAGAAATATTCTATATCCTTTTGGCTAGATATGGTTATTTCAGACATCTCCTTAGTATTTATCCATTAAGGTGAAAAGGGAGTTAAGGTAGGGGTTTGATGTAGCTTGGATAATGAAATAACACTTGGTACATAATTTTATATTTTATATGAATGTTACACATTTATTATTTTCATGTAATAAGATTTTTATATTTTTGAAAATTTGATAAGGATAAATTTGTGGTGTCATACAAGGTTTTATTACCCAAACCTTGAAAAAGAATATTGATAAACATGTAAAAATGGTTTAATTGGGATTTGAGTAAGGAAAAGGGGATTGGGGATGAGGGATGAGTAGAGGTTCTTGGAGTTGGTGGTGGACTGGGATGGACTTTGGAGAAATCCACTATTTTTGTCCTTTATTTACTTATTTTCATTAAATTTTACTTTTCCTTTTCACATTAGGGCCCCTTTATTAGTTATATGACATTTAAATTATGTTATTTTTATATTTATGTAACTATAATTATTTATAAAAATGTTTTATTTATTAAATGTGTTATGAAATGCTATTAAGTTTATAGTCTCCCCACTGATGGACTTAGACCCTTGCAGTTAGTCAGTGCCCTCTGGCATATAGGGAGGTATGCATGAGGTCATGTTACTCTCCAACTCGGTTCCATTATTTTTAGTGGGATGTTTTAAAATTTTATGCGAGAATACATTATTATTTCATTTTTGGACTAACCTAAAATATGCTATAAAAGAGATAGTTTAATTATAACACCCCATGATTTCATAGTTCGTAATTTCTTCAAAGTAATTCAATAACATTCACTACACGCAACACCGAGTTCAAGTGCACAGTAAGATCACCAAACTAGCCGTCCAAAAGAGGTAATGAATAGTATTAACTGAATTTTAAACATTATATAATCCGTATAATTTTAGAATCCATATTATGATTTTCTTAGACATAATGTAAGAAGTAATTCATTTTTTCAAATAAAAGAAGTATTTTTCAAAAAATGAAATTTTACCATATTTTAATGGTCAACCCTTTTTAAATCAAATATTTGAAACATTTATAAATTCAATTTGAAAAAATAATCTTTTTCATTAGAATCAGGGCATATGAATTTAGTTTCAATAATTTTTTGGTGTTTTTCTGATGACATTCATATTTGGATGAATAGTGAAAAAACTATATTTTAACTGAAAACAACTTTTTAATCAAAAAAATTTATAGTGTTGAATTATACTTTTTAATGTTTTGGATGTATAATTAAATTATATTTTTACCCTTTAATCCAATGTTGGTAATTGGAATTAATTTCACATTGAAATTATACATAAACATGTGTCAATCTTTTGATAGATATTTTTTCTTAGAAACACGCTATTTGGTTTGACAACGAGATTTTTTTAAAATTAATAAATTAAACTTCTATGTTTTTTTTGGTAAAATAGACTTCATTTTTTGATTCGGAATATCAAAATTAGCCTAGGGTAATTTGTTGGTATTTTTCTAAAAACGTTCATTTTTTTATGAATAGTTAAAATAGTAAGTTATTAGTTAAAAGTGACTTTTTATTTATATAATTATTTATTTTATTTAAATTTATTTTAGGTCAAAATATATACACAATAACTATATATGTTCAATGTAATTCATTGGAGTCATTTTATAATAATTTTAGATATATAATATTTTATTGAACTATTCACCATGTTTTACCCACCTCCTAGAAGCTTTTAAAAATTTGCATAAAACTTATTTTACCACTTCTATGAATGAAATTTCGAAAATCCAAGAGAAACAATTGATATTAGTGAGTAAAATGTGGTTCAATGAGATGAAAGTTATTTTTGTTGAATAGTAACTTTTACTTTTATTTACCACCGTTAAAAGTAAATAGGGTAATTAAAGGTAAAAATGATATTATTTTTACCCTAACACATGTAATAATTCTATTGGATAAGTTTATTTCGACCAAAAACAACCTTAGGAATAAAATATGATCCTTTAGGTCCACATGGATTAGATTAGGACAGTTATTATTATTTAATTCAAATAAAAATTAAAATTGTTAAAATCAATGTTTAATAGGTAAAACATTTTTAATATATGGTTATACATAAGATGAATTATACTATAAATATTCATTAGAAAGATAAAAATATTTCCTACAACATGGTAGTTTATTTATAATTTTTAGAAATTAAATAAGTTAATTTATTTATGACACAATGATGATGCATTAATTACATAATTAATGAAAGAATCAAATAAAATGTATTATAAATATTAAAATAAATATAATTTCAAAGTTTTTATGACATACACAAATTTCATAGGTTAATATGACATGTTATGATTGATTCAATGTATTTTTTTTGAAGTAATAATGCTGTTATTATTAAAAACAAATACCAAATAGTGTCAAAAGTGAAATAAAATAGTTTTTAAAACAAATATTATATTATTAATTGATATAATGGTCCTAAAAAGAAAAGGTTCGGCGAAAATACTTATATAATAATATATATGACATTAATGAACCAATTTGGGTTCTATTGGTAGTATATAGTATGTTTATTAACCATATAGTTTAAGAATACAAGAAGACGCGATAAAAGTTAAATTATTCAACTTAGAGTTAAATGTAAATGATAAGGTTAAAATGGTAACCTAAACTTGTATAAAACCTAGTGCTTGAGTGGTTTTCACCCCATCCCCACATGATACATTAAATAATACATTTTTTAACCCTTTTAAAACGAAAATAATTTTATTATAAAATAATATTTTAAGTTTTTCCTAAGGTTCCCCTCACCCCTCTTATAAAAGGGCAATCCACCATCACTCTAAATCACACCTTATAAGCCATTTGGATCGGCCAAACTCTGCCCAAATACCCTCTCAACTATCCTCCCGTAAACCTAGAGGCCATAGTTTGATCAGAAAGCCACCCTAAAGATCCATTTCGATCAAATCAAAAGGAAGAACCCGAAGAAGAGGTAATGATTTCACCACCCACTTTCAAGTTACTTTCTTCTTCCACTTAATTTTTCTTTATTGTTTCCATTATAAAATAATAACTCTAGTATCTTCTATATACTATGATGTTGTTATAATTATGGTACAGAAAAATTCAATATTCTATCCACCCATTGAATGACATGTCACCAGACATGCGTACGTACGACTTACCGTCACCACGTCGTGGTGTAATTGTTATTCCATACATTACTATTTGGAGGGGTATAATAATGATGTGTATTTGATGTAAATAATTAATATAACATGACAAGGATTCTGTATATATGATATACCATCCTATTATATATTATCTTTATATCAAAAGAATGATATTTTCGCTCGTGCGTATGTACAGATTACCGTCACCACGACGTGATAAGATTTATTTCCAAGTTCACCATTCATCGACAATTATAAAAATATATTTTACTAATAAGTATGTAATATATGACATAATAATGCTACTGGTGATATATATATTTATATATATAAGTATTTATGTACTTACATATATCTTATTCACTTACTTCCGTTCAATACTATATGAAAACGGAAACCGCGTTTTTGCGTACGTACGAACTACCATCTCCATAAGCGGTGTTTCCCATTTAATATATATGTCTATTATACATATTTATATATAAATATAAATATATATATATTATATAAATCATGTTTTATATTCTGGATGTATTTAAGTCATGATCTATGTGATACAATCAAGAGTAACAAGTTAAAACACGTACGATAAAGAAAGAGATTATTACCTGAAATATTAATATAACATGGAAATTATTATTAAATGGGTAGTATAATGTCATAAATGAATAATGTATGATATCATAAATATTAAAATGTTTCTTTTATAATTTAATAACATACTATAGTCTTCATAGAAGAGGTTAACCGTACCCTCGACTAAAGGAAAGTGCAAGGTAAGGGGTTTTCATCTCACTCCTTATTCCCGTGAGATTCATGCCATATTTCCACTATTACCTTTTGTGTGGTGTATGGACTTCCCATAATTGTAATATTTGTGTAATAGACTTTAATTTATGCGTATTTACATATTCATTTTATGATACCTCTTTCAAGGGTTGTATGTTTCATAAGTTACAAAATTGGTAATGGTTAATTCCTCAATCTCATTTTTATCCGAGATTGTTTATGTGTAAGTATTTACTGGGGAATTTTTATCATACATGTCAATATTTCATAAAAATGGTTTCAAAATGAATATTTTAAGGATTTGTGAAAGGTACTCTTTATCAAGATCATAATTTTAAATGTTTTAAATATTATTCTTTCTAAATATTTATAATTAATGTCCATGTTTTCAAAATGATTTTAAGGATTTATTTATATGGACATGAATGTTGTGAAATGATAATTCTTTTCAAAAGATTCAAAGTGGTATGGGACACATTGATTAGAAATATCTTTTAAATAACTACCTTTATAAATTGTGAGAAATTTTAAATTATTTCATGAAAAGGGGTATTTATCTCAAAGAATTTTACTAATCATTTTCCTCTATGTCAACATCCTTTAATGGATTTTAAACTTGTTTGAAGTTGATTTATTATGATACTAATCACTCATATTGTATTGAATGTTTTGTAATATGTTTGACTATGGATGTGTTATTTTTATACCATTCATGGTTTATGGATAATGTATTGACATTTTTTATTTAGTTTTAATATGAATGTTTATGTTATATTTAAACCTTTTAATATGATGAATATATTGGACAAAAATGTTTCGGGTTGGGGACTGGTAAAAGTAAGCCCTCCGGGTTCGGGTCCGGTTACAGCAGACCCTCCGGGATGGAGTCCGTTTATAGAGGATCTCTGGGTTGGAGTCCGGTTATAGAGGCTCTCTAGGATGGAGTCTGGTTACAGTGGCTCTTCGGGTTTGGGTCTAGTTACAGTTAGCCCATAGGTCCTGGCATGAGGCCTCGACATAGAAATTAAGTTATGGTATTATATATTCCCTCATTATAAAATTAGTTATTACATGTGATTATTCGACTACTAGAATATCCACGTTCATATTTATATGGTAATGTTTGATTTATTTTTACCATATTATGTTCAATTTTATGTTTAAAAGGCTGTTGTTTTTTTTGCACACCTTGCCTTAAAATTTTATTGCTTCCGCTAAATTATTTACCCTTACTGAGCATCTGAGCTCACCCCTTTCTTATGTTTTATTTTCTTAGGATTTTCAAGAAGTGTATTATGATTGTTACAAAGGGTTAATCTAAAGTGAACAATTGTGTTCTCAAAGAACTATCAAAGCTGTGTTGTATGTTAGAAAGTGTAATTTAACGTTCATATATGTAATCTATTTTCCAAGAATTCAAAACGGATCGGTTCTTTGAGAATTGATTCCTTGTAATCATGCCAATGTATTAAAATGATGCACCGATTCTGGGAAACTGGGGTCGGGGCATAACAGCTGGTATCAGATGAAGTTTAGCAATAACCTTGGAAACTAGATTTAGATAAACTCTGATTAGAGCACATAGACCTATGATTGGCTTTGAGGGTTAGTAAAGAATAAATTCCAAGAATTTTATAATGTAGAGATTTTGTGTGTTTTCCAAACAAATACATCTCTGTCTGGATACGAGCTGGTAGAGGTGGCTCTGGCACAGATGTACCTAGGAGTGAAAACTCCGACAAGGAGTTTCGGGCTTGACCCGGGGTATCCTGGTACATAATAACGGGCCTTGCTATACTCTTGGTTACGACATTCTTGGCGGATATGCTTAGGATAATTCTCATTTTCATTACAAGAAATTATGAAGGATTTAGTAGTATATGACTCATTAAAGAAAACATTTTTATGATTATGGATTATATCCATAAATTGTTCAATTTATGTTAAGTGTTTTACAGGTTTGAAATTATGAATTTTGATTCATAAACTGACTTAATGTACGCCATTGTTTAGAAATGGAGCCCAGAATAAGGAATGAGAACTCCAGCAATACACATGATAGAAAGATTAAGAAGGATCATATATTTCATGGTATTAAGGCAGCATTTAGAAGTGAAATAGTCTCCCACGTATTATCATCATATGAATAAATAGTATCATGTTCTAATAAGATCAGTAAAATATTTTCGGAATCATATGGATTTTAAGGGAAGCCAGAGAATAAAAGGATGGTAGAAAGAAAGATGGATAAAAGGAATAAGGGAATGAAGGATTTTCCCAGTTGTGATAACTGTGGGAAGAAACACAAAGGAAATTTCCTGAAGGGAATGGGAGTTTTTTATAAGTATAGAGAAGAAGGACACCAAGTACGTGATTGCAAGGGAATGAAAAAGATTTAAAATGTACAATGATTCATCTGAAAGGATTTGGGACACTACGTGAATCAATGTCCAAATCTTCAGAGTATACCTTGAATGCTACTATTGGATAATAATCATATTATGATACTACCAAAGATGAAGAGGAATGATTAAGAGTTCTTATGTTGTTATTAAAGTATTATGTCATTTGAGTGTTGTATCAATGATGAACTAGTTATATGAATTATGGAAATAAATAAGGGTTGTACTGTAGTACTATTTCATTGGGAATTTGAGATTATATGGTCCTGATACTAAGGTAGTAATTTTGGAATATGAGATGATTGATTTGGATAAATTAAATTGGATATTCATGATTATCTTAGAACTGATTAATGATTTGTTTAATTCATGATTGATGGAATATTAAAAAATTTTGGATATAAGGAATATATCCAGTATTATATAAAGGATAATGGAGCATGAATGTAATAAATAATGTTTTTATGGTAATTAATGGTGTTACTATGTTTTCAAAGAATACATGATGATGGTTTTCACATGTTATTACAAGGTAAAAAGGATTTTCATTGTTTTTGTCTTCATTATAAATTTTGGACTATGAGTTTGGACAGAAGTATTTTGGATAATTCTAGTTTGAAATTATTTTTGTATTTCCCTAAAAAGGACAACCCGGAGGTCGGGCGGTAACCTGTTGCATCTGGTAGGGACGCGAGACTTAAACCCATAACCGAAGGGCGACTAGGGTGTATCACCTACCACTGTCCCACATGATGTACTGGACTGAATAATGTAGTTTTTTAAGGGTATGGTAAATTAATAATAAATTATTTTTCTGGAACCCTATAAAAATAGGATAAAGAGAATATTTTTTTAAATTCTATTATATTTTATTGTGAAAGATGAGTTTGTGGTAGAAATTAGTTAAAGGATGGAACTCTGCTCGACAAGTATACTTTTTTTTTCATCTCTTATTCGATGAAGAAATAAATTCTTAAACATTAGGTAAGGCATCTTAAAACAAAAAATGTGTTATCCTAATACCTTACGTTTTGTTGAACCGACGGTATTTTAAATCATCATAGATTGTTGGCTATGAGGCCCAAAATTCTATAATTGTTTTTGATTGATGATCTCAACCAATACCTATAAATAGTTACGTTTTCCCTCCAATTATGTGTCTCTAATTTCCACCAATGTTCTCCTAATCGAGATCATAATTTGGTGGTGACTTTTTCATTCCCCTTTTCCTATTATTAAGACTACATTTTATTAACCCAATTTCTGATGTGGGTTTCCCCACAAAGGTATTTTCTATTTTCAACCATTTATTTTTGAAGAAAAATTTCATATTGCGAGGAAAAAACTTATTGAAGTAGGGAAGAATGTAACACCCCAAGATTTCATAGTACGTTATTTCTTCAATGTAATTCAATAACTTGCACTACACGCAACAATGAGTTCAGGTACACCACAAGATTAACGAACTAGCCATTCAAAAGTAGTTATGAATAGTATTAACTGAATTTTGAACATTATATAATCCTTATAATTTTAGAATCCATATTATGAGTTTCTAAGACATAATGTAAGAACTAATTCATTTTTTTCAGATAAAAGAAGTTTTCTTCAAAAAATGCACTTTTACCGTCTTTTAATGGTGAACCCTTTTTTAAATACAATATTTGAAACATTTATATATTCCAATTGTAAAATAAACTTCTTCATTAGAATCAAGACATAAGAATTTAGTTTCAATAAATTTTTGGTGTTTTTCTGATAAATTTCATATTTGGGTTAATAGTGAAAAATACGTTATTTTAACTGATTTTTATTAATAAAAATAATTTATAGTGTTGAATTATACATTTTAATGTTTTGTAAGTATAATTAGATTATAGTTTTACCATTTAATCCAATGTTAGTAATTGGAAGTAATTTCAAATTGAAATTATATATAAAAAAGTGTCAATCTTTTGATAGACATAGTTTCTTAAAAACATGCTATATAATTTGACAATGAGAATTAATTTTAAATTAATAAGTTAAACATATATTTTTTGAATTTTGTAAAATAGACTTCAATTTTTGATTTGGAATATCAAAATTAGCCTAGGGTGAATTTTTGGTATTTTTCTGAAAACGTTCAATTTTTGATGACTAGTGAAAACACTGAGTTATTAGTTAAAACTGAATTTTTATTTAAATAATTATTTATTTTATTTAAATTTATTTTAGGTCAAAATAGATAGAAAATAACTATATATGTTCAATTTAATTCATTGGAGTCATTTTATAATAATTTTATATATATAAATTTTTTTATTGAAATATTCACCGTCTTTTACCCACCTCCTAGGAGCTTTTGCAAATTTGCATAAAACATAATTTTACCACCTCTATGAATGGAATTTAGAAAATCCGAGAGACATGGTTAATATGAGAAAGTAAAATGTTGTTCAATGAGATGAAAATAATTTTTGGTGAATAATATCTTTTTAATTTTATTTACCACGATTAAAAGTAAATAGGGTAGTTAAAGGTAAAAATGATATTATTTTTACCATAACACATGTCCTAATTCTATTGGATAAGTGTAATTAGACCAAAAACAACTTTAGGAATAAAATATGATTCTTTAGGTCCACTTGGATTACATTAGGAGAATTATTATTATTTAATTCAAAGAAAAGTTAAAAGTGTTAAAATCAATGTTTAATAAGTAAAACATTTTTAATATAGCGTTATACATAAGGTAAATTCGACTATAAATATTCATTAGAAAGATAAAACGATTTCCCAAATCATGGAATTATATTTATAATTTTTATATATTAAATAATTTAATTTATTTATAACACAATGATGATGCATTAATTACATTATTAATGAAAGAATCAAATAAATTGTCTTATATATATTAAAATAAATACAATTTCAATGTTTTTATGACATAAATGAATTTTTAAGGTGAATATGATATGTTAGAATTGATTAAATTTATTTTTTAAGTAATCATGCTGTTATTGGTTTAACAAAAAAACAAATACCAAATAGTGTCAAAATTGACATAAAATAGTTTTTAAAACAAATATTATATTATTAATTGATATAATGGTCCTAAAAATCTAAGGTTCGGTCAAAAGACTTATATAATAATAAATATGACATTAATGAACTAATTGGGGTTCTGTTGGCAGTATATAGTATGTTTATTAACCATATAGTGTAAGAATACAAGAAGACACGGTAAAAGTTAAATAATTTAACATAGAGTTAAATCTAAATGATATGGTTAAAATGATAACTGAAACTCGTATAAAACCTATTTGTTGAGTGTTTTTGGACCCATACACACCTTAGACTTTAAATAATACATTTTTGAGCCATTAGAAACCGAAAATGATTTTATTATAAAATAATATTTTAAGTTTTTCCTACGGTGCCCCCACCGCTCTTATAAAAGAGTACCCCCCTTTCACTCTAATTCACACCATCTAATCCATTTGGATCGGCCAAACCATGCAAAAATAGCATCTAAACTATCCTACCTTTAACTTAGAGGCCTTAGTTTGATCCGAAAGCCACCCTAAGGAGCCCTTTTGATAAAATGAAAAGGAAGAACCCGAAGAAGAGGTAATGATTTCACCACCCTCTTTCAAGTTCCTTTCTTCTTCCACTTCTATTTTCATTGTTGTATCCATTATGAATTAATATCTCCAGTATATTCTATATACTGTGATGTTATTAAAATTATGGTACAAACAAATTCATTATTCTATCCACCCTTTAAATGACATGTCACCATACATGTGTACGTACGGCTTACCGTCTCCACGTCGTGGTGTAATTGTTATTCAATACATTATTATTTGTATGGGTATAATAATGATTTGTATTTGATGTAAATAATAAATATAACATGATAAGGATTCTGTATATATGATATAACATCTTATTATATATTATATTAATATCAAAATAATGATATTTTTGCTCGTGCATACGTATGGATTACCGTCTCCACGACGCGATGAGATTCATTTCCAAGTTCACCATTCATCGACAATTATAAAAATATATATTACTAATAAGTATGTAATAGATAACATAATAATGCTACTGGATATATATATATATATATTTATGTACTTACATATATCTTATTCACTTACTTCCGTTCAATACTATATGAAAACGGAAACAACATTTATGCATACGTACGGTCTACCGTTTCCATAAACGGTGTTTCTCATTTCATATATACGTATATTATATATATTTATATTCTAAATAAATATGACATATAAATCATGTTTTATATTCTGGATGTATTTAAATCATGATCTCAGTGATACAATCAAGAGTATCAAGTTAAAACACTACGATAATGAAATTGATTATTACCCGAAATATTAATATAACAATGAAATTATTATTAAATGGGTATTATAAAGTCATAAATGAATAATGTATGATATCATAAATATTAATATGGTTCTGGTATAATTTAATAAAATACTATAGTCTTCATACAGGAGGTTAAACGTACCCTCCACTATAGGAAAGTGCAAGGTAAGGGATTTTCATCTCACTCCTTATTCCCGTGAGATTCGTGCCATATTTCCACTATTACCTTTTTGTGGTGTATTTAGTGCCCATAATTTTACTCTTTGTGTAATACATTTCAATTTATGTGTATTTAAATATTCATTGTATGATACATCTTTCATGGGGTGTATGTTTTTTATGTTACCAAATTGTTAATGGTTAATTCCGCAATCTCATTATTATCCGACATTGTTTATGTGTAAGTATTTACTGGGACATTTTTATCGTCCATGTAAACTTTTCATAAAAATTGTTTCAAAATGAATATTTTAAGGATTTGTGAAAGGTACTATTTATGATGATCAAAATTTTAAATGTTTTAAAGATTTATCTTTTTAAATATTTTTAATTAATATCGATGTTTTTAAAATGATTTTAAGGAATTATTTATATGGACATGAATGTTTTGAAATTATAATTATTTTCAAAATATTCAAAGTGATATGGGATACTTTGATTAAAAAATCTCTTTTAAATAACTACCATTATAAATTGTGAGAAATTTTAAATGATTTCATGAAAAATGGGTATTTCTCTCAAAGAATTTTACTAATCATTTTCATCTATGTCAACATACTTTAATGGATTTTAAACTTGATTGAAGTTTATTTATTATGATACAAATAATTCTTATTATATTAAATGTTTTGTGATAAGTTTGACTGTGGATGTGTTATTTTTATACCATTCATGGTTTGTGGATAATGTATTGACATTTCTTAAGCTAGTTTTAATATGAATTATTATGTTATATTTAAACCTTTTCATATGCTGAATGTATTGGTCAAAAATGATCTGGGTTGGGGACTGGTAAAAGTAACCCCTCTAGGTTGGGGTTCGGTTACAACAGACCCTCCAATATGGAGTTCGGTTATAGAGGCTCTCCAGGTTGGAGTCCGATTACAGAGGCTCTCTGGGATGGAGTTCGGTTACACAGGCTCTCCAGGTTTGGGTTCGGTTACAGTTAGCCCATAGGTCCTGGCACGAGGCCTCGACAAAAAAATTAATTTCTGGTATTATCGATTCCCTCATTATGAAATTAGTTATTACATGTTATTATTCGACTAGTATAATATCCATGTTCATGTTTATATGTTAATGTTTGATTTATTTTTACCATATTATGTTCAAGTTTATGTTTAAAAGGCTGTTGTTTTTTTTCATTCCTTTCGTTAAAAGTTTATAGCTTCCGCTAAATTATTTACCCTTACTTAGCATCTGATCTCACCCCTTTCTTATGTTTTATTTTCCCACGATTTCCAAGAAGTGTATTATGATTGTTATGAATGGTTAATCTAAACAGAACAGTGGCATTCTTATAAAACTATCAATGCTGTATTGTATGTTAGAAAGTGTAATGTAACATTCATATATGTAATCTATTTTCCAATAATGCTAAACTAATTGGTCCTTTGAGACTTGATTCCTTGTAATAATTCCAATGTATTAAAATAATGAACCGACTCTGGGTAACTAGGGTCGGAGAATTACATTAATTATACTCGGGTAGAAGATTTTCCACATTCATGGCCAAAACATGTGAAATAAACTTCTGAGATATCATAGATGATTATTTTTTTACTATTATTATGAGATTTATCACTGATTAATGCATAAATATTCATAAAATAGGGTCAAATTATATATATATACCTTATTTTGTACTAAATATTTTTTATTTAATTAAATTTTGTGAATCGTGCTACCTATTCATAATAGATTCTTTGTTGTGTGATATATCTATGATGTAATTAATTATTTTAACTACCCATACGATTATGTTTTAATATATATATATATATATGATTATTTTGATTAACATAAAAGGATATAAAATTGGTTAGTTGGTTTATAAGTATACTCCTCGGGAAAACATTATCTGATCATATAGAATTATTATGATTTATCTAAATGACATTGTTCACTTCATATTTATAAAGATTCCACTATGTAAATGACCGGTGGAACATCCTTATATACTTGAGGGTGATCCAAATCATGTTCACACACCTACTAATGTAATTATAGTGAAAGGAATAATTTATCCCAGAGTGTTCCTCAACGTTCCCATCTATGTTGGGGAAGCCACTAGTTCTATAACTGACTATGCTTTTAACAGTGAGCTCCAACGTCCTATATCATTTCTGGGAACTAGATTCCCTTATAATTTTAATGAATTGATTCATATTTTTATTGTATTTTTTACTTGGTAGATACCCTAGAGGATTGTAAGTTGAATCTAGAGGTCATCACTCTATAGGGACCTACCATGTAGTGGTGGGGTGTAGTAAGATTTTCATGATGTTATGAAGGTTTGACATGGAAAAAATTGGGGATATTTCCTTTGAATAATTCTCTCCAGGTATGTTGGAGCTGGATAGTGCTCAAATACTCATAGAGATTTGAAAGTTAATGATGAAAATGTCTACTTACATGACATGAGACATGAATGTTTTTCTGAATACCCTAATGAATATGATGGGTTTGTAGGAATATAGATTTTTGGGCCTTATTTCATTTTCCAATGAAACTTGTAGCGATACTTCGTGAAGGATGAATAGGAAGACTATGGGTTTTTCCATGAAATATAAAAAACATGGGTGAAGCAATGGATCAATGAAACATTTTTTGAATGAAGGGGTCTAAAATTCTTAATATGTGATGATATCAGTCATTTACATAGACTCTACATTTCACCATATATATAGTACTATAAATGTGGAAATCCATGAAGTGTCCATCAGTGATGTGTTAAAACATCGGGTTGAGTTTATTCATGGGTGTATGACAAAATCGAACATTTTCCCAGGGACTTGGTTGGGGTTCTCAACCATAGACTCAGAAGAAGACTCAAGCTAGTCATGTGTCTCCGGGATAGGTTAATGGAGCCAAGGTAAGTTGTGTGTATGCAGTGGATCATAATATAAAATATGGGGTTGAGGGACTATCTATGATATTAGGTATGGTCTTGATTATATTATTTAAATCTAACTCCTTGTTTTATATCAATGTTTCCTCTTCCATAAAATATATAAATGTTTTGGATTGATATGAATTAACAATAATGGTATTCTCTAAGTCTCTTTCCCTTGATATGAAACTAGTAAACATCAATTTTATCCCCATGAATGGATAAGTACTAGTCCTTACTAATATTAGAGAAGATATGATGATGGACTTACATACCTCTAAATAAAAATAAATCATGAGGTTTGTTTTGAGATTCCCTACTAGTTAAATGGAAAATGATGAGTAGTAGTGTTTTAGTAGTGTTCTCTACTCACTACTAGTTCCCATGTGGAATTGGGAGTATGTCATGCTGGAAATTTTGATGGAGTTTTCCAAGACCATAATGAGTTGTGATTCAATATGGGTGATTTTCAATCATCTCAGGTTGTTTTATCACTTAATTCAAATCTGAGAGACTCACTTAGTAGATGATATGGAAATAATTATGCCTATGATATTGTGAAAATTGATGGAATTTCTGTGAGAATTTTATCTTTTTCAGATTCATGTTTTATATTACAGTTTTTATAGGCCTTGCAGAAGGCCCTAGGGACTCAACTATGATTCAGAACAATGTATTGTCCTTATAAAAATATAAATTCCGAGAAGATGATACACATATCCAAGGACATACTTTCATATTTTCTATTATACTTTATTGGAGATTAAAATTATCATCGATCCTTTGTTGTGTTTCCATAAAACAACAGTTACATGGATTAGATACAAATAGTTCAACTTGAATATCTCTATGAAAGGTAATGATTCTCAATACAATGTTTTAATTAAGTGGGTGATAAATATATTGTTGGGACCAATATGGTAGTAGAGACCTCCAGGATTGTGCATTTTTTTCAGGAAGAGGTTGGTGATTGATTACATTAGTTGATGGTCATATCCATATTATAGGAGATAAAAATTGGAGATTTATATTAGAAGCCATGTTTTCTTATGAGTGTCTCCCTGGTTGGATAATCATCAATTATGTGAGGTAATCTAGAACCTCATTTTTTCGGACTCTTTGAAATCATTGAATAGGTCTTTTTAAATTTCATAAAATCTAGACCTTCATCAACATTATCGTGGCATGCATGATGTGTTCCATGTTTCTTAATTTTGAAGGCAGATACTCGATCCTGTAAATTATTAAGAAAAAAAGGATTTTGAATTGGATCTATATGAATCATATTTTTAGAGTCTATTAAATATTATATAACTGAGTGAGAAAGTAATTCAAGGGAATATGATACATCATTTTTCTGATCCTATGGCATCATGGCCATATATAAGAATAACCATTGTACAAGGTTTAAAATATTTTATCTCAGTGGCCAATGTATTTTTAGAATGACTACTATAGAAACTTTTCATAGATGAGAAGTTATTAGAAGGGAAGAATTATATCCCCATTTTTGAAGTGCATTCAAACCCCCATTTTGTTTAAGGGAATATTTCTTTTTTATTTATAAATTAATAGAATCAAATTTGTTTTACAATTATATATTTCCTAGGGACTATATAAAAATTTAAAATTCATTACCCTTATAGATAGAGTTTTGTAGGAGTTACATGAGGGTAACACCTTATTTAAATGGGTACGTAAGGTTAAACATGTGTTACATATTGTTATGATGGGGATTATATAATTTTTAACTGTTAATCCCAATGTATATCTGATTTTTAAGGAAAAATCCCTATGTTTATGCATGGAGTAAGGGTAATTGAGGTACTTTTTGATGATAGTACTATAATATGTAATGGTATCTAGATTAATATGTAAGGTCAATCTACGATTTCAAATTTTTTTAAGGTTACCTTAAATATTGTGTAAGGTCAACATGTAACTACCTAAGGGTAACATCAATTTTTTAAAGCATTAATATTGTTAAAGAGGAACTACATAATGGTAGATCCTACTCCATGTATGGGTAACACCTACATTCTAAAGGTTATGTAAGGTTACCCAATGTTTATACAGGGTGTGTATGGGTATTTCCTTACCCTTAAGTGAATGTTTGGAGCTATGTATGGTTAAAACCATATTACTATCAAACAATTCCCATTTTAGGAGATATATTTTAGAAACCATATTTTACCCTCCATCCTGAAATTTAATATAAAACATGTTTCTATGGTTAAAATGAGAAAAAAATGTAATTAAATTATTTTTAATCATTTTCCATTTATTCAAATGTTTATAAAGACTTAAATACTTCACTGTTAAATAAATCATAAATAAAAATTAAATTATTAATTTAAATTATGAATTTTATTATATAGCTATGTATGAGGTATTTTTATTCTTAAAATATTCATCCAATTGTTGTCTTTGATTTTTGTTGATCATTTGTGTCTAGGAATCCAAGAAATTTTTATTTTCTCGATTGGTGAAACCTTCACTAAAAAACACAAGATCTTCTTTTAGTTTTCAAGCGCTATTATAACTTTTATCTATTATTTCTTGGTGTAGTTTTTAAAGGACATAAATACATGGTAAGAATTTATATAATATATTCTTATTTTTATGTTCTTTGAAAATTGATTTAATTAGATGATTTCTAATTAGATAATTGGTTATTAATAAAATAAAAACACATAATTAATATTGAATAACAATAATGTATTATCAAGTAAATATTATTTTATATAGATAGAGTATTATTTCATTTGGTTTTCTAATTATTATTTGAGGAAGAATTTATATCTTCAACATTAGCATAAATTAATAATTCAAAAAATTTACAAGGGATAGAATCTATTAACCCATGTGATATTTTATTTCTTTTGGAAATAAAGTAGTTAGATTTCGTTCTAGGAATCCGTGGTTGGTGTTATGAGCTTACCCTCATGTGGATGTGGTTTTAAAAATGATTCCATGAAAAAAGTGGTAAATAAAAATGAAAATAGTGAGGTATGAAGTTCCTTACATTTTGAGGATCACAAATACCCTTTCTTCATCAGTGTAATTATTTTGTTATCATAACTATATGAGACTGTTTGATTTTTATCACATGTTGAAATGTTCTAATACATTAATATAATGATTATATACATTCCTTATATTGTCTACCCTGATATTTATTTTTCCCTGATTTGTTAAGTATTGTAATTGGTGCTTAGAATAGGTGTACCATCATCACATGATTTTCCCTTAATGAGTGTATATTACATTCAATGATGGTGAATATGGAATTGATCATATGGTGGAAAAATAATGATACCAATGAAAACCATATTGAGGACACACTGGATCCCAAGAATCCAATTATACGTTATTTCGACACGAAATAAATTTTGAGGAGTATACAAAATTATAAGTGAATTTAAAGTACCGTACTTGATTCCTAGTGATTCATGACTGAAAGAAATGATTACTATTGAGTTTTGAGTAACACGTCATACTTGAGGTCACATGTATTCATGTTTCCATGATGATAATGAGGTAAATATTCACAATACCTCTGGATATATTTGGTTACATCTGACATATCCTAATTATTTATTCAGTATAGAGTTGAAACATGTTTGAACATGTGTTTATGGAAGCTTCCTTAGCACCTGAATTCTTAGTAGATGATTGTATCTTTGATATGCCTATTATACATTTATTATTATCATCAAATACAAATATTATGCATGTGTACATTTTTAAGGATACATTAGTGGTGTCCTTCTAAGTTTTATTAGTCACACATGGAATGGGAATACTAATGCTTATAAAGAATTCATGTATATTAATCAATGTAAAGGAAGAGGGACCATGGTTGATGGGTGAGTAGAGGATCCTGGCGGTGGTGATGTATCGGTAAAAACAATGGAGGACTCCATAATTATTATTTTACTATTCACTTTATGTCATTATATTCTGGTTTGGATAGAAACTTTGGGATGTCATTTATAACTTGTGTGATATGTATACTATCATTCAATTTTGGAAATTTAATCTAATTATTTATTATAATGTTTTATTTATTATTTTTTTGTGATAATATTTTGGGGGTTTAGTCTCCCCACTAATGGGATTAGACCCATGATTCTAGTTGATATCCCCTTATGTATGGGGAGGCACACATGGTGTCGCCCAACACTTAATTTCAGAACTAATGATTTTGGATATGGTGTTATATCACTCCCACCAAAACATTAATTATTTATAAATTTCTATTTGAAAAATTTTGAAAACAAATTTAATATCTTTATATACATTATATCTCACAGAAAATGATTTCACATAGATATAATATCATATGTTTTTTGATTATAGATAAATTTCAATATTTGAATTTAAATGGACGATATTATTTCATTATATTTTTAATTCAAACGATAATGTTACATTAATAGCATAGAGATATTGACATTAGTCATTAATTGAAAAATAAATTACATATTTAAATTTTTATAAGATAAAGCCTAGAATGATTAATTACACTTAATGGGAATTTTTTAAAATTGGAAAATTTTCAAAATTAGTCTCCCCCTCTGAATAATTCATTATTTATAAAACTACATTATAAATGAATTTAAAAGTAAATTATGATTTATCACTTTTTATAGTCACATATTATTTTATTAATTATAGATAAATTACATAAGATGAATTTAGATTGGGGTCTCCCATATTAATTGTTTTAGTCTAGAAACTAATATAATATTAATCATACACTGATATATACCTTATTAATTATGAGAAAAAAGAATTATAATTTAATATTTGATAAAATTAAGGGTTATCTATTTAATAATTATTAACGGATTTAATAAATTTGAAATTTATTAAAATTAGTTGCTCCCACTAGATTATTAATTATTCAGAACACTCTTTTGTAAAGGATTTAGAAATTAATTTAAGACTTTGCATTCTCTTTATTTCACCAAAAATGGGTTTATAGAGATTTAATATCTTATGTTTTTTAATTCTAAGTAAAATTAATGAGAATAATTTCGACAGAGGGACTCCCTTATTTGTAGTTTTATTTTGTATGATAATGTATTATTAATCAAGAAGAGATATCTACCATATTCATTACTATAAAACGCAACTACTGTTTTAAATTTAGTTAAAATAATGGATTAAATGTTTACTTATTCGTAGTTGAGAATTTTAATAAAACTGAGATTTTTGAAAATAATCCACTCTCAAAAATCATTCATTATTTATAATATTCCTTTATAAAGGATTCCAAAATTAATTTAATAAATATTATAAATTATCTCTCACCAAAAAGGGGATCATGTAGATATAGTCTCATTTATTCTCTTTTCAATTATAGGAAACCTTCAAGAGTGGAATTTTATTAGAGGGCCTCCATTATTAATATTTTTAATTTGGAAAATAATTTATAATTAATTATGTTGATAAATATTCTATATTCATTTGTATAAAAATTAATTTCTAGGGAAAACTTATACAAAATGAAGGGTCAAAATTATATTTATTGGTGAAGATAAATTTTAATATTTTTTAAAATTTTTTCACTCCTTCCAAATCATTCATTTTTTCGAACTATTCTTTTTTAAAAGGATTGAAATATTAATATTATACTTTCCATATGATATCTCTCACTAGAAATTATTTCTCGAAGATACAACATCAAATACTATCTTTTAAATCTTGATAAATTTAACGAGTTGAACATAGATAGAGGGCCACCAATAATTGTCGTTTTAGCTAAAAAACAATGGACAGGTAAGTAAATAAAATATATGAACATTATTTTTTACTATAAAACATAATTTATAATTCATATTTAGAAAAAAAGGGCTAAATATTTATTTTTATCTACTGGAAAATTTTAGTAAATTCGAATTTTTTTAAAATTTCTCACTTCAACTATAATATTCATTTTTATAGGATTCCTTTTAAAAATATTTTAAAATTATTATAATATTCATCCAACTCTATCTCTCACTTCAAATGTGTTCACATATATATTATCAAATATTTATTTTTAAATTCATCATAAATATCAGTAGTTGAAATTAAATAAAGGGCCTCCATTATTTTTAGTTTTAGTTGGGAATATAATGTAAGATTAATCTTGAAGAGATATCTATCTAATTTAGTACAAGATAACTAAATTAGTGATTTAAATTTAAATAAAATAAAGGATTAAATGTTTAATTAATGGTAGTGGAAAATTTTAATTAATTAAAATTTTTCTAAAAGTATTCATTACTGTAAATTCATTAATTATTTATAAAATTCATTTGGAATGGAATTGAAAATTAATTTAATATTTATCATGTATTATCTCTCAACTCAAATGGGTTTACATATATATAATATCATATATTTGTTTTAATTATAGATAAATTTATAGCGTTAAATTTTGTTTGGGGGTATCCATTTTTGGTATTATTATTTTTGAATCTAATATAAGATTAATAATCTAGAGATATCTACCTTATTTTTTAATTACAATACCGTATTATAGATTTATTTTCAGATAAAATAATGACTCAAATGAATATTTTTTTAATGAATTTTTTTATTAAATTATATAGTTTTTAATTGATCTTATCCAGTCGAATCATTTGTTATTTATAACATTCCATTGGAAGGTATTTAAAAAATAATTAAAAATTTATCATACATTATATCACTCCATAAATAGTTTATCATAAATAAAATATCATATGTTTTTTTATAATTTTAGATAAATTTCATGATTTGAATTTGGATAGAGGGGACCCCCTTATTTGTAGTTTTAGTTTTTAAACTAAATAGATATTTTTAAAGTATAGATATTTACATTATTCTTCTCTAGAAACTAGATTACTACTTTACATTGAGATAAAATGAATGATCAAATGTTTATTCAGTTGTAATGTAAACTTTTAATTTTTTTTAAATTATTTAAAATGATTCACTCCAATGAAATATATCTAGAAACCTCACATTAAAGGTACCCCCTTGGTTAATAATGAATGAAGATAGATTATGACCCCCAAATCCCACCTTCAATAGGCCCTGGTTTGGAGAATCCCAAAATGTGTGTAGAAAGAACACATATAGAGGAAATTACCAGCAATGGTGAATATATGATTGGAAGATAAGATTAAAACTACTAATTAACTACATCACATAAGATGAAGAAGATAAATATCCATCCAAAAGGCATAAAAATTATCATCAAATGAAAATAAAATCCTTTATTAAATTCCAAAATATAAACCCCACTCTATTAAAAAATTAATGACTCTAATGTCCAATCTATTAATTTCCCACTCGTCCCCCGAAAGCTTCTTGGAAATATAAAATAAATAGATATATATATGATGATAATAATTTATACACTCACTAGGATCATACCCAAGAACAGTTATGAAAATGTGAAATGAGAATACTATTTCACCAGGGAATAAAAAGAAAAAACAACATGAACCTAAATTGGTCAACTATCAATTCCAACATCACTCTAAAACTATCCAAAAAAATGAATCTATGTATAATAAAATATCATCACGAGAATATATCTAAATGTATTCCACAACCACCACCTTACTAATTTTTTACTCCCACAACCCAATGTCAATCATCCTATGAAAGCATCCCTTCCCTATCATAACATCACATAACCAGCATTCCAGATGCATGTCATGAAACATCCCTACCTAATCCACACTCACAATGTCTTGTATGCCATGATATAATGTGGAAATATCCCCTTAATAACCTCATTACATAACTAGGGTAGTAGGTTGTCATGAATGTGAATGATAATAACCTCATTCCCTCATCCTACTATAGATGACCCCTACCACATATCACATCCTCTTTATCACTATGCATGTACAGCATTAGATATCGTCTCTAGGAATCACTACCAACTCAGCCTTCATTGGCCGATACTCTCCACCAACTATGTACATCTGTCTTGTACCACTATTTAAGGACTTGAGGGAAAGTGCGTGTATCCTTCCATCTATTTCACCACCATCATGGATATTGGGGAAAACATTCTGAAAAAAATCTTTAGTAATTGGTAATTTTGTCCAACTTGGGTATCTTATATAAGTAAATTACATGAAAATAAATACTAGAAAATCATCCAAAATCCAAAAAAATGGGTTATTGTTAATAATATTAACATCAATTCGGATTAAACCTCATCACCTCATGAGAATCACCACCAACTAGCACCAAAAATAATGTAAGAATATAATCCAAATTCCATATACATGCCATAAATCATATTCCCATTAAAAATTAAACAATTTATAGATTTAGTATGTAAATAAACTCATATTTAGTATTCCATTTCATTACATATATAATGTAATACCATGCTAAACATATCTATTATTTAAATTTTACATGTTCCTTTGTTATCCCATTCGTTATGTCAAATTTACATTCATGAATTTTCTTCCCACACTTGTTCCTATTACAATATTTCAAATTAATTCCTCAAATGTCGATATGAACTACAAAAAAGAACTCATTAATATCATAATAACATGTACAAAATCCAATAATAAATCCCACACTATAACCCACCTCTATCAAAAAATAATTATAAACTAACCACTTCACATCACACCTCTTCACAACCAATGTTGACCAACCAAAACTACACTACCACAACACATCCCACTGCTAATCTGGTCACCACCATCACCACATAATCCCCTCATGATAACCAAAAAATAAAATGAAATTAAAAAAAGAACATGTATAATAGTGATCTCATATTCTAAAACTTCTACATTCTCATATAAGGTTTTAAAAACACTCATTCTTTTTTCCATGGGTATTCTCAGATAATTTAGATTTTAACATATAAGTGATTATTTATTATAGTTCACATGATTATCCTTTTATTAAAGGATAGTTTATGAAAATGGATATATAATAAATTATAATTTCTTAATTTAAAAAAATGAAAAAGTTACAAAAACAATTATGATTTTAGTAAAATTAGATGGCATGCACAAAACCCTAGGAAAAATTAGATGATAAGAAAAAACAAGTGAATTCTCCCCATACCATTCATTTTCTTTTTAGTAAAGTAAAAAATATAATTATTTTAACCTATAAAATCCACCCAATGGAATAAAAAACTTGTGATTTCCATATTTTTCCTTAAAGGTGGAGAATAAGGATCCCTAAAATCAATTGATGTTTAGCATTCTATGAGGAAGAATTGATGATAAATAATCATGAACCAAAAATCATAACAAAACTAAAATTGAAGGAAGGACCATCAAAACCCCTATAAACAAGGTTTTCTTCAATAAGTGCTCCATTTAAAACCCGAAATTCATTATATATACCAAGTTGAACTCATGAATGGAGAATAAAAATATAATCATGAAGATAGGTTAAAAGAGTGTACCTCGATTCATGAGACATCGATATGAATGAAATAGTGTGTTTAAACTCACAAGTGTTGTGGATGGGGGATTATGGTAGGTCAAGGTGGTGACTAAGGATCGCGAGAAGAAGAAAAAATAAACAGAGGAATGTGTTTATCCCCCTTTTAAAGCGGATGCATAAAAATTCCTCACCCTGGTGTGCGGGCTCAGAAAACGTCCATGGAATTTACTGGTCAAAAAATGATTAAAAATTCAATCCATTTAACCAAAATTTTTCATTAATTTTAAAACACATAATGAATCACTTTAAAGGATATTGTGATTTCATCCACTATGTGGTCTTAAGAGGTTATCCCCAGATGGCCTCTATAACCAGTCATTACAGAATAACTCTATTTGTTTGGATATTTTCACCTCACCACACCCATGACTATATCCCGGTGAGATCTAGTTCAACATTTACTCCTAAATTTCTTAAATAATCTCAACTACATGCCTCTCATTCCGTCATTATCATACCTACAATGTGGTGGTTTCCATATTGCTGATTTTTCATTAGGTTAACCTACCCACACTACACCCAACATCTTCAATGAAATAGGATCCTCGTGATTTTTTTCCAATGGTTATTTGGAATAGTGGAAATCCCATATGAAACACCCTATGATATAATTGTGTATTCCATTTCACCTATTATGGTTCACCCCAACACTAAAAAATCAACTCAATAGCCAACATTAAATCACCTAAGTCCAAATGACATTCCCATGCTCAAACATCAAATAGGGATCAAACTCATCAATTACTTGACCCACCAATATGGAATTCTAACCCTACGAATTCACCTAACTATTTTATAGATTTCTAAACACATATAGGTTATCTTTTATCAACCTCAAATCGCTTGAAAACTTAATGGGAGGGTTTCAGAAATAGTGAATCTCACATTAGGTAACTTTTAATCAATAGTCATCCTCAAAAATAATAAAATTCATAGTAATTAAACAAGAACATGTAAAAGAAAGGTCCAAAAAACCTTTCCATAAGATACATCTCATTGATCTTCTCTCAGTCTAAAAAAAACAACCAAGAAATCATCACTTACAAAATGAAAAAAATAATATTTCATAAATTAGAAACAAACTAATAATTACATCACCAAGGTAAAACCAAATATGACTAAAACTCAAAAAAAATCAGGATATTGGGAATAAATATGTGTATCAAATTCCTAAATACTATCCTTCAAAACAATATTCCTCCAATACACACAATCCAATGTTATGACTCTCCCACATATCATCTTTCCATGATGACAATGGATCTCAATTGGTCGCACCATAAACGTGATGGAATCCTCAATATCTACCTATCCCTATTAAATTACATGAGAGTGATCATGAAGACACCGATAGATCTAAGATTCTAAAAAAAAAATTAAAGGCTAGGAGAACATAGACTAAATCATACTCCCCTAAACAAACATAAGTTTTACTCTGTGAGTGGAAGCCCTCAGGAGCATATGGTTTCCAAGCTCATACTCTAGGGGCCTCAACATATGATCATCATAGGCATTTTTATGGTCATGTCCCATCATAAATCCATACAAAACAATATTGATCTTATCTATTATGCTTTGGTTAACATATGAACCAAATTATATTAACACCATAACCTTAATTTAGAATAATAGATAGTGTAATGACCAACTATATAACACCTCAAGTAGATCCATTTTGATAAATGAGTGATAGCTAATATTATTGTGAAACTCATAAAAGGGTAAGTGTTAAACCCATGATCCAATAAAATATAAGACACATGATTGAAAAATATCACTTAGTTTTTTGATGTTTCACTCCATTTACTCATTCATCTAGGGATGAAAAGAAGCGCTAAGGTTTAACTGAAAGAAAAAATCATACTAAAATCCTTTCTTGTTTTTTGAGGTATAGTGATGATACTTATCAGAAATAATGGTCCATGGAACCCTATGAAGACAAAAAATATCATCTATATTTTATATTATAATAATTTCTATTAAAGTCAACTTGAAGATCACCAAAAAAATGGCTGACCTCATTTGATGTTCCACAATCATCCAAAGAGCATCATATCCTCCCCGAGTTCTGGGAAACCTGGTGATGAAATCCAATAAAATGTCCTCAAACATCCACTAGAAGAAATAAAAATTCTTTAAGAAACCCCAATGAACATGGTTATAATCATTCACCTTTAAATTGATCCAAAACATTCTACAAAATAACACGATACAAAATCTTACACTAACCACTTTATCCAGGGCCTCCAAAGTTTCCTCATCCATCAATGATACATCATAGACACACAAAGATGTACAAATAAGGGTGAGATAAGAAAATAATGTGGAACATCCTCATTAATAGATTAAAAATTGAATAGTCTCCCTTGGAACAACATATGATTCTAACCATCTTATGACCACCCCTGTGGATAATCACTGTGACTGAAAATGTCATCCATCAACTCCATGTTCGAGTATCCCCAATGAGACTCCTCCACTTGATACATCCAAGATGATTCCATTGTAATTTGATAAATATATACACTATTTTTAACCTCATTTATGTCATGATATATTACTATAATATCATTCATCCATCACCAAACATCACCATAATCCAAGAAAAAATATACTTATGACTTTCTAATCAGTGGATATGCCACAACTACTCATTTAGCTTGAGTGCAGGAGATATTTTAATAATTGTCTTGGAATATCACTTTCCATATCTATTTTAAGAGATTAAAATCATATAATGATAATAAATACCTCAAAATATTATGTTATGTGAAGTCTATGATGAAATGACTTATGTGGTAATGTCGCCACATCTATAGGGAAACATGACTATTGTCAACTCTTGATAATAGGTGGAATAAATATTCTCATAAGGAAAAAAAATCATATACCCCTAAGAGATCACTTACCTTTTCTTGATAAAAATAAATTAAATAAACATATGTAAACCATCATAAATTTATTTGAACAAATCCCCTTCCATTATAAATCAATGAACTGGCATATTGATCAATCTCTCATTCAGGAAAGTTAAATTTTTCTAACACTAATCAGTCCATGTGAATGGGTAATTCCTTGAACTGAATCACTTGGTTTAGTCTAGATAGTTATATAACCTCATTCACACCACCCTATTTGTAATAGGTTATTGACTACTTGTGATGGTTTGAATGATGCAGTGGATAGTCCATACCCTTAGTATCAAAATCCATACATTAGGATCACATCATGAAATGATTAATAATATAAAAGTATACAAAAAAATAATTAATAACAATTATATAAAAAATTACAATCCAAGTATCCAAAAGTCAGGAAAGAAATATAAAAGGAACCCAAATTTGGTATATCAAACTAGTGTATAAGTTGATAAATAAAAAACTAAATATACACCCCATCACATCACTTCAAGATTCAGATTGGTACCACCTATGATCACCAATCTCCACATTCATAGTTTCTTATAATTGTACATATTATTTTCCTAGACCCCTCTTCTTGAAGCCTTTATACACATTGAGATCCCCATGAAGGGCGTGAGTATAAAACCAAAAAGGATATCACAAATGTTTCCCTAAAACAAGTGAAAATATATACAGGGTGTATTACATTACATTATAGTGATAAATTGAAAAAGTAACTACACAAATATTGGGTTTTCATGTGCTAACCATTATTCCAAGAACCTAGTCCACACATACTTCAGCACTATACTGGTAATAATTTTAATAAAAATCACCAAATATATTAGAAAATTCCACACGGAACATGCTTCAATTTAGGACCCAATTCCCATTAGTTTTATGACTATATTCCACATTTAAGTAACTCCTCATTCAACATTCTAAGGTGTTCATATGTCTTCCCATGATGGTAAAACCACCTAAAATACTTGAAGAATTAGATCATAATCACAACTACAGGGCCTCAATCCGATGTGGGAATTCCAGAACATTAGATACACATCACCATTATATGGTCTACTATTATGTCAACATAGCATGTCAGGGATATCTAACTAATACAATAAAAGATACCAAAGTCATTGGAATTTGTCACAACACCACTAATTCCCCTAAATGGTGATATATTTAAAATATTGAGCCATCCATCCATCTTCATACATCATGAAATGCTTCACAGGCTATGAAACACACATAATCAATTCATCTCATTGAAATAAAAATAAGTTATATCATCCATGGTTCTAAAAAGGCCACATACCCACAAATACCCACACGAAAAAAATAAGCATAGGTATAATTCCACATAATAAAATATTATCAAATTATTCTAAAATCCATATGCAAGGTCCTTATATTTTAAGAAGTTTACTACCTCAAGTTAATCGATGGAAAATTGTAATAGCCACAAAAATTCATCTCTTGAATAAATCCATCCAACTGAGGAACCATAGAACCAATCCCAATTTTTATAAATGGTAATATTGAATAAGATTAAATAATAAACACATGAAATGGTCAGGAATTTTATTAGTCTTACCGAATTAGATCTACCGCCAATGGCAGATTTAGGTCCATTTGAGAGAGACAGAGTAATTTATAATAGTTCTAGGCTTAGATCCTTAAAAGATCAAATAATTATCTACTAGATAACATATGTGTTCATATATTTTTCTGTAGTAACCCATATTTATGAATTATATTAAGATAATGTTTAAATATTTTAAGAGGACAAGAAATATGATTAAATACAACAACATACCCTGAATTCTCATAGCCTCACATCAATAGATTCTCCAGAATTAGAGTTTGAATGGATGTGAATTGAACAAAACCACCACTATATTCCCTAGGTTTGAGATTTATAGGAATAGGATGAAGAATAAAGGGGTTTTATGAGTTTTTGGGTTCAAAAAATGATTTTTTGATTAATTTAATGTCCATTCATGGTTTTCTCACACCGATAACTATTTTTTATGATAAATGTGTGAAAAATATTTCCTCTTCTAGGAACCTACATGGTTTTTGGAACTATATTACAATTTTCATTTTTTCCTCCATCATAATTCACATAGTTCACTAGGAAATCATTATTTGTTTTACATATTTGTGCACCAATCATGTGACACCCAATTCCCTTCTCCAACAATCCGTATGGTTTCTTTGGGATAAGCACATGGTTTCCCATTACTGTACAGAAACTATTCAACCCCTTAATGGCCTCTAAAACCCTCTAAAACCATCTAGATTCAACCTGAGACTTCACACAAGAAAATAATAACAAAGAAAAAAATAAGGGATAAAATCAAACATTAATGTACTAAAAAAATCCAGTTCCATTAGAATATTTTCCCTAAGGGATTATCATCATTGAGAAGTGTCTCTATAGTTCCTTATTAAAAAAAAGTTACATTGAGATTGAATTCCAAACACTCGTTCCCACATCTCATATTGTATCTATCCATGATTCCATATGATTTGAACTAGTTTTACTGTCATGAACCTCAATACCTTTTCTCTTTGGTCTATAATTCTCAATAGGTACTCCATAAAAGATGAATCTGATTCTAACTCAATGTCCTAATAGTTTATCACATGTTTTGGGTGAGGCTCATACCTTCAAAGACGAGGGATGGGGAACATGTTACACATAGATCAAAATCATACTAGAAGGTCTATACAATAAAGAACTACTCTCATATGCTTGGTGATTTAATTCAATCCTACAAACTATAGTCCAAATTTCTTATGTCACTACTAATTATTCTTTACCAACTAGAGTGACACATAAAAGAAATCATGGTCACCTACTGCAAACACAAAATTTCATATACCTTCGTCATTATATGAAATCTATTCAATATGAATTGTAACCAACATCTTATTGAAAAATTTAACTCTATCAAAGTTGTCCTACTCCACAATAGTTCTAATGAAATCTAACACACCCACCTTATTACAACACGTCATGGACTGGCATGATAGACCATTAAAATCCTAAAATGTTCCATCTATGTTGAGACATTAAAAATATTATTTTACATAAATTCCACTATGTACATATGATCATAATGCTCTCTAAAAAATTATGGTATTACTGAATGAATCATATAATCTAAGATCAAGATCTTCCTCTCGAATTATATCTCAGTTTGTGGAGGAAATTCCATACCCAGTTTTATCTATGTTCCCAAATAATTATACTATCATTTCTAAAATAGTGGTGTACAATGTGTTTCCCTATCCAATATGATAATATATATAAATTCATGTAGTCATAAAATCTACCAAATTTAAATATTTCTAAACTCATCTACTAAGTGAGTCTCTCAAATTAGAAAGAAATATTCCCATTTCATCAGTTAAAACTATCACACAATGAACATCTCAACTTCATTAGGCCTTGGTAAACCCCATCATGATGTTCACCATCACATTATCCCACATCCAAGCAAGTGTGAGAAGTGGTTCATGTATCCCTATTGGTAATTGATGTTCCACCATTATCCTATGGTATGTTATGTAAAAATAGACAAATATCATAGTGTGTTTATCTATTACCAACCACGAGAAGTTTCAACTAAGATCATGATACATCTTTATTGAACAAAGGTAAACTTACCACTATGTGTAATGTGATTACCTTATAAACTATCACCGCATGTACTATACCATTTATAAGGATTACATCATCACAATAAAATAACCATAACGGAATTGGCCACATACCATCAAACATTCCCATATCACTAAGCATTTCCTAACTGATCTTTACCTAGTCCACTAATTCTAACCTGATAACCAAGGTAGAACATGTCATCACCCCTTGGTACTTATATGGATACATAAACCATTCCTCATACAAACACATTAATTGATATTCCTCCAACTAATTCCCCTTTCTAATATCCTTAATTTTCATATTGAGAAAAATTTCCCAAAAATTACCCTTCCACAAAGAATAATCCATCTCAAAATCAAGTTTCTATAGATTCTATACCCAACACCATTACTGATGATTCATGTACCACTAATATAATTTCTAAAACATTCTCTATTAGGCGATGAATATAAAAAATATATCACTGAATAGGTAATGGATCAAGCAATTCAGGGTATAGAATAGATCTTCTAGCTATAATACATGTGTAGGGTTGTTTTTCCCATGTTGTCCAAGTTGGAGAAACCCACAAGCTGCTAACTAATACATATACATCATCACAACCCATAAAAAAACCTTATGCATTAAAATAAACATAATACTGAATATTAGACCTAGATAAGGTCAAAATTTGTGTTGATGTAATTATCTAAATTATCTCAATGAAAGAATCTTCACACTAGACTGTCATATTAAACTTTCCTTTCATCTTGGTATGTCTTTTCATAGGTGATTCCAAGTAGGAGAAGTCATGAATGACCCATCTATAGTATCCCACAAACCTAATAAAACTCTTGTTCACAAACACATTCCTAGGTAATTCCCAAGACATCACTACCTAAATGTTTTATATATCATCCAAAATTACACCCTTATAAGTCACATGCTGAGGGAAGCATATGAATTGGATCCAAAAGAAAAACACTAAGAGAATGGAATAAATTTTACGTGATTAAATCATGATTGATATTATATTAAGGTGTCTACTATAAAAATTTAATACCTTTGAGTACATCATGACATTGTTTATGAACACCATGACGATGGAGTACATGTATTGATGGAAGATCACATTCATGAGAGACATGAACACTGATAAAATATTCATTATACCAAAATGGATCACTAGGTACTCATATAGATGGAGACTATTATATTCATTCATAGTGAAGAACACTATATCACCATAAGGAGATATGATCAGTGTCACAAAACCTTTTTTTCTAAATAAACATGAAGAACCATGAGTTATAGTAACTCAACATACACCATATGATTTTGGGAAATAAATACAAGACTCACTCATGTCCTAAGTTCAATATCAAATTTAATACAACTATAATGTGGGATATATAAAAATATATATTGAAAACATCCTAATAGTGATCCACAACAAGAGGAAAAGAATATGAGGATATTAATAGCTCTACTGTATGAATAAAACCCAGAACATGAGTCATAATATCTCTAATATAGAATTGGTATGGTATCATTCTTCATGTTCCAATTTCTCACTCATTGGCCATAAAAAAATTCTCCCCCTTAGGTATGGTAAATACACTCATCTTCTATAGTAGTCGATGTTCAATTGATAACTAGTCAGTTAACCATGAAAGAAAAACACTTCAAAGACACAAATCTTGAATATCATAATGTCCCATATATTTAATTAGCTAGAAACAAAAAATGGGGAATTCTAAACATCATTAGAGATGATCCACTTTCTTCCCCATGGGTTTTTTAAAAGAAAACATTTTTGGTGATAACCTAACTTGTAAATGAAGGTAAATAATAAACTTGGTAAATATTAATGAATCATAATCACTTGTATAAAAAAAAGTAGAAATATTATACATAATCAAAACCTTACCTAAAACACTTCAATTACCTCTCTAAAATTTCAAAAATATACTCTACTGCATGCATCCATTAATAATTAGATAAATTTACTTTCCTTGATGCGCATGGCTTTTATATGTTGTTGAAATTTGAGGAATTTTTATCCTTTGAAGAGGTCCTTTACCCCATTCTATATTGGGGTTCCAAAACACATCCATTAATTCCTCAAATAAATAATGTAAGAGATGGAATGGCCTTCTACATTAGTGAAACCCCATATGCAGTTTCACATATGTCTTGGTGAGGCCCCCTCTCTACACATAGATAAAGAAACTAATGGAACTAAGTCCAATTATGAGATATTTAGAAAGCCCTATATTCTCCTTCTTCCAACTACCACCCTAATTTGAATCCTATACCGTATCTAAAAAATTACTAATATAGGAACCAATATAATCACTTTGGATTCCACTTATTTTTACACTAAAAGATGAAATATGGCTCACAATTATGTTCTTCTCTAGAACATTCTCAAAGGATGGGTCATATAATGTACTTCTGAGTATTTCATCTAGTCAAAGACCCTAAAATGATGCTTTACTCTAGTTTAAGGTCAATCTCAATCTTTTGGGCCTTCTTACACCTCATTCATTACCATGATATGATAAATTAGTGTAAATGCACGAAATAAGTAGAATAGAATTCCATAGTAATTTTTCTATACCATATAACCCTGGACTATAGAGTGTGGGAAAAAATAAATATTTCTCAATATAATTCCTTCAAGAAAAAGTACTTGAAGATCACCCAGGTAAGACCCTCATGAATTCTTACCTATCACTTAACACCGCACTATTTCCATGTGAGTCCATGAAGAATGAAAGTGACTAGCATTACCCATAGATCATCTAATGTCTCAACTCGATTCAGTATAGCCTCCACAATGTTGATCATTTCCTCAGAACGCTGAGGAACCCAAATACACAAGATGTTTGACTAGATAACAATGAAAAATGTCCCAATATTAATAAAAAAAATTTCTACGTTCTCCTTCACCTAGAACTGGATCAAAATAATAGACTCCAGGTTGTAATAGTTACACTTCTTAAACTACAAGAGAAGGTGTGCAAAAATTCTCAAGTGAATTTTCCATTATGATAGCGGTGAAACATGTGTGTCCTCCCTAACTAGATAGTTATGGTTTTCTTCTCTAGGTGGCCCCATTAGATATTTCTATAGTGGAATTATCAAAAATTCACATTGAATGCTTATAATGCATGTAAAAACACTCTAAAAGTAGCAACCAAAGAAATTTGGTGGGATAAAAAGGGATTATATGGGAATAAATATCCTAGGAAGATACCCACGATGATAAGGCATGACCCTCCAAGAACTAGCCAAGGATCAATCCTAGTTCTCTATACTGACACATTATTGAAAGTCATATACATAAAACAACAAGAATGATCACATTCAAATATTCCAAATCTAATCACATTATATCATATAATCATAGATCAATATATTTAATTAAAATTACTACCTTGACCATAATGAAATTGGGATATATGACATGTTCCCCTTCTTTCCTAGTTATAATTCATGAACATACACAAATCAGTTAAACAATAATAGCACAACCTACTCAGGATCAACATAAAACATTTAATCCAAATATTTAAAAAAAATCCCATCACTCGTAGCTTAGAGGCCCGTCACATATGTTCTTTCTAGGAATATACATTAATCCCCTAAATGAAATATACAAAGCCAATACTCTTTTTATCATGAACCATATAGAGTCAATAAGAATGATAAGAAAACCTACTCAAATACATATTTGTAACACCCCAACTAGAATCACAATGTCTAGATTGTATGGATATATGACCTTATGCATGCCTCCCCATATGCAATTGGTTTACGACTAATAGAGAGGGTCCAAATAGTGCAGTGGGGTGACAATAACCTCATTATCAAAATACCTAGATCATAACCATACCATGAACGTAATAGTAACATAAATTGTTACAAATAAAATAATTAATTGATATAATAGATAACATACTAGGTATCCTAACATCACACAATAAATAAAAAATGACAGAAAATTTTGTTGGGGTAACCATAATAGAATTAATGAAATAAAAAAATAAAAAAATAAACTATGGAATCACATTGGATTTGGTCCTAGTATGACCATGAAACACCATACTCAACATCAATTTTTTTTCAAAAGACCCTTTCCCTTTCCCTGATCCCTGATCAGGAGTTATGCACACACATCAAGATTCCCATGTAGGGTGTGAGTAAAAAGCCCAAAAAGACACCACCAATGTGTCTTTAAAACAAGTTCTTATATATAGGATGTATGCCAAAATATGAAAATTAATCATATGTTAAAAATCAACCAGTGTTTGTCCATCATGAGCTAACCATGCTTCAATGAACCCCAACACCACAATATTTAAAACTATACTAGTAAGCATTTTAATTTCTTTCACCACATATCTCAAAACATTCCACAAGGTCTACACCTCAGTTTATCACCCTACTCTTATATGTGGTATGTGATCATTTCACATTTAAGGAATACCTCATAACCCACCATAATGTTTGCATCTAACCTCGCAAGATGATATTTCAACCTGATATCCCAATAAAATTGTATCATAATTACTCGTACATTCCAATTCTGCCATGTAATCCTTTTGACACATTGGATACACTTAACCCCAATATAGTCTACTACCATGATGAATGAACATGTATGCGATATCTTACTAGTACAATCATGAAATCCCCCATCCATGGACATTGTCACAACACTGAATTTTCCCACCAAATGGTTTACATAGACAATTAAAGTAATCCAAACCATCTTTATACTTCATGAAATATTTCAGAGGCTATGAAATACCAAGAAGAGTATCATCTCATAGTATGAAAAATTCATCATACCAAACATTCATCTCAAAATTCCACACACCGACACCCACAATAAATAAACATAAAGAGTGGGTAGTAATGAAAAAAGTGACATAACGTCAAATTATGATGAAAACCATAAAAAGATACTTTTTTGGAAACTGGATTCCTACTTAATTATAATTTATGGAAAATATTACTAGAAACCTAGAGTCTTTACCTGAATTAACCCCTCTAAATAATGATTCTTATAATTAATATCAATTCGTCACAATTGGGATTATTGAATAATACTCGAGATGAAGATAATGATACAGAATTGAATTTGATTATTCTTACCCAACCAGATACATTGATAATGGTAGGTCTAGTACATTCCATTGATAAAAATAGAATGTCAATAGATTCAGGATTTGATCCTTCAACAAAAAAATAAATATATATTATTTCACATAGGAATCCATAGATCTATCCATGTTATCCTGAATCTATTATTTATAGAAAGAGAAAGAGGAATGAGCATGTGATATTAAGAGGAAAATAGAACAAAGTCCACCTACATTGAATTATAATGACTTAATGCCTTGAGATTAAGTGAAATTAGAGTATGAATGCCGGAGAATCACTAAAATCATCCACTAGAGTCCCTTAGTTTGAGAGCCCAAGTTTTTGGTGGATTAATGAGGAGTTTATGGTTTAAAGATAAATTTTGGATTACATTTAAAGTTACACATGGTTTGGAAACACAATTTTCAAATATGTATGCTAACCATTCAAGGTGTACAACTTCTTATATCCACGTACATGATTTGTCTAAATGGTTCTCTATACTATAAACAAAAAATTCACTATCCACTTCCCTTCTCCAATAAGATGTATTATTTTCTAGGGATAATTTTATAGTTTCCCTTAACTATTTACATTACATACACTCTATTATAGGATGATAACACCCTAAAAAACCATTTAGAATCTACCTGAGACTTCATCCAATAAAATCAAAACTAAAAAAATAAAACATTGGATGATATTTATAACACCCTGATCCAAATCCCCCAATCTGGGAAAGAGGGATACATGTCCTCATGTGTGCCTCCCTGTAGATAAGAGTTTTTCCACTAACAGTGATGGTATGAAAGGAACAATGTGGAGACTATACCTTCAGAATAAAAATCTTCACATAAATACCACCATTGAACATGAAGCACCACAACCTCAACTCCCTACTGATGAGATCTTTCCCTTTCTTCGATTCGTGATCGTGAAGTTTACATGTGCACTAATATCCTTATATACGGTGTGAGTAAAAATCCTAGTAGGGAACCACCAATCAAACCTTGATTAATGTGAATATATATAACATTTATTCCACATCATGAAGTGATGAAAAATTATATGGTAATCCATACAAGTTTGAGGTCATCAACAATTAAACAAGATTCCATGAATATGAAAACCACATACTTTTCCACTATATTGATAAATATTAAAATTTTTGTAACTAAATTTCATTTAACCTAACATAATTTCCACAAATTGGTTTAGAACTATATATACATCATTCATATGTTTGTGTTCTTCAATTATAGAACACCCCACACCCCACCCTAAGGTGGTCATCAGTCCTCGCATGGTGGCATGGCCACCTAACTTTCTAAATAAATTTGTTTAAAATCAATCATATATGGTCTTTATCTCATGTTAATATTATTTCATGTTGGATACACATCAACCATTGATGGTCTTATCCGATGTTAATAGAATGTTTCTATAATATTGTAATCATACCATAATGTAATACCACATTATCAGCCTTTATCACAACTCCCATGCTTATTATCAAAGGTTACATCTATCAATTTTTTTGTAACATTAATATCTTCATATCTAAAAAACATTTCATAGGATATGAAACAACAACAAGAACATTATATCATAACATGAACAATTGTTCATATCAATAGTGGTTATCATAAAGCCACACAAAGACCCATAAGTAACAAACATCAATAATAGGTCTCAATAAACACAATAAAATACCATCATATCATGTCAAAAATAAAATAAAGTGTCTCTATAAGTTAAGAGATTACTACCATAAGCGCGTTCACTCAAAATGGTAATATTTACTAGGATGTGTCACTCAAATAAATTCCACCACCTAATTATCAATAGAACTAATACCAATTAGTCAGTAATAGGATTATGTAATAATATTCAAGATGAAAAATTTGAGAAGGTCCGGATTAAATTGGGGTTACCCAACATGTTCTACAACCAATAATAAATTTATGTCCATTAGAAAGAGAATGCGATTTCTAATCGATCTAGATCTAATTATTTAATGATTTAATAATTATATATTATAACACATATTAACATATAGGTTTAGAAATATAAAGTCAAGTCTAGGATTCATCCAAATATAAATGTCAAATGTCTTCTAAGACCAAGATGATGGAAGAAAAACAACTATATAAAATGAATTCTCATGTAATAAATCATATAGATTCATTATAATTAGTATTTTAAGGGATGATAATCCCCAAAAATAAACACTAAAGTCACTCGGATTGATATCCCTTAGTGTGGGAGGATGGGTGAATAGCTTCCAGTACTATTTGTGATTAAAAATAAATTTTTAAAAAATAATTTTTTTTTCATAGTTTAGTCTCATAGTATACTGAACCATTACCTAGCTGTATGAGGATTAATTCCTCTTATGGGAACCCACATGAATTTTTATACTATGTACCAATGATTATTTGTCCCTATTTTTTGAATAACATGGCTTAATAGGGAACATTTTACGGTTACCTCTAACTATGGACCAACCACGTGTTACCCCTTATACATCTCCAATAAGAGTATGATTTGTCATAAATTCCTTATAAACATATAAATTTTTTTAGTTATATCATCCTATCTTACATTAAAATATTGGTATCCTGATCATAGATCAATTTTAGAAAACCAATTAGATCCTTGTTACCGATCAAACAAGTTATTTATCCATAGTAATGAGTAACTTGTCTTTATAGTGACCTAGTTCAGCATCCTTTACTCCAAACATTTTCAAGAAGTACCATACACCTTATTTTTGATCAATACTATGGAACCCTAAGGATATGAGATCATTATGATAAATACCATTCCCAATAAATCTTAATGTTGTAAAAGAAATTTCATCAACTAGGTTGATGCCTTATGATATGGAGAAATCAATATAGGATTTACTCTAGAAAGTGTTTTATCACAAACTCAGTTGCTTCATCTGGAGGGAAAAATGAAATGTAATCTTGAAACACCATTTAATATTGATTCACCAATGGAGTAATAGAAGAAGAATCTACTATTGGAACCAGCATAAGAAGTAAGCCCACTAAATATACTATAATAGAACTAATTTGGACAAGGTATGGTCTCATTATTATAACGACCCATACTTTACATACATTGTTAATACTTCAAAATTGAAGCACACTTATTACAACATATGATAAAACCACAAAGGACCGTATAGGTATAGTGTCTTTAGAAACTGGGAAACATAAACAACTGGTTCATAAATCTTCTACAGTGCCTCCCATTTATTTCATCATATCTAGCGTCCCTTTTATCATATTCTACTTAATATCCATCTTCCTGACCTGGGGAAAAGAAAACATAAAAGGGTGAGCTCAAATGCTCAGCAAGGGCAATAAAGGAAATAAAAATCATATCATATCTTCTTTTGAAAATCATAACCTGCAAAAGAGATCATAAAATCTTAATAAATCATAGAAGTGAAAATGAGATCCCCATAATCATAACATAAAACTTGAAACTTTGTGGCATGCACACATAATCATGGAAAATCATTTCTTGTTAGTCATGACTTATTGCCAAGACTATCTTAGTGGACAAAGTCCCTTTCTGAACCGAGTTCACTCCTCGTTTCAGTCCTGTATCACTGAACCGAAATAACCTTCCGTTCCAGCCATGTCTATCTCATGAGATATAAAATCTTTACCCAATGCATTGGAGGGAGATATAGGTCCCACCCATCTTATAATGAATCCTTTCTTATGTGTGCCACATAATCATAAAACATACATCATTGCATAACACATGTAACAAAAATGGGATTCTTGAAACATCATGACATCATAAATCAATTCATATAAGATAAAGGAATTCATACAACATAGTCAAAACAATGTAAAAATATGGATAGAAACAGAACCCTTTATTATCTTAGATGGAAAATAATTTTGATAAAACACTTGAATTGAATTCTTGAGGAAAATATCCTTTCTTCTTCAAAAACATTTTTCCTTTCATAACATGTCATACGAATTTAAAATAAAAGATGTTGATTAAAAATAGACTTGAAAACTTGTAAAGGAATCTTCTTGGAAATAATGCTTTAAAAATCCATTCACGCCGTATAAGTTAAAAAAAACATTCTTCGTACTTTTGTCGGAAAAGTAAAAAAAGTACCTCGTACGGAAAAACGACAAAAGATTCCTTTCATATTCTTTACTAAAAACTTACCTAAGGGTAAAATTGGATTTAAACTATTGCAAGTGGATGGAAACAATATTACATATTGAGGGAACATGGATGTGGACGATAAAATACACCCCAGTAAATACTTACGAATAAACAATCTCGGATAAAAATGAGATTGTGATATTTCCCTTACCTTAGGTCCAATTTGCCTTGTATGTGTCCGAAGCTCCTGTATAATGGTTTAAATAATGTTATTGACTTATTCCAGAATCATACATGTTGATATGATATCATATATGGTCATATTATTAGCTTTTTGTTAGTAATATTTCATTGTTACTTGTTACTCGGGTCTTTATAACTTTTTGTTCTTATGCGTGTTTTGTCGAATAAATTCTTATTCTTATCTTTAGGTTATAGATAATTCATTTACAGAATGGTATTAGTGTAGTATATACCATATTCATTCATTCAATTCATTTATATAATCATTATGAAATGAAGATCATGTAGAACGAGTCGCATCACATCGTGGAGACGGTATTCCGTACGTACGCACGAGTGATGATATCATTCCTATGATCATAGAATTGTATTGGAGTATATGTATATTATTTCAGTATCAATATTACTTTATAATAATCATAAATAGTTACTCATTACACCATTATACCCATCCTTGTAAGGTGATGGTGGAAAAATAGATTACACCACGGCGTGGAGACGGTATTCCGTACGTACGCACGCGCGGTGATTTCATTTTTCCGTAGGATGGATAGAAGGTGAATTAGGGTTGTTTCATATTTATAATAACATATCAGTATGTAAGTAATACTGATGTTATTACTTTGTCATGAAACAACTAAAGAAGAAGAAGTTGAAGACGAAAGAAATTGAAAAGATCGGTAATCGATATTACCTCTTCTTTGGAACGCCTCTTTGAATCCTCCACTTAAGGAACTAAGATTGGTCTTTGGAGAAGACCAGGACCTCTAGGATTATTCTAGGGAAGTGGGGAGGAGAAAATGGCAGGGGTTGGCCGAGCTTGAGTGCTCAATTTGGTGTGAGGAGGAGGGGGAGGAGGTGCCCTTTTATAAGGGAGGAGAGGGGCACCTTAGGAATATTTTTATATTAAAGTCAAAATCGGTTTATAATGGTTCCAAAGGGTCTTATTTCGAAGATAAAGTGGGGAAGGGTCGAAATAATATCAACCAATAGGATTTAGACAAGTTTAGGGTATTATTTTAACCTTATCAATTAAATTTAACTCTAAGTTAAATAATTTAACTTTTACCATGTCTTTTTGTTTTCTTTCACTATATGGTTAATACACTTACTATAACATGCCAAACGAACCCCAAATTGTTTATTATTAATATATATATCCTTATCTAAGTCATTTGGCCGAACCTTAGATTTTTAGGAATAAAATAACAATTAATAATATAATATTTGATTTAAAAACTATTTTGTGTCAATTTTGACACTATTTGATATATGATTTTTTTGAAAGTCATAACAGAATTAAATGTTCGAACCAAGTTGATTAAATCAACATTAATATATCATAGTAACCTAGAAAAGTAGTGGAATGCATAAAAATTTTCAAATTACATTTATTTTGGTGTTTATAACATCAATTATGTCAATATTTCATTAATAAAATAATTACTGCATCATCGTTGTGTCATAAATAAATTAAATTATTTGATGTCTAAAAATTACAAATAAAATACCATCATGTAGGAAATCTTTTTAGCTTTCTAATGAATATTTACAATCGAATTTATCTTATGTATAACCCCATATTAAAAATGATTAACTTATTAAACATTGATTTTAACTATTTTAACCTTTCTTTAAATAAATTAATAATAAATGTCCTAATCTAATCCAAGTGGGTCTAAATGGTCATATTTTATTCCTAAGTTTGTTTTTGGTCGAATTACACTTGTCCAATAGAATTAGGACATGTGTTAGGGTAATATTGATATCATATTTACCCTTAGTTACCCTATTTACTATTAACCGCGGTAAAAAAAAAAAGTAAAAAGTTACTATTCACCAAAAATTATTTTCGTCTCATTGAACCACATTTTAGTCCTTGATATTAACCGTGTCTCTCGGATTTTCGAAATTCCATTCACAGAAGCGGTAAAATTAAGTTTTATGCAAAAATTCGGTTTTTAACCTACCACTTAGTGGTTTCACTATTCATCAAAAATTGAAAGTTTTCAGAAAAATACCAAAATGTCACCCTAGGCTAATTTCGATATTCTGAGTCCAAAAATGAAGTCCATTTTGAAAAATAAAATTTATAAAATTTCAAAAAGTGGTTATTACTATTCATAACGGCTAGTTTTAATAGCATATTGTTGTTTAGTGAAACTCGGTATTGCGTACGACGCAAGCTATCGAGGAAGGTCGCGATTGCGTGTAAAGCAAGCCAAGCAAGTGCTGTGTAGAAAAAGATTCCTTTGATGATTTATATAACATAAAAGTCTCGGGTCTTACATTCTACCCCCCTTAAAAAGAATTTCGCCCTCGAAATTCGTCACTTTGTAACAAACAGATGAGGATACTTCTCCCTCATCATATCCTCAAGCTCCCAAGTAGCTTCTTCAAGTTGGTGGTTCCTCCATAAAACTTTCACCAAGCGAGTGGTCTTGTTTCGTAGGACTTTTTCGCTACGATCCAGAATCTCTATCGGATGTTCTTTATAAGAAAGATCTTGCTCCAGCGGTACAACTTCTGAGCTGAGTACATGTGAAGGATCAGGTATGTACTTTCTCAGGAGAGATACATGGAACACATCGTGAACTTGAGAGAGATTCGGTGGAAGCGCCAATCGGTAAGCTACCTTCCCAACACGATCCAGTATTTCGAAAGGACCGATATATCTAGGGCTCAACTTCCCCTTCTTTCCAAATCTCATAACCCTCTTCCAGGGAGATATTCGTAAGAACACTTTATCGCCCACTTCAAACTCCAGGTCTTTTCTTCGGTTGTCGGCATAACTTTTCTGTCGACTCTGAGCTGCTCTTATGTGTTGTTGAATAGTTCTGACCTTTTCTGCCATTTCATCAACGAGATCAGGTCCTAATAGCTTTCTTTCCCCAACTTCATCCCAGCAAGTTGGAGTCCTGCATTTCTTTCCATAGAGAGCTTCATAAGGAGCCATCTGAATACTGGAGTGAAAGCTATTATTATAAGAAAATTCCACCAAAGGTAGGTGTTGATCCCAACCTCCTTTGAAATCCATAGAGCAAGCTCTCAACATATCTTCTAGGGTTTGAATTGTTCTCTCAGACTGACCGTCTGTCTGGGGATGATAAGCAGTGCTGAAACTCAACTCTGTATCCAGAGTATGCTGAAGACTTCGCCAGAACTTCGAGGTAAATCTCGGATCCCGATCAGATATAATAGAAAGTGGTACTCCATGCAATCTTACCACTTCCTTTACATATATCCTGGCAAGCTGATCTAGAGAGAAATCCTCTCTAATAGGAATGAAGTGTGCGGACTTTGTAAGACGATCAACTATGACCCAGATAGCATTATTGCCTTTGGATGTTTTAGGAAGTCCTGTGACAAAGTCCATAGTGATGTTTTCCCATTTCCATTCGGGTATGGGTAATGGTTGTAACATCCCCTTAGACTTTTGTCTCTCAGCTTTAACTTGTTGACAAACCAAGCATCGAGAGACATATTCAGCAACATCTCTTTTCATGCCATCCCACCAGAAGTACTCTTTCAGGTCCCTATACATCTTCGTGCTTCCAGGATGAATAGAGAATGAAGAACTATGAGCCTCATCCAGCAGCTCCTTCTTTAATTCGGGGATGAAAGGAACACAAACCCGATTCCTGAACTTTATTATCCCATCACAATCAAGGTTGAATTCAGGAACATTTCTCACCTTCTTTTGTAACTCGACATCTTCTTTCTGTGCCTCTTTAATCTTCACATGTATAGATGGTTGAACATTCATTTGAGAAAGATAAGATTTTTCCCCTTCCATTATAATTCCAAGATCCATCCTTTGTAAATCCATAAATATTGGATCTTTTGTGATCCTCATCATGGATAAACTAGCATGGTCTTGTCGACTTAATGCATCTGCCACCTTGTTTGCTTTCCCAGGGTGGTAATGGATTGAGCAGTCATAATCCTTAATCAGCTCCAACCATCTTCTTTGACGCATATTCAGCTCCTTTTGTGTGAAAATATACTTTAAACTTTTATGATCAGTATAAATATCACACCTTTCACCATAAAGGTAATGCCTCCAAATCTTTAATGCAAAGATTACCGCAGCCAACTCCAAATCATGTGTTGGGTAATTTTGCTCATGGATTTTCAACTGTCGTGAGGCATAAGCTATCACCATATCATTTTGCATAAGAACACACCCCAATCCCTTCTTGGATGCATCACTGTAGATCACAAACCTTTCTCCACTACAAGGCAGTGTGAGCACAGGTGCACTGGATAACCTTCTTTTCAACTCCTTGAAATTCTCTTCACATTCCTCTGTCCAAACAAACTTAACTCCTTTCCGAGTCAACTTGGTGAGTGGATTAGATAATCGTGAAAAATCTTTTACAAAACGTCGATAATATCCAGCCAAACCAAGAAAACTTCGGATCTCAGTTACTGTTGTTGGTCTCGACCATCTTTCGATAACCTCTGTTTTTGCTGGATCCACAGATATCCCCTCTTTTGAGATTATGTGACCCAAAAATGCAACTTTTTGAAGCCAAAATTCACACTTGGTAAATTTGGCATAAAGCTTCTCTTTTCTCAGGGTCTTCAATATAATTCTCAAGTGATCTTCATGCTCTTCCTTGCTCTTTGAATAGACAAGAATATCGTCTATAAAGACTACCACAAATTGATCAAGATAGTCTCTAAAGACTCTATTCATTAGATCCATGAAGATAGCAGGGGCATTAGTAAGACCAAATGGCATCACTATAAATTAATAGTGTCCATACCTTGTACGGAAAGCCGTCTTTGGTATATCCTCCCTTTTGACCCTTAATTGATGATACCCTGAACGAAGATCAATCTTGGAAAAGTATTGAGCTCCGCGTAGTTGGTCAAACAAGTCATCAATGCGTGGGAGAGGATATTTGTTCTTGATAGTGATCTTGTTAAGTTCTCGATAATCAATGCAGAGTCTCATTGATCCATCTTTCTTCTTAACAAATAGAACAGGTGCTCCCCAAGGTGACGCACTAGGGCGTATGAATCCCTTATCAAGATTCTCTTGGAGTTGCTTCTTCAATTCCTGCAACTCAATTGGGGCCATTCTATAAGGTGTCTTTGAAATAGGCAAAGCACCCGGTACGAGTTCTATTGAAAACTCAACTTCACGATTTGGTGGAAGACCCGGTAATTCCTCCGGAAAGACATCATCAAACTCTCGTACAATGGGCATATTCTTAATCGTGAGTTTCTCACCAACCATTTGAGATAAATAACCTTCATTTAGTGGAATCATGACCCATAAGATGGAAGGAATTTCCACTGGAAGGTTATGTTCATCCTTGCATTGATAGACAATCATAGATTGATCTGGAATATGAAATGTGACTTCCCTTCTTTGGCAATTGATATGAGCTCCGTATAAAGAAAGCCAATCCATGCCAAGAATCACATCAAATTCAACTATAGGAAGGATCACAAGATTTGCAGGAAGCACTTTCCCACAAACTTCGATCGGAGAAGAATTATAAACTTTTGATGCGATTGATGTGCCATTAGGTGTTGTCACAGCTAACTCAACATCTAATTGTTGAGGTAATACGGTGATACCCTTAGAAAAGTCTTCAGAAATAAAAGAGTGGGTGGATCCAGAATCAAATAAAACATTTGCTACTTTAGAGTGGATGGTAAGTGTACCTTTCACCACATCGTTATCGTACTCCACATCGCTGATAGAAATTGCATGTGACTTTCCTTTGTCTTTAGCCTTAAGATTTTGTTGACGTCGACCATCATCATCAACCCTTGGATTTGGGCATTGATTGGCATAATGCCCCATCTCCTTGCACTTGAAACATTGAAGTGTAGTAGGATCATTCTGTGTATCTCTTCCTTTGTTTGCATCATTAGACATCTTCTTCCCATTATCACGGCATTCAAATGCCCGATGACCTTCTTTTCCACATTTAAAACATTTACTTGTCCCTTTAAGACAACTCCCTCCATGTTTCTTTCCACACTTTGAGCATAAGGGAAAGTTCATCTTCTTTTCAGTGTGCTCTTTAGAGTTTCCTTTGAATTCCATCTTCCTCTTCTTATCAAACCCATGTGACTGATGGGTTACTCCAATCTCCATCTCAACTTTGAGAGCACATCGAACGATTTCCTCGTAGCTATTGAAGTCCCTTATGGCTAACGCCCTTCGAAGACTTGGTTTTAAGCCACTAAAGAATCGATCGATCTTACTCTCAGGTTGGATAATAATACCAGAAGCGTACCTTGCAAGTCTTGTAAAATTTGCTTCATAGGTACTAACAGATTCATCATCCCTTTGCTTCAGTTCAAGGAACTCTTTCTCCATCTTTGTTCGGAGAATACGAGGGAAGTACTTATTGAAAAATAAGTTCTTGAACTCGTCCCATTCCATAGACTCAATTTCATCCCTTTGCCTCGTATTCTTAACAAGATTCCACCATTGATCAGCATCTCCTTCCAAACGATACACTGCTAGGATGACTTTATCATGCTCAGAACATTGAAGAACTGAAAATATCTTTTCAGTAGTACTAATCCATTGTTCAGCAACTAATGGATCAGTAGACCCACTGAAAGAAGGTGGACGCTGCCTCATGAAGGAATCAACAGAATGTTGCTCCCTCCTTTGCTCGTTTGGAAATCCTGCATGATTCATAGCTTGAGAAAGTTGTGTGAGCATGGCTACAAGATTTTGCATTCCATCTCCCATATTGTTTGGTTGCTCAGGGGGACAATCATTGCATTGCCCATCGCATTCCGCATTAACACGGTTCCTTCGGGTTCCAGCCATTGACTAAAACCAAGAAGAATAGTGTGAAAAACACTAATTATAATAGGAAACCACATAATTCAAGAATAAAATTTTCATGCTTATGGTCTTATCCTAGGTTATTCAAGGCCATTTCTAAAACACTAAGATTGTGTTCTATGCTTAGACTTATCCTTAGGGTTCTTACTAAGGCTTTCACATCCTAGTTTCCAAAGGTTGACTATACCTTTCCTCTGATACCAACTATAACGACCCATACTTTACATACATTGTTAATACTTCAAAATTGAAGCACACTTATTACAACATATGATAAAACCACAAAGGACCGTATAGGTATAGTGTCTTTAGAAACTGGGAAACATAAACAACTGGTTCATAAATCTTCTACAGTGCCTCCCATTTATTTCATCATATCTAGCGTCCCTTTTATCATATTCTACTTAATATCCATCTTCCTGACCTGGGGAAAAGAAAACATAAAAGGGTGAGCTCAAATGCTCAGCAAGGGCAATAAAGGAAATAAAAATCATATCATATCTTCTTTTGAAAATCATAACCTGCAAAAGAGATCATAAAATATTAATAAATCATAGAAGTGAAAATGAGATCCCCATAATCATAACATAAAACTTGAAACTTTGTGGCATGCACACATAATCATGGAAAATCATTTCTTGTTAGTCATGACTTATTGCCAAGACTATCTTAGTGGACAAAGTCCCTTTCTGAACCGAGTTCACTCCTCGTTTCAGTCCTGTATCACTGAACCGAAATAACCTTCCGTTCCAGCCATTTCTATCTCATGAGATATAAAATCTTTACCCAATGCATTGGAGGGAGATATAGGTCCCACCCATCTTATAATGAATCCTTTCTTATGTGTGCCACATAATCATAAAACATACATCATTGCATAACACATGTAACAAAAATGGGATTCTTGAAACATCATGACATCATAAATCAATTCATATAAGATAAAGGAATTCATACAACATAGTCAAAACAATGTAAAAATATGGATAGAAACAGAACCCTTTATTATCTTAGATGGAAAATAATTTTGATAAAACACTTGAATTGAATTCTTGAGGAAAATATCCTTTCTTCTTCAAAAACATTTTTCCTTTCATAACATGTCATACGAATTTAAAATAAAAGATGTTGATTAAAAATAGACTTGAAAACTTGTAAAGGAATCTTCTTGGAAATAATGCTTTAAAAATCCATTCACGCCGTATAAGTTAAAAAAAAACATTCTTCGTACTTTTGTCGGAAAAGTAAAAAAAGTACCTCGTACGGAAAAACGACAAAAGATTCCTTTCATATTCTTTACTAAAAACTTACCTAAGGGTAAAATTGGATTTAAACTATTGCAAGTGGATGGAAACAATATTACATATTGAGGGAACATGGATGTGGACGATAAAATACACCCCAGTAAATACTTACGAATAAACAATCTCGGATAAAAATGAGATTGTGATATTTCCCTTACCTTAGGTCCAATTTGCCTTGTATGTGTCCGAAGCTCCTGTATAATGGTTTAAATAATGTTATTGACTTATTCCAGAATCAGACATGTTGATATGATATCATATATGGTCATATTATTAGCTTTTTGTTAGTAATATTTCATTGTTACTTGTTACTCGGGTCTTTATAACTTTTTGTTCTTATGCGTGTTTTGTCGAATAAATTCTTATTCTTATCTTTAGGTTATAGATAATTCATTTACAGAATGGTATTAGTGTAGTATATACCATATTCATTCATTCAATTCATTTATATAATCATTATGAAATGAAGATCATGTAGAACGAGTCGCATCACATCGTGGAGACGGTATTCCGTACGTACGCACGAGTGATGATATCATTCCTATGATCATGGAATTGTATTGGAGTATATGTATATTATTTCAGTATCAATATTACTTTATAATAATCATAAATAGTTACTCATTACACCATTATACCCATCCTTGTAAGGTGATGGTGGAAAAATAGATTACACCACGGCGTGGAGACGGTATTCCGTACGTACGCACGCGCGGTGATTTCATTTTTCCGTAGGATGGATAGAAGGTGAATTAGGGTTGTTTCATATTTATAATAACATATCAGTATGTAAGTAATACTGATGTTATTACTTTGTCATGAAACAACTAAAGAAGAAGAAGTTGAAGACGAAAGAAATTGAAAAGATCGGTAATCGATATTACCTCTTCTTTGGAACGCCTCTTTGAATCCTCCACTTAAGGAACTAAGATTGGTCTTTGGAGAAGACCAGGACCTCTAGGATTATTCTAGGGAAGTGGGGAGGAGAAAATGGCAGGGGTTGGCCGAGCTTGAGTGCTCAATTTGGTGTGAGGAGGAGGGGGAGGAGGTGCCCTTTTATAAGGGAGGAGAGGGGCACCTTAGGAATATTTTTATATTAAAGTCAAAATCGGTTTATAATGGTTCCAAAGGGTCTTATTTCGAAGATAAAGTGGGGAAGGGTCGAAATAATATCAACCAATAGGATTTAGACAAGTTTAGGGTATTATTTTAACCTTATCAATTAAATTTAACTCTAAGTTAAATAATTTAACTTTTACCATGTCTTTTTGTTTTCTTTCACTATATGGTTAATACACTTACTATAACATGCCAAACGAACCCCAAATTGTTTATTATTAATATATATATCCTTATCTAAGTCATTTGGCCGAACCTTAGATTTTTAGGAATAAAATAACAATTAATAATATAATATTTGATTTAAAAACTATTTTGTGTCAATTTTGACACTATTTGATATATGATTTTTTTGAAAGTCATAACAGAATTAAATGTTCGAACCAAGTTGATTAAATCAACATTAATATATCATAGTAACCTAGAAAATTAGTGGAATGCATAAAAATTTTCAAATTACATTTATTTTGGTGTTTATAACATCAATTATGTCAATATTTCATTAATAAGATAATTACTGCATCATCGTTGTGTCATAAATAAATTAAATTATTTGATGTCTAAAAATTACAAATAAAATACCATCATGTAGGAAATCTTTTTAGCTTTCTAATGAATATTTACAATCGAATTTATCTTATGTATAACCCCATATTAAAAATGATTAACTTATTAAACATTGATTTTAACTATTTTAACCTTTCTTTAAATAAATTAATAATAAATGTCCTAATCTAATCCAAGTGGGTCTAAATGGTCATATTTTATTCCTAAGTTTGTTTTTGGTCGAATTACACTTGTCCAATAGAATTAGGACATGTGTTAGGGTAATATTGATATCATATTTACCCTTAGTTACCCTATTTACTATTAACCGCGGTAAAAAAAAAAGTAAAAAGTTACTATTCACCAAAAATTATTTTCGTCTCATTGAACCACATTTTAGTCCTTGATATTAACCGTGTCTCTCGGATTTTCGAAATTCCATTCACAGAAGCGGTAAAATTAAGTTTTATGCAAAAATTCGGTTTTTAACCTACCACTTAGTGGTTTCACTATTCATCAAAAATTGAAAGTTTTCAGAAAAATACCAAAATGTCACCCTAGGCTAATTTCGATATTCTGAGTCCAAAAATGAAGTCCATTTTGAAAAATAAAATTTATAAAATTTCAAAAAGTGGTTATTACTATTCATAACGGCTAGTTTTAATAGCATATTGTTGTTTAGTGAAACTCGGTATTGCGTACGACGCAAGCTATCGAGGAAGGTCGCGATTGCGTGTAAAGCAAGCCAAGCAAGTGCTGTGTAGAAAAAGATTCCTTTGATGATTTATATAACATAAAAGTCTCGGGTGTTACAATTATTATTTATTTAACATCCCATTAATTTTCCATCATAATATTATCCCCCTTGTGAGTGATAAAGGATACTTCTCTTTGAGAACAATCAATTTCCATTTGAGGAATCATCATCTAGTCTAGACCAATGATCACATATAATATATTCATACATAATATCATATTTCCCCATTGATTTATATTGAAAACCTACTATTTTACATTTAGGACATCTCTAGAGGGATCTAGTTTCTTACATAAGGATGTGTTAATATAATGAAAATAAAAATACAACATAAATGAAAAATCAAAGACAACAATAACATATACATATATAAATTAATGAGAAGAACTTATATGAAAAAATGTAGTAGAAATAATAGATGTAGTAAATAAAATGTTTCAATAGTAAAGGTTACCTCTCTTCAATTTTGGTTTATCTGGTGTAGTGTATGAATCCTACTAGTATTAGGTCTACAACCTTTCCCATGAGGCACTTGCCTCACCAGATTCATGGAATTATAAGGCATCTATTTCCTCTGATGGGGTCGTCCACCACCATTCTAGAATGAAATCCCTGAACACATTCATCAATCCATATAATAATAATATTTGAGATGGACTATATTTCGACATCAATGATATTCCATAGGTAATTTATGACAAGTCTTACTAAAGTTCCCTCTGTACCCCCAGGTGAAGCACCTAATAGAACCACCTCCCCAAAAGGGTGCTAATGAAATCTTTTTATGGACCATATGTGTACTTCCACATTGAAATGAAAAATCTAACTTCTTCTCCCTATAACAAGAAGAGTCACCAATATAATACTTAGATATTCCACTAATTGGTCCATTGGAAGTTGAAGTTAGACCCAAAATTCTAACTTCCTCTAGAACCTTATCCAATTTCATGGATTGACAACATAATTTTGAGTATATTGTTAGGTAAAATACCTTGACCTGGTGCCTCAATTTTAGTATAAGTACAATTTCATGCATCTAAGTCTTCTTCATCTCAACCCATACAAGTGAAAGGAAAAGCGGATTAACTCTAGGAAATGATTCAAATAGGAATATGCTATCATCCTTCCCCACTGTAGCTCCATGAACTCTAGAGCATGATATAACATTAGTGTTTTTATAAATAACTCATCAATTAAAATATAACATAAGGTCACCATGTACGACTCCCACATCTACCTACCTAGCTAGTAACACCCAACTATATCATGGAAGGGCCCCAAATAATTGAATGTTTCTAAACTATCTTTTCAAACCCTAGGTGTATCAACTAGGTTAAACATCACATTAATTATGTTGATGTAGTCCTACGATTCCGGAGGACCCTCAGTACCCTGGAAGGAGGTTGGATTATGAAGATGAATGAACCATGAAAATCAACCATTTTCCTCTATAATCCTCATCCTTGAACTAGAACTAATTTTAATATTATAGGTTGTAATGGATCCACTATCCAATCCACTGGAGGAGGTGTAAGAGCATTCTCATGTTCTTCCAAGCTGCATAACCGGTTGTGGAACTACTACATCATCACAAGAAAGAGAATTTTGGTTTTATTCACTAGTAAGTCCAATCAAACATCTCAAATGTCGAATTTTCCCAAATTCAAATAGAACAATATGAGTGTCTATAGTGTATTAATTAAAATAAAAATACAATTTTTTTATAGGAACACGATAGAGTTTTATATAGGTGACATATCATCTGATTCTACTAAAATAATTTAGTCATAACCCTCCTATCACAAGCTAAGTCTCAATCATAGTTATCTATACCTACATGTTAGTCACAATCATATTCATATCAACAAAGTATGGTAATGTTAAAATAAACCGCATTTAAGCACAATATGTCAAAATTCTCAATACCATGAGAGTAAATTTAATTAAATGAACTGCCATTAATATTAACAATCATGTAAATATGAAATTTGATCCTTCATGCCTTAATCGCTGATCAAGAAGACTATATATGCACTAAGATTCCCATGATGGGTGTAGGTATAAAATCCAGTATGACACAACTAGTGAAACCTTAAAAAAGTACATATATATAAAGTGTGTGAAAGAGAAATATGTGGTTCATAAGTAAATAATGAACAACAAAATTTTCAGGTTATTTTGCATTAACCAATCCACCATAATCCTCGAACCCACCTGATTTGGAACTATTTCAGTAAGGAATACAATCTCAATCACTACATGTCTCAAAACAAGCCATAGGGCTAGTGCATAATTTTAGTACCCTACACCCATCAGTAAAATTTTCATTTTCCTCCTTCAAAGAACACCTTATTCCCCACCCTAAGGTCATCATTTATCCTTTCATGATGGCACATCCACCATAAAATCCCAATAAATATTATCAAAATCACCCACGTGTGGTTCTTATCCAATGTCATCATTCAAAATTATTGGATACACATCACAAATTCATGGTATAATCCTATATCAATTGAATATGTATGTGATAATACTATCTTGAATTCCCATGTCTAGGGCCTTTTTTTAGAACACCCACACTCCACCTCAAAGGGGACGTCTAGAAAAGTTCCAGCAACCCAAACACATTTATACATGATGAAATGTTTCATAGTACATGAATCTATCGAAATTAAGACACAAATAAAACAGAAAAAATGGTCATATAAAGCATGATTCTCACAAGGCCACATACACACCAACGATCAACACACATCAAGCATGATTCGTAATGAACAAAAAAATATACCATCATATCATGCCAATAACTATATAAAATTGACTTATGTGGTATGTATTTTCCTACATCAATCAAATTGATGCCAAATGGTTATAGAAATTCAAATTCATCAATTGAATCATATCATCTCACAAATTATCTATATAAATAATCCATATTCAAAATAATTGGGACTCTATAATATTAATCACAAAGAAAGACATGATAAGGAATTGATTTTTTTTAGGATTACTTAATAAGATCCACTTTTAATGGAATATATATGATCGTTCAAGTGAAATATAGTTATTATTAATATATACAACATTGATCCATCAAAAATCAATGAATTACCCATTATATCACATTATAATTCATATATCTATACATAATAATGAAGAAATATTATTTCTACTAATTGAAAGAGTGAAGATCTATAAATATTTAGAATAATAGAGAATAAAAACAATATACCTAGAATTATCATGAGCTAAAGCCTCTAGATTCACCCAAATTAGAGGTTAAAGGTAATATAATTTAAAAACACCACTAGTAGAGTCATGAGTTTTGTGATCCTTGGGAATAAAAGGAATAACAAGGAGTATCATGTATGTTTGAGGTTTAAAATTAAATAATTTAATTAATTTTAATGATGGAAATGGTTTTATCATATGGTTGACTAAACCATCATCCAACCATGCGTGCCTTACTACCTCTTATGAGAGGATATATTGTTTGGAAATCATTGTACCAAATTTGACTTTTTCCTCCATCCCAAGTCACACAAATTACTGAGGAATTTTTCATAGTTATCCCTGACCATGGTTTACCTATGTTCCACTCACTACCCTTCTTCAAAAAACCACAAGATTTATGATGAATAAACCCATGGTTTAACATAATTTTGGTAAACCTTTATCCCCCTAAAAGGTATATATATTCCCCTAAAATATCTCAAAATCTTATTAATACTTCACCTATGAAAATCATAACTAAAAACACTCAATGCATGGATAAAATTATTGAATAAGGTTACTAAAAAGTCTGGACAATTAAAATATATCACTCGAAGGGAATATCCTCCTCAAAAGGTTTTCCTATTGATTGTTCATAAACAACATGAGACTTTACAATTGAGAAATAGACTACCACTCACACATATCCTTTTGGTACCATCCATTTTTACATAAGACTCATACAATTTGTAATTTCATCCCTAACCACCTAGTTTCTTTTATCTATAATTCACACTAGAAGATCCAAAAAAAAATCATTTGGTTACAACTACAAATATCCATAGTTGATAACATGCACAAGGTCAGGCTTATACCTATGAAGCTAAAATATATGAAAATGATTGGTGTACCTCAATAGCATGGAAGATGGTCTATCTATTAAACAACTTTCCTGATATGATCTATGATCCAAAATTCTCCCTCAAGATATAGTTCATGTTTCTTCTGACTCCACGAATGAAGATTACACAACCAAGGGGACACTCATAAAAAATATGGTCTCCCACAATGAACTCCTGAGGTTATCTCTTTTACATGACACTAAATCATTGTCCACTCTATGTGGTAAGTAACCACTTCTTGAATAATTTCACCATCTCACTAGTCTATAGCACCATACTCGACCTAATAAAAACTACTAAAATTTCCTCACAAAACAATAGTTTTAGGAAACTGGGATGAACATAATGATCCTAGAGATATATTAACTGAATTAAACCCAAAAATCCTTTATTATATGGGATTTACACTAAGGTAAAATTTACATACCATTCTAAAATGATGTCCTAGATGCATGCCCATCACTTATCCTCTAAGATATATATTATTATCTCTGACTATCTTCCACTCTAATGATGATATGAAACTCTCTATTTTAACTGAGTCCCAAAATCCTTCTACCTGACATACTGAAATAAAAATATAAAATGGAAGTTCATTCCTGATAGATAATTAATGGCATTACACATAGTATTAAAACATTCCAAACATAAATCTTTATTAACTAATCTATGAAGTCCATCATCACCGCATCCCACTTCCATACAGTTTAGAGAAGTGGCTATTGTAACCTTCCATGTGACTAATGCTGTGACTTTGTCCTCTGATAGCTCAATAAATGTGTGATAAATCATGAGATGTCTCTATTCATTCCAAGCCACTAGAATCTTCTCATGATATCTTGATACATGTTCATCAAACCAGGGTTAAATTCCCCCAAAGGGGCATCGGAGTCCCTCATTAGTACTTTCGTCATATAATCTGGAAATATAACCCTCCCATTATAATAGATCACATAATACCTTTCTAGTGACCATCCAACAACTGGGACCCCTCCCATACACAATTCATTTATCACTAGATATTTAGGTTTTTACTACTATATGGTCTTTACCATTTTCCCTAAGGTAGATATAATAACCACGGGAGAATATTTCATCACCCCATAGACAAAATATGCATCCACCAACCCCATAGTAAAGAAGCTTATTAACTAAAATTCTTCCTCTAAAGGTCACTCTCTCTAAGATCCAACTCCTCTACTAGGGATTCAAGTCCCATTGAGAGATGATGTATTAAATAATATTATATTAAATGTATATAAAAAATATTTTATTTATGTGATAATGGATAAAAGCCTATAAGAATAGATCATAATTTCAAACACAATGTCATGAATAGGTAAGTTCCACTCATGGGGTCATTGCTAGAGAGACCCATAACCCACTACATGATCCCTATACATCATCACCAATCCTAAACCAACATGCAATGAATAACAACGAACCAATTATCCAATCCTAGTCTCCTATAATGTCAAAATCAAAGATGATGTTTGTCTCATCATGAGATCTAGGAGAGCCTCTTCATATTGATCAGTCCACTCAAACTCCCCAATTCATGGTATGCCCTGTCATAGGAACATCCAAAATAATGTTGTCCATTATGATCCTCTTATATTACCCTATCAAAATAAAGAAACTCATAATCTGAGTCACATTATAACATCATGAAAAATACGTCAACACCTATAACATAATTTTTTCAACTGAAATTACATCCTTGGAAATCACATACTCAAGGGAGTTTATCTCTTGGATCCAAAATTCAAACATCAATATCTTTGTATTAATATATTATTATCAAAGATTTCTAAATAGATCTCAAGGTGTCTAGTATGAAACTATGATGTCCTATTATATATCAAGAAATCATTTTTGAACACAAAAATGAAGGATTATAAGAATTTATGTATAATCCTATCACGAGTTCCACAAACACCTTTGGTTCATTTTAATCCAAAAAGGAATCATTGAGTACTCGTACAATGGACATATGCTACTAAAAACCAATTTAGGTGTATCCTCCACTATGAACTGATGTTGATGTTATCAAGATCACAGTTTGATTTTAAAGAACCACTAATCTCATCATAACATATAAAATAGGTCATTGATATTATGTAATGTGTGCTTGTTCATCGTACTAACTAGGTTCAGCTTCATGTTTTCAATGGTTAAATGAAGATTATTATTCACCTTCTTTCTGGAAAATAAAAGTCACCCCTGGAGTTTTGATTAGTCTGATAAATCCATCCTCCACCAAATCCTCTAACTACACTTTATGTTCCTTTAAATATGATAGAACAATAATATTTGTTGGAATCGTTATAAGCAGTGATCTTGTAATGAATTCAATATAGAACTCAATTCCCCAATTTGGAGGGAGACAAAAAAATTTATCTAAAGTAACATCCATGTATAAAGATAATAGAGATGATTTTTAATTGTTGTTAATTAAGATTTCAATGAATAAATTCTAAAAAAAGTTCTTTTTCTATTAAATGTCAGGAAAATTCCTATATTTTATAAATATAAATTTATTTATCACTTCAGAATTTCAGAAATAACATTTTCAAAAATGATCCAAAGTGTGAAAGTATTTTTTATTAGATTATATTTATTAGTGTAATTCATTTATTTCCTATTAGAGAATGTGGTTAATCGACATTGAGAAGGCTCAAATAAATTACTCATGTTGGAAAATATTTTGGTGGAAAGAACATAAATTCCATTTGTAAATTATGAATAGGGATATAAACCTAAAAATTGTTATATTCATGATGGATAAAAAATATAAATATTTTTTACATATCTCAAATAAATATCACATTAAAATTAAATCATTAAGGTGCCATATATGTATGTTCAAATGGATTCCACTAAATGGTATGTTTAGAGCAAAAGTTTATCTACATAAATTTGGAGATAACATTTTCACCACATGACGAATGGACCAAAAATTTGGTGGGTAAAGAGTAAATATTCATGAAAAAAACTTTAATTAATAAAATCTATTAGTATTAAAAGTATTATTATGAATTTTTTTTAAAATTTTATTTATTTAAACATGTTTAAAATCTATCTCATATGTTCTATATAAATAATAATATGCATTTACATTTTCGGAGTGAGATAATTATAGATGGGGTTATATTCTATAATTCAAAGGATAGATTCATTAAATCATTATATTTTATATTTTAAACATCTCCCACTTCCGTTTCTACTCCAAGAACATTGTATTGGAGTAGAAATTATTGATTGGTCGGGAAATAGAGGAGATAATATTCTATGTCTAGAGTCTTGTACTTTAATTAAATATCATTTTTTCTATTGAGTGATTTTATTTGATAGTGTTGATAAATTATATTTTTATTTTTATTTTTTTGTTATTTATTATTTATAACATTGGTTCATGTTTCTTTATCTCCATTAACTTTGTATATCTTTTTTTCTATTGTGAAGATTGTGTTATGTGGTGATTGTCTAGCTACTACTAGAATATATGTTGAATTTTTGAATTTTTTAGAAATTTATTAGGAGAAATAATTACTAAATATGATTTTTCATGATAGTTTAGTAATATTTTATTTAAATTCATGTAGGAAAGAGTGTTTTCCATTATTTTATTCAACCAAATGTGATCGAAAACTCTATTGATGATTAATTCATTTATCATTCCATATGAATAGAGGTATAATTACTTTTAATACTATGATTATATTGAAAAATTCAATACAACCATAACACTTTATTTTTATTCATCGGTCTATTTTCAAATAAATATAGTACTTATTCACTTTTATTAATTTAATTATAATAAAAATACCCCATTTTCATATAAATTTTAATAAAAACATTATTTTTGTGAATTCATATCTGAAGAAAACTTTTCTTAATCACTATAGTGTATTATAACTTAAAAGATAATTTATTCTTCGATACCTCAAGAGAGGCTCCTAATAAAACATGGATCCATTTATGGGATGGTAGCTCCAAAAATTTGATTTTCCATTTTATGAACAATACCACAAACACTAATCTTTACCCACTAGATCCAAAAATTTAATGAAACCTGTTGAGTGGAATTATAAAATTTATTCTTCAATATTAATTCGTGTGAAATTATCTTGAATACATGAATAAAACCATAAGTGTTAACTCTAAACCTATAATTTTATATGTAAATCCAAACCATACCCTTAGTGACCTTTGTTAACCACAATTTATTAATAAAAAAGTCAGCATATTATTAATGAATTGGAAAGTGATTTTGAGATGAGAACCAGAATAAACAAATTTCATCCTAAATTCAATGGATTAATAAGATAACACCTAGAAAATAATATTAAAGGGAACATATGTTTACGCTACTATAATACATATAGGATTTGATGAGGAGAGGGTAAATTAGATGGAATCTCCACTGTCACTTGATGTAGTTACAAAATATTGGATTTAAAATCTAAAACCACGTGAAGTGATTGGATTGGATGACACATATAGATTCTTAAAAAAAATATTCTTCAATAAATAGACAAGAATGACTATTAAAAATATATCTATTCCATCATACAATCATATGGACAAACTCTATATGATTATTACGAGAGGTTCAAGAATATACGTTCCGTCTTCCCATATTAAACAATCAAGGAGCATAAATTCATAGTTCTATTTTACCCAAGGTAATTGGGTATTGATAGAAACCTATGGGAATCATCTTCCTAGATGGTATTTGATTGAAAATTCACAAGTAAAACCCATGGTATTGATGGAGGATATTTTTAGAACTGTCAATAGAATTGTGCAAGAGGTATTCACAGGGTTAGAACTTCTCATCTAATACCCCTAATACAAACATATCATGATGAGATAATTAGTGTGGTGATAAATATGATATTGAAATAAATAAGTAAAAACAACCAAAAACTATGGTATGCAGTATAAAATCACCACCTAATCATTTCACTGATTAGTGTGCTGAAGTGGAGGGAATAGAAATTTGTACATCATCATTCCAACTAATAATATTCTAATAAAGCTATAGAGGGACATATCCTACCCATATTCAATATATATTTTAAATTTGAATAATTTGGTCATACTACTTAAAAAAATTAGTACCCAAACCACTCCCCATTTCAACATCAATTCTAAAAATTCAACCGTTTTAACAAAAGAAATATCATAATACACCTATTTACTAAACAAAATGACTACATTTATAGAAAAAAGACCCTATAAATAGTAATACACCAGTGAACATGTTTATGTGAAGAAAAAAATGAGTATATGATGTTGAGTAGATGATGTATAGAGTTTTTAAGTCGAAAAAAACAATAGAAGGTCATACTGAAATTAGTTTTGAAAATCAATGAAAATTACCAGCCCATATAGTTTGAAACCCCAGTGATAATTTCAATAGTTTAACTACATGATGTGGAAATGAAATCCCACTTATATTCACCGCCAACATGAACTAAGTCCACTAGATTTGGAGGAGAAATAAGTTTGTAATTCTAAAATATCTATAATTATTCCACAATAAGAACAAAAAAAGAGGAAGAGGAGAAAGAATGTATAGCAAGTAAGAGACAAGAAACACCATTGAAAGGATAATGAAGGGAGAATAAATACTTACCCCTTACTTGTACATCAATTATGATACAATGAAATAAAATTTAAGAAGAACCAGTTCACAAAAAAATTATTTACACTTTACAGAAAGTGAATATTGATTTTTTCCAACTGGAAGAACCCAAACATATCCCAAGGTATTCTAATTTTTTAAAATAAATTTTCAACAGGAATAATACATCAAGTAAATGATTGGATCATATTATGAAGAAGTGTATTCGACCTTATAAAATCACAATTGTTAACCAAATATCAAAATTTAGGGAAACGTTTTATTTCATACACCATTGGATCATTAACCATCAATAATTCTTAATGAGCACTTGGTTCATCATTTAATGTATTTACTCACATAGTATACATATAATATTAAATGAGAGAATTGAATCCCCCAAGGGTTCTAGTACATCTTGTAACAATATATATATATTTTCCCATCAGGTGTTTTAGAATAATTCCATATGAGATTACAAGATCCAATATTCCTAAATGAATTAAATATGTCAAACACATAAAATGATCAGATCACATCTCACTCACCCATCATTCTTGGGGATCCATTTCATAAAGCCAAAAAATATTGTGATAAATTAAAATGAAGGAACACTCACCATGGAGTTTGGAAATTGCATTGTCCACATCAACATTTTTTAACTCTACGAGGAACCCATCAAATGACCACTCACTATATACACCTTCCAAATTCTAGGAGGTGGAATAAATTAAAGGTTTATATTTCCTTCATAAATATTTTTCCTTAAAAATGAATTATATGTTTAGAGATTCCATGGATGATGTTTCTATTTAAATTTATTTAAACTTTTGTAATTCAATTTTAAAATTAAAATAAGAGGTAAACATTGATTTTTCTAATGAATCAAATGATTTCACACAAATATAAGTAGATTATGTGTTAATTTTTATTGTAAATTCATTCATTAGGAGTCGGGAACATAAACTAAATTTTAACTCTTAGAAAACCCACAAATATGTAATTTAAACCACTTCCTACAGATTTCAAATTTGTTTAACTAATAGAATGATAAGAATTACATATGATAATCGATAATAAATTTTTAAGACCCAAATGGAAATATTTGATTGAAATTTTTTGAAAGAATTTTTAAACAAAAGGGTTTCTATTGGGTGATATCATATGATTAATCACAGAAATATAGCTATATAAATGGTTTTATGAGGGATAATACAAACTTGTCAAACAACCCCAAGGGATGATTAATCCAACCTTATTAGGGGTTATAAATAATAATATGGATATGATATTTCTAAAAGGTATCATTTATCCCATTTAATATTCACAATGGGTCAAGGCGATCAATGAATTTCCCAAAAAATAACTGCTTAACCATTGTGATGAATACAAAAAGGTGAATTACTCCTTATAAGAATTTAGAATAGTCGGAGTGTATGTATAGACTATATAAAATTAAATTAGGTTACTATAAAATATCATTACCTGATCCAATTAATTTTAAATATGTTTGATATTTTTGGCATGGAGACCTCATTATTGTTTTTTATGGATTTTCAGTTTATTTTTAGGTCCCATTACTCCTAATGATAAAGAAAAAAATACCATTACTTTTCCTTCGACACTTTTTCTTATGAAAGGATTCTATTTCTATTCTATAATTATATAGGTACATTTTCTATTTTCATGTTATGTTTATTTTTTGATCACATTTAGGAATGTGTGGAGGAATTGTTTTATTATTTCATTGTTTTGGGAAATAACTTTTACCATTATCTAAAAAAATATGGAAAATGAATTGAAAAAATACATTTAAATTTATATATTTTTTTAAATTATGAATGGTTTTATTTGATTCTTTAAATAGATATTGTTGTTGGGCATGAAATTTAATATAATGTTAAAGATGTAGAATAGTAAAAAGTGAATTGTTATATTCATTTCCCTACCCATCTTGTGTGAAAAATATTAAATCTATTTTTGGACATTTAGGATTTTATAAGCGGTTTATCAAAGATTACCATAAAATTTATCTCCATATATCTACATCAATTTTGAATGATGATACTTTCAAATTTAATTATGAGTTTAGGGAATCCTAGTTTAATTTGATGAGAAGTCTGGTAACTCCACCACAGATGAAACTACTGGATTGAGAAGAACCATTCGAGCATCTTTGTGATGGCTCCAACTAAGCAGTTAGAGAAGTCCTTTCTAGAAGAATTAATGGAAAGTTGAAATTAAATACATATGACTAAATAACATTATATATGTGGCAATTCAAATACAAACCCATATAAAAAGTTTTTTTTAATATTTTTTCTTTTATTTGGATAGATTTAGATCATATCGACTTAGACCAACAGTCATTGTGTTTTTTGATCATATAACTCCATGATATTTGTTGAATAATAAATATTCCAAGATAATGATGGAGATATATATGATACTAATATAAGAGATAAAAATTAAAATCAAGGGGAATAATGGCGTTGATTACCAAGACACTGATCCCTTAGGTAGACTACCTAACACTAATGATGTTCAAATTCAATACTATGAACTACTAAATGATTACATTCCAATAGAAGTGTTATATTTGATTAAAGGATGAGTTTCTTACTATAAATTCATTTTCAATTATATTTTAATATCTTATGTATCAAAAAACTCAAATACCCACCCAATTAATAAACTAAAATCTAAATATAGATTTTACATTTTTCAGGATCAATTGTTTTGGAAGATTTTAATTGAAAAAGTGATAATAACAGGCTTTTATAAAACTAAAATAGATTTTTTGAGTTGTTTTCAAATTTATCTTATTGAGGACTATTTGTGGAATTGATTATAGAAATAAGGGTTTTATAATATGAAATTTATTGTCCCATTCTTTTTAAATATGAATATAAATTTCGTAAATAATTATAAAAATATATATCTTATTGAAATATTTAAAAAACCAATGAAATGACCTATATAACCAATATCTTTTCTGATTTTTTATAGATCCGGGAAAAATATTTATGGGAGATTTCCCAATGTCACTTATATATTATTATATCATTCATACATGCAGTTATATTTCAATATGGGTGTAATCTTAATCCATTAAAACTGAAGATCCTTATGTAGATTGAGATTTTCTCAGGGAGAAATTTTTTTGCAGGTTTTATGTACGTAGAATCATCATCATTACTCATGGAACTATAATTTTAAATTATACAATTAATAATTTACATATAATGTATAGGGTTTATTATAAAAAATCAAAACCCTATCATCCATTGACCAATAGCTATGATGATGTGTATAAAATAGAATTTAGTGGATTTCTAGGAAATATTGTAAAAAACCAAATGGCAAGATTTTATTTAAATGTTGGAATACACCTTATAGTCTTATTAGAAAACATAATAAACCAAAACAGTAATAAACCCATATATGATGATATATGGGAAATGTTTCACCTTATTATGGAATTAGAAGACAATGAATATTATGTTTTGAGAGAGATGGATTTGGCCATATATAGACATGGAAATGAGAGGAGATTGTAGTTGTAAGAGAAGGATTAAATTTAAAAAAATGTATTTTGAGTCTTGTATGATTTACAATGAGGAAAAAAATAGTGGATCATGGTATGATTATCTTTCATGAAGATATCAATCCAGGAGATCTAGTGCGGTTACACAATTCCAGACTCAAGATAGTTCTATGTAAACATTATTTCACATGGTATTTTCAATATATAGTCACTCATTTCTATCGTTTTGGAATTCTTTAGGGTGTGGAAGTAGGATATGAAAAACCATTCACTATTAATGAATATAGGTTGAGAAAATCCATTTGAACTTGGTACTAGTGTTAGTTGAAGAAATTACAATCCTAAAACACATTAATTAATGAAATTCATTAGATTTTGTCTCTATTTATCACTTAATATATTACTATGATTCAATAAAATAAATTTATACATGTTAAATATACTGAAATTCCTTTTGGACCCTTCATAATATAAGAGTGGGGGATGGAAAATGTGTTGTTTAATATTTATACGTTGACATTTTTAATTTTTTTGTTTTTATAATATGTTCAGGTTTAAATTATATTATTATTATTTTTCTGAATGTTACGAGAACAAATAATTATATTTTCCATTTATTAATCCCATTAATACGAGTGAATCAATTTATGCCACAAAACCAAACATAATTTAATATTGAAAATTTATTTTTCTAATAAAAACACTAATAATTTTAAGAAAAGACATTCTAATTTTGAATCTGAAGCCACATTTCACTGTCCTTATCTTAAAAATGACCTCTAGGCGAGTCTTCTGAACCCATTATGAAATTTTCTTACATTATATTTATTTATTGACATAAACAATTGATAATTTATTTTACTAAATTTTTTTTTTACTTCTATAAAAATATGATATCATGAGTTATATGTGTGGAAAATTATTAAAGAACTATTTTATAGATCCCCCTTTTCAAAAAATTACTTTTTGTATTGGCCTATATTTAAATTTAATCCTTACAAAACATAGTTTCAATGAAAAACCTTTTGTATCCACATTATTATCCATTATCCTTTCCCACCCTTCAATTGGAATAAAAATTTCATGATATATTTGAATTAAATCAAAGAGAAAATTAACTGTGATTTACTAAATAATTTTTTTTAAAAAAAATAGGATGATGAATAATTTCTTTTAGTAGGTAAAATTTGTACTTTATTATAGATTTTTAGTATGATTATAAAAAAATGATGGATTATAGATACTAAAAAATTAAATTTAAAAATGATTTTTTTAAATATTTAAAGAAGTACTTCCATTCAAGATAATTGATGGGAAGTAACAACCATGTCTTGAATTTTAAATAACCCTCACAATCACCAAAAATCTACAAATGTAGTATATGAAAATATCAATAAAAATTCAATTTTATTGAATGCAGTTGAGTGGATACATTTTTTATACTGATATTATAATGGAGTGGTATTTCTGGTAAATGTTTAATTATTTATAGAGATGATTTTTTTCTAAGAAGAGTGAGGAAGAGATCATACATTAGTAAAAATTATATCCAGGTATTGTTTCTTGAAAAATAGCCAATCCCTCTTCGTTATACATCATAATTTTTATCATTTGAAAATTTACAACTAAAATCTATTAAAAACTCGGATAGTATATCTTGATTAATATAAGTCTTTGACTCAAATAACATGGAGGTAAATGAATTTAAAAAAACATTGGTGACTCTTAAATGGGTTTAGATGAGGAATGTTTTTTTAAATATATACATTTGTTTGGTGGGGTAAAATCATGTGATGTAAGTGTTTTGTGTATACTGGAGGAGAAATAAAATAGAAATAGATTTAATGACACAAATTTAGAACTTGAAATATTTTTTCAGGGGGAATAAAAAATGTATTCCATAGTGTAAAATCGATGGATTTAATGGATTTGTGTTTTCAAATTTCATTGATTTTATTTTTATGCATTTTGTCCAATATTAAAAGTTCTAGTGTAGGGGAATTGATATATATGATATTTCTATTACTTTTAATATGTATTTCAATTAATATGTACCAATAAATTTATTTTCTTAACTAAAATTGAATCAGTTTTTCTAATTTGTTGTGTTTTGAGATAAATTGTGAAATTTCCTTAATTATATAGTTTTATGAATTTTTAAATCTATTATAAATTTTATATATATCATTTTAAAAAATAATCCAAGTTGTGAAATTATTTTTTATAGTATCCTTGATTATTGGGATTCATTTTATCCAACATGACTAAGTGCATAATTGACTTCCTGGAGGCCCAAATTAATTACATAATTTGGAAAATATTATGGCCAACAAAAATTATATAACATTAATAAACGAGGCATAAAACAATATATACCCCCAAATGAGTTGATTTAATGTGTAGTGGAAATTTGGATCTTTTTTATGTCCTAATTAAATATCACATTAAATATCAGTCATTAATATGGATTATGACAATGTTCAAAAGGAGGAAACTCAACAAGCTTTTTTACTATGAAATTTATCCAGACTAATTCAGGAATATATTTTTTGACACATGTCAAATAAATCTTTTGTTTCTTCGATGAAGAGATAAATTATCTAAGAGAAACATGAAATAATAATATATATTGAGATTCATCCTTATACAAGGACATTAGTATTCCAAAATATGATAGATAGAAACTACTGGGAGATATACAATTCCTTTTTCTATAAATAATAGTCTCCTCTTTCATTTTTAGAGTGAGAGAAGTAAAGATGGGGATTTTTGGGAAGATTCCCATGTTAAAATTTTAATTTTATTTTCACCTCTATTTTAAACATATCTTACATCCCATTTCTTCTTTATGAACCATCGAATAGAGGGGAAATTATTGAGTGATCGGGGAGGGGGAATAAACCTTTTATAACTATTGCGACTTGTCTTTTAATTTAAAATCTCATTTTATAATAAATTATTTCTAATTTTTTAGGTTCTCAACTATCCTATTTAAATTCTATTTAGGGTATTTATGTTATTCATTATTTTCATATTTGGTTTATTTTATATACACTCCAACTAACATGTGCAAGATATCTCGACGGGGGAAGATTATACTTGGTGGAAAGTGTATAACATGTGCAACATATCTTGATTGGGAAGATTATACTTGGTGGAAAGTGTATAGATATCACTGAAACAAGTTTATAAGTCATGACTTAATTCTTTATTTCTAAAGTGATACAATCCCAATTTTTTCTTCTGTATTTTTGGAAAATTTTACTAACATTCATGTCCAAAATTGTTGTTTTCATTGTTTTTATAAAATAAAGATGACCAAAAACTTGATTGAGGAGTCATTCATTTTTTCACCCTATTAGAAGAATGGGAAAAGGAATCTTGAGGAAATGTTTTTGTTGAAAAAGGTAATCAATATCTAATCCAATCACCTATTTCATTAATCTTTTTTCAACCCTTTTCTTCTTACCACATAATTTTTTTTTCAATGAATCACAACCAAAAACACTCGTATTGTTTCTATAATTTACAGTGATGGACATTTATATTCTTAAATACCTTTTCAAGGTAACCTAGGTTAACCAATATACTATGTCATAACATAGGATACAATAAAATTTATTATACTCCACAAAGGCTCATGTCACAATCCATGATCAGATGAAGTGGAGAGGCAGTTATTGCTAGCTCCACCATAATAGCCAAAAATTAATTTTTGATATATTAGATCCAATCTAAAATATGTCTAGTCCCATTTTTTCTAGTATAATATCCTATTTAATTATCAAAACAATCTTATTCCCCTTGGGTGTGGTACAAGTTAATGGTCATTGATAATAGCCATTGTTCATTTAATTATAGTCAACTAGACCCTGTCAAAGATCACATTTAATCTAATCATCAACATGATCCTAAATCCTAATAGATTTTCATAGATAATTTGTACTTTGAATAATTATATAATTATCTAGAGATTATCCACATTGTTCCCCATAGTTTCTTAAAATAAAGAAACTCAATTTAAAACGTTATTGTTATATCATGGTATATAGTTACTTGTGTACATATGAATGAACATGAAGCTCCCAGATTAAAAAATGTTTTAGAAAGAGTATATATAATTATGACTATGACACAAACCGTAAATCCTCACTCTCTTCTACCGATGGGAATCTGATCTAGTGCATACATCCTATCAGTATTAGATTAACAACATTTCCATTGAGGCCTATAACTCACCCGAGTCACTAAATAACAAGGCATATGTATCCATTGCATAGGTCCTCCACCACTATTATAGACTAACATTGCGGAACTCATCTTAAAATCCCTTTAAAAATAATGATAGAGATTTATCACCTTACCAAATTGATGACACTCCACATGTAGTTTCCTAAATATATTGTAGAAGATCCATATCTTCCCACAGTTGTTGTACTAGATGTGAACAACTCCCATATATATATATAATTATATACAAGTATGTTATATCTACTTAATTTCAACAAGATGTGATTCATCTACCTTACCATTCCCACTACTAGAATTAAAACCTAGAGTAACTCAATGGATTATACTAATAAGTCCATTATAATCTCAGATATGTACCATTGATTTTTTATCCATTAGACCCTTGTCAAACTACAAAGCTTTATAAAAAACATCAAGGTACATATTTAGGTAAAATCCCATAAATAGGAGCCTCATTTCTATTTGATTTCCTAAATCATAAATACATGCCTTATGTGCTTCATTCCCAACCACTATTTGAGAAACATGCAATAAAATAGTGAAATAAACAAAATATGAACACACTATAATTATTCCCTACTATATCTCCATGAAATATTTTTTATGGTCTATCTACAGTGATTCCAAAAACAATTACTCAAAAAATAAGTCCTTGAATATCTATTATGTAAAACCCTCACACCCATGCCTATTTTATAACACCACACCTTCTACTGGAATGTCCTTGAATCCTGAAAGTATTCAACTTCACTCATCAATCCTCTAGTGTCTCAACAAGTTCGAATGTCCCATCCATGATTTATATTTAGCCCTCAATATATTGATAACCCCCACACCCTGTAAAGAATGAAGATAATGGTTTCAAAATTATAGAGCATAATCAACCACTATCTTTTATGCCCCTCTTCATCAAATTATAAATAACCGGAGGACTTTAGGCTATGAAGATTACCATTCCAAAAACACTACATTTGGTGTTGAGGAAGGAAAAAGTGAATCCCCTAACACAACTAGTGGTTAAATTGGTGAATCCACAATAGTGAGAGTGTTTTGGTTTTCATTGTTATCAAGAAATATAAGATATTTCTGAGGTGAAATTATTTTAAATGAAAGATGAATTCTTAGAATACCTATGATGGTTTAAAAATTATAACAACCAATGTATTTTATAGGAACATAAAAGTTATTTATTTGGAGACCTATCTTAGGATGCTACCACAATGTAAAATAATAATACTCTAATAACTAACATCAACATAAACTACATCTCCTTACCAATATGATAGCAATAGTCCTAAAAATATAATAACAAGTATTCTTATGATTAAATAATCCATATTTCAGCACAATATATCACAAAATAAGAAGTATAGAAACATACATTAATTAAATGAACTATCATGTATAACATTAAACATGTATTTATAATATGTGATGCTATGTGACTCATGATTATGGATGCACCCCCCAAAATCTGATAAACTATAACAACAAAACACACTCATGATCATCATGAAACTATAAAGACTCAAATGTAAAAGAAATGCCTTCATCAGTAACATAGATGTAAATCACATAAGAGATAGACATGAACTTACTTGGATCCCCTACTTGAGTTCCATAGATCCTATTCTATTTCAATGTTACCACAAATATAGACATAAAAATGTTAACAAAACATCATTTGATACCATTTTTAACACACTGGGCCAAATAATACAGTCTAGGATGGAGTTAAATATGACATCATGCATGATTCCCCATATGCAAGAGGTTTCCAGCTAGTAATGAAGGTTCTAATGGTGCAGTGGCGATACTATACAATAAATATAAAATTCTATACATAAGCATCATATCATGAAAAGGGAAAAAAATAATAATAATAATAACTATTCTATAATGGATGACATTTCATGAATCCCAGAGATATATAAGTAATAACCAAGGAACCCAAATAACGAAAGTCATACCATAGTATAAGAATAAAAAAATATAACCTTTACCTTTCCAGGAACCCTGATCAATATCTATTCAATCCCAGAGAGATGATCATCAAATGTGTGAGTATAAATCTTATTAATACACTACTGATTTATCCCCAAGACATGTGTATATATATAGGGTGTATGAAAAAACATGTTTTTATTCATAAGTAAATAATCAACCACAAATGTATTAATTCTGCATGTGTAACCCAAGATACAATGAATCCCAATCCCACCAGCTTCATCCATATGTCGATAATGATTCCAATATCTGTAACTATATTTATAAAATTCTAACACAAGGTACCTGTATTGGAAGATAACCCTAAACCCATCATCCATAAGTATTTATTCCATCTTTAGTGAACTTTTTATACCCATCCATAAGGCGATCATCTGTCCTTACATGGTGGTATGTGCAGCTGACATGCTTAGTGAATTAGAACACAATCACCCCTGTATGAACTTTCTTGCATGTCAACAGTTTGATGTATTGGATAAATTTTACACCTTAATGGACAACTCCCACATTGACTGAACATGTCTATGAAATTTTACTAGTACTATAATGAAATACCAAATTCATGGACTTTGTCCCAACACCTAAACTTTCTCTCAAAGGGCCAATCTATATAATTCAGAGTATCCCAACCATATTGAAACCTAATTAAAAGATACACAGACTATAAAAAACTAATAGAAAATTCATATCACAGTATAAAAAAAACTATTAATATCAACGATTGTTCTCATAAGAATACACACACAACCCTGAGAAACACACATCAAGCATGGGTATCAATGAACACAAAAACATACCATCATATTCTTTCAACAATTGTATACAAGGTCCCTCTATAGTAATAAACTTCTCATATCTGGTTCCCTTTTTTCCAAATGGTAATATCCACAATGATTCCTCACATAAATAGATCCTACATATTAACTATCTCTAGAAACAATCCAAATTAATAGAAAAATTATTTCATGAAAAAAAATTATAGAATAATATGATATGTTCTGGAATTCTATAAGTCTTACCCAATTATATCAATCACCAAAGGTAGATCTAGATAAATTTAAGAGATATATAAAGTGATTATAAATATATTTATTCTCGGATCCTTAAATAATATATGAATTGTAGATTATAAAATATTTGAATATGCATATTTTATCATAGTATCCAAGATCAGTGATTAAACCAAAGATAATGAAGAATGATATAGTGAGATTGAGAAGATAAGAGATTAATGAAAACATACCTAAAATTATAAATTCCAAAAAAACACTAAATTATCCAAAATTGGAGTTTAAATGGTGTAGAATAACTAAAAACCCTCATAGGATTCCCCATGGTTGAGTGAAATAGACATTAAATGAAGAATTTGGATATATTGTTTTAAAACTCAATTTTTTTGATTAACTTAAAATTCATGATCATTTTGGTCATATGGTTTAATAAAATGTGCACTCACCATGTAAGGATTAGTACCTCTTATGGGAAACTGCATGATTTCGATAGATTGTTTGATAATATTTTTTCAAACTATTAATTTAACCCTACATCACGTCACATGTTTTTTCTAGTGAATGTATCATGTTTAGTTCAAACTGTGTTAAAACCTTGTGTCACTTGCTTCCCTTATCCAACTTGAAAAATAGATTCCAGGAGAGAACCAATAGGTTTCACATAACCATGTGAACACCATGTGCCAAATTAATGGACTCTACAACCCTCCATAATAATTATAATTTACTCAAGAGTTCATGAAAATGATGCATAACTCAAAAATACTCAAGGAATGGTTAGAAGTAAGAGGGAAGGTAACTAAAAATACAGACCATAATAACATCCCCTATAGGGAATTATTTTCATGGAGAATGGTATGTAGATATATTGAGTGAGATGAAAATATACTATATCATATCCACAATATAGAGTCTCAACTCTAATAATTATATTACTAGAATTTGATAAGGATCCATTGAGTTTAGAGAGACCCCAAGTTGCAACATTAACACAATCTCAATGGCATTCATATGGGTTAATGTCACAAACTCATCTAGGAAGACATCAGGAAAATCCTAAATGATCATGGTAGCTTACACCACTTGAGATTCCACTAAAAACACCACCAATTGAGATAAAATATGATCCACTCAACTACTACAAATTTGATATCTATGTTTCTATGGAAGGCCACTCATTGTTCTTAAATGTAATACAACATGACTCTCATCCAAAAAAAATCATCAAATGTATGCCCATAATGTGACCAATCCATGTAAAGGATGGAATAATTTATTATAATTTACTATAGGATGAAATCCCCCAACGACTATTGTCTCCCCATAATTAGTTGAAATCTATGTTACACATCAAACAGAAGTACCTAAAATCTAACCAGAATGTATAACACTAGGGGATTTGGAAGCCTCTCCACCTCATTTTGAATCCAAAAATGAAGCTGTAGAAATGAAGGTGTACAAATATTCCAAATTAAAATAGAAAAAAAAACAAGGAATATAATATAATAATCATACATTGAACAACCTCTAACCTATATAGCAATAACACCATTTTATGATGCATATACCCATGCCCATATAATCTACATCACAATTAACATTCTATATTGTAATGCTCTAGTTTGGTTCCCTAAGGATGAGGACTATTAGTGAAATTAATTCTACCAGCCCTATCTCCTCTCAAAAAAAAATCATGTCAACCCAACAACCAAACAATAGAAGGTATCCACCTCTAGTGATAGTACCAAAAATGTAATTTTTACTACCTCTATGAATGGCCCTGACCTACCTAACTATATTAACCTCCCTAATTGGTGAAGGACTAATCTTGGTGGTGAACATCACCCCCATAGAAAAATCATAAAAATAGAAATCCATTGATAGAAAGTCTAGAACTACAATCCCCAAAATGAAATCAGAAAGACAGATAAGGTCAACTCCTCACTATTCAGAACCTCAACTACCCATCACCCATGATCTATGCTGAAAAATCTTCTCCATAAGATTCCCTTTATTTCCTGCCTCTCAGGGTTCTCCTTGATTTTAATGTGTCTCCTTGTTCACCTCCTATTTCTTCTACATGACCATGTATATAGGAAGAGTGAATAGAGTGACATTATATCTGATGACTATGGATAATTCTTCCTCCAAATTCCATAATCTAGAATCCTCATCAAGAACGAGATTAAGAGAAAATCACAGGGGTCATTAGATAGAATAATGGGATTCTGAATTCTTATTATTCCCTACATAAGGTAGATAATCTCCTATATATTTACCACCTTCATAGTTTATCATAATAACAAAAAAATTTATTTTGGAATTCATCCTCATAATTATATTCCTCCCTCCACTCTTTGTGATACAATGTCCACCACTGATGTTTCAATCCTTACATTTAGTTAAATAACAATGGAACACAATACACATATCAGTCCCAGATAAAACATAAGGCAATCTAAAAATCCTATAGCCTATAATCCTTATATAAATTATAAATTATCTACTTAAAACATTTCTATAATTTATTGATGAAATAAGACTGTGTTCCGAGAATGCCTCAATATTTTTTTTCATATTGATCAAATTATAATCAAATATATCATCTTGTAAAACAACTACTTCTTAAAATGAATTTGGAAAGCAACCAAAATCCAATCCAAATAGAATAATAAAACCATAATTCTTGTAGAATGGAATTTTTGAGACTTTTTTAATTTAATTAATTTTAATTTTAAAAAAATATCACCTTGATCAATTGCAAGTTCAAACAAACACGATACAAGTACCTCCCCTGGTATCTACCCTATAAGTGGGACCAATTAACTTGGTTATTTGATAAACTCTATGACCTTACATCAGATCATGGGGGTGGGTATAAAGGAAATGATTTAAATAGTCTCCATGGCCTATTTCACACACCAAAATCATCTAACACCATTTACCTACCAACCCATACAGTCTTCACAAGTTATTGACCAAATGTTTTATCATATCATTCATCAAAAATGGATTTCATACCACATTGTCAAGACCCCCTCAAATGGTAAACACCTTTTTCTGAGAAAAAGAAGGAAAATATATAAGGATTCTCATATCCCCCTTCAATAGGACTCGTGTTAATGATTATCATCAAGGGTGAAGAAAATAAACATTTAGAATACACTAACCATAATAATAAATGTATGATTGGGAGATAGGATAAAAACAACACATAATAAACTTAAAATAATATTATAAGAGGAAATAAACCATCCGAAAATGAATAAATCATTTAAATAAATATAAATTAAAATTTCAATGTATATTCCAAAAATAAGCCCATAAAAAACAACCTAATAACATATCAAACTCCAAAATTAGTAATGTCTAGTTCAATCCCTAATATCCTTTAAGAAACATGAAAAATAGTATTTATAGATATGGTTATAGTAACATATAAACAGACTAGGATCATACCTATGTCCTCTCATTTAGATATTAAAAGATAATACTAATGAACCAATAAATAATGAACATGACCAATAAGAACCTAAAATTTTCAAATATGTATCCCAACCAAACCATGAAACTATCACCCAATAATGCATCCATGTTTGATAACATATCATTGATGAAATATAAGATAATGTTCCCCAAAACCATTTCCCCATTGATTTTCTATTCCTATGTCTAAACATGAAAAATCTAGAATTCCTACCATTTCATAAAATTATATTTTATATGCACCTATCTTCATACCCCACTCTCACATCATCTTTCTTTATGTGAAATCATCAATGAATACCCACATCAAAACCTGATCACATAACCGGGGTTTTATAGTCTTATGAACATGAATAAAATTATCATTTTAAGAACTTCCTACCATAAATGATCCCCACCACAAAAAGAAGAGAGGGGGATAGGGGGATGGCATCCATTTGTTTCAACACCAACCTAAATGTTGGGGAAAACACCTTGAATCCAAAAATATTGGATATTGGTAAGGTTATCCAACTATGTTGGGGTAAATTAAAAAATAACATGAAAACAAAAAATATATATTCTAACACAAACCCAACCATTGGTTTTAATGCAAAATTACAAATGTCACATATGACCCAACTTTATAAACTCACTACACCGACAACTAAATACTTCCAACACTTATTAAACATACCAAACATGAATCTACACATAGTCTATAATTTATTTTCCATCTCAAAATTAATATATTTCCATGTTTATAAATTATCCACCAACATTCACTCAATAAGTCATTTCATTTCATATTTAAAGATAATCCACTCCAACCGTAATCCCCCATTAAATTTTTCAAGTTCACTTGTTATACCATTCATTAAGTCAAATATTGTTACATTAATTTACAACCAATTTTCATTCCTATTTAATCATTTCACGGTTATTCCCTAACTACCATTGTACAATGAAAAATACACCACATACCAACCCATCCACCTCAAAACAACATGTACCACCTACCATGCCAAATCCATTACTAAGACCTACCTATGTAACAAAAATCATCACAAACAAAAAACATTACATTATCCCTCTCTATAAACAATTTTTTCTAGCCACAACTCTACTAACACAGTAGAACAAAAATTTTAACTAGTCATCATAACAATTGAATGATACTTAGAAGACCCCTATATTTAAAATTGGTAAAAAAAAATACAATATACAAATTATAACAGTGATTTCAAATTCCATGGAATCTATAATTTCAGATAAGGTATTAACAACATCAATTCCTTCATTCATGGGGAATTATAATTGTTTCCTTCTGGAGATGGGGATGGCCAAGTTTTCTTAAGGTTCAAACATTCAATCGGTTTCTAACGGGTGTATTCATAGAACCGGAAACACCCAATGATTCTATATCCATTTAGACTTACTGTCCAAAGGTAGGTTCTCATTAATTGTGAATTGATGAGGATTAATAATTTTCATTGGCCTAGATGATGGGAGGTCAGGCTCATCACCCATTTTTTAGGGAAATTATAACCTACTCTGGGACATTCTTATATATTAAAGTTATGTTCATGAATCCTTATTAATTCACCAAGCATGAAAAGGAGTTTTCCTTTAGATTTGGCAGTCAATTTTTGATATGTTATGGGATTTATAGAATCCTTTATATATATTTGAGGTTATCCATTGATAGAGAACCATCCGTATGTGTTATAGATTCTTAGTCAATTATATCCTTCAATACATTATATAGAAATCTCTTGGTCATTATGATAACCATACTGGGTTTGAAGCCACTCAATAGGGAACTTGAAGATTATTGTCATTCAGAAGGATATGGATTATTATAGAGTTGTTATCATACCTGCAGATGGGCTACATATGTATCCTTATAACAAAATGAATCAGAACCCACATAGTTCGAGTGAAGAAGTATGAGGTTTATGCATGTTGAATGGCCCATGAAAGAGAAGTCGTGATTACTTTTACACTCTATACTCACATGAGTCGTGATCTATGTGAGAAATAAGAGGTATTAGTAAACCTGATGATGGTTCCACGAAATATGCAGTTATGAGAATTGATGTGGGGATTACATATTTAAGAAGGCCCAAATATATGAAGATTGGGACTTACTTCAAGGAGGAAGCCTGGGAACATGGTCCATAAAGGTATATGTACTTTATTGAGATTTGGATACTTAACATAGGACTTACTCCTGAGAAGGATTCCGAAATTAGAGGGGACTTATAATTGGGTTTTATTTTTGAGAAGTAAGCCTAAATCAAAATAAATTATGATTGGGGCATACTCCTGAAAAGGAGGTAAAGGTTAAGAGATGTTAATATTGGGGCTTACTCTTGAAAAGGAGGCCCAAATTAAGTTAATTTGAAACTAGGGATTACTTCTGAGAAGGTGGCCCAGGTTAAGGGGACATGAAACAGGGGTTTACTTTTGAGACGGAGGATTAGGTTACTTGATACTGGGGCTTACTCCCGAGAGGGAGGCCCAAATTAAAAGAGACTGAGACATGGGGATTACTCCTCAAATGGAGTCCCAATTAATTCCACTCAGATAAGAAAACCAACAAAGGAACCATCCCATAAATGGCTTTGAAGAGGGTTTTGAAGGCCATGTCTTCAAGAGGAAAGGTGGATTTGAGGACTAGGGGTGACTAGGATGGAGGCACTCAAGTACTGTTCTGACGCACAAGTCCTGGTTTGGCATGTATACTTGCACGACATGGGTCACCTTGGGAGACGGTTAACCTATAGGGTAATACTTGGGGGACTTTTAACTGAAGCCCTTAGTATCATCCCTAGAGGCTTCCAGGAGGTAGGCGTGCAAGTTCTAATGGGAGGGAACAGTGGCACGCCAGTATCTCTAGTTCCCTTAAGGGTCAGGCACTTAGGCGTGCAACTGTTGATGAATTCCAACACTTAAGCCTTATTCTTCTTCTTTATATCTCCTGTTCTAGGTAAAAAATTACCTTAGAGGTTTTTGGAAGACTTGAAGAAGAAACTTGGGTGCCTAGAGCTCTATCTCTGAATTCTGGAAAATCCGTCCATTAAATGGGGGCCCACAAGGGCAATTTATAGGCCCTTAAAGTTCAGGCAAAACAAATAGGGTGAGAATGTGACTTTCGCGACCCATATGTGGCGCGCAAGTGACTTGCGCGACCAGATGGAAACTTGCGTGACCTCTGCCTAAAGGGTTCCTCGTCCATGCATTTGTCGATTTTAGATGTTGTTCAAAGGATGAATCTTCTTGTGATTATGTTATTCCCCTTGGTCAATCTTTGGACTCTGTGATGGAATAGATCATCGATAAAAGTCCCCCCTCAGAGTAGGATCTGAAAAAGGAATGAGGGTTTAACTCTGAGGTGAAAGAGAAACCACAGGCCAGAGGCGCGCAGGTACAGTGCACAGGTGTCTGGGCACACAGGTAAGGTGTGCTGGGTTTGAGGCGCATATGGGTACAATCTCGCCTATAAATATGGGAACCACTCTCGCGCAAATAAAATCGGCTTCCAAAGTTTCTCACTCTCGTCAAGCAAGAGAGCTCTCGTCGTGCATGTGTCTTGGATTTTGCTCGTTCGCGCTTCTATTTATTGCGATTCTGCAATGAGTTTTTGACTTGCGCACCTGAACAAGCACGGAACTAATTGCGCGGAATTCTTGAATTGTGCGCCAATTTAGGACTTGTGCACCTTAATGCCTTTTCCATTTTTTTCGATTTCTTCACAAATTTTATGAAAAACCAACTTGCATAAAAGTTAATTATTCGATATTTGTTCAGACTCAATGGCTCCAAGAATGATTAGATCTGCCGACGAGTTTTCCATCAAGAGAATAGATGATATGATGAACATTGTCAGCCATGACTACTATGATATCTGCGATAGCACTCTCCCAGATTTGGCTAAGTACTTGAAGAAATATCATGTCAATTTCCCACAGAGCATGTAATTTACTTTGTATGGGCATTGTCATCTACAAGAATTCAACACCTGAGAGCCATATAATCATACCCCCGAGATGAAGCCGCACTGCTACCCCTCTATTTTGGTTATGTTGTGCATTAAGAGTAGCAACAGTGGTGTAAACTTTCAAATTTTTCCTCCATGCCATTTCCATGTAGATATGAAAATGGAAAATCCATGGGCTGATATGTTTTCACTGCCGGTTGGTGGAGAGAAGACTATCACGTCATTAGAGAAATATCTGAAACGAGTACTCTCTCCAAATGGATCTCTATTTCCAATTCTCCATTCTTAAATCCATGTATCCATCTTCCAACTCTCTTGGACAGAAGTAGAGACACTGTTTGATCAGCAGAAAATTTTCTCAAACCACACTCAAAGAAAATTATTTTACAATTGTTCCAAGAAGATCTGGTATCACTACGTCTCCTATTGTTTCCAGTTTAATTAATGAAATCAAGGTGGCTACTGATGAAGCTCTGAATTCCATGAATCAAATGAAATGTTATGTTGAAAGCCTCTTGTAATTATTTGAAAAAGAGAAGAGACTCCAATCTTGTGTATGTCCTTCTAACTCATTTGCATCAATGAAAAACACTTTCATCTTCAATCATTTTTACTTGTATCCTCTTGTTGGTAGTTTAAAATCATGCAGGTCATACATAAAAAACTCTAATGTTTAAGGTCAAATAGCTTTGACCGAATTGGTTAAAATTGACTCAATTCCTTGATAATTTTATTGAAAACATATTAACCTATTCATGCATGGGGGAAAACATGTAAAATATGACTTTAAGAAATTTTTAATATGAGGGATGATATGAAAAAAGGGCAAAAAGAAATTAGAGGAAGTATTTCCTAAGAGTGAAGTCACCACTATTTGACAAAACCGTGAGGGGGTTGAATTTTGTAAGCCCACTTAAGGGCATTGGCTGCATATCAAAATAATAGCATCATTTGGCAAACAGTTCTATTATGTATACTACTTATGCAAGGCCACCTAAGGGAATGTGCTTCATAGACAGGCTAAAGAACTCTAAAAAATTTTACTCTTCTATTGCTAAAAGCCTATGAAAGTTTTTGGAGATTCAATTTTCCCAAAGTATAGAGTCTACTGTATGGAGAGAGGTGCTTGAATATAGAGAGGATATTCCCAATAAATATTATCAAAGAATTGGATTAAATGTTACTCTTGCGAAGGTCTGACCCAAATGTAGAGAAGGGAAATATAATCCATAGAGATGAAAACTTTCAGATCATGAAAAAGAGTATGTGACAAATATGTTAAGGATAGCTGTTTTTGAAGATCCCTACATATTGTTGTTATGACCACTAAAGACAAAAAAGTTTTCTCCCAAAGAATGAAGTTACCACTATTTGACAAACCCGTTAGGGGGTTTGAATTATACAATGACACCTAAGGTCATTGGCTGCATAGTCAAATAATAGCATCTTTTTCCTGATAGGTCCATTATGTAGACTATTTATTCAAGGCCGCCTAAGGGTACATGATGCATAGTTAGGAAAAAAATCCTAAGTATCAGACATTTTGTGACTAGAATTCAAGAAATGGGTTATGGAGAACTGTAAGTATTTAAGGATAGGAGTTTGACACATGAAAATGGATATTATTCAATGTATGAAGGGGAAACATAGACCAATGCTGACCATAATCATGTTGTGGCTGGGTCCTGAATTGAGACACTGGACATCACTACGTATCTCATTAGGATGAGACTCAAGATGTATGTAGTTCTTGAAAATACATTTTAACATCATGTGGGATGAGAGAATAAGAGATCTTAGTTTAGGGTCATAGAACTCAGACCATAATAAGGGAGACACATCGTGTGTTTGTTATAAACCTAATGTGAATAAAGATCAAGGTGTTTATACCACATTCATGTGCTCGCAAGGGGATTTTTTTAGCTAAGGGACTGAAAGTGGAGATTGGGGTTAAGCCCAAAGACTTGGGGCTGGATTCGAGGGATGCTTGAATGTTCCTACGTATCCCATAAGGATGGTAATCAAGCCGTATATAGTTCTTGAAATACCCTCTGAATAGATTTAGTTCATACATGTGAAGGGTGAAAGGGGACTTTAGTGCAATGATGGATGGACCCAAAATTAAAGGTTCTATAATTTCCATATATGTACGTGGTCCTTGGAACATGACATGATTGGATATCAATGTCAATAATGCTTCCCTCTCAAATGAGGGTGTCAGAGACTGTTGTAGTTTATTGTCGTACAGGACAAATGTGTGAATACTTTATGTTCATATGCATGGACCGGTGCTGCACAATTTAGCATCATGTAGCTAGGACGTATTTCTATGTAGTTTAAATGTTGTGTAGTAAGGACTATGGGGAACTGTATAGTTTAATGTCATATAGCAAGGACGATGGTGATCCGATGTGAAGATATTGGTTTTGGGCTTGAACTTCGGGAGGTTGCCTACGTACCCAGCCTAGAAGGTAAGGATCAAAGTCCATGTAGTTCAATTGATAATGAATTGATGAGCGATTTGTACTTGAAGACAACCCGAGGATGGTGTTGGAACTTACGCGTGGTTAGTGGCGCAGAGAGTATGTTATGTTTGAGGCTCACTCTAAGCTCATGTGAGTCATGCTCGGTGTGAGAAACAAGAGGTAACAACAAACCTAACGATGTATAGTTTAGCATCATGTTTGACTTATTAGGGACATTTACTGTTTAACATCATGTATGATGAGGATTTTGTATAGTTTTATGTTATTTAGCAAGTACAATTCCATGTTTAACATCTTGTAGGACGTATTAAGGGACTTTTTCACAGTTTAACGTCATGTGGGATGACAGGGAGACTATGTAGTTTAAAGTCTTGAATTGAGGACTAAGGGGACTATGCAGTTTAAAGTCTTGCAGTGAGGAATAAAATAGCTTAAGGTCATATGTATGGACCAATGATGCATAGTTTAGTGTCATGTAGCTAGGACAAGAGGGTGTATTTGTGTTACAAAAAATACTTCTTCAAGAATATTGCATTAGTTGGAGTTGTAATGAGTTCTCCATCCATTGAGATTAAATAATAAGCTCCATTGGAGTAGACCTTATGTATTGAGTAAGGTCCTTCCCACTTTGGATCAAGATTGGGAGGTATATTTCCTGGAATCATTAGAGTTATGAGGACAAATACCAATTCTCCTAGAATGAATGAACAAAGGCGGACTTTTTTTATTAAAAGCCCATGCAATTCAATTTTGATAGACTTCCAAGTGGTGCAGAGTGCACAATCTTTTTTAATCTAATCATTCCAATTCATCAAAGAGCTTTTGAGATTTTGCATCTGTGGATATATGATAATAAATGGATAATCTGAGCGAAGGTAATTGAACCTTAATAGCAAGACTGCTTCTGTTCCATATACCAATGAATATAGAGTTGACCTCGTGGCAGTGCGGGTGGTGGTCCAATATGCCCATAAAGAATGAAAAAGTTTATTAGGCCATGATTTCATATATTTATCTACTATCTTTTTCAGTATGTTTGAATGAGTCTTATTTAAGTCCTCTATTTGTCCATTGGCCGCTGCATGATACCGAGATGAGTAGTTGGATTTGATGTTGTATTCTTGATACAACTTTCTCACCTTGGATGAACAAAAGTTGGTGCCATTGTACATCAATATGGTATGAGAGACACCAAATCTGGTAATGATGATAGACTTGAAGAAGCTAACAATACATTTAGAACTAAATTATTTGAGAGGTATTCCCTATGCCCATTTGGAAAAGAAGTCAGCAGCAGTAAGAATATACTTAAAATGCTTGGATGTAGCCGAAGGATAAAGTCCTACTACATCTATTCCCCATGTGGCAAATGGATATGAGTATTTAGCCGTATGAATAAACTCTAGGGGTTGATGAATGAAGTCGGAACATACTTGTAAAGAATGACACATCTTGGTGAAATGAACAAAATCATGTGTCATTGAAGGCCAGAAGTATCCAAGCTTCCGAATTTGATCGAAATTTTATGTCCAGACAGGCGGGCACCACAATATCTTGCATGTACTTCATTCATGACAGCCATTCCCTCTTCACCATCAATACATCTAAAGAGAATTCCATCAAAACCTCGCCTATAGAGAATTTTTCTAGGTGATCTGGGCTATCATAAAGAGTAAATTTGACCACATGTCGCCAGACTTGTTCTTTCCCAGCTCTATCTGGTGGGAGTGTTCTATTTTGAATGTATTCCCTGATAGGTGTCATCCATCCTATAGTATGACCATATGTTTTAGGAATGGGACTAATTTCATTGATTTCCTCTATTCTGATTTGAACATAAGTTGAAAATGTATGACGGTGGGCAATACTGATGATAGTTTCGTCCTGGTTTGGATCTTCCAGGGCTGTGGCTATATTAGCAAGTGCATCATCTTGGGCATTTTGTGATCAGAGGACATAAGAAAATGTCGGTTCTGATAGAAATTCTGCCATTAATTATTTGATGTAATCACACAAAGGGATTAACTCTTATTTTTTGATGGCATAGTCCCCATTTTTCTTGTTTGAATACCAAGTCTTAATCACCTTTAACCATTAAGTGATTCACCTGTGCCTGAAGCACCAACTCCAATCCTATAATGAAATCATTATATTATGCTTCATTGTTTCTACTGCCTTCCAACAATAAAAAGGAATTGGGTAGCACAAACTTTTCTGGGGAAATAAGAAAGATTCCTAAAACAACTTTGTTAAACATAAGATCTTCAATTTTTCTTCCCTGTTGGACTTCTGGAAGCACCATCAAAATACATTTCCCATGTTTCAAGATTATCTTTAATAGAGAAGAATTCTTCGTCAGGAAGTTCAATATCTAATGATCTATCTTCTACTGAAGCGTGTTCAGCATGGAAATCAGCCAGAGCATGGACCTCTATTGCCTTTTGAGACACATACTAGATATCAAACTACTTCAAAATAACTACCCACCTTGCCAGACGTCCTATATGAATTGGATGACTAAGGATAAATTTGAGTAGGTTATTGCGAGATACCAATTGGACCTCCTGATGTTGCAAGTAGTGTCTCAATTTTTGAACTGTAAAGATAGGAAACAGTTTTCAATACTCGAATATCGAGTTTCTGCCTCAAGCATAGTCCGACTGAGGTAGTAAAGGCTGTTTTCATTCCCAGATTCATTCTTTTGGGCAAAGAAGGTACCTAGTGACCATTATAAATCTATCACATAGAGAATAAGTTGTCTACCTTCAACAGGTGGCATTAATACCGGTGGATAGAAGAGATATTTCATGAGGATATCAAATGCCTCTTGGAAATCATTGGTCCATTGGTATGTAACTCCCTTCTTCATTAATCTGGTGAAGGGTAAACATTTGCCTGCCAAATTGGTGATGAAATGCCAAATATAGGCCAAGTTTCCATGAAGTCCTTTTAATTATTTCAACTTTCTAGGAGGTGACATACCAAGGATTGACTTTGTCTTCTTAGGATCAACTTCGATACCGTGATGTTGTACAACAAAGCCGAGAAATTTTCCTGAGGTTACCCTGAAAGGACATTTCAAGGGGTTCATCTTCAAATTATATTGTCAAAGTTTTTTTAATATGATTTCCATATCAGACAATTGAATAGGATGATGACTAGACTTAACAACCAAGTCATCCACATGAAATTCAACAAATTTCCCAAAAAAGGTTTTGAAGATATGATGCATAGAACATTGATATGTTGCACCTGCATTCTTCAGGGCAAATGGAATTACCCGATAGAAAAACACACCTTGAGGATTTCTAATGGCTGTAGACTCTTCATCTTCAGGGGCCATTTGTATTTGATTGTACCCAGAGTAACCATCCATGAATGAAAGATATTTTTATCCAATAGTGGCATCAATTAAGAGTTCTATGATCGGAACTAGAAAATCATCCTTGGGACAATACCGGTTACGATCACTGAAGTCAATGTAAACTCTAATTTTTCCATTCTACTTTTTCACAGGGACAATATTAGCGAACCATTTTGGATACTGAATGTATCTGAAGAAGTTAGCTTTGATAAGCTTATCGATCTCAACTTCAATTTTGGAGGCATAAGTTGGGTGTGTTATTCTTGCATCTTGCTTGAATCCTCAATGTTCTTCTAGAAAACCCAATTGATGAGTGGTCACATTGGGATCAAGACCTGGCATTTCTGTATAATTACAAGCAAATACATCTCGATTTTTCTTTAATAATGAAGTATAAATTTCATGATCTTCAAGAGTCATGTCCACACTAATTAAAGTGGGGCATGGATCTTCTTTTGTACCCAGATTTATTTCTCAGAGTTCATCCACAGTGGTAGAGATACCCTCTTCAAATGCTGGAGGAGAATCACAGAGAACTTCCTCCTCTTCTTCAATATGTGTTACTACATCTATTTATACATGCATAGATGATGGCGTAGAAAGACTTCCATAGTCAGAAGATAAGTTAATGTTTGAACATCTTGAAGAAAAGGCTGCCATTTATTACCCTATTGATGATGATGGGTCTTTCTAGGTTGATAGAGAGGAGATGATGGACTGAGAATCGACATCATTATTTTCCTCTGGTATTGCTATACCTCCTTCTGGCCTGATTGATGAAGTATAGACTTGCTGAATTTTAGTGGATAAAATGAAGACATCTCCATTTAATCTTTCATCAGTGCTTAGTGAATCAACAATTTCTCTTATGCTGTCTGGATCGATTGTCATCATTGACATTATGGAAATTTCCATAATAGTATTTGGATTTAGGTCTACCATGACAATTTGACTGATAGGCAACACATAATCTGTACTCACATTTATGAATGAGTTTAATGGAATGTTTTCCAAACCATATAGAGAATTAACTTTGGTGACCTTCTTTGTTGTGGATCTTTCCATTCCCTCCATGTGATAAAATTCTGCCTCAATGTTTTGAGATTCACATGTTTTTAATGGGGCCTTGTCACCATAAAATGTCTCAATTTGATCATTTAAACAATATTTGAGAAATTGATGGTATGAAGAAGGTACGACTGCATGTTGATGTAGCCAGGTTCTTCCAAGAGAAATATTGAAGACTTTATCCTGATGAACAACCATGAAATCTGAATTCGATAAAAGGACTCCGAACTAAATTCTGAGTGTAATCTTGCCTAGAGGTTCTTATTCATTCTTATCATATCCTTGTAACATCAATGTATAAGGAGACAAATAAGATTCGGTGAGGCTCAATCGATAATGTGTACGAATAGGAAAGAGATTGAATCCTGAGCCATTATCAATGAAATATTATTGGTGGTCTACATCATTGACTTTTTCAGATAGATACAAAGGTCTGATATGTCCATATACAACATCATCTTCATCTTTATCTATAAAAGATATCAATTCATGGAATTCAGCAGGATCATTCTCTATATGATAGACCTCAGCTGCAACAATTTCAGTTTCAAATTCTTGAGTACTTGATATAGCCTCCATAAGATCTTCATGAAGATCTTTTGATAGATTCAAGGCATCCAAAATTGATAAATTGGTCGGTACTTGGAAAAATGTTTCAAATTATCATAATTTTGGTCCAAAGATCTACATTTCCCAACAGGAACATGTGGTTTCATAGGTGCCTTAGAAGTTGATGCTTCGGAAGTATATGCATCTTGTATCGGCGCAGGAGTTTGAAATACTCCTGGCTTTGGAAGATTAGACCGACTAGTTCTATTTACTTTCTCAGACGAAGAAGGTGTTACCTCAAACTGATCCTCTAAAATAAATTTTCCAGGACTTAATATTCCATGTGTGGAAGAACAATCTTGTTCTTGTTGAGCCAACTGAAGGGCTCTGCCATGAGTTTCTACTGCATATACAATTCTAGAAGGGGTAGAATTGGAATAGTGGCTTCTAAAATATCCACATTTCCCCCTATATCCTAGACATCTAGAACTCCCACTAATTCCTCTGTTTGATACAAGGAACTCAGGCTCATAAAGATTGAAACTGAGATTGGCATAAGGATCTGTTAAATGAATCATGTTAATAGAACCAAATATCAATTCTTCGTTTGATGAAGATTATTCCTGATTAGCCGATCCAGGTTGTGCCATTTGGTAGGGAGGTGCCCGTGTTTTTTAATTAGATGGAATAAAATCAGCCATAATCAAAGATATATTAGGCTTTGACATGAACTAGTCTTATTCTAACTGTTCTTATTTCTATGAATTATGATGCTTATTTGAGGATTTTGGTGTGGAATTCATAGCAGAAGACACAATTGGTTTATTCAATTGTGTTCATAAAATGGAATGAGTTCAGTTGAACATTTTCCTGACCATCCAATCATCATATTTCTGGGAATTTTTACTTTTAACTTCATACCACTCGCCCTATTTCTCTGGATCAGTAGCAGTAACACATGCTACTTGGGCGGAAGAACCTTTCAGTTTTACCTGTCCAGAGCCCACCATATTTTGTAGGAGGTCTTTGAAGACAAAACACTCCTAAATGGGATGCCCCAACATCTGATGAAATGGAAAATAAATAGGAAGGTCTTCATCTCCTTCCTTGTTCGGCCTTTGGGGCCTTGGAAGCTGTACCTGATTGTTTTCCAGAGCTGAGATGAAGTAACAAAGAACTTGTTCATTCTGGAAAGAATAAACATTTTTCTTTATATAATCAAACTTTTTCAACCATTGACCTATCTGATCAACTTGACGAGGTGGTCATTTTTTTGACACTTCGGTGGTGGATTCCTTTGATATGATGAAGGTTTTGAAGTGGAAGTAGGTACAAGTTCTTGTTTAAGCGTAACTGTACCAGTCTCTGCTTTCCCTACTATCCTTCCTGGAACTGATGGAATTACACGAGTTTTACCCTTAGTCTATATTATATAATCTTCGATCTACTGAGCGATTGAAGTAAGTTTTCGAAACCCTCTTATGTATTTCACAGTAATCAATTGTGTGCGTAATTCATCACGCAAATTTTCACACAAATCGGAAGTAACTCTTCCTGAGGGAGTGCTAAACATAAAGAATATGTTAATCCATTTTAGCGAGTAATGAAATCTAAAACCCTTTCATTATCCCTTTGCTTACAATTAGTAATATCATAGACTATTTTCCTTGGCAAGGTTGAGCTAAACTGAAGAAAGACTATTTGACGGAGATCTTCCCACCCAGTAATTGACCGAGATGGAAAACTTGTATACCAGACAAAAGCAGGTCCTTGTAATGACTATACAAAACACTTGAGCTTAACTGATTCATGTTGTTGAGGAGTTTCCATCATCGGATCACAATGAGAAAAAAAATGCATTAAGTGTTGTCCTGGATCTCCCGAACCATTAAAAATTGGGAATGTTGTCCTCACTAAATTTGATGGGGGAGGGATTGAATCTACCGATTCAGGGTAAGATTTCTTTTCCAGTTGAACCGGTGTACTTCGTCCTTCCATAGCTTTCTACCGAATTCTATTGACTCAATTTTTGTCATTAATTTTTTAGAAACATCTGGTTGAGCTTGGACTTGAACAGGTCCAATAACTGGAGTTTGGACATGTGTGGCGACCAGTACTGCCATTGATGGTAGTATTACCGATTGTTGTTGCGCATGACCCATATGATTAGACCTATGAGGGTGAACATGTAAAGGGAGATATTGTTGATCCATTCTAGTAGCTTCAACAAATTCCCTTGATTTATTAACTCAAACTTTTTTAGGAGGAAGACTACCTTGAATTAGTTCTGCATTTAACCTCCTTAACTCCTTCATTTCATCTTCTTAACATGCGAAGCTTTCCTCTAATGAGAGTGATTAGCCTTGTCCATAGGTAGGGTGTAATGTAACCTGACTTTTTTCCTTTCGCTTTTTTGGATGTATTTTGTGGTAGGGGGTATTGGTTATTTGACGGAATAACCAAATTCTGGGTAATCCATTGATTTCGGGTGAGCACACCTTCATTTGTCTATGTTTGCACAACCTATTGAACATGAACTTCTTCATATGATTCCTCTGAGTGAGCCTCATGTTCTGGGGGATCAGTGACAACGACATTGATGACATTTATTGATTCATAATGCACTGCAGTTCTTCTATCATCATTTCTGCGATATTGTCTTCCTCCATGTCCTTTATGAGACATTTTGTAACACCCCGAGATTTTATGAGAAATATTATTTTTAATTTCATTGATGTCTTGTTTTGTAAGCTACAATAATATTAATATGCATTATACGCAACACCGTATTAACTTGTAGTATACACAAACACAATTCTAGGCTTTTGTTGCATGCCAGATAAACCTTCCTCGATAGCGTGTGTTATATGCAATACCAAGTTTTAATAAACTTGTTATTATTATAATATTATTATGATCTAACCGTTATGAATAGTAATACCCAATTTTTGAAATTTTATAAATTTTATCCTTCAAAATGGACTACATTTTTGGATTCAGAATATCAAAATTAGCTTAGGGTGAATTTTTGGTATTTTTTGTTTGAAAACATTCAATTTTTTATGAAATGTGAAAGACACTGAGTTATAGTTTAAAACCAAATTTTTATTTAAATAATTATTTATTTTGTTTAAATTTATTTAATCAAAAATAAATACAGAATACCTATATAAGTTCAATGTAATTCATTGGATTCCTTTTATAATAATTTTACATATATAAACATTTAATTGAACATTTTACCGTCTTTTACCCACCTCCTTGAAGAATTTGAAAATTTACATAAAACTTAATTTTACAGCTTCTATGAGTTGAATTTTAAAAATCATGAGAGACAAGGTTGATATCAGTAAGTAAAATTTGGTTCAATGAGATGAAAATAATTTGTTGTGAATAGTAACTTTTAACTTTTATTTACCATGGTTAAAAGTAAATAGGGCTATTAAAGGTAAAAATGATATTATTATTACTCTAAAACTTGTCCTAATTTTATTAGATAAGTGTAATTCGACAAAAAAAACCTTAGTAATAAAATATGTCCATTTAGGTCCACTTGGATTAGATTAGGAAATTTATTATTATTTAATTCAAAGAAGAGTTAAAAGAGTTAAAATCAAAGTTTAATAATTAAAACATTTTTCATATAGGGTTATGCATATGATAAATTCATATATAAATATTAATTAGAAAGATAAAACGATTTTCTACATAATGGTATTTTATTTATAATTTTTAGACAATAAATAATATAATTTATTTATGACACAATGATGATGCAGTAATTACCTTATTAATGAAATATTAACATAATTGATATTGTAAATAGCCAAATAAATGCAATTTTAGACTTTTTAAGAATTCCACTTATTTTATAGGTTAGTAAAATATATTATGGTCAGTTAGATGAATTTTTTTCGAAGTAATAATGTTGTAATGAATTTAAAAAAAAACAAAATACCAAACAGTGTCAAAATTGGCATAAAATAGTTTTTAAAACAAATATAATATTATTAATTGATATAATGGTCCTAAAAATTTAAGGATCAGAAAAACGACTTATATAATAATATATATGACATTAATTAACCAATTGGTGTTTGTTTGGTAGTTTATTGTAATATTATTAACCATATAGTGTAAGAATACAAGAAGACACATTAAAAGTTAAATTATTTAACTTAGAGTTAAATCTAAATGATAAGGTAAAAATGGTAACATAAACTTGTCTAAAACCTATTGGGTGAGATTATTCCGACCCATCTACACCCTACACTCGAAATATGTCACTTTAGAGCCATTATAAACTAAATATGACTTTATTATAAAATAATATTTTATGTTTTTCCAAAGGTGCCCCTCACCTCTCTTATAAAAGGGCACTCCCTCTTCTCTCAAATTCACTCCACCCAAGCCTTTTCTCTCAGCCAAACCCTCACCAAATACCATTTAAACTATCCTACCTTCATCCTAGAGGCCTTACTTTAGTCAAAAATCCAACCTATGAATTCCTTTTGATAAAATGAAAAGGAAGAACCCGAAGAAGAGGTAAATATATCACCACCTATTTCAAGTTCCTTTCTTCTACAACTTCCTCTTTCTTTGTTTTTTCCATTCTAAAATAATAAATCCAGTATCTTATATATAAAATGATGTTATTATAAAAATTGTACAACCATATTAGTTATTTTATCCATCCTATGAATGAAAAAGTCACCACACGTGCGTACGTACGGTTTACCATCTCCACATCGTGGTGTAGTTTGTTATTCAAACATTTCATCATTTAGATGGGTATAATAATGATTATAAATGATATAAATAATAAATATAACATTATAATGATTCTTTATATATTATATAACATCCAATTATATATTATTTTAATATCAAAAGATTGATATTGTCGCTCGTGCGTACGTACAGACTACCATCTCCACGAACGCGATGAGATTCATTATCCATGTTAACCATTCAACATTGATTATAAAGTATATATAATAAATAATCATGAAAGATATGACATAATAATGATATTGGATTTATGTACATATGAATTTCATTTACTTAATTCCATTCAATTCAACAGGGAAATGAAAACAGTGTTCATGTGTATGTACGACCTACCGTCTTCATGAACGGTGTCTTTAATTCCATTTATCGATCTATCACATATATTTATATGATGAATATATATTATATATAAATCATATTTTATATTATGGAATTATTTAATCATGATATAAGTAATCATATGAATAATTACATGTCAAGACACGTACGATAAATGAAACAATTTTACCCAAAACGCTGATTTAACATGGAATTGACAAAAGAATGGGTAATATAAAGTCATAAGTTAATCATATATGATATCATAAATATTATTATGGTTCTTTTATAAGTTAATAATATTTTTAAAACCACTATACAGGAGTTTCAGACACGTAAGGAAGAAATTGGAACTAAGGTAAGGGATTATTTCATCTCACTTTTATTTCTATGAGGCATATGCCTTAATCACCACCTATTTATTTTGTGTGGTGTTTATGATTCCCATTAATGTTTTAAGATTTTTATTATGAAGGATATTATATTTAAATATGCATTTAATATTTTTTTTATTATATGACACATATGATTCCAATGATAATAAATTGTAAGGTATAATTATTCCAATCTCGTTCTTATCCGAGATTGTTTATTCCTAAGTATTTACTAGGTGTTATCTTTATCATCCATATCCTTGTTTTCTCAAAATGTTTTCATTAAATGGTTAATATTATTCCATTTATTTTTAAAGTCATTTTTACGTTTTTTTGATTTTTACCACAAGGTATATAAGGAATCTTTCTTTTGTTTATCATAGGAGGTACTTTTTGACATTTCCGGGAAAAGTACAAGGAGAATATTTTTTTAACTTATATGACATGAACAGATTTTTACAGTTTTATAACTCCTTATTTACATGAAGTTTCCTCTACACTATTACATTATTATTTTGAAAAAAATCCTTTTCTTTAAAAATTTCATGGCATTTTATGAAAAAAATGATTTTTAAGAAGAAAAGTTGTTTTCTCAAGAATTCTTTTCAAGTGTTTTATCAAAACTATTTTCCATCTAAGATGAATTTATTTAGTATGTTTATGTTTCAAGTATAATGTATCTATTATTTACATGGTTTTATTTTCCTTATGATGAAATGATATCCATTTGTTTTACATGGATTATGTTATGATGGGATGATGTTTATGAAACCCATATTATTCTTTGGGTATGATGAATGATTTATGTTTATTTTGTGGCACATGAAATAATTATTTCATTATGAGATGGGTGGGACTTATATCTCCCTCCAATGCATTGGGTAACGATTTATATATCATGAGATAGACAGGGAAGGAGTGACAAGTGGATCCAGTTCAGTAATATAGGGCTGGAACAACAAGTAATCCTGATTCAGTAATGGAGTTAGTCCACTAGGATCGTCTTGGAAACAATGTCTTGGCTACTATGGAAATCATAACATGTGCGTAATGGTTTTCGAAAATTAAATGTTTTATTCCCATGTTATTTTACCATGACTAATGTTCCTTTATGATATATGCCTTATGTACTTCAAAGATTTATGTCATTGCTCAAGATTTTGATGTTTAGATTTTATGTTCATGTTTTTGCATTCAAATGTTTATATATTGTTTTATGTTCTCTATGTTTACCGTAACTGAGCATTTTATCTCACCATTTTTATGTTTCCTTTTTCCCAGGATATAAATAAGGTTTTAGGTATGAAAAAAGGGGAATATCATTATGGGAGATGTTTAAGATCTTTCACCATGATTAGAATATTATATTCAGAGCTTCCAAAGACACTAAATTATTACGGTTCTTGGGTGTTTTTTAAAGTATTAAGTATTACGTAAAAGTAATGTAATGTACATGTACGTAAAGTATGGGTCTCTATAGTTGGTATCAGAGGAAAGGTTTAGTTAACCATGGAAAAATAGGATGTGAAAAATTTAGTGAGATTGCTAGAGATATTTCTAAGGTACGTCTAGGGATGTACCTAAGGTTAACTATAAGTATAGGTTATATTCCTAGAATTACGGTAATGATCTTAGAATTAAACCTAAGATATTAGATATTGATGGTACACCCCCTTTATTATATAACTTTCCTAGAATAATTTTTGTCACTCACACAATTCTTTTGGGTTTTAGAAAAATGGAGGGAAATATGAAGATTCATCATAGTGGAAGATATTATGGACAATAGAATGATATACTTCATGAGCAACCAAATGAAATTGGATTTGGAAGTCGAAACATTGTAATTATGCCTAATCAGAAATCTCATAATATGATCAACAATCTCAACTTTGGTAAGTTTCCTGACTCAGCTAATAAGAGAAAGATGGCGTTTCATGATGATCATATAGGAAAGAAAGTTCAATTTCCCACATGTAAATCATGTGGGAAAAGGCATAAAGGAGAATTTTTCAAAGGAACTCAAATATGCTTTGGGTGTAAAAAAGTCGGACAAAAATCCAGTAATTTCAAAGGAAAAGGATCAGTTAACACTATGGACAAGGATAATGGTTTTTCTAAAACATAAACAATGGTTAAATATATTAAATGTGGAATGTACGGGAATTATGCAAACCAATGACCTAAGGGGAAATCTCATGAAGAGAATTAGCATGGTCGTATGGGTAGTATTTTTGTGGATGGTGATGAAGACACTACAAATGATATATGAGATGAAAGAAGTGTTGAGGAATAAAATGATGAAGCCCAATCTGTGGTTTAAGAGGTTAGTGTAATGATTGCATGTTTATTAAGAATAATGTATGGTACTGTGGAATAAAAAATAATCTGAGGATGGTTACATTGTTTTCATTAATGGAGTATTTGAAAGTATAAATGAATGGTACCAGTCACCATGAAAAGTGATTGAAAGTTTTTGGGAAAAAAGTTGATATGCACAAAATGTAGGGATAAGTAGAAAATAATATGTTTGATAGTACTAATGATCTCATGATTGATATAAGGACAAAGTGACATCATGGTTTGAATATATAGAAATTTTGGAATTTTCATGTGTGGAAAAGAGTTAACTTTTGAAAGCATTCATATTTTTCACTAAGGTTCAATGGGTATTCATTTTTCAAGAGAATTAATTATTAGGGTATTCACATGTTTGGAATGTTTCCAAAAAGATACATCTTATGATATATGGAGGATACATGATTGTAATCACATGCTTGGTAGATGACCTCTCTAGTAATATCTTTCTTTATACTATGATATTGGATAGATGTATTTTGGATAAGACTAAATAATTGAATGGATAAATATGGACATTAGATAGTATCATTTAAGGCTAGAACATTTTTTGATATTATTTCTAAAATGTTATAATATTATAGTTTTAGAAAAAGAACCACCCGTATAACGGGAGACAACCCATCACGTCGTACAAGGATGCGAGGATGAAACCCACAACTGAAGTGAGATAGGCTTTTATCACATACCATTGTCCTACAGGAAGTCCCTATTTAATATAAATTAGTTCAATTTTATTAAGTGGTATGAGGTATGAATTATATGTCCATTTTTGGAGCCATATACGATTAATATAACCATATATGGACTTATATATATTTAATAACTTTTTCTATCCTTTTGTTAGAGACAGATGGAATGACCCATCATTATATCGTATGATCTAATAACACTTCATGATTGAAGAATCTATCTTCATTTCATTAAGAGATGAAGTGGAAATTGATCAAGGCATGAACAACTATGATATTGTACCAAAATCATTTAAGTATTCAAATTCATCAACATTAGGGAAATGATCTTGAAAACCAATTTTTTTTCCTAGTGTCTTCATATCTGATGAATTAGATGGTACCTTAGATCATCAGAAATTTATGGCTTTGTGAATGTTGGCTTTTACATATCCATTTTCTCTACCACTCTCCATCAGAACATGATGGTTAGATTTCTCTTCCATATCCATATTTTCACTTATGTTATCCTATGTGTAATCCTAGAGATGAGTTACTTTGGGCAATCATTACATTTCATACATTAGTTTTTAATATTAAGTTTTAGTATCCCTCTTTACGATGTAGGTTTCTATGAAAGAAACTTACTAGTTGTAAATGATTTATAACCCCGACGAATTTTGAGGGCAAAATTAATTTTAAGGTGGGTATTATGTAACACCCTGAGATTTTATGAGAAATATTCTTTTTAATTTATTTGATGTCTTGTATTGTACGCTACCCCAAGATTAAATTTCACTATACGCAACACCATATTAGCTTTTAGTATACGCAAACACTATTCTAGGTTTGTGTTGCACGCTAGAGCAACCTTCCTCGATAGCGCGTGTTATACCCAATACCGAGTTTTACTAAATGGGATATCATTATAATATTATTATGAACTAAATGTTATTAATAGTAATACCCACTTTTTGAAATTTTATAAATTTTATCTTTCAAAATGGGCTTTACTTTTGGATTAGGAGTATCGAAATTAGATTAGGGTGAATTTTTGGTATTTTTCTGAAAACTTTTAATTTTTTCTGAATACTGAAAAACAATGAGTTATAGTTTAAAACCAAATTTTTATATAAATAATTATTTATTTTATTTAAATTTATTTTAGGTAAAAATAGATACATAATACCTATATAATTCCAATGTAATTCATTGGAGTCATCTTATAATAATTTTAGATATATAAAAATTTTATTGATCTTTTTACCGTCTTTTACCCACCTCCTAGAAGCAATTACAAATTTACATTAAACATAATTTTACCACATTTTTTAGTTGAATTTCAAAAATATGAGAGAAACGGTTGATATCAGTAAGTAAAATGTGGTTTATTGAGATGAAAATAATTTTTGGTGAATAGTAACTTTCAACTTTTATTTACAACGGTTAAAACTAAATAGGGTAATTAAGGGTAAAAATTATATTATTATTACCATAACACATGTCTTAATTCTATTGGATAAGTAAAATTAAACCAAAAACAATCTTAGGAATAAAATATGACCATTTAGGTCCACATGGATTAGATTAGGACATTTATTATTATTTAATTCAAAGAAGAGTTAAAAGAGTTAAAAGCAATGTTTATTAATTAAAACATTTTTAATATAGGGCTATACATAAGATAAATTCGGCTATAATTATTCATTTGAAAGATAAAAGGATTTCCTACATAATGGTAATTTATTTAAAATTTTTTGACCTTCAATAATTTTTTTTTATTTATGACACAATGAAGATGCAGTAATTACCTTATTAATGAAATATTAACATAATGGATATTTTAAATAGCCAAATAAATGTAAGTTGAGATTTTTCTTGAATTATACTAATTTTATGCATTAATAAAATATATTAGGGGTTGGTAGATGAATATTTGTCGAAGTAATAATGCTTTTATTAATTTAGAAAAAAAAATACCAAATAGTGTCAAAATTCACATGAAATAGTTTTTAAAACAAATATTATATTATTAAATGATATAATGGTCATAACAATATTAGGTTCGTTCGTTAAAACGTCTTATATAATAATATATATTACATTAATGACCAATTGGGGTTCTATTGGTAGTTTATAGTATGTTTATTAACCATATAGTGTAAGAATACAAGAAGACACGATAAAAGTGAAATTATATAACTTAGAGTTAAATCTAAATGATAAGGTTTAAATGGTAACATAAACTTGTCTAATACCTATTGGATGAGAGAATTTTGACCCATACCCTCTCTAGACTCTAAATAAGTTAATTTTGAGCCATTATAAACCGAATATGAATTTATTATAAAATAATATTTTTAGTTTTTCCCAAGGTGCCCCTCATTACTCTTATAAAAGGGCACTCCCTCTCCAATAAAATTCACTCCTCCCATGCCATTTGGATCGGCCAACCCCTGACCAAATTACCTCTACAATGTCCTCCCTTCATCATAGAGGAATTAATTTAGTCATAAATCCATCCTATGGAGCCCTTTTGATCAAATCAAAAGGTAGAACCTGAGAAAGAGGTAAATATCTCACCACCTATTTCAAGTTCCTTTCTTCTACCACTTTCGACTTCTTTGTTTTTTCCATTATAAATATTAACTCCAGTATATTATATGTACATTGATGTTATTATAAAAATTTTACAACCATATTAGTTATTTTATCTATCCTATGATTGTAAAATACACCACACGTGTGTACGTACAACTTATTGTCTCCACGTCGTGGTGTAGTTTGTTACTCAATAATTTCATCATTTTTATGGGTATAATAATGAGTATAAATGATATAAATAATAAATATAACATTATTATGATTCTTTATATATTATTTAACATCCAATTATATAATATTTTAATATCAAAATAATAATATTGTCGCTCGTGCGTACGTACGGACTACCGTCTCCATGAACGCGATGAGACTCATCCTTCATGTTAACCATTCATGATTGATTTTAAAGTATATATAATAAATAATCCTGAATGATATTACATAATAATTATACTGTATTTGTGTACATATGTGTTTCATTTACATAATTCCATTCAATTCAATAGGAAAACGAAAACACTTTTCATGCGTACGTACGGCCTACCGTCTCCATAAATGGTGTCTTCCATTCCATTTATAGATCTATCACATATATTTATATGATGAATATATATTATATATAAATCATATTTTACATTATGAAATTATGTAATCATGATCTATGTAATAATATGAATAATTACACGTCAAAACACGTGCGATAAATGAAACGATTTTACACAAAACACTGCTTTAACATGGAATTGACAAAAGAAAGGGTAATACAAAATCATAAGTGAATCATATATGATATAAAAAATATTATTATGGTTATGTTACAAGTTAATAATATTTTTAAACCCACTAAACAGGAGTTTCAAATACGTACAAAAGAAATTGGACCTAAGGTAAGGGATTATTTCGTATCACTTTTCTTTCTTTGAGACATATGCCTTAATCACCACCTATTTATTTTGTGTGGTGTTTATGATTCCTATTAAGGTTTTATGATTTTTATTATGAAGGATATGATATTTAAATATGAATTTAATTTTTTTATCATATGAAACATATGATTCCATTGATTATAAATGGTAAGGTATAATTATTCCAATCTCATTCTTATCTGAGATTGTTTATTCGTAAGTATTTACTGGGGTTATGTTTATCATTCATGTGCATGTTTTCTGAAAATGGTTTCATAAAATGTTTAATATTATTCAATTTATGTTTAAATTCATTTTTACCTTTTCTGACTTTTACCACAAGGTATGGAAGGAATCTTTCTTTTGTTTACCATAGGAGGTACTTTTTGACTTTTCCGAGAAAAGTACGAGAAGAATGTTTTTTTAACTTATACTGCATGAATGGATATTTACGGTTTCATAAATCCTTATTTCAATAAAGGTTACTCTCGATGATTTCTTTATTATTTTCAACATAAATCCTTTTCTTTTAAAATTTCATGGCATTTTGTGAAAAAATGATTTTTAAGAAGAAAAGATGATTTCCTCAAGAATTCTTTTGAAGTGTTTTATCAAAATTGTTTTCCATCTAAGATAACATTATTTAGTATGTTTATGTTTAAAGTATAATGTCTCTATTATTTACATGGTTTGATTTTTCTTATGATGAAATGATATCCATTTGTTTTATATGTATTATGTTATGATGGGGTGATGTTTATGAAACCAATATTATTCATTGGGTATGATGAATAATTTATGTTTATTTTTTAGCACACGGAAGATTGATTTCATTATGAGATGGGTGGGAACTATATCTCCCTCAAATTCATTGGGTAATGATTTATATCTCATGATATAGACAGGGAAAGAATGTCAAGTGGATCTGGTTCAGTAATACAGGGCCAAAACGACAAGTAAACCTGATTCAGTAATGGACTTTGTCAACTGGGATGGTCTTGGCAGCAATGTCTTGGCTACTATGGAAATCATAAAATGTGATTAATGGTTTTCCACAATTACATGTTTTATTCCCATGTTATTTTACCTTGATTAATGTTTCATTATGATATATTCCTTACTTACTTCCAATATTTATGTCATTGCTCAATATTATGATGTTTAGATTTTATGTCCATGTTTTTCCATTCAAATGTTTATGGGTTGTTTTATGTTCTCTATGTTTACCCTTACTGAGCATTTGAACTCAACATTTTTATGTTTCCTTTTCCTCGGGATATAAAGAATTTTTTTAGGTAAGAATACAAAAGGGGAAGATCTTTATGGGAGATGTTGAAGATCAGTCACCAGGATTAGAAGATTATATTCTGAGTTTCCAAAGACACTAAACTATTACGGTCCTTGGTTGTTTGTTTTTTTTATGTATTAAGTATTCTGTAAATGTGATGTAATGTCCATGTACATCAATTATGGGTCTCTACACAATACTTTTTGTTTGGTTGATCCCTTACGATCTTATTGATAAACCGAAATTTGGAGTGAATTTCCTGATAATTCAGCTCTACGTTTCCCTTGAGGCTTCTTTCCCTAATCGAGAAGAGACTGAATTTCGCTGAGGAAGAGATTGAGGATTTTAAAATGTCCCACTTCTAGTGGACTGGGACTGTTCCTTTTTTTTCTGCTCAACTCCTTGAATTTGGTCTGTTGAATTCGAAGGTTGGAATAAAAGAGTCCTTAGCTTGGCAAGTTGAGGTGGATCATGAGCTGCTACATTTGAAACTTTCTTAAAAGCTCTCCTGATTTTTCGAGCTTTAGTTCGGAAATTAGACGGATGCCTCATCCAACATTGACTCATATCACCTAGCTCAGATGATCGTTGGATTATTTCTGACACTTATGTCACCTGATGATGTGAATGCTCTAAACGAGAAGCCTGTTCGATATTCTCATTTGCTTGATGCAAAAGTAATTTGAAAACTTCTTCTTTATATGCCTGAATTTGGGAAGAACTAGTTGAGTCATGTTTTTTAGAAGGAATTTGATTACACAAAAAAATAGTTGGATGTGGCCGGCCATGGGAAATAACATTGCATGAGACCACTTTTGGCGGGCTTTGTTGACCGGAGAGTATAGTGAAATGAAGTGCTCCATGAACTCCCCATCCCCTGATATAAATACTAGATGGGCTATTGGTAATTAATTTGGGCATCCTTTTTAATGCACCATGACATGAATGTTGAAGGGTTATATAATTCTTTTTAACATTTGGATGTTGGGAAACTAAGGGAGATGCCATGTCAATTTGGAATTACAACCCTTCTATTTCCTTAACATGATTTTGATATTCATCATAAGATAATATTTTCTCTTTTAAGTGACAAAGAGTTTTCGATATGCGGAGACGAATATCGTGAATACAGTCTTCTGTCAACATTTATGGAATATCATATTGAGAGTCATCCAAAGGCCAAAACATGATTGGTATTTCATCTTTCTCCAATTGTTTTCTCATATTCAGCACTTCTTCTTTGTCTTTTGATGCATATTCTTCATAACTGATTGCACCAAAGATGGTGATTTTTTGTTGATTTATTAGATTGAACATGATTTGTAGAGAATTAATTTATCAAACTAAAATATTAATGACCCAGTGGTGGTTTGGAGAATGACCTACACTTCGGGCTATATTCCGATTGAGAACGTATTTCACCTGCTAGTGGTAAGGCATCATACATAGCTGGGTTCGCATTTGCAAGTGCCTCAAGATAAGAGGGCTTTCTCATCAATACATTGTCCATTGGAGAATTTTCCGGGAAATGAGATTTACTACAGCGGAGAGAACTTTGCAGTGAAATTCATCATCATGGAGAGGACCACCATGGTGGGATACAACAAGAGATGAAACATCATGCTCTTTGGTCTTCTGGATAGGCAGAGGGTTATCGCATCTCTGGTCTGAAGATTAAAATTCAAGATTCACCTAATTTTAATAAAGCAAGCCTTCATGAGGATGTGTCTGATGGAGACCTTCAAAATTATTGTTCCCACTATTGGGAAATGAGAGAGTATAATCTTGAGTTGCAATAGATAATTGTTTGAGGGCTTCAAGAACTCCAGCGTTGAGAAAGGTCTTATTATAGATTGGCTCTTGATTTTTCAACTGTTCTAGATGTGTCTTTTTCTTGGATTCCTTCTTACTCACATTCGAAACAACTTGTTGACAAAAGTGGTTATTATGGGTATGTACATGTGCCTACATAAGAGAAATGTCATGGTTAGGCTGACGATCTTCATTTGAATCGGGTGTATGTTCCCGACTCAGTTATCCATATGATATGGGGGAGTGTGCCCCATGACCCTATTGGACTGGAACAGAGGTGTGTATCTGCTCCAGAGTGACATGTCGATGATTCACTCCACTGATAGGGACATATTTATGTTTCTTTTTCTCAGATGCTGTTGAAGCTGTTATAATATCCTGACAAGCATCCATGATATGTGAAGGTATTTGCTTCTTCTCTTTCCCCATTATCAGAATGTGCTTGGTGAATTCAGCTGCAGGAATCAGAATATACACCCATTACATATTTGGAGTAGGTGTATGTGCCTTTTCCAGTCCCCCTTTTCTTGTTAAATTATTATGATAGTACTAATGCATAGGGGAAGAGATTTGAGTCTGCTCCAAATTTGTCGTCAAAGCTTTCTGAATAACTTCTCTGGGTGCTACCAAACAAGACTGTTGGAAGACCTAATGAACATTGGCAGGTGTTTGTGCCTACTGTGTATTCCTCTTCAAGTATGGTTGATGGAGTTCCTTCAATACTGGAAGAAGAGACTACTAACATAATTGATGATTGTAAGCAGGTGTATGTTCCTGTTTACAGGTAGTCACCATATTCGGTTGGCCAGCTCCTTTGGATGCAGTCAGATGATCCTGCTGACTGGATAATGAATTATAAACAGGTGTATGTGCATGCCTATAGTACTCCTTCATAATTTCCTGATGGGATTGGTGGGTTTCTTCTAGAAGAGTCTGCTAGACTGCGGGATTAGAACGGATGGGTGTATGTGCCTTCTCATTGATTGCCATCAAATTAGGTTGATGGAATTCTTTGGAGGGGGAAGAGGTTAGAACCTGAACTCTATTGGCCGAATTTTTCCTCTGGCGGTTCGTCTTTCATGCTCGGGTCTGAGGAACCTAATCCGAACCCAAAAAGAAGATACGATCATCATGTTGAGGGTGCACTACCACATGAGTCTGGCGGCGATTGTTGATGGGAGCCCTTGGGAAGGACTCTTGTCTTCTTGAACTGAGGACTTGAGTGACATCATCATTCACCTACCTATAATATGAGAGAGATTGGTTATTGTGTTCCAGGGATAACGACCCAAAATAGTTGGAGATGGTGGTTAGCACCGCCTGCTTGTTGATCACTGGTCGTCGCTGTCCGGACAACCAGGGTGAATTGTTAACTTGGAGGGCTTGTCGAGTGTCCTCCAGATTCGGAATGGTACCATGTTGAAAGTAGTAGTTAATCACTACATTTGAGACCCATCATTGCAGACACTGAATAGGTGACGTCATCCTCAGAACGGATGAGGATTCAGCAGGAGTAGTGGCCGAGGCATTCACATGTGTGACTTTTAAAGAAGCCATTTTTGTAATGCAGAAAAATCTTCGAAAAGAGTTCCTATTTGATATAACATACATAATCGAGATAAGATTGGCTAGACTAAATCTTTTTGATGAGAACATATGTTATTTATTTCTTTATTGTCCCTCACATTATGTTAAATAGGGGCATAACAAATATGTAAAACGTCATTTAACTTGGTTAAGGATTCACGTCGGGTTCACCATTTTTTGTTTCCTTCTAGATATGGGGATGACCTCATTTTCTTAAGGATCAAACTTTCCTATTGGTTTCTAATGGGTTTATTTGTAGAAACGGAAAAAACCAATGATTCTATATTCATTTGGAACTAATTTCCAAAGGTAGGTGCTAATTAATTGTGTATAGATGAGGGATATGAATTTTCATTAGTTGGGAGAATGGGAGGTTAGGCTCATCACACCTTTTTTAGGGGAATTACTGCCTACTCCGGGACTCTCTTATAGATTTAATTAATGTTCATGAATCTTTATTAATTCACCAAGCATGAAAATGGGTTTTCCTTTAGGTTTGGAAATCAATGATTGATATGTTATGGTATTTAGAGAATCCTTTATAAGTATTTGAGGTTCTCCATTGATAGAGAATCATCCTTATGTGTTAGGGATTCTTATTCAATGATATCCTTCAACATATTATATAGAAATATCTTGGTCATTATAATATCCATACTGGTTTTAAATCCAATCATTGGGGAAGTTGATGTTTATTGTCATTCAAAAGGACATGGATTATTTTAGAATTGGGATCGTACCTGCAGATGGGCTACCTACGTATCCTTGTTACAAAAGGATTCAAAACCCACGTAGTTTGAGTGAAGATGTGTGAGGTTTATGCATGTTTAATGGCCCAATAAAGATAATTCGTGATTACTTTTACACTCTAAGCTCATGTGAGTCCTTCTCATTTTGAGAAACAAGAGGTATTAATAAACTTGATGATGGTGCCACGAATGATGAAGTTATGAGAAAGGATGTGGGGGCTTACATATCTATAATGGCCCAGATATATGAAGATCGAGACTTACTTCAGGAATGATGCCCAGGAACAAGGTCCATAAAGGTATATGTGCTTTATGGATATTTGGATACATAACATTGGACTTACTCCTGAGAAAGATACCCAAATTATAGGGGACTTATAATTGGGTTTTATTCATGAGAAGGAAGCCCGAATCAAAATAAATTAAGACTCTTGCTTATTCGGGAAAAGGAGGCCCAGGTTAAGATATTTTAATATTGGGGCTTAATCCTAAAAAGGAGGCCCAAATTAAAAGAATTTGAAACTGGGGCTTACTCTTGAGAAGGAGGCCCAGGTTAAGGGGACTTGAAATAGGCGCTTACTCCGGAACAGGAGGCCCATGTTACATGAAAATAAGGCTTACTCCTGAGGCGTAGGCCCAAATTAAAAGAGTTTGAGACATGTGGCTTACTCCTGAAAAGGTGGCCCAATGAATTCCTATCAAATTGGGAAACCAACAAAGGAACCATTCCATAAATGGATTTGAAGAGGGTTTTGAAGGCCATGTCTTGAAGAGGAAAGGTGGATTTGAGGACAAGAGGTGACTAAGAAGGAGGTGCTCATGTATTGTTCTGGCATGCAAGTCCTGGTCGCACAAGTATACTTTCGTGACATGGGTCAACTTGGGAGACGATTAACCTGTAGGGTAATACTTCAGAAACTTTGAACTAAATCCCTTAGTATCATCCCTAGAGGCTTCTAGAAGGTAGGCGTGCATGTTCTAATGAGAGGGAAAGGTGGCGCGCAAGTATCTCCAGTAGCCATAAGTGTCGGACACTTAGGAGCACATGTGTTGATGAATTCCAACACCAAATCCTTATTCTTATTATGTTGATCTCTCATTCTAGGTAAGAAATTTCCTTAGAGGTGTTTGGAATACTTGAATAATAAACTTGGGTGCCCAGAGATCTGTCTCTAAATTCTGGAAAATCCGCCGTTTAAATGGGGGCCCATTGGGGCTATTTATACGCCCCTGAAGTTCAGAAAAAAAAACAATTTGGCACTCAAGTGACTTGCGCGACCTCTGTCTAAAGGGTGCATTGTTCAGGCCTTTGTCAATTTTTGATATTGTTCAAAGGATGACTCTTATTGTGCTTAAGGTATTCCCCTTTGTCAATATTTGGACTCTATGACGGAACAGAGAGTCAACAATCATAAAATCTATATTTATATTGGCAATAGATACATTAACTATATACAAGTTATTATCCATTTATGAATTATGAGTTTCAAAAATCATAGAATAATTTAAAATTTATATCATCTAATTAAATGTAAAATTATCAATGACAAATTTTATTTCAGAAACTGTAGATAGAATACACAACCCTTATGGTACAAATCTCAAGAACAATTAAAAACATGTTAATTCTACCCATCCTATTAAACATAATTATAATCAATATAATTATCTAATTTATTATCACATAATATAAACCCAATTTATGACGAAAACATGTAATTTATTAATATTTAGAAAAATTTAGAAAAAATGGATCACATACCTCAATCACAGGTTAATCATTCCCCATGAAATAATAGACGATCAGTAATTAACCACCACTAAAGGTAACAACACCAAAGTTGAATGAAGTCCCACCAAAACCTAACCACAAACAAATACCATTAATCTAGTCACAACCACCATCCTCTTATATAGTATATCTACATAATCATATTCTTTGAAGTAATAAGAACAATTAGAACAAATAATATAGTGGAAGGGAGTGTATGTTGATTTTTGATACTTCAATTTAGATAAACCACGGTGTTAAAACTCCCAAGATGTGTGGTTCGATGGTTGTGATAGGTTAGGGGATCAACTAGGTATTGAGAGTAGAAGGAAAAAATAATAATTTGGAACACTACCTTTAATAGAGGGGACATTTAAATCCACCACCATGGTGTGGGTGATCACAAACCACCAATGGTGTTCAATGGATAAAGGTTTATTTATAAATAAAGCTGTTAAACCATTGATTCTAAATCATTTTAAAAATAATTTGAAACAATTTTAATAACCTCTTCTACTTTATATAAGTTATTTTCTTGGGCTATTTAGTCCGAGATAGTCTACACAAACAACCACTATGTCATAGTGCCATGTATGTGGCCTATTTAAACATTCCATGACAAGGACTGTGGTGTGGAGATATATAGATGATTATTTTATACTTTCTCATACAACTCAACTCTACTATGAAACTAACTCATCATTAATCCCATACACATGTTGCGGTGGCCTAGGGTTGGTTCTGAAGAAGAAGATGAAAGGGTTAAGGTGAATTTATTTTTCATGTTAAACTAGATTTTATGACATGGTTTTTGTATTTCACCATGGTGGCTATAGTTATGGTGTGGTTAGGTAAGTATGAAATAGAATATGGTTTTTGGTAGTTTTATTTATTTTTAAATTTATGTGGTGAAAAAAATCATGTATTAATTAGAGGCTGGAAGGTGTTGTTTGATAATTTCACCCAATTTTGGGGTCACAATTCCTTGAAGTGGTTGTTATTGTATATTTTCCTTTTGGGGGATTGGAGGTTGTGGGTTAGTGGTGAAATTTCATAATAGTTCCATTTACTAGATTATACGATCTCTCTATTGACCACAATAATAATTATGGACATGATTATTTACTACAAATCATTATGGTGTGGCAATCTCATTTACATTGTACTCTTTACTTTCATGGGACCCATTTTAGTTTAGCATCGTATATTGTGTAGTGACACCTATTTTTTCAAGACTTTATATAAATTTTTTAGGACCCCCCAAACTCATCCTTTTATTATCCATTCCATTTATACCATGTGTGACTACAAGACTACTTGAATACTAATTATAACCACCTAACCCTTTTCTATATCCCCAATGATAGTGAATTATATCATGGTGATTCTTGGAAAGTTTCCATCATGTTCAACTTGGTTTCCCTTCTATAGGGGTGAAATTATTATATAAAAATATTTAACTATATTTTGTAGGGATATTGATCTAGAATATATTTTTTATAAGTTTAGATTGGTTCTAAGGATCCTTGGTGTGTGGGATTTCTCATATTAGTGCATGAGAATGATTTTGATTTTGGATCATTAGAAACCTTAATGTCCACATCGATATATTTAACATAGGACGGTTCGTAACATACAAATTCAAAGTGTATGATTATGCACATGATATTTCAATATGATCATGTGTTCTTAAGACACATGACTTAGGTTGTGTATTTGTGCATCCCTTGAGGTCAATGTTTGATATTGATAAAATGTGTGTGTATGTGTAGCCCATGAGGCCAATGTTTTATTTTTATCACATGTGGGAGTATATTTAACATATAATACACATGTTTGATATTAATCACATGTTGTTGTATAGCTATTAACAAATATTCTTGATTTTATATGTTGTTCTTATATATGTTATTCCATATTGTGCATGGATGTATATACTTTGGGGGATTTTCCTCTGGAATAAAGTGACATGTGGACCACTATGGTTTTTTCATCCCTTAGAGGGGGATCGTATTTGATATGTGATGATGATGAAAATGGATCGATGTTAATGGAAATGGTATAATGACCTTATAGTCTAACTCATGGTAGTGCTAGGATATGATGAATTTATGGCCCGACTCATTGTTCAGTAAGGTTAAAATAACCCTATGGCCTAACCCAATGTAAAGGTAGGGTATGATGGCTTTATGGAATGACCCATGATTGAGATGGGGCATGACATACTTGTCGCCTAAACCGAGATTTTTTAGCCTTACAGATGCACTGTGATATATTAGGTCCCCTTGTGGATGACCATAATTCTTGAATTGTATTACGATCCTTCTAGCACGGATCCAAAATAGGTATAACTGGGGTTTGTGTTCGATTGGACAAAAAATAATTTATTGAAAAATATTGATTATTTCATGATCATGAACATCCTTATTAAAATGGAATAAAAAAATTACTAATGTGTTATTATGTTATTTATACATTGGTGGTGTCATGGTGGTTTTATAATCACACCCTACATAGAAATCTCAATGAACATTCATACATTATAATAAGGGATCTAGGGAAGGATACGAGCCTAGTGATAGTGAGATAGGGAGAGGGAGAAATGTGTTCAGATAAATTACCAGGACATATTCTAGAGTATTTCCATAGTGTCTCTATTTACATTCTTATTGTTTCTTATAATCTATAATGGATTGGTACTGTGTGGATCCTTGGTTTATTACTTCATAACTTGAGAAAATTTATCTACCATTTGATATAGAATTTTTATTATTCTTTCAAATGTGTCATATTAGGATTTTAATTTATACTTCATTATGGGTATGATGTTCAAAATTACATACTGAGGTTATAGTCTCCCCATTGATGAAGTTTGAAACCTTTTCACTAGTTGGTAACCCTTTGCATACTAAGAGGCAAACATGAGACCATGTTGTACTCTAGCATGTACCAGGTGATTCATATTGTGGCATTACAAAGTGGTATCAAAGGGGGGTTTTTATCATCCAACTAATGGGTTATACTTCCTATTTTACATAGAGATACGATTCATGTTTTATGATTAATTATATATAAAAAGGGACCATTTTCTATTTTAATCCACCATTTTTCACAGGTTTAAACCCATACAAAATAGTCTTTGAAATAGATAGTCAGATCATCTTATGCATCGTGGTGTACCTACACAAAAAATGACCAACTCCACAGAAAACACCCAAAAACCAATAGATAAAACAAAAATCACAATTATCAAACCTCCAAGAATGATTCAAAACTAATAGCACCACATCCAACAATATGGGATGGTGGCCCTCAACATATCAAGAACTCCCCTTTGGTATCCAAAACACCTCTAATAACTCTCTCAGAACCACCAAATCCCTAGGAAACAATCGGGGGTTATAAATTACAATACTTATAGAATCTCTCATTATTTATATCATTCTTTTATAAATGATTTGACTATTAATTTGAGAATTACCATACATTATCTCTCACCACATATGAGTTAATATATATAAAATCACCAATCTTTTTATAAAATGAACTTAAATTTCATGTGCTGAATTTTGATAGATGGTATCTTACATTAGAGGTTTAGGTTTTGAAACTAACATAATATTAAGAATGTACACATATGAACATAATTCTCTATAATAATTTTTTATTATTGATTTAAATTTAGTCAAATTAAAGGATAGAATGCTTATTAATTGGTAATGAATAATTTTAATATATTTGAAATATTTAATAATTTTAGTATTTATAACTTTATAATGGAAGTGTTTTGAAAATAAATTTATGGTTTATCATACAATAACCCTCACCCCAAAAAGCTTCACAAAGATATAATCTCATATGATTTTTTTGAATTATTGATAAATTTAATAAGTAGAATTTTGATGGGGTCCCTCATTGGTAGTTTCTATATGCAAATTAATGTATGATTAATCAAAATAGGATGTCTATGTTTTCCAATTGATGAAAAATGAATTACTAATTTTAACTTGGATAAAATAATGGCCAAAATTATTATTTCTTCATAATGAAAAATTTTAATAAATTTTCTTTTTTTAAAATGAGTCTATACTATCCAATAATTCATTATTTATAACATTAAACTTGAAAGGGTTTGAATATTAATTTATGATTTATCATTATTTATCTCTCACCACAAATGCGTTCACATAGATAACATCTCATACGTTTTATTTAAGGATTCTAGATAAATTTTGAGAGTTGGATTTATATAGACGGTGTCCCATACTTGTAGTTTAATTTGGAAACTAATGTTAGAGTAATCCAATATATATATATATACCTTAATAATTAAATGAAAATTAAATTACTAATTTAAATTTAGATAAAATGATGTTTCAAATGATTATTTATTTATAAAGAAAATTTTAATAAATTTGATTTTTTATAATGATTTTCTCTCACAGAATCATTAATTCTGTATAAAATTCATTTTTTAATGGAAGAAGAATTAATTTAAGAACTATTAGAAATTATATATTATGAAAAAGTTTTCACATATATGTAATATATTATGTTAGTTAATTCAAGATAATTTCAACAGTTTAATTTAGATAGAGGGACTCCCTTATTTTTTTGTTTTAGTTTGGGAAATTATATATTAATAATCATGTAGATATATCTACCTTATTTATTAATAGAAAAATGAATTAATGATTTAAATTTTGGTGAAAACATTTATCAAATTTTATGTTTCTGGTAATGGTAACTTTTAATAATTTTCTTTTTTCAAAATGTGTTGCTCCCACTGAATGATTCATTATTTTTAGCTTTTATTTGGAAATAATTTAAAAATTCCATAAAGATTTATCATAAATTATCTCTAACTACAAATGGTCTCACATAGATATAATATCATATATTTTATAAATTATAGATGAATTTGAGGAGTTGATTTGAGATGGTGGTATCCAATATTTATTGTTTAAGTTTGTAAACTATTTTAAGATTGATAATGTGGATATATATATATTAATTATTTTTATAAAACTAATTGACTGAATTAAATTTATATAAAAGTAACGGTTAAATGAAAATGTATTAGTAATCGAATTTTTTTTATTATATTTTTTTATAAAATGAGTCTCTATCAAAGAATCATTTGTTATTTATAACATTTAATTGGGAAGGATTTGAAAATAAATTTGATAGTCATCATATATTATCTCTCCCCACAAACATGTTCATAGCGATATAATCACGTATTATTTATTAATTCCAGATAAATTTAAAGAGTTTATTTAGACGATTCTCCCTTAATTTTAAATTTAGTTAAAAAAATAAAATAATATTAATCATTTATAAATATATAATTAATTAGTTATTATAAATTATAAATATGGATTAAATTTAGATAAAATGAAGGGTCAAATGTTTTTTATTTATCATGGATGATTTTGAAAAAATTAAATTTTCTAAATGAGTCACTCACCTAAACCATTCATTATTCATATCTTTATTTCCAAAAGGAATTGAAAAATAATTTCATTTATATCATATAATATCTCTCACCATAAACCTATCACACAGATATAATCTCATCTATTTTTTAATTCAATATAGATTTTAAAAGACTTGTTTAGATGGAGGGACTCCATTATTTGTAGTTTTAGTTTGGAAACTAATGTGATATTGATTAACAATATATATCTACATTATTAATGACTAGTAAATTGAATTATTGTCATATATTTAGATATAAAATAATCAAATTCTTAGTTTTTTTAATGATGAATTAAAATAAAATTGATACTTTTTAGAATGATTAACTCTGGAAAAGTGATTCAGTTTTTACAAATTTCATTTTTAAGGGAATAATAATTTATTTAATATTTAAAATATATTATCTATCCCCACAAATGGGCTCACATAAGTAAAATATATTAGTTTTTTTAATCATGAAAATTAGCATGATTTTAACTTCGATGGAGTGACTCCCTTATTCCTAGTTTCATGATAGAAACTTATAAAATATTAATAAATCATATATATCTATGTTAATTTTTACTTTAAAACATAATTTCTATTTTTAATTTAGATAAAAGCATTGATCCAATGATTATTTATTACTAATGAGAAATTTTAAAATATTAGTTTATTTAAATGCGTCACTCTCACTAAATGATTCATTATATAAAAAATTCAATTTAAATGTTTTTAAAAATTAATTTATGATTTTTCATACATTATATCACACCAAAAATAGGATCATATATATATATATATAATGTTATAGGTTTTTTTAATTATAAATAAATTTTATTAATTGAATTTAAATGGATAGTCTTTTTTATCTTTAGTTTGTATTCATTAAATAATTTCTTTTTAATCACGTAAATATATCTACATTATTAATTAAGAGAAAACTAAATTAGAAAATTATATATACATATAGTAAAATATTAAATGTTTATTTATTTTTAATGCTAAAATTTATAAATTTTAAAATTTATAAAATTAGTTTCTCCAGATGAATCATTCATTATTTATAATATTCCCTCTAAAGTGATTTCCAAAATAATTTATCATTTATCATACAAAATCTCTTACCTCAAATGGTTTCACATGGATATAATCTCATGTGTATTTTTTATTCTATAAAAAATGAAGAGTTGATTTTAGATTGAGTTCGACCCTAATTTATAGTTTTAGTTTCAAAACTATTGTATGATTAATAACATATATATATATACCTTATTCTTTACGAAAAAACTAAATTTCTAATTTAAATTTTGAAAAAATAATTGATTAAATTTTTATTTATATTAAATAAAATTTAAAAATAATTTAATTTTTTTTTAAAATGAGATGATTATGATGAATCCATGATTATTTTTAACATTCATTTGGAAAATATATGAAAATTATTTTATAAATAATAATACATTATCCCTTAAACCAAAGGTGTTTAGTGAGATATAATTTCTTATATATTTTAATTGATGATAAATATCATGAAATTAATTTAGATAGAGGTACTCTCTTATTTGTAGTTTTAAATTATAAAAAGATGTAATATTACTGATGTTGAGATATCCACCTTATTTAGTACAATAAAACATAAATAATACAATAAATTTAGATAAATTAATAGCTCAAAATTTTATTTATTAGTAATGGAAAATTATTATATATTTTAATTTTTGAAGAAGGATTCACACACTTTAAAACAGTCAATATTTATAGAATTCCATTAGAATGTTTTTTAAAATTTAATTAGTATTTAACATACATTATCTTTCAACACAAATGGTATAACATAGATATAAGGTCATATGTTTTTTTTAAAATTTTATATAAATTTTAATAATTTATTTTTATGTATAGTCTCTTGTTTTTTGTAGTTTTACTTTTAAAATTAATGTAAGATTATTACCATAATATTATATACCATATTTTCTAGTATTTATCTAAAATAATAATTAAAATTTATATAAAATAAAGGATAAAATTTTTATGGGTTTGTAATAGAAAATTTTATCAAATTTGAGTTTTTTTTTAAAAATGAATCACTCTTTCTAAATAATTTATTTTTCATAATTTGCCTATAGAATATATTTTTATGTGAATTAAAAATTTATCTTAAATTATATCACACCAAAAATAGGTTTACATTGATATAATCACATTTTTTATTATAGGTAAATTTCAAGAGTTGAATTTATAGAGAGGGACTCCCTTATTTTTAGTTTTAGTTTGGAAAACTTTTATAGATTAACATCATTGAGTTATATACCATATTTTTTTATTAGAAAATGAATAAACATATTTAATGAACAAAAAATAAAGGATAAAATGCTTATTTAAGGGTACTGGAATAGTTTATAGATTAAAAGTTTTTTGAATTGTGTGACTCTTACTAAATCTTTAATTATATATAACATTTCTTATGAAATAAATTTTAAATTACTTTATCATTAATAATAAATTATCTCTCACAAATAATGAGTTCCCATAAATATAATATTACATGTTTTTGTAATTATAGAAAAAATTTTAGTGTTGAATTTAGATAGAGGGACTACCTTATTTATAGTTTATGTTTGTTAGAAAATGTAAGATTAATGATTTAGTGATTAATTCCTTATTTGTTACTATAAATCTAAATTATGGATTGAAATTTAGGTAAATCAAAGGAAAAAATGTTTTTTTATTTTCAATTGAAAATAATAATAAAATTTAAGTCTTTTAAAGTCTCCTAGTATTGCAAAATCGTTCATTATTTTTAAATATTTTTCATATATATTTTAAAATTATTTTAATAGTTTGATTAACTTTTACTCACATTAAAAGGTTCACATTGATCTAATATCATATGATTTTTTTAATTCTAGATAAATTCCATGTGTTGAATTTTGATGGTGCCCCTCACTTATTTTTAGTTTTAGATTGTAAATTAATGTGATATTAATGAAATGAAAATATATACCTATGTTTTTATAAGAAAAATGAAATGATTGTTTAAAAATAGATAAAATAAAATTTTATTTTTTATTTTTTATAATGTAAAATTTTAGTAAATTTAATTTTTTTTAAATTGAGTAAATTTCGAATAATCACTCATTATTTATATATTCCATTAAAAATTATTTTAAAATAAATATAATATTTACTATATATTATCTCTCACCATAAACGAGTTAACATAGATATGATATGATAGGTTTTTTTAAATTAATATAAATTTTAAGAGTTAAATTTTGATGGAGGGCCTCCCTTTTCTATAGTTTTAGTTGGGAAGCTAATTTAATATTAATAGATTCTAGAAATATAAATTTTTCATTACTAGAAAAATGATTTCACACATTAATTTTTTTTTAAAAAAATTTCTAATCTTTATTTATTATTAAAAATTTAACACCCATAGTTTTTGTGAAATATATATTTCTGAATTAATTTAATTTCTTTAATAGCTTATGTTAATAAAAAACACAAGTTTTAATAAACTGCAATATAAGACTAATAATATTATCTAAACATGATCATTTTAAACTAGTTCTAAAAAATGGTTTCATGAATATTAATAAACACATTCTATAAATTAATTATATTATTTTTCTATAACTAATTCATATTTATAAAAAAATCATAAATTTTAGATGGTTTAATAATATAATTATCTAAATAAATGTCATTATTTCTTTTTTGAGAATAAATAAAAAATGTAAAATTTCCCACACTTTGTAAATTAATATTAAAAATAGAAATTAAAATTTTAAATATATATGTAAAAAATTATATTTGAGTTAACTTTTTAGAATATTTGGGAAAATATTATTTTTCGCTGGATAGAGAAAACAAAGTAATTATTAAAAACAACCCTTCTTTTTATAGCATTTAAAAAGTAAAAACATGTTTAAAATGTTATAAAAAAATATAAGTTTAATTTTTTATTATTAATATAATTTCTTTCATTTTAATTATATTCATGTTGACTTATATTATAAAATAATATATACGTTTGAAAAATTTAACTTTTGAAGCATGATTTTTCTTCGTGTCTGTAAGTTTAATTTTAAAATCAATATTTCCACATATATGAATGGAATTTGAAAATTTTGATTTCATATTTATTTTGAAAATAATTAATTCTATAATATATGTTCAACTTAATTTTTTATTAAAAATTAATAGCAAAAACAATAAATATTAATTAACATAGTTTAGGTGAAAACTTGTTTACTAGGGTTAAACTAAAAATATAAGTTCTAAACCAACCTAAAAACATATAAAAATAAATTTTTTATATAAATATATATTCCTAAAACCATATAAAATCTAATAAGGATCAATTTTTTATCCATGTTTAATTTTTAAAATGTTTGTACACCTTTTTATTTTCAAAATATTCATGTGTGTCCTCTCATTCACATATAAAAGTGCATCGACTCCCATATCATCATGATGCTTATAAAACCTGTTATATTATAAAATACCTCTCTTATCCTATAAATCATTATATAAAATCATATTAGATCAATTTTTATGATTATAAAGCCAACCTAGGAAAGACTTTTGTGTAGACCTAAGGATGTTATTCGAAGAAGAGGTATCATTCTCAACTTAGTGTTTCTATTTTATTTCATCTTCTAACTCCTTCAAATATTTTTAAATTATGATGATATAATAAAAATATTACCTCCCATATAATTATATTTTATTTTATTAATTTCATAACCAACGTCTATCTTCACTTCCATTAAATGGGAAATAAAGATGTCGATCTTGTGGATGGCGGACTACCGACTTGCGAACCGATGTGATTCATCTTCTATCCCTACCTATCATGGAATGACATAATCATGGAGTTTATATGGTATTAATAACATTATTATACTTATTTAATTCTAATATCACATATACCTTCTTAATTTCCATTATGTGGTAATACAACAATATCGCTCACGTGTAGGGAAGACTACCACCTCATAAAGTGATGTGATTCATTTTTCACATTCAATTTACATAGATGGTAATAAGTATACATTCAATGAATATATTTGATATATATTAATTAATAATCAATATATAATTATTGAATATATTTTAATTCTTTTCATTCAATCCATCAAGGAAATCGAAACAATGTTCATGCATACATATGGACTACCATCTCCATGAATTGTGTAGTTCATTATCTATATTTAATGATTATGAATCACTATAAATACATATATAATCATTATATATATGATATTTATATCATATTTCAAATTATTTTTATGATGTAACCCTGATCAATGCAAATTGTCCAAAAATATCAAACCAAAACATACATAAAAAACAAAGTAGATATTACCGAAAACATTATTTCAACAAGGAATTGATAATAAACAGGTAATAAAAAAACTTATGTAAATTAGATATGGTATGATATATATTATTATCTTTCCAGAGTTTTTTTATGATAAACCTATATTTATTACATAGGATTCTCAAATGACTATGAACAAAGTTGAGACTTAAGTTAAGGGATATTCATCTAAATTTTATTTTTGTGCGAACCATGCCATATTCACCACTCATTTCTTTTTCTTGGTGTACATAATACACATGAATTTATTTATTTGATATTATAATGAAATAATTTTATCTAAATATCTATATAATTTTCTTAATTTCATGGTGATTTTGATTCAAATGATACGAAAGTTGTAAAAGCTTTATACTATAATCTCATTGTTTATCCAGATTGTTTATGATTAGGGTTTGATTAAAAATTATTGAGGCCTATCTCTCAAGAGAGTCAATATTTTTATTATACTATGTTTATTTGATAAGAATAATTTCATTCCTTTCATTTTCTTATCTTTATATTCGCAATATTCTAAAATAACGATTATAAGAAATATCGACTTTATTTCTCTCTTTGATCGAAAATACTTATACTTCGATATCCATATTTTTATGAAAAGTTTTATATCAGGTTTTAAATATTTTATAACAATGTTTTAAACAAATTTTTACACATGTTGGATTTTTTATAAAATATTTTGAAATGAATATTCTTCTATTTTTTCAAAGGGGATAATTTTTACTATTTATTTAAAATGTAGAAGGAATCTTTGTTTCAACCCACACTATATGAATAGAACATTATATCACAATTAAAACTCAGTTATTTGAATACACCATTAAAATTTTACAATTTAATTATAAAATAAAATGTTTTATTTTATATTTTTTAAATTTTTAGAAGTTAACTGATTTAATTCAAATTGGAAATGATAATTTCCTTACGAAATGTTACAAGAAATCATTTAAAATGATTTTCAACTTAGAAGAAATAATTTGACGTGTTGCATATGATTTAATGGGAATATAATAAAAAATATTCATCCTTATTTTATATTTATATGGTTTATATTTTTGATAAAAAATTTTTATGAAATCATTTTTTTCATGAATTATGTTGGGATGAAAGGTTTATAAAATCCAATACGTTTAATATGTTTTGATGTGATTAATGTTTTATGACCTTGTGGAACATGTATGTATGATTTTGAATATTCAATGTGTGGAAAATATATATCTCTAAAAATATTTGATAAGATATTGATATATCACGAGTTAAATTTGTCTGGAATAAGGAGTTAACCCTATTCATTGAGAGCCTTTTTCAACTATGTTAATCTTATGAGTAAAACATGAAAACTATGATGGTTTGGGGAGTGAAGCCATTCTAATATTATTTTTTTGGAAATAATTTTTGACCCATAAGGAAATTATTTTATATTATTATGTGTTTACCACAAATTTATTTCTTATTCCTATGATAATATCTCATAGATAATGTTATTTGATTCTATTTTTTTATGTCAAATGAACCTCCATGATTTGGACAATGAATCGGGTTTATAGTCTAATATATGTGGGGTATTTGTTTAAAATTTTATAATCTTATTCTCATGCCATTATGTTGATCTAATATTGATATGTTATTTTTTTTACCCTTAATGAGAACATGAGATCGCCCCTTCTTAGGTTTCCAATCCCCAGGTTATGAATAAATGATTAAGTAGGGAATGTCTATGAAGTGTACTAGATTAGAAGATCTTTATAAGAGATGTTAAATATCCTTAATTAAAAAATAATATTAAGTATCTAGTATCAAAATATATTAATCCTTTATGGCCCTCATGAATTTCTTTTTGAAATGTAGTGAATATTAATCCACTAAGATGTAGTATTGATGTATGAATATCTTGTGATAGAATAATTAGTATTAATGTAAAAGTGTTAGTTATAATTAGAAAACTAAGATGAAAAAACATTCATTAGAACCCTAGGAAAATTTCTAAAGACATTTCATGGGATACAACTAAGGATAAGTCTGAGGATATTTCAATGTATAAGAAGATGTACTACAATTTTGGTGAAGATTGAGCAAGTGGGTTCTATTAAATTTCTTCCATGTATTGATACTACAAGTGGATGTGGAAATGGAATGGTTGTACTAAGAGTAATATCTATAAAACCAATGTATTTATTTAGAATCAATTCCCACCTTGTACATAAAAATGGGCCCTACCGAACACCTAGTTTTACATTCTAGGGTGATATTCTTTCCAATTTCAAAAAATATTGACAATCCATCATAAAGGATTAAAATAACTACCATGAATGAACTAGGTTAAGCATATGGTGTCAGAGATGTAAATTAATCTTTAATTATGTAGACATTATATTAATTATTATTCATGATTATATGGTTCTCGGCTATTACTATCATTTAGTATGAATTTTTTTTGGTTTTATTCATTTTATAGAATCCAAATAAATTATAATAATGTTGAGTACGATGGAAAATTAAATAATTTTCTTACTACGTGACCAAATGTTATGGGATTTTGAATAAAACATCTCATTATTGTTTGTAAAGACCCAAATAATTTCAATAGTAATTATCTTCTTATAATTATGTCATGAAATATCATGAAAACACAACACAATGAACTACTATGTTCTCATAAGTTTATAACTACTGTATTCGGGATTTTGAGAATCTGAAATACACGGTTGTGTTCAAGATGATTTTTTGGAGTCTAGTAAAAAGAAAAATAATTTTTGGTTAATATTAATCTATAGTTATGAATATTAACATACCATTATTAATATTAATATGACACTTAATAATAGTAAATCATCCAACATAATATTAATCTTACCCATGAATAATTAAATAAAATTTAGACATCTTAGAAAGTGACAATTTGACCTTGGTAAACGTTTTGGTATTTTGTAAGTCATAAATATTTAATTATAATTAATTAATTAATTAAAAATAAAAATTATTTTCTTAAAATGTGTTCATTAATTACCAAATCAATGTCATATAGTTTTTACATAATTTTATAAGACCGTACGTAATTTTTAAAAGCACTATAAAATTAGTTTTAATTTTAAATACGTTTTTTAAGAAAATTAATATATTAATTAAATATTAAATTAATAATAGATAGAAAATTATTTTTGAAAAATAAAATTTATTTTTGGATTATACATGTTGAAAAATTTTAGGGGTAAATTTTTGGGATTTTTATGAGGTACTTGAATTTTTAATGAATAGTGAAATACCATAATTTACAAAATAAGCTAAAAATGATAATTATAGAGTCATGTGTGATGTTGTGCTGATGTAATCCCACTTGGTTGGGGATAACATGATAAAAATACTATTGTTGTTCATTGGATACTCACTATTCTTGGTCTTAGGGAAAATTAATTAACTAATGAATTTTATATTAAGGAAACCACACTCCCCTCCAGTAAAAAAGCCACCATTGACACCCTCATTTCCTCACACCTCTAAAGCTCCAAGATATCACTAAACTCTGCCAAATAATCCTCTCTAACCTCTCTCCAACGTTCAAGAGCATCTAGTATCATCAAAATAACAAGCCTAGCTTCATTAAGGAGGATCTAAAGAGGATGATTTAAGAGGTAATTTCTCTCCCTCTTCTCCTTTAATTTCCTTTCAAGTTCAAGTTCATTTCTTGATCTCTCCCAATATATCTTCATCCAAATGGTATTGTAACTCTAGTATTATACATGTACTGTAATTTTATGATTCAAATAGGATATTATATCATCCAAACCCCTTTACCTCTTCCTTTTATTTTATTAAGGAGAACATTTTTCGTGAGATGTTAATTTATCACCTTCAAGAACGACAAGTTTTCTTCTTTCATTTATACCTTCAGATCTGGTCATGATAAATTTTTTATGGTTTTCCCAGAACCTTTTATTTGTATTATCTCATATTTAATTTTCTTTACCAAACTTATGACCATATTGCTAGTGATAAACTAAAACAAGTTCATTATGATCGAAAAATCGCTCAAATTAACCCAGACAATCATAATTTATTTCTTATCTAATGGGACATTCACATGTATCTAATATAATTCATTATAAGATCATTAAAAATCATGTAAAATCATTAATAACATGAAATATTAGTTCTGTATGTTTACCCATGTTCTACCAAAACTTAAATTTAAGAATACAAGTGAACCACTCAAGAAGACAATAAAAAAACATTCCCGAACAATGTTTTTTATACTCTATAACTCATACAAAGGTGCATACAATCACATAATAAAACCTTAATGAACCATATTAGTGTAAAAAAGTTTCTGGATTTCTAATTCATCAATTTAATTTCAATATATAGGACATTAAAGAGAAGGACGCATTCAGATACAAGGTAAGGGGAAATTCTCGAACCCAAATTTCATCCTTCGGGTTGTCCCTATTTCACTGCATTTTTTTGATATGGTTACTCCTTAAAGATAATTAGTTCATCATTTACTTTCCTATTCTAGGATATAAAAGTTTTTTATTGGTTTTTATGTCAACAAAAGTTTTTCCAAAAGAACTCTTCTTTTAAGAACACACCTTTTTTACTTCTCTCTCAAAGGGGACAGTTCTTGTAACATGTATGCTATTCCCTATTTTTTTGGGGAACCCAAAGTTTATGAATGTGTTATTATGAGATGTAAAAAATTCCTTTCCAAGGGTAAGTTATGATTACTTTTTATATATGTCCCATGTGAAAATCATGATAATGATAATGTTATGATGTGACGGGTGCACCGAGAATTATATAGCGCAATATGAATATTTGAATGTGACGGGTGTGCCCGAAATTATATAGCTCTCCAATGCATTGGGTAAAGTGATGAATCTCATGAGTAAATGTGAAATTATGTGGAAAAGATTCTCACTTTGTTCACAAGTATGTGTGGCAGTTAACCACTAAGACATGATGTTTAATTTTTTATTCATTTCCACTTTTCAAGTCTTTTATTTATGATCCTATCATGTTCATGATATTTTTCATATGTCATGGTTATGTTCACCCCATGCTATATTATACTTATATATACTATTATTGGGCTTTTATCCCACCCCTTTTTATGTATATCCTCAGGTGGCTACATGTACAAAGCAGAGGACAAGTTCCAATAAGAAGTTTGAGAAGAAGAAATTAATTAAATTTTTATGCTTGATGTTGTAATTGTTATGTATGGTCCTAGTTTTCCCAAGACACTAAACCATTAGATACTCTATGTGTGAAACTATTATGTTGATTATAATTAAAATTAAGTAATATTAATATAGGAAAAGTTTGGGTTTCTATTATTGGTATCAATGGCATGGTTTAGTAAATTTGGGAATTAGGATTAGTGAACTCTAGTGAAAACCTCTAGCATGAAACTATGTACAAATATGCATAGAAGAATATATACATAGGGATCCCATTTGTTATAATTTTAGTATAAATTGTGCAAATAAATTAATTATTTATTCATGAATTGTTGGCTTATGTTTTGTTCTTACATTTTCTATTTTAGAAAATGCTGAGACCTAGGAGAAAGCATGCCAACAACTCGTGCGATGTCCAATGAAAAAATTTCCCGAATGACATACCCAATGATTTGGGAGGTGGAGTTCACGAATTCATGGTGATGCTTACCAAATTATCCAAGTTTGTGAACAACAACCATAATAATGTGGAACTTCCTCCTTCACCAAAGAGGGAGAAACTGGCTATTGAATGTTTTATATGCCAACGACCACCTGCGTTTCGTGGATCTTTCGATCATATAGTTGCGGAACTATGGGTAAAATCCATGGAGAATATCTTTTATGTTCTTCACTGTAATGAGATGGAGAAGGCGACCCTAGCTGTTTTATCATCTATAAGTAAAAGACGATCAATGGTGGGCTTTGATTAAGAAAACCAAGCCAATGGAGGAAATTGAAGAGATGGAATGGGAAGAATTTAAGATAATGTTTCTTATTATGTATTTCCCAAGAACAATCCTCATGAATATGGAGAGAGAATTCATAGAGCTCAACCAAAAAGAAGGAGAATCTTTCACAACCTATGAAGCTAATTTCACAAGGCCTGCAAGGTATGCTTCGGGTTTTGTTGTCAACAATGATAGAAAAATTGATATATTCATTAGTGGATTAAAACCACACATTCAAAAGGATCATGCAATTCAAGATGTTGGGAGTTATGAAGAAGTGGTTCTATGTTCTCTCAATGTGGAGATGCATTTTGGAGAATGGTCCCATGGATTTGGCGATAAGAAATAAAAGATAGAGTTTCCAGCTGGTGGATCTAATGATAAGGGTGGGAAGAAAACTCAAAGACCTACATGCCAAAAATGTGGGAATTTTAACCATAGGAACTGCTTCAAAGGGATGGGGAAATGCTTCAAGTGTGGGAAAGAAAGACACCATGGTCAACTGTATCGAAAAGACACTAGAAGGAAGGACAATGTAGCCGATGAAAGGAGAAAACCACTCATGGTTCAATGCTACAACTTTAGGGATTGGGGATATTTGCAAAATAGTGTACTAATACTCATGTTATTAAGGGTAATCAGTGTCAGCAGCCCACAAATCCAAAGAAACAAGGAAAGGCTTATGCCATCATTACTGCAGAAGTGGATCAAGATAATGAAGTCGTACAAGGTACACTTTCTATTTACTCAAGAATGAAAAATTTCCTATTTGATTCTAGTTCTATGCATTCTTTATATCTTGAATGTTTTCTAGACCTATAGAATCGAAGCCCTGAAACCTTGAAGTACAGATATCTGTTAAAACACCAAGTGGTGCAATAATTGGAAACCATTTGTTTGACTCTTCTCCTTTTGTCATATGTAGGAATATTTTTCTGGGAAATCTCGTAATACTTCTCTTGGTGGAATTTGATGCCATAATGGGAATGGATTCACTCTCATTATATATAACACATGTCAACTTTCGGAAAAAGGAAATATCTTTTCATATTCCAAACCACCACATGATCCTCTAAAAATGCAAGGAAGATCATGAATCTCCATTGAAAAATCCTTCAATGGTTTCCGTATTGATTCCCTTAGAAGAAGCATACCTCGCCCAAGTGGTTGAGTTGAAGGAAAGTGCAAACCTCAAGGAAATTCCCATCATGATGGAATAAGATGATCTATTTCCCAAATAGTTACCCAGAATTCCCCCGGATCGTGAGGTAGAGTTCTCAATTGAACTCATTCCCGGAGCTACTTCTATCTCGAAGTGTCCCAATAGGATAGCTCCTATCAAACTAGAGGAATTAAAGAAACAGATGAAAGAGAATTTGGACAAAGGGTTCATACTTCCAACTACATCACCTTGGGGTGCACCAGTGCTCTTTGTAAAGAAGAAGGATGGAACGATACAGTTGTGTATCGATTATCGGGAACCCAACAAGATCACCATAAAGAACATGTATTCTCTTCCAAGGATTGATGACTTGTTTGATTAATTAAGAGGTGATAAATACTTCTCAAAGGTGGATCTGTGTTTTGGATATAATCAGTTAATGGTGAAGAAGGATGATATTCAGAAGACTGCCTTTCGTACAAGGTATGGGCACTATGAGTTTTTGGTGATGCCCTTCAGACTTACTAATTCCCCATCAATCTTCATGGATTTGATGAATAGAGTCTTTAGACATTACCTTGAAAAATTTGTGGTAATGTATATTGATTATATTTTCATCTAATACAAGTTCATGGAGGAACATGAAGAACATATAAGACTTGTGTTGGTGACATTGAAGAAGGAGAAGTTGTACACCATGTTCAACAAGTGCGAATTTTGGATGAAACAACTCACGTTCTTGGAACATGTGATCAAAAGTGAGGGAATTTTTGTGGATACTTCAAAGACCAAGGCAGTTGAGGAATAGCCCAGTCCCTCTAGTGTCACATAAATCCATATTTTTCTTGGATTAGCTCGGTATACCGACGTTTTGTGAGAAAATTCTCAAGATTTTCAAGACCTCTAATTATGTTAACAAGGAAAGGGGTAAAATAATTCTGGATGGAAGAATGTGAGGGAATCTTTAAAGATCTAATTAGAAGTCTGATCACTACACCTGTACTCACACTACCGAAATTTGTAAAACATTTTTTGATATACGGTGAAGCTTTAAAGAAAGGATTGGGTTGCGTACTCATGAAAAATGATAAGGTGATATCCTATGCCTCACGATAGTTGATGATCCATGAGCAGAACTACCCGAATCATGATCTAGAGTTGCAATCTAGGATTTTTTTCCTTGAAAATATAGCGGCACAACCTTTATGGTGAGGAGTGTGACATATACACCGACTACTAGAGACTAAAGTATATATCCACACAAAATGAGATCAACATGCATCAAAGAAGATGGTTAGAGCCAATCAAGGATTACAATTTCTCTATTCACTACCATCCTGGAAAGGCGAACAAGGTAGATGACGCTCTAAGAAGACAATAACCCACTACTCTATCCATGTTACCGATTGAGAAAGACCACTTCTTCATAGATATGCAAAAGATAGATTTGGAAATCATAAGGGAAGGGGATATATCCTACCTTTCCCAAATGATTGTGCAACCATCCATCCAAGAGAAGATTAAGGAAGCACAAAGGGATGATGTGGAGATACAAAAGAGGGTAGATGCTGTAAAGGAAGGGAAGCTGCAGGAGTTCCATATCGATGATGATGGTGTGATTCGGTTTGGAACGCGGCTTTGTGTGCCTTCATAACCCGGAATAAAGAAAGAGATATTGGACAATGCACATAGCTCAACATTTTCTATCTATCCATGGAGTACAAAGATGTATCTTGATCTCCAAGAACACTTCTGGTGGTATAACATGAAGAAGAAGATTGCGGAATATATATCAAGGTGCTTGGTATATTAGAAAGTTAAAGTTGAGTGACAAAAGTCCAAGGGTATGATGTAGACATTTACTATACACATGTGGAAATTGGAAAATGTTACTATGGACATTCTCACAGGTCTCCCAAAGACATCAATGGTAAATAATGCAATATGGGTTGTGGTTGACCGACTCACCAAGACATCCCATTTTATCGCTATTCGGGAAGATATCTCTCTTGAAAAACATGAAAAAATATATGTGAAGGAAGTGGGGATAATGCATGGTGTTCCACTCTAAATTGTCACTGACCGTCATCCAAGGTTCACATCTAAATTATGGATGATACTTCTACATGCTTTGAGTACTGAATTAAATTTCATCATGACCTATCACCCCTAAACTGAGGGCTAATCTAAAAGGACTATTCAGACAGTTGAAGATATGATAAGAGCGTACTCTCTATAATTCAATGGTGGATGGGATTAGAATCTTATGTTGGTTGAGTTCTCATATAACAATAGCTTCCACTGGAGTATTCAGATGGATCCATATGAAGCGTTGTATGGAAATCGATGTAGAACTCCAACCTGTTTGGATGATGTTGCAGAAATAAAACTACCTAGACCTTATCTTGTGCAAGAGATGACATAGAATGTTTAAGTCATTCAAAAACACATCAATGCTACTCAGAGTCGTCAAAATATCTATGCTGACAACTATCTAAGGGACTTGGAGTTTGACGTTGGAGATAAAGTCTTCTTTTGAATATCTCCATGGAAGAGAGTCATGTGATTTGGGAAGAAAGGGAAGCTATGACAAAGGAACATTGGCCCCTTTGAGATCCTTGACCGCATAGGAGCCTTGGCCCATCGACTTGCACTTCCACTGAATATGGCTCAATTTCATGATGTGTTTCATGTGTCACTCCTGAGGAAGTACATACCAGACCCCTCACATTTACTAAACTCAAACGTGGTACAACTGGAAGATGATCTCTCTTATGAGTAGCCAGTAGAGATTCTGGATCAGAGAGATATGCTTCTAGACAACAAGATAACTCATCTTGTTTAATTGTTGTGGAGGAAACATAATTTTTAGTAAAGAACTTGTGAGCAATAAGAGGCAATGAAGGAGAAGTACCCTCACCTGTTTGTGTAAAGTGAAATTTTGGGGGCGAATTTTCTTAAGGGGGGAAGAATGTAACGACCCAATGTTTTTTAATGGAAATTACCTTCTTAAAATTATGTCATGAAATCACATTAAAACACAACATAATGAACTACTAAGTGATAAGTGACCTCTAAACATAAGTTTGTAACTTCAGTATTGGGAATTTTGAGAATTTGACATACACAGTTGTCTTTAAGATGAGTTTTTGGAGTTTAATAAAACAAATTTTTTTTGTTGAATTGTAACCTACCCTTATGAATAGTAACATATCCTTATGAATATTAATATTACCGATATGAATAGTAAATCATCCAACATAAGAGTAATCTTACCCATAAATAATTAAATAAAATTTAGACATCTTAGAAAGTGACAATTTGACCTTGGTAAACGTTTTGGTATTTTGTATGTCATAAATCATTAATTATAATTAATTAATTAATTAAAAAGAAAAATTATTGTCTTAAAATGTTTTCATTAATTACAAAATTAATTTCTTATAGTTTTTAGATAATTTTATAAGACCCTACGTAATTTGTGAAAGCACTATAAAATCAGTTTTAATTTTAAAAACTCTTTTTTAAGAAAATTATGATTTTAATTAAATATTAAATTATTAATAATTAGAAAATTATTTTTGAAAAATTTACTTCATTTTTGAATTCTAAACGTCAAAAAATGGTAGCGGTAAATTTTTGGGATGTTTATGAGATACTTGAATTTTTGATGAATAATGAAATACCGTAATTTAAAAAATAAGCTAAGTAGCAAATTATAGAGTCATGTGGGATGTTCTACTAATGAAAGCCCACATTTTTTGGGATCACATGACAAAAATTCTATTCTTGGTCATTGAGGACTCACTATTCCTTGTCTTAGGGGAAACTAATAAACTAATTAATTTTATATTAACGAAACCCCTCTCCCCTCTACTATAAAAACCACCCTTCACACCATCATTTCCTCACATCTCTCAAGATCCAAGCCTTCTATAAACTCTACCCAAACATCCTACCTAGACCCTCTCCCACTTTAATGTGCTTCTAGTCTCATCAAAATTACAAGCGTAGCTTCTATAAGGATGATCTCAGGAGAAAGATTGAAGAGGTAATTTCTCTCCCTCTTCTCCTTTAATTTCCTTTAAAGTTCAAGTTGATTTTTGGATCTATCCCCATCTATCTTCATCAAAATGTTATTGTAACTCCATTATTATACATGTAATGAAATTTCATGATACAAATGGGATATTATATAATCCAACCCCTTTCCCTCTTCATTTTATTTTATTAAGGATAACGTTGTTCGTGAGGAGTAAATTTATCACCTTTATGAACAAAAAAATTTATTTTCCCATTAATAACTTCAGATCTGGTCATGAAACAATTTTTAGGTTGAACCAGAACATATTATTTTTATTATCACATATTTAATGTTTTGGAAATATCTTATGACCATATTTCTAGAAATAAAATAAAACAAGTTCATTATGATCGAAACTTCTCTCAAATTAACCCGAACTATCATCATTTAATTCTTATCTCATGATACATCCACATGGATATAATATAATTAATTATAAGATCATTAAAACTCTTTTAATACCATTAATAACCTGAAATATCAGATCTATATGTTTACACATGTTCTACCCGAACATCAATTTATGAATACAAGTGAACCACTCAAGAAAACAATAAAAAACAAACATTCATGAACAATGTTTTCATAAAATCTATGACTCATACAAAGGCACATAAAATCGCTTAATAAAAGAATAATGAACCATATTTGTTTAAAAAAGGTTCTATATTTCTAATTAATGAATATAATATCATTATACATGACATTAATGAGAATAATTCATTAGGATACAACGTAAGGGGAAATTCTTGAACCGAACGTTCTTCTTTCAGGTTCTCCCTCTTTCACTACAATTTTTTGATATGGTTACTCCTTAAAGATAATTTATTCATAATTTCATTTCCTTTCCATGGATATAAATTTTTGTCACTGGTTTTTATGTTAACAAAATGTTTTCCTACAAAACTCTTCTTTTAAGAATACACCTTTTTACTTCTCTCTCAATGTGGACAGTTCTTGTAACATGTATGCTATTGCATCATTATTTTGCGAACCCAATGTTTATGAAAGTTTTATTATGAGATGTAAACCATTAAATTCCATGGGATAGTTTTTTTTACTTTTTATATATGTTCCATATGGAATGCATGATAATGATAATGTTATGATGTGACATGTGTGCTCCGAATTATATAGCGCAATATGAATGTTTGAATGTGACGGGTGAGCCCGAAATTATACAGAGCTCTAATGCATTGTGTAAGGTGATGAATCTCATGAGTAAATGTGAAATGATGTGGGGAATATTATAGATTTGTTCAAAAGTATGTGTGTTAGTAAACCACTAAGACATGATGTTTCCTTTTTATGCATTTCCACATTTCAAGTCTTTTATTTATGCTCCTCTCATGTTCATGATCTTTTTCCTATTTCCTGATTATGCTAATCCCATGCTATATTCTTATTATATATCCTCTTACTGGGCTTTTATATCACCCCTTTTGATGTATATTTTCAGGTGGATACATGTACAAAGGAGATGACAAGTGACAATAAGAAGCTAGAGAAGAAGAAATTAAATAAATTTTTATGCTTGACGTTGTAATTATTATGCATGGTCCTAGTTTTCCAAAGACACAAAACCATTGGATCCTCTATGTGTCACACTATTTTGTTGATTATCTTTAAAATGATGTAAAATTAATTTAGGAAATGTTTGGGTTACTATATTGTTTCTATAAAACATTCACAGGCTACGAATACTGGTGAACTTCTAAATGGGAAAAGAAGGGGAAAATTTTATATTAAGTGTTGTATAAGTCAAAAACCACCTTCTTTTAGTGATTCCATTAATCCACTTACTACTTATTAATTAATTAGTATAATTGAAAAGACATTTTCCATTCTCTAGTGTTCAAATCATGAAAAAATCACTTTCGTTTTATATCATTTGGAAGGAAAAGAATATCAATATTTGACTCTAATATAGAATACAAGTCAAAAAATGAAATTCAATCCATGAAATAGGATTCTACTGATAAATTGTTTTCCAATAATTACTTTCCTTATGTTCTTTATATGAAAATTGAAAAGGAATTTTTTGAGTTAAATAATATTGATAATGAATCTGTCAGTACATTTGCGGTGAATTTTACCAGATATGTGAGGTACTCTTTAGGTATTGTCATTCGATCTGAAATTATGGTTGATCATTTATTTAGTGGATTAAAATGAAGTATATATATGGAGTTAGACATAGTAAACTTCTATAGTGATTGGGAATTATTTTGATGTTCTATCAAGTATTAAATGAATATTGTAATACCTATTCAATATCAGGTGTTTGATATGAAATTAAATATTGAAATAAAAAATCTCTAAAAATCATAGATAAAATTGGATGCTATATTATTAATTTTCAATGTGTAGAAGGAAACGTAGTAGAAATTGTCTTAAATGGACTACAAAGTGTTTTTTCTAGGATATAAGTTCATTGAGAAATTTATTTCTAAAGTGATGGGAACCCATTAGCTAATTATATAAATAAAGAGAAAGCTTAAAAGAGTGAACCATCCACACTCTAGTGTTTAAAATGCATGGATTGTGGAAATTATGATATCCAGTACCCAAATCAGAAGGTCAATGATGATGATTGACATCAACAACCCCAAAACTATGATAGAAAGTGAAATATCATAGGGTCATGATTTTGGATGAGTGGAGTGATAACAACAATGTGAAAGGTATACTTACCCTTTGATCTAGAGCTACTAATTTATTATTTTTATATGGATATCCTGACTCTTTTATATCAATTTTTTATAATTGAATCAAAATTTAACCCCAATTATTAGATGATAAATTAGTAATAAAACCCCCAAATGGTATGATGATCACATTTCAATTATATTATTCTTCTACAGTTGATTTTTGTGGGAATATGCTTCCTGAAGACTTATTTATTCTCCATCATGTTGAATTTGATAAAACATTAGGCATGCAGTTTCTCTCTCTACATAAACCGCACATCAATATTAATGTAATTGAATTCACATTTGATATTCCAAAACAACCATTGATCATATATGAATGTAATGAAAAATATGAAAATATGATGGAAATCACATTCAATGTTTGTTTTTTTATACCGATTAAATAAGGTATTTATCTGATATTATTGCAGATAAACTCAATATAGATGATATTCCTATTGTCTGGGAGTTTGTATATTTACTTTTGGATGCATTTCCTAGCCTTTAAATGAATTTTTTATTTTAATTATCAATATAACTAATATGTAAAACCTCACATATTTCAAAGACTCACTGTATAATGACCTCAATTGAGTTTTTTGAATTAAAGAAGCTACTATAAGAGAACTTTTATTGGGTGTCAATTTAGACAAGTGTACCACCTTGGGGAGCACTATGTCAATTTATAAGAAAAAATATTGATCAATGTGACTCTTAATTGGTTTATAGGAACTAAAAAGATCACAATCATGAAAAAGTATCTTATAAAACATATTTATGACTTGTTGGATCAAATTTCAAGATATAAATACATTTCCATGATTGATATTTATTTTGGATATCATTAATTGAGGATTATGAAGGATTATATACCCATGAAAACATTCCGCCCAAGGTATAGAAACTATGAATATATGGTGATACCATTTAGCTTTACCAATTCATTCCATATCATCATGGATTTAATGAATAATATAATTATATATTACCTCTATTAGTTATTGGTTGTCTGTATAGGTGAAATTATTATCTATATGAAGAGAAAGGAAGTGAACGAAGTTCACATGATAAATACGATGAAGACCCTAATGAGGGAGAAACTGTATGAAAATTTCACAAAGTGTGAATTTGGGATAAAAATTGGTTTCAATTTTTGGTCTTATATTCTTAACAGTGGGTATATTAGTAGATCCATTAATGAAGGAGGATAATGAATGTTTTCATAGTCCAATCACTGTAAATTTGATTTGAAATTTTCATTGTTTTCTAAATATTTTCAATGGTTAGTGGAAATGTTCTCACAACTATATCATCGACTCCCCAAGTTAACTCATAAGGCCGATGATTTCCATTGGGTGGATGAATGTGAGGGAGATTTTATAGAACTAAATAAAAAATTATTTTGTACACCAGTGTTTACATTACATCGAAATGGAGAAGAGTTTTTAATCAATTTTGATTCATATAAGAAGGCATTGGGATGTTTTCTCATGGATAAAGTCATGGTTATAGATTATGCCTCATTGATATTAAATTATTATAAGCAATATTACCAGATCATGATTTGGAGGTTGTTGCTGCAATTTTTGGACAAAATATAAGGAGTCATTGTCTTTACTAAGAACATTATGATATAAATATATGTGTCTATAAAAAATTTAAAGTATATATTCACATAGAATAGTGTAACATGCATTAGATAATATAGTTAAAGATAGTTATAGGTAATGACTGATCAATACATTACCACCCTAGGAACAAAAAAAATGTAGATAATGCTTTGATTAATATAGTTCTTGATAGATTATCCATAATGAGGATCATAAAAGATACAATATTTCTGAATTTTCAATGGATAGTTCTGAAAATCCAGTTGTATGATGAGAAATATTGTCTTCAGAAAATGATTATTAAACAATATATACATGTGAGGATTAAAGAGGTTAAGTTGAAAGATGTATAGATTTAGAAGAATTTGAGAAATATTATGGAGTATAAAAATTATTTTTATTGAATGATATGGTTCATGAAACTCGTATAGTTTGTAACTATACCATATTTGAATGAGCTATTAAAATAATCTCATAGTTCTTACTTCTCTAATCATATGGAGGTACAATGATTTATAAATATTTGAAAGAGTATTTTTAGTTGTATGGTATGAATTTATATATTAATGATTTTGTATCTCATTTCATTGAATGTCAGCAATTAATGTTTGAGAGGATAAATTGTAATGGGATATTTCAATCATTATCCATACCAAAATGGAAATGAGAAAAATTACATTTACTTTTTCATTGGACACCCCAATGTGTCTAAATTAAACAACATTATATGTGTTGAAATCAATCTCATTAAAAATTATCCATACTTCATAACTATTAAAGATGATCTACCTCCAGAATAGCTTTCTGGGATATACATTAAGGAAGTTGTATGCTTACAAGGAGTACCACATTCTATTGTGTTTGAGCAGGATCTAACATTTACCTCAATGTTCTGGACTTGTATTTAATAAGGTCCTATTATAGAGTTGAGTTTTAGTACTACATGTCATCCATAAAAAATGTTTATTCTGCGATAACCATTCCAATTATTGAGGATATGCTGAGATATTTTTATATCTATTTTAAAGGTGGGTTGGATAAACATATTCATTAGATTTAGTTTTCTTATAATAATAAAGATTAATTAAGCATTCATATGTATCCTTATGATTCCCTCTATTGAATTAATTATAGAAAATCAGTATATTATGATGATGTTATAGAAATAAATCTATTGGTATTTGAGCTTGATAAATAAATGTTATAGAATGTTTGATATATTAAAAACACATCAAGTCATATCAGATTCAACAAAAACATTATGCTAAAAATTGTCTACATGATTTCAATTATGAGTTAGAGAGAAGTATTTTCTAGGAATTTTAACATGGAAGAAGGGTATGATATTTCACCAGAACGGATAAGGGATCCATATTTATTTCATCCTTTTTTAGAATCTTTATTCACTAGGGACAATTTTTCATTGCTTTCTAATTCCACTGAACATATTTTATGTCAATGATGTGTTCCATGTATCAATCCTAAATAAGTACATATCTAATCCTTCACATGTACTGAACTCATAGTTCATACAACTAGGAAAATATATTTCTTTCATGGTAAAAATGGTAGGTATTTAATATCATAGTGAGAAAGTTCATTAAAATAAGACCACTCACCTAGTTAATGGTTTTTGGTGAATACAATTGAAGAAACTATCTGGGATCCTTAGGATATAATGAGGCATACGTTTCCCCATTTTTTGTATTAGAGTGATGAATTTTGGGGGAGAAATTAATCTTAAGTGGGTTATGTTGTAACCCTACATGTTTTATAAAATAATTTTAAAAAAATGTAATATATTTCTTCAATATCTTTTGTTACCTAAAACACTATGATTTAACAGGCCACAATATACTACTAATAATAATATTTAAAGGATGAAATTATATGAATTCCATAAAACATGAAAAAATGACATAGAGAACCAATATTTTAACAATAAAGTATAATGTTTTTATTAAAATAAATAATATTGATAAAAATGTAGTTAATGTTTAGTTATTTTGAGAATAATGTTTTCCCAAAAAATGATTTAATGTTTTATATGAAAAAATAATAAAATCATTTTTTCCACTGATAGAAAGTTTATTTAGAAGAATAAAAATACATTTTTAAATCTATGTATTAAAATAATATCCTAGTTAATTCTTTTGAATTTTATTAAAAGAATAACTTTTTTAGTGAATGGTGAAATATATAATTTTTTATTAAAATATATCTTCTTTAAAACATATAAAAAGTAAAATAATGTTTATATTTTTTAATGTAACATTATTATAATTCAGTTGTTATGAAACCAATTTTTCTCACTATACCCAAATTTTTGTTAAATTTGTGTATTAAAACATTCTATACTCATTAAAATATTATCTTTGAAAAATTGTATTTTATTCATGTCAATGGGTTGAATATTAAATTAAAATTTCCAATTTATGTGAATGGAATTTAAAAAAATATTGAATATTTAGAATAATAATAATTAATATTATATAATTTGGTAAATTAATTTTTTTCCATAATAAATGACCCCATATTTTCATATATAGATATTTCATCTTGATAGATTAATATACAATAAAATTCACAAATACATTCCCAAGGACCATAAAATTATAGTTTATTTGGAGAAAAAATATAAAATGTTCTAGTTTTGTTAAAAATATACAGAATATCCTATAAATTTATTCTCATATATTACACATAATAGATATACCCAACATAATCCATTCTTAGAAAACATGGGGAAGGAAAATTAAGAAAGGATGAGATCGAATTCATAGTAAATATAAATAAAGGAGATATCAAATTTATCTGAAAACAAGTTTATGAGAAAAAGAGAATCAATTTTGGAAACATTAAATTAAATATCCTAGATCATAAAAAGAATTCATGGAATAAATCACATGATTTCATAAGACATGAATAATAATAGAATCAATGAACATGATACATGATAATATATTCTTCTCAAAAGATATATATTTTTGTAATTAATATACTAATGGAAAATAATTTCCTCATTAGAAAAAGGTCGTTTAAAAAATAATTGTACAATGTTTTCACTCTCCAAACCATTGTAGTATTCATGGTTCAATCCCATGACTATCATATTTGACATGTTTACTTAATAAACAGGGTTTAATCCACATTAAAGTTATATTTATCTCATTATCTATAAATATTTACCCAATTGATTATAGGGTGATATCGTTCCCACACATGACATAATGCAAATCATATATACATGTGATACAAGATCATATAACATTTTACATATCAGAAGCCATGAAAAGAAATTGGTGTCATAAACATATCATCATAACATAACCTACGTAAAGGATAGTTTTTCATAAACATATTGTCATCATAAAGATAAACCAGATAGAGAAATAATAAGGATGTTATCATTAAATCAAATCCCCAATAAATCTTACAAAACATATAAGGATTTCATCTTATATAGAATATTATTTTTAATCATCACTTAGATCATTTATTGATAATGATATCCATTCCATTTTGAAATAAATTATTAATATCCAAAAAATTATGATATTTTAATGAAAAAATTTCATTGAAAATAACCCTAGATATATTTAATGGATGATTAAAATAATTTATTGGTGAGGATGTTAGAAATTTCAATGCTTGTCGTATATATTTAAAAAAAATACATTTCTTGTTTTTCGTAAAATATCAAAAGAACCACATTTAAAAAATGAAAAGATGATTACTTTGAATCCATTCTATAAAAATTAAAAAACAGGTATTAATTTAATCAAACATTCATAAATTAACAATAAAAATATCTATTAAAACATTTTTTTAAAACATGTGCATGGAAGAATAATGATTTTTGACTAAAGAGATAAAAATGGTATTTTCCCTGAAAACATTATTTTAAACTATTGAGTACATAAATAGAGGTAAATGAAAAGAAAAAGTATTATTTTTCTGAAATAACAAGAGTTCAATAAATTTTATGTGTTTCATGTGAGATAGGTAATATGATTTAAAAATCAGAAACTTCATCATAGACAATCCTAATAAATAATTATATTGTAAAATAAATATTTTACCACTTTGATATCATATGAATTTTAATACACATAAAATGAAGATAATTATAGGAAGATTTATATACAATAATTTGATGAGATTAATCATGATATAAATTCATTGTTAGTTACTACACTGTACAAAAGAAATGAGGGGTGAATATGGATTTTGTCCCACATAAATAAAAGTGAGATGATAATCGCTTACTTTAATTATCAACAATCTTCATACTCATTGAAACCTCATATATAAAATAATATAGTGTTATTATAAATCATTTATATAACCATAATCATATGGTTCATAATATATATTATTTAATTATACTTTTTAAATAAATTTTGGTTAAAATTTCTTTGTTAAAAACATGCTTTGGGAAATATATATTATGTTTGTCATGAATGTTTAGGAGTGGTATTTTTGATCCATTTTTTATCATGGTTAAATCATCTTTATAATGTTAAAATAATTTTAATATCCTATATAATCATTATATAAGTATTTATGGTGAAATATAAATGTAAAATATATAAAATTAATTACACCACTCATGGATATAATAAGCCGTATATAAGAATGAGCGCAATTTCCATTTTAGTGATAGATGAAATGAAAGGAAGGTAAATAATATATAAACATCATAGATTTATTACTATTTTATAGATACCAAATATATTCAATTAATTTATCGTTATTTCTTTCCATGTAAATAATAAGTGAAAAACAAATCACATCACTTCATGAGATGTTAGATTGCCATGCACACGAGCGAAGTAATTTTCATCCCATTGAATTGAAATTAAGAAAATATATATGTTATTATAATTCCAAAATAATAATTATGTTATTAATATCATATATATAATTTATATATATTTTAGTATTCTTTTTTAGAGGCGAATAAGGAAAATAAATAAAATCGGTTCGTGAGTTGGTAGTTCGTAGTGCACACGATTGATGTTTTCATTTCCCTTTTGCTGAAAGAGGAGATAAATGTGGGTTATTACGTAAATATAATAACATATCAGTATATGAGAGATAATTTGTTCATTATATCAAAATTATTTAACATTATTTTATATATAGTGAATAAGATATAAAATTGAAATGCTCGGTTGCGAAGGATACATATTTTTTCAGATAACCTCATTAGGTTTATACCAAAATCATTTGAATGTTAGATTCTGGATAAAAAAAGATCCTCTTTGTTATAAATGGAATTAATAAATGTTTTTTCAGTTATTGTAATGACCAATAGGTTTTAGTATTGGGAAGACCATAGGATATGGTGGTTCCTTTTTCATGTGGGGGATAATACATTCATGGAATATTTGAAAATAACACATTGTAACCACATTTTAAACATTCCACAATGATGAAAAATAGATAATTCTCAACCTTTATATAATTTATGGATTAATTATGTCAATAAAATAGTATTTATTAACTTTTTTAGGACTTTTTATTCTTTAAAATTTTAGTCTAACCCTTAGTAAAGCCGTTTTAACCATAACCATCATAATTAATTTGTACAATTTTTACCATTAATTTTTTTATAAACATTAACTTGAAATTATAATCAATTATTTATTTTGTTATTATAAATATGGAATCCATTTTTTGAAATCCAATTCATATAATTGGAATTTATTAAATAGATGATAAACATGTCGACATGATGAAAATCTGTTTTCCAAAGAGAAAATTATCATATGTATAAAATGACTTAATATCAAAATTAAACATGAATTTTGTTCAAATAAACTAAATTTGATTAATAATATCATAATTAAAATAATTTTACCTTTAAAACATTTTTATATACAATGTAACATTATTAATACTTTATAAAAAATGTCATCCTTTATTAAAAACTATTTTTCGACTATTCGCTGAATGATTAACCTTTTTAGAAAATTAGAAAAAAATAACTAAAAGAATATTTTTGACATGGATAACTGAAAAATGAAGTTGATTATGTAAAATAATCTTTCTACATTTGGTAGAAAAATAATAATTATTTATTCCCGAATATAAATATTTTTTTAGAAGATATCATTTATGAAGCATCTAAAAATAAAGTAATTTTTTTTCAAGATGATATAAAATCTACATACTGAATTTTTAAAATGTGTTTATTATTATTCATGATTATAATATTAATATTAATATTATAATTATCATTTTTAATTAAAAATATTAATATTATATTTTTTGTTCTCAAAATCAGTGTTCCATATAATGCAAGCTAAAAATGAAAGTAAATTTGTCAAAAAAGTATTTTGTTAAAAAAATCTGGGTGTTTCATTATAACGTCCAAAAAAATAATTTCACTGAAAAATCCTTCACTCAAATAAAAAATGAGGATAATTTTCCATCATTATATTCTGAAGTTATTATGTAGCTTATTAAAATTGGTGGTTTTCCCACAAAATAATGGGCAAGTATGTTGTATTATTTCATTGAGCTTTATTTTTATAATCCAAAATCTCTACCATTTGTTCCTCATATGAATGGTATTTTTTTAGTGGTATGACCTCTTAGATTAGTATATGTGATGGATCATGTATGTACTTCCACAGGAAAAATACAAGGAAAACATCGTGGACTTGAAAGAGGATCATTGGATATGACAAGTAATAAAAAATTTTCAATAGTTTATAAAGAACCTATAATGATAAAATATACCTAGGTATCCTCCTCCTATTATAATAAAATCTTATCACCCTATTCAATGTAGGAATTCATATAAAACCCTTTTCACCAACTACAAACTCTGAATCATGCCAATGATTATCGGTATAACTTATATATCGATTATGAGTTTCCTTGATGTCTTATTGAAGTGATCTGACTCTATAGATTTCTTTTTTATCTCTATCAGGTAATGATTGATTTATTTATCTAAATTCAACTCATTAATTTGTATTTATACACTTTTTTCAAGATATGGATATATAAAGATCTATTTGAATTATCTAATAAAAGTTATCAATATAATAAAAATCATCTTGAGGAAGGGTTTGCAAAAACCCATTATATATAATTATTTCACTGTTATATCATTTAATAATTGAAAATTATCCATATTTTATCCTTTTTTATTATTTAAAATAGAGGTTCACTTTTTTCGTTTCAAAAATTCCAAGTCTGTTATATCACACACTTATGAAATGAAGGCTCCTATAATCTCATCTTCAATATTCTAAGAGATATTGGTTCAATAAATATATATGAAAATATTTTAATTACTTCCATACTCACATACAAAATACCATGTTTTAATCATGAATTTAATCTATGAAGTGTGTTTGTGTAAACCTAAGGAGTCTATATGAAGAAGATGCATTATTATCAATTGATAGTTTTTATTTTATTTTTTATTCTGCCATCTCCAATAATTCATGAATTATTATGATTTAATAAAAAAACCATCTCCTATATACTGAGATTTTATAACATTGATTTCATAACCTACATATATCTCATCTTCCATGAAATGGTAAATGAAATCATTGATCATGTGTGTGGTGGACTTCCGACTCCTGTACAACTGTAATTCATTTTCCATCAGTAACTATATTGAAATAATATAATTATAGATACAATTTATATATATATGATATTAATAAAATAATTATAGTAATTTAATTATAATATCACACACACAATTTACATTCCATTCCAATGGAATACGGTAATGTCACTCATCTGAGCGATAGATTACAGCCTTGTAAGATGATGTTATTAATTTTTCACACACACATTAATGAGATGGTAATGAGGTTAAATTAAATGAGTATTTTTGGTATATATGACTTAAAAATTACTCTATGAAGTAAATATATTATTTAAATTCATGTCATTTAATCTTTCATGAAAATGGAAACAATGTTTGTGTGTATGTATGACTTATCATCGATAGGAATGATGTAATACATTTTCTATCATTATATCATATGGGTCACTGTAAATACATTTATAATGTGTATATATTGTATTTATATAATTTTAATATTATTTGGATTATGGTACCATGATCAAACTAAAATTATTGAAAATACTAAGCCAAAACATATATGATAAAACAAGGTAGTTATTACCTAAAACACGGTTTAACAAGGAATTATCAACAATGAGGTAATAATAAGTCATAAGTAAATCATATATGATTTTATATATAATATTATGGTTCTATGATAAATTTATAATAAACCTATATTTATTATGTAGAAGGTTCCAATGAGTGTGTTTGATGTCAGGACTTATGTTAAGGGATTTTCATCGCACTTATATTTATATGGGGAACATACCATATTCACCACTTAATTATTTTGTGTGTTGTACAAACTGACTATGAATTACTTTCATTATTATTCTAATGAGGTTATGGGATATATATATATATATAAATTTATTTCTTTTAAATTTATTATGATTCAAAACATACCAAAATGATAAATGTTCTATGTTACAATCTCATTGTTTATCAGATTTTTTTGTGATTAAGTTTCTGATTTTATAATTTTGTAACCCATATCTCAAGATACTCATGAATTTTATTATCCGCATGTTATTTCATGAGAGTACATGTTTTACTTTTATTTTCCTCTCTTTATGTAATAACAAGTTCAAAAGATAGTTATTAAGAAATATAAACTTTAATTTTCTCTTCTTTTGGAAATAGTTTTTCATTAATGTCCTTATTCAAAAAAATAATGTTTTTACTATTATAAAATTAATTTTTAAAGAAATTCTTAACCATGTTTTACAATTTAATTTTTTTTAAATTAATCTTATTCAGTTGTTCAAAATGAGGTACTTTTGACTTTTGACCAAATTTTTGGAAGGAATCTTTGTTTTAATATACACGACATGAATGGATTTTAAATTTTCATGAACACTCATTTATTTTAACATTACATTACAGTTTTACAAGGTTATGTTCATATAAAATTTTTTGTTTATGATATTGTAAAATTTTAAATGTTAACTATATGATTTTAAATGGAAGAGAAACTTATTCTAAAAACAATCCAAGTGATATTTAAAAATATTACTAAATATAAAAGGAATTTTTTTATGTATACTATTAATTAATAAGTATTTAATCTAATGCTTCCAACCATTTTCTTTTTATAGGTGGTTTATGAAAAAATATATTTTTTGTCGATAATGAGGTATATTAAATGGTTTCCCATTGGAAAACAAGCATGTAACCATATTTTTTAGGCAAGGGATCAGACAAGGATGAATATGATAGTATGAGGGATAATGTGGGTGAACTACTATTTAGTGATATACTAGGAGGGAAGGTGAAATGTGTATCCAATTTCCCATAAAATCCTGATCTGGGTAATTTTTATTCCTTGATGTTTTTATTATTTCAATGAGTAGGTATGTGTTTTGTAATGAATATTGTGTTGTTCTTGAGGATCGAAGTAACATTTAGGGTGAATTTGGATTTCTATTATTTGTTTTTACAAGAGATATCATATTGATACTGAGTCTCATCTTGATGAAGATGAATCTTTCCACATGGATGATCATGAAATCACCTAGAAGGATCCTAAAAAATGGAAATGTTACAGACATTCGTGATAAAGGGGTGTCTCTCAAGGATTAGGTGGAAGAAATAGAAGAAGGTTACTATAGGTCCTTTTGTTCATTGGTGGAACTACTACTTTGATTTTAATTCATTCCATTTCATTTTTTGATTTATTTTACTTTACTTTTATAAATAAATTTTATGGATCTATGGAATTTGACACACGGTTCATGCCATTTTAACCCTCTATAAGGTTTATATTTATGATTAAAATATGTTTATTAAACCCATTCTTTTCCATGGGTTATGTTATGATAAAATGATTATGAATCCCATTTCTTTTCGTGGTTTTTTATATTTTTAATTTTTTATAAAATAGTGTCACATGTATGTTTTATTTTCATTCAGGGATAGGTGGGACCTATATATCTCTCCAAATAATTTCATAAATATCGATATATCATGAGAAAAAAGGAATGTAATGGGGAGTGAACATAGTTAGGTAATGTACATTGTCAACTATGTTTGTTTTAGAAGTGAATCAATTATATGAAAATTGTTTGGGTGTTTAACATGTTACACTATAATAATTTTGTTAACAATCCTTCACTGATAAGGAAATTATTTTCAATTCGTATGTGTATGCGAAACATGTATCTCTTATTCTAATGTAATTCTATCATGGATCATGTTCCTTGATTATAAAATTATTTATTATTAATGAAGATCCATGATTTATTCCATGAATCATTTTTATGATCTATAATATGTAGGGTACTATTTTCAAATGTTATTCTATTTTTTTTATACCCTTACATTCATGTTATATTGATATCTCCCTTCTTTTCCCCAATTGGGAATATGTGATCACCCTTTCATATGTTTCTATTCACCATGTTATGAAGAATGGTTAAAGTATTTATTATATTTAATGAGTACTGAATAAGATGATATTTATTAGATATGTTGTTGACCATTCATTAAATATGGATTTTTTTTCTAGTCTCCAAATATAGTAAACTTTTATAGTCCTCAGTATTGTATTTTTGAAATCATTTGAATATCCCTCTATTAAGAAGTAATATACATGTATAAAAATCTAGTTTCCAAATAAATTATATAATATAATAAATATTTATTTATTTTAATCAATTCAGCCTTATAAAATAATACATTTTTTATAATATTTCATTGGGAAAGATATGAAAATTAATTTAAGATTTATCATATATTATCTCTCACCACAAAAGGGTTCACATAGATATAAGATCTTATGTTTTTATACTATAAATAAATATCAAGAGTTGAGTATATATATAGGTTATCCCTTATTTATAGATTTTGTTATGAAAAAAATTTATGATCAATTAATATAAGATATATACAACAATTTTAAATTGGAAAATAAATTAAAATTTTAAATTTAGATATAGAAAATGATCAAAATTTTCATTATTAGTATTGTAATTCTTTTTAAAAAAATTAATTTTTAAAAACATGTCCTTAAAATGAAATCACTCATTGTTTTTAACTTATATTTTGAAAGGGTTTTGAATTTTATTTAACATTTATCATATTATATCTATAACCAAAAAGGGTTTTACAATGTTATAATATCATATATGTAATTTAAATTTATGATAAATTTCATTAGTTAAATTTTGATAGATTTTCTCCATTCTTTGTAGTTTTAGTTTAAAAACTAATATAATATTAATCAATTAGAGATACATACACTATTATTTACAAGAAAAATGAATTACTGATTTAAATACTAATAAAATAAATGATTTATTGATTTCTTGTAATGAAAAATTTTAATTAATTTGAAATTTTTTAAAATTAGTCACTTCTGTAGAATCATTAATTATTTATAACATTTATTTTGAATGTATTGAAAAATTATCATTGGATTGATCATATTTTATATCTCAACATAAATGGAATCACATTGATATAATCTGATAAGGATTTTTAAAATTAAATGTAATGTTTATGTGTTAAAAGAAGATAGAGAACCTCCCTTTTTTAGTTTAATTTTGGAATCTACATTAATATTAATCACGTATATATATCTACCTTAATCTTTATTAGAAAACAAAATTCCAAATTTTTATTTTGGTAAAATAAAATATCAAATTTTTATTTATTGGTGATCTAATATTCTAATAAATTGGGGTTTGTTTAAATGAGTCACTCTTACCGAATCATTCATATTTTATAAAAATACTTTTCAAAGGATTTTGGAAAATAATTTATGATTTATAATAAATTATCTAGAACCAATAATATGTTCTCATATTGTAACATCCCAAGTAAGTAATTAATAATAGATATTTTTATCTATGTCTATTAATGAATTAGATAGTGTTTTAGAGGCTTAAAATAAAAATAAATCCAATCTTAAGCATGGAATACACTAATATTTTTTAAAAGGTTGTTTTACTGCCTTTTGATGGAAAAACATTTTTAAATCTATCTTTGGAAACTTCTATAAGCTATGTTTGTCAAAATAAACTTATTCTTTATGATTGGGACATCAAAATTTACTCTGTGTGAATTTTTGGTATTTTTCTTACAATGTTCATTTTTAATGAATAGTTAAAAATACTGCATTTTACATCAAAACTGCTTTTAAATATAATTTATTTATATGATTAGATTATCTTTTGAATTGGATTTAAAGTCAAATTAGAATATATTTTTACAATTTAATCCAATGGTGGTCATTAGGATTAATTTTACTTTGGAATTGGGAATAAAATAATACCAAACTTTTCATAGATATTGTTTCAAAAAAACCTGCTATTTGTTTTGACAACAGGAATTATTTTTAAATCAATTATTGCAATTTCTGTGTTTGGAATTTGGTAAAATGGATTACATATTTGGAATCATAAGGTCCAAATTATGTAATCAAGACTCTTTTGTTTTTGGACATTATGAATAGTAACGACGGTAATTATCTTTAATTATCTTGATTAATGAGTAATCGGGTAGTTAAGGATAATAAAATAGTATCATAATAATAATAAAAATGACACCAAAATGTGTCTTAATTCTACTATTTGTCTCATGAACGACCATGGGACGTCTTGCGCCAAACATGGGGACCCCATGGAATCACTTTTGTGGAAAGTGACTTGTTATCTTTTTATTTTTTTAAAGAAAGTAAATATAACAAGAATGTATCACCTGATTAAAACATTTTTAATTTTGTCTACATAGATGATATTTTAGACTATAAATATTTATTGGAAAGCTAAAACGATTTCCTACATCATAGTATTTTGTTCATAATTTTTAGACTTTAAATAAATTAAATGATTTATGACATCATGATGATGCAGCGATTACCTCATTAATAAAGGATTTAAATAAAATGAAATGATAATATAAAATATATGACATACACATGTCCAAAACCTATTGGATGGGTGGATTTCGAACCCTTATCACCTTAAACTCGAATTATATCAATGTGGGACCTTTTGAATCCGAAAATCATTTTCAAATAAGGTAACATTTCTTTACTTTCCAAGAGTGCCCCTCCTCTCCTCTTATAAAAGGCCCCCACCTCTACCTCCTTACCCACACTCCCAAAGCCTTTGTCTCAGACAACACCTTCCAATTGTGTCTCTCCACATCCCTATCTTTCTCCTTTAAGCCTCACTTTGGGCAGAAGTCTTCCCAAATAAGCCTTTGAGCTCAAACCAAAGGGAGTTACCCAATTTTAAGGTAATATCTTCACATGAGTCTTTTTGTTTTATTTTGCTTCTCCAACCCCCTAATCTCTTTTTATTCATTTCTTTTGTAACAACACCAGTATCTTCAATATACTAGGATTTTTTCATAAGAACGATTCGAGCTACACTTACACACACCTACATCTAATGGTTAAAGGACATACTGTTTCCGTGGATGGTGAATTTATGCCTCCCGAAACGATGATTGTTCAATATTATTTTAACACCTTCAAAGGTGGCCATTAAGATGTCACTATATTTATATATGATATATAATATGTTTATGTTTTCCTTAAGGATCTGTATTTTTCATTTTGGTCATACCTTTATGGTTTCCATTATGGGGAAACGCGATATCTTCATTTAAGGAAGTGCGGACTACCGCCCCCTCAAAGTGATTTGATTCATTAAATACCATATGTGGGACGTATAAAGGATGGATCTATGATATTATATATGATATTATACTGGAATAATAATATTCCTTTATATCATTATGATTCCATTCTATAAAATATGAAATAGAAATGAATGCAGCGTTCATGCGTACGTACGGCTTACCGTCTCCATGAACGGTGCATTTCATTTCATAGCTCTAAATGATTATGTAATATTATAAATGCATGTATATACTGGATATATATGATTTATACATCATGATTATAATTCTGGATATAATGGATACATGGACAACTTGTAATTATAAAGGGTTTATTTTTTACTCAAGTACCAATGATCATTAAAACGACCGTTATTAACTTAAATAATTAAATATTGTTCATGACATGGAAATAAGTTATATAAAAGGAATAATGAACTTGAAAAAGGTTCTTAAGCAAGTCGAAATTAACTCAAGTTTATTATTCAGGACATTAAAGAACGATCGAGTCAAGTTGGACCCGAGGTATGGGACTTCATCTCTATCTCCTTTCATTGAGGCATATTTTGTTTTATACACAACCTTATTTTATATGTTGTATAAACCCCTTTGAATTTTACGTTTATTCAAGAGGGTTATTTTTTATATGAAGCGTTTACTAAACAAAAAAAGGGAATGTTTTTGTCGTACGTATGTGGCGACAACGACTTCTCTGCCGCCATGACCATTATTTGAGTTTCGGCTTCCTCTAAATGCCATACCTTTTTTTAAAAGAAAAATAAATACCATGTTTTACTTTTCTTTTATTTTGGTATTGAAAATGGTTTTCATAATGATTTTATATGAATGTGTTGTATTTATATCTTGTTATTTAAAGGTGGAAATGTTATGTTTCATTTATGCATGTTTTATGTGATACGATTATGTTGACGTTCTTGGGCATTATTATGAAGACGGGTGGTTCCGTGATAAACTAAGGCCAGGTGAGCCCGATATAGCTCTCCAATGCATTGGGTTATGCGAAGGAGTGAAACGTTAAGGTTTTTCAGAAGAGATTTAGGGAATATATTGTGATGGGTATTCCAAACGTAACCAAGAGGGTTACTCCCTACGTAAGAATGTTATGAATGCCTCAAGTTACCTTTATGTCTTATGATTTCTACGATTTATTCATGATTTGATGTGTTATGTTAAAGTGATTATGTTTTATGGGTAAAGTATGATTTCATTCTTATGTATATATGTACCCATGTTTCCTTTCCATATTTTTATATCCCTTACTGATCTTTTTATGCTCATCCCATGTTTTTTGAAATGTTTTTCACAGGTCAAGGGAAAGGTACATGATATGATGATAGTGTTAAGGAAGTATCAAGAAAGAATCCATGTTTTAATTTAAATATGTTTCCATTGATGGGAAAGAATAATACTATCTTTATGTAACCACTTTGTTTATATGTGGAATGTAATGAAAGTTTTATGATCTAATTATCTAAAACTATAAACCCGAAAAGATCCTCAATGTGTAATCTTATAATAACTCAAGATTAAGTAAGGTTTAAGGCTGGTGCCTTATAGTTGGTATCAGAGGTCAGTTTAGATAACTTTAGGAGTTATAATTATATTAAATGATTATCTAAAAATATTTTTTTATGGTCAAGTTGAAATGATATAGCATTTGAAGATTACCTTGTTGCTTCATCTAAGACATGTTTGTTCCGAATGGTTTTCCACAGAGGAAAAAGGGAAGCAGTGCTAGGAAGGCTTGCATAAGGAAATAACCTTCCAGATCATCATCCTGAGATGGTCGGAAATGGAACTGAATTGTTTGTTGCAGTAATGGTGTAGTTGACTCATGCGATAAATGTCGGTGGTATCCATACATGAGATCATCCAGATCAACCACAGAGGAACATGTCAGTAGTGGAACATTTCATGAGGCAACATCCCCCATCATTCAGAGGATCATTGTAACAGCCCGAGATTTTATGAAAAATATTAATTTTTTTATTTCACTAATGTCTTGTGTTGTACGCTACACCAAAAGGAGCTTGCACAACACGCATCCTTGACTTGCCTTGCATTACACGCAATCACAACCTTCCTCGATAGCGTGTGTGGTACGTAATACTGAGTTTTACGAAACAATGATATGCCATTAAAATATTATTAAAACTAGCCGTTATGAATAGTAATAACCACTTTTTAAAATTCTGTAAATCTTATTTTTCAAAATGAACTTCATTCTTGGATTCGGAGTATCGAATTTAGCCTAAGGTGAAATTTTGGTACTTTTCGGATAACTTTCACATTCTGATGAATAGTGAAAATTACTAAATTATAATTAAAAACAACTTTTTTAATCGAAATAATTAATAGTGATAAATTATTAATTTGAGTGGTTTTAAAGTATATTTAGAATATATTTTTACAATTTAATACAATGTTGGTCATTGGTTGTAATTTCACATTTAAACCAGACATAATCAAGTGTCAATCTTTTGATATATATTGTTTCCTAAAAACACGCTATTTATTTTAACAGCGAGATTTAATTATAAAATTAATTAATTCAACTTCTATGTTATGAATTTGGTAAAATAGATTTCATTTTTGAATTCGGAATATGAAATATAGCTTAGGATGAAATTTTGGCATTGTTCTGAAAAACATCAATTTTTGATGAATAGTGAAACTACTAAGTGGTAGGTTAAAAAACTGAATTTTGTATAAAACTTAATTTTACCGCTTCTGTGAATGGAATTTTGAAAATCCGAGAGACACGGTTAATATCAAGGACTAAAATGTGGTTCAATGAGATGAAAATAATTTTTTGGTGAATAGTAACTTTTTACTTTTTTTACCACGGTTAATAGTAAATAGGGTAACTAACGGTAAATATGATATTACTATTACCCTAACACGTGTCCTAATCCTATTGGACAAGTGTATTTCGACCAAAAACAAACTTATGAATAAAATATGACCATTTAGGCCCACTTGGATTAGATTAGGACATTTATTATTAATTTATTTAAAGAAGGGTTAAAAGAGTTAAAATCAAAGTTTATTTACTAAAACATTTTTAATATGGGGTTATACATAAGATAAATTCGATTGTAAATATTCATTATAAAGCTAAAAAGATTTCCTACATGATGGTATTTTATTTGTAATTTTTATACATCAAATAATTTAATTTATTTATGACACAAAGATGATGCAGTAATTAACTTGTCAACGAAATATTGACATAATTGATGTTATAAACACCAAAATAAATGTAATTTGAGACTTTTTATGAATTCCACTAATTTTATAGGATACTATGATATATTAATGTTGATTTAATCAACTTGGTTCGAACATTTAATTCTGTTATGACTTTCACAAAAATCATATATCAAATAGTGTCAAAATTGACACAAAATAGTTTTTAAATCAAATATTATATTATTAATTGTTATTTTATTCCTAAAAATCTAAGGTTCGGTCAAATGACTTAGATAAGGATATATATATTAATAATAAACAATTTGGGGTTCGTTTGGCATGTTATTGTAAGTGTATTAACCATATAGTGAAAGAAAACAAAAAGACATGGTAAAAGTTAAATTATTTAACTTAGAGTTAAATCTAATTGATAAGGTTAAAATAATATCCTAAACTTGTCTAAATTCTATTGGTTGATAGGATTTCGACCCATCCCCACTTTATCTTCGAAATAAGACCCTTGGGAACCATTATAAACTGATTTTGACTTTAATATAAAATAATATTTTGAGATATTCCTAAGGTGCCCCTCTCCTCCCCTATAAAAGGACACCTCCTCCCCCTCCTCCTCACACCAATTTGAGCACTCAAGCTCGGCCAACCCCTGCCAAAATCTCTTCTCCACTTCCCTAGAAACATCCTAGAGGTTCTGGTCTTTCTCAAAGACCAATTATAGTGCCCTAAGAGGAGGTCTCAAAGAGGCGCTTCAAAGAAGAGGTAATTACCGTTACCAATTCTTTCATCTTTATTTCTTCTTACACTTCTTCTTCTTAGGTTGTTTCATTATGAAGTAATAACATCAGTATCACTCATATACTGATATGTTATTATAAGTATGAAACAACCCTATTTCACCATCTATCCATCCTACGGGAAAAGAAATCACCGCGCGTGCGTACGTACGGAATACCGTCTCCACGCCGTGGTGTAATCTATTTTCCACCACCACCTTACATGGATGGGTATAATGGTGTAAAGAATAACTATACATAGTTATTACAACATCATATTGATTCTGATATATTGTATAATACACTTCAATTCAATTCAGTATTTATGGAAATGATATCATCGCTCGTGCGTACGTACGGACTACCGTCTCCACGACGCGATGAGATTCATTCTCCATGTTAACCATTTAAGAATGATTATAAATTATATATAAGAAATAATAATTAAATATATGACATTATAAAGTTACTGGATTTATGTATATATATATATGTATGTCATCAACTTACTTCCATTCAAGACAATAAGGAAAGGAAAACAGCGTTCATGCGTACGTACGGACTACCGTCTCCATGAACGGTGTTTTTCATTTTATTTATTTACCTATTATATACATATATATACTGAATATATATGATATATAAATCATATTTTATATTCTGGAAGTGAGTAAATCATGATATAAGTAATAATGATGTCAAGAACAACAAGTCAAAACACCTACGATAAATGAAACGATTTTACCCAAAACGCTTCTTTAACATGGAATTTACAAAAGAACGGGTAATATAATGTCATAAGTGAACCATATATGATATCATAACAATGAATATGATTCTGTAATAAGTCAATAACATGATTTAAATCATTATACAGGAGGTTCGGACAATTACAAAGCAAGTCGGACCTAAGGTAAGGGAAATATCACAATCTCATTTTTATCCGAGATTGTTTATTCGTAAGTATTTACTGGGGTGTATTTTATCATCCACATCCATGTTCCCTCAATATGTAATATTGTTTCCATCCACTTGCAATGGTTTAAATCCAATTTTACCCTTAGGTGAGTTTTTAGTAAAGAATATGAAAGGAATCTTTTTTCGTTTTTCCGTACGAGGTACTTTTTTGACTTTTCCGACAAAAGTACGAAGAATGTTTTTTTTAACTTATACGGCATGAATGGATTTTTAAAGCATTATTTCCAAGAAGATTCCTTTACAAGTTTTCAAGTCTATTTTTAATCCTTTACAAGTTTTCAAGTCTATTTTTAATCAACTTCTTTTATTTTAAAGTCGTATGACATGTTATGAAAGGAAAAATGTTTTTGAAGAAGAAAGGATATTTTCCTCAAGAATGGAGTTCAAGTGTTTTATCAAAATTATTTTCCATCTAAGATAATAAAGGGTTCTGTTTTTATCCCTATTATTACATTGATTTGATCATGTTGTGATGGAATTATTTTTATGAATTCCTTTATCTTATATGAATTGTTCTATGATGTCATGTTGTTTAAGAATCCCATTTTTATTACATGGGTTATGCGATGATGTATGATTTATGATTATGTGGCACACATAAGAATGGTATCATTATGAGATGGGTGGGACCTATATCTCCCTCCAATGCATTGGGTAAAGATTTTATATCTCATGAGATAGACATGGCTGAAATGGTAGGTTATACCGGTTCAGTGAAACAGGACTGAAACGAGGGTTACTCGATTCAGAAAGGGACTTTGTCCACTAAGATAGTCTTGGCATTGAGTCTTGACTAACAAGAAATGATTCTCTATGATTATGTGTGTATGCCACAAAGTTTCATGTTTTAAGTTATGATTATTGGGATTACATTTCACTTCTATGATTTATCCCATGTTATGATATTATGAGCTTTTTTGCAGGTTAAGATTTCCAAAAGCTATGTTCTTATATATATGATGTGATTGATATTTCTTTTGTTTACCCTTACTGAGCATTTGAGCTCACCCTTTTATGTTTTCTTTTCCCCAGGATATAAAGAAAGGTTTTAGGTAAAAAAAAAGGGATGACCTTTATGGGAGATATTGAAGAACTTTCACCACGATTAGAAGATTACGTCCCAAGTTTCCAAAGACACTAAACTATTACGATCCTTTAGTGTGTGTTTTTGTTATGTACTAAGTATTCCGCAAATGTAATGTAATGTCCATGTATGTCAAGATACGGGTCTCTACAGTTGGTATCAGAGGAAAGGTTTAGTCAACCTTTGGAAACTAGGATGCGAGAACTTTAGTGAGATCCCTAGAGATATTTCTAAGGTATGTCTAGGGATGTCCCTAAGGTTAAGTATACGTATAGGTTATAGTACTAGAACTACGCTAACGATCATAGAATTAAACCTAAGATGTTAGATATTGAAGGTACTCCCCCTTTATAATGTTGTTTTCCCTAGCATGATTTTTGCCTCTCACACTATTCTTTTTGGGTTTTAGAAAATGGATGGAAACAAGGTGATTCATGATAATGGAGGATATGCTGGACAATGGAATGATATTTTTTATGAGCAACCAAATGAAATGGGATTTGGAAGTCCAAACATCATTATTATGCCAAATCAGCAATCTCATAATATGATTAATAAAGTAAAATTTGGTAAGTTTCCTGACTCGGCTAATAAGAGAAAGATGGAGTTTCATGATGATCATAGAGGAAAGAAAGTTCACTTTCCCCTATGTAAATCATGTGGGAAGAGGCATCAAGGAGAATGTTTCAAAGGAACTGGAAGATTCTTTGGGTGTGGAAAAGAAGGACACAAAGCAAGTAAATGCAAAGGAAAAGGTTCAGTTAACAACATGGATGATGATAATGGTATTGCTACGACATCAACAATGGTTAAATGTTTTAAATGTGGAATGTGCGGGCATTATGCAAACCAATGCCCTAAGGGAAAGTCTCATGAAGATAATCAGTATGGTCGTATGGGAAGTATTTATGTGGATGATGATGAAGAGACTACAAATGATATGTGAGATAAAAGAATTGTTGAAGCACAGTCAATGGTTTAAGAATGTAGTGGAATGATTACGTGTTTATCATGTGTAATGTTGTATAAGTAATCTCATGGTACTTTAGAATAAAGAGACATGTAAGGATTGTTACACTGTTGTCTGATTAATGTTACCAGTATCCATGAAAGGTTATTAAGATATTTTTGGAAATAAGATGATATGCACATAATGAAGGGAAAACGAGAAAATGAGATGTTTAACAGTATTCATGAGCTCATGATTGATATAAGGACTAAGTGATATCATGGTTTGAGTATATAGAATTTTGAGGATTTTGGTATGTGGAAAGTGTTAACTTTTAACTGCACTCATGTTTTCACTAAGGTATTCAAGAGAATACACGATTAAGGACTTTGAATGTTTGGAATGTGACCAACAAGACATATCTTATGATATGTGGGGATCAACGACAGTATTAAATCTCTGGTAATCGTTGTCACTATATTATGAGTGTGGACTGCAGTATTATGTATAAGCCTAAAGATTAGACTGGATTATGTTGGACATAAGTTAGTATTGTTTAAGGATAGAAGATTTTCGATATTATTGATGGGATGTTATAGTAACGTAGTTTTAGAAAAAGGACAACCTGCAGGACGGGCGACAGCCCATCGCTTCGGACAAGGCTATAGGAATCGAACCCACAACCGAAGTGCGACTGGCCTTTATCGCCTACCACTGACCTACAGGAAGTCCCTATTTAGTAGAAAGTAGTGTTATTATATTAAGTAGTATGATATATGAAGTATAAGCCCATTTTAGGAACCATATATGATTAATCCCACTATAGATCGACTTATGTATATAAATTTTGCTAACCTTTTGAGACAGATGGAATGACCCGTCATTCTATCACATGATCTGCTAACACTTCACGAATAACAAATTCAACTTCATTTATTTAAGAGATGAAGTGGAAATTGTTAAAGGCACGAACAACAGTGAGATTGTACCAAAATAAAGTAAGTATTTATTCTAATTCAAATTCTTTAACTTTAGGGAAATGATCTTGAAAACCAAAAATGTTGTCCTAGTTCTCTTATACCTGATGAATCAGATGGTACCTTAGATCGTCACAAATTTATGGATTTGTGATTACTGGCTTTTCCATAGCCATGTTCTCTACCACTCTCCATCAGAACATGATGGTTAGATTTCTCTTCCATATCCATATTTTCACCTATGTGGAAACCCAGTGATTAGTTTATTTGGGTAATCGTTACATTTCATACTTTAGTTTTTAAAGCCAAGTTTTGGTATTCCTTTTTACGATGTGGGTTTCTATTAAAGAAATTTTCGAATAGTAAACCATTTAAAACCCCGACAAATTTCGAGGGCGAAATTCATTTTAAGGGGGGTAGAATGTAACAGCCCGAGATTTTATGAAAAATATTATTTTTTTTATTTCACTAATGTCTTGTGTTGTACGCTACACCAAAAGGAGCTTGCACAACACGCATCCTTGACTTGCCTTGCATTACACGCAATCACAACCTTCCTCGATAGCGTGTGTGGTACGTAATACTGAGTTTCACGAAACAATGATATGCCATTAAAATATTATTAAAACTAGCCGTTATGAATAGTAATAACCACTTTTTAAAATTCTGTAAATCTTATTTTTCAAAATGAACTTCATTCTTAGATTCAGAGTATCGAATTTAGCCTAAGGTGAAATTTTGGTACTTTTCGGATAACTTTCACATTCTGATGAATAGTGAAAATTACTAAATTATAATTAAAAACAACTTTTTTAATCGAAATAATTAATAGTGATAAATTATTAATTTGAGTGGTTTTAAAGTATATTTAGAATATATTTTTACAATTTAATACAATGTTGGTCATTGGTTGTAATTTCACATTTAAACCAGACATAATCAAGTGTCAATCTTTTGATATATATTGTTTTCTAAAAACACGCTATTTATTTTAACAGCGGGATTTAATTATAAAATTAATTAATTCAACTTCTATGTTATGAATTTGGTAAAATAGATTTCATTTTTGAATTCGGAATATGAAATATAGCTTAGGATGAAATTTTGGCATTGTTCTGAAAAACATCAATTTTTGATGAATAGTGAAACTACTAAGTGGTAGGTTAAAAAACTGAATTTTGTATAAAACTTAATTTTACCGCTTCTGTGAATGGAATTTTGAAAATCCGAGAGACACGGTTAATATCAAGGACTAAAATGTGGTTCAATGAGATGAAAATAATTTTTTGGTGAATAGTAACTTTTTACTTTTTTTACCACGGTTAATAGTAAATAGGGTAACTAACGGTAAATATGATATTACTATTACCCTAACACGTGTCCTAATCCTATTGGACAAGTGTATTTCGACCAAAAACAAACTTAGGAATAAAATATGACCATTTAGGCCCACTTGGATTTGATTAGGACATTTATTATTAATTTATTTAAAGAAGGGTTAAAAGAGTTAAAATCAAAGTTTATTTACTAAAACATTTTTAATATGGGGTTATACATAAGATAAATTCGATTGTAAATATTCATTAGAAAGCTAAAACGATTTCCTACATGATGGTAGTTTATTTGTAATTTTTATACATCAAATAATTTAATTTAGTTATGACACAAAGATGATGCAGTAATTAACTTGTCAACGAAATATTGACATAATTGATGTTATAAACACCAAAATAAATGTAATTTGAGACTTTTTATGAATTCCACTAATTTTATAGGATACTATGATATATTAATGTTGATTTAATCAACTTGGTTCGAACATTTAATTCTGTTATGACTTTCACAAAAATCATATATCAAATAGTGTCAAAATTGACACAAAATAGTTTTTAAATCAAATATTATATTATTAATTGTTATTTTATTCCTAAAAATCTAAGGTTCGGTCAAATGACTTAGATAAGGATATATATATTAATAATAAACAATTTGGGGTTCGTTTGGCATGTTATTGTAAGTGTATTAACCATATAGTGAAAGAAAACAAAAAGACATGGTAAAAGTTAAATTATTTAACTTAGAGTTAAATCTAATTGATAAGGTTAAAATAATATCCTAAACTTGTCTAAATTCTATTGGTTGATAGGATTTCGACCCATCCCCACTTTATCTTCGAAATAAGACCCTTGGGAACCATTATAAACCGATTTTGACTTTAATATAAAATAATATTTTGAGATATTCCTAAGGTGCCCCTCTCCTCCCCTATAAAAGGACACCTCCTCCCCCTCCTCCTCACACCAATTTGAGCACTCAAGCTCGGCCAACCCCTGCCAAAATCTCTTCTCCACTTCCCTAGAAACATCCTAGAGGTTCTGGTCTTCCTCAAAGACCAATTTTAGTGCCCTAAGAGGAGGTCTCAAAGAGGCGCTTCAAAGAAGAGGTAATTACCGTTACCAATTCTTTCATCTTTATTTCTTCTTACACTTCTTCTTCTTAGGTTGTTTCATTATGAAGTAATAACATCAGTATCACTCATATACTGATATGTTATTATAAGTATGAAACAACCCTATTTCACCATCTATCCATCCTACGGGAAAAGAAATCACCGCGCGTGCGTACGTACGGAATACCGTCTCCACGCCGTGGTGTAATCTATTTTCCACCACCACCTTACATGGATGGGTATAATGGTGTAAAGAATAACTATACATAGTTATTACAACATCATATTGATTCTGATATATTGTATAATCCACTCCAATTCAATTCAGTATTTATGGAAATGATATCATCGCTCGTGCGTACGTACGGACTACCGTCTCCACGACGCGATGAGATTCATTCTCCATGTTAACCATTTAAGAATGATTATAAATTATATATAAGAAATAATAATTAAATATATGACATTATAAAGTTACTGGATTTATGTATATATATATATGTATGTCATCAACTTACTTCCATTCAAGACAATAAGGAAAGGAAAACAGCGTTCATGCGTACGTACGGACTACCGTCTCCATGAACGGTGTTTTTCATTTTATTTATTTACCTATTATATACATATATATACTGAATATATATGATATATAAATCATATTTTATATTCTGGAAGTGAGTAAATCATGATATAAGTAATAATGATGTCAAGAACAACAAGTCAAAACACCTACGATAAATGAAACGATTTTACCCAAAACGCTTCTTTAACATGGAATTTACAAAAGAACGGGTAATATAATGTCATAAGTGAACCATATATGATATCATAACAATGAATATGATTCTGTAATAAGTCAATAACATGATTTAAATCATTATACAGGAGGTTCGGACAATTACAAAGCAAGTCGGACCTAAGGTAAGGGAAATATCACAATCTCATTTTTATCCGAGATTGTTTATTCGTAAGTATTTACTGGGGTGTATTTTATCATCCACATCCATGTTCCCTCAATATGTAATATTGTTTCCATCCACTTGCAATGGTTTAAATCCAATTTTACCCTTAGGTGAGTTTTTAGTAAAGAATATGAAAGGAATCTTTTGTCGTTTTTCCGTACGAGGTACTTTTTTGACTTTTCCGACAAAAGTACGAAGAATGTTTTTTTTAACTTATACGGCATGAATGGATTTTTAAAGCATTATTTCCAAGAAGATTCCTTTACAAGTTTTCAAGTCTATTTTTAATCCTTTACAAGTTTTCAAGTCTATTTTTAATCAACTTCTTTTATTTTAAAGTCGTATGACATGTTATGAAAGGAAAAATGTTTTTGAAGAAGAAAGGATATTTTCCTCAAGAATGGAGTTCAAGTGTTTTATCAAAATTATTTTCCATCTAAGATAATAAAGGGTTCTGTTTTTATCCCTATTATTACATTGATTTGATCATGTTGTGATGGAATTATTTTTATGAATTCCTTTATCTTATATGAATTGTTCTATGATGTCATGTTGTTTAAGAATCCCATTTTTATTACATGGGTTATGCGATGATGTATGATTTATGATTATGTGGCACACATAAGAATGGTATCATTATGAGATGGGTGGGACCTATATCTCCCTCCAATGCATTGGGTAAAGATTTTATATCTCATGAGATAGACATGGCTGAAATGGTAGGTTATACCGGTTCAGTGAAACAGGACTGAAACGAGGGTTACTCGATTCAGAAAGGGACTTTGTCCACTAAGATAGTCTTGGCATTGAGTCTTGACTAACAAGAAATGATTCTCTATGATTATGTGTGTATGCCACAAAGTTTCATGTTTTAAGTTATGATTATTGGGATTACATTTCACTTCTATGATTTATCCCATGTTATGATATTATGAGCTTTTTTGCAGGTTAAGATTTCCAAAAGCTATGTTCTTATATATATGATGTGATTGATATTTCTTTTGTTTACCCTTACTGAGCATTTGAGCTCACCCTTTTATGTTTTCTTTTCCCCAGGATATAAAGAAAGGTTTTAGGTAAAAAAAGGGATGACCTTTATGGGAGATATTGAAGAACTTTCACCACGATTAGAAGATTACGTCCCAAGTTTCCAAAGACACTAAACTATTACGATCCTTTAGTGTGTGTTTTTGTTATGTACTAAGTATTCCGCAAATGTAATGTAATGTCCATGTATGTCAAGATACGGGTCTCTACAATCATCTGACCCTGTGCTAGCTGAAGGGTGGATTAAAGCACTGGAGAAGATTTTTGATGCCATGGGGTGTTTAGACAATCAAAAGGTCAGTCTTGCTATTTACCGTTTGGAGGGTGAAGTAGATCAGTGGTGGTCGATGGTTAAAAATATCAGGGACACTGATGAGATTGATACTCTCGACTGGGATGAATTTAAAGGTATGCTTCTTGAGAAGTATTTTCCTAAGGCTGTTCGACTTAGGATAGAAAAGAAATTCTTGGAATTAAGGCAAGAGGAAGACTCAGTGGCTACCTATGAAGAAAGGTTCACTCGATTGGCAAGGTATGCTCAAAATTTTATCCGAGACCTTGATAGTAAAATCAACCATTTTTACTTAGGATTAAAGCCAAAATATTGAAGGGCATTAGCTTCTCGTGAGTTTAAAAGTTATGAAAAGCTTTTTCGATGTGCTGAGAAGGTGGAAATGGAGTTTGCCGATGATCAAGTGTTCTATAACAACCATCAGAAGAAGAGACCAAGGTGGCAGGAGAAAGGGAAGAATTCTTCAAAAAAAGTCTGATGGTAAGAAATCTATGTTTCCAGTTTGTGATAAATGTGGAAAAAGGCATACTGGGGAATGTCTTCTGAATTCTGGAAAGTGATACCGATGTGGTAAGATGGGACATAAGGCTCGTGATTGCACTGAAAAAGATCAAGGTGAAGGTAAGACCAAATTTTATTTACAGTTAGTGAAATGTTTTAAGTGCAATGATATGGGTCAATATGAAAACGAGTGTCCGACAAAGAGCTTGAGTGATGGGAAGCAGTTAGACTACAAGCAGAAAGGGGTGGTGAAATCCTTTGCAACTACTTTAGCAGATGTCGGTCCATCAAATGAAGTTGTATCAGGTACTTTGTTTTTTTTCAGATTATGCCAGTGTGTTTTTGGATTCGTGGTCTACACATTCTTTCATCTCTGAAAACGTTTCTAGTAAAATGGGAATACCATCTCAAGAAATGACTCCTGAACTTTTGGTAAAAACACCTTGGGGAAATGTTGAGGCAAAAATAATTTATAAGAATCTTCCTATCCTTATCCGTGGAAAGAACCTACTTGCAAACCTTATTGTTCTACCTCTAGTAGAGTTTGATGTTATCCTGGGTATGGATTGGATCTCTATTTACCATGCTAAGATTGACTGTAGAGCTAAAGAAGTTTCTTTTCAGAAAGACTTTCAGTTTGTGTACAAGAATGAACCCTTACTATTGATAAATTATCAAGAGGCCAAGAAACCTGTAAAATATGGAAATGAATGTTACCTTGCACACATCATTGAAAATAAAGGAACTGTTCTGATTAATGACGTGCCAGTGGTAAATGAGTATCCTGATGTTTTTCCTGATGAGTTTCCTGAATTAATACCAGATCGGGAAATTGAGTTTACTGTTGACTTAGTTCCTGATGCTAAGACAATTTCAAAACCCCCTTATCGAATGGCTCAAATTGAACTTTTAGAGTTGAAGGACCAATTGCAAGAGTTATTAGAGACAGGTTTCATTCGACCTAGCACATCACCATGGGGTGCTCCTGTTTGATTTGTTAAAAAGAAAGATGGTTCAATGAGACATTGCATTGATTATAGAGCCTTGAATAACATCACTGTTAAGAAAAAATATCCTTTGCCTCATATCGATGATTTGTTTGATCAGCTCCAGGGAGCTCAGTATTTTTAAAATATTGACTTTAGATCGGGGTACCATCAGCTGAAGGTAAAGGAAGCAGATGTTCCGAAGACCGCGTTCCGTACAAGATATGGCCATTATGAATTTGTTGTAATTACTTTTGGGATAACCAATGCACCTGCTGTACTCATGTACTTAATGAGTAGAATTTTCCATGAGTTCTTGTATAAGTTTGTGGTGGTTTTCACTGATGATATTTTTGTGTTTTCTAAAAGTAAATAGGATCATGAAAGACATTTAAGGGTTATCTTGCAAACCTTAAAAGAAATGAAAATGTATGGAAAATTCAGAAAGTGTGAGTTTTGGTTGCAACAAATTTCTTTCCTTGATCACATTGTTTCTAAATATGGGATAACTGTTGATCTTGCAAAAACAAAAGTTGTGGAAGACTGGCCATGACCCACAAATGTAACTGATATTCGTAGCATCCTTGGTTTGGCAGGCTATTACCGAAGGTTTGTTAGAAATTTTTTCACGGTTATCTAGTCCAATGACTAAGCTAACTCGGAAGGGTGTTAAGTTTATTTGGACAAAAGAATGTGATGATTGTTTTCAGGAATTGAAAAGAAGATTGGTGAATGCTCCAGTTTTGGCACTTCCTTCCAGGAATGGTGAGTTTTTTATATACAGTGATGCTTCATTGAAAGGACTTGGTTGCGTCCTAATGCAGAATGATCAGGTAATTTCTTATGCTTTAGGACAGTTGAAAATTCATGAGGTAAATTACCCTACACATGATTTGGAATTAGATGCTGTTGTTTTCGCTTTAAAAATTTGGAGGCATCATTTGTATGGAGTAAAGTGTGAAATATATACTAATCAAAAACGTTTAAAGTATATATATTCACTCAGAAAAAGTTAAACATGAGACAGAGGAGATGGCTGGAATTAATCAAGGATTATGATTGTACAATTCATTACCATTCGGGAAAAGCAAATAAAGTGGCTGATGCTTTAAGTCGAAAAAGTAATGCTTCATTAGCAATGTTGAATTTGGAACGTGATCCATTGGTTAAGGATTTAATGAACTTTGGCATAGAAGTTGTTGGTGTAGGAAGTTCTTCTGTTTTGTTTCAGGTATCAGTGAGATCATCTCTATTAGATAGAATTAAGCAAGCACAGAAGCAAGACAATGAGTTGCAGAAAAAGGTAGACCTGGTTCAGAAAGGTATGTCTCCTGAATTTAACATTGATAATGATTGCGTTTTGATATTTGGGAAGAGATTGTGTGTGCCTTGTGATTCGCAGTTGAAGAGAGAGTTGTTATGTGAAGCTCATAGTTCTCCGTTTTCAGTTCATCCTGGCAGTACTAAGATGTACAGAAATCTGCAGGAGTATTACTGGTGGGATGGAATGAAAAGAGATATTATTGATTTTACTGTGAAGTGTTTGACATGTCAACAGGTTAAAGCAGAGTGGCAGTTACCGAAAGGGATGCTTCAGCCTTTACCAGTGCCAGAGTGGAAATGGGAGAATATATCCATGGACTTTATTGTGGGATTACCGAAGACATCTCGAGGTAATAACGAAATCTGGGTTATTGTTGATCGCTTGACTAAATCTGCTCATTTCCTTGCTATACGAGATACTTTTTCCCTAGATCAACTATCCCATTTGTATCTTAAAGAGATAGTCAGGTTACATGGAGTTCCCCTCTCCATTGTATCTGATCGTGATCCCAGGTTCACTTCTAACTTTTGGAAAGGCCTTCTGAAGTCATTGGGTACTGAATTAAATTTTAGAACAACATTTCAACCTCAATCAGATGGGCAGTCAGAACGAACAATTTAGACCTTGGAGGATATGCTGCGAGCTTGTTCGATGGATTATTAGGGAAGTTGGGACCAACATCTTTCTTTGGTTGAATTTTCATATAATAACAGTTTTCATTCCAGTATACAGATGGCACCATTTGAGGCGTTATATGGGAAGCGGTGTCGAACTCCAGCTTTCTGGGATGAAGTGGGTGAAAGGAAGTTGATGGGACCAGAATTGGTAGAAGAGATGGCAGAAAAAGTTCAGCGGATTCAGAAACACATGAAAACAGCTCAGAGTATGCAGAAGAGTTATGCATACAATAGGAGGAAGGATCTAGCTTTTGAGGTAGGTGATCATGTTTTTCTCAAAGTCTCACCATGGAAAAGTGTGATGTGATTTGGTATGAAAGGAAAGCTGAGTCCATGGTTCATTAGACCATATGAAATTCTAGAGAGATTTGGATCAGTTGCATACCTGGTGGCTTTAACTTCGAGTTTATCTCAGGTACACAATGTTTTTCACGTTTCGATGTTGAGAAAGTATATGCCAGATCCATCTCATGTTTTGAGTCCAGAGGTAGTTCAGCTGGAAGAGAACCTATATTATGAGGAACCACCGGTCCAGATTATTGACCACAGGGGTCAAGTGTTACGAAATAAGGTGACTAATCAGGTAATGGTTTTGTGGAAAAACCACATGATGGAAGAGGCAACATGGGAATCTGAAAATTCAATGAGGGATAAGTACCCCCATTTATTCGATAAGTAAATAAATTGCTGGGACGCAATTTTCTAAAGGGGGGAAGGGTGCAACATCCCAAGTAAGTAATGAATAATAGATATTTTTATCTATGTCTATTAATGAATTAGATAGTGTTTTAGAGGCTTAAAATGAAAATAAATCCAATCTTAAGCATGAAATACACTAATATTTTTTAAAAGATTGTTTTACTGCCTTTTGATGGAAAACCATTTTTAAATATATCTTTTGAAAATTTTAAAAGCTATGTTTGTCAAAATAAACTTATTCTTTATGATTGGGACATCAAAATTTACTTTGTGTGAATTTTTGGTATTTTTCTGACAATGTCCGTTTTTTTAATGAATAGTGAAAAATACTGCACTTTACATCAAAACTGCTTTTTAATCTAATTTATTTATATGATTATATTATCTTTTGAATTGTTTTTAACGTTAAATTAGAATATTTTTTACCATTTAATCCAATGGTGGTCATTAGGATTAATTTCACTTTGGAATTGGGAACAAACTAATGCCAATCTTTTCATAGATATTGTTTCAAAAAAAACCCGCTATTTGTTTTGACAACGGGGATTATTTTTAAATCAATTATTGCAATTTCTATGTTTGGAATTTGGTAAAATGGATTACATATTTGGAATCAAAAGGTCCAAATTATGTAATCAAGACTCTTTTGTTTTTGGACATTATGAATAGTAACGACGGTAATTATCTTTAATTATCTTGATTAATGAGTAATCGGGTAGTTAAGGATAATAAAATAATATCATAATAATAAACAAAATGACACCAACATGTGTCCTAATTCTACTGGTTGTCTCATGGCCGACCATGGGATGTCTTGTGCCAAACTTGGGGACCCCATGGAATCACTTTTGTGGAAAGTGACTTGTTATCTTTTTAATTTTTTTAAAGAGAGTAAATATAACAAGAATGTATCACCTGATTAAAACATTTTTAAGTTTGACTAAATAGATGATATTTTAGACTATAAATATTCATTGGAAAGCTAAAAAGATTTCATACATCATAGTATTTTTTTAATAATTTTTAGACATTAAATAAATTAAATGATTTATGACATCATGATGATGCAGCGTTTACCTCATTAATAAAGTATTTAAATAAAATGAAATGATAATGTAACATATATGACCTACACATGTCCAAAACCTATTGGATGAGTGGATTTATAACACTTATCACATTACCCTCTAATTATATCAATGTGGGACCTTTTGAATACGAAAATCATTTTCAAATATAGTAACATTTCTTTACTTTCCAAGAGTGCCCATCCTCTCCTCTTATAAAAGGCCCCAACCTCTAACTCATTACCTACACTCCGAAAGCCTTTGTCTCGGCCAACCCCTGCCCATTTTGTCTCTCCACATCCCTCTTTTACTCTTTTAAGCCTCACTTTGGGATGAATTCTTCCCAAAGAAGCCTTTGAGCTCAAACCAAAGGGAGTTACCCGATTTTAAGGTAATGTCTTCACTTGAGTCCTTTGGTTTTATTTTGCTTCTCCAACCCCCTAAACTCTTTCTATTCATTTCTTTTGTAACAACTCCAGTATCTTCAATATACTAGGATTTTGTTATAATATGGATTCGAGCTAAACTTACACACACCTACATCTAATGGTAAAAGGACATACTGTTTCCGTGGATGGTGAATTTAGGCCTCCCGAAACGATGATTGTTCAACATTATTCTAACACCTTCGAAGGTGGCCATTAATATGTCAATATATTTATATATGATATATAATATGTTTATGTTTTCCTTAATATTCTGTATTTTTCATTTTGGGCATACCTTTATAGTTTCCATTATGGGTAAACGCGATATCTTCATTTAAGGAAGTGCGGACTACTGCCCCCTCAAAGTGATTTGATTCGTTAAATACCATATGTGGGACGTATAAAGGATAGAACTATGATATTATATATGATATTATACTGGAATTATAATATACATTTATATCATTATGATTCCATTCTATAAAATACGAAATAGAAATGAAAGTAGCGTTCATGGGTACGTACGGCTTACCGTCTCCATGAACGGTGCATTTCATTTCTTACCTCTAAATGATTATGTAATATTATAAATGCATGTATATACTGGATATATATGATATATACATCATGATTATAATTCTGGATATAATGGATACATGAACAACTTGTAATTATAAAGGGTTTATTTTTGACTCAAGTACCAATGATCGTTAAAACGACCATATTAACTTAAATAATTAAATAGTGTTCATGACATGGAAATAAGTGATATAAAAGGAATAATGAACTTGAAAAAGGTTCTTAAGCAATTGAAATTAACTCATGTTTATTATTCAGGACATTAAAGAACGATCGAGTCAAGTCGGACCCGAGGTATGGGACTTCATCTCAATCTCCTTTCATTGAGGCATATTTTGTTTTATACACAACCTTCTTTTATATGGTGTATAAAACCCTTTGACTTTTACGTTTATTAAAAAGGGATATTTTTTATACGAAGCATTTACTAAACGAAAAAAGGGAATGCTTTTTCGTATGTATGCGGCGATAATGAATTCTCCGCCACCGTGACCATTATTTGAGTTTCGGCTTCCTCTACAAGCCATACCTTTTTTAAAAGAAAAATAAATACCATGTTTTACTTTTCTTTTATTTTGGTATTGAAAATGGTTTTCATAATGTTTTTATATCAATGTGTTGTATTGATATCTTGTGATTGAAAGGTGGAAATGTTATGTTTCCTTTATGCATGTTTTATGCGATACGATTATGTTGAGGTTCTTGGGAATTATTATGAAGACGGGTGGTTCCATGATAAACTAAGGGCGGGTGAGCCTGATATAGCTCTCCAATGCATTGGGTAACGCGAAGGAGTGAAACGTTAATGTTTCTCTGAAGTGATTTAGGGAATATACTGTGATGGGTATTCCAAACGTAACCAAGAGGGTTACTCCCTACGTAAGAATGTTATGAATGCCTCATGTTAACATTATGTCTTATGATTTCTATGATTTATTCATGATTTGATGAGGTATGTTAAAGTGCTTATGTTTTATGGGTAAAGTATGATTTCATTCTTATTTATATATGTACCCATGTTTCATTTCCATATTTTTATATCCCTTACTGAGCTTTTTATGCTCATCCCATGTTTTTTGAAATGTTTTTCACAGGTCAAGGGAAAGCTACATGATATGATGATAGTTTCAAGGAAGTGTCAAGAAAGAATCCATGTTTTAATTTAAATATGTTTCCATTGATGGGAAAGAAGAATACTATCTTTATGTAACCACTTTGTTTATATGTGGAATGTAATGCAAGTTTTATGATCTAATTCTATAAAACTCTAAACCCGAAAAGATCCCCAATGTGTAATCTTGTAATAACTCAAGATTATGTAAGGTTTACGGCTGGGGCCTTATACATATATATAAAATCATATATTTTTATAAATGTTTTAAATAAATTATAAGAAATTATTTTATAAAGGGACCACCATTACTTTTGGTTTTATTTTCGAAACTAATATATTATTAATAATGAATATATGTCTTACATATTCATTACTGAGAAACACAATAACTCATTTAAATTTAGTAGTAACGAATTTTAATAAAATAGAAATTTTTAAAAAAGATACCCTATTATCCTATCATTCATTATTTATAACATTTGTTTGGAAAGTATTTGAAAATTAATTTAAGATTTATTGAATAATATATCTCACCAGAGAAGGGTTCAAAAATATAATTTCTCATATATATATTTTGAAAATTTTGATAAATTTCATGAGTTTAATTTAGATGGGGTTCCTCCATTATTTCTAGTTTTATTTGGGAAACTAATGTACGATTAATCACATAAGGATCTCTACCATATTCATTACTAGAAAACTGTATTAATTATTTATGTTTAAAAAAATAAAGAATAAAATGTTTATTTACTTATAATGTAACATTTTATTAAATTTTATGTTTTTTGAAATGATTCACTTCTATTGAATCATTAATTATTTATAACTTTTATTTGGAATGTATTTGGACATTAAAATAACATATATCATATATTATATCTCACCAAAAAATAGGTTTACTTAGATATTATCCCAACTATTTTCTTAAGTTGTAGATAAAATTTCATAGTTTAAAATAGATGGAGTGCTTCCCTTATTTTTATTTTTTAATTTGAAATGAAATTTTAAATTAATCACATAGTGATGTAAACTTCATTATTTTTAAATGTTGGGTCTGAAGCGTTATTTATTATATAATGAAAATACCTCTTTCAAACTGGGTAGAGGGAGACCCATTACATTGTTTGAAGCCCCAAGACCATGTTGTTTGAAAACAAGGCTTGAAATCCAATTTATTATCCCAAAGGGCTGATTCGTGAATAGTATTGCTATAATACCCAAGATGCTACAGTACCTAATATAGTACCACCGCTGATACAGTTCCATATACAATGCCTCCACCACTATAGAGCTACTGATGATATAGTTTCGGCACTGCTACAGTAGTGCTATAGTGACCTACTACAATGCTGCTATAGTGCCCAGAAATTCTCCCCTACCCAAATTCGATATGGGTATTTTGAATGCCAAGAAGGAGCCATTAAAACTTGGTTACATGCTCGTTGGCATGTAAACAACATTATTTATTAGATAAATGAATTAATGTTTTAAATAAATCAAAAATATAAGTTCAATTTTTTATTTATTAGTAGTATAAATTTCTAATAAGTTTATAATTTTTTAAAATGAGTCTCTCTCAGTGATTTTTTCATTATTTATATCATTCCATTAAAAAGGAAATGAAAAATTATTTAAAATAGTATCCACTTGTATTCGATCAATATTCATTTTTCCGTATGATCTAATTTTTTAGAATCAAAAACTTCAAACATATTTGATGTCCGCACCTATATGTCAGCCAAAATTGGCTCAGAAGGATATTTGGTTTTTCCTATATGACACCATTTTAAATAATTTTCTATTAATATGAATTTTTCCTTTAGATGACTTATATTCATTTAAATCCCCTTTACATACCAAATGTGAATCAAATGATTAATTTTTTTTTACTATTTCTACTTCTTGAAGCATGTCCTTGTTCCAACAAAAAATGTCCATCAACCATATATTTTAATTTATATTCATTGAAAACAATATTCATTCAAGTTATTCATTTCAATGATCTCCTATAACAGTTTTTTATTATTATTAGCACAAGGATTTTGAACATTCCCTTGGTTGGCATCAGGAAAAAATTCATATGCTCTAATATAATCACAAGAATAATTGGGAATAGGGGAAGAAACACCATGAGCATCTGATCTAACAGACCCTTCAAACTGTTGATCCCTAAGTTATGAAGAGATGACTAGTGTATTCCTCCATTCTAGGATAACATCATCAGATAGCTGATTTATGTTTTTTCTCCCATCATGGAAAGATTCGTTCACATGACCAGGATTATTATTTTAGTTACTTGTGTCATGCCCACGAGCTATGTAGAAGGAACAAGGGGAATTGCTTCTACATTTAGAATAGTGATGGACAATTAATATGTAGAATGAATAGAAATAAAAAAATCATAATTAAAATTTAGTTAAAACTCATCAAAATTAGTGGAAATGAAAATTCTATCAACCATGGAATAACTAATGTCAACCAAATCCAAAAAACGATCATAGTGCCCCAACCGTGGGAGATCAGTTTCTTTATCATAATTAATTAGGACTCCGATCCCATGTGAGATTTCATAAAGGATTTTTTGGTTCCACAATAGCCATCATAGGCATTAAAATTTAACCCATAATTGAATAGATGAATTGTGTACCTTCAATAGGTTAAAATTTATATCATCATCATGAATGCACATGGCACAACGCTTGAGAGAAATTAAGCCAACACCCCATGAAAACCACTTCAAATCACATGTGGGAAATAGTATATGGACAAATCCGCATCCTAATGATATGAATGTCTAATTGTAGGAACCCCATACTATGAATAACCCAATAACTAATTCATCAACTTTCCATGTTTTGGACCTCCTGGGAAATATTAGTCTTGCAATAATTGAGTGATTACCTATATTAATAAAAACATATCTAATTATAAAATTATTATATATAAATATATTCAAATATCTATAATATACAAAAATATTTAGAAATATAATTATTTATAATTATACATATATATATATTTAAATAATTAAAAATTTATGAAAATTTTATTTAAATAAGAAGTATATTTATTATATTTATAAATTTATAAATATATATATATATATATTTATAAATATATAGAAATATATAGAAATATTTTATATATAATTATAATTATATGTACGTAAATATATTTTTAAGATTTGATGTTTATCATTGCTAAAATATAATGTATAAAACCACTCATTGTCCATGATAGAATGGATAAAACCACCCATTTTCTATCCAAGATTTCAGGGCTAAAAAAGAATCATTTTATTAGTGATTGTCTTCCCTAATAAAGATCTGTCTATATCAGCCCTTACAATTTTTTCACAGATAAAACAACACTTTAATATGTTGTTTTGGAAGAATTGATAAAATCCTTACCTAATATTATTAAAAGTTCCCAAATAGGGTCAACCCTCTCATGCCTTCAAACTCTCAAGGAGCCCTACTGCTTCCAACGATTCTCTCCCTATCATCCCTCCTTATCGTCTCTCCATATTGTCATCATCGCTCCCTAGAACAACCGTTATTCTCTTTGAACCATTTTCTCAAGGAATCAATCCTCCCCAAATCAAATTTATGCGTTGATTGATTTATTTTCTTAGAACCATGGGATCTATTATTTGACCATGTAATGGAGTTTTCTCATGTTTTTATGTGCTGTGTAGCCACATAATACACCCTTACACAACATCAGACCACCCATAATGGCTTCCAAATGAATTACATGTCGTTTCAAAATATCAGTGATGTTTATAACATACATCCCCTTCATGAAAACCCCTACCCTCCAAGAATATTCTCCACCCTCTTCCATTGGGGTATTATACAATAATCACTAAACTCATTTCCCCTCCCATATCTAGTCATTGGTGGTCCTAAAACACTTCGTCAACTCATCCCATTTATCAAAAATGGTTCCCCGATTCCCATCATCCCTCGAACAATAATTTTTTCCCAAATATATATTACTTATTTTATATTTTTTAATTATATTAAATTAAGCATTATAGTTAAACTTTAGTACTGGCGTATTAAATTTATTTCATTGTTTCATTATTTTTTAAAGAAAATAAATAATTTTAGAGAAGTAAAATAATGTTTGATCTTGTAGTATATGTTGGATATAAAATGTTTAAATGAAAAAATAATCAATGTATTAAAATTTATGTATTTTCTCTAAATATATATTTATTTTGAACCATTAAATTAATAATTTGTGTTAAATTTGCAATTATATATTCTTGATCTATATTTTTTAAAATATGTATAAAATTATTAGACAAATGTTATTTTTGGATCTTTATGTTAATGTATTGAATAAATTTTCATTGTATAAAATATATGACTAAAATAAAACAAATTTCAACAAACATAAAATACCAATATGATTTATGTAGGATTTTTTTACTGTAACTCATAAATAAATTTTGAAATCTTTTACAACAATATATGCACTTATCAAATATATATTTTGATTTATCATTATATCATGTTATATATTTCCAAACTCTATATAATAAACATTTTCATCTAATTATTTATAAAATTATTGGAAGAACAGTTTAGTAATATAAAATTCTATTTGATGTTAATTTATTTTACTTATAATATTAATTGATAAAAGAATATGTTACAAAATTTCCAAAACAAACAACATTATTGATTCATAAATTCAGGTTTATCATTCTTAATATAAGAAAATAGTTAGTAAAAAATTCAATTAGATCCTCTATGATCATTTTTCTAAAATATCAATCATATTTTAGTATGTAAATATATTTGACTTTTCCTTCATGGTATGACAATCAATACTTTAGGTGGTCGAATATTAACATAAACAAATAAATGGAATGAACCTTTTTCATCACCCTTGAGTCATGGAAATTAGTCTTGCATATTTTCCCATATTAGTTAAAATGACTATTACGTACCACTCGATGACCTTTATGTAAATTCCAGCTTTAAATTTACAAAACCCAGTGTGGTTACATAATATGAAAATTTTTATGAGATTGATAATATTACTTTTGTGTATATAGGAATGGTTTTCCATTTTCAAGAAAGAAGTCATGCACTATTTTAATATTCTTTGTATAAATATCATGAAAAATAATTAACATTTATAATCGATCCAAAGAATTCAGCTTCATGAAAATTTCATCCAATATATATATGAAGATAATAAATCATTATAGGAAACTAATAATGATAAAATATTATAAATACCATGTAAAATTGATAGAATGAAGAATTGTTGGAATGAAGAAGAATTGAAATGATTAATGAAGTATAAACTAGGAATATAGAATGTGGTGGAAGTATATTTTATATAATATATTGTTAAAATTGTTCTTGGGACATTAGAAATTTATAGGTGGGAAAAAATCAAATCGGTGAGTTATAAAAAAAATATGAACCATTATGAGCATGAGATTTCAAATTTTACTATAAATGTTTTTTATTTATATAACATACATTAAAACATTGTATTTTAATACTATTTATATATTAACTAATTTTGAAATTCTTTTTAACATTGGTTATTTTATATGAAATGCTAAAACCCCACAATGAAAAACTTCCTTGCGAAAATTCATAATGGTGAGATTTAAAAAATTAATTTTATTATCAGTTATAAATGTAATTGATATTAAAATAATATATTTTAATTCTTGTTATAAGATACATTAAATGTCTCATTTAACATAAATTTATTTAATAACTTATTTCAAAACCCACACCAAAAGGGTTTTAACACTAATAATTTATAAAACAAATGTTAAAATCCACAACGATAGTGTTTTAATACTGTTACTTTATCATTTAATATATTATATAATTGGATTCCAACATTAGGATAGAATTTAAATGTAATACCTCCATCACCCACTTGAATTTAATGTTTCACTTTGGTAACTGACCTCTTCCCAAAATACATCCATAAAATTAGGTATTGGTTTGTTTTTTTATAAAGTATGATACTAGAAAAGAGAAACAATGCATAATATTACAATTTCTTGGGATACTATAAAAAAGAAATAGGTGAATAATAATATTATAGGAGAGAATATAGATATACCTTTATGAGTAATAAATATTCTTGGAGATTCAAGGGTCATGGTAATTTTTCAATGAGAAGGGGTAATAAATTAGTGATTCACTTTTTTTTTCAATTACTCTTTAGAAATTAACCACTATTATAGATTATAATTTTAATCCACTCATATACTAATTTCCATTAACTTACTAAAAACTCCGTAAAACATGTGTCAAATAGTTGAGTGGTATTTGTATTTAAAAAGTCAACCGGATGAGTGGGATATATATTTATAAATGCATACATGTGTAAGGAAAAGGTGTGATATTAATATTTATATGATCTAATTAACATTCAACGAACTCATACATATATAGAATCTGAACTCATAAATATTATATTTTTATATTAACACCATTTAAAACTAAGAAATGTTTTCTGCTGTTTTTCTAACTCACCAGACTATGAAAATTTAGATTATAGGAGACAACTATTATCATCATTATCTTCCTATCCTGAACAGTTATTATTGAATTTTGTTCTATGAGACTCATCCCCATATATTATAGACATGAACCTATGTCAATTAAATTACCATAAGTAGTATTCATTCAATACCAAATATTAGTTATCATTATATATTAATTCATAGGATAACACCTACCATTAATCGATAAATTTACGTCTTAAATTCAATTACCCATTTCCTTCAAAGCATGCTAAAATTATTTGAAAATTAAAATGTTGAATTCCCCTTATTTTAAAATACCCTTTTGTGTATTTATATATTTTTTAATTATTCATATTACTAAATCAAATATGATTGATAGGAATAGAAATTTGATGGATGAATATCATATGATAAAATATTAAAAATAGTTGGTAAAGGAGTTCATTATGTTTTCAAAAGATCATGCATATGGCCCTTATCAAATCCTTCATTGGGGTTTACATTGTTGTTATTCAACAATAACTACCCTATAGATGTTTGAGGAACACATGATCTATAATAGAAGATATTGAAGATATATATGTTGAACTAAACATGGAGAATATTCAATGTATCCTGTGACTGGGATAACATTACATTTTTTGGATCATTTGATATGATTACATGTGTCAAAAATAAAGGGACTATAATGAGGATGTGATTATAAGTGTGAATGATGATGAATATCATATTAAGGAAATGTCAATGATAGTTGAATATGAACTTTAAGATTTCCAAAATTGTTTTTTATGTTAATTAGTTATGTAATGATGCCTTTTAATGCTGGGTGTACTAATTATACAACATTTTCATCCATACTGATGTTGTATAATTTAAAATATGGAATTGGATGGAGGTACACTAGTTAAACTGAACTAATGACTTTCTTAAATTACATTCTCCTAGAAGATAATGAGCATCATATCTGATAATATGATGCTAAATGATTTTTACATTCAATGGATTTGAACTCTCAAAGAATACATGCTTGTACAAATGACTCTATACTATTTTTGTAGGACCAAAAATAACTTAATGAACGTCCAAAGTGTGTTTATTATCAATAAAATAATGATGATTTAAGTGTTAATAAATTTTTATGTTACAATCCAATTATAAAAAAATTTAGGAACCTATATTCAATTGAGGATACAGTAAAATAATTGATATTGCACAAATATAAAAGAAATAATGATGTGAAAATTTGTCACTTTGAAAACACTATTTAGTGGAATAGAATTGATCATGGATATCCTGAATTCGAAAACTTCTCAAGATTTTTTTTTCATGGACCATATATATATATGGATAGAATTGTTTTTGTTTCTAACGCATCACTCATAGTACATGGATAGTTATGTTGTAAAATTATAACACATCCACCATAGTTATGCATGAAATGAATTTTCTTTGTTATCTATGATGATATTAGCACCAAAATAATATGTAATGATATTGATGATTAGATGAATTTGTTGATCTAATATTTGAAATTAATGTGGGATTTAGGTGTTACAGATTATGATGATTAATGAAACAAATAGATCACATTGAGTTCTATCTTCAATGGTATAATATATGACATTCCTGCTTATTAAAAGTTTCCAGGATATAGCTTTAATGTAACTCAAGGGTTTCATTTTTTTATCAATGTACACAGTCTACCAGGTTGAAACTTTCATCAGAAAATCTATTTATAGGGTATAACATATTTATACCCTGATGACATAAGTAATGATATTGGATAAAATATTTCGATGTAAGTTCAAAAGAACATACAAAACTATCTCCACTGGTGGGTGATCAATAATTTGATAAAGTAAAATATATGGACATTGATTTTGGTAAACTATTATAAAAACCCGTATGAGAACAAATTAAAAAAAGGGAAGAAAATATTTTTGTGAATTACTGTATTGGAATTTTTTATACATTAGAAATTTTATATAAATTATTCATGTTGAAATAATTGTATGTGATAGTTTTATCTTAATATTACTAGATTCACTTGGCATAATAAGATATGGAATTAAGGCTATGTTGGATATGATTGACATGGTAATGTGTAAAGATTTGGCACTAGTAAAGGGTACAAAAATGTAGTTTTCTTCCTCTAACAGCTTACACTTTATCTAGTAAAGAGATATTTCATTTTTCTTTGTTCTTGAATGTTGTCATAATTCTAGAGGGGTATTCATGGAATATCAAGAATATTGTGTCAATGACTGATTTGAATTTAAAGGTTCTAAAATCACATGTCTTTGTAGTTTTAATGCATTATATAATGCATGTAGGTTTACATTGCATATTTTCAAACTATTTCCATCATAGATTAACCAATATTTGGTTAATTTTCAAAGCTATATATAGAAAAGTTATAGACATGGTGAAATTGAAACCTATGGAAAAAAATTTCCATCTTATAATGTGAATTTGAAATTATATCCCCACTTACATTCTTTGATATTTTTGTTCACTTGGTAAGTGATATTATACTATCTGTTCATATAAATTGGAGATCAATGTGCCCCATTGAATTGTATATGATGACATTGAAAGGGTATGTCAAAAATAAATGTCAGATATAAGGTTTTATTACAGAGCAATATATTGTTGATGAAGCTATAAAGTTCTTTGCGAACTACCAATATGGTGTGGAAATAATTGTTCTATAAAAATATGATCACATTGGGTGGCTTATGGGTGATGCAATTTCTAGAATATATTTTTTTTAAAATCTTTGTTAAATATCAAGAGTATTCCTACCCTAACACTTCTTTATAAAAAATTAGATGTTTCCCCAAAAATTAAATGCCAAAATGAAATTATTCAGAATTTGAATCTATCAAGGTTTGAATTTTGGATATCAAATAATAATAATGAATAGTTTATAGGATGGTTTTGAGAACATATTATTATTGAGACATATGAAAATACAGATTCAGCTTTCCGAATGAAATCAAAGGCTACCCAAAAGGCTTTATGTGCATGTATTATCTTATAATGGTTATATAATTATTTGTTAGAAATTTTATATAAATTTACATTTAAATGTAATACCTTGTTAAATACTAGAGTAAAATTTTTGGAAAAGGTGATTCATGTATTTGATATCAATGATAGATATAAAATTTATGTGATCATGTCATACATTGACATCATTAATGAAATACGAGAGTTGAATTATACAACATTCCAAGGGATGGTTTTTCAATGTTGGTGTGCTCATAATAGGAGTGTTTCTAAGATTGTTGAATTGGGATTCATGAAATTGGATTTATATAAGGTAGTATACAAATGAAATCAATTTATAATGGAATAATAGATCTTAAATGTATTTTATGTTTCAGATCCATCAAACTGAAAGTGTTAAATTGTTATTATATAGACCAAAACCACTAAAGGGTTAGATGAACCTAAAAATGAGGATGACCCTTTCATTGTTATGCCATAATCATTTTTAGTGACCCTAGTGTATATAGGGTACTATATGTTAGAAAGGACGACAAAAAAAAGGATTTGGATACTCGATAGAGGGTTAAAATCCCCAAAACTATAAAAAATTGATAGTTCAATAATAACGTTATTTTTGTTTTATGGATTGTATTACCTCATATTATTATCAATTAAATACTTCATTTATGTAATCAAAGATAAATGTTCACCCAATTCTGAATATAATGATTGTATCATTTGTTGATTCTTAAAATATTGAGTCATAACTATTTTCTCAACCTATTGGTACTCCTAATGCAAAGAAATTATAAAATCCTTCACATTCTGATGCTACCAATATATCGACCCAACATAATGATGATGTTGAACCCATGTAAATGGTAGAATATGAACATATGATTTTCTTGAATATACATGACGCATCATAGATAGAAAATTTTAGAAATAAAATTTAGGTGAGAAAAAATTGGAGCAAATTAGTAATTTTCTAGAATTAACACAACTAGGATATTCACCCACACAAGTCAATGTTCGGTAGTATCATTGGTCTCACCAATTGGAAGTGTGTTCCAATTTATATTGATTTGTGGAACTATGTTGTTCTCTAACTCAAGACACTGATTTGGGAAGATATTAGGGTGACATTAGGATGTACATTTTTATTTTACTACAAAATCAAATAATGAAACATTTAATAACACTTCAGTTTTATTTGTAGAATGTTTTTAAAATATATGAATCCCAAATGAAATTTTTATTAATTCTAGATGGAATGAATATTTCAAAAAATTCTAATGAAGTTTTATCTCATATTTTCTAAATGGAAAATAATCCCAGACCCACCATATATGTATGCACACCTGATAATCCATGAAGGATGGGATACATTTACTATACATTGTAAGGAGAAATATTTCCATGTATATTGGGGATGGTAATACATTGTATGATAATATGATTTTTAATATCATTGATCTATAATTTAAAATTAATGAAACATAAATTAGGTGCTAAAAATATAAAACAGGAAGAAAAACTAATTTATCCTTACCATAATGAAAGGATGTGGTATGCTTCACTGGAAAATAATTAGTATGTATTTTAAACATACTTTAATACTTTTTTGTGACATGAAACAACAACATAATTATTTTCCTCTAAATATATGAATATTTATGAATATAAATCCAAATCCACTTCTATCTCATATCTTGTTGTTGAAATTAGTCTGGTGTATATAATGATAGAGAACTAATACATGAAAACACACAAAAAGTGTGCGAATAATGTCTATGTATGAAATAATAAAAATATTTTTTTCATTAAATAAGTATTACATATATATTTTTACTTATTTTCCTATCATTTTAATCCTACTAAGACACATGAATCATTATCATCTATATCATATTAACAACTATTATGTAGCAACTTGACCAAATTATAACTATATGGTTGTATTAGAGGTGAATATTTTGGGGTGATACCCCAAACTAATTTTAAGACGAAATATGAATAGAGGATAAAAATAAAAGTATTTAGGAGATGAAGGAATGATTAGATAACCTCGAAGAAAAATTTAATTGGCTATCACAGTTGATAGAAAATGTTATTTCAAGGAAGTAAAGAGAATAAAAAAATCAAGAACAACCCTTTTGTGAAGATCCCCCACCATTAAAAATGTTGAGGTGATCCATTCCCCTAAAAGAGATATCTTAGATGAGTTAATAAATATTCTAAAATTGTTTCTGTGAAATTTGAATTAGACAGACACTAATTACACTCCTATAATGATTTTTAATATAGTGAAAATGACTTTGATTTATATTTATCAGTACCCACCCATCATGTTTTTGTGAGGGATATGATGTTAAATATCAAAGAAGATTCTCTAAAAAATAGAAAACTATTAATTTGCCATGTGAGGGTGGGGATTAATGTTTCTCATTATCCAAGATCCATGCTACCTTTTCAAATTGATGATGTAGATATTCATATTATTGAGAAATCTACCGAAACATTCATTGCATGACCACCATAAAGAAACATGTCGACAATGAGGTATTCATTTGAAAATTATTTTTCATTAAAAACCTTTAAAAATAAATAAAAAAATGTCTTAAATGATCAATTTCTTTACATACGGACAAATGGAGTGCGTGAAATTAAAGATCAAATAAAAATTATCTAATGGTTCAAAGAACCAATCGAAAAGGCCATTACAGAGAAAATTTACACCACACATTAAATATGTTCAATTACTAACATTAATGGTTCATGCAGATACATGGTTACAAAAAATGGTTGTAATTACATAGTTGATTTAGATGAAAAATTTTATAGAGAAGAAATTATAGGAAAAATTTCTCTAGAGAATGTAAATGAGACCCTCATGTATTATTGGTTGGGATTCCCAATTTTAAATATATACAAGAGGTGTGTTGTCATGATTTTTTTTCCAATAGCTGTTATATTATGATAATTATGACTAAATACATTTCACATTTTTTTCCTTCATCTATATCAATACTATTTGAAGGGAAACCCCTTTGAACATAAATATGGACTCATTATTTCTTCCATAAAGTCCACACAAATAATCGCATTGGATTGAGATCAAATTTATGTAACAGTGAATAAACTAGTCGTAAAGTTTGAAAGAAAACACATGAATGCCATACTCTTCTTATTACAATTGATACATGGGAAAAAATATAAAATTTCATCATATAAAATATATTTTAAATCGTATAATTATATATTCTTTTTCTTAATAATTGATTACTCATTGAAGTAAATTTGGATACTCTAATGATTTATTTTTTGATTCACTGCATGGATAACCAAAAAACTAACCACACGTGGAGATGTTTAAAATTTTTTAATAGATTACATCCAAGATTTTAGAACTAAAATTCATGTAATAGATTTTATTTTTTATTTTAAAGAGAATTATACTATGATATGGTGGAGTTTAGATATTTTTCAAATATTTTTTTGAAGACATTCCATGTGTACGAGCAGTAATTCAACTTCTACAAGTGGATAATGATTATGGTATATATAAAAATCAATCACAATTAGAAAAAATTCTAATAAAAATTAATAATTTTTTTCTAAATTTTTGTGTAGTTTCTAGAAGAAACCAATGGATATGATTTTGGTTATTATGTTTGAAAATCTATGAGATATATTATATAACATAAAAAAACTATCATCCTCAAAGAGGTATTTTCAATGATAATTATTACTTCATTTAAAATATTTATTAATTATTTGTGTATTTATATTTTTGAATAATACCATGCCTATCGCATGCCCTAATATTCATAATTTGAAATAGATTTGTTTATAATTGACTAGGATAGACACTTAGTGTCAGAATATAAACATATATCATGAATATTTGACTTCATAGTAAATCTTTATTTGGTTTTATCATCATTTATCTATTTTCTTGTAACTTTTATCATCACTTTTATCTGATAATAATTTCTTATATTTTCATAGGGATCATAAATAAATAAATTCATCAACAAGGCTGATTCATGGAAGGAATGGTTTTGAGATATACCTAACACTGAGAGAGGGGGTGAATCAATGTTGGGGACTTTTTAATCCAATTATGACATTCTATCCATCAACCATTAGACCAATTAGAATAATGATTCTCTTATCCTATATTCCCTTTCACATGGATATGTATGAAATCATTAATGATAACACATGATATTTTTATAATTTTCACTACTCAATATGAGTATCTAGTCCTTGGAATGGTTTGGAAATAATTATAAACATGGGACAACTAGAAAAAATTCATTTGAACATGGTTACAATGAGTAAGAAATCATGTTACACTCATGTAGCACTATGAAAAATCCCAATATTACCTTCATGTAGCACTATGTAAACAATCCAATAGTACTTGTTATACATTACATGGATGGATCTTTATACTACCTTGCAATACAATCTTCACCCCTTTGATAAGGGAATGTGACACCAAGAAATTCCTCATCCTATTAAGTCCTAGACAATTCCACGGTTCTACTTTCTTTCTTCCACATTAATCTTTTTTATCACTTTTTTACTTGCACATTTGCATGCAAGAAGCTCCACTTATCTCTTCCTAGTAGAAAAATTAATAGATTTTAAATCAACTGATTCTATCATTCAAAATTATGTGAATGTGGTAGACTAAGGAGATGAATTCTCCCTCACCAAAATGATGATCAAATGATATCTAATTTTCAAGTCACTTTTTCTTCTCCCTTTGATCTGTGACAAAAAAATATATGAAATACTGTAAAGTAGTTTATTGTTATATGTTTATTATTCAGTGAAAACCCGACCACATAGAATCACCTTCCTCCAATAATTCTAGAATTACAAAACTCCATCATGATTATTAAAACAATGTTGATTACCTAAATACACAATCGTCAAAATTAATTATTCTTCACTGATACACAACATAAATAATGAAAGTAATATAATTTCTCCTCTATTAATCTTGGTGGAGATGTTTTTTCTACAAAATTTCACTGTATATTAAATACTTATTTCATGCAAGAATGATCTTTCAAAATAATTCTTCACTTTATTACCCAGAAGCTAGTAATAAATATCTAGTTTTTTAATGGAACTCAGTCCAATTTTCAATTTTTATATCTCAAAATGCAAATCACACTTTTCCATATACTGTTAGTTATTATAAATTTCATTCACAAAATATTTTATTCTATTTGCGAACTATCCTTCTTCTTATACATAATATTCTCTACAAACAACATTTAACCCCATGGAGGAAGTGCTACCTAGTTGTTTGATTCTTCGATAGATCACCCCTGATTCACTAAAGAACATTTTCTTTGGTGGTCCATTGCTAATTTATGGATTTCCTATGCCACACGGACCTCATCTTCTTTCATAGTACACCTCTTCTTTCATGGACGCATTTCCTTTTCGAGCTACAAGAACCCCTCAAATCCCTTTTATGAACTGACTTTGAGAACTACTTCTCTTTCATAAAATTGATTCCCCATGAACTATTCTCCTTCCATAGAATCTCCCTCATAAAATACTTCTTATAACAGAATCCTTCCTTGTGAAACTCTTTTAGATTTACCCAAATTATTGCTGAAATGAGTCTGTACGATTAATTTACCTCACTATATAAAGATCTGATTAGAATTCCTTATATATTCAAATATATATGATAAGTTGTAAAATATAATTTATCTAAAAAATTAATATGTTACAACCTTCACTACAAACTATTTTGTGGTCTACATAATGCCATTATCCTTCATGGATGATGACATAATCCGAAATTGAAAACCCTTTGTGGTAGCCTAAATCAGCTACTCATACTACAAATGACATGGCTCCTGTAAACTACAATCTTCTGCAAACATCATGAATCACCGTCATACTCAATGCATTAAAACCATTCACATCTTTCTTGGAATATCATGACTTGAGTAATTCATCCATGATCCATTAACATTGGATATTCATCATCATATTTACATCATTATAATATTCATGTTGTATTGATCATCACTGTTCACCAATGCTAATAATTTTACAACAATTGAAATAAATGTAATCATATTATTTAATTGATAATTATTATTTACCTTTTAAAATCATTTGGAATGAAATACCATCAAAAAACAATGTGGGGTCCTTAATTCACTCAAGTATTATGATAATGAACTCCACATAGATAATACGCTCATGATGGAAAAAAATTTTATTTACTCCCCAATGCAATAAATATTCCATGTTATAAGACAGTAATATCGATAGATAACCAAAAATCATGAATTTATTATAGAATAAAAAAGATATGGTGGAATCAACCATACTAGAATATTGTACAAAGAGTACCCGATGTGACTCGAATTTTGTGGTTATTGTTTAAAATTCATATTTTATTAATTTTTTATTTCATATTTATGTTTTGTTTATTTATTTGTAGTATTTCTAACATATGAATTGTTTTCATATACAGGTGGAATATTTTGCTCGAGTTGGGGTGGTTTTCTCAATGTTGTTTATGTTAGTGAGAGATTGGACTATGAGGTCGCAGATGAGAGAATTAAAACAATGAAATGGGTTAGGAATGTATAAATAAATCGTGAAAAGGTGATTTACTGACACCTATTTAGTTTATTATTTCCCCATTTATCTAATATTTATAAATTACTTTCCATATCATTTTTTTTCAAATAATTGTTTAGTTAATTTACATGTCGTTTGGGAAGTAATATTTTTCTTTCAACATTCTAAAAAATCTAGAAAGAGAGAACCTGTTGGTTTTGGATGGGGCATTTCAAGAAGCATGGTGTTTCCTATTCCATCCAAATGGACAATTTTATCTCTTTTAAATCTTGTTTCAAACATTTGAAAGAAAAAACCACATCAAATAATCAATTATCGGCACCTCAACCCAATAAATAAACTCCTAAGTGTGACCCAAATGGTTTCTTTTAGTTTAAAATTTTCATTTTAGGTCAAAACACACATCACATACTCAAAACTATTTCAACACATTCTGATTTTTTCAATACATCAATAAAATGATACATATGTCATTTGTGATGTGTTTGAATGATCTTCACCTCAATCAAAAACATGGTGTGAATGGTATGATACTAAATGTGTCTTCTAATTTAAAATTAACATTAATTTTAATAAATAAATAGATGTGAGATACTAAAAACAAATTAAAAACATTCATACTATTTTTACAGTTTTGGAAAATGATACATATGTCATTTGTGACATGTATGAATTAGCCTCACATTAGTAATGTGCACTATATGATCGGTATGAGTCAAAATGTGTCATTTTATTTATAATTTTCAATAATTTTATAAAAAAACTGACATAATCAAAAAGGATTAAATGAATTAATATTGTAGTGATAAACTAGTAAAATGAGCCACATGTCATTTATTTATGTATAATAATCATTTTTACCTCAATTTGACACATGTTTTTCCTGGTTTTACTTCAAGCATGTATTCATATTTAAAATTTATATTAATTTTACTAAAAAAGAAAATTTTTATACTAAAAAATGTGAAAATCCATTCGTATTCTTTTGATCTATTAGGAAAATGATTTATAAGTCATTCTCATTGTGTATGAATTTTCCGCAACCCAATATAATACAAAGTATTCCCCATATAACACAATGTGTCAGTCATCTATTTAATATTGATACTTTAGTTGAAAAAGTTTGCCAATAATTGAAAAATAATAGAACTCACTCATATTATCATGATAGTAGATTAAAATCATTCATATTCTATTTTTGATGTATAGGAATCAATATCACATCAAACCAATACATGATGTTACAAGTATAACTCAAAGTGTGAGTTTCTAGATTAAAATTTCATTTTAGAAAAAAAAACATGTCATTATCAAATCATAGTAAACACATTCAGATTGTTTTGATAATTTAGTACGATGATCCATAACTCATTAGTGATGTGTTTGAGTTATCCTCACATATATCTGATGAATGGTGTTACCAGTATATCTCCAATTGTGTATTATTATTTAAAGATGAATGTAATTTTAGTAAGGACAATTGAAAAACTAAAGATCAAGAAAAATCATTATTATTGTTTTTATACTCTAATAAAATTATTTATAATTAATTTTTTATGGTTCGGAATTATCCATAGCTCAATCTGATATGTCGTATTCTATAATCACACAAAGTTTTTATTTTTAATTAAATTTGGAATTAATTGTAGTAGAAAAGATATGTGAAATAATCATAACCATTTAAACAGATTAAAAATATTTTAATACTATAAGATAATGATATATAATTAATTTTTGACATGTAGGAATCATCCACAACTCAATCTGATTCATGGTGTATCCTTTATAACTCAATGTGTTTGTTATCAGTTTAAACTTTTTATTTGAGTTCGACAAGTGTGTCACTCATTCAAAATATCAAATAACCTACGATTATCTTGATAATTAAAAAAATGAATCATAATTAATTTTTTACTTACATGAATCATTGTCAATTCATACCAACACCTGATGTGACCAGTATGACCCAAAGTTTGAGTTTCCAGTTTAAAATTACATTTTTTAAAAAAAACTTGTGGAATTATCAAAAACAAGAAAAATATTTCATATTTTTTTTATATTTAATGGATACAATCTTTAATTCATTTTAATGTTTACGAATCAGTAACACCACAATCAGACACATGGTGTTATTGGTAATACTCAAAGTGTGTCTTTTTGTTTCAAATTGTTATTAATTTTACTAAAAAACATTTTATATACTCAAGACCCTAAAAAATCATTCGTATTGTTTTCTTTGTTCAAAAAAACAATCCCTCGGTTATTTTTGATGTGTATGAATTATATGAACCTCAATCTGATACACCTTATTCGCGGAATGACTCAATGTGCCTGTTATTATTTTAAAATCAACATTTTATTTAAAAATGTGTGTCACTCACTGAAAACCATGAAAACGTGATCTGATTGTCTCAAAAATTTGGTAAAACTATTTAGAAGTCATTTTAGATATGTTTGAATAAATATCATCTAAAACTAGCACAAGATGTGACTTGTATGACTCAAAGTGCGTGTTTTCTATTTAAAATGACATTTTAGTGAAAAACACATTTGATACACTCAAAATCGAGAAAAAACGTAGTATATTTTAAATACATTAGGAAAATTATTCATTAGTCATTTAGAATATGTATGAACCAAACTAACCTCAATCAGATACATGGTGTGACAGGTAACACTACATTAGTGTCTTTTTATTTCAAATTTACATTTTAGAAAAAAAAATGACTTACTAAAAACCATTTAAAAACATTCTAATTGTATTTATACTTTAGAACAATGATCCATTAGCCATTTGTGATGTGTAGGAATCATCCACAACTAAATATGATGCATAGTGTTCCAACTATGACTCAAAGTGTCTGTTATTAGTCTAAAACTTACATATTAGTTCAAATCATGTTTCACTAACTAAAAATTGAGATAATGTGATCAGATTGTCTTGATACCTTATGAAAATGTTTTATAAGTCATTTGTGATGTTGAAGAATAAGTCTCAATTCAAACAGATACATGATGTGACCATTATGACGCAGAGTGCATGTTTTCTCATTAAAATAACAATTTAGTAAAAAAGGAATGTGAGATACTCAAAACTGAGAAAATGGATTCATATTTTTTCAATATATTCGAAAATTGATCCATGATGTTGATTTTTTGATATGGGGTCACAAGTGTCCTAAGAAATGAAAGATTATTGTTCTTAAATTTTTATAGATTTTCATTGAAAATGTATAATATGGTGTTTTTTTGGCATTTGTGATATAAATTGACTTTTGATTTCATTATTAATTTTCATACATGTGTTTTTTTAATATAGGTGTTTTGTTGTAATGTGCTCTAATTTCAATAGTATACTACATTAGTAGGGCCTTTATCAATGTTATTTCTAGTGATGATAAAGGTAACACTTTATCTTCACTAGCAAAATCATTGATAAAGGGGTCCCTTTATCTACTCTTTTTGTATTAATGATAATGGAACCCCTTGAACATTTATTTTTTAGTACTGACAGTGGGCTCCCCCATTAAATGGTGCTTAAGACAACATCACTATTTTTAGTGATGTTAATATCCATTTTTCACATTGTTAAATGGACTATCAGTGATAGTTCTAGGTTAAAGGATCATGAAAATAAGTATTGGGTGTGCCTATCGTATTCGAAAACGTTAGAGTCTACAATATGTTATCACACCTCTAAAAGTGAGTTTCATAGTGGATATAAATATTATCACTGAGTAGATAAGTTTAATGAGTATACTATGATCTTGATGATATAATGCTCTATAAAAACATTGTGTTCAAGTATTTTATTTTCACATCACTACACATCTTGAATGAAACACTCAATTTTTAATATTCAACAATTAAAACTCTGATTTATTGTTGTCTTTAATTTTTTTAAATTATTATTCACCCCTCCCTAAATTCATTATTTCCTTCAAGGGAGATCTAATAAATTTGTGGTCATCCCAAGAAAAGTAAAACTAGGATTGATGCATTTTCTATTTTTGTATTTTAAAAATAAATCATTAGTAATTTTCAGAATACCTCATAATAATATGGTGTAATTTTCTTTGTTTGGTCCCTTTTAACAAGTTTTTAAGATATTAATATCTCTATAAACTTCTTATTTTGTCATTATGAGGACACCACATGTCAAATTTACCTAATGTGTATTAAAACATGTAAAAAATAATTAAAATATCATTTAACTATGATTTTACATAATATCACGTTTTTTATAGGTTTTAATCATCATTAAAATGTTTTATAGCATTAAATCTCTTACAGTACCATTTTTAGTCATCTCGAGTTATCAGAAAGTCGGATTACTGTGGTGTTTGTTCCTACATCTCAAAAACTAATCATCATTCATTGTCCTAGGATTTATATGAAATTGAAGGTTATTTTATTGTTTTAAACTCCTGAAACCTGTTTTAAAAAACATTAATATCTTTAAAAACTCATTATGTTGTCATTCTAAAAACAAAACATGATAGATTAATGTGTTTTCACTTCATACATATCATAAATAATTCAAAGATCATTGTCTTGTGAGTTATCAAACATTTATGGTTGTTTTCTATGTGATTATGGTCACATAGATTTTATATTGTTTAAAAAAATAATTACATATTAAGTCATGAAAAAATAGAGTATTAAAGATATTTATGTCATTAAAAACATCTTTTAGGGAGTCAGTACCATGAAAACATGCTCAGATTACCGGGAAATATTTGTATAACTACCACTGATTGAATTTTTTATTCTTGAATAGACAACACATCACTATGAGATATGTTTTTTTTTCGAATGAATGAAAAATTCTCATTTAGTGTTTTAAAATTCTAAAAAAATCGGTGTAACTTTCATAACCAAACAAACCATGATCTAATTTTGTGTATATTCCAACATTTCAAAAATAAGTTATCTACCATTTTTATAATATTTCAAATAATACAATGTTTTTTCATGTTTTAATGTGGATACTATTACTATAATTGAAAAATAAGTTAGTGTTAAAATTTGAAAGAAGTAATATTAATCTAGGTATATTTTCATAGTTTTGACACCCCAATGCAATTTGTTAAAGACTAATAAATTTTTTTAAAATAGTATTCCATCATTCAAATTAGAAACCACATTGAATTGATCTGATTTCAATTTGATAAGATCAAAAATAATTAAAACTACATTATCAAAATATTTCATTTAATTTGATTTAATTTTATTAGGTTTTGATTACTGGATGCATTTTTTAGAGTTTTAAAAAACTAAAAGTGCATATTTTGACTCTCTTGAGTAAACCACAACCTAGATTGATGTGAAATATATGCATAAATTTAGTTAGTGGTCATTGTTATATGGTTTCATGATAATATTAACAATGTTACCTTGGTTTTGAGATTTTAAAGCATGTTTTTTGTGACATTAAAAAAATTAAATACAACTTTTTTATTTTTAGTACACCAATCATCATATTTACATGAAATATATTCTAAAATATCAAAAATAATTTAATGTATTGTTATAACCATTTTTTTTAATTTTACCTATTGATAATATATAGATTTAATTGGTGTCTTGTTAAATTATTATGGATTAATTTAATATGGTTTTTGGATTAATGAATTTTCATATGGTTGAAGAGGTTTTGAAGAAATTATTAATATGCATAGTTTCGGGAGTTGAGAGAAAAAGGGTCTAAAGCTACATCTGGAGTAATCAACTACAATAGCGTGTATATGCAGGAACAAACATTTTTCTGACAGAGCACATTACTAAAGAGAGGAATGAAAATAAGATTGGTAGGAGACCCCCAAACTTCAAAATAATTTTTTAGGGGGAACATGGGCTTAGTAACCACCAAAAGATTGATAGAACAACTGATGTTGGACTTGAAAATCACTTGTTTTTTTATTTTTAATAGGTAGAGCCATGTTATCTAAACAAAGGCATGCATTTGATCAGACCATGATACTCTTATTTACGCATATAGTGATATATTAAATTATATTCTCTTTCACTACACACTACATGTGAAACAGGTGGCTGATTTTTGTATTGGGGTTTTAAAATGTCTTTTTTATAAAATGGATTGGGTACTGGTATTTTTAATAAGGGGATCCGAAAAGCATTAACCCCATTTAGTCTTCTCCCCATGATAGGAAGCCTGAATAGGGTTCACCCATCATGTGTGAATTTTATGAAGGAAGCGTGAACCCTCTTCATGCTTCCTCCAAGCGTGGTTTATCCCTTGGGGAGGCTATGACCTTCCCTTTCATGTTGGGTGTGTTTAATTTCTAGGTTTCATTGGAACTGTACCTCTAAGTACCTATAATATATAAAAAAATACTAACACATATTAACTAAATAGATACAAATATAAATAAGATACTAAAAAATATTAATAAATATCAACAAATATTTTTCAATATATATCAAAATTAAATATAAAATAACAATCTTTACATAAAACTATATAATTATTCATGAATAATAATAAATATAAAGTATATATAACAGTAAATATTACATTAATATTGATAAATTTTTATAAATTTTTAGTATATTGAGGGTGGAACCCTATCATTAAGAATATAAATATTAATTAAATATTACTGAATTTAAATAAGTATTTATTAAATATTAATAAATTTTAAATAAATATTAATAAATGTTAACAATTGTTAATAAATATTAATGAATAATAGATATCAAATAAATAAATATTCATAAATATTAATAAATATTACAAAATATAAGTAAATATTAATATTTATGAATATTTTTTAATATTTAGCAACATCTAGTAATATTTATTGATATTTATGAAAATTTATAAATATTTAATTGATATTTAGTCATATGTATTTATATTATCACTATTTTATAATAAATTTAAGATGGTTGTTTATTATATTAATATGTAGTGTTATAATCAATATTTTATATAATACATAATCATTTTAAAATAAATTTTAAATTCTAATAATATATATTGAATTCAAAATAATTCAAAAAATTAAAACTTAATAAAGAATTGATGAATAGTAATTATTCTACATATATATATAATAAAACTAAGTATTAATATGAATAGAAAGTAGTAAAAATTGATTTTGATTATTTTTTTATAACAGTAAGTCACTTAAGGAAGAAACAACATAAATTTTTAAATGATAACAATAAGGCACATACAACATATATCATCCATCTAATTTCAATCTAATATACGTTTGTGGGCTGGATGCTCTTATGTCCGACAACAAGTCTTATATTGGATGCATACATTCCGTGTTTGTCAACTTATCTCATATGGCGTACGTTTCACTTGTATATCATCATCAGTAGCCACCTTTGTATCCTCTGGCATGACATGTGGTGGATATACAGTCTTTCCACGTATACCCTATCATGCCACTAAGGATAGTGGATGCTGGATGGAACTCTCACCAACCTATGATGAAAATGGATGTCGTGCTGCATATTTCTATAATATAGGGCCTAATAATGCATTTAAAATAGACCATTCATTGTCTATATCTACCTCTGGCTATGATTGAGAAGATAGAGTAGTATATGAATGATAATGATGAACAATCTCATCCTACGCAACATTATCATCCAAAATTGGTTCGTTACCACTTGTACATATATATCAGGCTTAGCATTGTTAACATCATTTGGTGGATAAAAGAAAATTCCTTGATAAATATCTTCCATAGAAAGAATCAACATTGTCGCAGCTCAATGAAAATACATTTGGTCAAATGAGTCTCTCTATACTCGATCAGATCTTTGAATGAGATGAGTGATATGTGCATCCTAAAAAAACAAATTCCATTGTTATATAATGTTAATAAAAAATATCTTTAATTTTTGAAGGATTAATGATTACCAAATCACGAAATACTAGTCCATGTAATGTACGAAACATTACTGGGGACCTGCAATGCCACAATGAATAATTCATTCGGTTCAATAAATGCATACATATTGTCCCCACCCCTCATAATTGGGACTCATTTCATCTTTTCCATAGATCCATATATCATGAATGATACAACCTCCAATAAAATCCTCTCTTTATTAAAATATTTAGGTAATGAATTGAAGGTAAATGACTTGGTGGGACAGGAGTGGGATGAAGGAATTTGAAATGCCTCATAACTCTGTTAGTCTGATTCTACTCAACAATATGAAAATGAAACAATGAGAACAAGTGGGAGTTGGTAGCATGAATCATCAAAAAAATAATGTGGAAGAATCTGGATGATATTATCAGCATATGACATCCATGTAATCTGAAAAAAAATGAATAATAAATTAATAAATGATGATATGTCATGTAATGAATACATATTTAACAATATAAATAATAACCACATATAATGTTTGGCCCAAGGCTGTCCGATATAAGTATTTTGTTGTGTACATAATGTCTGGCAATATCTGAATTTCTATGTGCCTAAATCCACCTATAGTTAACATAGTTATTGTTACGTTTCATAATAGAATGTTATAAAATTACGTTATACATTATAAAGAAGGACTAAAATAACCATGTCTATGAGGAGACTCTATTAAAATATCTATAGGCTGTGACACACAATAATTTGGAGCCAAGTGAGGGACTTGACCCCATATCAACATTTATAGAAGAATAACTCATCCTGTGATCTGCATCTTATCGATGTGACATGAACTGCATAGATCCTTATATGTATATGCAAGACAATAAAACCCCCAGATATACCAACCTTCCCAGTCAAAATCCTATAGTTTAGGAAAATACATTAGATGTACCAATATAGTGTACTGATCAATGAATACCATACCACAGATCAATCTAAAAATATATGCACGTGTAAATAACAACATACTGATCTCATCGGAATACTCTTCTAGACGGGTGAAGTGATGGTCTAACCAGGGAAAGTGTAATATAAAATCCATTATGGACCTTCCATCATCATGGATCTCAATACCTAGTAATCTATGATGAATATATGACCAATCTACTCTAACTCGTCTGGTCACAACTGCACTGTCGATGGGGAGTTCCAGCATAATGGACACATCTTAAAGTGTAATTATCATCCCCCTCTATAAAATAGAATTTATGTGACTCTAGGATACATCTCCCTATAAGCACAACAATGATATGATGACCACAAGAACTTGACCACTGGTGTTTGTAGCCCTGTCATAGCACACTGTTACCTTAAAGATCCTCTTTTCTCAATCAATGATTACAACACTCCATCTTGATGTCTCATGTATAATCTGATCAATGTCAATTTGGAAATGCTGAGTAAAACACATTCCATTTTCCATCCTTCGATAGGACATTCCGGAATATTCAATAAAGTACTGTACACATATATAAAATTTCTCTTAAACATACCATGTGATCGGTAATTTGTGCACACCCTTGAGGAGCGATTTTTCCTCTCTTCTATATTAGTGTTCATAAGTCCATGTATCCTACCACCATTATATGATTATGACCATTTTCCTTTGAAATCGACATCAGATATTCATACATATATTCATCAAACCTTTGAATATTTTTAATACGATGAAAAAATTATTATTTTTATGGATTATATGCTTAAACCCTAAGAGAATGATGTGTCAAAAATGATATTAAATATTATTTCAAAAAATGAATGAATAAAAAACAAACACAAATTCTATATTTCCTTCTATATTACATCATATATGAAATCCTTATGCACCTTACATACAATATTTCTAATAAAATATCAATGATAAGCATTCAACTCCCTCAATATAACTCCATCACTATTTATTTACTCCATAATCACTTAATGGTGAATAGATATCTGACACACCCCCTGGTTTTGTGTGACATGAATGCATATTCAATCCCAAAGAAAAATACATGACTCAAAATTATCTTTTTAAACAACATTGAATAAAAGTGGTATAGTATCACAAATACCATTGTATGTAGATGTAATAAGTAGAACACCTATATAATTTCCATAATGTAAAGTTACATCGACCTAAAAGAATAGTTTACATTATGTAAAAGAAGCAATGGATGGCCTGAATGCCCAATAAGTAATATTGAAAATCACATATTATCAATAAAATCAATGATTGGGGGACACATACTCAACATTTTCCAAATGATAAATAATATAATTATTTAGAGTCAAAAATTGCATTAGTTGTGGCGACAATGAAAAAGATTCATCTCAATCACCATACCCTTTTACAATTTCTCTATATTTTTTCAATCGAGACTTTGTTGTAAGATATCTTATATTAAATGGACTGTTGAATTTTTTCATATAAAGGGGAAATGGGAATATAATTACATGTTCATATCATATCTACAATAATAAATGGCATAAACTTCGCATCATGTGAAGAGTGATACTACAACATGATTTGATGCACACACTTGTATGGGCCTTTTAATTTGGTTATCATGAAACATGAAAAAAATATATCATATATTTCCCTGAATATAAATTTACATTATGAACCGTATTTTTCACATCAAATGAGATATTTTTTATTCAAAGACTTATCAACCACAAATGTGAAATTCTGATCTATGTGGTACTATGTTATCATATTTTTCCTGGTAAGATTACATTCAAAGTCACACCAATGATAGATACCATTATTAGTCAATGTAGATTTATTCCAAATGATTCAATGGAATTAAGAAACCGGTATAATGAAATCCCAAACAAAATGTTTTTCAAATAAAACTCCTTAAGCTAAGGAACTCAATAATAAAAGATGATACCCACTAACTGGTGGATTATGTGTATGCCTTCCTATAATAAGAGAATCTGATGGTTCATTCCTCACATCACCCTACTATTGATGTATGTCTATCATATGTACTTTATAGGGTTCATTACCCATATCACCCTCACCCTAATCATATCGTGATTCATTAATAGATACGTCATCTATAGATAAAAACTTGTTCACTATATTATCTGTACACAAAGGGTTGTCCCCTACCTTTCCTTCCAAATATTGATCATCTTCATCAAAATTTTGTTATATAACATATTTCATATGATGAGATAATTAATAAGATATTTTTTTAAGGATTGGATTCTATATAGATCATAAAACATTGTTCTATAGTAGTAGTTTTCACTATATAAAATTCAGAAAGCACCACATTAAATTCCATCAAATAATTAATACATTATTTTTTGAATAATAAAGATACATCTATCCAATCCTCATCATTGGATAGAGTGTACTTGGTTTGCCATAGACTTCTAGGACAATGAATACGTCGATATGTTACTAAAATAACCCATTGATCAGCCCTCAAATTCTACTAACTAAGAATCTTATTGATAACGTCATCCAATATCGTACAATTATGAAGATTTTATACCCTTTTAGGTGGAAAAATATAGCTAAAACCCTTCGTGGTATAAATACATCATCGCTTCAACAAATTGCAAAAACATGATTACCTAGAAAAAACTAATTAATAAAATATTATGTAATACAGGAAAATTTTAAATTATTATTATTTGTTATGATTGAATAATTGAAATGATCTTAATAAATTTTACAGGGATTGATTTATAATTATTTTATAAACAAACCAAAACCTAAAGGGACACATTATGCACAAATTAACTCAAATTTCAGCTACCATAAATCTCTTATCAATCATGGAGTAAAAATACAGCTCCAAACAGTAACTGCTCATGAAGAACACCCTCGTATTAAAATAATTCTAAATTTAATGTGATGCAGTCTATTTTTTTAGATACATATCATTTATAAGATGAGTGTAAGTTCCTTACTTAATTTGAGAGAGGGATGACATGAAAGTCATCAAAAAGGAAAAATATTGAAATTATTACATATTATATTACTGAAAAATTGACATGCATTTTCAATCATATATTGGCCAGTCATCTCAAGATCATCCAATTATTATAAATTATATAATGAAATAAAAAAATTAAACATGCACATTCAAACATACATTATATGGTTATATTATGATCTAAAACATTCTAGATTACTAATATTTTTTTGAGATATTTATTATGTTCTAAATCATGTCCATTTATATACTATATTTAATAAAATATATATATACATATATTTATATTCAAACTATTGTGAATATGTTTTAGGGTTACATATGATAAACTATAACTAAAACCTCGATTGATATAAATAAACTCAATACTAAAGTATATTGATGGTTATATTGTTACCAATGAAAATAAAATAAAATGTTAAATATATTTTTACAACATCATGAAATGTTTAATAAATTATAATTAATTATGAATAAATAACCATGACGCGATCTGGAGACAAATTATATGGATTAGTTTATCATTATTTATAAGATAACCAAAACTTGGGGGTGAACTCCTAGAATCTATATAATCATATATGTTAGAAACCACCAGTCCAATTTTTAAAAAATTCCTATTTTCTATCACCTCTTGTGAAATGCCTCTTTCCACACAATTTTTGTTGAATTCCTTTTTTCACAATGTTACTTAGATGAATGTGAGGCGATCCAGGTGTATAAAATACATAACATTTTTTTGCAGACATGCATGTCCTTACATACTTAGAGAGGGATGAATCACATTTCATCAATGTGGGAAACAAAATTACATTTTTTAAAATTATTTAACAACATATGAAAAAAATGGAAAATTCAATTCGGAATAGGTCAGTCTGCAAACATGATTTTTGGTATAATTATTATGTTATAAATATTTCATGACATTAAATATAACATGATCTTATATATAATAAATATCTACAAATAATTTCCAAAATTTTAAATTTTTAATGTGTCTGTGTATATATATATATATATTTATTTAACAACAATATTTATTAAATTTAATTGAACGTAACATAATTTATATAAACATGTTTTTTTTCAATTTTAAAAATTTTTATATGAATATATATATATATTTTCATTTTTCTACTTTTTAAAATGTAAGAAATTATATTTAATAATTTATTACATGGAAGGAAAATTATTAATACTCAATATAATTTAAAATTATTACTTTTAATAAACTATTTTTATACAATTAAAAAAATATTACATATATATTTTAATAATTTGAATATGAAACTAAATATAATTAATATATTTTTCATAATATATATATGTTTCTAATTTCTACCTATACTAATAGAATATTTAAACATTAATAACATAATATTTCTGTAAATATAAATTAAATTTTATACATAACATTTAAATTTTATAAACACCTTATTTAGATTTTATAAACATATCGTATATCATAAATCATAAAAAAGCATTAATTTATAAATCTATACATTAAGGAATTGATATGTATTAAATAAATAAATCATACACACGCAATAAAATTCATTTTTTCAATCTAAATATTAAAGAAAAATTTTACCATTTAAAAAATGGTTCAAATATATATTGATATAGAAATCATGTAGAGCTTCACCAAAAACAATCATAGGAGAAGAATGAGATATGTATGGTGCATCACATTAAAAAAATATTTACTTGATGTGTGAACCCCATTCACACATATATTTTCCATTCCGTGATGGAAGGGTGAACCCTATTCACACTTCCTTCATAGATCAAAATAGTGTGAACTTCGTTCACGCTTCTTGGTTCCCCTTTTTAAAAAATCAAGAAACCTATATTTCATATAATAAAACTAAAAACCCATTAACTAATTTGAAAACATGGAGGTATCCATGCATAAAGCCAAATATTCATAAAGGATAGCCACACAATACATCATTGTGAAGGAGTTAATCCATGAATAGATACACACATGAATAGGTTGTATGGGCCTCCACATGAATTTCATTTTGAGGCATTAGTTTACATTCCCAAACATGCGCGAAAAATAGTAGATTCACATGTATAAACTAACATGGGAAGTGGTAGTATCATATGTGTAGAAGAAGACATAATATGTTTCCTGTAGTGAGAAGTATTGTGAAGCTCATGTAGTATCCTTCAAGTATGTGATTGAAGTACAATGATGGTTTCATAACAATATCTTTGAATAGTGTGTACACGTACACAATGAATGTAGAGAAATTTTCATGCAGTACTGAAAACATGGGGCTACGCAAAAAATTATTGTGAGCAGCTAAGTCACACTTTTACCTCTATAAAAAAAGAGAAAAATAAACAAAAGTTTTTATAAGACTTATAACAATTAACAGAATACTAATTCACAAGAATCTATTAGATATTAGTGAAGAAGATGTATACATATAAAAATGGGGTGATAAAAAGAAATGAAATTGATGTGATCTATGTGAAACCCAAGTGTTATTATAAAAAAATCATCTTTGGGGTGTTTTAATAATTTAATGGGGATTGGATTTTTATATTTTGGGATATGTAAATGGACTGTATTTGTTTTGTTTTACCCGAAAAGCACCATATCACCTTTAGGGGCCTTACAAAACACAACTTCATGTGATGTTTTTACCCCTCCCCATTTATACACCCGCAATTACCTTTTTTTATTTATAAATTTATCTATATATATATAATTAAATATATTTAGAATTATAAATATATATTTATATAAATAAATTTATGTTTATAAATATATATTTATAATTATATATATATATATATAATTTTATTTATAAATATATATATATATATATAACTATATAAATATAGATCTATATATAGAAATAAAAAAAATTTCACACATTAAATATATATTAATATATATATATATATATATATATATAATAAATGTAAAATTATTTGGTGTTTAAATGTATATTAAAATATATATAATTATAAATGTATATTAATTATATATTTATATATTTTTTAATAATTTTATAATTAGAAATATAAATATATTTATAAAATTAAAATTATTTATTTATAAAGAAGGATTTATGATAATATAATTATATTTATATTTATATTTAAATAGTTATTAAAATATAGTTATTATTTATATATTTATTGATACAAATAAATAAGAATATAAAAATATTAAATATAAGTTCAATTATAAATATAATTTAAATTTATTTATATTAAAAATTTATAACTATATAAATTTAAATATATTTGTAATTATATAATTTTTACAATATATATACAAATAAACATTAAAAATATATTTATATTAAAATATATTTAAATTTATATAATAATATGAATAATAATTTATAATATAATTTATAATTTATAATATAATTTGTATTTAATAATTTAATTACTATAATAGAAAGATTAAAATAAATAAATAAATGCATATAATTATAAATATATAATTATATACATATAATTTATTTATTATTTTAATATATTTACTTTATTTTTGTATTTATTTAAATATATAACGTTTTATTTATAATTATAAAAATATTTTTAAATAATTACCTGTATATATAGTTATAAATATATAATTATATATCTATATATATCGTAAATAATAACATTCAACAATAATAACATAATTAATAATATTTCATAACATTTGAATTAATAATATAATACTTAATAATAAATATGTTAATAATTTATGTAAAATGTAAATGTAATGTTTTTAAAAAATAATGTTGGTATCTTGTATTTTAGTTTCTTTTTACTATATTTTTTAGTTTCTTTTCATTTTTCAATAATTTTTTATATGTTTAGTTAGTGTGAAAATTTTTATTTAGTCTTTATTCAAAGTTTATAATTTATATGTGTTCGAAGTTACCTACATGATACATAATACTGTTACATGTATGTGACTTTGAATGACTCTAAATTATAAAGTATAAATACAATCTATATGAAATTTTTCATAAAGACTAAACATATAAATATTTATTTTAAAATGATGTTAATTTTGAAAAAAACTATTAATGAAAAATAACATTAGTGGCACAAAATATCATTGTTTCAGAACAAATAATTTCTACATAAATTATTTTACATTCCCTTGACTACTTGAAATGATATCTATAACAATAAAATAAATCAATTTTGATGGTATAAATCTCATTAATAGTAGTGAATGGAATATCAAAGTAATTTATAAGTAAATATTTTATGTTACAAAAATATTACAATTTCGATTCCCTTTACTACCACATCGTGGAATATGAAGCTAATTCCCCCTCTACACCCAACATCCATTTTTCAATAAAGTCATAGCTATAGGTGTCGGTTCCTTCTCATGCAGTGCTGCGAGTGCCTCCTCATGTTGTTGTGTAGATGAGTGGCCAACTTCATTTGTGGAAGACAAAAAATACTCATATGTTGAGCCATATAGACCTATATATCCTAAATATTGAATAATTTTGATATCAAATAATTCATAAATGGTGGCAGTGGGGGACACCACTATATCTGTTACAACACCCATGTCGATCTCCATCACCATTATTTGAGGTAGAGACAACATGTGTGGCACATCAACCTCTCCTAGAAATGCAAGATCCTATGTATTTTGTGATTGATTTTTTGTCTGTGGTGCAACATAATTTTTGGGAGCCTCTCAAATACGTTTATATTATAACATCTTCCCTCACTGAAGTCCTCATCTCTGTCCTCTGACTGCTGGTGGTGGGAGTGATGCATCATTCTCAGAAAGCAGAACAAGCACAACATCATTCTTGGGATATTTAACTGGAGAATTTGTAATGAGATATAAATATGTATCCTCACCATATACACTCTCACATATAAAATGAAGATGGTCTCTAAGATCTATAAGATTTGGGTGAACTATATCATGCTTAATAAATTCCTCCTCCTGACGATCTGTCATATATACTAGCTGATCAAGGCCATCTAACTACAAATGAAGTAATAGTCAGATTAACTCAAAACATGATCTAAAGCATATAATAAATCATATTAAAAATACAAATTATGTAATTCATATCCCATGACATGTAAGGTACATGATAATTTTCCTTCAGTATAAATATGCATAATCCCTCTAATCATCTAACTAATAGTGTGCTATGGGATATCCGTACTGAATGTTTATGTATTGGGAAAAAATATCCTAATACTCAATATAACATACATTATAATGTGGTCAATATATTGTCTGTCTACCTATAGTTATAATGAAATCTAACCCACAAAAATGTCTTGGTTCCATGAGGATATGTTGCATATAGCCACCCTGGCCCATGGCTTGGTCTGTCTAGTTCCACTCAATGATGTGAAAGTGGATAAGTACCACCACTACATAATAATCTATAATAATAGCTATGTGGTATGGTTGAAGTGACGTGTAGAAATAACCTATAAATGGGGTCCATGAAACCCAAAATGATAAATAAAAAAGGAATTAAAAATAGAACGATGATGGTAATAAGATAAAATGGAAATTTACTAAAAATTAATAACAAATTTATAGTTTCTATAATCTTTTTTAATATTATCATACATCAAGAAACATTACAAAGTCAAATATCCATCAAAATCTATGCACAATATGTCTCAGAGTATATTCATAATGTTGACCCTGATTTCACCAGGTTAAAAATATGTAATATATGGTAATTTTATAAAATAAATTAGAAAATTTACTATATATCTTAAATTAATGATGTAAGGATACCATAGTCCCCAAGGATAGTTCAAAATGGGTTTTGGAGAGTACTGAGACAAATCAAGAATTGGTGAATGGAAAATTCTCCCCAAACCTATATTTATTACAAATCCATACTACCTAAAATCTATAGTGCATCATCTCAAGAACTATTATAGAGATATCTATATAGATTTGATAATATAGTAGAACCCCAATTGTATCAACCCATATGGTCATGATTCTCATGTAATGGTAGGTACATCATATGTATCAAGGAGGTGGAGTAGTCAACACCCAACACGCCTCTGATTAGTCACATATTAAATGCATGTGTGTTCCAAATAAACATATCATTATCTATATCATCACGAATGAAAATTAAATCATCCTCAAGTCACTCCATGCACCCGTGGGAACTGTAAAGGACATGTGGTATGCTGATAATGTCAATGCTCAGTAGATGATGTATGACTCTACAATAGTCTCCAATAGTGGAACCAGTAACATCCTGATAGTGAATGGGTAGACATAGCATATAGGAAATGTCATCTATTAAGGTCCATATCCCCATCATGGAGATGAAATTTTTGTGTCTTTGTATGCCATTTAATCAACCAATGTTGAAATCAAAAGTGGATCAATGGTCTTGAAGTTGTAAATAGAGACTCCATAAAATCCAGCATGTATGAGTTCTGGAAAAATACATGTTGGAGGTTCATTAGGATGAATATGATGTGTTCCCAGAATAGAGAGATGTCAAATAGGTCCCTGTGCTAACACATATTGAAACACGTGTGACTACTAAGCAGATAACAAGGGTAGATCCATCTGAATGTATGAATAATAAAACATTACTTTTTTAATCTATTTAACTCATTCGTAGTTTTATGATTTGGTATAAAAGACTTTTTATGTTTCTTTCTGGTTTTTCATAAATATGAATTATGTTATTTCATGTGACCACATATATTCTTTGATATGAAGTTATTTTTAAGTGAAAGTTTAACTTGTGGATAAATGGAGATATACTCTAACAAAGAAAAACAGAGAATCATATTCATGAGACATTAAATTATTTTCAAATGTTATGAATTTTTTGTGAAAATGTTTATAAATGTGATTTGATCAAACCATTGAAAAAAATTTAAGATGAAAAAACTATATTAATATAATATTTTAGTTAATCAGATGTGTTTATAAAATGATGGTTTTAGTTTCAGATTATTTTAACCGACATTTTTATTTCAAAAATTAATTCAAACCCATCTGGATTCTTATACTCTCACAAAAAGATGGTGATAATGAAATTAAATAATTACATATAAAAATATTTAAAATCAATAATAAATTACATGAATCATTTTAACTATTAAATGATTTCACAATTTCTATAGGGTAATGGGTCCTTATGTGACCATCCTATATGCATTTATTTCACCTCTGTCTAGGTGCCTCTTTGTTGGGGTAATCCGTTTCATTCTGAATGGGGGCCGAATTTAGCATCCCCTTTGTTCTCAATCTATTCATATTTAGTAGAACCATGGGTGTTACATCAGATAGATAGAAATGCTAATATTCTCTATTCAGTATTCATAATGAAATATAGCAGTTTCTAATACTCTATAGTCAGTAAAATGATCAATGGACAACCGTCAAGATATGGGTATTGAAGCGCATATTGCAATCACATGCATGAAAGGATAACATAATGATTTAATGTTTCTTCAATCATAGCATCACAACTCTAGTAAAATGAATCAACATGACCAACAATAACAATTATTAAATCTAGGTCCTTGTGAACTTGAAATCATTACACCTCATAATTAAATGAAGTTACTCAAAATTTCCCATCCGCTAGAATAAATATATATATCTCGCATAAGAAATGGTGGCCATATCATATCCCCGTATTCAGACCCTCTTCAACATGAATTTATCATTCCAAAAAATACATTACACTATGATAGAATGACTCTTGTATTAAACCTATAATTTATATTTAATACATTATACTAATATTATATTATAATTGTATCTCTTCTAATTAACATATAATCTAATATTATTAATTACATGTGATGTTTAATTTTTCCACTCCATAAAAATATATTAATACATTCTACGATGTTGGTCATCATATATCTATATCTCCTCCCATAATCATTCAATAATGATCATTTATGATTTTTAATTCTAATTATGTGAAAAAAACATTGGGATTTTCATGGTGAATATCATATAGATTCTACTGCATCAATTTTATTGAGTCACATATTCTAAAAAAAGAAGTAATCAAAGGATATATGACAATAAATATGAAAATGATTTAAAAAATTATATTCATACTTATTATTATTATTTCATTCTTCATAGACTTTTCCTTGAGCTTATTTCTCAAATTGCTAGAAATTTATCGAATATAGTATCAATGTTGGCATTGGTTGGTATCCATGTGAGACCCTAAACTGTACTACCACCTTGATTTCCCAATGATGATATGAAATAATGAAAATCTATTATATTCCAGTAAGGAACTCTCTATAGTAGACCCTAAACTATATACTTAATGAGAATTTATATATCTTTAATATATAAAATACAAATTCTATAGGGTTTGACTAACATATTGTATGGAAGCAATCAATATTGTTCTAGTATAAGTTCTATATAAAAATGTGTCATCAAATTTTATAAATAGATTTTAATATCTAAAATTAGCCACACATGGCACAAATTTTTCAAATAGTCTATAAAACACAACCATCAACTTATAAAATTAGATGTGTTAGTTAACATATTTAATAATATATAATTTTATAAAACATGGTTTTTATGGAATAAAATATCTATACATTGTGATTAAAATTGATAATATTCTTCCCAATCATAAAAAATATTCACAATAACCTTATTTCAGGACACACATGCCTTATAGTAAGATATTTGATAACCAAAAGTATTTTTTATTCGCTTCACCACCAAAATGACGTGAATATCTTGAAATGCTCCTATCATTAAAAAAATAGTTGAAACAAAGTTAATATCTAACTAAAAGTTTTTCTATAAAAATATTGGGTTCACACATGTGTGTGGGGTAAATTTAGTGGTGTGATAATAGTGAAAAGTGTTATACATTATAGCTCACAAACTCATCTGACAGTATGAACCATATTTTTCACTTCCATTCACATAATAATATATATTTGACTATTTTGAAACATAAGGATAATATATTTCAATGTGATATTGTTTTATCACAATTTTCATAATTTCTTTTCTATCAAATTCTCTTTCAATATTCATTACACATTCATTCGAGACTCAATTTATGGCACCATTAATTTCTATAAATTTTTTTATAGGGGCAATAATTGGCCAAAAAAATTGTGGAATTGATGTCATTCCTTTAGTCGATCATAACGTTAATAGTGTTGGATAGTTAAATATTCAGTTGAAACTTAGAGCATTGGGAAAAAATGGTCATCTACATGATCTTCTTCTTCAACATCCTCATTATTTTCTTGTTCTAAGTTTCCAACCTCCTCAAAATTGTCAACCAATGAATATAATGTACATGGAAGACATCCCATGGACACATAAATTCTTCTATGAGACATAAAAACATTAGGATATGAAGCATTGTATGGAGGATATTATGTAATAATGAACATTTTTGATGGGATATCTTGGTGTGTTATAGAATGAAGAAATGATATTGTATCATGATGTTGTGGTGGACCAACTTCATATTTACATGGAACCTCAATGGTAGTTATAGTGACATATAACACCATCATTTTATTCTTGGGTTAACAGTCAGCCGATGATTGTATGTGTTCCCATTATTCATCATCAATTATTGGATAGGCTACACGCCACAACCTATCATTAAATTGTATATTTCTATATACGATGGACTCAATCAATTGATTCATCATTAGTAATAACTTTAGATCAATTTTCATCGAAAATATTCCAATGTTTTATTGTCTCTGATAATCAAAACTCTTTCTATCTATATGAAATAACTAAAACATTGTTAAGTCTAAATTATTTTTCTGTTGCAATAAATATAGTGAGCCATTTTTATCCAAAATAATCTAGCATTATTAATTAAATATGATCTATGAAACAAAATATGAATTTAAAATATTAAATCATTTGGATAGAACACATAGTACATGAGGGGGATTTATCCTCACCATCTTATCTAATGTAAGTCTTTTTTATGTATTCATAATTCTTGTAATTGAGGTTGGAATCCTATTCCCTTCTAAAAAGCAATATGTTCAATCCATATTGATGTGTATATCTTTAAAAACACAACTAGTTTTTGTTACATACCATAAAATAGTATTCAAAAATATTCATACATATAACAGGCATAATATGCATGAGGTACACAAATGCGTCATGTAAATGAATATTGTTATATGATATTTTTAAACTCTAAATGAGTATTCTTGAATTGAATGATATCCAATCAAATTCACATTCCTAGCCATGGAAAACCACTATGAAATTAGGTGGTCCATCCCGAATTCCCTCTACCAAATTATACTTTACCCAGGAGACAATTCAATTCATGACAACTCTAAAACATAGTATGAATGAAATGCATAGAACCACTAAATTCAGGTTCATAATATCAATTAAAAATATAGGAAAAGTTAAATGAAAAAATAAATTCAATCCCATTACTAGAATGTAATGTAGGGCTCTACTCTAGAAGCAATTGATCATGTATAATCTAACATAACATCACTCATAATATAAAAAATTTAAATATATGAATAAAAATTATCAATTGATTAGTTTAGTAATTATAATTAATTAGTAATTAATCATTAAATACTCAGTACATTAGAACTAGGGAATCCTACATTATTCATTCATTAACCATTCATTAATTAGTCACTTTATTATTAATTTCATTTCAATTAATTTTTCCATAATATTTAATTAAAATTAAATAATACATTTTTTTTAATTATCTATTTGACTAATTTGAATAAATTAATTACTAATTAAACATAAGCGATTAAAAATTATAGTTAAGTAATACTATAGTATTTATTCACTACAGTTACATAACTAACAATTTTAGTTTATTAATTACTAAATAAAATTAATTACTTGATTAACTAATTAATAATTTCAACTAATAAAGTAAATATAAAAAATAACTTGTCAATAATATGAATTAATTAATTACTATAATAATGAATGAATTAGTAATTAAAATTAATTATTAAAAAATTAATAAATAATTTCATTTATGTAAATTATAATTACAATAACATAATTACTAATTACATTTTATTATTTAATTCATGAATTCCTTATTCAAGTTATGTAATTACTAAATATGTTTCCCAAGGTCCTTACAAGTGGCCTCTTGGTAAATCATCAAGTTTAATTTTGTTTAGATCATCCAGGATGTAATAATGGGGTGTAGTCTCCCAAGGGTATCTAGTGCTACAATAGTGGTCCTCATTTCCAATGTCATCAACTCATTTTCCATCAAGCAAGTCAATCCCATAATTATGTGCAATTTCTACTATAAAGTCCTACCAACATTATTTAAAGAAGACTGTAAATCTACTTGAATTATTAGGAATCTATGTTGCAATATGGTGTCATTAAAGGTGAATCTGTCCAAGCTGTTAACAGTCTAGATCATGAACTGGCTGGAGACGTCATCTATAAAACTCCATGATCCAACATCGCTCTTAAGACTAATATGGATAAGGTGTTCGATATAGTGGATTGGTTATTTATTATTGATGTAATTTTTAGATGGGTTTTTATAATGATTTTATTGACTTTATTATTAGATGTTATAGTTCTCCATGGATCCACATTTATCTGATGCGCAGGAAGTGTAGTTTTGTCAAGTCATTAAGGGGCCTAAGGCAAGTCGATCCCCTTTCTCCAAACATTTTCATCTAGGTTCAAGATTATCCTATAAGATATATAACATAGATTCTATCCAATGGTAACTTTTTCCTTTATGGTGAAAATAAAATATTAATAGTATTTCCCATATTCTTTTTGTGGATGATATACTAATATCTATTAATTGGAATATCCTTTCAATCGAAACCTAAATAAATCCTTTCAGGAGTACGCTATATAGATGGGCCAATTTATTAAAAATGTGAAAAGAAATTTTTACATTTAAGCCCATTTTTTTGATAGTATTGTTAACAATGTTGTGAAAATTCATTTTGTCACAAGATTGTTTTCCTTTGGAGTACTTATTAATAGGGAGAAAATAAATGTCTAAATTACACCCAATTGCTTAGAGAAGTGAGTTAAAACAACTATGGAGTTTCTTGGTGTCAAAATGAATATTTTTTTCTTTGGAGTACTTAGGGACACCTATTTCACTAGGAAGTGAATGAATTCATCCCTTGTATAGGTTGGAAGACAATATATCTAATCATATTCATAATCATAAAAGATGTTTTCTTTCATTCAGAGGCTATATTACTCTCATTAACTATCTTCTAACATTAATTTCAATTCATGTCATTTCAACCCAATGTGTGCCCAAAACTCTGTTAAGGAGGATGGAGAACATGATGACCAAATTTATCTGGGATGCACATAAGGTGGGGTCATTCCACTGGGTGTCGTGGGAAAGAATGGAAAAAACTTCGAGGTGGGGGTTGTTATCTAAAGATAATTGAAGAAACAATGCACTCTATTCAAGAACGACTATTTTGGGAGGCAATAAAGGGTTGATACATGTGGTATAGGTTCATTTATATCAAATATGTATCAATCATAAATGAAATTCATGGAGTAATCATTGATATTTGGAGAATCATTCATGTCCTTGTTGATAAACTTCTGTAGAACTCAAGATGGATTTTTGGGTGTGGGAAAATCAATTTTTGGTATCATAATAGGTTATATACAATATTTGGATTTCCTAGTTATTTATATTTGAATTTTTATTTCTATCAAGAAATAAGGATCCCCACATTCATCCAATTGGTCCTCACCCCACATCAACTTTAGAGCTTTAGGGAGATTACCCTCAATAGTGATCTTGATAATTTGATTTTCCTGAATTCCTATTACGAAATACTTTCTGGTAAATCATAATATGAATTGATTGATGAATCTTCTGGAACTCATATTTGGAATGAGTGGGATGGAATCCTTCAGTTTTGGGATCTCCCTCAAATGTTCTGGTTATTATATTGGAATATGAGAGCAGATGTATTTCCAATAGATATGTGGTTTTTCACTTGGGTGTTCTCATTACTACTCGATGCAAATGATGTAGTGACCCCCAGGTGGAATCTACGGTGCATATATTCATAAAATGTTATTTGGTGAACATTATTTTGGAAATCCTGGGTGAAATCCTTGGCTTCATCCAATATGGTAATATTTTTGATGATTTCCTCTCCAACAAGTTTTTTGGGTTCTTTGAAAAATATTTTTTAATAGAGAGAAAGGTATTATCCTCTAGAGGTAGGGAGCTGGACCATTTGGTCTTCTCAGAAAAAATAACCACATGAAGGATCGTCTAACTCTTGAACGATGGTGGTGACTATGTCCAAAATCATAGAAGTCTATATATAGCCTGTGATCAATCACTATGTCAAATCTCATGCATTGAGATCTCTTGTTCCTGGATATTTTCTTTCATGTAACATGGGTTATGTGGATTCCTCCTACCCACGATCTAAAAATGTACACTGATGGATCTTGGTTGGGAGACCTTATGCAGTGAGAGGGTTCATTCATTATTTTAATGAATTTGTGGTTGTAGTATTTTGTACTATCTAGAGTCAGGGGGATCCCCTCTAGTTGGAGGCTCATGCATTGCTCAATTGTATTCTTGTAACACACCGAGATTTTATAAAAAAAATATTTTTAATTTCATTGATGTCTGGTGTTGTATGATACACCAAGATTAGCTTACCCTATACGCAACACCGTATTAGCTTGTAGTATATGCAAACACTATTCTTTGCTTGTGTTTCATGCAAGAGTAGCCTTCCTAGATAGCGTGTGTTGTACGCAATACCGAGTTTCACTAAACCACGATATATTATTATGAACTAGAATTTATGAATATTATTAACTACATTTTAAATTTTATTACATAATAATTCATCTTACACATATTCTAGATCATGGTATGAGAAGAAAATAAAATTTTCGGGTAAAATATGAATTTTTCAAAAAAAAAACGCACTTTTGCCACCTTTTGATGACGCAACCATTTTAAATATAATTTTGAGATGTTTATAAGTTATATTTTAAAAAATATACTTCTTCATTTTAATCAGGATATAAAAATTTACTTTGGATAAATTTTTGATATTTTTTGATAAGTTTTTTATTTTGATGAATAGTAAAAATATGATAAATTTTATTTGAAAACAACTGTTTTAATCAAAAAAAATTATATGGGTAAATTATAAAATTGAATGATTTTAAAGTATAAATAGAATATATTTTTACCATTTAATATAATTTATTTCATTATCATTAATTTTACATTGAATTCATATGTAAAAACATTGCAATCTTTTGTAATGTTTTAACTTTTAAAACCCATTTTCTCAACAGTGGGATTATTTTTGAATTAAATACTTCAAATTATGTGTATTGAATTGGGAAAAATGGATTCCATATTTGGAATCAGTAGGTCTAAATTATGTTAATAGGCAACGTTTTATTTTTGGGCATTATGAATAGTAACTACGATAAATTTTATTTACCACAGTTAAAGGTAAATTAGGTAATTATGGGTAAAAATAATATTATAAAATTACCCAAACACTTGTCTTAAAATAATTGGATTATTATTTTTCGTCCTAAAATATAATTGGGTTAAAATGGTATCTATTAGAACCCACTTGTATGTGATTAATTCCATGAATTTATTTTATTTAAATGAAAGTGAAATATGTCTCACTAGAACTTTAATAATTAAATTATTTTTAATATAAGGTTACACCGAAATTAAATTCATGTATAAAAACTCATATGAAATCAACAATGTTTATCTTAATCATGTTAATTTATTTATAATTTTTAAGAAACATATAATTACTTTAATATCTTATACATTAATGACGCCAAAATTATTTATTTAGTGAAAAATCAATAATATAGTTTTATTAAACTAATAATACCCATAAAAGGCACAAATACCTAACAAAAACATATATTTAATATAAATATAAACCATAATCATCCAAAGGTAAAATATTTGACCATTTTGAGCCTTATAAAAGCGATTATGACACTTATATTATTTTATTTGAAATGATGTCAAAGTTGTCACCGTCATAATTTAATAAATATAAAAAATTAAATTTTGTGATTTTAAGATGATATATTAGAGTAAAAGTATTCTTATGGAAGATAATAGATTTATATACATCATAGTATATTATTTTTAATTTTTAGGCAACAAATAAGTATATTAAATAATTATACAAAAATGATGTAGTAATTATTTTATTAAGGGAAATTTCAAATAAATGGTTTTAAAAATATTAAAATAAATATAATACTAAAAAATAAATGTGCTCCATGAATTTTATAGATGAATATAAAACGTTAGTAATTTGTTAAATATTTCGGTTCTAATATATCTTCTCTGTGGATTTAATTTAAATTCGGATAATTGAATAGTGTCAAAATTGACACTATTGATATTTTATAAAAAAACATATTATTAAATTTTTTAAAAATCACAAAAATATTTAAAAATTAAAAATTGAAAATTATATGGTCTAAAATGTAACAATATATCTAATTATTGAAAATTAACAAAAAATAAGTAATTATTTATAACAATTTAATAATAAGAATATTATTGCCACAAATAAAATTAAATAGATTAAATAATTATAAATCAAAATGATAAGGGTTAAAATAAACATAAAACTTGTATAAATTTTATAGGTTGATGAGATTACAACCCTAATTAATCTAATCTTCTAATTGAGTCATTTTTTGAAGTTTTTATGTGGGTTTTGGGTTTATTAGAAATTAATATTTTAGAGATTTCCAAACGTGCCCCTCTCCACTCTAATATAAGGGCTCCTCATTCCCTCTCCTCGTTACTAAATTTTGAGCCTTTAAGCTCAGGAAAACCCTACCTATTTTTTTTCTCAACTTCCCTAGTAACATTTTTGAGATTCTAGTCTTCTCAAAAGACCAACTCTAGTACCTTAAGAGGAAGTTCAAAGGAGGTTCATCGAAGAAGAGGTAATCTCTTCTACCAATTCTTTCAAGATTATTTATTCTTCTACTTCATCTATATGTGTTGTTTCGTTTTAATGTATTAACATCAGTATCACTCATATACTGGTATGTTATTATAAATATGAAACAACCCCATTTCACCTTCTATCCGTCCTATGAAAAACAAAATCACCGAGCGTGCGTACGTACGGAATACCGTATCCACACTGTGGTGTAATCTATTTTTCCACCACCACCTTACTTGGATGGGTATAATGGTGGAAATAATAACTATATATGATTATTATAACATGATTTTAATAATGAGATATTATATCATCCACTCAAATTCCATTCAAAAAATTATGGGAACGATATCATCGCTCGTGCGTACGTACGGATTACCGTTTTCACGATGTGATGAGATTCATTCTCCATGTTACCCATTCAAGAATGATTATAAATTATACATAATAAGTAATCATGAAAAATATGAAATAATAATGATACTGGATTTATGTATATATATATGTCATTTACTTTTATTCAATTTAATAAGGAAACAAAAATATCGTTAATGCGTACGTACAACCTACTGTCTCCATGAACGATGTACTTCATTCCATTTATCTATATATTATATATATTATATTCTGAATATATATTATATTCTGAATATATATTATATATATAAATTTTTTACATTCTGTAAGTAAGTAAATCCTGATATAATTAATGATATCAAGAACAACAAGTCCAAACACGTACGACAAATGAACCGATTTTACCCAAAATGCTTCTTTAACATGGAATTGACCAAATAACGGGTAATATAAAGTCATAAGGGAATAATATATGATATCAAAAATATTATTATGGTTCTATTAAAAGTTAATAATATTTTTAAACCCACTTTAAAGTTGTTTCAGACACATATGGAGGAAATTGGACATAAGGTAAGGGATTATTTCACCTCAATTTTTTTTGAGACATATGCCTTAATCACCATCTATTTCCTTTGTAAGGTGTTTATGGTTCCTATGGATGTTTTATGATTTTTTAATATGAAGGATGTGATATTTTAATATGCATGTAATTTTCTTTATTTTTTGACACATATGATTCCACCGATCATAAAAGGTAAGGGATAATTATTTCAATCTCATTCTTATCTGAGATTGTTTATTCGTAAGTATTTACTAGGGTTTTATTTATCATCAATGTCCATGTTTTAAAAAAACTGTTTTCATAAAATGTTTTCTATTCTTCCATGTTTGTTTAAATTCATGTTTACCCCACTTTGAATTTTACTACAATGAATGGATGTAATCTTTCTTTTCTTTACCATACGAGATACTTTTTGATTTTTCCAGCCAAAGTACAAGAAGAATGTTTTTTTAAATTATACGGTATGAATGAATTTTTATGGTTTTATAACGCCTTATTTTCATGAATCTTCCACTATAATATTTCATGATTATTTTCAACAGAAGCCTTTTCTTTTAAAATTTGATGGAATTTTGTGGAAAAAAATGATTTTTAAGAAGAAAGGATATTTTCCTAAAGAATTCATTTCAAGTGTTTTATCAAACCTGTTTTACATATAAGATGACATTATTTAGTATGTTTATGTTTCAAGTATAATGCCTCTATTATTTACATGGTTTTATTTTTATTATGATGAAATAACATCAATTTTTTATATGGACTATGTTATGAAGGGATGATGTTTATGAAACCCATTTTATTCATTGGGTTATGTCGAATGATTTATGATTGTTTTGTAGAACACGTAAGAATTATTTCAATATTAGATGGGTGAGACCTCTATCTCCCTCCAATGTATTGGGTAATGATTTATATCTCATGATATAGATATGGCTGGAACGACAAGTAAACCCGGTTCATCAATACAAGGTTTTAACAGTAAGTAAACCCGTTTCAGTAATATAGGGCTAGAACGAGAAGTAAACCCGGTTCAGTAATGGACATTGTCCACTATGATGGTCATGGAAGAAATGCCTTGGATAATATGGAATTAATAATATGTGCTTATTGGTTTTCCACAATTACATGTTTAATTCCCAAGCTATTTTATCATGATTGATGTTTCTTTATGATCTATTCCTTATGTACTGCTATGATTTATGTCATTACTCATGATTTTGATGTTTTATGTTCATGTTTTTACGTTCAAATTTTTATGGATTCTTTTATGTTCTTCATGATTACCCTTACTAAGCATTTGAGCTCACCCTTTCTATGTTTTCTTTCCCCAGAATATAAAAAAGGTTTTAGGTAAGAAAACAAAAGGGGAAGATGTTTATGGGAGATTTTGAAGATCTATCACCATGATTAGAAGATTATGTTCCACGTTTCCAAAGACACTAAACTATTACAGTCCTCGGGTGTCTATTTTGGTCATGTATTAAGTATTCTGCAAAAGTAATATAATGTCTATGTACATCAATCTTGGGTATCTACAGTTTGTATTATAGAAAAGGTTTAGTTAACCTTTGGAAACTAGGATGTGAAAACTTTAGTGAGATCCCTAGCGATTTTTCTAAGGAATGTAAAGGTATGTATCTAAGGTTAAGTATAAGTATAGGTTATAGACCCAGAATTATAGTAACGATCTTAGAATTAAACCTAAGATGTTAGATATTGAAGGTACTCCCCCTTTATTATGTTATTTTCTGTGTATGATTTTGGCCTCTCACACTATTCTATTTGGGTTTTTGAAAATGGCTTGAAATAGGAAGATTCATGTTAGTGGAGAATATAATGGACAATGATATAATATTCCTCATGAGAAACCAAATGAAACGAGATTTAGAAGGCAAAACATCGTTATTATGCCGAATCAACAATCTCATAATATGATCAATAATCTCAACTTCGGTAGGTTTCCTGACTCAGATAATAAGAGAAATATGGAGTTTCATGATGATCATAGTGGATAGAAAGTTCAATTTACCTCATGTAAATCTTGTTAGAAGAGTCATTAAGCATAATTTTTCAAAGGAACTCGAAGATGCTTTGGGTGTGGAAAAGAAAGAAACAAAAAACTAGTAATTGCAAAAGAAAAGGTTCAGTTAACACAGTAGGCAAGGATAATGGTATTCCTAAGACATCAACTATGGTTAAATGTTTTAAATGTTGAATGTATGGGCATTATGCAGACAAAATCCCTAAAGGGAAAATCTCATGAAGAGAATCAGCGTGGTCGTATGGGTGGTATTTATTTGGATGGTGATGAAGAGACTACAAATGATATATGATATAAAAGAAGTGTTGAAGAATAAAATGATGAAACTTAGTCAGTGGTTTAAAAAGGTAGAGGAATGGTCTCATGTTTATCAAGATTAATGTATGGTACTATGGAATAAAGAAAAATCTATTGATTGTTACACTATTGTCTTCCCTTGAGTATTTGAAATTATATGATGAATGGTACCAGTAACCATGAAAAGTGATTGAAATATTTTCAGAAAGAAGATGATATGCGCATAATGAATGGATAAAGAGAAGATAATATGTTTGATTGTATTAATGAGCTCATGAATGATATAAGGACAAAGTGACATCATGGATTTAATATATAGAAATTTTGGCATTTTTTTATGTGGAAAGAGTTAACTTTTTACAGCATTCATGTTTTTTACTAAGGTTCAATGGGTATTCATTTTTCAAGAGAATACATGATTATGGTATTCACGTGTTTGGAATGTGAACAAAAATATATATTTCTTATAATATATGAAGGATAAATTATGGTATTGACATGCTTCCTAGATGACCTCTCTAGTAATATTTTTCTTTATACTATGAGATTGTACAAAAGTATTTTGATTAATCCTAAAGATTGGAATGGATTAAGTTAGACATCATATTGTATTATATAAGGTTATAACTTTTTGATTTTATTTTTGAAATGTTATAATAGTATAGTTTTAGAAAAAGGACAACCCGTAGGATTGGCGACAACCCGTCGTGTCGGACAGGGATGCGGGAATCGAACCCACATTTGAAGTGTGATAGGCCTATATCGCCTACCACTGGCCTACAAGATGTCCCTGGTTATTTGAAATTTGTCTTATTTTATTAATAAGTATGATGGATGAAGTATAAGTCCACATTAGGAACCATATACGATTAATCTCACCATAGATGGACTTATATATATTTAATAACTTGTTCAAACTTTTTGGTGATAGAAAGAGATGGAATGACCTATCATTCTATCGCATGATCTGCTAACACTTCAAAAAAATGAAAAATTCAACATCATTTCTTTAAATAGAGATGAAGTGGAAATTGTTCATGGTATTACCAACAATGATATTACAATGAAATCAAGTATGTATTTCTCCTTATGAAAAAAATCATCAACTTTAGGGAAATGATCTTGAAAACGTAAAATGTTTTCCAAGTACCCTCATATCTGATGAATCATATGGTACCTTATATCATAACAAATTTATCACTTTGAGATCGTTGCCTTTTTCATAGCCATGTTCTCTACCACTCTCCATCAGATTATGATGGTTAGTTTTCTCTTCCATATCCATATTTCCACCTATGTTCTCTTATGTGGAAACCCCGTGATGAGTTAATCTTGGTAACCTTTATGTTTCATACTTTACTTTTTAAAATTATGTTTTAGTATTCATTTTTATGATGTGGGTTTCTATGAAAGAAGCTTTCAAGTAGTAAAGGATTTATAAACCCGATGAATTTCGAGGGAGAAATCCATTTTAAGGGGGGTAGAGTGTAACACCCTGAGATTTTATGAGAAATAATATTTTTAATTTCTTTGATGTCATGTGTTGTATGATACACCAAGATTATCTTATTCTATACGCATCACCGTATTATATTTTAGTATATGAAAACACTATTATTGGCTTGTGTTGCACACAAAAGCGACCTTACTCGATAGCATGTGTTGTACGCAATATCGAGTTTCACTAAACAACGATATATTATTATGAACAAGACATTATGAATAGTATTAACAACATTTTTAATTTTATTACATAATAATTCATCTTACACATATTCTAAAACATGGTATGAGAATAAAATAAATTTTTCGGGTAAAATAATTATTTTTCAAAAAAACGCAATTTTGCCGCCTTTAGATGGCACAACCATTTTAAATATAAATTTTGAAAATATTGTAAGTTATATATTAAAAAATAAACATCTTATTTTGAATCAGGATATAAAAATTTACTTTGGATAAATTTTTGATATTTTTCTGATAAGTTTCTTATTTCGATGAATAGTAAAATTACGCTAAATTTTAATTTAAAACACAATTTTTTCATCAAAATAAATTATATGGTTAAATTATAATATTTAATGGTTTTAAAGAATAAATAGAATATATTTTTTCCATTTAATATAATTTAAGTCATTACCATTAATTTTACGGTGAATTCATAGGTAAAAACATTTCAATATTTGGTGATTTTTTAACTTTTAAAACCCAGTTTCTCAACAGCGTGATTAATTTTAAATTAAATAATGCAACTTCTGTGTAATGAATTTTGAAAAATTGATTCTATATTGGGAATCAGTAGGTCCAAATAATATTAATAGGATAATTTTTTTAGCATTATGAATAGTAACTATGGTAATTTTGATTTACCACATTTAAAGGTAAATTAGGTAATTATGGGTAAAAATGATATTATAAAATTACCCTAACTCTTTTCATAATATAATTGGATGATTATATTTCATCCTAAAATATACTTGGGTCGAAATGGTATCTATTAGAACCTACTTGTATTTGATTAAGACCATTAATTTATTTTATTTAAATGAAAGTGAAATATATCTCACTCAAACATTAATAATTAAATAATTTTTAATATAAGGTTATACAGAAAATAAATTCAGTTATAAATACTCATTTGAAATATAAATGTTTTTATTTATAATGGTATTTAATTTACAATTTTTATGAAATATATTATTTCCTTAATAGCTTATACATAAAATATGCAGAAATTATTTATTTAGTGAAAAAATCAATAATATAGTTTTTGTTAAACTAATAATACCCATAAAAGGCCCCAATACCAGACCAAAAATTATTTTTCATATAAATATAATCCATAATCATCTAAAGGTAGAATATGTGATCTTTGGGAGCCTTATAAAAATGACTATGACACATATATTATTTTATTTTAAATGATGTCAAAGTTATCAACTTCCCAATTTAATAAATATAAGAATTTAAATGTTGAGATTTTAAGATGATAAGTTCGAGTAAAATATTATTATGGAATATATTAGATTTATATCCATCATGTTATTTTATTTTTAATTTTTATGAAACAAATATTTATATTAAATAATTAAACAAAAATATTGTAGTAATTATATAATTAAGGGAAATATCATATAAATGGTTTTAAAAATATTAACATAAATTTTATATGAAAAAATTAATGTGATCCATGAATTTTTTAGATGAATATGAAAATTTATGAATCTATTAAATATTTTTCTTCGAATATATCTTCTGTGTGGATTTAATTTAAATTAAAATAATTGAATACTGTCAAAATTGACGGTATTGATATTTTATAAAAATAACATATTATTAAATTGTTTAAAAATCACAAAAATATTTAAATATTAAAAATTGAAAATTATATAGTCTAAAATGTATTAATTTATCTAATTAAGGAAAATTAACATCAAATAAGTAATTATTTATAACAATTTAGTAATTAGAATATTATTACCATAAATAAAACTAAATAGATTAAATAAGGATAAATCAAAATGATATGGTTTAAAATAAACATAAGACATGTATATATTTTATTATTTGATGCGATTACAACCTAATCTCATCTCATCTTCGTATTGATCCATTTTTGGATGTTTTTATGTGGGGTTTGGGTTTATTATAAATTACTATTTTAGAGGTTTCAAAGATTTCCCATCCCCGCTCTTATACAAGTGTACCTCCTTCCCTCTCATCTTTACTAAATTTTTGAGTCTTCAAGATCGGAAAACCACCTGTATATTTCTCTTTTAAACTTCCCAAATAACATTTTGGATATTCTGTTCTTCTCAAAAGACCAACACTAGTGCCTTAAGAGAAAGGTCAAAGGGGGTGCGTCTAAGAAGAGGTAATCTCTTCTACCGATTCTGTCAAGTTTAATTATTCTTCTACATCCTCTATATGAGTTGTTTCATTTTAAAGTAATGACATCAGTTTCAATAATATACTAATATGTTATTATAAATAAGAAACAACCCCATTTCACCTTCTATCCATCCTATGGAAAACTAAATCACCGCGCGTGCGTACGAATGAAATACCGTCTCCACGCTGTGGTGCAATATATTTTTCCACCCCTACTTTACTAGGATGGGTATAATGGTAGAGATAATAACTATATATTCTAATTTTATAATGATTCTAATTATGAGATATTATATCATCCACTCCAATTCCATTCAATATATTATGGGAATGATATCATCGCTCGTGCGTACGCACAGATTACCATCTCCACGATGTGATGAGATTCATTTCAATGTTATCCAATCAAGAATGATTATAAAGTATATATAATAATTAATCATGAAAAATATGAAATAATAAGTCTACTAGATTTATGTATATATATATGTCATTTACTTCCATTCAATTTAATAAGGAAAGGAAAACAATGTTCTTGCATAGGTACCCCCTACCATCACCATGAACGGTGTATTTCATTCCATTTATCGATCTGTTATATATATTATATTCTGAATATATATTGTATATAAATCGTGTTTTACATTCATTAACTAAGTAAATCATGGTATAAGTAATTATATCAAGAACAACAAGTCCAAACACATACGATAAATTAAACGATTTTACCCAAAACGCTGCTTTAACATGAAATTGAAAAAATAACGGGTAATATAAAGTCATAAGTAAATCATATATAATATCATAAATAATATTATGGTTCTTTTAAAATTTAATAATATGTTTAAACCCACTTTACAGGAGTTTCGGACATGTACAGAAGAAATCAGACATAAGGTAAGGGATTATGGTGTCTCACTTTTTTTTCTATCAGACATATGCCTTAATCACCATCTTTTTCTTTTGTATGGTGTTTATGGTTCCTATGAATGTTTTATGATTTTTTATTATGATGGATATGATATTTAAATATGATTTTAATTTTCATTATTTTATGACACGTGTGATTCTACTGATCATAAAAGTTAAGGGATTATTCTTTCAATCATGTTTTTATCCGAGATTGTTTATTCGTAAGTATTTACTGGGGTTATATTTATCATAAATGTCCATGTTATAAAAAACATGTTTTCATAAAATGTTTACTATTCTTCCATGTTTGTTTAAAGTCATGTTTACCCCATTTTTACATTTACTACGATGAATGAAATGAATTTTTCTTTTGTTTACCATACGAGATACTTTTTGACTTTTTCTTGCCAAAGTACGAGAAGAATGTTTTTTTATCTAATACAGAATGAACGGATTTTTACGGTTTTATAATGCCTTATTTCCAGGAAGCTTCCTCTACAATATTTCATGATTATTTTAAACAAAATCCCTTTCATTTAAAATTGAATGGAATTTTGTGGAAATAAAATTATTTTTAAGAAGAAAGGATATTTTCCTCAATAATTAATTTCATGTGTTTTATCAAAACTATGTTCTATCTATGTTGACATTATTTAGTATGTTTTTTTTTCAAATATAATGACTATATTATTTACATGGTTTGATTTTTATTAGGATGAAATTACATCAATTTGTTTTATATGGATTATGTTACGAAGTGATGATGTTTATGAAACCCATTTTATTCATTGGGTTATGATGAATGAGTTATGATTGTTTTGTGCGCAGGTAAGAATTATTTCAATATGAGATGGGTATGACCTATATCTCCCTCCAATTCATTGGGTAAAGATTTATATCTCATGAGATATACATGGATTGAACAACAAGTAAACCTTGTTCAGTAACATAGGGCTGGAAGGGCATGTAAACCCTGTTCAGTGTTACAGGGCTGGAATGATAAGTTAACCCGATTCAGTAATGGACTTCATCCACTATGATGGTCATGGAAAAATTGACTTGGCTACTATGGAAATCATAATATGTTATTATTTTTTTTCCACAATTACATGTTTTATTCCCGTGTTACTTTATCATGATTGATGTTTCTTTATGATCTATGCCTTATGTATTACTAAGATTTTTGTCATTACTCATGATTTTTTTGTTTTATGTTCATGTGTTTACGTTCAAATGTTTATGTATTGGTTTATGTTCTTCATTATTACCCTTACTAATCATTTGAGCTCACCCTTACTATTTTTTCTTTCCCCAGGATATAAAGAACGATTTTAGGTAAGAAAACAAATGGGGGAGATCTTTATGGGAGATGTTTGAAAATCCTTCACCTTGATTAGAAGATTATGTTCCATGTTTCCAAATACACTAAACTATTACGGTCCTTGGGTGTTCATTTTTGGCATGTATTAAGTATTTCTCAAAAGTAATATAATGCCTATGTATTTCAAGCTTGGGTCACTACAATTCTCCTCTACCAGTAGACTATCATTATCACATGGTCCATTAGCTACCTCATTAAGAGGATCAAGAATCTTCTTAATGATCATTTAGAGGTCCGTCGCACATGGAGAGAATGGAATAAGGTGGCAGATATTATTTCATCTCAAAACACAATTAATGATTACTTTTATTTTTTTTCTTATCATGGATCCATTATTTCTGACTATACCAGATTGGTGATGGAGGATTCAATGGGATTACATCATTTTAGTCCTCCATGAATTGTCCCTTATGGTGTACATTTTTTTACAATTATTGTTTCCAAAATAAAATTCTGTACTTTCGATGATGATGATACCAAATTAATTAAAAATTCAGTTATATAGATAGTAGGTACATTTACTTAATTATTAATTAAAATTACTAAATTAATTAATTACAAATTATAACTAATAAAATACTAATTACAAACAATTAATTTCTGATCTGAATGAATTAATTAATAATTAAAATTTACTAATTACTAATTACAATTATGTAACAGTAAATTAATAACCAATTACAGTTATGTAATTACTAATTATAGGTATTTAATTTAATAATTAGATTAATTACTTAATTATTTAATTAATAACTATAATAAATAAATGAATAATTTAATATAAATAATTTCTAATTACATTAATTTATTTACTACTTATAATTAACTAATTAATAATTACAATGAAGTAATAATAAATTAATTTCTAATTATAATTTCGGAAAAACTAAATGTAGTCCATTTATTACTAATTAAAATTAAATATTACACCAATTATTTTCCAATTTCAATGAAAAAAGACCTAATTTTAAATAATTAATTCTTAATTATGTTAACTTATTTACAAATTAGACTTAACAAATTCCTAATTACAATTAAATAATACTAAATTTTATTACTAGTTTCAATTATGTAATTAATAATTATAGTTATTTAATTACTAATTATAATTATTTATATAGAGATGTCTCATTCATGAAATTTGAAACCAAACCAATTTCCCCAAAATTTAATAGTTTATAGAAACCATACAAGAAAAGGCACATGTTAGACAAGTCATAAATTGTCGACATTAGTGGAAAAGAAGATTAAAATAAAAAGTCAATCTCTACATGCCTCTTTAAATCCAAAATTTCTAGGATTTAATTCTCTGAACATTAGATGTCATCCTCTCTTCCATGTCTTCACCTGTTGTGGATATTTATGTTCATTATCCAATGAAGATTCAAAGAGGTCCCATAATGTGGAGAAGATCCCAAATTTCCATGAAAAATCCTAAAATTATATCTTATAATTTGGTAAGAATCGATCTCCAATGTTCATTGATAATGACTTATGAATTGATAAAAAGTAATTGAAACAGAACACATCTATCTTTGCCAAAGAATAAGCAACTTCAAGCTTTGAGAAATAACCATTCTGTTTCTTCCATTACAAAGGAATTCTATAGGCCATTCACATTCATGATACATAAGAGGTTCCATACTAGAGTTTCATTATCATTCAATAACTCAATCCTCATTGGGGTCCTTTACAAAAGACACATATTCATTTTTCAATATATTAGTAATGTGTGGAAGATAAGACCACTTCAAATTCTCGCCATCACTTGAATGCTTAACCTACATGAGAGATTCTCCAACAAATTTCAACTTAAAAGGATACACTATATATAAATCAGAGAGGGTGGAAATTATAGAGGATAATATTGAGGTTCATATTTTTTTAATTTCAATGGGATGGCCAATTGGAAGCCCTTTTCTTCCACTAAAAGTTTCATACCATTATGGTCCCTTTCCCAATTTGCTGCCACTACCTTAGATGTTTTTTAGCAAACACTTCAATAACATCTTCATCAATGTATTGGTTATCCATTAATGTGTCATTAGGTCCACCATCCATCGCATGACTTTCACCAAACCATCATCCCCCTGTGTTATATGAAATATTTTCTTTCTAAACAGATGTATTAGTATCCTCAACATGCTATGAAACATTATCAATACTTTGAGCTGCTTGAATAGAAGTTTTACTCATGAATCCTCATAGTATAATAAAAGGTCAATATAATTGGGAATTTTATTGAATATGATGTTCCAGGATATATGTAGTAGTAGTGGGATTGTGTATATCTATGTTAGCTGCTCACCCCTCCTCCAAAATCTTGACCCATGTTCTGGATCATTACCTATTGATATCTAGAATAGAATAATTAAAATCATCCATGAAAGTTTCATTCCCAATGACCATTCCCAACATGATCATTTCTAGTAGAAGCATCATCAGAACCTCCCACTTTCCAACCAAACACACATCCAAGTCCATTCCCATTAGAGTCAACCTTAATGTTCAATACATCTTGAGGAAGAGACATACAAGTGTTTCACATTCCACTTGAAGTATTATGCTTCATAAATATAATCCTTTTAACTCATTGAATTTCATAATTCATATGGGGGGAGAAGAAATAAAAAATAGAAGTATTTTCATTGTTTAAAATTTCATGAATAATTACATTGTGATTTCAAATAAAAAAACAGGAAACTTATTCATATTCTATTTTTAGGATTAATTCATCATCATCTATAGAAATAAAAACCCCACCAACCAAGAAATAACACATATCAACATTGAATAAAAAATAAGAATAATTTACAAAATAATAAATTTTATTTACATGTAAAATTTTATTGGAATCCCTATAGTCATCGCAATTTCATAAGGGATCTTTGGATTCCAGACTATACAGTTTAGGCCAAATACCATGACCTATACTTGCATCAATGAGAAACCTACCTACAGTGGGTTGAATTTGTGATCCCATTAATGGATATGGAGAAATACTAGCTGAGAGAGATCAAGTCAAATCCCCAGGCACACAACTTCAAATCCACAAAAGGGAAGATAAAATAGAAATACTCATTTCCATGTGTGGTAAATCTCTATTTTATTAATACCTAAATATGAAAAAGTCACTCTAAATGATCTCTGACCTTTCACAACAGAAGGACTCTTGAAAAAACTCTCAGTTATTGAGTTCTCTATAATTTCATTCCATTCCAAGACTTCCATTGGATTAGCACTTACATGGGAAACATTTCCCTTCGGGTGAATACCCCTAGACTCCAAAACATGGAATGGAGAGAAGTAATGATTGTGTCTACAAACCATATATAAATAAGAAACAACATTCCTTCTCCCCCCCAGTTTATTTTCCTTTCATTGCAGTACCACATACTTGGGGGAATTAATACACTCACAAGGAAGGAGATCAGTTGGAGAATGTATTGACGATGAACCCACAAGAAAGCGACCTAATTACCACGATGATCAAGAGAATGAAGTTCTCACAGTCCTATTCTCACTTATAATTCTAATTAATATTAATTACTTAATTACGTAATTACTAATTAAAATATAAAATTTTCTAATTAAAAATACTTAATTTATAATTAAATTAATTTATTTACTAATTATAATTATCTAATTGTTAATTACAATTAATTATTAATAAATCAATTACCACATACAATTATGCAATTGCTAATTATATTCATTTAATTATTAATTAAAATTTAATGATTAATTATTTAATAACTAATTACAAATAAGTAATTACTAATTTTAAACAATTAATTTCTAATTAAATTAATTTATATTCTACTTACAATGAACTAATTCCTAATTAAAATTAAGTAATAATATATTAATAAATAATCCCAATTATTTAATTACTATTTAATATTATTTAATTACTAATTACATTTAATTAATTAATTAATTAATTACTAATTACGATTAACTAAGTACTAATTATAATTAATTAATTGATAATTACATTAATTTATTTAGTAATTACATTTAAAGAATTCATGATGAAAATTAATTAATAGTAAATTATTTTACCAGTTACAATTATGTAATTACAAATATTTGTTCGATAATTAATAATTATAATTAATTACTTAATTAACTAATTACGAATTAAAATTTACTAATTCATAATTACAGTTAAGTAATATTTAATTAATTACTAATTAATGTCATGTAATTAGTAAATACAATTAATTAATTACTAATTATTATTTACAAATAATTTATTATTAATTAAAATTAATAAACTACTAGTTAAAAATAATTAATTTTTAATTACATTAATTTATTGACTAATTACAATTCCTTAATTAAAAAATATAATTAAATAATAATAAATAAATTCATAATTTAAATTATTTAATTATTAACCAATTACTAATGGTAAAAATTCTGCTAAATTAACTACTAATTGAAATTATATAAATATTAGGTTCTAATTAAGATACAGTAACTACTAAAAATTTATTAAATACTTACTATCCAACTAAATAAATAAATTTAAATATTAAACACATTGAAATATAAATTTAACCACCACTGTATCGAAGTGAAGCACATAAACGAGGGCAGGTTTGGGTTTTATAATGGAGGGTCACTGAGCCTTCAAAGCTGGATCATAGGGCATTGAGGTGAGAGGATTGTATAGTAGAGGAAATCTTCGAGGAGTGAGGGTAGGATGAATGTATGGTGGTGTGATACATTTATAAGGTGCAAATTTTATGGTTCCATTGATGTGGATCTATTTTTTATTTTTATTCAATAAACAGGGTAACTTCATATGGAAGCTCAGGTTGAATAGTTTTCAGAAAAGCTCTACTGGAAGTGGTTCTTTGATGATTTTTCCACAAAGCGGAATTTCATGGGGTTCATTTTCGATTGAATCCCTAATGAGCCACATAAAACGGGGATTTTGGGTTTCACTACAAATCACCATTTCATATGGTTCTCTAAAAACCTATATCCATATTTAATTAAAACCTACACCCATTTAATTAAATGAAATTTGTGATATTAACATTTTTTGGACATTATACAGATGAGTGAAGTGAAGTGAATTAATTAATAATGACCGTGGGAGGATAATGAAAACAAGTCTATATTTCATATGACATTGAGTGAAGGGGAATGATTTATAATTATATGTATGCACTATAGTGTGTTCTATAGATAATAAATAGAAATTGGATTACTTTAAAGTGGTAGATAATACATTGTGTAATAAACACATGAACAACATTTGAATATCTAAATACATTATAGTTAATATTCATGATATGGGGAGATAAGGAATAATATTTTTATACGTAGGGTTTGAAGATAGAGAACATACATCATTTTATATTTATATATGGAGAAATAAGTATGAGGAAATTAAAAGATAATTCCAATACTTGAATTATCATATGTGGAATGTGATTCTGCTATTGTAAATTTTAATATAAATACTCAAATACCTCATAGTGAAGTCAAATTAATCTACACTATATAAGGAAGAGAAGTTGTAGATTAGATATAACTATGCATATATCAGGATTCAAAGATAACATCAGTTTACTCCTCTCACAATGAGATAATAGATACCCTCAAGTCTATAAATTGAAACATCCATTCTTAATTAATTTCACAGAGTTATAGAAGATGGATCACCCCTTCGATCATTTATGAGTCTTAAAAATATCACAAAAGGAAAGTTACCATGGTTAAGTTGTGAAAAAACCCTAAACATTATGAAGATAATGGGCATATTTTGTCTAAATATACCAATAATCTTTAATCCATAGAACTTGTTTGTATTAGTGGAAGTTTCCCATTGAAAAATCACTAAGGACTGACAATATAATGTAGTTATTTGTGGTGAACCATGTAAAATATGTGTGTTCATTTTACTTTTTTACTTTGCATCATATTTTGTGTGTTTTTGGTGATTGTTCTAGCAATTTATAAATAGTGAACATGGTTCCTATTAATACTGGAAGAATATGATGCATGCCTTTCCAGGGGCATGGTAAATAAATTATTTCCTATATTAAAATTTAGTAAAGTGGCTGACATATTTTTTCTCCCGAAGTAGAGTGCACAAAAAATAGTTCCCACTTTTAATTTCAGGAAACAATGGGATAGTTTTTGAATTGAATTGATTTTAGAATTAGACAAGAATGATATATAACAAATTGAATAAACAAGATATTAAAACTATGTTATAAGAAGGGTGAATAGGTCAGGGTTACTTTATATTTTCAATTTTATCATTGTTCTATATTATTCAGACTTCTTCTACTACATCATTTAATGTGAGATTCCACGATAATTTCATCTCACAACATAGTTTTAATGGTTATGGTGAGATAATGCCTTACAAATATCTTATTTTGGTCTAATCCTCTTCCATGTGAAGGATATTTTTAAAAATATCATCAATTTAAATTTTCAATACCCCATCAGGTCTTATTTATCCCAAATGATAAAAAACATCCATTTCCCCTTTTTCATGTACTGACGATCATCAAGTACTTCACTAATAAGACTAGGTCTATTCCATCGTATATAAAAAAACCTAATGGAGGGAGGAAATGATCATTTTCCAAAAAAATTAATCACAAAATCAAAAATCAAATTTTAGCACGTTAGATTATAAAACCGCTATATGAAATTGAAACAATGTTGGAGAAGAAAGATAAATTTTTTTATCACTTATCTTCATGAACTCAAGAATTAAAAAAAACCTACCCTCCCCTAATCATAAAATGATTACCCCACTATGTTAAGGGTAATATATATTAATGGGGAAAAAAGAAAGCATTACAAAAAACAATGAAAAAGAAAAGAGAAAATCTAAAAAAGAAAAATTGTCCACTAGATGCTATCCTTTGAATGTTTTCTCCAGTTTGGAACCACCACCCTTAATACCTACCCACGGTCCTATCATATAGGAGTCTCCAAATATTATTTCATTTCTATCTTAAAAATCTCAAAATAATTTTCAGTCTCTAGATACTGAAATGAAATTATTATTGAGGATGACTTTTTCTAGCTGATATTTCCAAAAATCATCTTTGAATTTTTCTCATTAAATATCTACATTAATGAAACCAAATCATTGTGATATTTAACATAGATACATGTCATTGAATAGTACTTCCATTAAAATTAGAATAACCATAATTGGTTGTGTGATGATATATTTATGATTAATTCCATGAGGTAGGGTCCCCATGGTCGTTCAGAATATTTCACCATGTTTTTTGATGTTTTTTTGTCCCTATATGGTCGAATCTACTCCTATCCCAGCAAACAATGTTTTATCCGACAAATCAAGGTTTCCAAAAAAATATTCACATCAATTTGATCTATATTATATAAAATATTATTGAAATTCCAAAATAAATAAAATCAGTTAAATTTCCAAAATTAGGAAACATCCAAATTTATCACAAAACATACCATAAGTAAAAAATTGATGCAAATAAACTATAATTGATGAATTTAGTGGGTTTAAATATTTTAAATATATATAAATTTTTTGAAAATACAGTCTCTTTATATTCTCCCACACTTAACAAAAGGACTCCTAGATAGGAAACCATTAAAATCAAGTCACATCAAATTTTAAACACATACCCACAAGATCAACCAAATCCACACCATGAAATGAAAAGATATCATACATCATAAATAATATTAGTTCAACTTACCCATTTATATGATTTAATATATTTTAACTCCATTTCTCATCCAATTTAGAGAAAACACTTACATAAAATAAATTTTTTCTCATCTCACAAAGGTGAATTTTTAACAGGTCTTTTCTTATCCAAACCAATGAATGATTCACCATAGTATTGATAAAACCCTACATCTAAACCTGATTTGAGTCAATAACATGTTAAAATCATAAGTAATTTTCAGGTTTTTTCTATGGATTTCGGTTTTTAGGATTTAGATGTCAAATATTCTAAGGAAGAATATGGAGGGCTTGGATCCTTTTGAAGAAATATTTCAAGATTATAATTTTCACTTAAGAATGGTTACCTCCTCACGATCCTTAGTATAAAGTTCGCTCCATCATCATGAAAAATAAGGAAGTGATTATTTAATTTAGAATTTCACTGTAAATTTTTTTAATCATAAAATATTTTCTTGCATGATCTATATAGGAACAACTTTATTTCATTATTGGATTCTCGAGAAAGGCACAACATTTTTTCTCCAATGGAAGCTCCAAAAGTGCACAACTTCATTTTTCTTTAAATCTCCTGAATGTCAAAACTTTGAAATGAATGAAATCCTTAACAACATCATCATCTCTTCGTAATTTAATTTTCATAAAAAGTATCATAAAATGATGTAGTAAAACACACAACATCTTCCACCACACTTATGTTCTACTAGATCATACAATTTCACATCAATGATAGGTTGGATAGGGATCAACGGATAGAAATTTGGATAATGTAATAGGATATTCATGGCTTCTAAGGGATGTAAGGATTAAATGTACATGGTAGAATATAATAAAATGGAATCTTTTGAAAAGTTGGAATTAAATACAAATATATTCTTCAATCATTTAAAAAACAAGGACCTCAAATATTTATGTTTTGATAGAAATATATTAAATTCTAGTTAAAAACCGAATTTTCTAGTCCTATCATGAAATTAGGTGAATGTAATGAATTTGAAAGAAATGGTTTAGAATCCTCACAGGTAAGTGAGTTCAAAAAATAAATACAGTGATTTGTGGAATGGTGTTTAAAAATCGGAGTATATTTCATGAAATCCCCAAAGATTTGAACATGAAACAATTTCATTTTCAGCATAAATTTCTGCTCAATTTTTTGGGATAAATTGTTTTACTCATTAGTATGGGTTTCAAAAATGTAAATGGAACACAATTCAGTATAAATCATAAAAAACACAAAAAAATTGAAAAAATATAAACCCCAAATTTTGAAAAATAAGATTCTTTTTTAGACCAGAAAAACAATAAAAAATTAAAATCCTTAATTAAAAAGGATATCTCCCCCTCACTTAAATTATGTAGTGTACTAAATGATTTAAAATGGATTTATCATGTATGTATATTTGAAAATTAATCAGAGTAAGTAAGAAAGAGTAAAGGATATGTACAACCTAACTTATTTGTATTGAAAAGTTGAGTTAAAATCCTAAGTGTCACTCCCTGAAAACCTATATGAAATAGAAAAACAATAAAACATAATATATTTATTAAAAGAAATGAAAATATAAATAGGATGAAAATATAATGATAGATCTTGGTTTCATCCCTATAGTGGACCATGGGTATTGATTGCCTCGAGATGGGCAGTTCTAATCGGTAATCCCTAATCTGATGGTGGGTGATGTTTGTTGCTAATTAATGAAAAAAATTCCTTATTCCAGTATGCACTTGTTCCTTTTTAATTATTGAGGATAATTACATGTACAATGTACACAAGATCCACCTACTTCACAAGTAGGTACCACTTTATTGGAGGGGGGTAGGAAGAAGTATGGAACCTCCTCCCTTTAGTTTCTACTTGTGAAATGAATCCTTTTTCATGTTCTTGCTTAATAGGGGCTACATGATTTGAAATTTCAAAGGGAAAGTAAGTATGTATTTCTTCATGAATAGAGTATAAATTTGAGTAATGAAAAAAATTCTCCAATTCATTATGATCAGCCTCTATCATGATTTCCATAAGCTCAGCTACTTTGATTTCATCATGGGCCTCCCCATATTCATGTTCAATAATGTCAGGGAGCTCCATATGTTACTCAACATGTCAATGTTCAGTTTCATACGATCCCTATAAGGAACCAAAAGTATTGACAAAATCCAAAAATTCAAAACTATATGGAGTGATACTCAAAATAGATTGAATAAAATCAGAAAATAAATAGTTTAAGTAAATTTTATCTTCCTTAGTTGGTTATGGTTCAGCCAATTTTCAACTAGTAAGATCCTATTGAAGTTTTTTCCCAATAGATTGAGGATGTTAGTCAGGATCCTCCATCGTTTATTCAAATTAGACAATTTGGATGGCTTACTATATTTCCATTAATATAGACAAGTATAATGGCTTTATCAGTTATAACGAGTAAGGAATGGGGAGATCATGTTGTACCTCATAATCATTCCAAAATTCATCCAGATCTTGTTGATCTCCCACACATACCTCATTAGGAAATTATTCATCATCATGAATCCACTCTAGCTCAGCATGGTTTTATTGGATCTATTTCATCAAATGGTCATCCAGTTTATGGTCCTCAAGTTAGGCATCAATTTCATGTATGTATTTAGTGAAATGAAGGAAAACTAATGGAATGTCCCTCATGTTATTGAATCATTGTATTTCATTTCAGAGATCATCATCCATGACCATGAAATATTTAGTTGAGATCTATGTTGTTGTGCCTCTATGCTTCTTCATAACCATTATCATAAGAGCATATACCCTACATTAGAGGGCCTCCCTAGTGTATCTTGTTTCATGTTCCTTCAAACATTTTTTATTCCATGTAGAATAATAGAATTTTGGATACATCATGGAAAGATAATTTTTTTTAATTTTTTTTATTTTGAAATATTCAAATATTGACAATTAGATTGTGGAACTACCTCCCTGGTAAAAGATCCAAATATTATGGATACCCATCATAATACATGACAAAACGACTATTTACTAAGTTAAAATGTATGAATGTGGTTAAACTAGAATTTCTCCTGTAGAGAAGTGCACACAAAATAGTTCTCACTTTTAATTAGTAGAAACCATGGGATGGTTTTTGAGTTTATTTGATTTTGGAATGAGAAGAAAATGATTTAAAAAAAATTGAAAAATAATATTTTGAAAAATAGGATATTATATGGGTGATTATGTTGGGGTTAGTTTTCTATTTGAAATTCTATCCTTGTTCTTTTTTATTCAATATTATTCTACTAAGTCTTTTAAAGTGAGATTCCATGATCATTCTCTCTCACTCCTTTGGACGAATGAGGATGTTGAGAGAATACCTTACCAATATATCATTTTTTTACTCTCCTTCCATGTGAAAGGTTGTTTTAATGATTTTCCTCAATTTACATGGGAAATACCTAAATGGGTCTTGTTTATCCCAAATAATTGAAAAAATCACTACCACTCTTTCATGTACTGATGATCATCGAGTACTTCACCACTAAGACTTGGTATATTCCATCATATTTAAACCAAAACCTCGTGGAGGGATAAAAAGAGCATTAAACAAAGAACAATTAAATAACATAATCAAAAATCATATATTATCGTACTAGATAAAAAACTGCTATATGAATTTGAAAACCACATTGCAGAAGATAGATAGAATTTTTCTTTAATAAAGTACATGAACTCAAGAATTAAAAAATAAAAAACCTAACATTCACCCATAATTAAATGTTTTACCCCATCATGTTAAGGGTAATAGTGATTTATGGTGATGAAAAAGGAATTACAAAATATTAAAAATGAAATGTGATAATGAAAACAAGAAAAATTGTCCAGCAAATTCTATCATCTGAATTTTTCCTCTAGTTTGTCACCACCCCCTTAGAATAACCCCATGGTACTTTATAATAGGATGCTCTAAATAATATTTTCTTTCTATCCTAAAAATATAAATTTAATTGAGAGTCTCTAGATAATGATATGAAATTATTATTGAGGATGACTTTTGAAGGACGAGATTTCCGAAAATCTTATTTGAATATTGCTCATTAAATATTTTCCTTAATGAAAAGAAGTCACCAAGATATTCAATATAGATATGCATAATTGAATTGAATTTCCATTAAAACTATAATCACCATAATTGGTTGTCTGATGACCAATTTAGGATTAATTCACTTTGGTGAGTTCTACACGATCACCCAGAATATTTCTCCACATTGATTGAATTTTTAGTGTCCCTATATGGCCGAATAATCTCCAATAACCGAAGAAAATTTTGTATCCCATAAATCCAGGTATCTTAAAAAAATATTTACATAAAACGGATCGATATTATAAAATAAATGATCAAATTACCAAAATTGAAAAAAATCTATTAAATTTAAAAAATTAAGAAACTTTCAAATTGTTTCACAAAACATACCATAAATAAAAAATTGATGCAAATAAATTCAAATTGATGAATTTAGGGGATTTAAATATATTAAATACATATAAAAAATGCTGAAAATATTATATCCATGTATTCCCCCACACATAGTACTTGTAACCATGGAAATGTAAGAATTGAAATCAAATCACAACAAATTTTAGACACATACCCACGTGATCCACCAAATCCACACAATGAAATGAAAAGATATCATACCTCATCAAAAAAATTATTTAAAGCTATCTATTTTTATAATTTAATATTTTTTAAATTCATTTCCCATCCCATGAACACAAAACTCATACCGAACATAAACTTTCTCTCATCTCACAAAGGTTAATTTTTAATAAGTATTTTCTCATACAAAACCATATGATTGATAAATTCCTCAATATCCACCAAATTCTTGTCAAGAACATGTGATTATCATGAATAATTTTCTAGTTTGATTTATGGATTTTTATTGGTAGGATTTATATGTTAAAAATTCTAAGGATTAATAAGGAGGACTTGGCACATTTTGAAGTAAACATTAAAGATTCTAATTTTCACTCAAGATTGGTAACCTCCTTACACTCTTTTATAGAAAGTCAGCTCAATAATCATGAAAAATCAAGATTTATTGATTCCATTTAGTATTTAACCATAAAAAATTTCATTATTATTTGTTTTTATTGAAAGATAAAGATATTCCAATCTTTCTTTGTTCCTTAGAAGCTACAAGAAGGCACAATATTATTTCTCCATTGGAATCTCCAGAAAGGAACAAATTCATCTATCCTTAAAGCTCCAAGAAGGCACAAATTTCAAAAGAATGAATTATTCTGTAGAAACATCAGCCCTTCAGAATTTGGTTTCTACCAAAAGTGTCATAAAATGGCGTAGTACAACACAACACATCTTTCGCCCCAATTTTGTTCAACTAGATCATTTAATTTCACTTAAAGGGTAGGTTGGATAGAGAATATTGACTTTTTAATTTGGCTAACCTAGTAGTATATTCATGGCTTCTATGGGATGCAATGATTAAATGTACAAGGTAGCCCAAGGTGAAATGGATTTTTTTTGTGAAAATGGGGCATGAAAACCTAATAGATGCTTCAATAATTTAAAACACAAGTTCCTCAAACCATTATGTTTCCACAGAAATATATAAACTTTCATTTAATGAAAGCATGGTGTAGTTCTCTTAAGAAGTGAGATGAAGGTAAAGAATATGATAGAAATGTTTTTGAGGGCCTCAGATTCAACTGATTTAAAAAAATAATTATAGTGATAGGTTGAATGGGATTTAAAAATCAGAGTATAATGCATGAAATTACCAATGATTTGAACATGAAACAAAGTAATTTTAAATATTAATTAAGATTAGTTTCATGGAATAATTTTTTTCACTCATTAGTATGGGTTTAAAAAATTTAAATGATACACTTTTCAGTTTAAAGCTTCACAAACACAGAAAAAATGAAAATATATAAACAAAAAAAATTAAAAAAAACATTTTTTCTGCAGAAAAAAATGAAAATCCTATACTTTAAAGGTTCCCCCTCCACACATAAATAATGTATTGTATTCAATATATTTAAACTAATTTAACATGTAATTAGATATGAAAACAAATCATAGTAAGCAATAAAGTGTATAGAAGAGGTAAAACCTAACTTCTTGGTAGTGAAACGTTGAGTTAAGATCCGAAGGGTTGCTCCCCGAAATCCTATAAGCAATATAAAAATAAAAAAACACATTTAATTTAATAAAAAATTGAAAAATATAAAAATAATGAGAATATAATGATATATCATAGTTTAATCCCCCAAGTGGAACCTAAGATCTGACTGCCTCTAGATGGGTAGTTCTAATGGGTTATCCCAAATCTGAGGGTGGGTGATGTTTCTTGCTCATGAACCAAAAAAAAATTATTCTTTACAGTATTCATGTTTCCTTCTCCTTATTGAAAATAATTCCATGTATATAGTAAACCATATCCACCACCTCCATAATTAGGTACCACTTTCTTGGGGGGGGAAGAAGTATGGAACCCCCTCCACTTCAATTACTACTTGTACAAAGACTTGTTTTTACTGTGCTTTCTTAATTTGGGTTTCATGTAATGAAATTTCAAAGGTAAAGTAAGTTGGTATTTAAAAATTAATATAATTTAAATTTGAGTAATCAAAAAAATTCTCCCTTTCGTAAAAATAATACTCTTTCCTGACTTCCACAAGCTCAGCTACTTGGATTTCTTCATAGGCCTCCTCATATTCATGTTCAATATTGTGAGGTATCTCCATGTGTTCCTCAATAGGTGAATATCAGTTCCATCCTTTCCCTCTAAGCTAATACACATATTGACTAAATCTAGAAATTCAAAACCATATAAATTGATACTCAAATCAGATTGAATAAAATCAGAAAATAAAGAGTTCCATGAAATATTATCTCTCTGAGTTGGTTTTGGTTCAATCAAATTTTTAGTCGTAACAGCCTCTTGAAGTTTTATCTCAATGGATGGGGAAGGTAGTCAAGATATTCCATTTTTCATCAAATTATAACATTTGGATGGATTCCTCCTCTTCCATTACTAGATAAAGGTGGATTTGTTCTTGCTATTCTAGTGTGCAAGGATTGGGGAGATCATCTTATACATTATTCTCATTCCAAAGTTCATCCAGATCTTGTCGGTCTCCGAAATATAGATTTTTAGCCAAGTCTTCCTCATCATGGATCCACACTATACATCATGGTTTTCATGGATATGTTTTTTAAAATGGTATTATTGTTGATGGACCTCGAGTTGGGCCTCAACTCCTTGGATGTCATTAGTGAAATTAGGGAAAACTAGTGGCACATACTTCGTAGCACTGTAATTTTTTATTTCAATTTAGAGCCCGTCATCGATGACCATGAAATCTGCAGTTGAGATCCATGTTGTCATTCCTATTTTCTTCTTCTTGACCATTATAATAAGAGAATTTTCCCTTTTTAGAGCACATCCTCAGTGTATTCTGTTTCTTGTACCAACCTTGGTGAGTAATTGTTCCATGTAGAATAACAGATGTATGGATACATCATGGAAAGTTAATTTTTTCATGTTTTTTTAAACATAAAAAATTTACAATTAAACTGTGGCACTACCTTCCTAGTAATGAAGCCAATTTTGATGCATGCCTTTCACTGGGAGGGGTCAAACAAATATTCACTAAGTGAAAATGTAGTAAATTTGTTTTCCTAGGAGGTCTCCCAAAGAGTAGTTCACTCAAATTAGTTATCACTTTTAATTAGATAAAACAATGGGATGTTTTTTGAATTTATTTCATTTTTGAATGATATGAGAATGAATGAAAAAAATTTAAAAACAAGAAAGTGAATACTATGATATGAGAATGTTGGTTAGGGTGGGGTGAGTTTTCTATTTTCAATTCTATCCTTGTTATATTTTATTCAAACTTATTCTTCTAATTCATTTAAAGTGATATTCCATGATCGTTTCCTCTCACACCTTTGGTCGAATTGTACTGGTGAGAGAATAAATAACAAATATCACATTTTTATCTAAAATGCTTCCATGTGAAAGGGATTTTAAATAAATATCATTAATTAACTTGGGAAATACCCGATTTGGTCATGTTTATCCCATAGGATAAAAAACATTCACTACCTATCTTTTAAGTAATGTCGATCATCGAGTACATCACCTCTAAGACTTAGCCAATTCCATAGAATATAAACCAAAACCTTTTGGAGGATGAAAATGATAATTTACTAAATTAAGAATTAAATTTGGAATCCCAAATCAAATACTAGAATAGTAGATAATAAAACCACGATAGAAACTTTAAAATAATGGTGTAGAAGAGTGATTGAATTTTTCATCTCTAATGTGCATGAACTCAAGCATTAAAAAATAAAAAACCTACCCTTGACCAATAACTAAATGGTTTAAAACACCATGTTAGAGGTAGTAGATATTGACGGGGAATAAGAAGTAATTACAAAATAATGAAAAGGAAAATATAAAATGTAAGGAAGAAAAACTTTCCAGCTTATTCTATCCTCTGAATGATTGATCCGGTTTCGGACCACCCCCGTTCGAATCATCCCAAGGTCCCTTATTATAGAATGATCCAAATTTAATTTTATTTATGTCATAAAAATATAGAATTAATTGGGATTCTCTAGAAAACTATATGAAATTATCAATGAAGATGACTTTTTTGTGGACGATATTTCCAAAAAATCATCTTTGAATTTTATTCATTCAATAATGTTTTTAATGAAACCAGATCTCCAAGATATTCAAAATGGTTATGTGTAGTTGAATATTATTTCAATTACAATTATAATAATCTTAATTGGTGTTGTGATGGCCTATTTATGATTAATTCACTAAATTGGGTTCCACACCGTCACATAGAATATTTCTCCACCTTGATTGAATGTTTTGTGTCCATATAAGGCCGAATCAGCTCCTATCCCAGAAGATAAATTTGTAGCACACAAATATTGATATCCTAAAAATATTCAAATAGATTGGATATATATACTAAATGACATAATCTAATTACCAAAATACACAAAATCAGTTAAATTACCAAAATTAGGGAACTTTCCAATTTTAGTACAAAACAAACCATAAATCAAAAATTGATGCAAATAAGGTCATATTAATGAATTTAGGGGGTCTAAATATCTTCAATACATATAAAAAATGTTGAAAATATTATCTCTATCAATTCACCACTCATATAAATTGGACTTCTAGACAAGTAGGCATTAAAATCAAATTACAACAAGTTTTCAACACACACCCATGACATCCACCAAATCCACACCATGAAATGAACATATATCATATCTCATCAAAAAAATTATTTCAAGTTATCCATTTATAAAATTTAAGATATTTTAACTTAATTTCTCATCGCATGCACACAAAAATCTTACCTCACATGAATTTTCTCTCATCTCACAATGGTGAGTTTTTAATAAGGCCTTTCTCATCCAAACCCATGCATGTGTCATCATAGCCTTGATAATTTCATACATATCCAACCAATTTGAGTCAAGAGCATGTGATTATCATGAGTAAATTATAGTTTTGTTCTATGGAACTTGGTTGGTAAGATTTCGATGATAAAAATATTGAGGCTGAATAAAGAACACTTGTCTCCTTTTGAAGAAAAAATTCAAGATTCTAATTTTTTACTCTAGAATGGTAACCTCGTAACACTCCTTAGTAGGAAGTTAGCTCTATCATCATGAAAATCATGAAATTTTTATTCCATTTAGAATTTCACAATTAGAAATTTCAATATTCATAGTTTTCCTTGAATGATCCAGATAGGAACAACTTTCTTTATTTCATAGATGCTCCAAAAAGGCAGACCACTCTTTCTCCGTTGGAAGTTCCAGAAAGGCACAAATTCATTTTTCATAAAAGCTCCAGAAAGGAGAATTATTTAAAAGAATGAATTATTCAGTAGAAAAATAATCTCTTATATATTTTATTCACACAAAAAGTAACATCAAATGAGGTAGTACACCAAAACACATCTTCCCCCACACATAATTTAAACAAGATCTTGTAATTTCATTTCAAGAGTAGGTTGGATAGGGAAAATTTTCCCATAATATGGCTAACCAAACAGGTAGTTCATGTATTCAAAGGTATAAATGGATTAAATTTACAATTTATTCCATAATAAAATAGATGTTTTTTGAAAATGAGGAATTAAGAGAAAATAAATTCCCCAATCATTTAAAACATAAGGACATTGAACCCTTATGTTTTGACAGAAATATATAAAATTCTAGTTAAAGCATGAAAGGTATAGTTCTATCAAAAAATGAGGTAGATGAAAATATTATTAAGTATGTGGTCTTGAAGCCTCAAAATTAAGTGATTTCAAAAAATAAATATTGTTATATGTGGCATGGAATTTAAAAATCAGAGTATATTTCATGAATTTCCAAAAGATTTGAACTTGAAACTAAGTAATTTTAAGAATTAATTTAACCTCTATTTCATTGAATAAATTAATTCACTCATTTTTTTAGGGTTTAAAAAATTGTAATGGTACACATTTTAGCTCAATGTTTAAATAACAAACAAAAATTGAAAAAATATAAATACCAAAATTTGAAGAAAACACTTTTTTTAACCTGAAAAAAATAACTAAACTAAAAAGGTCCCCCCCCCCCACATAAATGATTTTGTGTACGCAATGAATTCAAATGGATTTAACATTTATGTAGATTATAAAATGAATCACAACAAGCAAGAACGTTTAAATGAGTGGTATAGAATAACTTATTAGTAGTGCAATGTTGAGTTAAGCTCCTAAATGTTTCTCCCTCAAAACCTATAAGAAATAGAAAAATAACAAAAAATAATAAAGTGAAAGTAATGAAAATATAAATAGAATGGGAATATAAGGATAGATCTTGGTTTAATCCCCCATGTGAGCCCTAGGTTTTAACTACTGCTATTTGGGCAGTTCTAATCGTTTACCACCAATCTAATGCTGGGTGATATATCATTGTCATGAACCAACAAAAAATTATTCTTTCAAACAAGAAATTTTTCCTTGTCAAGGATAATTCCATTTAAAGAGTAAACCATATCCACCTTCTTCACAATTATGCACTGCTTTCCTGGCAGGGGTTGGATGATGTAAGGAACCGCCTCCTCTTTAGTGGCTAATTGTTCCATGACTTATTTTTCATATTCGTGATTAAAAAGGGATATAGGAATTGAAATTTGAAAGGGAAATTAAGTAGGTATTTATACATGAATATAATTTAAATTTTAGTAATCAAAAAAATTCTCCTTTTTTAATGATCATCATATGTATTAATTTCCATGATCTCAGCTACATGTATTTCTTTATGGGCCACACTATATTCATGTTCAATAATGCAAGGTATCTCCATCTGTTCCTCAATTATGCAAGTTCAATTTCATACTCTCCCTCAAATGAAATGAATGTATTCCCTGAATATTGAAATTCAAAACTATATAGAGTGATAATCAAATTAGATTGAACATAATTAGAAAATAAAGAGTTGAATGAAATATCATCTCCCTATGTTGGTTAGGTGTCAATATTTTATTCAGTGTTAAGTGCCACATGCAGTTTTATATCAATGGATGGAGACAAGTCATTGGGATCGTCCATATTTTCTTCAAATTATACCATTTAGATGGCTTCCTCCTCTTCCCTTACTGGATACAATAATAGTGGTGTTGTCTCTTATAGTGTTTGAGTAATGGGGAGATCACATTGTAACTCATACTAGTTCCAAAATTAATCCAAGTCATGGTGATCCCTCACCCATTGCTCAGTAGTCAAGTCATCTTCATCATGAATCCACTATAGATCAACATAGTTTTCTTGGATCTGTTTCTTAAAATCATCAGCTATTTTATGGTTCATGAGTTGGGAATCTTGTTCTTGGATGTGTTTAGTGAAATTGGAGAAACCCAGTGGCACATACCTCTTTCCATTGAATATGTATATGTTAGTTTTGATATCATAATCCATGAAAAAGTTATCTTCAGTTGAGATCCATGTTGTTATTCCTCTTCGCTTCTTCTTGACCATTATCAATAGAGCATCTTCCCTTCATTGGAGGAACTCCTCAGTGTAGTTTGTTTCTTTTTTATGCACCTATTAGTAATTGTTCCATGTAGTATAATTGATGTTTTGATACATAATGGAAAGGTAAATTATTTATGTTTTCTAATTTTTAAATATTCTAATATTTACACTTAGATTGTGGCACAACATCTCTATTAATATAGCCACATTTTATGCATGCCTATCAGGGGGTGTGGAAAAAAATTATTTCCTTAATTAAAATTTAGTAAATTTATTGACCTAGTATGTCTCCCTAAGTAGAGTGCACACAAAATATTTGTCACTTTTAAATAGAGGGAAAAGAGGTGGATTTTTAATTGATTTGATTTTGGAATGAGATGATAATGATTGAAAAAATTGAAAAATAGGATATTGAAAACTATTATATGAGAAGGATGATTAGGTTGGGTTATTTTTATATTTTTAATGGTATCATTGTTTAATTTTATTCAATATTATACTTCTAAATAATATAAAGTGATATTCCATGATCGTTTCCTCTCACTCCTTTGGTTGAATAGTGATGGTAAGAGAATAACTTACCAAGATCTTAGTATGGAATACTATCTATCCATATGCTAGGTATTTGAAATAAATTTCTTCATTAACTAGGGAAATACCCGATCAGTTCTTGTTTGTCCCAAATGAAAAAAAACATTATCTACACATCTTTCAAGTACTGATGATAATTGAGTACTTCACCACTAATACTTAGTCCATTCCATCATATATAAACCCAAACCTAGTGGAGGAATACAATTATTTTTGACCAATGTTAATAAAATTATGGATGTAAGAATCGTATACGAGCATACAAGGTAATAAATTCTCTATATAAATTTGAAAAGCAACGTTGCAGAAAAGAGATAGAATTTTTTTTTCACTAAAGTGAATGAACTCAAGCCCTAAAAATCAAAAAACATACCCTTCCCCAATCACTAAAATGTATACCCCACCATGTTAATGGTGATATATATGTACGGGGAATAAGAAGGAATTACAAAACCATTAAAGAGAAATGAGAAAAATAATAAAAATGTCCATCAGAGTCTATCCATCGAATGTTTTCTCTAGTTTTAAACCACCCCCTTAGAATCAACAGAATGTCCATTCTTACAGGATTCTGCAAATATAATTTTATTCTGAAAATTATAAAATTAAAAGTGATTATCTAGAGAATGGTATGGAATTATTATTGAGGATAACTTTTTCTAGACGTGATTTTGAAAAAACTTCTTTGAATGTTGATCATTCAATATTTAATTTTATTAAACCAAGTATCCAAGATATTCAACATAGATACATTTCGTTGAATTATATTTCCATTACAATTATGAATAACCTTAATAGTTCATGTTATGACCTATTTATGATTAATTCCATGAGGTGGGGATCACATGGTGGCCATGAATATTTCTCCACCTTGATTGAATTTTTCGGGTCCCTATATGGCCGAATCTGCTCTTATCCCAGAAGAAAACGTTGTAGTCCAAAAAATCAGATATCCTTAAAAAATATTAATTTCAATTGGATTTTTATTCTAAAATATATTATCTAATTACAAAAATACATAAAATCAGTTAAATTTACAAAATTATTAAACATTCCAATTTTCGAACAAAACATACCATAAATCCAAAATTTATACAAATAAAGTATAATTTATGAATTTAGGGGGTTTAAATATTGTAAATACATATAAAAATGATGAAAATATTATCCCTATCGCAATACCATAAAAGAGAACAAAAAATTAAAATGATACAGTTTTATTTGGCCTACAGCATGATTCACCCCCCCTCTATTCAACTGTCCCAGGGTAAAACAAATGGTATTAGAACCAATAGATTAATAGTTTGTATTAAACGTAATTATGGTAATTAAATAGAATATTTATATCTTACTATGGGTGTTTTCCAACAATTTTTTCTAGGGTTCACATCAGTGTGGCACAAATCGTTCTTTGCTTCTAATGAAGTGGATTTAATCCATGGACTATATACACCTCTTCTATAGTGGATTTCATTGAATTCATAATTTTAAATGGTGGGAGGTCTCTACCCCAATGATTAATGATGTCATATCCTTGATCAAAACAAGATGATGAGATGTGGGTTTTAACTTCAATTCATTCATCCTTGGATTTCATTGCATAGTCCGAGTGTCCCTCTTAGATTTGATATATTATTGTGAATCTCATTCTAGAGACCATCTTAAATCAAAAAATAGTTAATTATGTATCTTCTATCATGACATAGAGAGGATACATGTGATTAAAGCTAATGGTGATGCTGGACATGTTTGTAAATCTATGGAATTTTGGTTTTTTAGTCATCTATAATGTCCTCTTTCGAAATCATAGGCATCTCATATATGTGGAATCATATGTACATAACACAAGTCAACCTTTTCTACAAAAAGGGGAACTTGTGCCATGGGTTTAAGGAATCTGAGGTTTGTTTCCAAAAGTATATAATTTTCATTAGATGATGTAGAGATTTACATTCACTTGGTGGGGTCACAATTTATGGGTCTTGTGGGGACATGATCACTAGTTTAGATTATTTTTGGGATATTATCATAGGTTTTAAGTATTCTAGTTATATGTTAACAAGTTTAAATTATTTCGGTGATGTTTCCTATGTATATTCATCATTTTTTGAGCTAATTATGGATTAGAGTCACAAGTATATGTTGAGGTCTAGTGGGTAGATCCAAAATGGATGGTGGGAGGTTTAGTGTTCCCCTGGTGGGGGACAATAAACATAATAGAATTCACCTCCCTGGGGGAAGGAAAATATGATTGTGATAGATATTAGGATGTGAGTATTGAACCTTATAGAGTCAACTTATATACCCGGTTAGAAGAAAGGTATCGAACCCCACATTGTTTTAGTGCACAATTTAAGGTTAGTGGACGAACTGGTCCATGAAATTTAATATCGTGTGGCAAGGATAGTTTTATCATGAAAGTAGCAACATAGAGGTATAATTTTGGGGTTATGGTTTTATTAGTCAAAAATTATATTGGGTCATATCAAACCTATCACAGGAGGCATCTTATGTTTATCAAAGAGGTTAGGCTATAATTTGACATCATGTAATCAGGTTGGTGTCCTTCAATTTAACATCATATTACTCAGAATTGGATTATATGTAGTTTAAATTATTACATCTTTTATGTAATTGGGACTTACACATGGGTTAATCCATTCATGGTTAGGATTGGAGGATATAAGGAAACTACACTGGCCCTCATTGTAGGGAAAATCAATGTATTTCCTTTGATGATACCACCTCTAGGGTATCATTTGTGGGACCTAACGTTATGATTATTATGTTAAGAAGCATTAATCCAAGATATTATCTATGTTTTTCTTGTAGAAATGATATTATACATGATGGATGATGATACATTTCATTTTAATGATAGGGGCATGAGTGAACCTTGATTGGATATTTGTTAGGTACATGTGCAAACATCTTTCATCCAACTATATATCATGGAAGGAGGCAATGGGTTGGAGACCCAAAGATTGTATTGCTAAACTTTAGTGTTTCACCCCACAAAATGTTTCACTAAATATGGTATTTTTCATAATGAGAAGGAAACTATTCATGGATCATGGATACAAACAACTTTTTGGGTTCCATGAAGCTTAATGTTGCATAAAGTAAATTAATCTTACATGAACCAACATTACCATCATCGGAAGTTTTACTGGGACATATCTAATATATGAAAAAGTATTTTGGGGTCTATTAGAGGTCTTTCATATATGTTATCTACATGTAGGAGTCTATGGTGTTGTTGGGGTTCTGTGAGTTCAGAAAAGATGGGTTTTATAAACGAGAACTTGATACTTCTACCTTAAGAGGTACATACCCAAAAATGTTGTGGTGATTTTATATTTATATATGTATCGGGATTATTGTAATTAGGTCATGAAAATATTTATGAGTTGTGAAAAATGGTTCTGGTTCATGCAACATTTTTTGTGCACCCTTCATGCCATTTCTCTAGGTGGACAATCAAATAATGCAGTTATTTGAAAATATATTTATGATAAATGTAACATGAATAACAAAATTGTGGTTTCACACAGAAACAAAAATTTATGAAACATCATTTCACATTATTTTCAATGGTTTTTCCAGTATCCATATAAGTATGGATGGTTGATAAAACCCTTTTATTGAAAATTATTTTCATGTGAAAATAAATACTTACACGCAATGGTATGAGGTTTCCACGACTCAATCCATTTGCATTGGAATTCTCTCTTATGATGAGATATATACTAATTAAAAAAATATTTTTTTATGGTTAGGATTAATTTTTTAGTTCCACCAAATCCCCCCCCCCTCAAAAATGGTGATGATGAGGAAGTGGAGGGTCAAAATTTTAAGAAAGCACTAAACATTAGGTCTTTTTTTGACCAATTTGTGAAATATTGTGTTTGGGTCACACAACTATGTTGTGTGTTCCTACAAACTAGGGTTACCATTCTTATAAATAGATAAAGAAGGTCCCTGGTGTTTAACATTATGTTCTCATGTTACAAGCCTTCTCTTGTGCATGAAACTCGAACTACTTGGGATAACATCTAATCTATTATTCTATGATGTCCACATTGAAAAACCTTTTATATGGTAAAACATTAATTAAATAGAGATAATCCACGATTAGTTTTTTTAATAAAGGTTCAAATTGGAAAGAGAATGGTAAATTTTGTGAAATTGCCTCAACTTCATGATCTAGACTTATAGAACTCTCAGATCTTTTTGAAAATTGAAAAATACACTATTCAGATTTATTCCACCATTAATAATTCCATAAGTGATTACATGGATTGAAATCCTAATATCATTCATGTTATGGGGGTGGTATCCAATAAAAGGGAATTACTAGATCTGATGACAGTAGTGAAAATATGATATCTAATATGAATTAGGTTTCCACTCTATAATTGTGGGCTTCTGGATGACATAACTGTCTAGACCATTCAGAAAAACATGCCGATGTTTGGATTCTCCTAACATGATGATATTTAGAACTAAGATATCATCACAATAGGTAATTCACTTTTGTAAAATGTGGTTAGTGATTTATACACCCAGAATATAAGGATGGGGATAATCATTGGAGAATATACAACTGATGAGGTGTTTCCCACCAATTGGGAAATCATTTTCCAAGCTTATGATGTTATCAAACAGATGGCCATGTATGAGGACGAGGACTTCAAGTATTGGGGATATTGATAGATTAATGGTTGTAACTATATTTGATTCACAATTGGAGTGACAATTATGGGTCCAATATGCATCATATTGGACTATATGAGTCAATTTGGATGTCTTAGTATTACATATACCATCAAGAAAAGCTACTACCGGATCTCTTTAGCCGATGATACCTACATAAAAAACATTCAACATTACCTTAGGGGAAGTGGGGATCATTTTTTTCATGCACCACATCATCAGGATTCCCATGATAGTTTTTTATAAGAAAATATCCACTCACTAACCAATACATTGTGGTATAAAGTCTATACACTGATAATAGTGATGATTGTACCATATTTGATTATGATAATCTTGAAAAACCACCCACCATTACACTAAGATATACCTTTCAATATGTGGATGAGATTAATCTTGTACAAAATAGTTGTAATTATATAATGTCGTCAAAATATATTCCCAACAACCCAACATTGAAGGAGGTCACGGTCATAGTATCTAATGCCATAAGATGGTTAGTATCAAAATAGAGGCCATGATATGTTATATTGGCTCCCATAGATTTTGTATGTGGTGTTTTAGGGCATTATTCATAGAGGTTGGATACTTTTAGCATGTGATTTCTACAAGGTTCAATGGTCAGGAACACTAGTGAAGGCCAAAATTATTGATTCCAACAATTGGGGAAATTTGGGATTCCTGATGCTATACTAGGTGTACAACTAGATAGAAATATCATGATGATGTACATAACCAGGATCATATATGGTCTATTCTAGTTTCTAATTAGATGGATCACATCAAACATTAGGGTGTATAAATTTATGAATTCCATTCCCCCCAATAGCTGGTCTGTAACCTCCCATCCAAAAAATAGTATGAATTGAGTGGTGATGTGGATGAAAGATGAGGTGAGAACCATTATCTACAACATCAGGAATTTCAAGTTTCACCCCTTTCAGACCTTGATTTGTTAATTTTTTTACCACTTAGATGGAAAAATAGAAGAGGGAGTACCTATAATCATTCCATGGTAGGTCATTGGTCACATGGATCAATGGAAAAAAATCAAGAATTAAACAACATCTTGATTCTCTCAGTAGTTCATATTTATCTTGTAACAAGTTTGGCTGATGCATATATGGGTTCATTCAGAAATACACCCTTGAATAATATTTCAATTTTGGTGGATGTTTGTTGTTTAAGGGTCTAGGGTAGTTAAGATGTTTCCACTTAACAACCACAACATCAACTTTACCCATAAATTTTCCAATAACAAGGTGAAGCCATACCCAAGTGTAGTTATGCGGAAACAGATGAGGAGTTTGGCCCCCTTGGATGAGCCCTCGGTGAGGAGGGTGGAAAGAGGGCAGATATATAGGAATAATGTTAGTAATAGAGTAGAGAATATGTTGGAGTGGTGGTGGGGGTACATAGGAGGCTTTCGTGCCTCTATCATTTTTTGGAGGAACCCATGGATATTATATATGTGTTGTTGAGAAACCATATAAATGGCCACGAGAGTGGGCTGAAAGCTCCTTGGTGAGAGAAATATGGTTTGTAGAATGTACACAGAAGAATATGTTCCACATAGTTCATGTATTCAATTAATCCATCTATATAGGACTCTTAGAGAAATGGAAAATACTATTTTTATCCTAGACACTCGAGAAACTATGATAGTATATAACTTTGGGAAGAGTAGAGAAATAACAGATCAAGAATCCTAGAATAACAAAATTGGTTGATATATAGTAATGGAACATGTACCTTTTGGATATGGATTATCTATTTAAATAGCATGTTGAAGGAGATATTTCCACTACATAGGTATGGTTGATGCTTGGTGAGGAGCCCAAGGACGTGACTATGACTAATGTGCCATCTTAAGAGGCACCTGATCATGGGGTTGGATTGAAAAGATTCAGTGATATAGAGTCCATGGAATCTAATACTGAGATGTTGATCCATCAAGACATAGTGTATATGGAACCTTAAGAAAATGATAATATAGAGCTCTTATTTTTGTGAGGTAGGATTCAATATCAATATATTGATGTCTCCAATGGGACCACTCTTCTCTTCAATCATTTTTAACATGTGATTTTCAATTCATGTAGGGATCATCAGGAAAGGGTCGGGAAGGCATTGTTAATGGTGTAAATAATGCCTCTATAGGCAGTGGGGAACCTACTATCGAGTCTTCTCCTGACAGAAGTGGATCCCCTAGGGGAGAATACAGTGGAGGATCCAAGATCTACCTCTATATCTATCATTTATGGGGAACCCACCATATTATTCAAATATTGGATCCAATTGTCGATTTGTTAGGCCATCCAAGATTACTGATCATCTAGATTCTCATACATCCTCTAGGTAAGCATTAGATACTACCCTTTTCAGTTTCTTTTCATTATTTTTTTATTTTATAATATTTTTTTGAAAACAATTTTTTTTCATAAAACACCTTGGGTAATGTGGCTTTAGATGACCCTATGGTGTCCATGGGGGTTCCTACTAGAATGGAGGGTCATCGATGGTTGAAATCCCATATGATAACCTAATCATAGATACATTGTTTTGGGGGGAATCTACTCGTAATGTTCTTACCAAGGGTATAATAGACATTGAAATCATAATTTTCTTGTTTTCATATAATTTTCCATACACAATGACATCATTTTCCTTCATATATTAGATTAAACCAATAACTGTATCTTTATTTATGGTAGTGATAGTAGAGGAATATTAGAAAACTAGTTCAGCTAAAGGGATTGAGGCTCTGGTGATTTTTCTAGTGGGAATACTGATCTTAGAAGGGTTTTCTATATGTGGGGAAGAGACACCATTCTAGTAAAAGTGTCATTCCCTTCTCATGGCGTCAACTAAGGAGTCTATGGAGCTTATGTCTTGTTAGGGAGTCACTCTGGGTGAAGGGATGAGTGAATATGATCTTTCTGTTGATGTGGATACTAGTATATTATATAGGATTATTAAGGTGGATCCCACTATTGAATTTATAAATTTTATTACCTAATTACTATCAAATTCCACGGAAAGACATGGAAGATTCAAAGTGTAATGTTGATGAGGATAATAGGGTCATATGACACAAGTCTAAGTGGTGTTTTCATAAACATATCACACTCACCATATGAGAATACCTTATAAGCTATATAGCATTCCTCTACTACTGGATGAGAAAAATAGGGATTGGAAGCGTGGACTCATATTCCATCCACATGCTAGCCAAACACTACATCATTGAGTAGGTGAGTATGAAATAGAGATAGTTTGATTCTTCTTGATATAAGGACAAATTTTTAGGTTTCATAGATCACTAAGAGGCCATGTAGTAGCTTTCTTGGCAGGATGAGAAGGCTCAGAAACACAAGGACATCATCACTTCAATGGGATATATCATTATACAGGTGAGGGTCCAATTGTAAGTGGATGAGGTTGAGGAAGTGGGAGTGGCCTTCGTGGCTACTGATTGTAGGTTTGAATAGATTCAGGTTCAAATATGGTTCAATGATATAATCCTTATGTTTAAGTGGGAAATGATGGAGTGGTCAAGACGGAAGTAGGATCTCAAGGTTGTTAGGTAAAGACTGGATGACCTAGAGCATCCCCTTTCATAGTTCGATCCATGGAGGGAGTTATCTTTTTCTTTATTTTTCCACTTACAAAAGAAGCGTCTCTAACTTATATATAACCCTATTTAATGATGGAAATACAAATTATCTGTTTTCAATTATCCATTCACATATTGTTTGGTGTATTTCAATGAAAATAAAATAAAAAACAACTATAGGTCTCTAAACCCATGGAAGTCATGTAGGTTGAGAAATAAGAGATAAATATACAATTGCCTATTTATATGAGATTTATAGACATAGAGTGATTTTTTGAGCTTTGAATGATCCATTGACCACTATGATGGTGCTGAGTAAGGATACATTTGTTGGAGAGATGAACTATGTTAGCAAAATTTCATTCCCAATGTGTGTGAGTGCCCGAGAGGGGTAACTCTGGGGGTATTTGATTCTAGATGAAAACGTGGGAGGTGGAGGAAACAAGTCAAGATGTACAGTACCCAGAAAATAGAGAGGAGAAACGGAATAAATTATTATAACTACTGAATATGTTCAATACATAGGATCCAAAATCACACTACCATGATTGTGGACATACCAATAAAGGTCGACCATTGCAAATATTTGAAACATTGATCCCATTAGGTATGCATTGAAATTACTTTAATGTGTGGGAATAGAATGGGAATTAATTTTTTTTAGTCAAGAAAAATCACCAATAGGAGAGATAATTCAATCATGGAAGATTTTGGGGATTTTATTCAATGAAGATGTGAAGCATGGGGTTAACTCTGGAAATTTTCCATTGGAGTTCAATTCATTGGGAATTATGTAACTATGGATCTGAGCACACTGAGTGTTCATATTGAAATTATTAACATCTAGAATCTACTCTCAAAGGGAGAAACATTTGGTTTCCATGTGATGGTCAAGGAACATGAGTTGTGTGGTATATGAGTAACACCCAACAGGGGAACAGTCTTCTCTTGTGATGGCCTAAATCATTTTTCACTTTTATGTCATGAAATGAGGATGAAAATCATGTAGTTTAACATCTTCTATAAATGATATTATGTCATACATTTTAAAATCATGTGACCGTGATGTGTGGACCACCTTGAATGTAATACACTCTATTGAACTACTGAGACAAAAAAAAGGGGACCTAGAGGATATACAAACATTGAGGACATTATGAAGGCAATGAAAAGATAATATGAGGATTTTCTCTCACTATTTCATTAACCATTGGTTCATGTGAGAGAATCTAGGTTATTTTCACAGACCAGTGATGAGTCTCATGGTCTTCACACCTTTTCAATTCACACATTTAGTTTTTCAAAAGTTATAGGTTAATATTTGTGGGTGAATGCTTCAATATTTCATAGATTGATCTTTACATGTTATCAGCCTATTCGAAAATTGAATCTCTTTCCTTAGGAAGACTAGGGTAATTCCAGTTGCACGTTTTGGGAAAACATTTAGGGAAATATTTTTGAATGAAATCACTCAGATTATATTCATGAGGAATAGACCATGGTCGTTTGTTTAAGGTAATATATGTTTCACCAAGAGGATAAGTTTGTCTGGTAGGGAAGGTACCATAAACCCTTCATAAAGAGAGAGATAATAAGGCCTTGTTTTTTCATAATATTTCATAGTTTTAAGGGCATAGTGCATGAACCACGTATATCTATGAATCACACTACCTTGGTATGCACAAAATCACTAAGATCCAGGGTTGGATATGGGCTGCCAAATCAATTCATATGTGGTGGGAGGATTTTGTTACGTGGACTAGGAGAGGGGATTTCGGAATATTTATATATCATATCAAACTAGGAAAAAATACATACATAGTTCTATAATGTGGTGTGGAATGTGACCGGAAATATAAGCGATAATCCTATTATGGAAGGAGGTAGGGAAAAGGGGCCATAAATTAGCTCAGACAACAATTGTGAGGAAAATTGGATGTGAATTGAAGGACATAGGTGGACACTGATACATAGTTTATGGTAATGATGTTTAGACAACATTAGTTTGTACCAGTTTAAGGTTATAGAGATTGAAAAAAATGATTTTTGTTTTAGAAATATTTATTTGACATCAATGAGTTAAAACCCAATAAGAAAAAAGGGGAAGGAGGCCTTACTCAAAACAAACATTCACGAGGAGATAATCACCCAGTTTCATATTCTATGGATTATTCCATTAGCGACGGTGATATGGTTTCATAATCCATTTTTAATGAACCCATAATGAATAGAGGGTTGGGGTTTTGAATACTAAAAATGATGGTATCACATGATAGGGGACCTTGTGGCTAATAATGAGACATGAGGCCCAGAAATCCTTTAATATCTCATTGAACTAGAAATTATGCCACATATAGTGTTGGAATGTGGAATTATTGGATAACATTGTTCAATGTGAAGGTGGAATATCCCCTAAGACAAGGATGATACAATGAATATATATCTTAAAACATCGCACATAATAATGCAACATAAAATATTTAAGGCCATGTATCTAGGACCATGGTGTTATATAATTTAACTTTTTTTGATAACGATATTTTCCATTAGTTAAACATCATGTTACTGAGATGATGTATTATAATTTTACATCATGTGACTAGGACATTGGGTGATGTAGTTTAAGATCATATAACATTGAAAATGGTTTTGCACAGAGTTTATGTTCATGATCATTAGATCATGAGGGAATGTGTCTTGGGGTTGTTCAAGAATCAAATACTAATAGAAACCTTATGTGAGGAGAGGACCGAGGAGGCCTCATGACAAAACACATATTAGAGAAAATATGAACATTATTTAATGTCATAATTATTGGAACATATGTGTAGATTTTACAAGTTTAAGGTCATGTAGATTGGACTATGAAGGTAGTGACATTATATTTTGTTAATTCCATTACATATAAAGAATACTGGGGCAGAATCAATCTGTACTCCTATTACCACATGATCCATGTGCAATTTTTGAGAAACAATAAGTGTTGAGGAGTTCCCATTATCATAACGGAGAGAATTATAAGAGGGATAAATAATCTATATTTGTAATGTTCTATTAATTATGACATGTTTTATCATCATATGTGAATTCCCAAGGGAATAAAAATGATGGTGTTAAAAATTCACAAAAATAATGGGAGCTGAAAATGATGTAAATTATGACTTCTGAGCTCTATAATGTAAAAGAGGAAACCTATTTATATTCAACATATAGTGACCTCGGATATATATATATATATTACATCGTTTTAGATGAATATTCAGTACATTACACAATCATGCGCCTAAGCATCAAAAAGGTATAGTTCCTTGGAAACATCGACACATAAAAAATGGATTCTTAAGAATTCTAATTCATCTCTAAAATAGTTCATCATAAGTAAAACCCTTCTATGTCATATCACATGTAATACCTATCATTATTATGGGGGGAAAATAAACTTAGGAAAGGGTGAGATAAGATTCTCAGTAGGGTTAAATGATGGAAATATATAGACATAACTTAAGAATATAGGTTTAACAACATGTTTATAACATATTAAAACCATACCCTAAATATCATATATCAAAAACATGTGTCACGGAAGAAGGGATGGTAGATTATATGACATGACTCATAAATGATTCTATGAACATAAGCCATGAAAGAATAATATAACCATAATACAAGGAGTTGTTGTATAATCATATGAAATGAAACTCTTATATCAAGGATATCCACCAATATATTCATAAAATTTTAGACTTAGTAGAACCACACGTGTGCCAACATTGAGTTTGGGATAACCTCATGTGTTCACTATTTTTAGGATTAGGACAACCTCTCGTGTACCCTCTGAGCTCATAAAACATTAATCAATTCCCAATGAATTATAGGTAGATATAGTTCCCACCCATCAGATAATCCATACATTTATTCTCCACAATATCATAAAAGATTCATCATAAAAGAAACCATGAAATGAAATTGGTTTCATGAAAATTTCATCATATCATAACATGCGTTAATGAAATGGGTCTCATAAAAAAAATTCATCATGATCATAAAAAATTTTGAGTGATAATAAAAATGATATAATTTGATAACATTAATACTAAATAATTATTATTAAATATGGATGTTATCATATATGAAAAATGATTTTGAAAACAAATTAGGAACATTTCTTGAGGAAAATATCCTTTATTTTAAAATGATTTAAAAAAACAATTCAAAAAAGATTTTTGATATCATTTTAATTGAAAATAAATAATTTATATTGTAAATTAATATATAAAACAATGAGTGTTTTGAGTGTGATAAATTCTATGCATGATAAAATAGAGATGCATTTTAGTTTTTAAGTAAAATCCAAATGATCATTTTTATGAAAATTACCTTAAGAATACTTTTAATTTAAAAAAAATAAATAAATCAGGTTAAAAATGATTTTAAATAATAATACATTAACATTAAAACATATTTAGAAAACATGGATATGGAAGAATATGGGTTTTCAAAGGAAGAGTGATGTAATGTCAATTTTCATTAGAAAAATTATTTTGGAATCAAGAATACATATAGGAAAAAGAATGAAAAAAATTATAATAATGAAATTAAAATAGTATAAGAAAATTAATGAGTTTATTTTGAGATAGATCTTAATATTTCATCATTTTAAGAAAAAACAAATATAATCTCGATAAATGATTATATTGTATGATATAACCCTTACCACTTTCGTAGCATTGAATAATAAGACCAAAGATGGAATAACGTTATATAAAACATAAAATATCATGAGAATAAATAAATTCATGATATTAAATTACAATATGGATATATATACACCTTATGAAAGGTGATTGGGGTATAACATAACCTACGTCCCAATGAAGAATAATTAAAACAAAAATACCTTACTAATTTGGTATGTTTTTAATTGTAGACCAATCTATTGTGAAATCATAAAATGGATAAATAAAAATCCATAATATTATTGATAATAATTATAAAATACATTATTGGGATTTATAAACACAACATACAAGAAATATGTGGTGAATACGACATGGGTCTCATAGAAAATAAAAGTTCAACAAAAATCTATTATATTAAGTATGGGCTTATTAGTAAATTTTGAAACCTCATATAAAATAAATATAAATTTATTATAAATATATTAAATACATAAAATTATATATATCATTCCATATATTATACTCTTATGACCTTTTATTACTTATTCATAAAAAACTCTTTGTTAAAATCACATTTCGGGTAACAATTGTTTTTAGGTATATTTAAATTTGTTATTTTCAATAATTTTACATTAATCATGGTTCTATAATAAAAAAAATATAATACCTGAGACAAAAAACATGTATATTCAGTATATATTTATTCTTATTAATCTACACATGTTATAAATATAAAATGAAATAATTCTTTAATGGACACAATAGACGATATGTACGCATGAACGTTGTTTCCATTTTTTTACAGGATGGGGAAAAGGAAAAGAAAATAATAATTCATATTTTAAAATAATAATTAATTCATATATATAATATAAATTTATTAACATTACCATCATTACCATCCTTGCAATGCATTAGTGAAAATGAGTCAATCACTTCGTGTGGCGGTAGTCCGTCGTAAACACCAGTGATGTTGTCATATCCCTAAAATAATGGAACATAAGAAGGTATTTGTCATATGATTATTAAAAAACGTTTAATTATTTTAAAAATATAATATATATTCCTTTAATATATCCCTATTACCATCCATGGAAATAAGAAATCTAAAACCCATCACATTGGTTCGCAAGGTGGAAGTTTGTCATACACATGAGAGATGTTATCATTTACTAATGGGTTGCAAGTTAAGATGGTAACAGTGATATTATAATTAAAGATGTATAATAATATCATAAATATCCACTACTACAAATACCTCATTTATCAACGCTAAAAATGGCCTTTAACAGCGCTAGAAAATCATCGTTAAAGCCGGAGAAGATAAAGGGGGGTCCCCTTTATCAGCGCTCCAAAAAGCAGTGATAAAAAACCCTTTTATCAGTGCTAAAAAAAGGAGTTGATAAAAGGGGACTTTTATTTGTGCTAAAAAATGAACTAACAAAAGGGTCCTTTATCAGTGCTTTCTTTTTAGCACTGATAAAAGACCACTTTTATCAGCACGTTTTTTAGCGCTGATAAACCTAAAAAAAATTAAAAAAATAAAAAAATCCGGCCAAACTCAGGGGGGGTTATAGTGCTTGAGCCACCCCTTTATCAGCGCTTTCCCGCACCTCCAGTGCCCGAACGCACCGCCTCCACTCTTTATCAGTTCTATACCCCACCTTTATTAGTGATAGCCCCTTAAATTCACCCTTGCACGTGCGCCCCTGCCATCACCCGGATTTGATCTTGAGACCTCCCCCTTGCGCGCCTGAAGCCTTTGCCACCCCCTATACTGATTTGTTCTCTTATTTTTTATGTATCTATTTGTTATATATATATAGTTATATTTATTCGTATAGTAATATATATTTATATTAATATATATAGTTATATTAATAAATATATGTATAGTTATAGTTATATTAATATATATATTTATAGTTATATTAATATATATATTTATAGTTATATTAATATATATATAGTTATATTAATATATATAGTTATAATAATATTTAGGTATATAAATATTCATATATTGTTATTTTAAATAAAATTTATATTAGATATTACTTATATAAAGCTAATATATTTTATATGTAAATATGTTTAATTATTTATTTAAAAATTAAATTTTTATGTGTGAATATATAAAAAAATATGTACATATACTTATATATTTGATTATAAATAGTAGTGAATTATAAAAAACGATAAAATTTCAAAGATATAATATCAATATGAATGTAATACCTTTGAATTAATTCAGTCCCCACCAATAAAAGTCAATAATACCCCCTTAAACGTGGCTGAAAATCCACAAAATGTAAACAAATCGGGGTACCCCGACTAAAAAATCATTTATGGATGCCTTCTGGATCTTTTTTGGCCTCGAAAAAACCTTGAACAGGGATCCCCTAAAATATTTACGTGTATATCTCGTTCCAGGCTTCGATTTGATATATGGTAGAGCTCAAACAGACACCCGGATGAAAAGTTATGGTCGTTTGAAGTTCGAGTTTCGTTTTCAATATATTTTGGGTCTTTTTTTAATTTTGTTTTTGGGTCTTCAAATTGTTATGAAATGACTATTCTTCCATAATAATTATAAAATTATTAATTAAAAATATTTTATTAATTTATTATAAGACATTTTAACTAAATATCATATATATTATGTATATTAAATGTAAATGTATATTTATTCTTATCTAAAATATATTTAAAAGTTATATATTATATTTATATCAATATAACTATATTTATATATTTATACATTAATATATTATGTTTAATTAATTTTTTTTTCAGGTCGACCCTTTATCAGTGCTACTAAAAAAAGCGCTGATAACGGGGGTCCCCTTATTGGCCATTTTTCATTAGCGCTGATATAGGTTAGTGCCAGGAAAAACTTTTTCTGTGGTAGTGATCATATATAAATATTAAATCTTTCTTTATATCTTTATATGAGAGTTTATGATAATGAATAACATAGGTTTTTCGGGTATGAGTCTATTGTACACATGATTGATGGTTGTGTTTTCCATTTTTTGCGAGGGAAGATGGATATAATTGATACTATTAACAAAATAAAATATAAATATATGAGATATAATTTATTTATTATATTATTATAGTTGAATAAAATATTATGGAGGTGGATGAAGAAACAAAAAATAGAAGCGTAATAATTTTACATCTTCTTTGGAGAACCTATTTAGATATATATCTAATGAATTATTCATATTGGTTAGTAATAATCATATGTAAATTAATTTTTGGGTTGATAATTAAGTAATATATTTGGTCTATTATTTTCCAAAATATATGGTATTTTTTGTGTGAATAGGAGTGTAGAGGAGGTGTTATTTTTTAAGTATGGGAGAGGACATACATTGAATTTTAAAAATTAATAAAATGTACAAATGTATTCACATTAAAAAAGTATCCAAAAGGATCATTATAAAACCATAACAGTGATAAGGTTGAATAATTTACATAACAACAGTATTTGCAATGTTTCTAGAATGTTTGACCCCTTTTGATTTTAGTTTAACACACATGTAATCCTATTTTAACCTTAACAGTAGTAACTATGTTTTTGAGTTTTTTAATATTTATTATCATTAAAAATTAAGTTTAACTTATTATATAATGTTAAATTAAGCTGATTTAAAATATTAAAAACATATTTTGATATTATATTAAAATATGTGTCAATATACAATTTAAAATTACACTCGTGACATGATGAACAAGCAGGTTTCCGAAGAGAAAATATCCAAATGTGTAAAAAGATTTTATAAAACAAATAAATATGAAATTGATTATATTGACCTAAATTGGATTAATAAAAATATAATTTAACTATTTTTTCATCTAAAAAGCTTCTGGAAATAATATTGACGTTTTAAATGATTTATATAAAAGAAAAATTCTTAAAAAAACCAGTATTTTAAACTATTCATTAAAATTTATCTTCTTAAAAAATTCTAAAAAAATCACCATAAGATATGTTTGAGAAGATGATTTCAAATATGAATATATTTGTTTAAAATAAATGTTCTGAACGTGTCCAAAATTAAATTTTTAAAAAATATGCGTGGAAAATGAAATAAAACTATTTTTTAGAAAACTTGTTTTTCAAGCATAAAATATGATTTATTATAAAAAAAATATTGAAAATTCATAAGATAAATGTTAATTTTTTTAACTAAATATATTATATTTAAATATCATTAAAATAACAGACCACATATTTTTTTTAATTAATATAAAATGATTTTTTTCACAAACAAATAGCATTTCAAAAAAATGATTTCCTTTATTTTCAAATTGTTTTTATTCATTTATAATTATTTATTAACCAATTAAGTAATTTTATATATTGGTGTAAATCATAAATTTTTATAATTTTGTTAATCTTACTCATACGTTATATTCAAATAGCATGTTCTTAACTATCTTATTAAATAATAGCATTCTATATTTAATGTGAACTCGTGGTTTCATGTAACATAAGCTAAACTCACTATTATGTGTACCATAAGCTATCAAAAAAACTAAATTTATTTGAAAATAATTTTTTTACAAAATATCAGTGTGTTACAATCTACCCCCCATAAAATGAAATTTTCCATTGAAATGTAGTCACTTTGGTGAAAACTATTGAGGATACATCTACTTGTATACATTCCTTGGTTCCCACATAGCTTCTTCAAGATGGTGGTTTCACCAAAAAAAGGTTGACCAGGTGAGTGGTCTTATTTTATAGAATTTTATTTGTATGATCAAAAATCTCCACCATTATTTCCTCATAATAATGATCATCCTCTAGTGGTATGTCCTCTAAATTTATCAAATGCTAACGATCAGGTATGTACTTCCTCAAGAGACATACATAGAACACATCATGGAATTTAGAGATGTTTGGTGGAAGTGAAAATCAATATCCTACAGTCCTAATATGATCCATAATTTAAAAGGGTCATATATATCTTGGTGTTATTTTTCCATCCTTTCATCCATGGATAAATTCATAGAAAGAGCTTCTCACCATATTCTTATTTTGGGTCACACTGATGATTATCATCATAACTTTTCTATCAAATTTTTGTTTCCCTTCTATGTTGTTGAATGGTAATAACCATTTTTTCCATTTCATCAACTAGATCATGAATTTATTTATGTAAAATTATAACAGTATATTATAGTTCTACACTTCATTATATTGATTTTTTTATGAATCCATCTAAATTCTTGAGTGAAACCTATTGTTATAAAAAAAATTTACTAGAGGAATTTTTTTATTCTAACCCACATTGAAACCTATATAAAAAGATCTCAAAATAAACTCCATGGTATGAATTATTTTCGAAGAATTAATATCTATATTAAAATGATACATATTTCCAAAACCCAAATATGTATCATGAAATTTCCAAGGAATTCACCAAAACATTGAGGTAGAGCACTGATCCAAATCATATACATTGGAATGTGGTACTCATGCAACATTACCACATCAATAATCTATGATCTATAAATTTTATCTAGAGGGAAGTATTATATAATTATGATAAATTTTGATAAATTTGTAAGTCATTCCACTAGGACCCATATATCATTGTACCCTTTAGACATTTTGGGGTAGTATAATGACAAAAATTCACGGTTATGTTTTCCCATGCCCATTATAGTATATATATTAGAAATACAAATCATTTATAACATCATATATCTAAATTAACATGATATTATTCTACAAATCAAGATACATACACCATAATATCTCTATTGATGTTGTATGACAATAAATACTCCTCTCTAAAGGCCGATGGTAGGAGTTATACACTTATATACCTTTGACTGTGGGTTTAAGCCCTGCTTCTTTATGAGATGCAATTGGATGTCACATGACTTTTGGGTTATACTTTTTCTAAAACAAGATATAATTTTTAAAACATTATGAAATTGTAATAATTCATAATTAACATAACATAAAATATAATATAAACCATACAGGTTAACAATACATTTTGTTATATGTCCTCATAATTTTAATATCATTATTCCTCAAATAAGTTTTAATTCACTACTACCTATAAAGAACCTAAAGGTTATATTTTTTAAAATGTATCCCCAAATATCATTAATCATGATAAAATACATCATATAGTACCTTAAAATGTGTGTCTATTACATTACAAATGATCAAACATTTACTCTTAATCACATTAAGGTATCCACAACTATTATGTTAATCTTACATTGAGATATATATGCTTCCAAAATTAACATAATCCAGAAATATTTCAATTTTTTTTTAAAAAATAAAATTTAAAAAAATATTTATACAACATAAAACATGAATCTAAATACATAAATAATTAAATACTTTATCCTATGTTATTGAAATGAAATAGGTCCTTCCACGGTCTATAAATTAACTATTGTATTAGGTATTTTCCATGGATAATTCCCATGTTACCCACACATAATACATTGAACTCCTCAAAAATTAATTAATCTATAACATTATTTTCTAAAAATAAAACATCATAACCTCCATTTGAGATATAATTCATTGGTATTATTCCCACCCTCTTAACCTATAGGAAGCTAAATCTTTATTAATATATATTCATTATCACATGATCATTTGTAATTGTCAATTTTTTCTGTTTTTAAAAATTTTAGAGTATGTCTAATGTCGTCATTTTTAATAATATAAAGAGATAGACAATTAGGAATAATTATAATATCATCCTTTCAAGATATCCCTCAATTTGGTTTCTCATATTAACCAAATTATCCTTTAAATTTTTTTTACTTGATAAATTCTCATTCTATCCATTGAAAAAAATTGCATAGTGTGAGAAACACTAAATATAGTGGAAACCATATAATCATGAAAAAAATATAGTATTTATTAATCATGAAACCATTATTTAAATCTATTACACCTTAGGCTTTTCCATGGTCAATATTTAAATACATCATTATGGTTTGTAAAGAGTTTATGAATTATTAAATAATATCCCCTAGGAGTGTCAAACCAGGTGTGCATTATGATGCGTTTTCATGTATGAGGTAAAAATCATGTCAGAATTGAAACACCTTTTTGATTTTATTACCCCTAGGTAAATTTTTGATAGATGCAAATCTAATCTTAGTACATATACATTTATGTAATTTCTCGAAAACAACTCACTCTATGCATTAGAAAAAATCTATGATATCTTCCAATACATAATTTTATCTTTATGGTTCTCACTAATATTTCTTATTACATTTTCCAAATTATAAGTAAATATTTCCTTTAATACAAACTATAATGATCTATCCAATTCATATGTAGATCTCACATCTTTTTAGATGAATATTAATTACATTACATAATAATAAAACCGATGATCATAATGATATATTGAATTTGGAATCATATACACATAAAAAACTATTTCATATGTGTTTTACAATGTCTCCCATATAGTTCCTCATAACTAGTACCCTTATTAGTAATATTACATGTAAAACCTATCATAATAAACTCGGGAATAGAAACATAACAAAGGGTTATGTGAGCATAATGGTATGAGAACATGATCATAACATTTGAAAATCAAACCCTATATATCAAAGATCAAAATAATGATTCATTCAATAATGATTGGTAGTTGATATAAATGAATCATAATGGAATATATGAAAATAGTCAATGAGATAATAACATAGGCATAAGACATAGATTTTTTTTCAAAAAGACAATAATAAGAAATATTATTTCTTTTGTATCCACCTAGTCATTTGTAACATGTTATGATTGAGAAAACAACCCATGTACCTAATTCAGGATTTTGATAACCTCCATTATACCCTATTTTAATAATTGGTATAACCTCCCATGTACCCTCTGAGCTTATATAACAGTAATTAGTACCCAATTAATAGGAGTGAGATATAGGCCCCACCCTTCATATAATCCATATATTTTCATTCATCAAGATCATGAAACAATATCATATCAAATACCATAAATTGAAATGGTTTTTATAAAAATTTCATCATATCTTAACCAGTGTTAACGAAATATGTTTCTTAAAAAAAATTCCATCATAAACATAAACCATCTATATAGTAAAAAGAATTTTTAGGAAACATGTATTTTTATATGATATAATAGATTTTATAAAAATTAAGTACATATCTATAAATATAATCGTTTCATCAAACCTTTTTACCTATATTTTTTGAAATTTATTGTTATTCATTTTTTTAATTTAATATTTGTGTTTTAATGGTATACAATATTACATTTTATTTAGACTTATTATTGATTTAATAACATGTTATCAAAGAAATAAAATTTATTAAAGGGAAATATATCATAAAATCATGAGGTTTTGTACCATACATGTGTTAGAAGAATATAAAAGGATCATGGAATGATGGAAGCATACTGTACCAACTTCTCAACCAAAATAGGATCACATGAGAAATGAATTTTCATAGAGATGCATTAGATATGATAACTATTGCCGCATTAAAAGGCCATACAACATGATGGAATTAATAAAGTTAATAAATAATTACAATATTGTTAGTATATAATAATAAATAATATATATTGGGTGGTGTATTTTTTATATGGAACATATGTTTTTTTGGAAGATAATTGTGAATATCAATAATTTCTGAGTTAGGAACAAAATTTTTTCACTCACATAAGTGTTATTTGAAATAACAAAAAGAGTTCATGATGAAAAAAGGGATTTATAATCGATAGATGTTTTCAAATATAATTTTTAATATAAAAATAATTTCTTCAATAGTGTACCTAACAAGAAATATCTAGTTTTAATGAACCATAATATACTATTGATACTATTATTTAAACATTACCATTTTAGCTAAGTAGTTAAACATTAGGGTATGAATAAAAAATAATTTATTTTAATGTTATGTTTAATGGTTTATATAATGAAATTTTATTTTACATAATGACTTAAGCTTTTCATAAATAATTATATACTTCGAAAATTTATTTATTCATAGAAAAATAATTTGATTCAATTTTTTTGAAAAATAATAAAATTTATTTTTTCCACTTCTATAAAATTAAGTTTCATAAACTAACATCATTATATTTATAAAAATATAAAAATATTATTAAGAATAAAGATTTATAATTTTCTAAAAATATTAATTTTTCGATAAATAGTGGAAAATAATGATTTTTATAAAAACATGCCTTCTCATTTTAGGATTGATAAAGTTAAATATTATTTTTAAATGATTTTAAAGTTTAAGTAGATAAATAATATTATTATTAATCCAAAAAAAGTAATTATACTCACTTTTAGGTTTTAGTTTGATATGACAACATTTTAAACTTTTCAAATAGTTTTCATTTGAAAACTGTTTTTTGATCACGTTAGTGAGTTTACCGTTAAATTAAATTATGATAATTATAGAAATTAAATTTCTGAAATAGGATTCCATATTTTTAGAAATAATAATTAATAATAATTAATAAGTTAATCTTAATTTTTTTCATAATGAATAGTAAAAATATTAATATTTAATTACCACAGTTAAGTTTAAAATGGGTTTACAATAGGAATTAAGCTGTACATTTAAGGTTTAAAATGAGTTAAAAACTTTTCAAATTCCAATTTTATAGACATATTTATATATTATATCATATTTTTTTAGAATAATTATTTTAAATTTCTTATATAAGGTGTAAAATACAAGTATATGTTTTTCATTTCAAAAATTACTTCTGTCTCTTTTCCCGATCTTATAAAAGGGAGCCACTTATTCTCTCCCCTTCACCTATACAAAACATTTTTTTCAAACCATACCTATCAAATAAACTCTTTAATCCCATACAAACATCTTAGAGTAATTATTTATATTATGAAACCATCATATGAATCTTTTAGGTATAATCTTAAAGAGGTTATATAAGGACAATGTATAGTCATTAACCATGTGTTTTAATTTCATTTATTCATCCACCTACTTAAAATAATATTGAACTATGATGGTATGATAAAATTATTATATCCCATATATTCAGATTTTATTATTTTTGGAGAATAAACAAGACATATCTCCTCTTCTATCAAATGGGAAATAAAACTACCAATCATGTGTATGGTGGACTACCGTCTTTTGAAATGATGATATTTTTTCCACCACCACCACTCACGGATAGATATAATTATGTATTTCACATAATAACATGATTTTTATTACATGATTATACATATATTATTATAATATTACATATAAATTCGAAATATTACAATAAATACTTATATAATGAATATATATGATGTTAGTATAATACTATAAATATTATATATTATTGAACTATGATCAAAGTACCTGGAAAAAAATTATAGAATAAAACATACATGAAAAATATATCATTTTTTAGCCAAAAAATGCTTTTAAAAAATATTTTAAATAAATGTGTTCTAAAACACGGTGTTTTATCTTAGATAGTATCATATATTTTATTTAATTACTGTGATATATTTTTAATAAACCTGTATTTATTATAATGGGGTCTCAAACATGTTCAAAGGATGTCCAGACTTGAGGTAATATATTTTTTTCTCAAATTTTCTTCTTTGGAATATAATTTATATTAGACACTTATCCTTTTTTGAGGTGTATATACATCCCCTATGAAATTTTTTATCATCAATTTGAATATTTTCATGATACATAAGCTTTAATTTATTTTTTATTTCATGGGACTTATGATTAAAATGTTACCAACATGGTAATGGATTCTCATATCACTTTTACATCGATGGGACATATTCTATATTCACCACTTGTTTCATATACTTGGTGTATTTAATACCCCTGAAATTTTATATAATAAATTATTTATTTTAAATATATTTAATTTTAATTTATATGTTTCTATTTCATGGGGATTATGATTCAAAAGTTTCCAAAGTAGTTAGATATTTTCATCTCACTTTTACTTCAATTGAACACGTGTAATATTCACCACTTATTTCTTTTGTGTTATCTATATACTGACCATGAGTGTGTTTTATGAATTTTCACCTAACAATTATGGGATATATAAATCCAATTATGTTTCTTTTGGTCACATGGGTTATGATTCAAAGGTAAATAGTGTTTTAATGGTTTTATTACCCAATCACATTGTTTTTTGAGATTCTCTAAGATTACGATTCCAATGACAAAATATTGTCATTTATCTATCAAGAAACTCATTAATTTAATTCTCTTATGTTTATTTTTTGGAATTAATTTTTTTTCCTTTGATTCAAATATTTTTATGTAATAAATATTGTATAAGAATGTTTATAAAAAAACTGACTTTATTTTTCTATTCAATCGAAAATCCATTTCCTTACATGTCCATGTTTATCAATAAATTATTTAAATAATGTTTTACTGTTCTCCAATGATTTTGAAAATTCATATTTACCAATATCCTAATATTATAAAAATAAATTTAAATGAATCTTCTTGTCATTTTTCTAATGTGGTACTTTTTGACTTTTTTCCCAAAATGATAAAGGATACTATGTTTTACCATCTATGACATGAATGTTATTTACTATTATCTTTAATATTAAATAATTTTAAAATTAACTTATATTATTACAAGGTTATTTTAATAGAATATATACTCATTAATATTTTTGGAATATTTTAGATTATAAATAATATTTTTTAAAATGTAACGTTTATTTTCCTTAATAATGTTTTAGTGATATTTTTTTTATTTTTCTTCATCAACCTTGAAAACCATTGGTTCTTTTCTATATTTCACTATAAGTACGATCCAATGGTACAATCCTTATTAATTGTCTATATTTTTATGATAACGAGAATAAATTTTTTATTAAACCCATTTTATTTCAATGGTCAAGATATAATGGCGTTTTAATTAAACAAAATTCAATTTATATGTGTCATGATATATGATGATTGATTTATGATGCTATGGAACAAATATGAATATATTTTGAGTGCGTTATGTTTGGGAAGATAATTATATATCCTTATATGGAAAAAAGAAATAATTTATAACTCATTAGTAAACAGTTATGTGTCATCCTAATTCCATGGTCACCATTTCATGGAAGGGAATAATTTTCATGTTAATAAGATAAAGCCTAGACCTAGTTTTCAAGTACACTAAATTATTCATAGAACAAGATTCCATGTCTATAAGTTCATGTTTTCACCATTGTTTCACATACTTATGATTATGAATGGATCTAATTTTCATTTCCACAATATTATTTTGGGGTTCAATTTTATCTCCATGACTTAATAAGTGAACCAATTTCTATTTATAGTTGTTCACAGTGTTATAATTTTAATTTAATCCATATATATTATTTATGATTATATTATTCCCTAATGAATCAATTTATTTGATTCATTTCTTATTTATATCTTATAAAATGCCAAGATATATTCTACGAATCATGATTGGGATATTAAATATGAATCCTATGGTTTTAAAATATTATTTTCATGTTCGCATACGAATATAATCATGTCATCCTTTTTTGATCATTGATTTATCTTTTGTTTAACCTTACATATCATCTAAGATCACCCTTTCTAATTATTCCATTCAACATGTTATGAATAATGGTATTTTCTATGATATTTCTATGAATGGTTATTGTTAGGAATTTCTTAGTGGGAGATGATGCAGTTCACCTATGGAGTAGATGTCTACATATCTATTTTTGGAAGAGAAATACATAAATATGATTCTGGTATGAATCATTATTTTATATAATGAATATTATTTTATTAATATAAAAAATATATGAATAAAAAGTATGGGTAATTAATGTTGGTATCAGCCTTTGGATATTATGATGAGAAAATATTAGTGAGAACAATAGAGATTAGTCAATGTATACATAAATGTACTAGAATTTTTGTTAATGATAAAAAATGTTGTTTCCAACAAATTACTACAATTTATGAACACAAAAACTGTATGTCTCTTTATAATTGTTTATCCTAAGGGTAATAACTCTAAAAAGGCATCATTGGGATTTGAAAATATAATTAACTAGTTATTGAAAACGGGAGTTGATGAACCCCTAGTTTGTCACTATTGTGTATATGTTTTTGAATCTAATTTTTGTGAACGATCATGATGGATGAGAAACAATAATGAAAATGAATGATCTAGAATATTCCTAAGGTTTCATATATTAGAAATAATTATTCATGATTTATACATCCTATGAGTGATTAATCAAAATTAATTAATATGATTAAAAATGCTTGATGGTTAGGCTTGCAATCATGGTCTTAGAAAGGGATTTAAGATACAAAAAATAACTTTGGGTTGTAAAATGTATGAACAAATAATGAAGTATCTTATTTGTTATTATTTATAAAAAAATCCACTGTATCTTGAATATTATATTGTAATGTTAATTCCTATACCTAGTTATTAGATTTTTAATTAGGATGGAAAACCCAAAATGGAATTACAATCAAATCTCAAGTATATGATTCATCACCAATTTATGTTTGGGGGAATGTGCTTCTTGAAAAACATATTATCCTCAATCATCTTTAATTTTATTTTAAATTAGGAATGAATTGGATTTATCTACATAAATCCCATATTAGTTTCTGGGGAAGGGATGTAATATTTTATATTATAGAACCACCTATGGTAATCTATCTGTGCGATTAAAAATATAATCTTTTAATGTAAAACCATTTCATTTTATAGGTCTTGACTCACATTAAAAAGGGGTCTTTATATCATATGATTTTTGAGAAAATCAACCTTGATTATATGTCACTTTGTAGAATATTTTTATGTATTTTCAAAATATATTCATATTCTTATACAACAATTTGAAGTAGAGAAGTAAATAGATCTCATAATTTTTTCTACACCTATCTCAAATAATCCTAATAAAATGGGCCTTAATTAAAATTTAATAATTTAATACGAAACTCCATGATAATCTTGATAATGTATTTATTTACCCAAGTGTGTATCCTTAGGTTGAAATTGTTCTTTTTGTTAAAAATAAAGATGTATCAATACAACTCTTCATTGATTTTTAGTAACAAAACAAGATAATAATTAAGTCTAAGTATTGTCTACCATGTATTGATGAATTGTTTAATCAATAAATTAGTGCTCAATACTTTTCCATGTTGTACCATCATTTTTGGTTTAATCAATTGACGTTCATGATTGAGGATGTACCCAAGATAAAATTGTATACCTTGTATAGGCACAATGAATATATAGTGACTCCATAAGGACTTAATAATGTCCCACTATCTCTATAGATTTAATGATTAGTGTATTTAATGATTACACATATCATGTTTTGGTATTATTGATAGAAAATATTTTTATTTATTAAAATTGATTGAAATATATTGAATATCACATGATAATGGAAGGAGAAACAATTTTAAAAAATTAGAAATAATGTATTTTTTATATAAAAGATTCATTTTTACGCAATTTAATCTCAAAAGAGGTTATATATGTAGATCCATAAGTGATTAATGTTATTCAATATTATTTGAGACAAACCACTATCACTGAGGTATTAATTTTTCATGGTTTAGATGAATAATATAATGTTTTTTGGAGAATTTCTCTTGACTATCTAATCCACTCACAATGTTACCCCAGAATGGATCCAAGATCCTTTGTACTGAGGAATGTGAATTGAATTTAAATGAACTAAATAGAAGGTTAGTCCGTGCACATGTTATTACATTAAAATATGGTGGAAAATCATTTTAATCAATATTTATGCATAATAGAATGGATTGGGATGTGTTCTCATGAATAATGATATAGTAACAGCTTATTCCTCATGAAAAGTGAAATTTTATAAGAAAAATTAACCAAATAATGAGTTAGAGTTATTTTCAGTAAATTTTCCATTAATTATATGAAGTAATTGTATTTATGTAGAAAGTTTTGATATATATATTATCATATGAATTTAAAATTTTTTTTCACATATAATTATTTTAAAATGCCACAAGGCATATGGAAGGAGGTTATTAATGATTATGACTGCTAAATACATTATCAACCTGGGAAAGTGATCAAGGTGGGTACTGCATTGAGTTGAAAGGATCATGATAGAAAATCTATAATTAGAGTCACAAAATATCTATTATTTATAGAGTTCTGAATCATTGATATAGAAATATTTTTGAAATGGGAGAAATCGTATCTATACCAAATTAGTGTTCAATAATCTATCAAAGTGAAGATTAATATGGAATCAAAAGAAGATTTAGAGAAATAAAAGAAATTTAGAAGGGTTCCTTATTGTAACCTTGATTGTTATATAATGATAATATTTAAAAATCATGTATGTGTTCCACCTATACGATATTTGAAGAAGGATATGTTAGAGGAATCCCCTAGTTATTCATTCATTATTCATCTTAGAAGTATGAAGATATAAAATGATGTAAAATAGTATTTATAGTGGAATTATAAGAATAGATGTATTCCAAATTTTTCATCTTGACACATTGTATGTCATAAAAAAAGGAAGATATACAAAGGTCTAATTAGATATTAAAACCATTACCTATACTATAACGGAAGTGGGAAAACATCACTATCAAATTTTTCATTGGACTTCCAAAACATCTAATGGAAATAATAATATATTTGTTATAGTTTATTTATATAAACATCCTACACTATTAATTTATATTAGAGAGGATTAACATCTAGATTATATTTCTAGGATATACATTATATAATTTTAACGCGTGAATGTACTAACACCTTCCATTTTATATATTTGACATAAAAGGTTTACCAAAAAGATATAGTGATTTATTCAACATGATATTGAAAAATATTTCAGTTTTAGTACTATGTATCATCCTCATATAGATGGTCACTATGATATAATAATTCAAAACATAGATGAAATTTTGATATAGTGTTCTATGGATTTAAAAGGGGGTTACTATCAACACAATCCATAAATATAGTATTCATACAAAAATATATTTCAATTGACCATCCAAAGGGATCCTTACGATTGCCACTATTGAGAGAAGTGTAGAACTCCTATTTTATATGACTATGTGGGTTAAAGGATGTTATTTGGACCTGATCAAGAAGAGAAAATGATAGAGAAAAATAAATTCAATCAAAATCGCATCAAGGATTATTAGATTTGATAGAAATTTAATGATGAAAATTGTTGACATAAATTGGATGATGAATTTTGATTGAAACATTTATGTGAATTTATTTTTTGGAGAAGGTGATGAAATTTTGGATTAATGTAATGATGTTTCCTCGATAAATTGGTCACTTTATAAATATTGACTGTGGAGGGACTCTATCTTAACACTATGTCCTTACACTAAACCATTATCAAGACTGCAATGTGTTCCATAGTGTCACATGGAATCCAACATTCATGGAAAATATTTACTTAGGATCATGAGGATGTAAATAGAATTTAAATGATTCCATATGAATTAAAGATTTGGTCATTCATGAATTACATACTATATATGTGGTTAGATAACTCTTAAATTTTAAATGTGGTAGGAAGATTTCAAAAATTCATAGGTGACTGTCATGGGATAAAAGTTAATAATATCCTTATGCATCTCTATTACAATAATCCTTTTTTAGAGTTGATGGAGGAGATGAAGGACTAATCATCAGTGGATATGAGGATTATAGTTTATAAACTAAACAAGGTGACATGAAGTGACTAACATGATACATATTCAAATTGAAATAAGTTAATTTGAGCTGGAAGAAGTCAAAGAAGAATGTGGTCGTAGATTCTATAACAACGGTTGAGTATATCACAGCTTCTGAGGAACAGTTTCACAAATTTTTATAATAGATTGAACTGGTGAATGATATTATTTATCCTATCATTTTCTATTAGAATGATACTACAATAGTGGCTCACACGAAAGATCCATGGTCACATCATTGGATGAATTAAATTAATCAAATGTGTCATATTTGTAGATATTTTACATAGAGAGGTGAAGTTTCAGTGATCCGTATTTCCCTAGAATACATCATGTTAGACCCCTCAAATAAATCCTTCATTTAGTAGAAATAGGATTACCTTATGATGTCTCATGAACAGAAATTTATGGGCAGTTGGCATTAGTCCATGTGAGGGTAAGCTGGAGTTGGTGTCCAAGGACCAATAATATTTACTTTTACTAAATCTTTATTTGATATATTGAATATTAATGAATTTTATCATTCCATATTGTTTGTTATTATTCATGATTATAATGTAATATTGGTGTACAATATACGTTATATTAATAAGGTTACTATAGTTCCCTACTACGATGATAACATTGAAGTTCTATAGAAATAATACTAAATATAGTTCAGCGGGAAGATATCAAACTATGATGGGACACACACTATATAGAAGGTTAGATGAGAGTACTCATAGGTGGATGAGGATTCATTTGATGATTTTCTCACATGGTAATCTCAAATATGTGATATTATGAGAACAAACCTGCTAGATGGAATTATCTAGGTTTTTCTGTCATAATATATTCTTATTTGTGAGCATGTGTGCTAGTGCTTAAACATTATGATTCTCAAAAATTCATTTTATTAATCCCACACATAGAATTTTTCAAAAACAAATCCAGTGTTCCATCTACCCTGAAAAGCAACCCAGTCTGTGGTATGGCCTGAATGACGTTCCTGATCCCCACAGGTTGACAACAAGTTCTTGGGTATCAATAATGTAACTTTGGGATGATTTATCTCAAGATAAAAATATAACCAACTAACGATAATAAATAAACCAAAATGGAAAATAACAACCAAAAATGGAATAATAATTTTCAGATTCAATGTATACAACAGTTTAAATAGAACCCAAAGAGGCATCATAAAAAAGGGAACACAATCATATCCCAAAAACCACCATTCATTAAGAGTAACATCATCCTCAATACACCTCCACAACACCTTCAATGGAAGAAAACTAGAATCACAAACCACTATCTTAAAACAACATTAATTTACATGTCTCAAACATAACTATGTCTATGTAAAGACATGAAATTTCCATATAAATTTTATTTAAAATATATGGTAATTTTATAGGTCTGAGAAAATTGACGGCACGTGATTTCGAGGTCCGGGGTGCTCAGAATGAATTTCTAAACTTTTTTTCAGGTACGTTCAGTAAACATTCGTGTAGGTTTTTCTAACTTTTGAACCCATGCTATGAATTGAAATCTGAGGGTACCATTGAACTCACATTACAGGTATTAGCTTAAGAAGGCCTTCACCTCGAAGAAAGTCGGTCGAGGATGAATGTTAGTATTTTGGTTTTTTTGTGGAAAAAAAATAAGATCATATTTTATTTTATTTTTTTGTAACCACCCACCATGTGTATGGTTAGGGGTGGGGTCCATGAGAACTAAACCTCCTCTTCTTTATTTATTGTTTTGGGGACCACTCGAGATCTCAAAAACACCTTATTTGAATATGGGGGTAGGGACCACCTGACCCCCTATTAATGGGAGGAGAGGAAAACCTCTCAACCCCTTCATAAATATGGGGGAGCCTCTTAAACACCTTCACAATTTTAATTGCACCAACGAACCTTATTAATTGTTCCAACTCCCCCTTAATCAATTAAATCATTTTTAATATTATGCCAACGACTTAATAGATATTATAATATATTATCTTAGGATTCCTTTTCATTTTGTGTGTAATTAGGGGGGAGGAGGAACTTGGGAGAAGGCTCCCAAAATAGAATGCTCCACATACGAAGAATAATGACCTACAACTACCTTATTCCTCGATACTTCCTCCGACGTTGGACGTCTTTGACTATAATGAACCGACGATGGAGGAAAACACTGACGACACTAACATCCATCGTTTCCCAACGAATCGTCTTCTTCCTCGCGACTCTATCAACATATCAAACTAAGGTAGGGGTTTTATTTAAGTATGATTATATTACCTGGATTATTTCCTTATAAAACTAAGAACGTGGATCAAATTATTATCAATTTGATCTATGGATGTTTTCCTTTCGGGTTAGGAATAATTGTTTCGTGAAGTTGTAGGGGTTTGATGCTCTTTGATTATCACTCCACAAGTACAACACTTCTTTTTTTGTTGATTGGGAAGAATCTTTGCGAGAGGGATTGATTTGAATTGTTATTGTGAACCTCTTGCTACCGTTCTAATGCGGAGAGTGCGTGCCAAACTAACATGGCCCATCCTCCCTGTAACCCTTCTGTCGTTTTGCGATGTTCTTTGAATCAGAGGATGGCGATGAAAGCGGCGACATTGCACCCGCGGCCTCCGCGACCCGCACCGCCCCTGCGCCGCTTTTGCCTCCCTGTCAAACCGGCGCTGCGCCGCCGCCGGCTAATACGGCCCTGATCTGCGCTGTGCTCTAGCCACGTGGCACCCCGGCCTCCCAGCTGAGCCGCCCTGGCCGCACCACCTGCCAGTCGCGCCACCATAACCCTCTTGCCTCCCGGCCGAACCGACCCCGTTCGCGCCACCCTCTGGCCGAATCGGTCCCGTCTGTGCCACCCTGGCCACCGGGACTAGCCGCCCCAAGCCACGCCCACACGGCTCAATGGGTCGAACCTCCCTCGTAGTTCCCTCCAGGTCGAACTACCCACATGGCACCCTCTGGGCCGAGCCTCCCTCGCACCGACCTGTGGACGGTCCGCGCCCTCACGGCTCTCTGCAGCCCCTCGTGGCCTGCTGGGAGGGGCCTAGAAGACTGGGCCGAACCCGACGGGCTGGCCCGCCCAACGTTCCTGGACAGACATAATGGGTCAGGGCAGATCGACCCGAACCGGGTCGGTCCGACCAGGTCGGACCGGACCTGGGCCCACTACGACCCATTTACGATCCTTCGACCATATCTTTGGAACCTAATGTCTATATGATGAACCATCAGCAGCGCTTGTAATCATCGAGCATGATGGTAACTTTGAGTATACCTCACAAGAGTTTGGGGTATTGTTGAGATATGGTCAGGTTAGATCGTGCATGAATCCAACCGGGACCCCGAGACTAAAAGAATAATAACTCAAATACTGGGCATTCGATTGACGCGTCGTCTGTTGCGTTGACACCCCTATGACATGGTGGACCTTTGACATAATTTTTTGTGGGACTACATGACAGTTGTAGTATCGAATAGTATCTTGTGGAGCGGATCCTTCCAGAGATGATCGAGTTTAGTGCAGAGACCTAGTAGCTAGCTGAGACATGATGACTGTTGACCATTTTGACTCGGAGTGACTCTACTAGCCTAGTGGGGAACGCCTTGGTGTCGCGGTAGACCCACAGTGCGGAGTGCCTTAGTGTCGCACCAGACCCACGATACATTATAATAAGAGTACCTCAGAAGGCTATGAGGGGGAGCACGCTTGGTGAAGTGGTAGACCCACGGTGGGGAGCACGCTTGGTGAAACAACAGATCATGGGTAATCGACAAGAGGAGTTCCTCAGTAGTCCAAGGAGAGTGGGAAGCGCTCTAGGTGTCACAATAGGCCCTCTGTACTCAATAGAGGAGGAGTTCTCCCACAGATGAGGATTTGATAATGTGAATGGGGATGTTACTTGATATCTCCTCTAGAATAAAATTACAGTTTGATCTAAGTCATTAATTTTTTGATTTCCTCATGATTGAGACTGATTACTTAATATCATGGCTATATGTATCTGAATATAACTATGTAGGGTTATTTATTGATTTTATAGTATGTGGATTATCCTTGCTGTATTTTGTGAGACCTTAAGGGTATCGGGGTCCCTACTATGTATTATTATACTCACCCCTGCATGGGCTATGCCTGCACCTTGTTGTGTTGGATGCAGATGATGGACATCACTAATTGAGGATGAGAGTACCAGGACCGGATAGTACCTGGAGGTGGACTATACAGTGTGTCGGTACATAGAGGAGACAGACATATGTGGAGTGCTGAGGAGGCTGTCTGTACCTACCATTCAGTTAGGAATCTTGGGGGATGAACCCATTTTTGTTTTCCTTTTTCTTCAGTTGTACTTTTACTTTTAGTTTCTTGTACTTTATAGTTGGTCTTGTATTCCAGCCCCTTTTTACTTTCAGTACTCTTTGTTATACAGTTTGACATAGTGTTTCATATCCATCTTTGCCCTTGCTTGTGTCTATGTTTATATGTTATAAAGGCAATGCCTTCCTAGTTTTAGGGAATTACGCCTTTGTTTCTAGACGTCAGCCCCTGGACTATGGAAGGTGGGCTGGGGGTAGTCAAAGAATGGGCCGCTGGGGACGGTTCATGACAAATTGGTATAAGAGGAGTAGGTTCAACGGTAGAACTTAGGACTCTAATCTTTTCTGTGAAGCAATAGTGTTATGTTTATTGAGTGTGGTTTACAGTTCAGGGAATCCAGTGTTGGTGCGGCGGTCGACGTATCCATCCACCAGGACCCTAACTAATGATTTCTGACTCAGTTCATGAAAACCCTAATTGCGTGTGTGTTTTCAAAAGTTTTCCTTTAAGTTAGCTCACCGAGTCTTCTCCCCATGAATAACATTTAATTATAGAACACCTTTTTTCTCTAGATACCTCCATGAAGATAACCGACTATAGTTCCGAGAGTTGTACGAACTTATATCCCACTGAGCGAAGAGGCCTCGATGCAGGTCCCTCTTCCAGTAGAAGCACCAGTAGAGGCACCCACGATTCTATTCTCTGTTGGTCCACCGATGCCACCTCCCCTAGAAGCAGACACTGGATGACGCTTGAGTGAATTTCACGAGTTCCAGCGCTAGAGGCCACCCACTTTTAGGTGAGAGACGTACCCACATGCGGCTGAGGATGGGATGGAGGCCATGGTGAGAGTTTTCTCTCTGGTAGGGACACCAGCCGATCTCATGGTGATTTTTTCTACCAGCCTTCTTCAGGCAGCAACGATCAGATGGTGGAGCTTGATACTCTAAGTTCACAACAAGGTGACACTACTCTGGGTGGACTTTGAGGGCCTGTTTCGGGCAGAGTTTTTTCCAGTGACTCTTTTCACAGTGCGCATTCAGGAACTACTTCATCTGCAGAAGGGCAGCATGACTGTAGCTCAGTACTCAGCGAGGATCATAGAACTCTAACACTACTCCCCCAATATGGTGTGGGACCCATTCTTCAGGGCCCGGATATTAGATCAGGGACTCAGGCGAGATATTATATGTTTGATGGTCTCACTCAGCATCACGACGTAGGCGGTGTTGTTAGAGAGAGCCCTCCTAGTTGAGAGTTTTATTACTAAGTAGTCTCCAGTAGAGAGGTCCTCTACCATTTGACACATAGCGAAGTATTTTGATGCTAGAAGTAGACAGATGTCGTAGAGGTCTAAGAAGACTAGAACAACAGGTGGACAACCGCATTACTCAGGATCAGTTGTGCGGGGCACCCAATGTGGAGACATACATGCCAGGAGTGGGTAGTGTTACAAATGCGGTGGGTAGGGTCACATGGATCCTGACATTCCGAATCACCATTCAATGATCAATAAACGGTCGAAGGACCGCCCAATTAGAGACATAGATTCGATCGAGGTGGTCTACAGGGAGCAGACGGACGTGGCAGAAAAGGTAAACATGTAGTTGGTGGTGGGAGACAATTCGATATGTTACCGCCACCACCACCCAGAGCTCCACCCCTGACCGTAGGGAGTAGGTGGGCATGGGAGAGCCCAGCTACATGAATTTAAGGCCTATGATCACGACACTCTGGAGATGATACGAGGTACTATCAATGTCTACTCCACAATAGATTCAGTACTTATAGACACTAGATTCATCCATTCTTTTATTTCCACCTCCCTCATTCGGAGCTCGGAGATTCCGATGGAGCCATTGGATCGATCCTTCTAGATAGAGACTCCTACAGGAGAGGATTCGACGATTACACACTGGTGTCGATAGTGTGAGTTTACTCTAGGAGGTGATACATTCAGCAAGAATCTATTAGTAGCGGCGTTGATTCCTTACAATGTCATCTTGGGTATACACTTGCTATCTACAGTCCATGATAAAATTGACTGTATTTGGCGCAAAGTGTGCTACGTCTGCACAGATGAGACCAGTTTTACCTTCACCAGCAAGAAGGGAGCATTTGCAGCATAGGATGGACTTACCTGGAGGAGGGTGCAGCTGATCACTCATCAATTGTCTTGCCTTACCCTTGGATCTGTTGATGTAGATAGTCTGAGCTATCCTGTAGTGGTGGACTAGTACGTGGATGTTTTCCCTAATGATGTTCCAGGTCTACCTCCTCGTAGATAGGTCGACTTTTACATTAAATTATACCCCGGGAAAGAACTGATATCTACACCAGTATATCGGATGGCTCTTGTAGAGCTTCGTGAGCTGTGGGTACAATTAGAGGACTTGCTGGGGAAGGGATTCATCCGGCCCAGTGTTTCTCCTTGGGAAGACCCGATTATGTTCTCCAAGAAGGTGGATGGGAGAATAAGGATTTGTGTTGACTATCGGCACCTGAACCAGGTGACTGTGAAGAACAAGTACCCACTCCCGAGGATTTACGACCACTTTGATCAACTAAAGAGAGAGAAATGGTTCTAGAAGATAGACCTCCGATCAGGCTATCACCAGCGCAGAGTACGAGATGAGGTTATGTAGAAGACAACCTTCAGGTGTCAGTACGGCCATTACATGTTCATGGTTATTCCATTCGGTGTAACCAATGCTCCATCAGTGTTCATGGGACTCATGACCAAGATCTTTCAGCCATACCTTGATTGCTTTGTACTAGTCTTCATCGACAACATTCTGATCTACTAGACTACGGAGGAGTAGCATGCCAACCATTTTCAGGTAGTAATGGACACAATCCGAGAGAACTAGTTTTATGGTAAGATCTCTAAGTTCCAGTTTTGGATATGAGAAGTTCACTTTCTAGGACATGTTAACTAAGAGGCTGGAGTTGCAGTGGATCGAGAAATGATTGAAGCGGTACTTTCTTGGGAGCCACCTAGGACTGTGAGGGAGGTACATAGTTTCCTGGGTTTGGTTGGATATTTCAGAGGTTACTTCCAGAGTTCTCCAGAGTGGAAGTACCAATATCAGACTTGATGAATAAAGGGAAACCCTTTCTATGGTTGGAGAGATGCCAACAGAGATTTTAGGAGATAAGGTAGAGGCTGACTAGTGACCCCATATTGAGGCTCCCAGAGGAAGGTGTAGAGTATGTAGTCTACTAAGATGCATCAGGGACTAGACACAGATCTGTCTTGATGCAGAAGAGAGCAGTGATCACATATGGTCTTGTCAGTTGAGACAACACAAGCAGAACTACACTATCCATGACCTGGAGTTCGTAGCAGTGGACTTCACCTTGAATATGTGGCGCCACTATCTGACTGGAAAGCGTTTTATAGTCTACTCTAATAACAAGAGTCTTAGGTATATCTTCTCTCAAAAGGACCTTATCCAAAGACAAAGATTTTGGCTTGAGTTCCTCCATGACTGTGACTTCGAGATAGTATATACTCCTGGGATGGGGAACACTGTAGTAGATTCACTCAGCAGGAGGACTGGTATAAAACTACTAGGGGAAGCGGCGGAGCAGCTGGCCGCTTTGCAGATATCCTTCATGGATAGAGATAGAGTAGCTTTTCTTCAGTCTCTTATAGTCACTCCCCCACTTATTCAGAGAGTAATGGAGGCGCAACAAGGGGATGCTGACTATGAGGCACCACGTGGTCAGATATCCACAGGAAAGACACCTGATAGATTTTTTGAAGGTGGGGAGAATGTCATCCTCTTCCGAGGACGTACCATGGTACCAGTGTAACTTCAAGAGGAAGTGTTGATGGAGTTACATACATCCCCTATAGCAGTACATCCATGAGTGGAAAATATTTACCAGGACCTTTGATGATAATACTAGTGGTCGGGAATGAAGAAAGTAGTTGTAGAGTTTGTTTCTCGATGCCTCACTTGTCAGGAAGGGAAGGTGGAGTATCAGGTACCATCCGGCTTGGTTCAGCATTTATAGGTCCCATAGTGGATGTGGGATGGGATATCCAAGTAATTCATGACATGGATTCCACATACATCCACAGGTCATGACATTATTTGGGTGATCATCGACCGACTCACCAAGTCAACCGAATTTATTCCGATCTGAGAGAAGGGTTTAATAGAGATCTTGTGATGCCTCTATGTGCAGAATACTATGAAGATACATGGAGTACATTCTTTGATTGTCTCTGATCATGACACACGTTTTACTTCATAGCTATTGAAGTGGTTGCAGGAGGCTTTCGTGACTCACCTTCGTTTGAGCACAACCTTCCATCCTCAGACGGATGGCCATACTGAACAGACCATTCAGACCTTCGAGGACATGTTGCATGCTTGTGTCCTCAACTTCGGTTGAAAATGGGAGGATTACTTGTCTTTGGTGGAGTTTTTGTACAACAACAGATATCACTCCACCATTGGGATGGCAACTTTTGAGGCATTGTACAGGTGACCTTGTAGATCGCCTTTGTGCTAGACTGACCAAGGGGAGTCAGCACTAGTGGGACCAGAGATGGTATGGGCTACCAATGAGAAGGTGAAGATCATCCAGGAGTGGATCAAGACTGCACATAGTAGGAAAAAGTCATATGCAGAAAGGAGACAGAGACCTCTGGAGTTCTAGGATGGCGACCACATCTTTCTACAAGTCTCACCTTGATGAGGTTTTCGGAGATTCGGCTGAGGTGGCAAGTTATCTCTGAGGTTCATCAGACCTTTTCAGGTCATTAGTAGAGTTGGCGAGGTGGCATAACCCATAGTTCTTCCACCTCAGTTGCACCGGGTGCACAACATCTTCCATGTATCCCATCTGAGCAGATACGTGCACGACCCTTATTACACCATCAACCATGAAGAGCTGGACATTGATGATGGGGGTAATTTTACAGAGGTTCCTGTAGAGATTGAGGATCGATAAGAGTGGGTACTTCATGGACAGTCGATACCATTGGTGCGCGTTTGCTAGCAGCATGAGAGCCTCCAGAAGAGAACATGGGAGAGGGAGGATTAGATGCCTGCTCAGTTCCCCCACTTGTTTACGTAGTTTGAGTTGTGGCTTATGGGGACGTAGAGCCCTGAGGTGGGGAGAGTTTAATGACATGTAATTTCCATGTAAATTTTTCTTAAAATAGATGGGAATTTTACAAGTCCATGAAAATTAACGACGCATGATTCCGAGGTCCAGGGTGCTCAGAATGAATTTCTGAATATTTGTTCAGGTACATTTAGTAAACATGTGAGCGGCTTTTTCTAACTTTTGAACTAGGGCTCAGAATTGAAATCTGAGGGCACCGTTGAACTAGCAGTGCTAGTATTCTCTTAACAAGACCTTCACCTCGATGATAGTTGGTCGAGGGTGAAAGTTAGTTTTTGGAATTTTTGTGGAAATAATAAAATAAAATAAGCTCATATTTTATTTTATTTTGCTGTTACCACCATCCATGTGGATGTTCAGAGGTGGGGTCCATTGAAACTAAACCTCATATTCTTGATTTATTCTGCTGGGGACCACATGAGATCTCAAAACCTCCCAATTTGAATTTTGGGGTGGGGGCCACCCGACCCCCTATTAATGGGAGGAGAGGAAAACCTCTCAACCAACCTCATAAATGTTGTGGGAGCCTCTTCAAAACCTCCAAATTTTAAATTATTCCAAAGCACCTTATTAATTGTACCAACTCCCCATTAATTAATTAATCCATTTTTAATATTATGAATATGACTTAATAAATATCATAATCTATTATCTTGGGCTGACTTTTCATTTTGGGTGGAATTGGGTGAGAGGAGGAACTTGGGAGAAAGCTCCCAAGGTAGAACGCTCCACCGAAGAAGAACGCCAATGGAGAATGCTGACCAAACTCAACCTTATTCCTTGAGACTTCCTCCGACGTAGGACATCTTCTACTACGATGAACTGACGATCGAGGAAAACGCTGATGACACCGACGTCCTACTTCTCCCAACGAGTCATCTTCTTCCCCACGACTTTGTCAACATATCAATGTGAGGTAGGGATTTTACTTAAATATGATTTTATTCCATGGATTCTTCCTTTTTTAAAAAATAATGTGGATCAACTTATTATCAAGTTGATCCCCGAATGTTTTCATTGCATGTTGGGAATAATTGTTACGAGAAGTTGTAGGGGTTTAATGTTGTTTGACTATCACATTAGAAGTACAACCCTTCTTTTATTTTGCGTTTTGAGAAGAATCTTTACGGGAGGGTTTTGATGTGATTTGTTCTTATGAACCTCTTGTGACTGCTCTAATGCAGCGAGTGCGGCCCAAACTAACATTGCTCATCCTCTCTGTAACCATTGTGTAGTTTTGTGGTGTTCTTCAAAATGGAGGAAGGGGACGAATGCGATAAAGGAGATGATGGAAACGTAGGTGATGAAGGCGACGACGCCGCACCCACGGCCTCCAACACCCACGCCGCCCCCTCCGATGCTCCGGCCTCCCGGCAAAACTGGCCCCACTCTGTCACCGGAAAAACCGACCGCATTCTGCACCCCGGCCGCGCAGCACCCCGGCCTCCCGGTCGAGCCGCCCTGGCCGCGCCATCTGCCGGCTGAGCCACCCTGGCCTCTCCAGCCTCCCAGCTGAAACGACCTCGGTCAGGCCACCCACAGGCCGGACCGACCCCGACCGCGCCACCCCATCCCCTAAGCCGATTTGCCCATAGCCAGGCCTCCACAACCCTCTGGGCCGACCCACCCTCGTTGCGCCCTCCGGGTCGAACCGCCCTCGCACCGACCTACGGCCGGTCCATGCCCTCGTGGCCGGTCCTCACCCTCATGGCTCTCTGAGGCCCCTCATGGCCTGCTGGGCGGGGCCAAGCGGGCTGGGCTGAACCCCACAGGCTGGCCCGCCCAATGGGCTGGGATAGTACCAATGGGTATGTTAAGGTCGACCCAAAACGGGTTGGCCTAGATGGGGTCATGCTGGGTCGGCCCAAACGGGGTTAGGCCAGGTCGGTCCGACTAGGTCGGACCAGACCTGGGCACACTATGATGCATTTATTGTCCTTCAGCCATATCTTTGGCACCTGATGTCCATTTGAAAAACCATCAGCGGTGCTAGAAATATTGGAGCATGACAATCCCTTTGAGTATACCCCACTGGTGTTTGGGGTATAGTTGAGATACAGTCAGGTTGGATTGTGCATGAATCCAACTGGGACCTTGGGACTAAGTGGTTAATAACTCACAGACCAGTCATCAGATCGACGTGTCGTCTGTTTCGTTGAGACCCCTATGACGTGGAGAACCATTGAGATAATTTTTCATGGATCTTTTTGATAGTTGGAGTATCAACAATTAGATCGTGGAGAAGATCCTACAGGAAAAGAGTGAGCGTAGTGGGGAGACCTATTAGATGGCTGAGACCTGATGATTACTAACCATTTTGACTCGGTGTGACTCTACTAACCTAGTGGGGAGCACCATGGTGTCACGGAAGACCCACAGTGGAGATCACCTTGATGTCACGACAGACCCATAGTACTCCACTGGAGGAGTACCTCAGCAAGCTATGAGGGGGAGCATGCTTGGTGACGAGAGAGACCCATGGTGGGGAGTGTGCTTGGTGACACGACAGATCCACGGTAATCGACAGGAGGAGTACCTCAATAGTTCAAGGTTAGTGGGAAGCATGCTTGGTGTCACGGTAGGCCCACTGTACTTGATAGTGGAGGAGTTATCTAGCATCTGAGGTTTCAAGAATGTGACTGGGGATGCTACTTGATACAATCCCTAGAATAAAATCTGGGTTTGAGCTGAGTTAGTGCTTTTGTGATTTCCTCATGATTGAGACAGATTACTTAATAACATAGGTATATGTCTGTGCATATAACTATGTAGTTTTATCTTCTGATTTTATACTTTGTGGTTTATCCTTGCTGTATTTTGTGAGACCTTGAGGGTCTCAAGGTCCTTACTCAGTATTGTTATACTCACCCCTGCACGGGTATGCCCACACATTGTTGTGTTGGATGCAGATGACAGACAATGCTGACTGAGGTTGATATTACCAGAACTGGATGGTACCAAGAGGTAGACCATATGGTGTGTCGGTACACGGAGGAGAAGGACAGATGTGAAGTGTTGAGGAGGCAGTCTGTACCTACCCTTCAGTTAGGAATCTCGAAGGATGGCCCAATTTTTGTTTTCGTTTTTCTTCAGTTTTACTTGTACATTCAGTTTATGGTACTTTATTGTAAGGCTTGTATTCCAGCCCCTTTTACTTTTAGTACTCATTGTTATACAGTTTTACATTGTGTTTCGTATATAGCTGTGTGCTTTCTTGTGTGTGTGTTTACAGGTTATAAAGGCAATGCCTTCCCAGTTTTAGGGAATTACACCTTTGGTGATAGCTTCCACCCCTAGCCTATAGAAGTAAGTATTGGGGTAGTCACGGAATGGGCCCCGGGGAATGGGTCATGATAGTCTATAAACATCCAAAGGTGTAATTAGGGTGCGAACAATAGCCCAGTAAAATTCATCTAAAACAACGATTCCATGCCAAAAACATTATAAGACAATTCAATACACAAATTTTCTCCAAAACATTTGAATAATTACCAATAACGTTTTTTAAATAAAACCATTTTAAATGGAAACATGTTTAATTGAAAACATTTTTCTCAAAAATTAGTTATTAAAAAGGAATTATACTCATAGTACACTAAATGTTGACTGATGGAACCATATCAAAAGATATAACTAGGTAAAAAAATCCTTATAGGGTCTAGCTCTAGTTGTACCCTAAGTGTAAAGTCAAAATCTATTTTTATGACATTTCCATTCCTTTATGTTATGAAAATCACAAAAAAAACTTTCCTAAATGATTAATTTCATTCTCTAATGAAATTTATTTTCGTTAAGCTTAACATAATTTTCTATTTTATGATTAATGTTCTTTATCTAAGATTAACATTATTTATCATAGGAAGAAAATACATTAATAATAATCAGATCCTTATCAAAACCTTGGTACCTTACAATATCATAGATACGTAGTCTCACTATTTTTCGACGTTGAATCCATCTTTTATTAGACACCGTTTCATCCTAAATATTGACTCCGTGTTTCCAAAAATTAGACTCTAAATTCTCTAAAAGTTAGTCTTTGAAATATCTAAAATCCTGACTCCATATTGCTCAAAATTTAGACTCCAAATTCATTTGAATTCAGACTCACAATTTCTCATAATTCAAACTCTGGTTCTATCTAAATTAATAATTTTAATTCCTCCAAATTTAGGATCTGATTCTATCTAAAAGATAACGCCATTTCCTTATAAAATTAGACTCTATTTGTATACATATTTAGTCTTTGTTTCCCATTTTATTTAAAATACGGCTATTCATACTTGTTAAAGTTACTTTTATTTCTTAAATATATTGTTCCAAATTTATTAGAACCTAGTTTACATAAGTTTCATAAAAATAATAATGCTTTTCATAAATTTTATTATTCCTTACACATAGTTAAGTTATAAAGGAACGATGTTGTACAATTTTTATTGAACTAAACTATGGCTGAGTGACATGTGTTTAGGTCACTCTGAAATTCAAGGAAAAAATATTTCCATTGGAGGGGGAGATGAGTGTTGGATTTTCTTATTATAAATACCCCAAACATTTGAGGAGGGGTAGATAAACCTAAAGATTTCATGCTATGATTATTTGAATTGATTTAGAGAGATAGATTCTCGTTCCATGAGTGATGTGTATACATATTTTTTGCTATAAAGAACTTGTGCAGCCTGCGTAGTGCGACACTAATTGTTGTTGTGTACAATCGAGGGCTACTGAGGATAGGAATTTAGAGATGTCGAATATCTTAATATTCAAGGGATTATGGGGATATCATGATAGACTCTCATATTCTTATAGAGGGATTACTCGAGTGGGGGTAAGACTTGTTTTTTGACTGTATTAATCATGGGACCATTATCCAATGTTGTTTGATACCCTTCTCTTTTGGTTAAAATATTTCATACATGTTTACTTTTTGTTGTTACATGTTTTATTTCTGATAAATTTTGTTAAATAATTAATTAATAACTTTTTCTATAAATTATTATACTCGTATACTCTTATTAATAAGATCTGAAACATTTAAAGGTTAATTCTTTTCCATAGATAATCATGATTATGTTTCTTTTAGATAAACTTGTTTATGTTTAGGTTCTTTATAATTGTACCTAGGGCCATCCAATTATCAATTTTTTTAGAACCAATGAGTTTTTGTGAATTCAGTTTTTTTTACTTTGTTAGACATGGATTTCCTCAATGATTAAATTGAACCATAAAAACACTTTTAACATTAAATTCAGCACCTATTGTAATTGATCATCAATATCTATAATTCAATTATACAATTGGTATCAATGGAGGTCTCCGAAATACATATACTAACATATATGATTTCTCTCGAAACCTTTCTTGCTCAATTTGTTTTCATGTTTTCTTTAATTATTTTTTAAAACTTTTACTACTAACATGTTTTGTGGAAATGATCATTGTTATTTTTTAAAGATATGGTAGGAATGAACATTGGTTTTATAGATAATATGAATCCTACCAAACCATTGATATTTCATGGTAATGACTATGAGTACTGGAGATATATGATGAATACCTTTGTAATTAACACTATAGTGGAAGATTTTATCATACTAACTGGTGAATACAAGATTCCTAACAAAGAAATCAGAACATGTGAGAATTAGGAAAAGAAATAATATCAATTAAACTACAAGGTACCCAATACTAAATTGTGGTCTATTACTAGAAATATATATAGTCAAATATATTCTTATAAATCAGCCTATATTACCATGAAGAAATATGAAGTTACACATTTTGGAACATCAAAAGTAATAGAAACATGAAGATGTATGCATAGATTTGAATATCATGGATTTATGTTTCTATATGGAGAATAAGTTTACAATGTGAAATAATTATTTATGACTAGCATCAATAGTCATAAATCTACGGGAGAATATGGTCTTGATGACGAAGTTCTTGTGGAAAAGAAAATTGGTATCATGCTCAATGAGTGGGAATTTAAAAGGACAACTATTGATGAGAATATAAAAGTATCTAACATTACTCTTGATTAGATATTTGGAATTCTTCTTCAATACGTGAGATGAATTAAAAGAGATGGGTATATTAATAAGAATAATAATTTTAATGGAAGTGTAGATTTCATTACTCGATTTAAATAAAATACTCAAGAAAGGGTAACTAGATCTAAAGATACAAAAGTTGTTGTACTCTCTGAATCTAGTGACAGGGATCAGTTTGAAAATGAATTAGCCAATGTTTCTAGAAGGATGAAAATTATTGTGGGAATGAAAGTTTTTTACCTATATAAGATGAAAGACAGAGAGGAAAATAATGATTCTGAAGTAACTTGTTATGAATGAAAAAGCACTGGACATATTAGGACTAATTTCCATTTCTCAAGATAAAATCCATAAAGGATAACCATTTGGAAATAAACAGAAAGAAGTACTAAAGGTATAAGGATATGAAAGTCTGAAAGGATAATGAATCATAGTGTACCAATGGTGGTGAATCTTCATATGAATAATTCGAATATTAATCTTCTAGTCGGAAAAATATTTGTCTTCTAGCCAGATTACCTATTGAAAATAATTGTCTTATAGCTGACATAATAAATGCTGGATCCTTAACCAATATTTCTAAACTTGTAAATTTTACTCTTGGAGAATATTATTAATCATTATATAATGAATTTTTATAATCAAGAGATAATATATTACCTTCATTTGAAGGTGTTTCTTTATTTTCTAAATTAATTTAGAATGACAACCGTAAGATAAAAAATATGTTAGACATGTAGAATTCTAAAATTTATTATTTAATAAATGAATTATCGGAACATTATAATGATATTGATTATAAATGTATTGATTCTGAAAATATTTCTCAAAATTTTAAGGATGTTAATTCTGAAAAGGATTGAGTTTCTAAGGATCTTGAAAATATTATTTCTATGAATTTTTTTATATAATAACAAGAACTTTAAAAACAATGAATTTGATGATTAGAATATTGTAAGTATACTAAAAAATAAAAAAACTCATTAAAGAAACTTTTATAAAAAATTACTTATGGATGGAAAGAATTTGATAAGATGAATACAAAACTTCACCCTCTTAGTAATAGTTCGGGATTTGATTATACTCACTCAAAATCTATTTTTGGTAAAAACTATTTCGTTCCCCAAAATGATCATTTTTTCACTTTGTGTCACTGTGGTAGACATTGGGAGAAAATTTTTTCTTTGAATAGAACCCAATCCTGATTTTTTCATAAATATTACTTTCTAAGAAAATGTGTATTCTTATGATTTTACTTTCTAAAATTTCCTGATGCAAGAATTTTTTCATTTGAGTATTCTAACTATTTTATATCTACGATTATAAAAGAAGTACCGAAAACAATACACTATAAATAGATAGTGTATTTTCCCAGTACATGACTGGTGACAAAAAATTCATTTAAAATATTATAATCACAAAAGGTGGAAAAGTAACTTTCATAGATAATTCTTATGGAGAAATTATTGGTATAGGTAACATTGTTCTTCTTGGAAAATCTTAAATTTCAAATGTTTTATTTGTTAATGTTCGTAAGAACAACCGTATAAGCATAAGAAAATTATGTAATGAAGGTTACCTTGTTCATTTTAGGAATGATAAATACTTAGCACACAATTCCAAGGTAGAGTTTATTCTCTCCTCCTATAGGAATGATAATGTTTATACATAAAAGACCTTAGGAGCCAAGATGTACCTTTCCTTATGGAAATAGAAGATCAGTATTTGTTATGGAATAAAATTATCAGACACTGTATCCTTAGGAACCTATTAAAACTCTCAAAGGAATGACTTGTTAAGGATCTAATGTAGATTTGATTTGATTCTTCATAAGATTGTGACCCATGTCAGTATTGAAAGAAAGATAATTTAATATTTAAATCAATTAGTGAATTTTCAAATTCTGATGCATTACTGCTAGTGCATATAGATTTTTTTAGTCCAACAAAACCTGGATTTATTGAAAGAAAATAATATGTTTCAGTTTTTTTTATGATTAAACTAGATTAACATGTGTAAATTTTCTAGTAAAAATATGAATCCATTTCTTATTTTAAATCTTTTTCATCCTATCTAAAAAATAATAAAAAACTTCCATTGATAATTATTAATAGTGATAATTGGAGAGAATTTGAAAATTCATATTTTTAATCATTTTGTTGTAAAATATTTATTACTCAAAACTATCCAGCTCTAAGAGCTTGTGAACCAAATGGTGTTATTGAAATAAGAAACTGATTTATTTAAGAGATAACTATAAACATGTTGATTAATTATTTTATTTGTAGAAATTTTTGTGTTGAAGCAATAATTACTTCTTTATATATTATAAATTGAGTTTTAATCAGGCCTTTTCTTAATAAAACACCTTATGAATTGTGGACTGGTCCAAAACCTAAAGTTTCTTACTTCAATGTTTTTAGATGAAAAAGTATTCATGTTGAATACTAGAGATATTCTACATAACTTCACACAGAAATATGATGATGGAATTTTATTTGGCTATCCCAATACGTTGAAGGCTTATATACTTTTTAAAAAAAATTCTTGTAATATTGAAGATATAGTGCATGTTAAATTTGATGAAACTAATCATTTTGTTTATTAAAAAACCAACCTACATCCTTGAATGTGTTTTAAAAAATTTATTATCAACCTTTGATGAAAGATTATTCTAATAAAGAAAATATTCAAGAAAATATTTCTCATGTTTTTACACTAGAATATTTTCTACCTTATATTGACGAACCGGTTTAAAAAAAACAAATAATATGTTTCTTAAGAATCAACCTAGTCATAATATCATTAGTATTGTAAATTTTCCTATAAGTACTATAAGTTGATTACATAATGTAGTATAGAAATTAGAATTTCTTTCCCAGTTATATTATAAAAGAACCAATGAAGCTTTAGGTGATGATTATAAGATTAAATCTATTCATGATAAACTAAATGAATTCGAATGAAATATAGTCTCGAACATGGTTGAAAGACTTAATGAAACATATTTAATTTGTGTAATATGGGTCTTTAGAAATAAATGTGATTAAAATGAAATAGTTGTATGAAATGAAGAAATATTACTTGTAGAAGTATTTAATTAAAAATAAGAAATATACTATGAAGAAACATACACTCCATTATATAGACCTCGATATATTCATATCCAACTAGCCTTTACAACATTCGTTAATCTCAGAATTTTTCAAATGGATATCATGTTTTCTTTCAATAATGGATATGATCAAGAGGGTCTTTATGTTGAACAACCTCCCACTTTTGAAGACACAAAACATCTTGATCCTATTTTCAAACTTACCAACAGTTTATTAGGACATAGATAATCCCCTAGAGCATGGTATGATAGACATAAAGGATTTTTATTTCAAAACACTAATTTTAAGGGGATTTTTGATCTGACCCTTTTTATAAACAAATATTAGAAAAAAATTTATTGCTCAAATTTATGTTGATGATATTATATTCGGATCAACTCAGCAATGTTTAACTAATTCATTTGCGAATATTATGAAATCTGAGTTTGAAATGGGTATGATGGGCGAGTTAACATTTTTTATTGGTTTTCAAATTTCTAAAAAACCATAAGGAATATATAAATATCTCAAAATAAATATTTTAAACATCTTCTTATGAAGTATGGATATGAAAATACTAAAACTATAAATACTCTAATCGGTACCTCAATCATTCTTGATCATGATAAAGCTGGGAAAATAGTAGATCAAACCACTTTTAGAGGTATATAGGAAGTTTATTATACTTAACATCTAGTCATCCATACATAATGTTTTTAGTATTATTATTCAAATATATCAATCTAATCCTAAGGAATATTATTTTAAAATAGTGAAAATAATCTTTCACAATTTAAAGGGATCCTTGAATTTATGACTTTTCTATTCTTCTAGAAATGATTTTGTTTTAAAATGTTTTTGAGATGCTAAATTTGGTGGATCTAGAATGGATCGGAAAAGTATATCCAAAAAATTTTAATTAATAGTAGATTCATTGGTTTCTTGGGCATACAACAAGTAACACTCAAAAGCACATTCCGCTACTAATGATGAATTCATAGAAGATGGGATTTCTTGTGCTCATGGATTGTGGATGAATCATAGACTCAAAAACTATGACAAATGTTTTAAAAAAACATATAATGAGTGATAATAATAGTTCCATTTCGCTTTGAAAAAAACTGTAAATCACTCTCATGAAAAGCATATAGACATTAGGATTCACTTTCTTAGGGATCACACACTAAAAGGTGGTATTAATTTACAATTTATCAAAATGAAAGATCAGCACGCAAACATATTTAAAAATCATTATCCTTTGATAGATTTGGATACATTATGAAAAAGGTAAGAATGATAACGATAAGGTAATTTTCAATATTATCTTTTTGATGAAACCGGTCACATAACATTAAGTTACTCCTTTCATATGGGGAAAACACATGTTTATAAAAAAATTCGGAATATAATTTTTTCCCTTATTAAATTTTTTTGAATCAAAAATTTTCATTTCCTAGATTTTTTTGGAACCTAGAATTTACTTTACCTAAAAAAATATTCTGGAATCTATGTTATTATAGTAGAACCTTATCAATACTAAAAATTATTTCTGTTTAATCTGGATGTTATGTTTCCTTACTTAAATCTTCCTAACCGCATTTTTTACTTTTTTGTATTTATAACATGTTTTAGGAAAACATTATCATATTAATATTCCATAAATTTGTCTTTACCTTAAAACCACAAATGATCGAGATCATTAAATCCTTCTTCAACATTTATATCAATCATTAAATCAGATCACGTTAATCTAAATCATTGGATCTATCTGAGAATTCAAATATATTCAGTGATTCCTACTTAAAGGGACCCTGCTTTCTTGTCCTACATCAGTTCTATCATCCTTTTTCATTGAATGTCTACCTTTTTTATGATTTTTATTCTATTTTTCTAGTATCCAAATATTTTGAATGTCTCTTAATGATTATCATAAGACGATGATGAAATTGAAATCTATTAGGGAACTAAATGATTGGTTAATGTTCAATAAATGGTTAGTGGGCTAGTATTTTATTGTGAAGTATAATTATTTTATTGAAAATAATATCAAGTTAAACAGATTATAAATCATTTTTGTTTATAAGGAAAAGGATCAAGATCCGGTCTACTTGGACCATGTAGTGCAATTCAATGATTCAGTTACTTTATATGAGAATGTATGGAGAGATATGATTATATTTAGAAGATATGAAAAATCGTACTCTCTATCCTTCAGTAAGGCAAAAATCATTCTATATATCCCCTATGAAGGTGAAGGTGTTCAATGATCACAACAGTTACCTAAAAATGAAGGATCTTTTATGAAGAATAATGCTTATGAATGTCTTATTATCAAGAATTATAAGCAACACAAGATTTATCATCTTTCAAAAAAACATAGGTTTTTAGCATTATAGATGAAAGGATTCCTTATTCCAGAGAGGGGTGATATGGATAAACTCAAGATATGTGATATCATTCTCTTATATTTCATGGTAAACCTAAGATAAATTTGGTGAAACATATCTTTATCACAATTAGTAAAATCAAGATTCAAAATAAAATTCCTCAAAACATAATGTATCTGTCAATCATTTTGAATATTATAGTATTATGGTTAGATTCATTCAATATACCATGAATCTTAATGGATAATAATTTAATGATTATGTTACTCAGTGATGATATTCTAAGAAGAATGAAAGTAGTGTTCAGTGATGAATCTAAAGAGTTTTATGATCCTCCTAGTACTGACGATCAGCCTAATGTTAAGAAAGTTGAATTTGTGGAACCTTTGATGAAAATAAAGGTTGAGGAGGTAGAATCACAACCACCGAACCCAATTATAGAACCTCAACCAGCACCCCCTAAACCGGTGAAGCAAAATATGTTTTATAATGATGTAGTTTCTATTTGGAGGGAGCAGAATAAAATGAGAAAAGAAGGTGATCCTATTATTGAAATTTTCCTTGTGGAGGATAAGGACCTAAAATTTATTAGATACTAAAATCTAGATAAACACGAAAAGTGGAAAAAGAAAAAATAAAAGGAGTTTCATGCTCAGGTTACTCAATTATTGTCAAAATATGTTAACAATTGTTCAGAACAGATTCAGGTACCAGAGTCCTTCTTAAATGAATATTTAGTTTCGAAATAATATGTTGAAGGACAAAAAATATAGAAATAATATGTTGAAGAGGATGAAATTGAAAATATGATCAAAATGGTTGAAGAAAATCCCAAGAAGGTGAGTCCTTTTGATAACATCAACAAGAACTTCACATGATTCATCCACCATAATTCATTCATAAAAGATGAAGTAGAATTCTATAGAAGAGGAAGTTAACAAAGGACATTCTTTTGAAGAGAGTAAGGAAAATGATGAAATTGTTTGGGAAGATGATGAATAAGATAATGTTTATGAACAAGATCATGAGATAGGAAGTGTAGGAAAACAAGATGTTGTTAGAAGAAAATCAGACCTTCTTGATACACCTTTGAAAGATGATGTTGCTGAATCATCCAATGAAAGGGATGTTTTAGAGAATTTAAAGATACTTCTCTATATAAAGGTGAGTCAGATATTGAATCATCATCGTTCATGGGACCTGATTTTGTTGTACAATACTTGAATAATCTTATAGTTTAATTCCATTATTTCCAAACATTAAATCTTGATGTCAGCTTATTCATTAATCAATCAACATGAAAAAAATTTCTATAAATGTTTTTTGATGGAAATGTTAACCATGATATAAGTGGATTTCAAAAATTTCATGATCAACTATGAATCACATAGAATTTCTTTCAAGAATATTAAAAAATTGTTGAAGTCAATATTTAATGATCTAAAGATTGTTGGTGATTATATGGATTCAGTTAATGATTCCTGTCACAATTCTGATGAGAAGTTCAAGATTCTTTTTGAATGGTTGAATGAAGATAAATACACTCGTTTTTAAGAAGATATATATCTCTATGGAAATCATAACTCTGTTATGATTTCCCAAAAGATAGAAAGCAAGACAACAAATCAGTTATCATATAATTTTAAGTTGCATGAAGAAGTTATATAGTCTCAAGAACAAATGGTTCATTCTCTCGAGAATAAGAACCATGATCAAGAAGAGTTACCCAGGAAGTACCAAAAAGACCACAAAGATATAAATAAGATTAAGGCTATCCTTAAAAATTTTCTACCAGATAAAAAAAGGTTGATTTATTAACATTAAAAACAATGATATTTTGTTGAACCTAAATCTTTTCAAAGTTAATGATATTTCATTATTATAAATTATTTTTTATGTTTCATTTCTAACCTTTTAGGTACGAAATTATTTTCCCCTCCATTCATTTTTTATAATCACAATGGTGGAGAAAAGATTAAAAATAATACCATATTAAGGGGTAGTTTACCCAAAATCTGAAATTTATTAAAAAGGGGGGATCTTAATCTTAAAATAAACATTTTTAAGAAAATGAGAGTCTATTTCAAGACCATTTCAAATGTCAATGAACACAATACATATGGTGAAAACCACTAAGGGGGAGTTAGTTGTATTCACTATGACATAAATATAAGGGATATATATTTTTTATTTCATGACATCCAAATTTAATATTCTTTTTTGAAAATTGTTTTGTGCTTTCAAAAAAGGAGGAGATTGTTAATTCAATAAGAAATATTTTGAATTTTCCATTCCATTAAATTTTTAAAATAATAATCACATTTTCCATAAATATTTTTTTCTTTATATAATAAAATTTATTTCCATTAATGTTAACATAAATTTCTATGTTATACATAATGATCATTGTCAAATCATAAACTTATTTCTCTCAAGACAGAATTACATTAAGAATAATCAAACCCTTATCTAAACAATGAGACCTTAGAGTTTCTTAGATACTGAGTCTCATAGTTTTTAGACTCCGATTCCATCAATTTTCACACTCTGTTTCATCCTGATTTTACTCCGAGTTTCACAAAAAGAAGACTCTAAATTCTCTGAAATTCAGAATTCGAATTCACTAAAATTCAGACTCGGAATTCCTAAGAATTCATACTCTAAATTCCATAGAATATAGACTCTAAATTCAATATAATTTCGACTATGAATTCCTTATAATTCATAATCTGATTCCATTTAAATTTAGATTTCGAATTTCATAGAATTCAGTCTCTGATTCCATCTAAAATAAGACTTCGTTTTCTCTTAAAATAAGACATTATGCTCTGGAAAAATAAAAATCTATTTGTTTACATATTTACACCATGTTTCCCATTATATTTAGGATCCGACTATTCATAATTGTTAAAGTTACTTTTATTTCTTAATGATATTATTCCAACATAATTGAATTCTAGTGTACTTATGTTTGTTAAACTCAATAATTATTTTATTAAATGTTATTATTTTTTACACATGAATTTGTTACAATGGAACAATTTCATAGAATTTGTTTCTGAATATCCTCTGGATAAGTGAAACGTGTCTAGGTCCCTCCAAAATTCATGAAAAAATATGACTATTAAAGGACGATATGATTGTTGGTTTCTCTGCCAATAAATACCCCATCAATTTGAAGAGAGGTATACACATCTAGAGATTACAAGATGTGATGCAGTGAAGTGATTCTGAAAGAGAGAGACCCTCGTGACTTGTGAGATCTATTATCATCTTGTTCAGCTATGAAAAACCATTTCAACAATCTTATTGCAACACTAATAGTTTTTTTATAAATCGAGGGCTTCTGAAGATAGTAATAATGAGGTACCGACTACCTTAAAGATCAAGGAATTATGGGGATAGCAAGATAGAGTCTGATATTCTTATAGAGAGCTTACCTTGGTATGGGTACGACAAACCTTTTTGAATGTATAAATCAAGGGACCTTTATCAAAAGTTTTTGGATACCCATCTCTTTTGGTTAAAATATTTCCTACTTGATTACTTATTGTTGTTACAAGTTTCTTTCCACTTAATTTTGTTAATGAAAGATGTATTATATTATTAAACTTTTATACACATGTACACTATAATAAATATGATTATATAAGCTTTATGGTACAATCTTTCCCAAAGATAAACTTGCTTAAGTTTCTTTAATATAAACTTGTTTATGTATAGGTTCTTTGTAATTGGACCTGGGCCCTTTTAATTATCCATTTCATTAAGAACCAAAGAGGCTTTCTGAATTTCCTTATTCTAACTTTATTATACATATATTTCCTCATGGTTTAAATCTATCCTTAATAATTTTTTTAACATACATTTCACCTCTCCTATATTTTAGAATCTACATCTATAATTCGATTCTACACTAGGGACACCAAATCTTGGTGAAATGTGGTATACTAACCACACAAATAGTGTTCCCATGCATGATCCAATAGAGTGGGAAAACATATAAAATTCTAGTTTCCTCCAACCATCATCAAGTATTTTGTTAGTGTTGAATCATCAATATCACTAGTTGAATCTAAGCCAAGTCACATATAGGTCATCCAATATACTAGTCCTAGTCTTAATACCTAGATATCTAGGATTACCTGCCTACCCAATTACCATTTCACATTTCACAGACAACATCAATTTCACATAGACAAACCTTGTTCCGCACACGACAAACTACTATTTACATATCCAAAAACCTCCATTGAAACCAAACACACCCAAAAATCACTTTAAATCATGTTTCGCACCATGTGAACCAATTATTATACATCTTTAATAATTTATAATTCATATTAAATATTCAATATTGTGGTTCACACTTGAAATACACCCAATGTTCCATTGAAAACCCACTTTGAAGACATACATAGATCAAAAAACATGAAAAACACATTTATCACCACACACATAAAACAAATAACATATTTAATCAGTAAAAAATCATATAAAAACATTAAATAATGTTTAGGTCTTGAATCGCCTACCTTAAATGTATACATTCCTTAAATTTGGTGGAAACCACAAAAACATCACCTCAATAAAACATTATAAAGGGGTGATTAAGCCATAAAAATAAAGATTGAACCGTAAAAAATTAATGATCCAATCATAATATGGTCAACAACCCACTAGAGAATAAAACAACCAATGAAGGAGGGAAACCCTTAGAAAGAGGGTGAATCAAAGATAGTAGCAGCTTACATGAAGATTACATGGAGAAATCACTCCAAATCCACCACCAAAATGATACTACATGGGAAGATGTGGGAGAGGGTGAGGCACCTTGTTTATGGAATCCTTAGTGGGGAGAAGATGAGTGGATTGTGGTTTAAATTTAGGGGGATATTAAACAAAAAAATCCAATTTTTAATGTCATCGACCGGCCACCTGGTTTCCCATGCAGTTTCCAAAACCATGCTGAAACCGTGTGGTCGCTACTATTCATAAGGGACATATCCCAATGATAGTGTCATGGTTTGACAAGCTGTGTTCTATCCATGGTATTATACTCTATCGAATACACTACTTACCTACATGTTTACCTGGGAAAGGGTGCATAGTTTGCGAAACCACGTGATTACCATGAACCAACTACTATTTAGAACATTTTTCTCATTTTTCTCCAAAAAATAAAAGGAAACCTCAATGGAAAATGTTATAACAAAAATAAATAATAACATATGTCAAAAAAATCACACTTGAGAAAATTCTACCAACAAGAATTCATTCCTCTATTGTAATGACAACTCAAATATTGATCAAAGAATAGAAATTAGTATTCTTTCTCAACCCATAACATCCACTCCCTTGTCTCATTCTCATCATTACCATGTTTCCAGAGGAACCAAACCAGTGGGATATACATTACATTATGTACTTTATTTTGGGAATCTATCATAATCCCTATCCAATCGAACATAAATAAACCAGTCTCTATTTACAACTCTTTCCAATTTAGCACATAAGATAGATATGGGTTATAATTATTCAAAAGATATACATGGAAAACACCATGAATTAATATCAACTACAAATAAAAATATAACCTCTATGACATATTACAGACCCACTCAGAAATTTCAAAAGGTCTGACATACCTCACCATTGGATTCCCTTGCTCACCCAATTGACGATGACTCAAAGAAGGTGACACTTTCAAGAACATATGGTCACTCAAAAAAAATATAATTCATAGAATCTCTGATTAGTACATGATTTCAAGTGACACTGAGATAATAATAAAAAATTCATGTTCAGCTTGACCTTCTCATATCTCTCATTCACTAACATTTACCCCAATAATGAGGTCTCAGCAGCCTCAGCCCAACACAAGGGTGACCAACATGGCCAACTATATATTTCCCCATAAGGAGCCCTTCGAATTGAAAAATTATAACTTGTTTTATATGAAAACTCAACAAATCCTAAATGGATATCCTATAAACCACTATAATTCAACACACATTCCCAGCTCATGTCTTCCATGATTTGGTTTTCCCGCTCTGTCTAACCATCTATTTGAGATTAATATGTCATGCTCAATTTGACATGTGATCCCAATGCCTTATGAAGGCCTTCCCAAAACTAATAAGTGAAATGGGGATCCCTACTAGAAATAATTCTTGATGACACATGATGAATCCTCAAAATCTTTGGAACATATATTCGTCCTAGCTCAGCAAACTTTTCTAATCCTCTAATCAGATTGAAATGGGATGATTTTTTTAGATGATCAATCACTATTCTAAGTGAAATCCTCCCCCGTGGTATATAAGGAAAGATGATAATGAAGAAAATATAAATTTATTCCCACCTACATGTAGTAATGGGTAGTATCTGAAGTAAACATAAGGGTATTGGATGCTCACCTTTAACTTACTGACATGTATAACACCTCAATACAAAGTTAGATGCATCTAGCCTCATAGAAGACCTTCAAAAATGTCAGCAAATATTTTAATACATCTTGAACACACCAGGATGAACATACCACTAAGACTAGTGACTATCCTTCATCACTACCTTTCACAAAGTCAACGACACAAAAAAGTTACCCCTGGAGCATACAACTCTATCGGGAGACAACAACCAAACACAAGGTGTCTCCACACCATGAATGCTATTCATATAATACTAGGAAAACTCATAATTTGGTTTCTCCCATTGAATCAAATGGATAAGGGATGGATCCAACTAAACACTATCCAAGAAAGCACCCCCATCTTGTTCCTTGGTCTGTTAGTGAAACTGAGAAAACAGCCCCATCAAGGTCCACTCAACACTAGAAATCCTCAACAACTATACCATAACCTTTCTGCTCAAGGAATTAGCCCAAATATTACCATTGACTGGGGTATTGACTATATAAACATCGAAACCCAGAAGTTACTCAACCCAATTTATTTTTCTCAGATTCTAATCTTTTTAGGAGAAAATATTTTCCATGAATTTTTGATCATAATATAATAAAATAATCACCCCAAAAATATAATTACGCCACATATTTTGGGCATGCAAAAACACTACTAATCGATGTTCACGGGTCAGAGAATTATATTCATGCAGTCAAAGTTGTAGAGATCCATACATCACCAAATAGTCATTCTGCAAAAGAAAGCATCCAATTCCCATACCTGGGGAATCAAATTATACCAAATACCCCATGTGAAATAAATGAAAATCAAAATAGATTTGGCAGTAAATCACCTCATTTTCTCCTCAATGGATGAAAAAAACTCTTGGATCCATTAAGGCATCACCACATTCCATGAGACCACTGTCATTGGTGATTAATGACAAGAAATATATCTAAAATCCAACTATAACACACTACCAATCCAAGAAACCTATTGATTTTGAAAAAAATATTCATCATTCCAAATCTCATGAATACACTATTTTTCTTACGGTCCACTGAAACTGCAAATTCTGAGCTCACATGGGCCAAAATATTAACCTCATTAATCTAGAAGGTGCACTTAGAAAACATGGCATAGAGAATATGGTCCCAAATAGTTCCCAAAGTAATCCTCATATGCCGCTCATACTCCTCCTTAGATCCAGAATAGACCAGGATGTCATCTAAAAATATGACAACAATGTAATCAAATACTAGTGGAAAACCATATTCATGTGTTCTATAAACACTATTGGAGAATTTTTCCACCAGATATGCATGACCCAATACGAAAATGGTCATACCAGAATCAGAAATCCATCTTCAGAACATCTGCCTCTTTAAACCTGACATGTTGATAACTAGAAGGCAATGAAATCAATAAACAATAGATTTCCCCTTTACGATAGTCAAAAAATTCAACAATATGGGGTAACACCTACATCTTCCTGATCTTTGACTTATTCATTTATTGGTAATAAATACACAACTAGAGTGATCAATAAGCCTTATTTTCAAACAGAAACTTGATGGCCCATGGTCTGATGCTCGAGTGAATGAATCCTTTGGATTAAAACCTTTATATATATAAATTTAATTACATCAATTTGGTGGTGTCCATATGGTATGTGGGATGAGATAACCATTATGTTTCCATAACTAAATCGATAGAGGACTACACATCCTTATCAGGAGGAAAACCTGAAATGTCCTCTAGAAAGACCTCTGGGAACTCATCCACTATATGAGGTAATTCACTCTTAGGGTAACCACCACCATCTTCCAACATGACTGATGATAACTGAAAATTGAGACTTCCTTAATGTTATAGTGTTAGATAATCATAGCCATACTGAGGATCCCATTCTCCAGAAAAAACATAGGTTATTCAATCAGGTGGAACAAAATTCACTAGTTATCTATAAAAATAAATGTGTTCTTGAAAGTGAACAATCAAATCTATAATGAGTATTATATAAAAAATATCCATATCCAAGACTAAGAAATCCCATTCCAACTTGACCCCCTCTATAGTGACTGCACACGACTATCACCAGAAACCTCACTTTTCCTCTTACCCAACAACGTAACTACCTCCATCACATACAAAAAATATCAGTTAGTAAAACCAAATCATTAACAAGACCAGATTCGATAAATTAAAATGAGCACTATTATCAAAAAAAGTATCCAAGGATGATGTAATAAAAACATGACCTTGAGATATCGCATGACTCACATCTAATTCGAGCTATGCTTTATCCACCGAATAAAGCTACCTTGTAACAAAATAAACCTTAGAAAGAAAACTAGGCTACATATTCACCAAAAAAACTCTACTAAGATGATGGTCCATCCCGGTGACCATGACCTCTTAACCATGATCCCTCTATCTTGGAAGGTTCTAACTAGGATGAAATCCCCCTAAAATCCCCAAATCCTACCCTGATCTTATAATAATGAGTGGCCCTAAAAACCTATTTCAATTTTCCTATAGATCCACATCAATGAATATTTTTATGAGGATATATGCTTGAAAGTCATATGTGTACTTAATTTCTTTACTGGTGGTGAAAACATACACAACATCCTAATCCACAGATGAAGGCTGATGGGAATGGTGGCCTGAACTGCCACATCACTTCATCCCTACTCTTCTAATTTCCTCTTCTTCATTGATGATCTGCAAAAACCCATAGATGAATATGATCCATAGAAACCAGGATGGTTAATATGAATTATCTCCACCATCATGGTATGAATTACCACCTCAACATAGGTCTTTATCCTAAATATTAATTCCTAAGATTGTATTTCATGAAACAACCCACTTTTGATCCTCTAAGACTTCATTTTCTTATTGAAATTGATAATGGGTTCATACTGATCCAACTCAAAAAATAATCATTAATATAATCCGTCAGTGATCAGAATACAATGTTAATATCTATAAACTCTCATGATCTAGCATAATCCAAGACCACATGACAATATTTCTCCTTGAAAATGACCTTGATGTATTTCAAACACATCTTCTCACGCTTCCCAGTTTTCACAAGTGAGTCCCACCACCTCTTACTAGGACCTTCGAACAAGAAGGAGGCATATTTCACCATGACAACCTAAGGAGTATCAAGAAACTATTACATACACTCTATAGTTTCAAGACACACCTATTATTTATGTGGTTCAGTGTTACCTAAGAAATAAAGAGGATTTTTTGTAAGAAACTCCTGATATTTTTCCTCTACAGGACCTAGTTCAGTATCCCAAACTATAGTAGTACCAAAACCCACTCCTTGTCCCAAATCATGTATACCATAGACAATATCACCCACTAGTCATTGATAAATTAGTTGTGGAGGACTCTCCCCAACCTTTACTCACATAGGAATAGGTAGTCTCTAAGGAGTAATTTTTCTATTAAAAGAAATAACCATAAGGAAGACCATACATATAATCATTCTGAAAATTTTTAGTAACAACAAAATTTCTTATACACTTATGAAAATCAAAACATAACCAAATTCATTTTAATAACAATACAAGCCACCAAAACCCTTTACCCTCACATAGTATTTATATAAAGTATGTATCATATACATCTCTCCTAGAGGAGATGTCAATCGAAGCTGAAACATCTCATGGTGAATCAAGCCCAACAATTAGGTGTGCTATCCAAGAACCCGATTAGCAACCAAAACATCATTCCCCAGTAGTCTAAGGACATGTATATCCAATATAATCCAAGATATAATGTCCAAAAAAAGTGACAAGTTCTCTGATACAATTATTTCGAGAACCATGAAGGAGTGCCATCCTACCCGACAACCAACCAAGTATGTGGTATGGCCTGAAGAGAGTTCATTATCCCCATGGGATGGAATCAATTTATTAGGTATCAATAATACATAATGTCAATTATTACACCTCTGTAAATAAGCACAACAAAACATTTATAATAAATAATACAAAATAGAATAATCAAAACCAAGCATAGCATAAAATTTTTTAGATACAATGTTTACATCATTTTAAACAAAACCTAAATTAGATCTAAAAAAAGTTACTAGATACTATTCCAAAAAACCACCATGTACCAATAGAAACATTTCATCAATCCACCATCACAACACATTCATGGGAATACCACGTGCATCACAAACTAATATATATATATAAATTACCACCACTACAAATATGGCCTTTATCAGCACTATAAAAGTGCATTAAGAGCACTAAAAAAGCATTGTTAATCATGGTGAAGATAAAGGCACAACTACAAAAAATAGCCTATATCAGCGCACAAAATGGGCTTTAAAAGTGCTGTAAAACTCAGTGCAGATATAGGGGGGGTCCCTTTTATCAGTGCTTAGAAAAGCACTCATAATTACTACTTTTATCAGTGCTAAAAAAGAGCTGATAAAAGCCCCCTTTATCAGCGCTATTTTATAGAGCTGATAAAAGTCAAAAAAAATTAAAAAAATTAAAAAAAATTAAATAATGTGCGGGGAGAGCTTTTATCAGTGCTTGAACACCCCTTTATCAGTGCAATGAGGTCTTCTGTGTGCTACCCTTTCCCCGTATCCTCAAATGTGTGCACCACCTCTGCCTCCACCCAAACTCGAACCCGCAACCTCCCCTTTCGCGGCTGCACCTTTACCACAATGTTATTTGGTTTTTTCTCTATTTAATGATATATATCTCTCTCTCTATATAGTTATATTTATTCTTATATTGATGTTGATTCATATTAATATAAATTTATTTATTCATATATTAGTATATATATATTCCATGTCATATTAATATATATTTATTTATATATATAATTATATTTAGTTATAATTTTTTATCCGTATATTTATTTGTATATTAATATATACATATAAGATTTGTTTTAAATATAGTAATGAAATATGTTTTTATGTGTGTTTATATTTAAATAATAAAATGCATACATACATATATAAAACACACACACACACAGACACACACACACACAGAGACATAGACATATATGAATAAATACATATATATGTGTCTTTGAAAACTCATTGATTGTTAAAACGACCATAACTTATAATCGAGAAGCCCATTTCAACTCCACAACCAGTAAAATTGAATAAAATGAAACAATATTCGATATGATATGTGGTACAGGCTTAAAGGGCATCCAGATCCAAAGTTATACTTATTTGAATGTTAACAAATTGGGGTATCCTGACTAAAAACTCATTTTTGGAGGTCTTTTAGGCATATTTTGGCCTCAAAAAAACCATGACCAAGGTCCCCCAGGTATTAGTGACTTAGATATTGTCCCAGGCTTTGATTTGATATGTGTTAGTGCTCAAACGGACACCCGGATCAAACGTTATGGCCGTATGAAGCTTGAGTAACATTTTCAACCTATTTTAGATCTTTTATTAATTGTTTTGATTTTTTTTGTCTTTAAATTGTTATTAAATGACTTTTAATCGATAATAATTATAAAATTATTAATTATAATATTTTTTAAAAAATATTTTAAATCCATTTTCACTAAATTTCTTATATATTAAATGTAATAGTCTATTCATACGTATATAAAACATATTTAAAATATAAATATTATATTTATATATGAATACATATACTTATATTTCAATAATTTATTTTTCATGATTTGTTTTCAAATATAAATGTTTTCAGCACTGATAAATCCCCCCTTCATCATCGCTACTAAAAGAAGCGCTGATAAAGGGGCGCCTTTATTAGCGCTCAAAAAAGCACTAATAAAGACACCCTTTATCATTGCTTTATTTTAGCACTGATAAAGAGGTTGCGTTTCCCTTGCCCATTTTTGTAGTGGTTAGGGGGTTACCTTTTATCAGCGCTAAAAAAGTTCTAATAAAATGGTCTTTTATTAGCGCTAAAAAAGTAATGATAAAAATTCCATTTATCAGTGCTTTTTTAAGTGCTGGTAAAATCCAAAAAAAAAAATATTAAAATTAAAAAATAATACATAATGCTCTGGGGGGAGCTTTTAATAGCGCTGGACCCCCCCCCCCCCCCCCCCCATCAGTGATATGCGGGCCCCCTCCCACTCTCCCAGGAACTACCCTTGCTCGCACATCCCCCATATGCCTGTTCACCCCTCCCTACTTCCACCAGAACTCGAACTCGAACTCGAGACGTCCCCCTTGCACGACTGCAACTTTACCATTAATGAATTTAGTTTTTTTTCATTATTTAATGATATATCTATATATTTATATATATTTATCTTTATTACTATATTAATCTAGATTAATATTAATATAAATAATTTTAATTATTTTGATACATATATATTTATTCATATATTAATATATATATATATTCTATATTAATATATATTTATATATAGTAATATTATTCATACATTAATATAGATTCATATTAATACAAATATATTTAGTTATATTCATACATATATATTTATTCATATATTAGTATATATATATATATATATTTATTCATATGTTAATTTATATTTATATTTATTTATATATATTTTTAGTTATAATTTGTTATCTGTATCTTTATTTTTATATTAATATATACATATATAAATTTTCTTTAAATACATTTATAAAATATTTTTTATGTGTGTTTATAAATAAATAAATAAATACATACATACATATATACAACACTCATACATGCACATAGACACTCACAAACATACACATATGTATATTTAATAATAAATACATATATATGTGTATTTGAAAATATATTGAATGTTAAAATAACCATAAATTCTAATGCAGATGTTTGTTTCGACTCTACAAAAAGTCAAATAAATGAAAATTAAACAATCTGCGATATGGTATGTGGTACATGCCTAGAGGACATTCAGATCAGAAGTTATACCTATTTTATTGTTAAAGAATTTGGGTATCCCAACTAAAAACTCAATTTTGGAAGTCTTATGGTCCACTTTGGGCCTCGAAAAATGTTGCACAAGGTTCCCTTGGGCCACTAGTGCGTAGATCGCATCGCAAGATTCAATTTCACATGTTATAGAGCTCAAACGGACACATGGATCAAAACTTATGGCCATTTGAATTTGCAGTTACATTTTCAAATTACTTTAGATCATTTATTAATTTTCTAGTTTTTTTGTGTCTTAAATTTTTTATTAAATGATTATTAATCGATGATAATTAGAAAATTAATAATTAATAAAATTTGATAAAATAACTAAAATCCATTTTCACTAATTTTTTATATATATTAAATGTAATAGTCTATTTATACATATCTAAAAAATATTTAAAAAAAATATATTATATTTATATTAATATAAATATACTTATAAAACAATATATTATTTTTTTTGAAATGCAAAATTTTTCAACACTAGAAAAAAGAACTGGAAAACACCCCCATTATCAGCGCTACTAAAAACAATGCTGATAACGGGGTCCCCTTTAACAATGCTAATAAAGCACTGATAATGGGGTTGGGGAGCTTTATCAGTGCTAAAAAATGTGCTGATAAAGGGTGACTTTTACCAGGAATTTTTTTAGTGATGTTAAAATTTCACTTTATCAGGGAATTTTTTTTAGCATTGTTAAAGGGTGGCATTGTGGAAACCCAGCTTTGTGGTAGTGTACATTTACATATATCAAACATATCCATGTCTACTAACACCCAATTGATGATGTAGGGTGTGTTCCAAACACTACTATAATGCCTCCCAGAAAAATATTCCATTCCAAAAACATTATATAACAACTGTACATGATTATTTTCTATAAAATATTTGAAACTTTTTCATTAATATATTTTACAGAAAAACATTTTTAAGGGAATGAATTCTAAAGATTAAAATTTTTATCAAACAATGTTTCTTAAGAAAGGAAGTATATGCAAGGTAGACTGTATGCCAAAATATGGCACCACATCCCAAGAGAAAAATAAGTGATGGAAATACCTATAGATTGTAACTCAGTTTAGACACTAGGGACATTGTATCTCACTGAAATATGGAATTGTAACGACACCAATATTTTTAATGTGTATGATCCAAAATAGAGTTGAAACATCCCAAATTGGAGTGGTCTCAAATAATCATTGTTTATTTAGTTTGTGTTGTCATTTTCAATCCCTTTTGATGAATCTGAACCAAGCCCCATATGATTAATCCATCACACTAGTACGTGTTCACCCACTACGATATGTAGGATTTCCTTAATCATGAATTACCAATTCACATGTCACATGCAACATCACATTCCAATAATAAATCCAATGATTGTTCCAGATATGAAAAACCACTCCTTCAATAACCAAAAATATATTTTTAAAACAAACTCCCACCAAAATTAATTTAATGCATGCTTCACACCACATTTAAAACTCATTAACCATGTGCATAATCTATAAAACAAATTTGAGATTCAAAATAAGGTTTCAAACTAGAAATACACCAAATGATTTTTTATAAAGACAACATTCAATACAAACACAAATAAATTCCCTTGAAAATAGATTTTTACAACAAAAATAAATAATAGAACATATGTAAACACTCATGAAAGCATATCAAAATCTCAAAATAATGATTAAGCATGGAATCACCTACCCCATTTATAAAAATTCATGAAATCATATGAAACCCTACAACTACACCTTACTAAAAGTCAATAATTTAATGAAAAATCCATAAACATCAACATTTAAGACTAAAAATGATTATCCGACTCTAAAACGGTCACCCAACCAACTGGAGAAAAACCAGCAAAAGAGTGAGGGAAACCCTATAAAATTGGTTTAATCAAAGTGGAGAAATACATACTTAAGGATTTCATGGATAAATCACTCCAAATACACAATAAAAATGGTGATCCAATGGAGTAAGAGGGATTAGGTGAGACACTACTGGTAGGGAATACTGAGTGGGGAGGATAGGAGTGGATTAGGGTTAAAAAACATGGGGACGGAAAACATAAATTTATAATTTTTATTGACATGAAAATGAAGCACGATTTTCCCACACTGTTTTGCAAATATTGCAGAAACTATGTGGTCACCACTTTCCCAAAGGGACATGTCATACGGTTACTCACATGATTTGGAAAACCATGTGCTAGTTGTTTGATTCAGATCTATCCAAAAATAGTAATTGGTCACATGATTACCTAAGAAAGGGTGCATAGTTATCCATGTCGTGCAACAACAATGTGCCACCTTTTATTTAACCAATATTTTATGAATTTTCTCCAAATTATCAAAGGAAAACCATAGGGAAAAGCTAGACTAAAAATAAATAAGAAAATAACTCAAACAAAAAACATCGTTTTGAAGGATTTATGATGAAAACTATTATTCTATATGTTCAAGGAATGGTAGGGCATGTTGGATGAATAACAATGGACTAGTCAGTAATGGATATGTCATGGAAGTGTTTATCCCATCTATATTTATGAATTATGATACCATGTACCTTTGATTAAAAGAGATCCATCACCATAATTTACATGAGAATGGTGTAACAAACTGATAATATTAAATAGTCACTGAAATATGTATCGAACATATATATTAGTGGCACTGATGTAAACCCCTCTTGATGATATATTGTGATAAAGAAATAATATTACACACGGGTCATTCTTATGATATTGTCATATTTTTTATAATAAGATATTTTTCATTGGTCGCATGAATGATTTAGAGATTAATATTTTAATTTTGTAAATCCTACCTAATTACAAATATAATGAGTCCTAGAGGGTCACACACTATGTTTATATGATGATCTCCATAATATTAAATTTCAATTTAATTAATTTCATAAATATTATTCATAAGATGGAGGAAAAATTCTATTTGTTATTTTCAATCAAAAATATTGATTGATTTAGAAAATATTTAAATTCAAAATTTATTTTACTATTCAATAAATGATAGAGGAGCTCGGACAGACTATGACCATTTCTAGAGACAAATATTAATTAAAAATTCCATTAAATAATACTTTTTATTGTGAATGTTGGTGGGAACTACCAAATAATAATATAATTATTATTATGTGGCTTGGGGATTATTAATGATTATAATATTATATAATGGTCGGTATAAAATTAAATAAATTTTTTACAAAATACCTATCTCTATAAATGGATGGTTATTTATATTGTGTGTTATGTCTAAAAATAAAAAATTGACAATTATTGCACATAATTAATTCTCTCTTGATACCTCTTTCTCTTATCCTTTTATGTAGTATAAGTGTATGAGATATTATTTGAAGATAAAATAATAATTGGAAAACAATAATGACCCAATAAAATAACTTATCTGTGCTAGAACCTAGAGATCAATTGGTATTACTCAGATATAAATGAAGGATGTTTTGATCACTACTAGATGTATTCTATCCTTTTATCCTCATTGTGTAATAATGGACAACAAAAAGGTCATTTTATATGATAGAAATCTACATCGAAGAAAGAATCCTTAGATCAGATATTTTTATTTTGATATTAAATAGGTTAATTAAATATTTTATTTAAAATATCCCTTATTGGGGGTACTTGTAACCTTATATTAAAAGTTATTCTAATATATTACCAAACACTACACACTTTCACCACACATAGAAACTTTAGTATCTATCTTGATAAATCACATAATAGACCACTCACTTGTACTGAATTTGGAGGTGGTACCATTGAAGAATGATATTTCATATGAGTAAAAAATGGGGAAGATCAAATACAATCAACAAAAAATTATATGAAAAAATAAAACACACCTGGTAAAAGTATTATAATGGAAGGAAAAGTGTGAGGAAGAAACTTTTGAACCATAAGGGTTGATGAAACAAATATACATTCATCTATTTTAGAGTATGAAATTAAAATATCAATGATTGAAATTTGTGAAGAGTAGAATGATGTAATGACCTAAAGCTTTATAAAGAAAATCCCTTTGTGATTAAATTCAACACCCTATTATGTAATGTGGTTAGAGAAAAAACATGAACAAATTTGGTTATTTCAGAATATTATATCCAATTTTATTTAATATACCATTAAGAATCAATGTGATTAATAATATAACCATCAAAAAGTGGATATATGATTAATATATATATATAGCGTTATAATAAAGTCCAACTGTTATAGACAAATAAAGGTATGGCCTCAGCCGATGGGATTGTCCCATTTGAAGCCCAATAAAAATAGCTTTAGAGGGCATAAAATATATTTGATATTCTATTGAATAGTCCCAAGATGATATTTAGAAACAAAATCCTATGAAAACCCATTTACATGATAATTTTAAGCTCCTCGTTATCTCAACTGAAACCATGTTATGTAATGTAACCCTAGAAAATCTCTCTATCTCACACCATACCCTTGGAAAATTAACATTTGTTATAATGTGAAATGTACATTGAACATTATGAAATACATTGTTCATGTTTTAATCTAACAATATCATTAATTTATTTTTTATCTTTATTTTCAAAAATGTCGTCATGTATTTCACAAAAAAAGTTATTTGAATTGAATTTATTGATAATGATTATGGAAACAATTATTTTATTTTGGAAGAATTTTTGTAAAATTTAATCCAATGGGATTTTATATGATATCTAAAAGGATATGTATTCTAGGAATGATTATAAGAAGACTCGATACACTATTTATACCCTACATTTTAAGATAATATTATGGATTTTGTTACCTATGTTTTAGTTGAAAAGTGTGGTTTGTGTACCATACATTTAGAATGAACATACGAATTTGGATCAAAATATCTGGAAGTATGCTTATATTTGTGGACCCAAAAAATGCTTCATCATCCCTAATTTTTTAGTCCACTATATTTCATCAACCATACTTTTTAATTTTATTTATATAAAGAGAAATTGTATGTTTTAATTGGTCAATTAGTTTGTTTTAAATTATAGATTGTTTCCATAATTTTATAAATGGTATCATAGGAATTATATATCTCCTGAAATCTTTTCAATGTCTAATTCAATGTCTTGTATTCAATATATCAAATCATTCCTATTTTAAAGGGATATTTAAAATTTGATTGAACAGTTTACATTTATGTAATCATGATTTATCACGGAATATCTCTAGATTATTTGACCTGAAGAAGTTATAATTCCATGTTAGATAACAATATTTTATTATTCTAAATATATATATGTGTTTTAAAAAACAACATTATGCCATTCCCTCTAGATATATTATTTATTGACATATATGTTTCAATTGTTATCTATCAGATCGAATCAACTGTTATTGTTGTATTTAATTATTAATTTTTTAATAAGTTCGAAAAATCACTTATCAAATATAAAATTTGGTAACATACATGTTTGATCATATATGTAGTTTTCCCTCAACAATTTATTACATAAATCATATATTATGTTGAAATATATTTTGATGGTGTTTTTATATATTGAATATCATTTAGATTTGTAACTTAATGAAGAATATACAAGATAAAACATTATTTAAACATTTAATATTAATCTAATTTTTCTTTAAGCATCGACTAATCAAACGTAGTCATGGTGGAGTGTCATCTTTTTCATACTAAGTTGTGAATTTCTCATTTCCGTGTATAATAACTACAAGTCCATGTGATATACTTTTTATAAAGGTTTTAACTTCCTGCACTATGTTGTATAGGTATCAGTATAAGTTGACCTACTTGTAAAAATAAACATTATTTTTTGAGTGATCATGGAGGATTGTAATAAGAAATTCATATCCCCCAAACAAATATACATTTCTATGTGATGTTCTTTTTATAATTTTATTTCCACAACTCACTCATATTTAAGATATAATGAAATAATCAATTTAATATAAATAGTTGGGAGTTATTTAATATTTTTTTGTTTCTATTTGATGCCAAAAATGTCTGAATCATCATTTTATATCTTTTATGACACTAAAAATTTAAATTTGAATATCTAGATGAATGATAATCTCAAAAGGCTGATCATAGTGAAGGTATGTCGATGATAACCTTTTTTTTATTGGGATAATTATGGATGATAAAAAGCATACATGATTATTTATATGAAATATACTTAAACAATATTTTATATAAAGGTAGTCAAGCCATATGGAATTTCTAGTGAGGATCTGAAAAGTGTAATAATGACAATGAAAAAGTCTATGATCTCATTATGATATCTATGATTGATCTTTTAGTAGTATTATGAGTTGATGATTTTAATTGTGTCTCTGAGTGTGCTACCACATACAAGATGTGGTAGACCATTTATGATGACTACGATGGAAATGATAATTTTATACAGTTATGGTAATCCACATAAAAATTGTAATTTTATATATTGAAGATACATAAATATTAAAATATTAGTCAGTTGAATTGAATAACGAAATAACATTTCAACAATATTTCCAGGTTTGAGAGATCCAATTAAACAACCAGATGATTCTTTAATGATACATAGAGTCCTACCCACTATGTATAGTGGAATATATAATGATATTAAATATTAATAAATATTTAAATAATTGGAAATTAGTGAACTCGTTAGAACCATATTGATGAATAAAGATGAGATTATTTTTGATTTTGTGAACCATATTTCTTTCAAAAAGGAATATGCATCACTTAAAACTGCAACAGATGAATATTAAGAATAAATTTTTCTAGATTCGGTTAATGATTTATTATATATTTCCAAATGATTTAGAAAACTATAAAATAATAAAAAGGAAAAATTAAAAAGGATTAAAGAATATGGATTCTATGAAACCATGTAGAAATGTCACTGATACTCTAATATTCATGTGATTAAAGATTAATGGAAAGCTATTTATAAAAGAAGAGTTAATAATTTCATGAAGGAATACTAGAGTGATTCTTATTATTCATTTGGTGAATCCACTACACACAGTTAAACTATTCATAAAAATGAAAAAGTACATCTTTTTATTATGTATCATACTAATGATGTACAATGTTTTTACTCTTAAAGTTCAAATTATGAAAAATGTTCTTATGAGAAATTGGAAAAATAATTTTTTATACATCAAGAAAAAAATTTATATTTAAATAAAGAGAATATAAAACCTAAAAAAACTTATGATTATATTTGTTCTAATATATCATGTATATCAATACATATTACATATTTATGATCCAAAAATTACAACTGTTATGTTATATTTCATGAAATAAAAATTAAGGAACTATTATAAGAATATAATAATTTAACACATGCATCTAGGATGCTTATTAAAGGAGAAAACTATTTGAATAAAATTATTCATTAAAATAAATCTAATAAAAATCGAAACATGGTATTATATGTAATGGTGTAAAATAGACATTATATATACATGTATTTATTCATAGTTAAAATAGTAATCGCATATATACAGTTAAATATATTCACTATAAAATTGAACAGAATTATGTTATTCAATACTATTATAGAAAAACTCATTTTTGTGTAAAAGATGTTCATTATTCTATTTCATTATATAGAATTCATTTTTTATTATTTTCTCAAAGAAAATATATTTGGTAACCGATGTCGTTAGTCGCTAACACTATTAGACCCAAAAGCACATGGGCACAAAAGGGAACCTATATTTGATGCTTTTAAAGTATCCACCACTAGAAAATATTTGTTAAACCATTAAGTATATACTTTAATATTATGGAAGTTACATATATTTATATTCCTTATTCTTTTAAACGGAAGCATCATTATAGCTGAAACTGTTAATTCATGAATTATTTCATTTTTATTTTAATATTCTATTTAAATAAACACAATGTTTCTTAAAAGGATATAATTTTGTTTTTATTTGTTGCCTTATACATTTTATTATCCTTATATTTAAAATATTTAATAATTTCTTAATCAATTATTTTATGTGATGAATCAAAATATTGAACTATTATGATTACATCATGCATACACCTTAATGATTATTTAATTTCATATCAATATATGTTATAAATTTTTAATTTATTCAAGAATGTATAATCATTTTAGTCTTTTTTTTATTTCATTGATCAATGTTTTATATATACGCTTAATACTAGATTTCTAGTAGAATTTAAAATTCTTGAAGATCATTCAATACATAATTTTATTAATTTAAATCACATGATGAAAAAGGTTTTTATATGAAAAATGGGTTCTTAATTAATAATGTATTTCATCAATATTTTTCTTTTATATATTTATTTTTAATATAAATTTCATTTCATTACGTCAAAATAATATTTCAAAAAAGTTTATTTTAATATTATCTTTTGATCTAAAAAATATAAAATTATTACTCTTTATTTTGGACTGAAAATATGAAATTATTCATGAAAACAACCAGAATAAATTCTTTCTTCTTCCCCTTTCGAAGACTAATTTTTTTCAAACAATCTCAAGCCCTTTTCCTTACATATTTGAAATTAAAAAATCAAATACTTCTTGAATATGAAAATATGAGTGTCATGAAGTGACGTAGGTATTCAATATCATAGATATGTTATTATAAAAATATAATAAATCAATAAATTTTTCATTTGATTAATTTTACATTATATGAGTTAAAAGAATAATATAAAAAAGGTAATTATTTTTCCGATAATATGAATAATCAATTTGGATAATATTTAGTTTCATTTTGATAAGGATTAATTTTTAAATTTTTTTGGAAAATATACCGGAATACTTGGTAATAAAGAACCAGAAGTTCAATATTCTCATATAGCTAAATATATAATTCCTTTTATATATTTTGTGCATGTGTTTAATCATATAAATTAGGAGATATTACATATTTATGATGATATTAAAAGATATATAAAATCCAATCAAGTGATAGATATCAATTTTATTTCAAAGATATATTTTGTTGCACTACATAGGATGCATTGATATTTGAAAGAAATCTCAATTTCTAAAAAAATACATTTATGTGTTTAAAGGGGATATGGTAATTAAATTGGAGAAAACAATACTTGAAGATATTACTAACTAATATAATAATTTTGATAAATTATTTTTTAGTTAAAATATCATTTCTTAGTTGATTGAAAAATATCTAAAATTGTTCAAAGTAGAATATAACTAATGTTGAGATATCTAGATGTTTTGACTAAAAGAGGTCAATGTTTAGAGAGTGATAAAGAATTGTTTATCATTTATTCTGTTTCATTTCATTACATCCACTATAAACTATCATAATTCAATGAATTTTATTTTCGAATTATCTCACATTAAATAAAATTTTGTATATAAATTTTTTATTACCCCAAATGTGAATTAATCTATCTCTTAGTTTATTTTTTATGTCATAAAAAATGGGATAAATGTACATGGAGAGATGTAAACATAGTAAAATTATGAAAAATAAATATTATAAATTTATGAAAATAAATATGTTAAAAATGTAAAATATATATGGAAGAAATTTATTCATAAATTCATTTATTTATATGATTGGGGAAATTTCTGGATATTTATTTATTCTAATATCATTAATATTTTATTTTTTCTTTTAGATTATATTAATATTTCTTTTTGTGGGTGTTATGATCATCGTATGATGGGATATTTTTTAAGATGTATTGATCTAACATTATTGATAATTTTATTTTTATTTTTATTTTCAAAAAATCGCACATCTATGTTGTTAATAATGTTACATTAAGTGAATTTATGGATAATAATTAATAGAGTTAATTTTTTATTATGGACTCTTTTTTAAGACATTAATCCTATAAGAGGTTATTTTTTTCTCAATGCATAAGTATTCTTGAAATGTTTATAGGATTTCTAGAAATTATCATTATATATTATGTTTTAAGAGAAATGTATCGTTTTTTGACCAACATTTTATGGGGAATGTATAATTTTCCTACCTATATTTAGAATAAATGACTGGACCTTGAACCATATTTTAGAAAGAAACATTAAATTTATATAAGAAATTTATGGTTCAACATACCTAATTTTCTAATCAATAATGAGTTATCAACTTGAATTTTGATGTTTTTTTCTATAGAGAGAAACTGTACTTTTGACATTATCAATTATATAATATTAATTTATGTATTTTTTTTAATTTTCTCCAATAGTCTTATAGGAATTAAATATCCCATTATATTTATTCAATTAATGATTCAAAGGAACATATTAAAAAAATAAAATCATTCCATTATCTATGGGATGTTACAACATTCTTGGAACATTTAAAATTCAAATGGATATAATTTTTCTTCTAATATTTATAGACTAGTTTGACCTAAAGAAATTTGACTGCTATGTTAAATATTGAGGGTTTCATCATCTAATGATATATATGTTTTTTCAATAATAATAACGTCTTGTTTCTTTTAGGTATACACTTTAGATACATATATGTTTTGATTCTCATCCGTTGTATCAACTCAAATATTGTTGCTGCTATATTTTTTTTATTAATATCTTATTGTAGTTAGGAACATCACTTTTCAGAACTATAATTTAGAGATATAATTGTCTGATCACATGCATAGTATTTTCGATATAATTTCATAACGAAAGGAAATTGTTTATTGAATTGTATTTTTTTTTCTAATTTTCATCATGGAATATCACTTATATATTCCAATTTCTATTGAAACTATGAGTTGAAATAGTATTAAACCTCTACATCATAATCTATTTTTTTTGAAGTCACAAATTATTTAAATCAGTAATGGAGGAGTGCTCACTTATAGTATTACATTATCTATAATTTTTGTTCCCAGAAATAGAACCAAAACGCCCTGTAAAATCAATGTTGTAAAGGTGTAGACTGCCAACAATTATTTATAGATGTATCTGGATAAGATGCCTCCTACTGAAAATATTCATGATCGAGGAGAGATCATAGTGGCGATTAATGGGGAACTTGTATTCCTATTCAAATTTTAATGTTCTTAATATTTCATTTAATTAATTTATTTTACACTTCTTAATAGTGATTATGAAATAATGAAATAATCTTGTTTGTTTAATGAAGGAAGTATTATTTCTAACATGTATTAATGGATCATGATTCACCCCTCATAGGTCATCATTTAAGACATTCCGAACCAAAAATATGAATTATTATATTTTATTTTCAATAAAATAATGATTATATTTACTCACTATTTATTTTACATCTTAAAGGATTATGTAGTGAGTTTGAATAAATCTATATTTTAATATAATAATAATAAAAATGTATTTTTATGTAATATTCAATTATAATAAAAAATTATTTTATATAAATCAATTGTTTTTTAAAATAAATTATATTTTAACCAATATTTATTATTAAATAGTATATATTAAAAATAGTTGATAATATTTTTTTTAAAGAGAAAACGAAATTTTTATAATTGTCAAAAAGACTAATATTTATATAGAAAAAACTATTATTTTTCAATTAACAGTGATTTTAATTAACAGTTTATTTTATCATATTTATATAATTATATTGATAAAAATTATTATTTTTTTAATCAACAATTTTAAATTATCCAATGGTAATTTTCTATAATTTACTCAGGAACTCAAATTTTTTTGATATAAAATTAACATAGTATTAATATACAATGTGTTTTATGATATCAAAATGACCCAAAAATGTTGTAATGTGTGGATAAATGGTATCCATGAGAAAAAAATACATTCCCTATCAAAAATGTGTTTTTTTATTTGATTAGTTTTTAAAACATTTATGAATCATCCAAAACCTAAATTATATTTAATGGTTTTAAAATCAACTATTTGTAAACATGAATCACTTCAACATATCCAAGGGTATTTTTTTAATGTGATTGGTTAATAGATTTAAAAAAAGAAAAACTACCCCTCTTTGGTAGTAACCATGGGAAATCCAATGTTATATTTTTTGGTTTTGAATACATTATTCAATAAAGTCCAAATAGTTTGTATGGAAAATAATAAATAACTCCCTAATATTTTTCTATAAAACAGAACAAAAAATTCCAGTTAATATTCAATAAAAAACCATAAATCATGATTATAATCTACAATTTCATATCTAGAGTCCGCCGATGGATCCCCCAAACTATCAAGAGGCACCACCCAATCTTTTTTAAACACCCTCTCTAGGTAAATTATCCTCCTCTTTTATTTTCTGGTCATGATCCATTATGGTAATTAACCTTTTTTAAATCATTGTTTTTTGTTTTAATCAATTTATAAGCATCCAATTACTAACCAATTTATTTTCGCATAGTTTTAGATCATTTATCCATTCTTCTGATAAACATTACATAAGTCATTACAATTCCATGTTTTTAGGATAATCTCGTTATCCTCATTATTCAAGTACCTTTTTTATTTAATGCATATTATTGTCGAATTCCAATTAATAGGAAATGTTTTTACACATCCCTATTACATCCATTATGTGTTTTAGGTGGTGGTAAAACCCTTCCACTCTCATTATATTCCTCACATGATTCATTATTTACCCTCTTTATACCTTCAAAATTATCATGTGATTTTTACATGGAAAACAATTATATTGTGAATCCACCACCATGGAAACTCAAAATTTATAACATAGAAATAATTATCCTTCTTTTATTGTATAATTCTATGTATATTTTCCAAAATAATTACTTGTGGGATTAAATGTGATGATATATGAACATATGTTCCATAATCAATGTGAAACACATATGAATATACATGATATGAAAATGATGGGTGCGCCCGAGATTATATAGCGCTATAATGAATTCGGTAATGTTTTTTCTAATTATGTTTCATGTATGTTGTTATGTAATAAACATAATCCATTATGAGGAATTGTCCAACATGTTATTATGTCTTGGTGATCATTCGTGACCCATGTTTATGATTTCAGGTTTAATGGTGTTTCTACATTCCCATGATACCTTTATGTTTTCATGTTATATCATGCCTCAATATTAAAAATATTAATTTTCACCCCTTTTATATCCCATGTAAATTACATTTGACTAACATGTAATAATTTCATCAGTTTATTCATTATTTTTTCCCTTTCTATCATTTATATCTCAAACCATTATTATTTATGTCCATAAGTAATTTATTTTAGTTTTAATAGTTATGAAATATTATAAGAACACTAAGGACATTTCCAATAATGCCGTTTTATCCATGTAAAAATTTGATATACTATGTAACGAATTTCTTAGAAGACAAGGCTTCATGAGCATCTAAGTTCTAATATGTCTTTTTATGTAATATACCATGAAATAAATTTTATTAAAATTATGGGATGTCAAAATTGGCCATACATAATTATAAATATATAAGTTGTTGAATTGAAAGCCTTGCGCTATACACATGTGCAAGGGTGTAAAATGAAGAAAGGTCACATGGTCCACACACACAAGTATTTCATATCTTGAGTGGCCTAATGGGATTCAAAACCACCAATAGAAATGTTATATAAATAGTTTTCAGATAGGCCATATACAGACAAAAGCATGTCATGTGATTAATTTCATACATTTCCATAAAATGGCGTGGAACATCATAATACAATTTTATTAAATCCTAACAGTAATGTTATCAACCAAAATAAAAATCCCACCAAAAATACCAAGAACCAACCACAAATCAGTATATTAGGATTATTGAGTGAAGATCTAAGACGTTTAAAATGTCAAGGTCTATGATCAATTTGGACTTACCCATTGAGAACCAATATAACTTAGATATCTAGAATAATTAGATAATAATCAAGAAAAATCTATCTTTTGTACCTATTTAGCTATCAGCCCAAAATGAGTCACATTAAATTATATTTATATTCCTAAATATATCCATGAATGTCCAGATATATAGTTCATATATCCCTAAATCAAACAAAATCATTATTTATATGGGATTATTTTTTATTAACTTCCACTAGAGTCCATGTGATTGAGATCCCAATGTTTAGGCAGTTTATTAAGGGGTTTTGATTAGGTTTCTAGTCAAAATCTAAATTTCCATATTAATTAATTATTCATGAATTTTTTTCTAACATTATTAAAAAAATTCACCAAAATTGAGAGGCTTAGTACATATTTAGGGATCCTACACAATTTTATGGAATGTATTGTTACAGATCACACTAATAAAAATTTTTATTATCAATTATGTCACATGGTTACCTTGGAAATGATTCATATATTTATTTAACAATGTGATAACATTTTTCCTCACACCTCACCTATCCAAAAAAATACATAGATACCTCGGGGAACCCACACTGTTTCTAATGATCATGATCAAATAATTATCCACCTAATGGATTAAAAAACACTAAAAACCAACCATAAGATACTTGAGACTTCAAAAAAATTGGTTTTTACTCAAAGAACATATAAGAATGGTTGAATAAAGGATTAACACTCATGGAAAGTCTATTTACATTACAATAATTATGTAGTATTTCCTTTAAAAATATAATTTTTTCATCTTGTGAATCCTTAGATATATTATATTCCCCACTAATGACGCCCCCCACATAAGCATCAGAAAAATCCCAAAGGAGGAAATACCTGAATATGGGTATTATTTTGCACATGAAATCAAAGAATATGGGGGTGGTCGAATATTCATAAATTCATTGAGAGACTCGTGATTGTGTGACCATTTCAAGGTCACAAAAGGCCCCACAAATGGTATATTGAAAATGGATAGGCTCATAGATCCCTCTTTAAATAAATTACCTTCTCTTGAGAATCCTTCTCTAGAAAATGGAATAAGATCACCTAGGCCACATGGTTTCTCATAGGAATGTTCCATAAAATCCATCCAAAATCCACTAAAAATAAAGAGTGATGATATTATATAGTATGAGAACCCCATTGGTCATGATTCTCATGTGTAAAATCATAATTCTGTAAAATAATGTCCCTTGGTGATATCTACAAAATCATTCAAGACCTTCGAGCCTTCACCAAATAAAAAGAAGTTGATAAAGGGTAGGAGGTAAGGGGATTCACAGTTGAAGAAAGACATGTGACGCACACACCGACCGATCTATAAGATGTAGTGAAACCTCACAGAAGCTCTCTAACCTGTCAGCCTCGCCATGCAGAAGTCCTCAGACATATCCAAGCAACCATGTGTCACTCAATGGATATACATGTATAATTGTCCACTACATGCTTGGACACTCTCCATATCACCCATAGTGGTCAAGCGAAAAATCATTAAAAAATAAAGTTGAAATAATTTATACTACTCGTGCAAACATGAAAGAACCTAAACCATTGTAAAATAAAAAGAATGGTCTAAAAAGAGAAGTTAAGAGAGGTGTTCGTGGTCATTGAAAGATATGTGATCCACCCCTGATTACCCGAAAGGCATTGTGATCACTCAGGTAAATTTCCACCTTGTCTTGTTGAAACCCATTAACTTGTCATCATCATCTTCTTGCCATAGAATGTTATCGCACCGCGATGCGATCCATACTGTTCACAAAACACATCCCCACAAAATAAAAGAAATAACCTCGAAAACATACTTGAAATCTCTCATGACTCCAAAAATTTGTTACATTAAACAAAGGGGATCGAATTGGAGGTTGTGAGAGGTATTCTCGGTTGTTGAGAGGAATGAAATACACCCAGTGCACCCGCAACACTGTCATGAGAGACTCTAGGATAAGTCACCCAAGGTCTCGTGAGTGTCTTATCACTGGGACATTGATCATTATAAATACCTTGGACATGTATACAAGAAAAAAATTATTGAACTTTGACACATACAAATGATAAAATATGTCTCAAACAATAGGAAATAATTCAATAAAATAAGAGACTCATGATGAATGAAAATCAACAGACATGCCTAAAGCAGTGAATAGTATATACTCACAAAACTACGTGGAAATAGTCGCCTCTACTGGCTCTATCCTAGACTAATGCCATATATGTTACACAAACCGGTGAGTATTCAGGGTTTCGAGGACTATAAATCACAAACCCTATAATTAAAATGAGTACTACTATATGGGTTGTATTCCTAATGCCCATAATATATATGATTCATTACTCGACTTATATGGACTTCTCAGAGCGATCACCCCACTAGTCAACATTCTTTTAGGTAATATGTTGGATGGGAGATGGATTAGTCTGGTACTAGGAACAAATAACATTATATGATCATTCATGAATCATGTGAAGGGCCTCTTGTGGGTTATGCAATGGTTATCCAGTAATACCATCAGATCGTCTAAGATCGAAGATAACAAACACTGAATAAAACCGAGGTATCTGAAATACAAGGTTTAGAATCAATATTAGACACAAAATTCATAATGGAAATACATCCTCATTTCCCCCTCATATGATTCACATGGTTTATCTTATGAAATGTGATAGCTTCGTGGCACATCAACCAGATCTTGCGACACCCGTTTGACATGATATCTGGGACACATGAAGTCATAGAGACATGCCATGGTACATGATACAATGCCCCCGTAGGTTCCACTTAGATCTTTCGAACACTCTGGGTCTATCACCAATGACTTGAAACATCTCTCAGACACATATCACAACTCATATAAGTGAGTTTATTATATCATCCATGTTTTACAAAAGCATCCATGAATGAAAACCATGCTCTTGTGATTCCCTCAGGGAAAGACAACAAGGACACTCAGAATACTCTATTTATTCAAGGATGATTCACATGAAATTCTTGTGGACACCAATTTGATCATGCGAACCCCATGGGTCCATCTCCCATGACATGTGGCTTCCTTTGGACACATCACGCAAATCATAAAACGGTGCCTGCTAATGTCAGATGAGTCACTCAAAGGAATCTAGACATGACATCCAATACCTCACTGCATTCTCCATTCACATCAGATGATACTTGAGATTCCTTCTAGACATGTTGGTCATGTCTCTTTGTGTCTACCCAAGGTGCCAACCAATACGTGAAACACCTCTCATGCTATGCCACACTAGCTCCAATGGCACCTTATATGTGTGTCATGTCAGGTCATTTGATGGATCTAAGGGAATCCCAGTATTTCAAATTATTATATATCCTCAGTGCATAATCCCCAGTCTATATAGAAACCTATGTGTGTAATACCTGAAATAAAGGGAACTATGATAACTCCTATTCTTTCCATATTTAGGATATGTATGACACCTCCCTTAGATTCCCAATATCCATATTTATTATCTTTATAGCGACCTGCATATGAGTCCTTTGTCCAAAGAAATGATATTTATTACTTTTTATCCCTTGATTCTCACAAACAATCATGGATCATGTGGTATTAGGGAGTTATAATTGTCATATCATCTTCCCCAAAAACCTTTATAATGGAATAAGGCAGCCTCTTTGTATAATCTTCAACATTATATGATCTCTGAGGACTTTGATTCTCACCATAACTTGGATACATAGGATGCATTCCGAAGGCATGAGCTCCATGCTAAACATCATTAGGGACTGTCCCAAAACACATTTACCACATCCACATATCTGTAGGCTTATCATCTCATCCCTATTGTTTATCACACCGAACATATTTCACATTGTATTATGAGGACAAAACATACACCTCATTAAAAAATATAAATCTCCATGGTATAGGGAAATCTCAAAATGTATGTCCCATATATCAAATAATCATTGAAAAATATGATTCCCAACATATTCAAGATAATTAGGGGGCCTTCTCATGGACTAATATTTATAAAAAACACCCCAAATACCATACCTGTACATTTTTCTGATACATACATGTCATGAGGATGATCATATACCCCCTTTTTAATACACTGAGCATTGCTCATGTAGGATTAGGGAGGTATAAATGAACACCTCCTCAGGAATTGAGAATTAATAACCCTCATATAAGGGTCTATACCTTAGGTGTAATGCCCCGACCTCAGTTACCCATCATCGGTGCATTATTACGTAACATAGGCATGATCACAAATGATCAAGTATTGAAAGACCGATTAGTTTAGTAGCCTTGGAAATAGTAGATACATTAATAAGTATTACATTAAATCATAAAGTGAAAAACTACAACAACAAAGTCTCCATAGACCACACTCATATCCCTTCGGCATGGAATCATGACCTTTCAACATAGACCTAAATGCATGATGTTAAACTGCATTGAATCATGACCTTACAACATGACGTAAAACTATATAGAATTATGTCCATGATATATGACATTAAACTTCACGACATGATGTCCACACATAATGACATTAAACTATACATATGAAAACACATCCCCACTACATGTCAATAAACTCTGAAGACCATCTACCATTTTTCTCTCCTCATCAATGTACTGCAAGAGACCTACCTCAGTCAACCAGAGTACAAGGTGCTTTCACCATCCCTTATGATCACCTCTAAAACATAAACCACATTTCATCCATTGAGTTTCTCAAGCTACTGTCAATCTTCTATGTCCCATGGAAAGGAAACCTATCCTAATAGACCATTTTCTGGACTATGGATGCATGCCCATGGATCCTCCATATGCACTTATGGCTATCAACTAAATAAATTACTCTAAAAAAGGTCATTCCAATTCTCATGAAATTTGAAATCATCATGGGAACACTCATCACCCCAGTGTTTCTGAACCACTCTTTATATGACTTTCCCACATCATTACTCATGGCATGTGAATCTTGAGCTGTGATTTATATAATTTACCTTCCATGATTTAGAACATGTGTGAGTAATATCACTCATGGGTATCCTAATGATCCTCTTGTTTAAAATCCCTCATGTTAGGTCCATGAAAGTCATGAACCTAGAATATTTGTGATTTTTTCTAATCTGTACGATCGTAAACTCTTAAACTTAATGGTCAAAATCACAGTACCATAAACTACCGATGGAAGAGGATTAAAAATTTTCATGTAAAATCCAATAATGTGGGACCTTAGTAATAAATGACTCTCTCTTTCTAAAATAGTCATACATAGAGTTTAGGAAAAAATTAGGGCACAAACCTAAGAGAATAAAATATCAGAAGGTCCATATCCCTAGTAAAATCCAGGCTATAGTCGATGGGCCCATTGGTACAGGAAAACGTTTGGGAAATATTTTTCACAGCTCCTCGCCACATGAATATGTTCTCTAGCGTATGACACAACCTTCATGGAATTAAATCCATCCATGTATTTTATGTATTATGAAAAATAATATTTATTTGTTGGGTACCTTGAATGATCATAACTATCCATGGTGGTTGAAAGGATATCTAGCTTCAAGGACCATTTTCTTGACAATGCATCCCTTCTCATTACTCCTACATATGAGCCTATGGACTTCAACTAGATATGTCACTCTAGAAAATGAAATTACAGTTATCTTGAGAGATGAAATCATTATAGAAGCAATCAACACCCTAATGTATCTGAACCACTCCAAGTACAACTATACCATACCATTCTCTAGACTTGAGCACTACAGATCATGATTTATTGTCCCATACCAAACTATCCAATTAGATTCAATATTCTTGATGTTACGTCAGCATGTTTCGTACCCTTTATTATAGATGGACTACACCACTTCATTTACTATCCTTTAATGGGCCACGTCTCATGATTGGAAACCACATGGTTTAGAACTCGAGCTTCATTTTAAGAGGAAGCTACCCTAGGGTTCCTTAACCCTTCTTGTATAGATTTCTTCCCATATCTGGCTTCGTTGTATAATGGAAGGAAGTGGAGATCATATTTTTAGACCATCATAATGACGTATAAGGGCCTAGACCCTCCAAATTAATGCACCATATCCTTGATAGAGAGGATATATGATCTTTGTGAACCATTGAAACACTTTAGAAGAACCTGGAGTTTCAAGAATGTCATGGGACACACTCGAAAGGTCTGTACCATCTCATATTCACAGACTCACACACCCAGGTTATGATTTACATCATCCATTCCCCAACTACCTAGGATGTTTTATAATCCCTAGTATTCCAACCTCATCAGTATTACCTCCATAGATCTTCCATGGACCATAGTATATATACTCTGCTTAAAGGACCCATTTATTGACTATTCATACATGCCCATGGCTCCTACATATTCACCAATAGACATCAACTATGTAGGTTTCTCTACAAAAATGTAATTATTATCCATGTCACCCTCAACAACACCAGGTTAGGATTTAGTAAATCCAAGTGTTTATGTAACTCTTAACCTATCTGCACCATATCGCATGCTCATACAGATGGTCCGACCTAAAAGAACAAAAAAATGAATAGATAATCTAAGATAAAAGTCCATAATCTATAGTAAAATATTGTATGACATAAAATACCATTAACTAATTAAACATATGGTCCAAGATAAAACAACTAAAACTAAAGAAACTCATAGTCCAAGGTAAAAGAACTTAATGTAAAGAAATATATGGACTGGGCTAAAAGGCCATAAATTCAAGCATCCAATGGTTTGAGATAAAACACAATAAAATGAAGAAAAAAATGGGCTTAGGGAAAATAAATTAATCTAAATAAATAAATGATAAGAGATAAACAAATTTAATCTAAATCAACAGATGGTCCTAGCTAAACAACCTTTTACTAAAGCAACAGATGGTCCGACCTAAAATACCTTAAATTAAGGCATCTAATGGACCTAGCTAAATGAAATTATACTAAATCATGAGATGGTCTAAGCTAACATATATGAAACTAATGTAAGATATATTCTAAGCTAAAATACCTTAACCTAATGTAACATATGGTCCGAGATAAAAAAATCGTAAAATAAAGCAATAGTTTGTCCGAGCTAAAAGACCTAAAACTAAAGAAATAAATGATCCCAGATAAATGAGATTAAAATAAATAAAGTGAAGGTACAAACTAAAATTACATAAAATAAATAACATTGTAATTATTTTGAGGCCACCTACATGGCCCTATAATACTCGATCTCTTTTATATAGATATTCAATGCACTCATTCTTCAGGACATATCTCATGCCCCGGTGATCCCACTAAAGATAAAGATTACATGATCATGTGATAAAATACAATGGTTGTGTATCAACGCTGAATTTATAAAATAATAAGAATAAAAATATATCATACATGTAAACAAATTGGATAGTAAGATCAAAAACATCTTCCATTCATTAGTATGAAAAAAATGTTGGAATCTCAACATTTTGGAGTCTCTCAATGGAACCATAATAAAAATGGTGTGTAATGAAAAAGTAGGGGATGAAGTAGAAGCAAATACAACAACATAAAAAGATGGTCATAATCACCAGTATTATCAGCAAGATTCTGGTAGGATATTTCAATTGAGCATTGGAGTGTCGTGCTTCTCAATTCTTCTGCCTCTACCTCGAGATGAAGAACATTTTTCATAGTAGTCAATTATTCAAACTTCCTCTAAAATGTGAAAAAAATGTTTGATGATGTTGATATGTTTAACATTATATGATAAATAATATCTCCCAACTTCCATATATGTGCTATCGAATCTTCATTTAGGCTTGATGTTTAGAAAATAATTAGGGTCCCTACTATTATCTTTCAGTCGTCTCCCTCATTTGTTTAGAGAGGGATTCCTCACTCATACAATCAAACAAGTCCCTTTCATGTTATTTCAATTAACATTGGGTCAAGATGATACACTATATAATTTTATAAAAATGATGATGATCAAAGCCACCCGCCCCTTGATCAGGAAATAAATAGTGATGCTTCTCCCCTTGATAAAAGAATGTCTCTAGAGTTGTCTCACTAATCAAGACATGAATATGATTCTAGATCAGTTTACAACACGATTGTACCTTAGAATCCTATAAAGCGTTTTAATAAGAATTATTACCAACCAGGTGAATAATTATTGAAATAAGAGTAGAATCCCCATACACCTCTCTCTCAACAGCTTTATCATCCATAGCCTGCACAGGAGAGCTGCAATCCTCAAAAGAATCTAATTTGGAATCCAAATAACCATAATCAGAGTAAGGTCACTTCTTCGATACCCCAGATATGATCTCAATCAATTACATTATTAAAAAATATATGTTAATTGGTGACATATGAGGTTTTTTCAAATATAAGACCAGCTGTCCTAACACCCATTAGGATAATCCATCTCCCAAGCCTGGGTATAAACCTAGATGAGGAATATGGGAGAATCAGTAGGAGGAAATATGGTCATAGATCCATTATTTTCATATGATATTATCTTAAAAAATTGGCGGTTAAGACTAGGATGTCTCTCCCCTCAAATGCTGGCCAATGGAATGGGGGAAACATCATGAATAGAGCAAAAATATAGGGAATGTTACTATGCTGTGTATGGATAACAGATAATCATCTCATCCACCATAGATGAAACGATCCCATCTCCAAGAGAGATCATATAAGATCTATAATCAAGTTAAGTACTACATTTATCAATAATCAGACATCCCAATGTATGGAAGGTAGAAGAGCCAAAGCTGCCAGATTATTATAGAGAACCGTTTACTTTTGTAGGTGATATAGAGATTTTTCCAACCCCAATGATGTTCAGAAATATAGGGATAGATACAGGGTCTGGGATATTAGTGATATTTTAATACTAATAATAATGGAACTACATCCCTATCTAGAAGAACATGAATTGGAGTGGACCAAAAATCATCTAGGGAGTGCTTATTTGTTGGATATGACACAAAATCATGAAGAGGAATGGATGAAGTAGAACCTCCAGGTTAAGGAACCCCCTTCAACAATATGCACCACCATTACAAACATACTAATACCAATTCTTATGGGTGTACGCCCATCTGAGAAGATACACACATTTATGAACATAGAAAGAAAACCATTTAACCAATAGTTGGAAGAAACCTATAGGTTCACATGATATCCCCTTGAGGTGTTGTCCCTATATTTTATAAGGGTCTAATACGGGTCAAAAATATCAATAAATTTCATGAAATGGAATAAACAGAGGTAGAGAACATTTTGTGTCTCCCCTCTTCAAGACAAAAAAATGTTTACCTAGTCGGTGATTCAAAATAAGCGGGCACATTTTTATGTATCTCCCTATTTTTACATCACAATGGCGAGAAGTTACATCTTTAGAACCCGAGTCTATTGAGGATAATCCAAGGCATCTACATTAGGAAGAGATTCTTTACATATATCTATCCGACATTAGGGAATCTCCCAGTTGACAGATATATCAAAAATTGATACCCACCTCATCATGGGAAAGCTAGAATGTGTTTGTACCAGGACACTAGTGGTTAATCATTAAATAGAGGAGGTTGGGTTGGAGGTTAATGATGAATTGAGATATCCAGAAGTCTTCATAGAGATTAACCAAGTAAAGATCATCTTCAAATACCAAATAGCTCTGCCTCACCCAGAATGTCCTTGCAAATTCATCATTGAAATTGAAACCATGATGAAGATCCCATTTTGAGTTCCAAATGATACAAGATGAATTGATAGAATAAGTGAATATTAATGAGTAACACTAGGAAATACCTTTTTGAGAATGTTCATAACCATCCAGATTCAAGGGATAATTGGCTAATAGATTAGACATTCCCTAATATTGGGCAGTAACCAACTGACCATCATCGGTAATTGTTTACTAAATGAATTCATGAGAGATAGATACCTAGATAAATGTGAGGTTAAATATGGAGGAGGTATAGAAGAATAATATAGTAATCCAAACATGTATAGTGGATTTCGATAATATAAGGGATAATTATGAATTTCAGTTGAAAGGAACCTCTGCAAGACCTCGTTAAAAAACTTAAACGATAGTAGGGATCCTCACTATGAATCATGGAAATCATAAAACTATAGTTGGCCATAGCTAAGGAATCAATATAAGAACTATAATCCATCTGAATATATATACATGGAACATATCAAACAATTAAAACACAATTTCTTGAAAAAATTAAATCATGACATCAGACAATGACATCATGCACATCACATGATTCAGTAAGGGATTCATGAACCAGATAAAGTGTTTGAAAACCTCCAGACCTCCACAATAATTGAGGGGAATATAACCCTTATATAGAATCACCTGAATCAGATGAACCCCATGATGAATTATGATCGTGTGACCTAAACATGGTCATGCAATTCACAAAGGCTCAAATGACCAGGTCAACAAATCTCATGAAACAACTTAAGGCAACCATGTCCCTTACATAATAAGTATACGGAATTGCTGCAAAATAGTTTGTGGTTGAGGCCATCAAGTGTCTAAGCATAAAATATCATTTCAAAAGCACTTTGGAAGAACGATTTGGCGGTGAAGGCTCGCAGGCATGGTTCATGATCAGGGTTCTCAAAAGGGTCCTCTAAAGGAATAAACATTGGGAGTTCTTTGATAATAGGTGGATGGTGGAATGAATTTTATGACACAAACCCTATATATTGGATTTTCACGTAATTCCAATGGTCTTTCAGAAGAAAAAATGTCACCCAAATAACTGGTTTTCAACACAATCAAAATATATTAAAGTCATTAGTTTTCCTCAGAGCTGAGTCCTTGTACCCTCAAAGATCACTCCTAAGGGGGTTTTTGTTGATTCATGTCAAATAAGTATTGGTAAAGTCACAAAGGTAGAAATACAGTAATATGGATATTATTATCCCTACAAAATCATGTAAATATGGGATCATCAAATATTCATGAGGCCTCTGAGAGAATTGCGGTTTCATGACCATTTCAAGGTCATGTGAAGGCCCTGAGCATTCCGCATCACTCATGGCTAGTCTCATGTAGCCCTCTTAATCAAACATGACCACTCAGGTGACAACACCATGTACAACTGAATGATCACCCCAATGTTTCATGGTATTTCATTAGAATGTTTCTGAAAAACCACCCAATATCCTTAAAAAATAAAGAGGGATGAAATTCTAAAAGATGATACCACCAGTGGTAATGAAGCTTATGCACCAAATCATAATTGGGAAGAATAAAATCACATAGTGATATCTAGACAACATTGCATGACCTTCGAGCCAATTCCAAATTAAAAGAAGTGGATAAAGGGGAATATATGATTGATGTTTGAGATCACTGATAGACATGCGAGGCGCACCCCGAGCGATCTATGTGACACCTCGAAACCTCATAGAATCCCTCCAGATAGTTATCCTCAACTTGTGGAAGTCCATAGACATTTCCATGAAACCATGAGGTGCTACGAGTAAATATGGGTATAGGTGTCCCATACATGGTCTCACACTCTCCATATGAACCATATCCGTCAAGAGAGACAATAGACAAAAATTGAGGAAAAATCATATGTACTACTCATGGAAAATCTCATGATCCAAGAAAGTTTAATAAAATATTGTGGATAAAAATGGAGGTGACGAGAGGGGTTTGTAGTTGCTGAAAGACATTTGATGCACCATTGAAAACCTGAAAGGCACTGAGATCCCTAACCACATGTCTTACTTGTCTCATGGAATCCATTTGGATTTTCATTCTCATCTTCAGAACATGGATTGCTCATTCACCCTTGTTCACACCTATTGGTCATGCAATATATCTCTAAAAAATAGAGAAAATACCCCCAACAACACACATGAAATCATTCATGACTCCCAAACATTTTTATATAAAACAATGGAGATAAAATGGGAGGACGTGAGTTGTATAATTTTTTGTCAAAAGTCATGAATTATTGTAACAACCCACTCCCACCAAAGATGCCCCTCCATAGCTGGAAATGGTGAAAGGGAGATAATGACCCCCCGAGTCCAGCCTCTAGTAGGCCCTGGAGTGGCGAATACCACCAAGGGTATGAGTTTTCACAAATATGGGAGGCATTACCATTTTGTATTATTTATGTTCGGGAAATATGATGAGTCAAACACCAAAAGAAAAAAAAGAAAAGTAAATAAACCCAAACCAATCCCACATGCATGTTTAAACAATTCTGAAACAAAGTACAAGTACCCGAAAGTTAAAAATTAAAATACCAAAAGAAACAAGAGTACAACAACTACAGAAACTCCGACTATCCCGACTAGTAGTGTCATGCACGGCCCTGGTAGTCCTCCTGGAAACCTGAATGTAAACGTTTGGTGATCATACAAGTATACTAAGTAGGGATACCTAAAGCTCTCATTCACAAGTGGGGAGACATCATAATGTCCTGTGAGAACAACAGAAGAAAACAAAACCTATCAAGGAATTATATCCACCCAACCTCACCAACCACACTCACTAAAAACAAAAAACAACAGGTAGTAGTATATAAGAACAAGAGTAGTGGGTACCCCACACCATTTCTCAGTAGTTAGATGCTCTTCCTAACGGCGAACTTCCTGACGCTACCACACTCTTCCCACCCACACACACCTGGGCCTCAAGAACCACATATCTCGCCCGCACACACCTGGGCCTCACTACCACACATCCTGCCCGCACACACCTGGGGCTCACAACCACACATCCCACCCACACAAAGCTGGGCCTCACAAACCACATTTCCTGCCCACACACACATGGGCGTCATCCCAAAGATTCTTGGGATATAGTAAACCTACTTGAAGAGTCTTGGGCTAAAACCACCCCAATCGAAACCTACCCGAAGAGTCTTGGGTTTAAGGTCACCTCAAGCCATCACAACCTATGGAAGAAGGAGCAGAAATGATCTAGTAACTAAGGGTAAAACAGCCTCTCCCATGAAATGGGAGTGTTCGGCACTAAGTGCAAAACATGGGTGGGGTGTGACAAAGAACAAAGATACATATATATATATATGTATACCAAACACACAGCCTAACCTATGGATTCTAAAAAGAGAACTGAGCACATGTCTTAGCACTGCTATTTCGAAGCATACATACACCAAACAAACCCAAACCCATTTAGATTTTCACATTTCTAAAGAATCAGTTTAATAGTTCCTTAACTGCTGGGAAACTTTCCACAACCACCCACATCGATCGCTCGTAAAACATATCCCTGCCATCCACAAATCAAGTTAGGAAAACACAAGCAACACAAACAAGTCCGTTATTATTAACCAACTAACCCCATTGATTATCATTTCGGTTCCATTACCATGCCCCACCATTCATTAACTCTTCCACTTTTATTTATTATTCACAACCCATAGTTTGTTAATAATCAAACCCATTCATGCAGGCCCTCTTCCAACCACCATAACCACAAACACACTGAAACTCATACATCATCATCCCTTGATACTGTTTATCGCATCCCCATGGCCCATCACCAACACAGCATTCACACCAACCCACAACCATGCCAACCACAGCCCTGCTGCTCACCCGATCCACGACAACCGACAAAACAACCCCTTCACATAAATAAACCCTAACCAGCACCCACATGTTTATTATTTTAGTTTTGTACAGCCGGGGTGATCAGACAAGGGTTCCAGATTTTCATTTAATCAGCCAAATTCAGGTGATTAAAAAATTTCCACATTCAAAAATGTTTCCATCCATAAAAAGTCTAGAAAGATAGGGAAACATTTAATTGCACAAGAAAAGGCCCACAACAACCGTGATTTTCAGTAGGCATAAGCCTATGCAATTCACAACATAAAATCATAGGATATAAATAATGTAACTGCATTCACAAACTTCCCATCCCCGTTATATATGCCAGTTACTATCTTTATTAAACCCATTCAAACGTGTTTCACATAAACAAGAGGACACCCACCCCGCATGATGCACTATTTAGAGAGACAAAGGTAAGATTCCTACCTCAACAGGTTCTGATAACAACGCTCTCCCTGATCAGCTTTCGAAGACGTCCTTCGGCGTCTGTCGCTTCTGGAAAAAACCAGAAAAACCTCCTTGGGTGGAAACTAGAAAGGAAAGGCCGAAGGGAAAGACAACAGATCCAAGCTCAGAAGTTCTACCTCATCGTTACGATCCTGTGGCCGCTGACGGATCGTAAATCGGAGCTTGGATGAAGAAGTTATGGGAGAAAAGAGCCTTCGAGTCTCTTGGGAGAGCTCTGCTCAAAGGAATGGGGAGGAGAGGAGTGATTTGAAATGGAGGAGATGACCCCTCCCTTTATAGTCATGAAAAACAAAATTACACGGCGTGTACATTCTAGTACACGGTGTGTACTCGACCATTTCACACGGTCACCACACGGCTTCCAACACGGCCTTAAACGCGGGACGCGGCCGTTAACTGGTCAACACACGGTTCGACGGTAATGTGTACGCAGGGAGGGACTACACAGAATGTAGTATGGGGTACACATCATGTACCCATTTATTTCACATGGAAAGAACACAGCCTCAACACGGCACACGACCATTGACTGTTCAATACATGGTTCGAGGGTAACGCGTACGCGGGGATGGACTACACGGCGTGTAGTATGGGGTACATGGTGTGTACCAATTTATTTCACATGGCAAGGACAAAAAATTCAACACAGGGTATACCCAGTGAGGGCGTACACGGTGTGTACTCACACTACACGGCGTGTACTTACAAAATTCTGGAAATTGTGGGAAAAGTCCATTTTACTATCCATAACACTTCATGACCTTCATTTTGACAAAAGAATGGGCTGGATAGGTCCGTGCCGTTAAATAATATACCTATTAGAACATTATCATCCCCGAGAATTCAAAACCAACCCATAAGAACCCAACAAGATACCTCTTAGGGTTCTCGTTATAATAGGAACCCAACCAACAACCCTAGGTGTTAGGAATTCCTTCTCCTATGTCGAGATATTATCCACTTTAGGTGGCACTGAATCGCTTTCAAGGGTTTAATCACATCCTCATTAATGTGTCTCAATTAAGAATTGGGTCTTACAACTTCCATACATTAGGATTTTTTAACTCACACTCCCCCCAACACCGCACAACCAACACACTTCCCGAACACATGGTTTGGTGAAATTCTTTCTCCTATGTCGAGATATTATCCACTTTAAGCGGCACTGAATTGCCCGCACGGGTTCAATCGCATCTGCATTAATGTATCTTGATTAAGGATCAAGTTGTTCCCTTTCCCCACACATCCAGACATGTAACACACTTCCAGAGAACAAGGAAACAAAACATCTCACAACCGACAAGCCAAGCATTACATATATCAAAGGTACAAAGTATAACATCAAAACAAAGATCATAAGAACAAGTAAAAAAACAAGCCAAAACAACTCTAGTTACTGAGCGTGCATCTAGCCCTCCCGATCCCAAGTGCTCTCCTCGAGGCTTCCATGCCTCCACAACACATGAACCCAGGCGATGGTTCATCCATGGAGCACCTTCTATTTACGATCCTCGATTCCGACTGGTCGTTCCTCAAAGGTTGTGTCGTCTCCCATATCTAATACTCCCCATTTGATAATGTGAGAGTCATCATGTAAGTACCAACAAATATGGGAGACGTGGAAGAAATCATGAACCTTCTCCAATTGAGGTGGCATGTCCAGCTTATATGCCACCTCGCTAACTCGCCTCAGCACCTCGAAAGGTCCGATGAACCTAATGGAGAGCTCACTCCCCTTCCCAAACCTCCTCTACCCCCGTCGAGGGGAAACCTTCAAGAACACATGATATCCCACCTCAAACTCCAAGGGCCTCCTCCAATGATCAGCATAAGACTTATGTTGGTCCTAAGCCGCTTTCATCCTCTCACGCACAAGCCAGACCATCTCTGTGGTGCTCTGTACTACCTCTATCCCAAGAGCACCTATCTCACCAACCTCTTCCCAGCAAATGGGTGAACAACATGGTCATACATAAAAAGCCTCAAACGGTTCCATGCCAATGGTAGAGTGGAATGTGTTATAGTAGGAAAACTCTACTAAAGGCAAGTGTCGTATGCATGATCCTCCAAAATCCAGAACGTATGCTCGCAGCATGTCCTCTAACGTCTGGATAGCCCGCTCTGTCTGCCCATCAGTCTGGGGGTGGAAAGTAGTGCTAAGGCATAGCTGGGTGCCAAAACCATGTTGTAACCCCCTCCAGACTCGTGAGGTAAACCAATTATCCCGATCTGAGATGATAGTCTTTGGAACTTCATGCAAACAAACCTCCTCGTCTACGTACCTCTGTGCTAAGGTACTCACTAGGCCGGACTCCTTAATTTCTAAGAAGTGAGCTGACTTCGTCAGTCGATCCACCACTACCCAGATAGCATCACAACCACCCAGAGCCTTGGGTTGTCCTGTGATGAATTCCATCGATATTTCATCCCACTTCCACTCAGGGATATCTAAAGGATGCAAAAAACCAGTAGGAATATGGTGTTCAGCCTTCACTTGATGAAACAGTAGGTACTTAGCCACAAACTTCGCCACTACCCGCTTCACCCCGGGCCACCAAAATTGTTCCCTCAAGCCATTGTACATTATTGAAACTCTCGAATGTAAAACCACAGCTGAGATATGGAACTCGTGGAGAACTCCCTCATGAATCGCTTCCGGAACAAACAACCTTCCATGGAAAAGCATTTGATGTCTGCTATCCTCTGACCATCCTTCTGAAGCGTTTCCTTGATCGACACGATCCCACATTACTTCTACCTCAGAGTCCCCCACTAAGACCTTTCCACCCGCTGCAATAAGGAGGATTGCACCGTCATCTGAAACAAATAGCCGCTAACACCTTCTACCCTTGCATCCAAGTGAAAGGAATCCAATTCTCCCATCGCTTTCTAGGGATCAGTGGATTCCCGAACCACTTCCTTCTATGACTTCCTACTCATGGAATCAGCCACAACATTTCCCTTACCTTCTTGTGTAAGAGATATCAAAGTCATAGTATTGGAGAAACTCGACCCATCTCCACTGCCGTAAGTTCATGACATGCTGGGAGAAGATATAATGTAAGCTCTTATGATCTAAGAAGACCACCAAGCGCTCCCCAAAGAGGTAATGTCACCACAACATCAGTGCAACCACTACTGCTGCAAGATCTAGGTCATGGGTGGAATAGTTATGCTCGTGAGGGCGCAACTTCCTGGAACCATAACAGATCACACCCTTCATCTGCATCAGTACACACCCCAAATCAAGTCTAGAAGCATCAAAAAACACCTCATAAAATAACCCTTCCATTTGAAACCTGAGTACGGGAGCACTGACCAACTTCTCCATCAGGTAGTCGAAAGCTTTCTGGCACTGCTCGCTCCATAAGAAGACCTGGTTCTTCCTAGTCAATGTTGTCAATGGAGAAGCAACTCGAGAGAAGTCCAAAACGAACCTCCGATAATAACCTGCCAACCCTAAGAAATTACAAACATCTGCCACGCTCTTGGTTGCTTCCCATGAATCAACTGCCTATACCTTTGATGGGTCCACATACACTCCAGGCTGAGACACCAGGTGCCCACGGAAGTGTACTTCTTGTGTCAAGAACATACACATAGACAATTTCCCATAAAGCTAGTGGTGTCGAAGGACTTCCAAGACTGTCCTGAGATGCTCAACATGCTCCTCCTCTGATCTTGAGTAGATCAGGATGTCCTTGATAAACACAACTATGAAATGTCAAGAAACTCTCAGAGGACAAAGTTCATAAGTCCCATGAACACAGCTGGTGCGTTCATAACTCCAAACGACATCACTACAAACTCTAAGTGCCCATACCTGCACCTGAAAGCCATCTTGGAGATGTCACTGTCCTTTACTCTAAACTAATGATATCCATATCGTAGTTCAATCTTAGAAAACCAACCTCCTCCCCTCAGTTGGTCGAAGAGATCATCTATCCTTGGAAGGGGGTAACAGTTCTTGACCATTACCTGATTCAACCTTGGGTATTATATGCATAGCCTAAGACCACCATATGCCTTATTCACAAACAAAAATGGAGCACCCCATGGCGACACGCTGGGTCAAACAAAACCCTTTTCCATCAGATCGTCAATATGAATCCGCAACTCCAGCAAAATCCGAAGGTGCCATCCGATAAGGGGCCATCGAAATCGGACATGCCCCAGGCTATATTTCTATCCCAAACTAAATGTCACATCGGAGGGGGGGGGAGGTAGCGTCACAAACTCCTCCGAAAAAACATCGAGGAACTCCCCAACAACCTCTGGGACATCCATCATCTTTGTATCAGTTGAAACCACCAATAACCCACCTAAAAAGGAAAGGATAGGCTTCACATGCCGGCTTCCCACCTAATAGCTCCTCTCGACAACAATAGATACATGATGCCCATCCACGTCGGAGAACACGAATCTTCTTCGGAAGAAGTTGATAATGACACTAACAGAAAACAAGAAGTCGATGCCTAGGATGACATCATATGGATGCATCTATAGCAAAAGAGGGTCCCCACTAGATCGATGTGGTCCCAACGTTAGCCCACATCCCCGAAAAACACAAGATATGTTGGTCTGGCCTCCAACTGGTGTACTCAACACCAGGGGTACAGAAATTCTCTCTACGTCTAGTACCAAAGCATGGGCTAGACCAGGTGCAACAAAGGAGTGCGAAGCTCCCGAATTGAAAAAAGTATAAATGAGAGTGCTGAACAAACAAATCGTACCTCGCACCACCTCTGGTGCTTCCGAAGCTGCCAAATCTGATGCGTGCAACTGTCCACGCCCAGCTCCTCTACCTCTCTGATGTCGTCAACCTCCCTGACCATGCCCTGGTAGAGGTCCCAAAGGAGCACCTTGAGGTCGGCCTCATCCCTCAAAGTCTTCCCTCAGAGGAGCGGGGTCCTACTGCTGCTTGATGGGCCTCGCCGACAACCGGTGCTACTGAGGCGGGCGCTGAACCTGCCCACCTCCATCTTACTGAGCTCGGGTCCGGAACCGAATCTGAATGTGTAAGAAACATCCACAAACGAAAAACATCAGTCCTGGGCTCATGAAAAATGGATTATGACCCGAAGATCTGAACTAGAATTGTGGGGGCCTACTCCCTACTGGCCTGAATCTGGAAGGTCCTGTCGAAGGAGACCTGCTGCTGACTGCCTTCCCCTTCGACGAACCTGGCTGGATCCCCTCACGTGGTGCACCTCCCTGTGAGTGCATCCTCTCTACCACATCTTCCTTCTTCTGTACTGCCATGTATGTCGGAAGGGTGAAGGGGGTGACATCATACTGGAGCGAAGGATGAAGCTCCTCCTCCAAACATCTCGCCCAAGACTCCTCCTCTTGAAAGAGATCCGGAGCAAAGCGTAGGAGATCCTTCATCTTGATACCCAACTCTCATACTGACATACTCCCATACTGGAGGGAGAGTAACTCTTACTGCTTCTCCGCCTTGATCATGGAAAGAAAGGAATTCCTCTCCAAATTCCTTCTCAAAGTCAGCCCATGAAACCTCTGCCTTTGTCGTCTCTCCGAGTTAGAGTGTCCACCACTATCGCACTGCACCACTCAGCTGACTGACTGCCAAGGGAACCCATTAATCCATCAGATCATGGATCAAAGTAAAAGTGATCCCTAGATCCTCATACCACCCCTATGTCTCCATAACCGAAGTAGTACCCTCATACTTCTTGAGGGATTACCGCTGTAAAAGAATGGAGAGTCTTCTGCCACTGGCTACCTTCCTCCTCTCGGTCAATCCTCACCTGATCGACCACCTGAATCTGCTGGGCCTCGGTTGTCTGAGTCACCTAGGGACGTCGTCCAGGTTCCATAGGTGTATGGTAAACAAAGATTGCCTAAGCCCAAGTAGTAAGGAAATTTCATAAGTTTTTATTTTATCATTTTATTTCAATTTCTTTCCCAGAACACCAAAATCATGTAAAACACAAATATGATGATGCATGTACACTCCCTAGGGTCTATACCCTACAATAAATGTAGTCTCACTTGGAATTTAAGTAGGATAAGAGTCCTTGCATCAGATCACGGGGGGCCCTAAAATCCCGTGTTCTAGCCGGTCTTCCCTAGACTATGTCACGGACCAAGATCAGTCAACATTGTTGCCCTAAAATCCCATGCTATCCTCACTGTGCCTAACTCCAAACTCCATCCTATCTATCAACCTTCCTCTGATACCATTCTGTCACGACCCCTCCCACCATAGATGCCCCTCCTGAGCTGGCAATGGTGAAAGGGAGGTAATGACCCCCCAAGTCCCACCTCCAGTAGGCCCCGGAGTGGTGAATAGCACCAGGGGTATGAGTTTTCACAAATATGGGAGGCATTACTCTTTTTTAATATTTAATATCAGGAAATAGGATGAGTAAATCACCAAAAGAAAAAAGATTACACGTAAATAAACCCAAACCAATCCCACATGCATGTCTAAACAATTCTGAATCAAATTACAAGTACAAGAAAGCTCAAAAGTACAATACCAAAAGAAACAAGAGTACATCAACTGCAACAACTCCAACTGTCCTGACTAGTTGGGTCCCGCACGGCCCTGGTAGTCCTTCTAGAAACCTGAAAGTAAACTTAGGGTGACCAAACAAGTATAATCAGTAGGGAAACCTAAAGATCTTATGCACAAGTGGGGAGACATACTAATGTCCCGTGAGAACAACATAAGAAACCAAAAAAAATCAAGGAATTATATCCACCACAATTCACCAGCCACGCTCACCAAAAACACAAAACAACAGGTAGTAGTATATAAGAACAAGAGTATTTGGTACCCTGCGCAATTTCCCACTAGTTAGCTTCTCTTCCTAATAGTGAACGTCTTGATGCTACCACACTCTTTCCACCCGCACACACCTGGGCCTCAAGAACCACATATCTTGCCCGCACACACCTGGGCCTCACAACCACGCATCCCGCCCTCACACACATGGGCCTCGCAATCCACATATCCCGCCCCCACACACCTAGGCCTCATCCCAAAGATTCTTGGGAAATAGTAAACCTGCCCGAAGAGTTTTGGGCTAAAAACACCCCAATCGAAACCTACACGAAGAGTCTTGGGTGTAAGGTCACCTCAAGCCATCACAGCCTATGGAAGAAAGAGCAGGAAGGAGCTAGTAACTAAGGGGAAAACACCCTCTCCCATGAAATGGGAGTTTTCGGAACTAAGTTCTCAACATGGGTGAGGTGCTAGAAAACACAAATATACAGATATATATATGTATACCAAACACACAGCCCAACCTATGGATTCTAAAAAGTGAAATGAGAACGTGCCTCAGCACTGCTATTTTGAAGCATGCATACAACAAAAAACCCAAACCCCATTTAGTTTTTCACATTTCAACAGAATCAATTTAATAGTTCCTTAACTACTGGGAAACTATCCACAACCAACCACATCAATCGTTCATAAAACATATCCCTTCCATCCACAAATAATTTTAGGAAAACACAAGCAACACAAACAAGTACCTTCTTATTAACCAACCAACCCCATTGATTATCATTTCTGTTCCATTACCATGCCCCACCATTCATTAACTCTTCCAGTTTTATTTATTATTCACAACCCCTAGTTCATTCATAATCAAACCCATCCCTGCAGCCCGACTTCCAACCACCATAACCACAAACACACCTAAACTTGTACATCATCATCCCTTGACACTGTTCATCACAGCCCCATGACCCATCACCAACACAACATTCACACCAAGAAACAACTAAGGCAACAGCAGCCCTGCTGCTCACCTGATCCATGACAACCCACAAAACACCCCCCTCACATAAATAAACCCTAACCAGCACCCACATGTTTATTATTTCAGTTTTTTCAACCGGGGTAATCACACAAGGGTTTTAGATTTTCATTTAATTAGCCAAATTTACGTGATTAACCAATTTATACATTCAACAAAGTTTCTATCCATAAATTGTCTAGAACGATAGGGCAGCATTTAATTGCGCAAGGAAAGGACCCCAATGACCGTGATTTTTAGTAGGCATAAGCCTATTCAATTCAAAACATAAAATCATAGAATATAAATAATGTAACTCCATTCAAAAACTTCCCATCCCCGTTATATAATCCATTTATAATCTTTATTTGACCGGTTCAAATGTGCTTCACATAAACAAGATGACACCCACCCCACATGATGCACAATTTAGAGAGACGAAGGTAAGATCCCTACCTCAATAGGTTCTGATAACAACGCTCCCCCAGATCAGCTTTAGAAGACATCCGTCAGCATTCGTCGCTTTTGGAAAAACCCGGAAAAACCTCCTCGGGTGGAAACTGGAAAGGAAATGCCAAAGGGAAGGACAACATATACAAGCTTAGATGTTCCTCCTTGTCGTTACGATCCCATGGCCGCTGATGGATCGTAAATTGGATCTCAGATGAAGATGTTATGGAAGAAAAGAGCCTTTGAGTCTCTTGGGAGAGCTATGCTCAATGGAAAGGGGATGAGAGGAGTTATTTGAAAAGGAGAAGAGGACCCCTCCTTTTATAGGCGAGAAAAACAAAAGTACATAGCATTTACTTTCTGGTACACGGTGTGTACTCGGCCATTTCACACGGTCACCACGTGGCTTCCAATACGGCCTTCAACTTGGCATGAGGCTATTGACTGGTCAACACACGGTTCGAGGGTAACACGTACGTGGGGAGGGACTACATGGCATGTAGTATGGGGTACATGGCGTGTAACAATTTATTTCACACAGCAAGGACACAACCTCAACATGGCACATGGCCATTGACTGGTCAACACACGGTTCGAGGGTTACACGTACGCGGGGAGGGACTACACGAAGTGTAGTATGGGGTACACGGAGTGTACCCATTTATTTCACACAGAAAGGACACGACCTTTAACACGGGGTATACCCGGCGAGGGGGTACACGACGTGTACTCACACTACACGGAGTGTACTTACAAAATTCTGGAAAGTGTGGGAAAAGTCCATTTTACCCTCCATAACACTTCATGACCTTCTTTTTGACAAAGGAATGTGCTGGAGAGGTCCGAGCCATTACAATTATGCCTAGCGCATCTGCAGTGCTGTAATGAGAGACCATAGGAAAAGGCACCCAAGTTATTGAATGTTTCTTCTCACAGACAATTGGATCATTCAAACACCCTTGAACATATCTTCATGAAAACATGAAATTCCTTCGACATGTATCCATGATAAAAAAATTATAAAAAATTGGAAATAAACTAATAAAGGAAGTGACTCATGGTCGCTGAAAATCTTACAATGTGCCCGATGTATTCCACAAAAATGACTCACAAAGCTGTGTGGCACCAGGCATGTCCACTGGTTCTAGCCTAGGCTCTCTCCAGATATGCCGCACAAACCAATGAGTATTAGAGGGTATAGCCATATAAATCACCCAACCCATCATGAAAAATGAGGACTACTATATGGGTTGGATTTTTGATGCCCATACTCTATAGGATTCAGCTCTCGACTTATATGGAATTATCAGAGATATCATTCCACTGAACCAATTTTTGTCAGCTAATATGCTGGTGGGAAGCCAGAGTATTCATGTGGTAGTCATAATTCACTTCATGTGATTATTCAGAGATCATGTGAAGTGCATGTGGTGGGTTATGTGAATAACATCCCATATGCCCATAGGATCATTCAAGATTCCAGATAACTGAAACTGATCAAAACTGAGGTAACTGTAATACCATGGTTAGATCCAAGATCAATGGAAGAAGGCTTAAGGGAAATAAATTCTTATTTTACCCTCGTCAATTTAGATTGTTTCATCTGAATACACATGACATCACCATCAAATGTCACCTAGATCTCATGAAACGCCTTCGGCATGAAATTTGGGACACATGAAGACCCCCATAAATTTTATGGCACATCATAAAGTTCCCCCATGGTTGTCATTTAAATCTTGAAAACCCTATGGGTCCATCAAAAAATACTTTTGATGTATCTCGGACACATCACTTGACTCTTATAATAGAGATCACTCATATTAGTGGACATTCACAAAAGCATTCGAGCATGACAACCAAACTCTCAGGACGCCCTTCATGTACATTAGCTGGGACACAAAAAATACTCCATATTTGCATGGACTAGTCATGTGGATCCCCTGTGGACACATAATTGACCTTGAGGACTCATGGGTCTATCTCCTAGGACTTGCGATGTCCATTGGACACATCTCCTAACCCATATAAAATCTCTCGCCCATTCCAGATGAGTCTCACAAAAGTACCACTACATTACATACATGCCCTCGCTGAATTCTCCATTCACATTAGATGAAACATGTGATTCCCTCCATACATGACTTATATGTGTCTCTATGTCTCCTAAGGGTGTTGACTAAGACACACAACACCTCTTGTATTATTCCCTACTAGCTCTCATGACACCATATATTCATGTCAAGCCAGTTCATGCGATGGATCACATGGCATCCCAGTATTTGACAATGTTGTCTATCCTTGGAGTGTAAGACCCAATCGATAGGGAAACCTCAATGTGTAATCCCTGAAATAAAAAGAATTAGTATGAATCTAATTCGTTCTATATTCAGAAAATTTAGGCCACCTCCCTTCGAGGACTGAGCTCCATATTAATAATCCACGGAGGGAACATCATATGAGTCCCTTATCCAATGTAATGATATTCATTACATTATATCCCTTGTTTCTCACAAACAAAAATGGATCACGTAGCCATAGGTATTTGAAAAAGATAATATTAGTTTCCCTAAAATCCCATTATATGGTATAGGGTAGCCTCGGTGTATAAGCCCCAATATTATGTAAACTATGAGGACACTGATTTCCAACGTTATTGAGATATGTATGATGCCTTCACAATGCCTGATATCCACTCCAAATTTCCTTATGGACTATCCATCACACTATGTGTTGCTCAAATGGGGTTATAGAGATTAAACAAACACTTCATTATGCGTTATAAATATCTATGGTATTGGGAAGACTCAATATGTAAGTCCAATACATCTGTCGAACTACAACGACGTTGATTCCTTCCATATTTAAGATATGTAGGATACATTATCATGGTTTTATATTTATACCAAACACCCCAAGGATTTTCCCAGTATGAAATTTCAATATATAAATTTCGCGAGAATAATCACATATCCCCCTTTTTTCTTACACAAAGAATAACTCATGTACGCTTAGGAAGGTATGAATGACCATATCATTAGGTATCATGAAGGAATAATTCTATTATATGGTTATATACCATGGTAATTGTCCCATGCACCTCAAAATCTATAAGGGTTTTGATTCCTACAACATTCAGGATATGTAGGACACTAAAAAGTGGAATAATCCCATCCTAAAAATATCAACCATCTCCATATATGGAAATACATTTTGACACACTTGGTTATATGGTTAAAACACAAAAATAATCTATTCCACATTAAGTAAATTTATGTATAACCTTGGATACTTATTGATTTATCTCTCAATAGGACAACCTTCTTCACCTATTTAGAAAATGAACTGATCAAATGTGTTTCCATGTGAACCGGTCTCGTTTCGGTGTTATAAAATGATTTGTGAATATATTATAAATATACAATAGATCCCTATATTGGGAATTAATTCCTCCAAAAAATTTAAAATCAACCAAACCATCCATCCTCACGACCAACATGAATCCCTCAGATTCATTATACCTGAAAACCCAAATGACTGCCAACCTTTTGAAAGTAGGCATGTACCTGACAATAGATAACAAAAATTTTGGATGTTTCAAGGGAAGAAGAAAAACATTTTGGACCTAATTTATGTAATTTATATTTTTTAAAAAATACCCTTGAATCAATACATCAATGGAGACTCAACTGCATGTTCCATGTCCCAAAAAACAAGAAGAAATTCTCAAAAAGTCATTGATCTTTAAGTGAAAATTTATATAAGCAATAATATTTTACATATTCTCCATAAAATTAATTTGAAATACATTAGGAATAATTTTTTCCATCCTTTAAAAAGTTATTTGTCAACAAGATCTTATTTAATCGTTGGTAGAATTTATTTCTTCATTATTGTTTCATGTGGAGTTTGAAATTTTATCCTATTTTGAATATATATATATATATATATATCTGTGTGTGTGTGTGTGTTTTTATATTTGTTTATCTATTCATATCTATTATTCTATAGATTCTTAAAAGAGATATTATTTTTATTATCAATAAATATATATTCTCTAATTCTATAATTCATATTATATTTAATAATTTAAACTCAAAAAACATTAAAATCTCTAAATAAGGGAATTTTCTAGAATTTATTCAGAGGTGAAACATATGTTTAATATAAATTATTATTAAACTGAATTTAGGGAAACCATAATAAGATGGGGGTATGAATTGATGTGAATTAATGATTACTCATTAAAACCTAATTCCCTCTTAATCAATTCGCATATTTAGTGAATGGATATCTAACTATTTTCTCACATGTTATTAATTATATAGTATAGGTCTCTATTGAAACAAATATTTTGATCTGCTACCCTAGTGTGTATTAATCTCGTAGTATACATTCAATAGTAGAATATAAGGAAATTAAATGATTTATTACATATGATATAGAGATAAAATATACAAGGATTCATAGTGGTTTTAGCAACTTGAGACATATAGTGAATAAACAATGACTTCTCCTCATCTTCTTATTCTTTATTACACAACATAATCTCTCACAATAGCATTTTGCCGCTATTTTTTAATACATAGAGTATATAGGATAACTAAATCGTTAGGTATGTGACATGTGTCTATCATGGGATATGAAAAAAAATTAATTTTTCTAATGTTAAAATATAGTATAGTGGGTAACCTAGGTTTTCTCTATAGAGGCGGTCACAACATTCAAATTATCACTATACATTTTAGAATGAAGTGGAGACTATTTATGAAATTGTTTGATTTTAAAAACAATGTATGAAATTAAAATGACGTTTGAATATGAGTTGATGAAGAGTGTGATGGGGTCAGTGTAAGATCACCTTTTTGAATTTAATCTTACGTGTAAAATACATTACCCCTCTCTTCAAATTGAATGAAAAATTAAATACTCCTCAATCAAGTTTTCAATCACCCTTGGTTGAATAATTTAATGGATACCACTATTGTGTTCATGAAAATTAATAGGCCCATATCAAATGGCTAAGTAAATACCTGATTATGAATAGTTAACCAAATAAAAATATAAATAATTCACTTATTCAAATGCATGCCACTGATCTCTAGACATTCACCAACTAACACATTCGGCTTGATCAAGAAAAACTACACTAGGAATAAGGAGTTAAAAGATCTTCAACAAATGATATAAATAATTAATGACACCAAAACCAAAAAAAGATCACATTAAGAGAATTGGGAACCACATAAAATATAAATCATTCAATAAAAGGGATATTTTTACATTGAAGAATGGGATTAAGATATTGTGAATGGAAAACTAAAACTTTCTTGATCACTCAATAGTTTAAATCCTCCATGTAAAGGTTATTAGAGTTTAATGGTGAAGAAGTGAGAATTATAAAACTGAAAAATGGAAAAGGGAAATTCAAAATATTATGAAGGTAGAAATATCCTAACATAGTCTCTCCAGAATCTTCTTGAACACCATTGAATAGAATTAGAAGCACATATTTATATGGTTGATAGGTGCAAAAAAAATCCCTTCATATTTCATCAATGAAAATTTGTATTCCACTTCACATAATAATTGGATAAAGCTCTAAAAATTATCATCATAAAAGTTTTCCGTCTTTCTATTTAAATTAGTTCACTAAATTTCATCTTTTTTTTTCATAGATTTATAAACTGTTGTTCCTGGATTTATGAATAATACATTTTATGCTTTTGGAGACTCCTAAAATGCCCCACTTTGGCACATCAGATATATTATTTTATGACCGAAATTAGTTCTATAATTTAATATGAATATTTTTCATGTTGTTTTACTTAAAATATATCAAAAACAACATAATTTTGATGTTTATTAACTATGATATGCCTCCATTAATGAGGTAGGGTCCATTCTGATCTCCTAAAAAATATTTCACAGTGATGGAGTTTTATGGGCCAATGGTATTCGAATTGGGTCTATGTATAGAAGAAAAAATTTATTCCCATGAAAAATGTTATCCTAAAAATATGAATCAATTCAATTGGATTAAAATTGTAAATGTATTTCTTGAAATACCCAAACTCCATACAAATAGTTAAATTTCCAGATTTAAACAATTTACCCAATTTATACCAAAATTCACAAAAAGTTTCTAAAATGATGAAAATAAAATAAAATTGATTAATTATAATGGATTAAATCATTGAAAATTTTATATAAAATTATTTTCATATTATCTCTATTAATTCCCCCACACATATAATTTGGTCTCCTGGACATGTTTTCATCAACATCAAATCAAAGGAAATTCAAGAATCATACCCATAAGACCCACCAATTCCACACCAAGAATCAAATTATATCACACAACATAAAAATAAATTATCTAAAGTTCCCTATTCAGATATTCACTATATTTCAACATAATTTCTCATCCCATACACACTAAACACCTACCACAAAATAATTTTCTCTCATCTCAAAAGTGATAATATTCAACAAGGAGTTTCTCATACATATTAAAGAAAGGGTCCCCATGGGATATATAAATTCCTAAATTTCCACCCAATGTGATTCATGGAATTTTTGTTATCAAGAGGATCCTATAAGATTATTAAGTGGCTTCTGGTATGTAGGATTTTATAGAAAAACATTCGATGGCCAAATGAGGATGGGTTTGATCTTTTTGATGTAAACTACAAATTTTGTAATTTTCAATCAAGTATGGTCTTATTATCACTCCCCTTAGTAGACTAGTAGATATATAATGATTAAAAGTTATGGAAATAACACACTATTTAGCATTTTAGTAGAACAATTTTCACTCTTCTCAAAAAAATATTTATATGAAATCTATATATAAGAACGACTTTTCTTTTCTATGGGATGCTATGGAAGGGGAAAACATCTTTTATCATGAAACATTTATAAAGGAACAATTATCAATAGAATGAATATTTTATAAATAAATTTATGTGTTAAAAATTTTATTTTCCTCCCCAATATTGAACCATATTAGGTAGCACAACACAAGCCATACCCCTCCCCACATATGTCAAATAGATCATGCAATTTCACTTCAATGAAAAATTGTAAAGGAAGATTTATCTTGTAATGTGTTTAAAATAAAAATATATTCATAGATTTTAAAGTATTAAAGGATTAAATGCACATGAATGGCTATAAGTAAATGGTATCTCTTGAAAAGGGTATTTTAGACACAAATAAATACCTCAATCAATTAAAATAGAATCACATAAAACCATAATATTTTGATAAGAATGAATAAAATTAATATTATAGAAAGCATGCTTTGGTTCTCTGAATAAGTGATGTGAATTAAAATAATATGGGGAACAGGTTCAGAAGACTCACATGAAACTGATTTAGAAGAATAAGATAGTGAGATGTGGAATGGGATTCAAAAATCCGAGTATTATTTATGATATTTCCTAAGAATTGAACATTAAACAATGTCATTTCCAAAATTAATTCATGTTTGTTTCATGGAATAATTTTTTTTAATCATTGACATTGGTTTTAAAAACATCAATGATAATCATTTTATCCAAAAAACTTCAAAAAAATGTAGAATAAAAAATCCAAAATTAAGTTTCTTTATTGAAAAACTAAAAAAAAAGAGAAAGCCCTAATCCAAAAAAGGTTCCATCCCTCATATGTTATTTATGTAGTGTCCTCAATGGATGAAAATGGATTTAACATAAAATAAGATTTTAAAATGATTCACAGTAAGCATGAATATGTAAATGAGACTTCAAAACTTGTGGAATTTTATGATAGACTATGTTGAGGATTGTGATCTCATCTACTTGATCTGATGGAATGGTCCCGCACAATTTCATCATCTTTTTTCCATTAATTGTAAATGGATCCTATTTTCCTTGTAATGTCCTGAACCCAAAAGCTCTGATCTAGTACATTAGTTATTTACATTGGTTTATTATAATGAATCAAATCACAAAGGACCGAACAATTTAGTAGTCTTGAAGAAACTCGGTACATACATGGAACCCATTTTATATTTATAAAGTAAACAAAATATTATACATAATAAAAACTAATAAACCGCATCTATGAGAAATCAATAAATGGCCTCCTATTCATAAACTATTTAAGGTAATCAAATAAAATGGGAGAGCATAAATTCTTAGTAAGGGTTACAAATAGAGGAAGAATGAATCAATAATAATTGAATCATAATCAAACTGACATAGTCAATATGGCATGTTGCATAAATGAAAAACACGCACCATTAATAAAATGATAATGAAACTGCATCCAATGATTCTGTCACTGTGAACAAACCATGGATATAAATAACTAAAAATGAATAATGAGAATGCTTATTAATTGGGTGTTATGTATCTAGCACATGATACCACTATACTGTCGAAACTTTTTTATTCTATGAGTAGATAACTGTCTGATTCTATTTTGGAAACAAACTCGAATGGTTTCTCACCAAATAATTTGTCTCAGTAGATCTATTGATTCATAAAGGGGATATAGTGGGGCCTAGACATAACTGGAAGTCCAACTAACTCTTTATAAATACATTTAATTCAAGTACAATTTTCCATTTCAAAATCCATATAGATTACAGGATACAGATTCTTCAATATTTCCATAGTTAAAATAAACTCCCAAATAAGAACTATATGTTAAAGGGTATAAGGTTTAAGAAAATAATAATATCAATGAAACCAGAATATATATATATCATATATTTACATGTTCAAATGAAAAATGATCTGAAAGGGGTAGTAGGTACAACACATAAGAAAGATTAAGTGCACAATACTAAGTAAATCATAGTAGAATGAAAACTAAAACAATGTCCCTTAAAATATTGTAATCAATCGAGTTAAAAATAATCAATTGAATTATTTAATACCATTAATATAAAGTGAATCAGGATATCAAAAACATACAAGCAATAAGTGGTGAACAATAGAAATCTCACGAGAATAAAATTGAGATGAGAAACCACTTACCGTATGCCCAAAAGTGTTCATTGATTGATATAAATATCAAAAATAAAAATTAAAAATATAATCCTTAATTAATATTTCCATAATTTCATCTACATGTAATTTATTTATTATAACCTTATTAGGTTCATTCATTTTCTTTTTGATGGTTTTAAGAGGGTCAATTTTAATGCTTTGGATGCATTTTCTTCCTTGATTTTTATGACCGAGTTTCTTTTATTCATGAAGGGATGTTCATTTGAAATTTGGATAAACATCTACAATTGTTAATATATATTTTTATTGACATCATAGATATATAAATGATCTTATATTTTTTTTATATACCATGAGAATGAACCACTAGATAAATGTTAACGTTAAATGCTTGGATTTACCTAGCAGTTTTGTTTACAATAAACATGTTTTGTATTGTCATCATATATTATGTGTGTGTATGGATTATAGAACATTGAATATATTAAAATACATATATTAATATATTGTTATACCATTAAAAAATTTTCATGACAAGTCCTGATTATAGTAATATAAATTGAAAACCCATCATCCTTGAATTTGATAAATTAAGACATCTTGGACAGTAGTTTCATTTTTATTATATGAGGAGTGGAAAAGAGAGATACTGATGAAGTATTAAATTAGCATAATAATATTAAAATTCATGAAATTTACTGGATCTATCTTATAATTTTAATGATGGGATCTTAGGAGAGATCAAAAAAAGAATAGAACTTATAAACGATGTCAAATGAAAATGTAAGATATGTCCACCTTTTGAGTACTCTTCCTTATGAATCTCCATAAGTCATTTTCTTATGGTGTTTTTCTGAGACTAGTAGGTCTTTAACATGCGGGGTGTGATTGGGATTTGTATTTGTATTTGAAAAAACATAGGTAAGATAAAAATCCTTAGTGGTGTGAGAGAAAGAGGGGAATGAGGGAGGTATTTATAGTAGAGGAGAGGAGAGAGTTTACATTATAATAAATATTATTTTAATATTTTTTTCTCATGAATATGAATACGATAGATTCATGTGACCCAAAATAGTAATAATTTCATGTTATATCATTCTAGGTGGGCTTACATTAGCCTTACATAAATAATTATGTAGTAAAACAAGTATTTAGTATTTATCGTATTTTACTATTCATAAAAAATCTAGAATTTTAGAAAAATCCCAAAAATCACCATAAACATTTTTCAATGTGTAGAATTCAATAATGAACAACATTTTTTTGAAAAAAATTTCTAAATAATATTAATTTATTTTCTAATTAAAATAATCCCTTATATAAAAATAACAATTTAAAATATATAACTCTTTTTTAACAGCATATAAAATTAATCAAAATCTCATTACCTTATAACTGTATGAAAATAAAAATAATTATATGATTCACTATTTATAATGGTTATATTACTATTCATATTACTATTCATAATGGTATGTTACTATTTATAAAAAAAATTCTTCTATCAGACACTAACTAACTTACTGATCACAATTATAGATGATAGTTTTTTTTTAAAAATCAAAACAAATATGTGGAAAATTTATGTTTAATAGGTAGGTTATGACTATATCCTATAAATAATCATGGGGTTTTTCATAGATAATTAGTTTATCATTCAATATAGGCTATCTAATGAATAGAAAGTATTTAAGTGAAATATATAATAAAATCTTTATGGTGTTATATTCTTCCCACGTTCAGAAATTTCATTCTCCAAAATTTTCATGTATATTTCCCAATAAAAATATATGTGTGGTTTTTATTCATAACATCCCCAGTTTCCCATGATGCTTCCTCTATTTTATGGTTTCTCCAATGAACCTTTACTAGTCTAGTTGTCTGATTTCTCAATACCTGCTCCATTGTGTCAAGAATATGGATAGGCTCTTCACAGTATTAAAAATCATCTTCTAGCTCATTTTCATCATGGGTGAGTATATGCATTGTGTTTTTCATGTATTTCTTTAACAAGGATATGTTGAACACATTATGAACCACGGAGAGCCTTTTTTGTATTTCTAAATGGTAATTTATAGCTCCGTATTTTCCAAAATAATAAACAGTTTGATGTACCTGGGGCTTAGTTTCCATTTCTTATCGAACTATAAGACACCCTTCTATAGACACAATATTAGAAATACAATGATCTCCTACATTAAATTCATTTTCCTTTATCTTGTTGTGAGCATAACTATTTTTCATACATTGGGCTTCTTTAATATGGGCCTGCATTTTATTTACCTTTGCAGTTGTCCCTTCGATAAGTTGTGGGACTATAAGTTTCCTCTCGCTAACTTAATCCCAAAAAAACTGTAGTTCGAAACCTCTTATAATATAATGTTTCATATGACACCATTTTAATTCTAGAATGAAACTATTATTGTAGGAAAATTCCACCAAAGGAATGTATTGGTCCCACATACCTTGAAAGTCAAACAACCGTGATCTCAACATGTATTCCTGTGTTTGAATAGTCCTTTCAGGCCGTCTGTTGGTTTGGGGGTGATAAAAAGTACTCATATGAAGCTTAGTATCCAAATAATCCTATAGACTTTTCAATAATTTTAATATAAACCGGGGATCTTGATCGGGAAAAATCAATAGCAGTGCACCATGAAGTCTTTCAACTTCAAAAATATAGTCTTTTGAGGTACTCAAGTGTTAATTCCTCTCTTATAACATTGAAATGTGCTAAAGTTGTGAGATGATCGACAATTAACCATATTTCATCTCTCCTTCTAGGGTTCCTCGATAGTGATGTGAATAAATCCATTATAATGTCAACCCACTTCCATATATGATTAGGTAGAGGTTGCATGAACCATCTAGGAAGTTGTCTCTTGGACTTAACTTTTTGAAAAACTAGACACCTTGTCACATAGTAAAAAATTTATCTGTTCATGTATCCCACCATAAATGTGACTTCATATCTCTATACATATTAGTTCTACCATGGTGTATAGGGAAATTTGAGATATGGGCATCATCTAATAGTTCCATTTTTATCTCAGGTACTTACTGAACACAAAACCTCTTTTGAAATTTCATAACTCTATCCAAATTCACAATGTGTTCCAATCTTCCATCCTTAATAGATTTAATTTTATTTTTTAGATTCTCATCATCAGATTGTGATATTTTTATCACCTCTATTAATTATAGTTTAGCAATCATTTGAACGAGTATAGATGTTTCCCCTTCAATAATAATTCCCATGTCTATATTTAGTAGATCCATGAATATAGGATTTAACTCCATCTTCATTTGGGTAGGAAGTCCATGATATTTCCTGCTAAATGCATCTGAAACTTTATATGAATTTCCTTTGAGGTATTTTATTGAAAAATCATATCCTTTTAGTAACTCAAACCACATCTATTACCTCATATTGAGTTCCTTCTATGTAAAAATGTATTTCAAACTCTTGTGATTTGTATATATCTCACAAATTTCATTACAGAGATAAGGTCTCAATATTTTCATAGTATTGATTACGACTGTAAATTCAATATTTGAAGTAGGATAATTTCTCTCCTGAGTCTTCAACTACTATGATGCCTAATAAATAACTTTATACTTTTTCATAAGGACAAAACCCTTTCCATTCTTTTATGCATCACTGTATACCAAAAATTCATCATTTCCAGATGAAATAGTAAAAATTAGAGCATGGAACAATATTCTTCTCAATTCTTCAATGAATTATGTACATTCCCTTTTTCATAAAAACATTACGCCATTATGTGTGAGCTTCATTAATAGTTTAACAAGTTTGGAAAAATTCTAAATGAAATGCTTATAGTAATATGATAATCCAATAAAACTACGTACCATAGTTACATTTTTTATCGTGGGTCATTATTGGATTTCCTTTTTTATCATAGTATAATCTATGATTCCATCATTAGAGACAATATAGACAAGATAGAAACTAATTAATTATAGAATTTAAATTTTTAAAAAATCTCTAATAAAATTTATTTCTTTTAAGAGTTTTCAGAATAATCTACAACTTATTCTCATGGTCATCGTTTATTTGGGTGTATACCAGGATATCATCGATAAATACCACAAAAGGTCATAAAGATACTCCTTGTAAACTCTATTAATTAGATCCATGGAAACAAATGGAGCATTAGTTGGTCCAAAAGTAATTATTATAATCTTTTAATGTCCATACCTTGTTTGAAGATATGTCTTTTCAATATCTTCCATCCATATCTGATGATAACTGGATCGAAGATCAATATTGAAAAAAATATTGTTCTCTATGAATATGATCAAATAAATCATCAATTATTGGTAGATGATGTATGCTAATTATTGTAAACGAATTTATTTACTTTTAATCAATGCATATCCTTTTAGATCCAACATTCTTGTTGATATAGAGGACATATGTTCCCCATGGAGAAACACTAGGTAGAACAAATCATTTTTCAATAAATTTCTCTATTTTTTTATTTAGAACCCCTAATTATATAGTGGCCATTATATAGGGAGTCTATGATATTGGTATTTCATAAGGAATTAAATCAATAGAGAAATCATATTTTTGTTCTGGAGGATGTCCAATTAAATTATCTGGAAATACATCAACTTATTCATTCACAATAGGTGCGTCTTCTATTTGGATATTTCATTCCATTCCCATAGATCTTTTGTTATCTTAATCTCTAATAATTACATTCTATGGTTATGTTGTGGGTGGATATAGGTAATTATAATATGGAAATATTTCATTTCCTGGGATAAGGGATTCTACAAAATTATAAAAAATTGTAACTTCTTTTTTCTTGCAATAGATATTCACATCCTAATTTGACAACCAATTCATACGGAGAATTATATCAAAGTCAATCATTAATATGATGATATGGTTAGAAACTAAAACATGTTTATGTGTCATGAGGGGGATATATGGAAACATCTTGGTTGCATTGATAAATCCCCTATGAGTTTTTACTGACAACCCCTTTGTTAAATAACATTGGACATTTCTAATTTTCATGGAAAACTAGGATGATAGAAATTAGTTTTGTTATCAAGAAAAAATTAATCATTGGCTATTTTTGAGGAAACAATTAATGTACCTACCACCACATCATTAGGAACATCATCCTCTACAGTTGTAATCCCATATTCTTTCCCTTCATCTTCTGTCCTATTCTGAGTAAAGTTTCCTTGGTGATTAGGACACTCATTTTTATAGTGTCCCATATCTATAAAGTTGTATAATTGAGCATCATTGACTTGTCTAATCCCCTTAAATTCACTATATTGATAACCCTTTTCTCTACAGTTATAGAAAACTCCCATACCTTTCCATCAGTTCCCATGATGATTCATTCTGTTATTCTCACAAAATAGAAATTTCTTTATTCCTCTATCTTCTTCAATGGGGCTTCATATTTTCCATTATTATTATAATGCGTCTTATTACCATGACTTCCCCAAATCATTTTTGATCTATAAAATTATTTCTCTATGTTTATGGCACATAATACAATTTATTCACATGATGAAAATGTTTGAGAAGCCAATACCCTTTGAAGACTATGTTTAAGAAATTCAAAAAATTGATCAATCATGTATTTTGAATCACATTAGTAATCTATAGAATACTTGTCTAATCCTTTCAAGATAACCTAATAATCCACAACACTCACTTATTCTCTTTTCATTAGGATAAGAAATTTCCACTTCATTTCATTTAATTGTTCACGAGGGAAGTATTTTTCAATGAATATGTCCTTAAAAGTCATCCATTACATATCTAAAATTTCTTCTTCCTCCATGGTATTATGGATCAAGGACCACAATTGATCAGCATAACCCTTGAGGTAATATACTTATAGTACTAATGTTTCATTTACATTGCAAATTAATTCCAAGAACATCGTTTCAAGGGACATGATCCTATGTTCAGCTATCACCGGATTAGTTGTCCCACTAAAATATTGGGGATTCTGCCACATGAATCGATCCTTTACAAGTTTAGAATGGTTATTCATCCCAGAATGAGTAAGTTTTCTCAATATGGTCATGATATGATCTAATCCAAAACTGAACATTCCGACTTTCTCTTTGGGGAATCCCTACATTCTCCATGGTTCTGGATTCCCCTTCTTCAAATTAGGCGTAATCTCTACACAATGTCACAAACTAAATATGGTAATATTTCATTATTTCTAACTAGTGAACATTTAAGATAACTTTAAAATTCATGCACAACTAGTCTCATAATAATAAACATTGTTTAAATTTAAATTTAAATCCTTCATAATGTTTTGTAATGAAAATGTGAATAATCTTAATAATATCCCCTAGGAGTGTCCTACCGGGTATGTAGTAATTTATGTTGTCATGTACCAGGATACCCCTGGACAAACTCGAAACTCATTATTAGAGTTTTCACCACTAGGTACATCTATTCTAGAACCATTTCCACTTGTATTATAATGATAGGGATTTATTTACTTGAAATATCCACATAATATATTCCTTATGAAAATACCTGGAGGTTTTTTTCCCTTAAAGACTATCTTAGGGATTTTCTCCTTAATATATTTTTTCTAAATATAGTTTCCATGTTTTATACTAAAATTTCTATGATAAAAAATGTAACAACCTGACTCTAGAAGCCCAGATCTGGATCATTACTTAATACATTGAAAAGGTAACAAAATACAATACATAACAAAAACTAATAAACCACATACATGAAAAATTATTAAATGGACTCCTATTAATAACATATTGAAGGTAAAAAAATTAGCAGGGTGATCTTAAATGATCAATAAGGTTTAAAAATAGTATATTTATGAATCAACAGTAATTTAATCATAATCTAATTCGAATAGTCAATATGGCAAGGTGTGTAAATGAAAAAAACAAACAATTAATAAACTGAGAATAGAACTTTATCCATGGATATTTTTATAGTGAAAAAATCATGGATAGTAATAACTAAAAGAGAATAATGAGAATTATAATTAATTGGAAATCATATATCTAGAACATTATACCACTATACCATCGAAACAGTTTTTGTCTGTGGGTAGATACCCATATGATTCTCTTTTGGAAAGAGATTTGAAGGGTTTGTCACCGAATGATTTGTCTCATGGGACATATCGATGCATCAAGGGGATATAGCAGACCAAATCCATTACTTCAAGTCCAAATCATTCTTCTTACATATATGTAAAGACCCGCAAATTTCAAGGAAATTTTTTTTCTTAATTTTCTTTGGAATTTTACAAGAGCGCAGCTTCAGACGGCACCTGATTCCGAGGCCCGGTGTGCCCGGAATCAATTTCCGAAGTTTGGCTCGGGCACGTTCAGTGAACGGACGAGCGGGTTTTTCTATCTTTTGAACCGGTGCCCGGAATCAAATTCTGAGGGCACCGATGAAATCGCAGCGCCGGTATTTGCTTAGAAACGCCTCTTCCGGAGTTGCGTTTGCTCAGACGTGGTTTTTAAATTTTGCGGCTTTAAGTCAGACATAAAATAAAGTTTGTGGGACAACTTTATTTTATTTCACTTAAGCTGCTTGGAAGTCACTTGGAAGCCACTTGAACTGAGTTAAAGCGGATAGGGTGCTATCCGGAAATATCCTACCCCTTGTTAGGATATTTGTGCGGTGGGGCCCGCACGAGCCCCGCCATTTCTTTCGCTAAGTAACACACCCGCGAAAACCCGTCAAAGTAACTGAAAAGTCAACCGACGCGTTTTCTTTAATTCTTAACAGACCATTTAATTGGGCGGTTTATTTCGTGAATTAAATGGGCTGTTTCATTCGTTGAATTAATTCAACGAATTAAATGGGTCGTTACTTACGCGTTTGCGTTCGTTGGCAAAATAATAAAATAAGACCAACTCTTTCCTTTGGAGGATTACTCGTTGTGCGAGATTCTCTGGGCCTCCACCCTCCCCGCGAAGAACGCGAAGAACGCGAAGAACGCGAAGAACGCCGGCGACCGGATTTTGACGACGCACACCGTGATCTGCGACGTCAACGAGCCTTACCCGCGACGTTCTTCGGCGACGCCTCTTCTTCCGTGGCCGATCATCGTTCGGCAACTAAGGTGAGAATCAGATCTTTTCTTCTCCCTTTTTAATTTCAATATCAACGGATTTAAACTAATTAAATCCGTTTGATCTTGATCCGGAGATTGGCGACGCGACGCCGGATACCGCGTCGACGCGACGATCCCCCTTCTTCCGCGACGAGCAATCCCGCGACGACCTCTCGTCCGACGACGACGACAAGGTAAGGGTTGATTTGAAATATTTTTTTTCCTTTCCCGTGATTTTATTTCTTTTAAAATAAAGAACCGATCACGGAACAATTTTAAATTTATTTAAAATTGTTGATTGGTCGTTTCTTGTTTCTCCCGTTGTTTATGACTAACGCGGAGGGTGCGGGTCTAACGAACAAGACCCGGCAACCCTCCGCCGATCTTCCTTTTTGTGCGGATTTGGTGGGCGACGGCAAAAGCACGACGCAAGGGCCAATTGTTGATTCCGCAGTGAAGGACGCGTCCCGGGAGGAATAATGGCGCAGACGGGAGGCAAAACGGGCCACCGGAGCAACTCCGGCGGCCCGCGGAAGGTGGCGGCGGCGTGGCGGCACCGGCGACCGGAGGCGGCGGCGCCCGGCGCGCCACCGGAGGAGTCCGCCGCGGCCGAGCCGCGGCGGCGGCGAACCGCCGGACCACGTCCGCGGTCCGGCCACCTCAGCACGCGGCCCGCGCGGGCCGCGTTTCTCCAAAAGCCGCGGGTCAAACCCGCGGCGGCTCACTCGGCCGCTCGGCCGAAGCCGAACCGGCCGGTCCGGTCGGCCGGGCCGCACCCGGGCCGGACCGGACCCGGCCTAGCCGGGTCGGGCCGACCCCGTTCGGCCGACCCCAGGGGGGGTTCGGGCCGGGTCGCCCCGGGCCCAGAACCCCCGTTTCGGGCCCTCTTCAGTCTTTCGCCCATATCCTGGGCCTGGGACCTCCGTTTGACGAACCGTCAGCGGCTACGCGATCCTTGGATCGAGACGGTTGTTTCAGTATATTATACTCAAGGTTTCGGAAGACTTTGGGTTCGGCCGGGTTGGTTCGTGCACGAAACCAACCGGGCCCTCGGAGCGGAAACGCTCATAACTTGAGCTACGGACGTCCGATCGACGTACCTTCAGCTGTGGTAGTTTCCTCTAAGTGAGACGGAACTTTTGGCATACTCCACCCGAGGATCGGATACAGGCGGAGTACAGTCGGGTTGGTTTTGCCCTAAAAACCAACCGGGCCCCTGGGACGAAAATGCCAATAACTCTCAGACCGGGCGTCCGATTGACGCGCCGTCTGTTGCGTTGAGATCCTGTTGTCGATACGGAACTTTTGGATACATCAACTTCGGACTACGTGTCAGTTGATGTATCAGCCTCTCGGCTCGTGGAGCGGACCCTCCGAAACGAGCTCGCTATGTGCGGGAACCCTAGTGCTGGCTGTGACTTCGACGACAGAGCAGAGATCCTCCCTGGACTGCGACGACGGCAGAGCAGAGATCCTCCGTGGACTGCGACGACGGCAGAGCAGGGATCCTCCGTGGACTGCGACGACGACTGTGCAGAGATCCTCAGTGGACTGCGTCGACTACTGCACTCAGCGATCCTACGTGGATCAGTGCTACCGGTTCTGTGTGAGCCACTGCCTACAGGTTCTGTGTGAGCCCGATCCTATGTGGGTCCTTACTACCGGTTCTGTGTGAGCCACTGCCTACAGGTTCTGTGTGAGCCCGATCCTGTGTGGGTCTTCTGCGGGGGTTAGTACCTATCGATCCTTCATGGGTCCGACGACTTAGATGGATCAGTGATCATCTTTGACGTCATCTGAAGAAGTATACCTGGTTGAGCTGAATCTTACGTTACTCTCCTTTGTGGATTGTGTTGAACTATCCTTTGTGGATTTACTGTTTACTCTCCTTGTGGATTTGAGTCTTGCTTTCCTATGTGGATAAAGTTGTTCTTGAGCTCGTGAGCAGAGCTAGAAGTGGGGACTTAGGTATATGTATGGGCATATACCTAAGTCGAGTCAGATGTTACTTCGTGATTGCATCTTTCTTTTGTGCTATATCCTTTGTGGATTTCGGGAGACCTTCGGGGGTCTCGGGGTCCTTACTGAGTAGCTTATACTCACCCCTGCACGGGCTATGCCCGCACCTTGTTGTGTTGGTTGCAGACGACGGACAGCGCTGATCACGGTTGGGGCGTGGAGCAGGACGGTACCTGGAGGTGGACCACTGGGCGGGATGTGCTCAGAGCGGACGTGGGACCCGAGGAGCCTGGAGGCTATCTGTACCCACCCTTCAGGTGGGATTTCCAGAAGACAACAGGAGGCCGCCGTCTTTTCTTCAGCTGCTGTTCTTTACTTTTTCAGTTGTACTTTACAATTGGGCTTGTATTCCGGCCCCCTTTACTTTTCTGCACTTTACTTTCCACTTGCTGACTCTGTGTGGTTGTTACTTATAAAGGCAATGCCTTCCCTGTTTACCGGGAATTTACGCCTTGGTGCTAGTCGCCAACCCCTGGCCTATGGAAGGCGGGCTTGGGGTAGTCACGGCATGGGCCCCGAGGACGGGTCATGACAAATTGGTATCAGAGGTGGTCGGTTCTACCGCAGACTATGATCGTCTTTCCTTTCTATGTGAAGCAATAGTGTTTAGTGTATTGAGTGTGGTTATCAGTTCAGGGAGCCCAGTGTTGGTGCGGCGGCCGACGTATCCGTACACCAGGACCATGACTCCTGATTTCCGACTTAATGCATGAAAACATTGATTGCATGTGTGTTTCAAGTCTTCTTTGTGATTACTTGTGTCAGCTCACCGGGTATACTGATCTGCTTTATGAAAGTCTCAAGTTTTCCTTGTGATTACTTGTGCCAGCTCACCAGGTATACTATTCTGACTGTGGTGCTCTTGTTCTCCTTTTCAGGATGGCCCCGCGATGACAGCCAGCTAGGGTTCCGAGTGTAGGGCGCGACGGCAGCCCACCGAGCGATGAGGCCTCGGTGCAGGGCCCTTTGCCAGCAGTGGCACCGGCGGTAGCTTTACCCGCCGAGCCACCGATGCTACCAGTACCAGACGCTGACGATGCACGTCGCCTCAGGGCACTGCATGAGTTTCAGAGCCAGCGACCGCCCAGGTTTCGCAGTGAGGCGGACCCCCAGGCCGCCGAGGACTGGCTAGAGGCGGTGGTACGGATCTTCAGGCTAGTGAGGACACCAGCGGATCTCATGGTGATTCTCGCGGCGAGCCTCCTGCAGGCGGCGGTAGGACGATGGTGGAGCTTGATGCTCCAGGTTCACGATGAGGCGGTAGTGCTGGAGCGAGCCCTCCTGATCGAGAGCTTCCTGGCAGAGCCTTCTTCAGCGGCGAGACCTAGCGCAGGGCGACAGGTAGCTGAGTCTTCGGCAGCAGGTAGCCGACGGATGACTCTCGGGTCCAGGCAGACCAGACCCCCACGCAGACGGCCTCAGGACACTGGCTCAGCAGTGCGGGGAACACAGCGGAGTGCCAGCCTTCCGAGAGGCAGGCTGTGCTACACCTGCGGCCGGCAGGGTCACATGGCTCGTGACTGCCCGACTCGCCGATCAGAGGAGCAGCAGACGGTGGAGGGGCCACCCAGGCAGAGGCAGAGGGTCGACCGTGGCGGTCCGCAGGGAGGAGGCGGACGAGGCAGAGGAGCTGGCCGAGCAGCGGGTGGTGGGCGACGCTTCCAGGCTCTACCCCCACCACCACTAGGAGGGCCACCTCGACCACAGGGAGCTGGTGGGCAGGGGCAGACCCAGCTCCAGGCAGTGGAGGCCTACGACCCCGACTTGCCAGAGATGATTCGAGGTACGATCTGTGTCTATTCCACCCTTGCTGCAGTACTTATAGGCACATGAGCGAGTCACTCTTTCATAGCCTCTGCCCTTGTTCGGAGCTCGGAGATTCCGACTGAGCCGTTGGCTCGATCCTTACGGCTAGAGACTCATACGAGAGCAGACTCGACGATTACGCACTGGTGCCGGCAGTGTGATCTTACTCTAGGAGGCGAGGGCTTCGGCTGGGATCTCCTTGTAGCGGCGTCGAGGCCTTACGACGTCATCTTGGGCATGGATTGGCTATCCACGGTTCACGCCCAGATTGACTGTTTTAGGCGCAAGGTGCGATGTGTTCGCACTGACGGGAGCAGGTTTACCTTCACCGGCGAGAAGGGAACCTTTGCAGCACAGGATGGACTTCCGCGGAGGAGAGTGCAGCCCATCTCTCATCAGTTGGCTAGCCTCATCCTAGGAGCAGTGGACGTGCGGAGTCCAGCTTTTCCTGCAGTGGTGGACCAGTACGTGGACGTCTTTCCCGACGACGTTCCAGGGCTACCTCCTCGTAGAGAGGTAGACTTTTACATCGACTTGTACCCCGGGACAGCCCCGATATCTACTCCAGCATATCGGATGGCCCCCGCCGAGCTTCGGGAGCTGCGGGTACAGTTGGAGGACTTGCAGAGCAAGGGGTTTATCCGACCCAGTGTTTCACCCTGGGCTTCCCCGATTTTGTTCGCCAAGAAGGCGGACGGGAGCTTGCGACTGTGTGTCGACTATCGTCGCCTGAACCAGGTGACAGTGAGGAACAAGTATCCGCTGCCTCGGATTGATGACCTCTTCGATCAGCTCAAGGGAGCGCGGTGGTTCTCGAAGATAGACCTCCGATCAGGCTATCATCAGCTCAGAGTTCGAGACGAGGACGTGCAGAAGACGGCCTTCAGGTGTCGGTATGGCCATTATGAGTTCTTGGTTATGCCATTCGGCGTAACCAATGCTCTAGCAGTGTTCATGAGCCTCATGAACATGATCTTCCAGCCATACCTCGACCGATTTGTCGTGGTCTTCATTGACGACATTTTGGTATACTCGACGACTGAGGAGGAGCATGCCTACCACCTGCGAGTTGTGCTAGACACGCTCCGAGAGCACCAGCTTTATGGAAAGCTCTCAAAGTGCCAGTTCTGGTTACGTGAGGTCCATTTCTTGGGGCACGTCATTTCTGAGGCGGGAGTTGCAGTGGATCCCGCGAAGATCGAGGCAGTACTAGCTTGGGAGCCACCCAAGAGCGTGACGGAGGTGCGGAGCTTCTTGGGCCTAGCCGGATACTATCGGAGATTCGTGCCAGACTTCTCCAGAGTTGCGGCACCACTCTCAGCGTTGACGAAGAAGGGGAAACCCTTCGTGTGGTCAGACAGATGTCAGCAGAGCTTCCAGGAGCTGAGACAGAGATTGACCAGCGCACCTATCTTGAGGTTGCCTGAGGAGGGAGTTGGATACGTAGTTTACTGCGATGCATCAGGGACTGGACTCGGGTGCGTCCTGATGCAGGAGCGGGCCGTGATCGCCTACGGATCACGTCAGTTGAGGCCGCATGAGCAGAACTACGCCACTCATGACCTGGAGTTGGCAGCAGTGGTCTTCGCTCTGAAGACTTAATGACACTATCTGATGGGCGAGCGCTTCACAGTCTTTTCTGACCACCAGAGTCTCAGGTATATCTTCTCTCAGAAGGACCTGAACCTGAGACAGCAGAGATGGCTTGAGTTTCTCCAGGACTATGACTTTGAGATAGTCTATACTCCTGGGAAGGGGAACGTGGTAGCAGATGCCCTCAGCAGGAGGACGGGCATTCAGCTACTTGAGGAGGCGACGGAGCAGCTAGCCTCCTTACAGTTATCCTTCGTGGATAGAGACGGAGCAGCCTTTCTTCAGTCTCTCACAGTCTCTCCTCCACTTCTACAGCGGGTCAGAGAAGCTCAGCGTGGGGACGCTGACTGTGAGACCCGTCGTGCACTGATATCCTCAGGTCAGGCGCCTGATGGCTTCTCCCTTGGAGCAGAGCACGACATCCTTTTCATAGGACGTACCTTCGTACCAGTCGCTTTACGAGAGGAGGTGCTGAGAGAGTTTCACACTTCTCCCTTGGCGGTGCATCCCGGAGTGGCGAAGATGTACCAGGATCTCAGACGACAGCACTGGTGGCCGGGCATGAAGAAAGCTGTGGCAGAGTTCGTTTCACGATGCCTCACCTGCCAGCAGGTGAAGGCAGAGCATCAGGTACCAGCAGGCTTGGTACAACCCTTGGAGGTCCCGGAGTGGAAGTGGGACGGCATATCTATGGACTTCGTGATTGGACTTCCACGCACTTCCAGAGGTCACGACTCCATCTGGGTGATTGTTGACCAACTCACCAAGTCGGCACACTTCTTACCCATCAGAGAGCAGGGCTCAGTGGAGAGCTTGGGACGTCTTTACGTCCAGGAGATCGTACGGCTTCACGGTGTGCCATCGTCTATCGTCTCCGATCGAGATGCTCGTTTCACTTCCCGGATTTGGAAGGGGTTGCAGGAGGCGTTCGGGACGCGGCTCCATCTGAGCACAGCCTTCCACCCTCAGACGGATGGTCAGACGGAGAGGACCATACAGACACTCAAGGACATGCTCCGTGCATGTGTTCTCGACTTTGGTCGCAGCTGGGAGGACCACCTACCCTTGGTAGAGTTCGCGTACAACAACAGCTACCACTCCACCATCGGGATGGCACCATACGAGGCGTTGTACGGCAGACCCTGCAGATCACCGTTGTGCTGGACAGACCCTGGGGAGTCAGCACTCGTGGGACCAGAGATGGTCCGAGCCACGACAGAGAAGGTCCAGATCATCCAGGAGAGGATGAGGATAGCTCAGAGCCGGCAGAAGTCATATGCTGACAGGAGGCGGAGGCCACTAGAGTTCGAGGATGGCGACCACGTCTTTTTGCGTGTCTCACCTCGACGTGGTTTACGGAGATTTGGCCGAGGCGGCAAGTTGTCTCCACGCTTCATCGGGCCTTTCCAGGTCCTCAGCAGGATAGGAGAGGTGGCTTATCGCCTGGCTCTACCACCTCAGTTGCACCAGGTGCACGACGTCTTCCACGTGTCTCAGCTGAGGAGATACGTGCACGACCCGACACACATCATCGACTTTGGGGAGCTGGACGTGGACGATGGGGCGACTTTTGCGGAGGTCCCAGTGGAGATCGAGGATCGACAGGAGCGGGTCCTACGTGGGCGGTCGATTCCTCTTGTGCGCGTCAGATGGCAGCACGGGAACCTCCAGGAGAGCACTTGGGAGCGGGAGGCTCAGATGTGTGCACAGTACCCCCATTTGTTCCCCTAGTTTTTGATGTATCTTTACGGGGACGTAAAGCCCTGAGGTGGGAGTAATGTAAAGACCCTCAAATTTCAAGGAAATTTTTTTTCTTAATTTTCTTTGGAATTTTACAAGAGCGCAGCTTCAGACGGCACCTGATTCCGAGGCCCGGTGTGCCCGGAATCAATTTCCGAAGTTTGGCTCGGGTACGTTAAGTGAACGGACGAGCGGGTTTTTCTATCTTTTGAACCGGTGCCCGGAATCAAATTCTGAGGGCACCGATGAAATCACAGCGCCGGTATTTGCTTAGAAACGCCTCTTCCGGAGTTGCGTTTGCTCAGACGTGGTTTTTAAATTTTGCGGCTTTAAGTCAGAAATAAAATAAAGTTTGTGGGACAACTTTATTTTATTTCACTTAAGCTGCTTGGAAGTCACTTGGAAGCCACTTGAACTGAGTTAAAGCGGATAGGGTGCTATCCGGCAATATCCTACCCCTTGTTAGGATATTTGTGCGGTGGGGCCCGCACGAGCCCCGCTGTTTCTTTCGCTAAGTAACGCACCCGCGAAAACCCGTCAAAGTAACTGAAAAGTCAACCGACGCGTTTTCTTTAATTCTTAACAGACCATTTAATTGGGCGGTTTATTTCGTGAATTAAATGGGCTGTTTCATTCGTTGAATTAATTCAACGAATTAAATGGGTCGTTACTTACGCGTTTGCGTTCGTTGGCAAAATAATAAAATAAGACCAACTCTTTCCTTTGGAGGATTACTCGTTGTGCGAGATTCTCTGGGCCTCCACCCTCCCCGCGAAGAACGCGAAGAACGCGAAGAACGCCGGCGACCGGATTTTGACGACGCACACCGTGATCTGCGACGTCAACGAGCCTTACCCGCGACGTTCTTCGGCGACGCCTCTTCTTCCGTGGCCGATCATCGTTCGGCAACTAAGGTGAGAATCGGATCTTTTCTTCTCCCTTTTTAATTTCAATATCAACGGATTTAAACTAATTAAATCCGTTTGATCTTGATCCGGAGATTGGCGACGCGACGCCGGATACCGCGTCGACGCGACGATCCCCCTTCTTCCGCGACGAGCAATCCCGCGACGACCTCTCGTCCGACGACGATGAAAAGGTAAGGGATGATTTGAAATATTTTTTTTCCTTTCCCATGATTTTATTTCTTTTAAAATAAAGAACCGATCACGGAACAATTTTAAATTTATTTAAAATTGTTGATTGGTCGTTTCCTGTTTCTCCCGTTGTTTATGACTAACGCGGAGGGTGCGGGTCTAACGAACAAGACCCGGCAACCCTCCGCCGATCTTCCTTTTTGTGCGGATTTGGCGGGCGACGGCAAAAGCACGACGCAAGGGCCAATTGTTGATTCCGCAGTGAAGGACGCGTCCCGGGAGGAATAATGGCGCAGACGGGAGGCAAAACGGGCCACCGGAGCAACTCCGGCGGCCCGCGGAAGGTGGCGGCGGCGCGGGTCGCCGGCGCGGTGGCACCGGCGACTGGAGGCGGCGGCGACAGGAGGTGGCGGCGCCCGGCGCGCCGCCGGAGGAGTCTGCCGCGGCCGAGCCGCGGCGGCGGCGAACCGCCGGACCGCGTCCGCGGTCCGGCCACCTCAGCACGCGGCCCGCGCGGGCCGCGTTTCTCCAAAAGCCGCGGGTCAAACCCGCGGCGGCTCACTCGGCCGCTCGGCCGAAGCCGAGCCGGCCGGTCCGGTCGGCCGGGCCGCGCCCAGGCCGGACCGGACCCGGCCTAGCCGGGTCGGGCCGGGTCGCCCCGGGCCCAGAACCCCCGTTTCGGGCCCTCTTCAGTCTTTCGCCCATATCCTGGGCCTGGGACCTCCGTTTGACGAACCGTCAGCGGCTACGCGATCCTTGGATCGAGACGGTCGTTTCGGTATATTATACTCAAGGTTTCGGAAGACTTTGGGTTCGGCCGGGTTGGTTCGTGCACGAAACCAACCGGGCCCTCGGAGCGGAAACGCTCATAACTTGAGCTACGGACGTCCGATCGACGTACCGTCAGCTGTGGTAGTTTCCTCTAAGTGAGACGGAACTTTTGGCATACTCCGCCCGAGGATCGGATACAGGCGAAGTACGGTCGAGTTGGTTTTTCCCTAAAAACCAACCGGGCCCCTGGGACGAAAATGCCAATAACTCTCAGACCGGGCGTCCGATTGACGCGCCGTCTGTTGCGTTGAGATCCTGTTGTCGATACGGAACTTTTGGATACATCAACTTCGGACTACGTGTCAGTTGATGTATCAGCCTCTCGGCTCATGGAGCGGACCCTCCGAAACGAGCTCGCTATGTGCGGGAACCCTAGTGCTGGCTGTGACTTCGACGACAGAGCAGAGATCCTCCGTGGACTGCGACGACGGCATAGCAGAGATCCTCCGTGGACTGCGACGACTGCAGAGCAGGGATCCTCCGTGGACTGCGACGACGACTGTGCAGAGATCCTCAGTGGACTGCGTCGACTACTGCACTCAGCGATCCTACGTGGATCAGTGCTACCGGTTCTGTGTGAGCCACTGCCTACAGGTTCTGTGTGAGCCCGATCCTATGTGGGTCCTTACTACCGGTTCTGTGTGAGCCACTGCCTACAGGTTCTGTGTGAGCCCGATCCTGTGTGGGTCTTCTGCGGGGGTTAGTACCTATCGATCGTTCGTGGGTCCGACGACTTAGATAGATCAGTGATCATCTTTGACATCATCTGAAGAAGTATACCTGGTTGAGCTGAATCTTACGTTACTCTCCTTTGTGGAATGTGTTGAACTATCCTTTGTGGATTTACTGTTTACTCTCCTTGTGGATTTGAGTCTTGCTTTCCTATGTGGATAGAGTTGTTCTTGAGCTCGTGAGCAGAGCTAGAAGTGGGGACTTAGGTATATGTATGGGCATATACCTAAGTCGAGTCAGATGTTACTTCGTGATTGCATCTTTCTTTTGTGCTATATCCTTTGTGGATTTCGGGAGACCTTCGGGGGTCTCGGGGTCCTTACTGAGTAGCTTATACTCACCCCTGCACGGGCTATGCCCGCACCTTGTTGTGTTGGTTGCAGACGACGGACAGCGCTGATCACGGTTGGGGCGTGGAGCAGGACGGTACCTGGAGGTGGACCACTGGGCGGGACGTGCTCGGAGCGGACGTGGGACCCGAGGAGCCTGGAGGCTATCTGTACCCACCCTTCAGGTGGGATTTCCAGTAGACGACACGAGGCCGCCGTCTTTTCTTCAGCTGCTGTTCTTTACTTTTTCAGTTGTACTTTACAGTTGGGCTTGTATTCCGGCCCCCTTTACTTTTCTGCACTTTACTTTCCGCTTGCTGACTCTGTGTGGTTGTTACTTATAAAGGCAATGCCTTCCCTGTTTACCGATAATTTACGCCTTGGTGCTAGTCGCCAGCCCCTGGCCTATGGAAGGCGGGCTTGGGGTAGTCACGGCACGGGCCCCGAGGACGGGTCGTGACAATATATTTAATAAAATTATAATATGTCAACTCAATATCATTATAGATAATAGGATACAAATTCATCATTATTTCCATAGTTAAAACAACATCCCAAATAAACACCATATGTAAAAGGGTATACGGCTTAAGAAAATAATAATATTCATGAATCCAAAATATGGATATATAATATATCAATAACTTGAAATGAAAAATTATATAAAATGGGTAGTAGGTACACCATATAAGAATGATTAGGTGCACAATACCAAGTAAATCAAAGTGAAATGGAAAATGAAAAAAAGTACTTTACAATATTGTAATCAATCAAGTTAATAATCATAAAATAAATCATAAAATACCATGAATATAAAGAGTATCAAAATATCAAACACATATAAGAAATATGTGGTGATCCATGGAAATATCACGGAAATAAATGTGAGATCAAAAACTCCTAACTTTATGTCTGAATGTGTTCCTTGATTGATATTAATAAACAGCGTAATAATAGTAGGTTTCATTAATTAATAATTACAAACCCACCTATACATTTAATTTATATATTATAACCTTATTCGGTTCATTAATTTCCATTTTGATCAGATTAAGAGGTCCAATATTATTGTTTTCGAAGCATTTTCTTCCATGGTTTTCATGATCAGTTTTCTTGTATTCATGAATGGAAGTTCATTTCAAATGTTGATAAACATCTAGAATTGCTAATATATATTATTGACATTAAATAGATATAATTTATATTATAATGTTTTTGGTTATATACCATGATGATGGCCCAATAGATAAAAGTTAATGACAAATTCATGGATTAACATGGTAGTTTAGTGCATAACGAAAGTGTTTTGTATTATTATCTTAAATTATGAGTGTGTAAGGATTATAGAATATTGCATAAGATAAAATATATATATTATGATCTATTTCATCCATTAAAAAGTTTTCATTACGAGTCTTGATGATAGTAATAGAAATTGAAAACTCATCGTCCAGGAATGAGATAAATTCACACATCTCGAATGATATTTTCATTTTTAGTATAAGAGGAGGGGAAAAGAGAGATGATGATGAAATTTTCCATCACAATAATAACATTCCAGGTAATTTGAGGTACTATAATTATTATATAATTTGTAAGAGGGTTGGTAATGAGAGAGGAACAAATGAATGGAACTTGTAAAAGAGGACGAATGAAAATGGAATAGATGTTCACCTATTGAGTACTCCTCCTTGAGAATGTCCTTAAGAACATTATTTTTTGGCATTTTGGTGATACTAGTAGGTATTGAACGTGGGGATAGGGATTGGGATGTGTATTTGGAAGAACATAGGTATGGACCAATGCTTGAGTGTTGTGGGAGGAAGAGGGGAATGATGGTGGTTTTTATTGTGGAGGAGATGAGTGATTTTGCATTATTTTAATAATTTTTTTATAATTTTTCCTCAAGAATATGAATAGTATTGAAATATGTGACCCAAAATAGTAATAATTGCATTATAGTTAGAACCAAGTGGGCTTAAATCTTCCTTGCATCAACTGTAATGCAGTAAAACATGTATTTATCTTTTTTCGTAATTTATTGTATTTTACTCTCAATGAAAAATTAAGGAATTTCATAAAAATACCATAAAAATAACCCTAACAATTTTTTGACGTGTAGATTTCAAAAATAAACACCATTTTTTGAAATAATTTTTGAAAATTATTAATTTAATTTTTAAGTAAAATAACAATTTATTAAAAATTTACATTTTTAGATGAATAATTCATTTTAACACCTTGAAAAATTAATCACCATATTATTACCTTACAACCTTCAAAAAATAAAATAATAATACAATTTACTATTCATAAGGTTCATATTATTATTCACATTACTATTTATAAGTGTATGTTACTATTAATAAAAAAATGTTAGTTCTATCGGACTCCAAATAATATATAGATCACAACCGTAGATAGTCATTTTTTTGAAATTCATAATACAAATTTGAAAAAATTTTGTTAAAGTTCACGGTTATGTCTTTATCTAATAAGTAACCTGGTTTTGTTTCAAATAGAATCATTTATTCATACAATATAGGCTATCTAATGAATAAAAAGTAATTATGAGAAACATACCATAAAATATTTCGGGTGTTTTTACTCCAGATTTCACAATCTGTAGAACATGAAATTGATAGAAATGAGTATCTATAAATGCACATTCCCATCTGGAATGAATTTTACCAGGTATCAACTTGAATCTTGATTTGAATTTTTTTTCTCTTGGGTATAATTCGTTCATTTGGATAAACATGTTATACTCCACTATTGTTCACTCTTTATAAATCCTTCAATTTTTATAATATTATCATCTAATTTCTTCCATCTCATTCAACTGAAATATCCTCTATTTTCCAAGTACATTCAATTTGAAAATTTATCTTCCTCAAAGTCCAATATGCCTTATACTATAATTAAACTAATATATGAATATTTTACTATAAATAAACCTATATGTACTCATTCCAATCATAGTTTTTTAGTATATCTTGTATGCTCATAATGTGTCTTCCAATCATTGGATCTGATCCTTTATTTTTTGAATTATTAGTCTTTTCCTAAATTCCAGATATTTATTTATTGGAAACTTCATCATCACCATTAGTTTGTGTATGATATTGTGTTTTTCTTCTCAGATGTACACCATATTTCATAAAAAAAATCATTATTTTTAATAATTCAAATGTGAAGAAAGTGATCACTGATGTAGTCTATCTCCACTCTAAACCTATTAAATATGTTATCACTGACAAAATCACATAAAACATTAGCATTATTAGTCTTGGTGGCTTCCCCATCCACCAATCTGGAAACAATATAAACTTCAACAATGATATAATAATATCCAAATTATATTGGGATGGGCCCATAATATCTATCCTTTAAACATCAATACATTCAGAAAAAATAAGTGTCTTTTGGGTAATTTCTTGTTTCATGGAAATGTTTCTAGAGAACATTAATTTTTCCCATTTTTTCATAATTCATAAGAATTATTGAGAAGAATGGGTCAATAATGTCGACATTCAAAACCATATTTGAGTTCATTTGTTGTACCAAGTTTCTAACATTGGCTAATGTGAAATAAAACTCAATGAAATAACCAATTCCACTCTATATAAAACACCTTCTTAACACATGGTCATTGTAAATATTCAAATGAAATAAGTCATTCAAAATGTAATAAATGGATTAAAAATTATGTTTTTTGTATTTGTTATGAATTCTATTTATATGAGACTTGATATCTTAGTTAATAATTTACCATATCAGTATACAAAAGCACCTATCTTTCAATAAAATACAAATTATATCATGGAGTCTGTTCATTCAATGGTTATTTTTATAGAATTTTAGCTTCAACAATACCATAATGTTTTCTTTAATAATCACCCATATAGTTCCGAACTACCTTAATATCCTTTATTTTTATGTTTATTTCCTGTAGTAGTAATGTCCATTGCACTAGCCATTGTTTAGCTTCATCTTTCTTCACAAAATACATAAGAGCTGCACAATCAGAAAGGATAACAAATTTATTTTCAAGAAGATATGATCTAAATAATTATAAATCAAGAAAAAAATTATGAAAAATACTTTTTTAGTTGGGTTATTGAATTTATCCTCATATAAAGTAAAATAGGAAAATTCAATTGCCTGTGGCTTTCCATCAATTCACTGAGAAAGGAAATCTCTAAGTTCTTGGTTGGAAGCATCATGAAGTGGCTCAAATAATTCTTCCTACTTTGATTTCTATTCCATTGGTGGTTTAATAAATTGCATATTTTTATAATAAATTTATTCCCAACATTCCCCTTTAAAATTAAAATCATCACCATTTAAAATCAATCTAGATAGAGGGAGAATAATCGTACAAAAATGATCGATAATCCTTCTATAGAATATATCTTGCCTAAAATTTTGCTAAAATGTCTCACATAATTTACGTAAGGTAATGAATTTATCACTTTATTTTTTTACTAATCCAATTAAATTCCCATATTTAAAATGTCATTACCAAGGAAAAGTTTTATATCTACCATGAAATGACAAATTCCAAAATTTAAAATAAGATACTTTTTGATACAGGATTTAAAAATATTTTCCTGATTTTTGAAACAGTAGTAAAAATAATTTCTAATAGTTATGAAATTATTTATGAAAACCTCTATGAAATATTCAATATGATATAAAAAAATAATTATGATGCACCTATAAAAATTAACTATAGCATTATATAATCAAAATGAGATCTTTTTACTTCTAAAATTGCTAAAGGGACATGTAAAGGTTATATTATCTTGATTATCAGGAGTAATATATTCTTGAAAATAAAATTAAGATCCATCCAAAACGAAATAATGAGTTCCCCCTTTCAAAATATCTTATTTTTGGTCAATGAAGGGGAAGAGAAAATGATCTTTCAGAGTAATCTAAATCAACTTCCTAAAATCAAAGCACACACTCCAGCTATTCTGAAGTCTCATTGGGATTAATTAATTTATTTAATTCATCACAATGGTTAGGCCACTTTTTTAAAACTACATAAATATGGAAAACCCATTTTGAATAATAAACTTGATAGATTATCATATATTTCATGATATTCTCAATATCAATCTTCACATTCATCGTCAATTTGGGATTCTACCTCGTTTGGGGATGTATGATAGATTTGGGACCTCCCTAAACAAGAATTATATGTGGGAATTTTTTTGGGTTCACTCCTAGGATATTACCTAAGATCCACACTATTTCTACTGAAGTTTCCCCCAAATGATCAATCAATGATATTTCTTGGATTTTATATGTATTATTAAATATTATCACTAGTAATTTTTCTCCCTCCCAAATGTTTACATATTTCAAATTAGTAGGGAGTGGTTTTAAATCCAAATTAGGGGGCTTCTGAAGGGACGAAATTAAACTCATGTTCCCCACATTAAAAGGATTCACCTACAACACACAAGAAATCATATAATCATCATACTAATTTAAAAATCATAACAAATATATCTCCTCTATTCATATAATAAGAAATCAGAATCTTTTATGTTATGGGAACCCACTTGATTAAGGATATTTCTAATGTAAAAAATTTCTCCTAATGATACAAATTGATGGTAAATTCTTAATTCTTTAATTATTTTAGTAATATCTTAATAGAAGAGTGAAAAAGGTGAATGTTCATATGATGGGTGCATCATGGATTTAAAAATATTGAATTGTATTGTGTTATCTCCAATAATATGGTATGTGTTCCATCATGGAAATTTATTATGGTTTTGGAGATATTCAGACAAGATATATGATAAATGATCGGTGAGTGTGATGGGATCCTATATTATTATATATTAAACACATATAAGTCGAATGCGAATAGTAGATTATGGAAATTCACATAGACATCCTCAATAAATCCTACAGGGAAAACTAGGTATTGGTTTGCAAGATGGACCACCAATATTGTGGTCTTCAATTATCCCATATGAAAAGAATTTCATATTGAGTGAGGAAATATATTATTTAAATAACCTAGATCATTCACATAGTAGATAAAGTTAAAGAATCAATGGTGAATGGAATAGAAAACATCCATGGATCTTGACATTTGGTTGGAAAATTGGTTGCGATAAGGGCTAAAACACTTCTTTCATGTAGATCTTTTCATCCCCAAGATTTCCCCTCTTCTTGGTTTAATTTTTCTTAATAAATTTTGAAATAGTTGAAATTTTTTGTGTTATTCAAGATGAGGTATATTATTTACACTTTCTTAAATTTGTATATAATTTCTTTTTGAAGTTATTCTTCCTACAGTCTCTTTTATTCAATCATCTATGATTGAAATGGTGGGGGTAAGTCTATCATCTTCCATTTTATGTTTTTCAATGGTTTTTATTATCTCTTCCTCCGCACCCTTTCATTTTCATCATCCTCTTTCGTTTCATCTTATCATTTATTGTTTATAGTTTTTTTACAATTTCTAATTTCATTCTCTCTCGTCTTAGATGGTCTTGCTTCAGGTTTAAGGGTTCTTAGTGGTGTAATTTCTTTTACACTTCTTTCTACACCATTATTGCATTATTATTTTGGTTTGGTATTTTTATTTTGAAATGATATTCCCTTGATTTTTTATGAAGTGTTTTATACATTCCAACATGTCACAGAAATAATTTACCATGTATTTTAGAACCTTAATCGTAGATATATAATACTGGTTTTGAATTGGAGGTTGTGAGCTTCTGGATAGATGATCATAGTTTCTTTTTAATGTGGGTGGTTTTTGGTATGAATGGTTGTTAAAGTGTTATTTTTTTTGAAATAATGGTAGGTTTTGGAATAATTGTGGGGATGTGGGTGGGTTTTGGAAGTATTTTTAGTATGGGGGGGTCTTGCTTGATTATGCTAATGTCTAAATATAAATTAATAATGGTAAGGATCACTTCATCCATGAGTTTTTAGGAATTTGCTTAGCTAAATGGCTACGTGACATGTTTCCATTCACTATATTTCATCACATTGGTTAGTGAAATTATCAGCTGATGATTATAAACCACATACCTTAGTCTGTTCTTGTTGGTCACCCCTTAGTTTAGGGCCATCTGTCTCACCATACTAGTTAGATCATCAATTCTAGTTATCTATAAAGTTTATGGATAATAATTTCATTCCTCATTAAATCCTTTTTTTCCAATACCTCTTGTACCAAACTATTGAAAGTTATAGGAAATCTTCTCAATCAGTTAATTGGTTTCCTCAGGTGACTTTTCAATTAGTTCACCTCCAGATGATGCATCCCAAAAGATTCTGTCATATTCTAGTAATCCTTGGTAAAATAATAGTTGAATGTGATGCTCCTAAAATTCATGATCTAGGTAGCTAGCACATAGAATTATAAACCTTCCCCTATACTCACAAAGGTTTTCTCTAGGCGTGTGTCTGATTCCATAGACATCCATCCTGGTGGTTTTGTATCTTGATATAGGGAAGAAGAATTTAATGAATAATATAACTATGTAATTCCAATAATTTACATATCTTGGTTTTAGTCCATAAAAACATTATTTTAAATCTCCATCATATGAAAATTGGAATGTCCTCCAATTTATTTGGTCCTCATCAACTCCTCATGTTCTGAAATTAGATAAGACTTTTTTGAAATATATAATATGTTTGTTGGTATGATCCTACCAAACATGAAATTTTCAGAACAATTGAATCATGTTATATTTCTTCTCATATTTATTTTGTAACACTGGAATGGAATGTTGATTATTTTTATTAATGAATTATGGTTCATAGAGGTATCTTAGGATTTGGTTCTAATTTCCTACTATGATAACAATCTATGAGTTAACACATGATGCTTAATGTGAGTATTCAAAAAAATTTATGAAATTCAGATTGAATGTAACACCACGAGATTTTATGAAAAATATTATTTTAATTTCATTAATGTCTTATGTTGTATTCTACACCAAGATTACCTTGCGCTATACGCAACACCGTATTAGCTTGCAGTATACGCAACCCTATTCTTGGACCGTGTTACACACAATTTTGATAATAGTTATTCTACGCAACATTGAGTATATATATATATATATTAAATGTATAAATGAAATATGGTTGGATTCTGTTATACGAAACAACGAAGGATTCTTTCACAACACGCAACCCTGACATGGCTTGCATTACACGCAATCACGACCTTCCTCGATAGCGTGTGTTGTACGCAATACCGGGTTTTAATAAACAATGTTATATTATTATAATATTGTCATGAACTAGCCGTTATGAATAGTATTAACTAAATTTTGAATTTTATAACATTATTATTCATCTTACACATTTCTAGAACATGGTATAAGAACAAAATAAAATTTTCAGGTAAAATAAGTATTTTTCAAAAAATGTAGTTTTACCGCCTTTTGATGGCGCAACCACTTTAAATATAGTTTTTGACATGTTTATATGTTCAATTTGACAAAATAATATCCTTCTTTTGAATCAGGATAAAAAAATTTACATTAGATAAAGTTTTGATATTTTTCCGATAACTTTCATATTTTAATGAATAGTAAAAACACGCTATATTTTAATTAAAAACAACTTTTTTCATCGTAATATCTTATGTGGTTAAATTATAATATTGAATGGTTTTAAAGTATAAATAGAATATATTTTTACCATTTAATATAATGTATGTCATTAGCATTGATTTTACCTTGAATTCGTAGGTTAAATCAATTCAATCTTTTGCAATGTTTTAAAGAAAAACCCATTTTCTTTCGACAACGGGATTAATTTTAATTTAATTTCTGCATCTTTTGTGTATTGAATTTGGAAAAATGGATTCCATATTTGGAATCAGTGGGTCCAAATTATGTTAATAAGCTACTTTTTATTTTTGGGAATTATGAATAGTAACAACGGTAAATTTTATTTACCATAGTTAAAGGTAAATCGGGTAATTAAGGGTAAATATAATATTTTAAAATTACCCTAACAAATGTAAAAATCCTATTGGATGACTAAAAGTCGACCCATATCACCTAAGGGTCGGATTAGAATCATTTAATGGACATTTGTCCATGAAAATAACTTAATTATTATTAAAACCAAAGAAAGTGACAACATGTCACTCTCTTAAATTTTATAAGTATATTAATTTTAATTTAGTGATAAACTTCATGAAACTTCGAACATGAATAGTCTCCAGAAAGCTAATGAAATTATATACATCATATAAATTTATTTATAATTTTTAGGGATTAAATAATTATCATTAATTATTACACAATAGTGATGCAGAAATTGTTTATCTAGTGAAAAATCAAGAATATTGTTTTTATTAAACTAATAGTGACCATAAAATGCACAAATACCTAACCAAAACTTATTGTCCATGTAAATGTAAACCATAAACATCCAATGGTCGAATATTTGACCATTTGGAGCCTTATAAAAGCGATTATGACACTTATATTATTTTATTTTAAATGATGCCAAAGTTGTCACCTTCATAATTTAATAAATATAACAATTTAAATATTGTTATTTTAAGATGATAAATTCGAGTAAAAGTATTATTGTGAAAGGTAATATATTTATCTTCATCATAGAATTTTATTTTAAATTTTTATACAACAAATAAGTATATTAAATAATTATACAAAAATGATGTAGTAATTATTTTATTAAGAGATAAACCAAATAAATGGTTTTAAAAATAATAAAATAAATATTATATGAACTATTTAATGTGATACAGTAATTTTATAGATACGTATGACCTTTTATTAATATATTTAAGCTTTTAGTTCGAACATATCTTCTGTATATATTTTATTTAAATTCAAATAAATGAATAGTGTCAAAATTGACACTATTGTTATTTTACAAAAATAACATATTATAAAATTGTTTAAAAATCACAAAAATACTTAAAAATTATAAATTTATATTTATATGGTCTATAATGTTATAAAGTAAACAATTATGGAAAATTCACAACAAATAAGTAATTATTTGTTATAATTTAAAATTTAGAATTTTATTACCACAAATAAACTTAAATAGATTAAATAAGGATAAATCAAAATGATAAAGTTTAAAATAAGATCAAAACATGTCTAAATTTGATTGGTTGATGAGATTACGACCCTATCTCATCTAATCTTCGAATATGAGTCATTTTTGGAGGTTTTTAAGTGGGGTTAGATTTATTATAAATTAATATTTTTAAGAATTCCTAAGGTGCCCCTCTCCTCCCTTATAAAAGGGTACCTCCTCCCCCTCCTCCTCACACCAATTTGAGCACTCAAGATCGGCCAACCCCTGCCATTTTCTCCTCTCCACTCCCCTAGAATAATCCTAGAGGTCCTGGTCTTCTCCAAAGACCAATCTTAGTTCCCTAAGTGGAGGATTCAAAGAGGCGTTCCAAAGAAGAGGTAATATCGATTACCGATCTTTTCAACTTCTTTCGTCTTCAACTTCTTCTTCTTTAGTTGTTTCATGACAAAGTAATAACATCAGTATTACTTACATGCTGATATGTTATTATAAATATGAAACAACCCTAATTCACCTTCTATCCATCCTACGGAAAAATGAAATCACCGCGCGTGCGTACGTACGGAATACCGTCTCCACGCCGTGGTGTAATCTATTTTTCCACCATCACCTTACAAGGATGGTTATAATGGTGTAATAAGTAACTATATATGATTATTATGAAGTAATATTGATACTGAAATAATATATATATATACTCCAATACAATTCCACGATCATAGGAACGATATCATCACACGTGCGTACGTACGGAATACCGTCTCCACGATGTGATGCGACTCGTTCTACATGATCTTCATTTCATAATGATTATATAAATGAATTGAATGAATGAATATGGTATATAATACACTAATACCATTCTGTAAATGAATTATCTATAACCTAAAGATAAGAATAAGAATTTATTCGACAAAACACGCATAAGAACAAAAAGTTATAAAGACCCGAGTAACAAGTAACAATGAAATATTACTAACAAAAAGCTAATAATATGACCATATATGATATCATATCAACATGTATGATTCTGGAATAAGTCAATAACATTATTTAAACCATTATACAGGAGCTTCGGACACGTACAAAGCAAATCGGACCTAAGGTAAGGGAAATATCACAATCTCATTTTTATCCGAGATTGTTTATTCGTAAGTATTTACTGGGGTGTATTTTATCATCCACATCCATGTTCCCTCAATATGTAATATTGTTTCCATCCACTTGCAATAGTTTAAATCCAATTTTACCCTTAGGTGAGTTTTTAGTAAAGAATATGAAAGGAATCTTTTGTCGTTTTTCCGTACGAGGTACTTTTTTGACTTTTCCGACAAAAGTACGAAGAATGTTTTTTTTAACTTATACGGCATGAATGGATTTTTAAAGCATTATTTCCAAGAAGATTCCTTTACAAGTTTTCAAGTCTATTTTTAATCAACTTCTTTTATTTTAAAGTCGTATGACATGTTATGAAAGGAAAAATGTTTTTGAAGAAGAAAGGATATTTTCCTCAAGAATTCAATTCAAGTGTTTTATCAAAATTATTTTCCATCTAAGATAATAAAGGGTTCTGTTTCTATCCATATTTTTACATTGATTTGACTATGTTGTGATGGAATTATGTTTATGAATTCCTTTATCTTATATGAATGGTTTTATGATGTCATGTTGTTTAAGAATCCCATTTTTATTACATGGGTTATGAAATGATTTATGGTTTATGATTTTGTGGCACACATAAGAATGGTATCATTAAGAGATGGGTGGGACCTATATCTCCCTCCAATGCATTGGGTAAAGATTTTATATCTCATGAGATAGACATGGCTGAAATGGTAGGTTATACCGGTTCAGTGAAACAGGACTGAAACGAGGGTTACTCGATTCAGAAAGGGACTTTGTCCACTAAGATAGTCTTGGCATTGAGTCTTGACTAACAAGAAATGATTCTCTATGATTATGTGTGTATGCCACAAAGTTTCATGTTTTAAGTTATGATTATTGGGATTACATTTCACTTCTATGATTTATTCCATGTTATGATATTATGAGCTTTTTTGCAGGTTAAGATTTCCAAAAGCTATGTTCTTATATATATGATGTGATTGATATTTCTTTTGTTTACCCTTACTGAGCATTTGAGCTCACCCTTTTATGTTTTCTTTTCCCCAGGATATAAAGAAAGGTTTTAGGTAAAAAAAAAGGGATGACCTTTATGGGAGATATTGAAGAACTTTCACCACGATTAGAAGATTACGTTCCGAGTTTCCAAAGACACTAAACTGTTACGATCCTTGTGTGTGTGTGTTTTTATTATGTACTAAGTATTCCGCAAAAGTAATGTAAAGTCTATGTACGTCAGGCTTCGGGTCTCTACAGTTGGTATCAGAGGAAAGGTTTAGTCAACCTTTGGAAACTAGGATGCGAAAACGTTAGTGAGATCCCTAGAGATATTTCTAAGGTATGTCTAGGGATGCCCCTAAGGATAAGTATACGTATAGGATATAGTCCTAGAACTATGGTAACGATATTAGATTAAACCAAAGATGATAGATATTTAAGTTACTCCCCCTTTATTATGATTTTTGCATCTAACACTATTCTGTTTGGGTTTTAGAAAATGGCTGGAAACAAGATGATTCACAATAATGGAGGATATGATGGACAATGGAATGATATTCTTCATGAGCAACCAAATGAAATGGTATTTGGATGTCCAAACATCATTATTATGCCGAATCAGCAATCTCACAACATGATCAATAAAGTAAAATTTGGTAAGTTTCCTGACTCGACTAATAAGAGAAAGATGGAGTTCCATGATGATCATAGAGGAAAGAAAGTTCAATTTCCCCTATGTAAATCATGTGGGAAGAGGCATCAAGGAGAATGTTTCAAAGGAACTAGAAGATGCTTTGGGTGTGGAAAATAAGGACACAAAGCAAGTAAGTGCAAAGGAAAAGGGTCGGTTAACACCATGGATGAGGATAATGGTATTGCTACGACATCAAAAATGGTTAAGTGTTTTAAATGTGGAATGTATGGGCATTATGCAAACAAATGCCCTAAGGGAAAGACTCATGAAAAGAATCAGTATGGTCATATGGGTAGTATTTATGTGGATGATGATGAAGAGACTACAAATGATATGTGAGATGAAAGAATTTTTGAAGCTCGGTCAATGGTTTGAGAATGCAGTGGAATGATTACATGTTTATCATGTGTAATTTTGGAATAAAGAGACATCTATGGATTGTTACACTGTTGTCTTTCCTTGTGTTTTGAAAGTGTATGATTAATGTTACCAGTATCCATGAATGGTTATTCAGATATTTTTGGAATGTAGATGATATGCGCATAATGAAGGGATAAGGAGAAAATTAAATGTTTGATAGTATTCATGAGCTCATGATTGATATAATGACTAAGTGATATCATGGTTTGAGTATATAGAATTTTGAGGATTTTGGTATGTGGAAAGTGTTAACTTTTAACTGCATTCATGTTTTCACTAAGGTTCAATGGGTATTCAAAAGAATACATGATTAAGGACTTTGAATGTTTGGAATGTGACCAACAAAACATATCTTATGATATATGGAGATCAACGATGGTATTAAATCTCTGGTAATCGTTTTCACTATGTTATGAGAGTGGACTGCAGTATTATGGATAAGCCTAAAGATTGGAATGGATTATGTTGGACATAAGTTAGTATTGTTTAAGGATAGAAGTTTTTTTTCGATATTATTGATGGGATGTTATAGTAATATAGTTTTATAAAAAGGACAACCTGCAGGACGGGCGACAGCCCATCGCTTCGGACAAGGCTGTAGGAATCGAACCCACAACCGAAGTGCGACTGGCCTTTATCGCCTACCACTGGCCTACAGGAAGTCCCTGTTTAGTAGAAACTAGTTTTATTATATTAAGCAGTATGATATATGAAGTATAAGTCCATTTTAGGAACCATATATGATTAATCTCACTATAGATCGATTTATGCATATAATTTTTGCTAACCTTTTGTTTGAGACAGATGGAATGACCCGTCATTCTATCACATGATCTGCTAACACTTCACGAATAACAAATTCAACTTCATTTATTTAAGAGATGAAGTGGGAATTGTTCAAGGCATGAACAAAAGTGAGATTGTACCAAAATAAAGTAAGTATTTATTCTAATTCAAATTTTCAACTTTAGAGGAAATGATCTTGAAAACCAAAAATGTTGTCCTAGTGATCTTATACCTGATGAATCAGATGGTACATTATATCATCACAAATATATGGATTTGTGATTACTGGCTTTTCCATAGCCATGTCCTCTACCACTCTCCATCAGAACATGATGGTTAGATTTCTCTTCCATATCCATATTTTCACCTATGTGGAAACCCAGTGATTAGTTTATTTGGGTAACCGTTACGTTTCATACTTCTGTTTTTAAAGATAAGTTTTGGTATTCCTTTTTACGATATGGGTTTCTATCAAAGAAACTTTCAAATAGTAAACCATTTATAACCCCGACGAATTTTGAGGGCGAAATTCATTTTAAGGGGGGTAGAATGTAACACCCCGAGATTTTATGAAAAATATTATTTTAATTTCATTAATGTCTTATGTTGTATTCTACACCAAGATTACCTTGCGCTATACGCAACACCGTATTAGCTTGCAGTATACGCAACCCTATTCTTGGACCGTGTTACACACAATTTTGATAATAGTTATTCTACGCAACATTGAGTATATATATATATATATATTAAATGTATAAATGAAATATGGTTGGATTCTGTTATACGAAACAACGAAGGATTCTTTCACAACACGCAACCCTGACATGGCTTGCATTACACGCAATCACGACCTTCCTCGATAGCGTGTGTTGTACGCAATACCGGGTTTTAATAAACAATGTTATATTATTATAATATTGTCATGAACTAGCCGTTATGAATAGTATTAACTAAATTTTGAATTTTATAACATTATTATTCATCTTACACATTTCTAGAACATGGTATAAGAACAAAATAAAATTTTCAGGTAAAATAAGTATTTTTCAAAAAATGCAGTTTTACCGCCTTTTGATGGCGCAACCACTTTAAATATAGTTTTTGACATGTTTATATGTTCAATTTGACAAAATAATATTCTTCTTTTGAATCAGGATATAAAAATTTACATTAGATAAAGTTTTGATATTTTTCCGATAACTTTCATATTTTAATGAATAGTAAAAACACGCTATATTTTAATTAAAAACAACTTTTTTCATCGTAATATCTTATGTGGTTAAATTATAAAATTGAATGGTTTTAAAGTATAAATAGAATATATTTTTACCATTTAATATAATTTATGTCATTAGCATTGATTTTACCTTGAATTCGTAGGTTAAATCAATTCAATCTTTTGCAATGTTTTAAAGAAAAACCCGTTTTCTTTCGACAACGGGATTAATTTTAATTTAATTTCTGCATCTTTTGTGTATTGAATTTGGAAAAATGGATTCCATATTTGGAATCAGTGGGTCCAAATTATGTTAATAAGCTACTTTTTATTTTTGGGAATTATGAATAGTAACAACGGTAAATTTTATTTACCATAGTTAAAGGTAAATCGGGTAATTAAGGGTAAATATAATATTTTAAAATTACCCTAACAAATGTAAAAATCCTATTGGATGACTAAAAGTCGACCCATATCACCTAAGGGTCGGATTAGAATCATTTAATGGACATTTGTCCATGAAAATAACTTAATTATTATTAAAACCAAAGAAAGTGACAACATGTCACTCTCTTAAATTTTATAAGTATATTAATTTTAATTTAGTGATAAACTTCATGAAACTTCAAACATGAATAGTCTCCAGAAAGCTAATGAAATTATCTACATCATATAAATTTATTTATAATTTTTAGGGATTAAATAATTATCATTAATTATTACACAATAGTGATGCAGAAATTGTTTATCTAGTGAAAAATCAAGAATATTGTTTTTATTAAACTAATAGTGACCATAAAATGCACAAATACCTAACCAAAACTTATTGTCCATGTAAATGTAAACCATAAACATCCAATGGTCGAATATTTGACCATTTGGAGCCTTATAAAAGCGATTATGACACTTATATTATTTTATTTTAAATGATGCCAAAGTTGTCACCTTCATAATTTAATAAATATAACAATTTAAATATTGTTATTTTAAGATGATAAATTCGAGTAAAAGTATTATTGTGAAAGGTAATATATTTATCTTCATCATAGAATTTTATTTTAAATTTTTATACAACAAATAAGTATATTAAATAATTATACAAAAATGATGTAGTAATTATTTTATTAAGAGATAAACCAAATAAATGGTTTTAAAAATAATAAAATAAATATTATATGAACTATTTAATGTGATACAGTAATTTTATAGATACATATGACCTTTTATTAATATATTTAAGCTTTTAGTTCGAACATATCTTCTGTATATATTTTATTTAAATTCAAATAAATGAATAGTGTCAAAATTGACACTATTGTTATTTTACAAAAATAACATATTATAAAATTGTTTAAAAATCACAAAAATACTTAAAAATTATAAATTTATATTTATATGGTCTATAATGTTATAAAGTAAACAATTATGGAAAATTCACAACAAATAAGTAATTATTTGTTATAATTTAAAATTTAGAATTTTATTACCACAAATAAACTTAAATAGATTAAATAAGGATAAATCAAAATGATAAAGTTTAAAATAAGATCAAAACATGTCTAAATTTGATTGGTTGATGAGATTACAACCCTATGTCATCTAATCTTCGAATATGAGTCATTTTTGGAGGTTTTTAAGTGGGGTTAGATTTATTATAAATTAATATTTTTAAGAATTCCTAAGGTGCCCCTCTCCTCCTTTATAAAAGGGTACCTCCTCCCCCTCCTCCTCACACCAATTTGAGCACTCAAGATCGGCCAACCCCTGCCATTTTCTCCTCTCCACTTCCCTAGAATAATCCTAGAGGTCCTGGTCTTCTCCAAAGACCAATCTTAGTTCCTTAAGTGGAGGATTCAAAGAGGCGTTCCAAAGAAGAGGTAATATCGATTACCGATCTTTTCAATTTCTTTCGTCTTCAACTTCTTCTTCTTTAGTTGTTTCATGACAAAGTAATAACATCAGTATTACTTACATGCTGATATGTTATTATAAATATGAAACAACCCTAATTCACCTTCTATCCATCCTACGGAAAAATGAAATCACCACGCGTGCGTACGTACGGAATACCGTCTCCACGCCGTGGTGTAATCTATTTTTCCACCATCACCTTACAAGGATGGTTATATTGGTGTAATAAGTAACTATATATGATTATTATGAAGTAATATTGATACTGAAATAATATATATATATACTCCAATACAATTCCACGATCATAGGAACGATATCATCACACGTGCGTACGTACGGAATACCGTCTCCACGATGTGATGCGACTCGTTCTACATGATCTTCATTTCATAATGATTATATAAATGAATTGAATGAATGAATATGGTATATACTACACTAATACCATTCTGTAAATGAATTATCTATAACCTAAAGATAAGAATAAGAATTTATTCGACAAAACACGCATAAGAACAAAAAGTTATAAAGACCCGAGTAACAAGTAACAATGAAATATTACTAACAAAAAGCTAATAATATGACCATATATGATATCATATCAACATGTATGATTCTGGAATAAGTCAATAACATTATTTAAACCATTATACAGGAGCTTCGGACACGTACAAAGCAAATCGGACCTAAGGTAAGGGAAATATCACAATCTCATTTTTATCCGAGATTGTTTATTCGTAAGTATTTACTGGGGTGTATTTTATCATCCACATCCATGTTCCCTCAATATGTAATATTGTTTCCATCCACTTGCAATAGTTTAAATCCAATTTTACCCTTAGGTGAGTTTTTAGTAAAGAATATGAAAGGAATCTTTTGTCGTTTTTCCGTACGAGGTACTTTTTTGACTTTTCCGACAAAAGTACGAAGAATGTTTTTTTAACTTATACGGCATGAATGGATTTTTAAAGCATTATTTCCAAGAAGATTCCTTTACAAGTTTTCAAGTCTATTTTTAATCAACTTCTTTTATTTTAAAGTCGTATGACATGTTATGAAAGGAAAAATGTTTTTGAAGAAGAAAGGATATTTTCCTCAAGAATTCAATTCAAGTGTTTTATCAAAATTATTTTCCATCTAAGATAATAAAGGGTTCTGTTTCTATCCATATTTTTACATTGATTTGACTATGTTGTGATGGAATTATGTTTATTAATTCCTTTATCTTATATGAATGGTTTTATGATGTCATGTTGTTTAAGAATCCCATTTTTATTACATGGGTTATGAAATGATTTATGGTTTATGATTTTGTGGCACACATAAGAATGGTATCATTAAGAGATGGGTGGGACCTATATCTCCCTCCAATGCATTGGGTAAAGATTTTATATCTCATGAGATAGACATGGCTGAAATGGTAGGTTATACCGGTTCAGTGAAACAGGACTGAAACGAGGGTTACTCGATTCAGAAAGGGACTTTGTCCACTAAGATAGTCTTGGCATTGAGTCTTGACTAACAAGAAATGATTCTATATGATTATGTGTGTATGCCACAAAGTTTCATGTTTTAAGTTATGATTATTGGGATTACATTTCACTTCTATGATTTATTCCATGTTATGATATTATGAGCTTTTTTGCAGGTTAAGATTTCCAAAAGCTATGTTCTTATATATATGATGTGATTGATATTTCTTTTGTTTACCCTTACTGAGCATTTGAGCTCACCCTTTTATGTTTTCTTTTCCCCAGGATATAAAGAAAGGTTTTAGGTAAAAAAAAAGGGATGACCTTTATGGGAGATATTGAAGAACTTTCACCACGATTAGAAGATTACGTTCCGAGTTTCCAAAGACACTAAACTGTTACGATCCTTGTGTGTGTGTGTTTTTATTATGTACTAAGTATTCCGCAAAAGTAATGTAAAGTCTATGTACGTCAGGCTTCGGGTCTCTACATTGAAACCTAATCATTCTATGTTTATTTGACATGGTTCATTTAGTTTCAGGACTTAAGGGAAAAGGTTAATTTTTGGAGGTTCTAGTCATGCGATTTTAATTAAAAAGAATGAAACAATATACTAAACGATTGTTAGTAGAACCTACATTTAAATGTAACCATGTTTTCATAGGTTCATATAATGGGGTGTAATTTTTTTTACTATGTTAACATGTATTATTTTGGGTAACCTAAGCTTTCTATATCGAGGAGTGAATTACAATCAAGCTGTCACCAAATATTTGTGTAAGAAGTCAAGATTGTTTTAGAAATTGATGATTTCCAAAAGAATCTAAAAAAATAAAATTATTTTTGAAAATGTTTTGATGAAGTGAGTGACTATAATAGGGAAGGATCACAATTCTTAATCTCATCATGTTCATACAAATAAAACCCCCTTAATCCAATTGAATGATAAATGAAATACTTCTCGGTTGAGATGTCAATCACCCTAGGATAAAGGTTGAAATGGAAACCACTCAAGTGTGAACAAAAATTCATAAAACATTCCAAAAAAAACAAAGGACTGTCTCGATAAGAAATTTTCAATCCATATTAATCCAAAAACAATTCACTTATTCCACACACATTATAATGATCGATAGAAACTCACCACCTAACAAAATCTTCTTGATTGAAACAAACTGCACTAGGTGGAAGGAGTTTAAGGATCAATACCCAATGATATAATAAATGTATGACAACAAACCTGAATGCAATAAGAGAATTAAAACCCACTAAAAAATAAAAATAGTTTAATAATAAACATAGCTTTATAATAATGAAAAATACTCCAACATTGAAAAAGGAAAACTTCACATTCCCCGATCACTCAAGAGTTTTATCCCATTATGTAAAGTATAATAGAGTTGAATATAGAATTATTGATAATTGTAAAACTAAAAAAATAGAAAAGGAGAAACTCAAGGAACTTCAACATTCCAATACTTTTGAATAACATCTCTTTAACCTTCTTCGACACTCTATAGTTGAAGATTAAGAATATGTTTAAAGGGTTGAGAGGTCGAAAAATTTCCCTCTTGATTATGTCCACTAAATTCATGAGCCTACATAGAATAGTAAATAGCCACATCGCATGATGGATTCTGCATAAATTTTTTTCCTCTATTGTACATGCACCATCAAAATATCAAATTATTTGGACTTGTACCTTTAATGTTATCCCCATACCTATGAATATGATTTTTTCTTCTTGAGGAGACTCCTTAAATAAATCCAATTTGGCACACCCAATCGATGTCGTAATGATAGAAATTATTCATGAAATTTAATTTGAAAATGAGAACCATCGTAATATTTCTAATAAAGCTAAACTAAATTAATTGGATATCACTATATTGATATATTCTTCCCTATCATAGCTAGGGTCCATTATATCAGTCATACATATTTTTCACCTTCATTGATTTTTCTAGGCTAGTTGGACAAAAAATGGGTCTGGGTCCATAAAGGAAATTATAACCCAAAAAATGAAGTTATTATAAAAATTATAATAACATAAATTGTATCAAAATAATAAATTTTATGTTTGAAATATCAAAACTATAGAAAACTGTTAAATGTAATAAATTAATAAAGTTCCCCAATTAAGCACATATTCCAACCAAAATACTAAAATGATGAAAATCATATCAATTTTATTAACTATAAGGATTAAATTATTGAAAACATATAAAAAATTATTAAAATATGAGATCTATAAGTATGTATCTTCTTAATAATATATTAGTATCTTTATTTACCTCTATTTAAAAACAAATAAGCATTCTAAGTTATTGGTTTAAAACATAAAATATGAAACCCTCTAATAATTTCATTATAATACTCTATAATTCTCATTCTTTAATCTATATTAAACGGATAACATAAAATATCTCCATCTCTACATGATATCACGAAATACTAAAATCTTATCATTCGAAAATAATTGTATAATTTTTTCTAAATATTCATGATAACATTCAATAATCTATTATTGGTATTGAAACATTTTTCTTGGTTAATCATATGTTGATTTTTTCTTTGTTCTATCATTGTGTCACGAGTCATTACATGATATTTTGTATTATATTATACAAATGAAAATCATAACCTTTGTATAGTGAAATCATGGTGTAAATATTTGTGGAAAGAAACACTATATAATGAACCATGTTGTGACCTTGTCTTAATGGAATGACTATATCTAAAGTCACAGAGTAATCTTTAACTTGTAATCTATCATCATACTACTTTATAAAGTGATATCATTATTTACATCACGTATCCCATTAATATACAATATTCTTCATTACTAAAAGCTATTTCACAAATCATTCATTATATAAAGAACAATCATGTTGTTTTATAAATTAGGACTAGATTAACATTAATATATTTAGGTATATTAATATTCTTATATTTTTTCAAGTGAAAAAAAATTATAAGAAATATCTTAAAAATCACAGTGGAGAGATCTTTTACTTTTCTAATTTACAACTATTGTATAATACCTGGTGTCATTGCATGATGCTCTGATAATATGTTATCCACGATTTACATATATTACATATCACAATAATAATTTCTCTATTGATTTTTTAGAGTTATATAAGATATTTTATATCATAAGGATAATTATCTAACACTTTTTAAATTTCTCAGTCTATAACATATGAGTTTTCATATGTATGAGTAATAAACTCTTAGATATCATAGTCCTTCTCTATAATTTACCAGTTTTTCTTCAACGATTTTTATTTCATATATTAGGGTGACTTATACCATTATCCAATTTCATTATAGTTCTTTGTAGAACATATTACACATCACTAGAATGTTTCAAATTCCATAAAGGACATTATATATCACAGTCTAAATAGTAATTTTCCTTTTTTTAATGTGATTGATAATATTTATTTTATATTCCATGGATTAAATTATGTATTGTAGTTTAAATATATGAGAGCCTTATTAATGTTACTAATTCTGATAAATATATTTCCTTACACGTAATTTCCATTATTTATAGTAACTACAAATATATAATTTTTTAAATATAACTGTGTCTTACTATAATGTCATATATAAATGGATATCATAGTGTATACAATGGAAAATTTCAAACATTAATAATATATTCAAAAATTAAACAAATATATAAAATTATTAATGCAAATATGATTTGGAATTCCTTATATCATCTTTATATATTATTGATAATCATTTATTGGTATTATAAATTGAACATTGCAGTGCATCGAACTCTGATCCTTAATGCAATCTTCAATATTCTCAAATGAACGCATAATTATTTCCTTTATTGGGTATCTTAATATCTATTCATCCTCATTAATAACATATTCTTTGGACCATTAAAATTCATTTAAGATGTTATTATTCAACATATATTGAAATCATGCATATTTAAATAACTCTTATTCAAAAAAATCAACTCCATGTGAGTTTTGATTGATATATGGAAGATGCCATAGTTCTATAAATATATTTGGAATAAGAAATGAAATATGTAACATAAGAACAATAATGGTTTTGTAAAAATATTTATTATCCTGAGATATATAGATTTCATTTTCAAAATGATATTGATGTAACTTTCATAGAAAACAAACATATAACCTAATGAGATGTCATTTGCTGTTTTTGAGTATAAGAAATGAAAACATTATATGATATCTAATATGAAGCTGTTATATACTAATAAATATTTGGACATGGTTTATGTTCCTAAATTGTTAAGACACAGAGATTCCAATCATGTTTTTTATAAAGTGACCAAAATTGTTGGAGTTTTGTCTTCATATAAATTAATTATGGTGGAAAGTGGTTTTAAAAAATATCATACAGTTGAATGTGAAGAAATAATTTCCTCAAATGGATGATAAATACCATTTGGATATTTCCTATAACATTAGTTATTTTTTATCTTGAGATATATCAAATTAAAATCAAAATTATATTCCTTTGTTTAAATTTATTTATGTTTTTGTATATCGTACATATATAAGGTTTTGTAGTTCCAAATTATTCTGCTAAGGTTTGTGATCTACAACAGTCCATTTTTGGATTTAATATGTCCTCTCATAGTTGAAACATTTTTTAGTATCCAATCATAGTGTTTGAATTTATCATAAATAGTAATTATTCTTGTGTATATTATATGACTAGTGGGAGTGTGGTAGTATTTATGATTTTTTATTTGAATTCCATAGTTCTTACCAGAAATGATATCATGAAATTATATTCCACAATGATGTGGTTGTAAGATTTATTCTCAATTGAAGTCATGGTTAATGTATCCTACATAAAAGTTTTTAAGATATGTAGACATATTTCAAATTGGATCCATTAAATAAGATAAAGAACATGTATATATAAAGTATTAAAGATGTATAGTATGTAGGCCTACAAGAAGTGGTCTTGAAAAGTGTTGCATGTAAAAAATCATAAAATGATTCAAAATCCTTCTAATTAATATTTAATTAGAAATTTTATTCCTTATAAATTACTGATATGAACTATCATGTGTTCCATGTTGTGTACTTCACCCTATTTCACTTGGGGTATCATTATAATGGGTATATAAAAATTCAATACTCGTGATAGTCATTAGATTTATATAAAAAAATACTTAAGTACTTAAGATGTACTCATATGTTCTATATCATTGGATAAAATTAATTACTAATTTTTAGGGGTTAAAATAATTCTCAATTTTCATATGATAAGGAAATATGAGATCTCTATCATATTTTCTGTTTTCATCAAAATAGATGATCCCTTTTTTATAAATTTTCCAAGTAAAACACTATAGTGAACATGAAAATAGATGAAGGTAATATAAATGAATATGATGTTGTGAATCAATGTATTTGAATAAATAACAATATATCTAATAATTGGGTGATTTAATGAATTAATGGATAAATGATGTTTTACTATAAAAATAGTGATATTTTCCATTCGGAAGAACCCTGGTCTCAACAAAATTCTTGACACATCCTTCGCATATACTATAACATTAAATAGCTCTTTGCGATGGAGGATGTAATGATCGATTGGGTGTCAATATATTAAATTTAATTATATTAATTAATAAAACCATTTTCATAAAAACATTGTAGGTTCATGATTCATCAATTTTTATTAGATATATGATATATTGAATGTAACTGTGGTAAAATATGTCATGGTTTTTTTGATAATGGTGATCTTAGTTTATCATTCATTCACCTTTTATAAAACTATATTACATGAATAATATAATATCGCCTACATCTATGAAATTTATTATTCCTGAATTGATAATCATCAAATGTATTAATGGATTTCATGATATATTATGATATTTATGATTAGAATCTCATAATTGATTTAAACTATAGAATATATTATACAATGATTAGGCTCATGTGGTAATAATTTGAGTATTACTGTCTAGAAAGACCCACAAAAGTCTACAATATAGAATTTACAAAATTAATTGATCTACATAGGGGTGTATTCATATTATGAATCCCCTTTTTGTGAAAATGGTGAGATACTTGACATGAGAACCTTTGTAGTTTGAGAAATTTGTTATGCATGTATTGAGTCTTAGCTACTCCAGGGGTGGTTTGGTAAATTTCTGATCATGTTGATGGTTATAGATCAAGTATGATGGGATTCTATACATTTATAATGAGAAAAAAATACATGATCCCAATATTTATTTTTGTGATAAGATTCATGTTCATTCTTAGTTATGTGACATGTGATGTGCTCAACTATAAAGATGAATTACAGGTGATGTTTTTAATCAAATTGGTATGTTTATTTTGGAGAATGATTAATAAATTTGACATCCTATAAAATTTAGTAATGTTAAATATCTATTGGTCACTTTATATCATGTAAAAATTGATTGTACCAGTATATATATGATTTGTATGATATATATTTTTATGTAAATGTTCTCATAGAGAAATGACTATGTTTGATTAAGATCACACCTGACACATATGTGTCATGGGTAGAACATAGTTTCTAATATAATATTATGCATACATGATTCTAATTAAAACAATATTTTATATTTTTTTCAACAAAACAATGACCCATTGGTTCACATATTTAGTCCTTAAGATAATTTACACATTTCAGAAAAATTGTTCATTTAAGAATGATGTGTATATGATAAAACATATCTAAAAGAGTATAGATTGATTTAAAAAGTGTTGTGTTTTTTTATAAATTAATTATTTTATTTTATCATATGTGATAAATTGCTTCAATTTTATTAAAAAAGATATATAATATTGTATTATATACATGAGTCATATCATGGGATATAAATATGACACATGATGTGGATATGGGTTTATGATATCGAGTTCTTGGTCATTTTATAGACACGTCCTTGTCTACCACTTTATTTATCATTGATTATGAATCAAAAGATAATTCATTTATTTGTTATTAATACATTTGGATTATTAAAATATTATATTCTCATAAAAACCTAAATGGCATGTATTATGGAAAACATATGTTAGCTCCCATGTGATGGAAGGAAACCCTCGACTCCATTTGTTAAATGATATGATCATATATATGGAATGGGATCCCCCAATTTTCTAGGTGGGACTATTATAATCCATCATGATCAATTGGGATACAATATTCTATATTTGAGGTATTGATGTTTGTACTTAAAAGTTCTTCATTGAATGTGGATTTGAATATGATAGATTATACAGCTTTATAGGTCTCTTCCACTACATTGATTATAGGATGATCCTACAAACTGAATTACGTTTAATAATTACAAACACCTTTAACATGATCAATATAACATGGATGTAAATATACACATCTAATCAGCAGTAAAAAAATAATAGTATGTTTTGACTCAAGGATACATGAATAAAATACACATCCTAGTGAAAAATTATGGATTCACTATAACATAGAGAGTGATTAAGAATGATAGTATAGCCCCAAATGAGTCCCAGGAAATTTCATAACTAATAGTTATAAAATATGAGTGCAAATCCAATCATGAAACTATTTGGGGTATAAATTAAATACATAGAATATTGTTATCTTGTTAATGAAATCCCTATGTTTGGAAAAATAATTAAATAATTAATTTATGAATCATTCCAAAAAATGAATAAATAATGGAATAGTAACTAACTAAGGAATGCTAATAATAAACCCAAAAAGGATAAGGATTAGTCATATGTAATATATCAAAATCCATAAAAAAGATTTCAATATTTAATCGAAATATATCTCCTTATTTTTATTCATTTTATAATGAATCATTCATTAAATTTGATATTTTATAAAGAAATGTACAAAAATTAATGTTTTTTTCATCCAAATTACGACATCAATACAGAATGAATATTATTAAAATTCATTTTTTAAAAATATGGTTTGTTTTAAAAGAAAATTGATTACCTGACCATATATTAATGTCTTCAAAAATTCCACTATATTAATTAATTATTTAAAAAACAAAATACTACATAAAAGTTTATAAATAAAATTAAAGTATTTATAAATTAAATTTTATATTAGAGTTTTTTTAATACAAATACAATTAACAAAATAAGTATGAATCATATTATTAAATTTATATTGAAATATATAAATAATATCTTACTCAATTAAATATCAAATAAACCTATCTTATAACCTATTAATCATTTAAAAAATATAATTCATAGAAAAATTAGTGAAAATTTTACTATTAAATAAAATTAATATCGTATAACATGGATCAGTGTGAGATATCCAAGAGAGAGGGGATGAATCTGAGGTCCCTTTTTATTTTGACAAATTTCATATTTTTTCAGGACAACCTCTATGGATGGTTAATTCCACAATATAATCATATTATTATTTTCATATATCATAGTATCATATAACACAAGAGTATATTTATACTTGATCAAATATTCTTCTAGTTCTCATTTTTTTTCATGTATTACACAGACTCATATTACGTTTTCTGATTTATATTCCAACACAAGCATAATAGATCTCATTTTCACATGTACACATATTCACATATCTTTACAGCTTTTTGGACTTGCTCAAATATTTTATATTTCCTACATATGAATAGTTTCTTTTGTGTATGAATTCTTGTGAAATTTTTTGAGATATTGTTGGTCTCATAAAAATGTCTTACTTTATGGAACAAAATTCATTAATAACACATTATTCATGAATGATATTGTATAAATTCAATTTCAATTATTCATGAAATATCACCTATCAAACGAATACATCATGCTTTCAGGATACATTTCATAGCCCCCATATATTTTTAAACCATATAACATTACCATTAAATTTTCTTAATTATTTTTATGTGATTCTAAAGGTATTTTATAAATGTCAGATACATTCTAATGAGTATATGACATTATATACATAATTAATCATGCATGAACTATCATAATAGAACTAACCGTAATGGGTTATTAATAATGAAAATAGGTGTGTGATATGTCTCTTCATCTTAGTGTAATGTGAATACTCATTTTATTCATCTATCTTTCATAAAATAGTTTGTGTTACACAACTCAATGTATACTCCACATAATAGATTTTCCAACTCTCTCAAATATGAAAACCCTTATTCATTGGAACATTTTCATCATTAATGAATAGTTTATATTGGAAATGATCTTTACTTTATAATCTCATGTGAATGGTATATTGGTTACTACAATAAATGATTGAGTGTGATATTCAAATATACAGATTTTAGAGCATATACATCAACATGTTCATGTTATGTTTGCTATTCTTATTCATGAGAGATGAAATTTTCATTGAACCATATTCACCACACATAGCGGAAGCATGGATAAGCTCCATTTCACTATGAAAATAAGAGATCTAAAAAAAGAAACATAGATGAAAGAAACCTGCATCCTTATGTGTGTTAGTATTTAGGTAAATCACAAGCACCTTTTCACCACCTAAGACACTAATAAATCAGTCATATTAAGGATCACTATAATTCTCCCACAAAATCATTCATTTGAATAATATTAAAAATCAACTTAAATTTTTAGCATTTTTTAAAATATTATGATTTTCAAAATCATGGTTTATTTATTTGATATTTTTCCTCATATGTGAATGATTATTCTCATATGTTCCTCCTTTAAATATTATAATCATTGAATAAATTTAATTATCTTGATTTCCTCACGTATCTTAATATCATCATCAGTTAATAACATCTTCTTAGAAATATTGATTTCATGAGTATAATAGAAACCATACATGAATATTAGAATAATTTTCTATAATTATAAATTCATAGAATTCATATATTCATGATCTAGAATGTTTGATTCAAGAAATTAAGTTCATATATAATTTAGATAACAACTCAAGCATTGGGTTGATGAAGATGACAGATCGTCTTGATTAGATGGATCAGAAATATTTGATCGGAAATTCCATGTTTTTTTCATATATTTTTATTGAAGATTAATAATAATTACTCTAATGATATTCTACATCATTTATCAATATGTTTGAGTTCTTATTAACATGGAAATGTATCCTAAATAATCATATGTTCTGAGAGGTATGGGGTTTTCTTCTAGATCCACATCACCCACACACACCCACCCACACATATTCATGTCATAACATTGTGTAGTGGAACAATAACCGCCATGAAAACAAATGTTCATTCCAATGAGCCTCCATATGTGAACCCACCAACTTTTGTAGCCCATTCACCCATATAAAAATTCAAGGTACATAGATAGACTCTCCATTGTAACTGTGCATGTTCCAACAATACGGTATATTAATATTGAAAATATGGATTGTGTGGTTGGAAAATTTTTAAAAATTGGCGAGATAAAAATAAAAATAAATAAATAAATATATATATATATATTATAATACCAATCCAAAATCATGATCAAATAAAAAACACTTAAATCTCATCAATTCTCCAAAAATCATCACAAAAATTAACAGTTTTCAGGTTGTTCATTAAATTATTATCAGTATGTTGTAAATAATTAGTCATGTCATCTACCTTATTGACACATGCATTTGAAATTATTATCAGTTAAATAATCATCTAAAATTATTAAAGGAATTTTATTATTATATGCTTACTTACAAATACCTCCACTCCACTTCTTGTAATCTATAATACAGATTGACCATTTATTGATGAAAATGAAATTATAGTCCTATGGGGTCAATAAAAGTAGCCATGTTCTTGTTCCATTACCCCAAATAATAGAAAAAATATAAATGTTGGATTTACATTAATACTATTTGTATGTGTAAATGTCTATCGAATAATTTAACTTATAAGAAAGTCATATTTTATCTATAAAAATAAACAAATTCACTGATCTGATTCATGTCCATGAAATAAAAAAATGTAAACTAAAAAATCATACTCAATATCATTTAAGTATATCAAGAATATAACAAAAAATAAACTAATGTGTTCTAAAATTCATTTGATAATATATTTAATCTGAAAAATATAACCACCATGACCACGGTTTCCCAGAGTTGATGCCTTGCATTATTACATTGTAAAAAGATAGAGTGAATCACATCCCAAAGGATTAAATAGATTAATAATTTTGAAAACTAGATTCAACCTTGAATATTACATTGAATTTGAAAACAGGAAATACAATATAGAAATTACTTTTAATATACCAAATCCTATATGTTAACCTTGTATAACAATCATAATGATCATCTTGGAAACCTTGGGAGGAATAAAATATAACAATGAAGTGAGATCAAATGCCCAGTAAGGTTATATATACAATGAAAGCTATAATAAATAATAAAAAATAAGTATGGAAAGTAATATAACTATAAAACCTTCTTTTTATCCAATAACATTATTATAATATGGTTTTAAGAAAAGATGATCAAATAATTCCATGCAAATAATTATATGAGCTATAAAACATAAACATAGATATTATAATAATCAAATAATCACTTAAAAATAAAAATCTATTCTTATAATGATGTAATTCATAATTTTAGATATATGAAACATACTATCAAGGCTTCCTTCCAAGAATATAACATCATCAAGGCAATATGCCAAAAATATTATAAATGGTAAAGGTAATTCCAAAACAAAGTCTTGTTTGTCTCATGAGACCTACCGATGCATTGAGGAGATATATTGGGTAGCACACATCACTTTAGAATCCCAATAAATTCCTCATACAAAAGGGGTGATACATAATAAATATAATCATTTCTATTGAAACTATAATAAAAAATGTAAATAATATTCCTCATTTAGTTTACATAATCACAAACCATCAATTATAATATTGTGAATTATATCAAAATAGTACAACCTAATCAATAACTATTTAATGAAATATGGAAGGTGGTAATGTAATAGATCAACCATAATGAATCACATGATTAAACAAATTATTTCAACATTAAATATAATATTTTGTTAATATAATTGAAAATATATTGAGGAAATTACCTCTTTATTGTGATAATCAATTAATTTATAAAACACTATGTAATTATAAAAGAAAATATTTTCCCTGAAAATATCTATATAAAATTATAATGGAATATTAAAAATATTACAGTTATATCTGATCATGAAATCATGTTCATTCCATATATTTAAAAAAAGTTTTTTAAAAAAATTACATTAAAATTGGATTTATAAAAGAGTTTCTCAGAAATACATCATATCATTGAAGTGAGAGTTAATCAAATGAATCGATTATATTTATTTTATATATATCCACATAAAAAATTTTATAACCAATTTTTTTTTCTATCCTAATTTTATCACGCCATAATCAAGAAGTATAAATTTAACCCAATGAATTGAAATTGAGTTAGGAAATCACTTACCAAATTATAATTAGTTGAATCGAATGTCCCATGAAATTAATATTTTTCAAATAAAAAAATTAATATCATGAATTTATCTCAACTCGTGATATGATATATCAATGATTAGTATATACAATACACACATGGAATAAGTGGTAAAAGGTCATATATCTCACAGAAGTAATAATGAGAAGATAAAACACTTACCTTATGCGTCCCTTTAGTGTATAATTTTTTTACCAAATGTATAATGGTTTTAGAAATGTTATAAATTTATTAAAGAACTATATTTTCATTTTTATTAGCATATATGATCCTTTTTTAATATCTTACCACTCTTTCATTAATAATGTTTCATTATTTTCAATTTTTTGGGTGACTTCGTTCCGTGGTACCATGGTCAGTTCATTTGCATATAATTATGGATATTCAGATAAATTGGAGATAAAACAACATAAGATAAATAAAATATTATTAATTCACTTAAATAAGTTTAAATGTCCTTATTTATAATTTTTATTTAATATATTTGGATTCTTTATTTGATTAATCATTAATGAGAAATGTTTAGTATATTTTTGGCGGGTAATACAATCATTACAAACTAGTTTCATTTTATATAATATTATGTCTATATATTATTTTAAAAATATGAAACAAGTTATTATATACTTATTTAAATATTAGTTAGCTTTAATAATTTTTTTATGACCATCCCTGAAGGTGGTAATGGAAAAAAAATCTTTATTCCCGAAGGTGATTAACTGGTGTGATCTAGACAATAGTTTCATTTCATTGAATAAAATGATGTAATAAAATTGGTTGATATAAGATAATAAATTAGAAAAAACATTCAAGTATATATATTACCTCGAAATTATCATGCCATAATGGAGGAATTATGTGAGGATAAATTGGAATTAGAAAATAAATTAAAAGATTAGGGTTGATAAAATTACATCTTAAATAGCACTACATTGAAGGACCGCGTGAGCACCATGCATTTAGTCTTTTCTGATAAAAAATTATCATTGATTTTGTTATAATATAGATTATATGGTTTTGAAGATATTTGATAATATCCATGTATTTTTCAGATAAATTGGGTGGTGAGGGGTGGTATTTATAGTTGATGCGATGTTGTTTTGGGAGATTAAATAATGATTATTTTATATTTAAAGTAAGCCATATTGAGGTGATATAAATTTAAAAAAATTAGGATTATAATTACAGATGTAAAGTCTTGTTTGGGTCTACAAAAGGAACAATAAACCATTAAATTTTTTATTTTATAGTTATTTTAATTCATTACCTTTTAAAATTAATATTTATGATTATGCCACTTATACCATAGGAAATCAATCTTTTTACCACATTACTTTTTTATGAAATAAATATAACATGACCATAGAACCTAATTTTTAAATTATTATTTTTAATCAATTTTACCCAATTTAATTCATATAATTGGAAAACATATATTTAACATTAATCCCATAGACGAGATGATATGGTGGGTGTATAAAGTAAAAATGTTAAAAAAATATAAGGAGTTTATATATATAAATTCGAAAAAAACATGATTATTATGACCAAAATTGGATTAAAATATTTATAGTTAATATAATTTTACATTACATCCAATTGAAATTAATATTTATCCTTATAAATTATTTAGATGTAAATTTACTTTTAAACTAAATTTCCATATTTTTTACTTTTCATCAAAAAGTGAAACTTATAATCAAAATAAAAAAAAAATCAAACTAAGATAATATTTATATTACTATTTAAAAAAAGAATATATTTTTTCAAAATTATATATATTAATGTTTCTACATTAATTTTGATAATATGTGATCCATTAAAAGGTAGAGATATTTCCTTTAAAAACAATATTTTTCCTTAATAAACATGATTTATTTCTCATCTTTAGATCATTAAAATTATTATATGAATTAAAAAATAGTTTTTTTGATATAAAATACACAAATTGCATTAATAAATTTCACTAATAATGATTAATTAAATTTGTTAATATAATATTTCATTATGGAAAAAACATCCTTTATATCTGATTGGTTTTTATTTTCATTCTAATTAATTTCTAACAAATTAATTCAATTTAGGAACATATGTAAATGATATTTTAATAATATTGATATTCTCATGTAATAACCCCATTATAATATCTTGGTGAAAACATTCAATATTAAAAAATAATATTTTATCATTTTTAAACTTGGTGTTCTATAAAATGTAAACAATCTTAGTGATTAATATTAATACGATTAATACCATAAATTATCAAGTTGTTACATTCCCCCTCCAATAACAAATTGCATCATCCCAATTTAGAATTTATCTTTTAAAATAAATTGTATACACTTTATTATTCTTTTTTTGGGAACCCGACATCATAAATAATGTTACTAAACATCCACATTATATGATAGAATAGGAAATGTGAAGGTCAACACAAAATTAGGCTTTCTATTGGGATAACATTAGTAGGAAGTGAAAACCGACATATGTAAGTTAAATATAAACCTATTGTCCTCATAGAGAGTAGTAGGAATCATAGTCATTATAATGTAACCATCATAAATATTAAAATTTGGTATTGGTTAAACAGCCATTTATTTATACATAATAAAAGTAAATAATTAACATGTTTGTTATAGAATAATTTTACTAGGGTTGGGGGTTTATTTTAATAATATAAAATGTTCCACTAAATCCATTCCGTATTTTTTTAACCTTAAGAATCACCCAAAATAAATATTCCCAAATTATAAATCAAAAAAATAATAAATGATAATAAATCTAAAAAATATAATTAACATTAGATTTCCCAAAAACACAATGTATCTTTTATTTTCACATTTCAAGTATATGAATAACTTAATCACCATACTAATTAAATGAATAATATCTTGCTTAAAATGATTAAAAAGTATGTAATTTAGTACAATACTAATATATTTTAGGATTCGTATAGAAATAATGACATTGTAAAAATAATTTTACAACCTAATTCATGAATCAAAAACCCCAAATACTTAAATTATTCAAATATAACTATAGTAACCTCATAATCTTGACCTTGATCCAATTTTTAGGTATATTCCCTTAATTCTTAGGAAATTTATTTTTATAGAACACCATATATAGACAATGGAAGCATTGAACATTTGATAAATATTTCATTTCCTTAAAATGATGATCATTAAGACCATTTTACCCATACGTGAAAAAAAGTCCTTTTTCATTTTAAGCACGTACAAAGGCGTGTTCAGCCGTAAGTTTCATATGCATGAAAATATACTTTTCCCTTCTCCCCTATATATCTATTTCATTTATTTTATCTTCTTATCATGGTAATTTATTATTTCTTAATATGTTAATAAATCTTTCTATTCCTTTATAACACATGATATTATATCCACATATAACGAGAATGATTGGAAGACTAGTTACCTTAGAAGAATTAGGTTATAAACATATAATAAATGATCAATATTGATCTATTAATTAAAAATATAGTATAGAGCATGATTTAATAATCATATAAAATATAATTCGTACATAGAAACATTACCATCCTCATTCCCCCTTCGACTAAATAATTTTTATTCCATGTCTTCTTATTGCTCGAATGGAATATAGTTTTTTATAGGATTCTCTTAAAATACATAGATTCCATGTTTTCTTTTTCCAACTAAACCTTAGTGATTAGAAGTAATGGAAAATATTGTTCAAAATCCCCTAATATATGATAGACCACCATTATAAATTTGACACATTCATTAATTCCTAATTTGATTAATATTTCTTTTATGGAACATATCCATTTCTCAACTGCAACTAGATTTATAGTTCAAGTGAATTATGGAGGTTGTTGTCTCATGAAACGGTGTAACACTGGTACATCACATTTTGGATCATAAAACTCCATATGTGTAATATTTTTGCCTAACACGTGTCAGCAGTCATAATAAAGTTATAATTTTTTAACTCTTATTGTATCTCCATCTCCAGCCGCATCTCAAGCTCCAGCTTCATTATATTTCCCAAGAGGCACATCTTTATTTGGAGAACATGTGCTGATATGTTTCCCATATATTATACTATGAACCATTTCTATATAATGGAATAATCTATTTTAGATCATGAAAATATTAATCCTAATGTATAATCATAAATATTTTGAAATAAAAATCATAAAATGAAAATTTAATGTGTAGCTGATCGAATAATTATAAATATTATTTCCTTGAGATGTTCTTCTATAATTATACTCAATGTATAAAAGAAATTTGTGATTGATATTTTTTTATAAAATCTAGTTACCAAGGATTATAATAAACATTCCTAAATATAAAATATAATGACCCTGACTCGGGTAGCCTGGAATTAGTGCATTACTTTATTAGATTAACATAAGATAAATGTAATCACATCCTAATAGACCGAATAGTTTAGTAGTTTTGGAGAACTAGTTATATACTTTACTCGTACATTAAATTTGTGAAAATTAAATAAACAATATTATTCCCATTGAATACATCACTAATCCACTACCTTAACCATTCAGGTCAATCATAAGTAACTTCATGGGAGTGTGTGGAAGAATAAATCATAGTAAAGGGGTGAGATAAAATGATCATTAATGGTATGTATATAGTAGAATCTGTCATCTATTAGAAATAAATTTTAGGGAAGGATAAATAACTACAATACCTTACATTTAATCAATAAAATGAGTAGGATATTACTAGAACACTATACGAACAAATAATGCCTTATGAACAATCACATGAACTAGAAAACATTATGATTGATATTATTTTAACCAAATAATCACATGGAATTCAATAACTGATCCCATAATGAAGGAATTCATAACTGAGGAAATATGAAAAATACTATCAATTCTTTAATCCATGAATATATTTTTATTAATACATGATGCCAAGAATCAAATAAATTGAAAAGGTCATGCAAAACACCCATTTTAGTTTTTCTCCGGAGACCTATCAACGCATATAGGGTTTATAGTGGGACCGTAAGCCCAATAAATTCCATATATTAAATGGTTTAATAAATTCAACATATAAATATTTATTGAAACTTGCATTAAAATATAAATAACATTCCCCATTAAGTGAACATAATCAAAAACCATCCCAAGTAATATGGTGAATGGGAAATATATAATACAAAATAATGAATGAAAATTTAATAAAATATAAAATATTTTATCACAAGTTATCATCAGTAATGAAGAACATTTTTAAATAGAGGATTCCAATATATTTAAATTTTTTTATTAAGATCGTTGAGAAATTTATCAGTAAAATACCCTTTTTAACTTTGAAAAACACTTATTTTTAAAACATTGTGAAATTACAAATGAAAATATTTTCTTTGAAAATAAAAAATACAACATTTAATGTAATCCTCAAAACATTATAGTCATGTGAATGATGGAAATTATATTCATTCCATATAGATAATAAAACATTATTTTTTAAAAAAGTAAAATTAAAAGAGAATTTTTAGAAAAAAATTTATTAAAAATATAACATCATTGAGTTGAACATTAATAAAATAAATCATTTTATGTTTATTCTCTCTAAATCCACATAATTCAAGTGAAAATATAAAATAAGATAACCTAAATTAATTTCTCACAAAATTGTATCACGACATAATCAAGATGTCTACGTTTAACCTAATAAATAGAAATTTCATTAATAAATCAATTACCACATTGTAATCAGTCGAATTTTATGTGCATAAAAGTAATAATTATAAAATGGAATATTTAATATCATTAAGAAATCATTGATTAATGATATTATATTTCAATTTGTAGTACATACACCGCAATCAAGGAATTAGTGGTCAATAAGGCATATGTAACAGATAAGTAAAAGTGAGATGAGAAAACCCTTACCACACACCGCTCTTTAGTGTATCATTCATTTAACTCTTGTATAATGGTTTGAAGAATGTTATTAATTAATTATATAATAATATTCATAATTATAATACCTCATATGATACTTATATAACATATTAAAACCTTTTAATTGATATTATTTTATTGTGGGGTCCCATTTATAATTATTCTATTCTATATGAGGTTGATTAATTTGATAAAATTCTATTTACAAATGTTTTGTTTTTTGTGGTTTTTTCGAACATCACAAAATAGTTTCTATTTATTTAATATTATTTCAATCGATTAGTTATATAACTTGAAATATGTTTAATATACTTTTTATAATAGTATTTATCCATAATAATAGTTTTATGACCAGTAATGAAGGTAGTAATGAAAAACAAGAAAAATCATTATTCATAGAGGTGATTAATCTAATTGATTTGTAAAATAGTTTCATTTAATTGAATAAGAGTACATAATAAAAGGGATAGATATAAGAAATTCCATTAAAAATATAAAATCACAGTATGTAAATTATTCTAGGTTTATGATTCCAATATGTATGAAGGAGTTGAGGAAAAGGAAAAAAAAAGAAACTAAATTAAGAGAGGTTCTTTGAGAAAATTACCTCTCAAATATAACATCCTTGAAGGACCACTTGAGCACTTAGATTAAGTATTTTGGTTATAAATAATCACATGGAAGTGGAAAAGTGTATATGAGATGAATGGGTATTCATTTTATGATATTCATTTATTGTGAGAAGAAATGGGGTGGTGAGTAGTAGTATTTATACTCGAGGTGTCATGAACTCACCTGAGTCAACCCTGAACCGGTCACCCAGGCCAGCCCGCAAAAATTCCCAATAAGCGTTCCCGATCCAAATTTGATGGAGAAAAGAACAAGAGAATCAAAAGAGTAAAAAGGGAATGATTTCACCCAAATGTAAACAATCAAACAAACAATGGAATGAAATGGACAACCCAAAAAAACATTCACATTAAAATTAAACCAAACAATATTTGTATAAGAATATAAAGGTGAAAGTAAACCAACAACTAAACTGGCCAAACCTGATAACCAACTACCTCCATGTCACCCCTTTGGTCACTTTACCACACAATGATCACACATCTCCCAAGGAGATCGAACTCAAGTTAAAAATTTCACAAGGGTTAAAAACATAATAAGATTATAGGCATTAGTAATAAAACACAGTTAGTTAGACTGATATTCTTTTCCCAATTCATATCCTTTAACCAAAAAAACATGAATTTCACGTTTTAAATAAAATATATATAGGTATGTTTTCCAAATGAGGTTACATTCTATAAAAAAATTACCATAAAAAACATGCTTGTTTTATAAACAATATTTCCAGTAACAATTTTCAATTAGGTGAAATGTCAAGATGAAAATAGTTTTCAAGGTGTATGAATTAAAGAATTTAAAATTTCAAATAAATTACACAAACTACTAAATTTACCATCCAAACACTCTGTATGTCGATGGTGAGTACTAAATATCCAATGAGCAAAGGTCACAAGAACACCCCTAGGCACTAGTTAGTTGTGAGCCCCAGGTACCTCATATCCCGGTGAAAGTAAAAATAATAAAAATAAATTCATGGGAAGATGATACTCTATTAGGGAGAATTACCATAAGCTATTGGTCCCCAAACTAAAGAAACCATCATATTTTAGTTATTGTTTTCATCATCAATATTTCTACATGAAACATGGGCAAACCCCCGTATGATCACTGTCATACTAGTACATTTCTGCCCACCTAGATACCCGGATTTCCGTTTAGTTATCAATAATGTCACACATATTTTCATATATATTTTTAGCATCAAAATTACATTACTAATCCATAAACACAAATGCATCTTGAAAACATGATTCACATTTCTATCACCAATCAATAAACCAATAAAATGATTCGTAAAACAATTTCAAGGAGTATAACGAGGACTAGCACATTAAATCTATTGAAAATGCTCTTTTAAAGCCAAAATACAATATATAACATAACTAACCATATTTTTAATCCACAAAACTAATTAATAAATCTATTTTTTGGACCATAAAATGGATCCCAAAGATCGAATATGAAATACTCATTGAAACCATTATTTCAATAAAAATGCCAAATGGGACTTTAAGCCTTTATAAAAATTAACATTTGAAAAAGATATGAATTTAACTTTTATTTAATAGGTGTATACAGACTATTTAAATTAGAATACCACATTAATAAATTCGTTAAAACACATAGGTTACATATTCAAAAGACATCCATTTTCATTAGGATGTGAAACATGCTATTTTCCAGTAACTCAGTCCAAAACATGTTGTAAATGAATGCCCATTTGTTTGTAAAACCAAATACAAATTATAAAATCCATATAGGGAAACAAAAAAATTTATAATTATTACAATTCATTTATAAATCCAAAAAACAAACTTTTTAAATCACACTTAACATATAAAAGCTAACCGGGTAATTTATGGAACCCATGACACGACCTTTTAAACAAAAAAAATTTATTTTAAGCCCTTGAAAAGAAATAAAACACCAATTGGATGCCATATTTTTTTATGATACTAATTTTTCTTTAAAAATACCATAAAACAGGTTCTAATCCTCAGAAAATAGTTTCAAAAGATAGCGAAAAATTTAAACAAACACTTGGTGTGCACTTTTATGACAAAACAACACCACCTTTCCCAAAAAATGGTTAAACAACCTTTTGAACACCAATAAAATTATCCAAAGGAATGAAAAAAATAATAAACAAATATATCAGATTCTAACAATAATAAAATCATAAAACAAAAATGATAAAGTCATGTTCAAGGGATATCCTTCCTCAAATCCATAAAGTAATGGAAATGAACACCCAATATCAACATCTGAGGTTTTATAAACCCTAAACCCATGTTGACCAACCATAAACAAACAAAACCCCCATCCCAAATCATGGGATAATATAAATCTTGGTCAATCATGACTATAAAAGAATATAAAACCATGAACTAATGAAAGGAGGAATAAGATGGAGGAGAAATGCGAATATATATCACTTTGGACACCATAAAAATATTTTTATTCCCTTATATATACACCCATAGAGGAAAGGGAATGGATTTAAAATCCTTGGAGAGTATCCTATGGTATGAAATATATAGGGAAATAATATTTGTGGTAGAAAGATACCAAATTTAATGATTTATTAATGAGACAAAATACCTTTGGAAAATAAGGGAATGTTGAGAACCATTGAAAATATTTTCCCTAATCCACAAAAATATTATCTTCTAAGAGATAAAATGGAACCTGGGGGTGAGCCTAGTGTTATTGGCCTCTAGTGGGAGGTGGAATCGTCAAACATTAGAAAGAAAAGAACCTAGTTGTTAGGACTTCTACCAATGAACCCAACAATCAATGTAACCAAACAGAACATGAAAATACCAAAGATTCTAGTGGATTATGGAATGGAATCCACACCATTAAGAAACAACTAGCACTAGATAAGTTCTTAAAAGGAAAAATCAACAGGTCTGTGGTGGGTCTCCCCACCATTAGATCCCAACTCATAATTAACAAACATGAATTCAATATTAACTAGAACTGGGCCTCACTTACACAAGTCCACCAAAAATCACCCAAAAGAACCTACCAACCCATGTTAATAAGTTTATAACATGAACATGTAAACGACCCACTCTAGAAAGGATTATACAAGAAGTAGGCCTTCACATTTAGCACAAACCAGAACCCCCACCACTTGCGGCAGGGAGGGAAGGGGACCCAAACATTGGGCCAGTAAAACCACAAAATAAATGGATGAACCACTGAACACCCTCCATATATCAACAGGTAATACAAAGACCACACCTAATTTGCATTGGTAGTATACAAATGGACATTGATAAGAAACCTACATCTATGAAAGAAAAATCATAGACACTATGCGAGGGGTAAGTCCATCATGGTCATTGAGATAAGAGGAAATTCACAGTGATGAGGAATAAAAATAGAATAGAAACTTCCATACTAAAACGATTGTGGAAGGAGCCTAGTCGATCACTCCACACCTCTGGCGATATCCTGACTGCATGGAAATCTTCACTCTGAGGCCTATGGTTAGAGCCATGATTCTTGAAGCATCTACTGCACCACAATTAGGTTCTAAAGAACACACCACTCAAAAAAATCACTTTCATGAAAAACACCATCATCTAAATAGGAACTCATAGATACACGTCAAAATTCACTCTGAGTCCAAAAAAGGAGCATAATGGACTAGGAATACAGCGAAACACATCAACAATACCAAACACAATTGTTATGTCCAAAAGAAATATAACGCCCTGAAATCACTTTAAATCTATCCCAAATAGCTATGTATTACAACAAATGGGTTGAGGCATCATCTAAAGAGGTGGATTTAACATTTTAAATGAATCCCTAGGTTGATAAAAAGGAATGATTTCCAACATAGAACTATCCATAGACACATCACAACGTCCAATACATCTTTAGAAACCCCTTAAAAATTACTCCAAAATCTAGCCACTAACAAGATCTCATCTCAAGACACAACAATATTATGACGTACAGATCACAAGGAATTCTACTGAATAAAAAACTCATCCAAGACCTATAAAAAACTAGCCAAATAACCATCTGTTTATAATAAAATTCAACTACTTTTTAGCTCAAATAATTTAAAAAAAAACTGACTTGGTGGGTTTCCACATTCACCAATGTTATTTTATCATGTCTCGCCCACATGCACGTTTTTATGCCACCCAAGCCACCCAACCACCAGGCCATATGGTCCATCCTTCTAGATATCAATAAAACCATGAATGTGTGCACCCATTAAAACACCAAATGATAAAACAAAACAACATCATTCCAAAAATAATGTACCTTCAAAAAGAACACTAACCACCACAGAAAAACCCATTTCAGATTTCAAAAAACAAACCACAATTCATCAAGAACCATTGGCTTAAAAACTTACTCTTTTTTATTTTTAAAAACTTTCAAAACAACCATGCTACTCCAAACACCCCCTTAAAATTTTCTAAAATTCAGAAAGGTATATTTTTATAATCTGATGAACATTGAGACCAATACCCTTTCTATGAAAACACCAACTGCTCAAAACTAATTTCCAAAACCAATTCACCAGAATCAAAAACATTTCAACATCCCAAAACAACCAATCTAAAAAAATATTTAGAACCAACTTAAAATGATTCACACTTTCAAAACATTTTGTTCCAACAAACCACATGTTTAGATTATGGATAATCCAATCCCATTAAATCATTTCAACTTACTCCTATTTTTTTCACAAAAACACAACCTTGCAAAAGAATTATTATATATATATTTGGAAAACCCCATTATCCACTATTAATAATCCAATCATTCCTTTAAAACCCATTTCCAAAATTCACACCCAAGGATATTCAAAAAAAACATCAGAATTCAAGAATGGTCTTAAAGAGCTAAAAAAGGGAACTAGTGTCGGTGGGTGACTTGACCATATGGTTTGCGGCCGTATGTCAAAAACAAACCCAACACGAAGAGACTTATTAGAACCATTCCTCAACTCCACATGGAATTATAGTCCCTGTAAGCTCACATAGGCCATTATTTAGACACCCCTTATCATATCCAAACACCAAACAATCATAAAGAACAAAGGACACTAATAAAACTGAACTTCCTGTGGAAGCCTGTGGATCAGAACGAGAAAGTGTTCGTGAATCCATTCCCAAACATACCCCTAAAGTATCCAAAATACTACTCCATCTATATTTAAATGTCCCAAATAACAAGGGCACTCAAAAAATAATGGTCTACTAAGATCTTACCTCCTCTAATATCATTTTTGTCCTGAACCAGCCTGAGTCGACCCTGAACTGGTCAACCTGGCCAGCCCGCGACATGTCCCGAGAGGCATTCCCAATCCTCTCGGGATCACAACAACCAAAAATGGAATCAATAGAGTAAAAAATAGAATGATTTAAACAAAATATAAACAATAAAACAAACATCAGAAAGAAATGGACAACCAAAAAGAAACATTCACATAAAAAATGAACCGAACATTATTTGCACAAGAAGCTAAAGGTAAAACTAATTCAACAACTCAACTGACCAAAACTGACAACAAAATAACTCCGCATGACCCATCTTGTCACTTTCCAATAAAATTATCACACATTTCTCAATGAAATCAAAATCAAGATGAAACCAACAGAAGTGTTAAAAACAGAAGAAGACTATAAGCGTCAGTATTAAAACTAAGTAGGTCAGCCCCATATTCTATTCCCAAAAAACATCCTTTAGAATAAAAGAAACATAAATTTCATGTTTTGAATATAAGATATAAATTTATGTCTTCTAAATGAGGTCACATTCTATAAAAAAATTTCCCATAAAAAACATGCATGTTTTATTAATAAGAATTCTCGTACCAAATTCCGAAGAGGTGCAACATCAAAATGAAAATATTTTTCAAGAGGGATGCGTAATGAATATATAATTTTAAATAAATAAAAAACACTATTGAATTTAACATACAAACATGCCATATACTGATGTTGAGAACAAAATAGCCAATGAGCACAAGTCACGGGAACACCCCTAGGCACTAGTTAGTTATGAGTCCCATGTACCACATATATTTGTGAAAGTAACCATAATAAATATCCATTTTCGTGAACACGAACCAAGAGTAGGTAGCATAAACATAACCCATTAGTCCCCCACAAACATCATAATCATAGTTAGTTAGTATTTTCATCGTCAAAATTGCTACATGAAATAGAGGCCAAACCCCACAGGTTCACTAGCTTTATAGTATAGTTCCACCCACCTAGATCCCAAGGATTCCCTTTAGTGCTCAATCATGTTACAAATATTATAAAATACACATTTAAAATAAAAATTCCATTACCAACCCAAAAACAAAAAAAACAACCCACAAACTTGCTTCCATTTCTTTCAGGAAACAATAAACCACTAAAACATTTTGTAAAACAATTTCATGGAGTATAATGAGGCCTTGCAAATAAAATTCATTAAAAATGGCCTTTTAAGGCCACAAACCCATCAATATCATAAAAAATGACTTTCAATCCCCAAAAGTAATTAAAAAATCAATTTCATGGGCTATAAAATGGCCACAAAATATAGAACAAGAAATACAGATGGAAACCATTTAAAAAAAATGCCAAACGAGCCTTTAAGACTTTCTCAAAACTAACATTTTATAAATGTATGAATTTCACTATTATTAAAAAGGGGTATACACACCATTTAAATTATAATACCACATTCATAATTCCCTTAAAACACTCATGTTAAATATTGAAAACAATACCATTTTTATAAGGATGTGAAACAAGCCATTTTCCGGAAACTTGGGCCAAAACATGTTGTAAATCAAAACCCATTTATTTGAAAACCAAATCCAAAATTTAAATCCATATAAGGAACCAAAAATACCATTTTCTATTCTTATAATTAATTTATAAACCCAAAAAAATAATTTTTAAGTCACACTTAACATATAAAATCCAACCTGGAAATTTACCGAACACATGGCATGCCCTCTTAAACAAAACAATGTATTTTATGAACTTAACTAGGATTAAAAGACCAATTGCTTGCCATATTTTATTCAAGATACTTGAAAATGTTAAAAATACCACAAACCAAGTACTAAACCTCAAAAAACAGTTGCAAAAGATATAATAGCATTTAAAAAATCACTTAGTTTGCACTTTTACGACAAAACAACACTACCTTTCACAAAACAAGGCTTAAACAACCATTTTTCACCCCAAGAAAATTATCCAAATGATTAAAAACAATAATAAAAATATAAATTATATTCAAAAAAAATAAAAATATGAAACATAAATGATAAATTCATTTTAATGGGATATCCTACCTCAAATCCTTGGCGTAATGGGAACACACACCCAATACCACCATCTGAGGGTTTATAAACCCTAAACCTATAACGACCAGGAAAAAACGAACAATAAACCCCATAAAAATAATGGTATAATAGAAAAATAGATCTATCATTAATATAGGATAATATAAAACCATGAAATAATGAAAGGAGGAAGAAGAGGTTGGAGAAATAAGGACTATCACCTTGGAAACCAGAAAACTCATCGTCTTCCCTCAAATCTGCACCAGTAGAGGAAAGGGAATGGATTCAAACTCCTTGTAGATTCTCCTACAGTCTGGATGAACTTGGGGAAGAAGTTTTTTTTCAAAAAAGATCTAATTAAACAATTAATAAATGAGAAAAAAACCATTCAAAATTCTAGAGGATTTGAGAACAATTGAGAATATTTTCCCTAATCCGCGACACGATGATCTCCAAAGAGATAACATGGAACACGAGCATGTGCCTAGGGTTATGAGACTCTATTGGGTGGTAGAATCACTGAAAATTATTAAAACCTGAATATGATATTAATGAAAAAAAATTAATTTTTTAAAATTCGAAATGGGCCCTCGAGCTTGCCCAATAATTTGATAATTAACCCAAATTCACCATGATATTGAATTTCCAAGGGGTCCAAAAGGATATGGCAGTTTTAATATGTTATTGGAGGCCAATTGAGATATTTAATGAATAAAAAATGTTGATAAATAAAGTAGTTATAAAAGAAATAATTTTTGTTTTTAAATATGGAAATGAGCTTAGGGTTGGCCCAAATCATGTAGTAACCACGCATTTACCAAAAACACTTAAACAAGCAATGGGGAACCCAAATTAGGGTGATTAGACATATATAAAACATAAATACACAACATTCATCTCACCTAATACCCATGAAATGGATTGGTATTTCCAACCAATCAGATCAAAACAACGACATGAAAAACTGGGCATGACATGAGGATGGGTGGTTTAAAGTGATTAAATAATGATTATTTAATAATTAAAGGAAATCAGATTAGTGTGCCATTAATTTCAAATAATTTGGATGATAAATAATTTAATAATGTCTGGTTATGGTTATTAAATACATCAACCAACTAATAAATTTTTTATTTTTTAGTTATTTTAATCTTTTACGATTTTAATTAAAACTATCTCATTATTTTACCAGGAAGAGTATAAATCAGTTTTCTACCATGGTAAATATAATATGCATAAAAATCAAAATCACCTTAAAAAATAATCTTTAAAGTATAATTACAAATATGTGAAAAATAATTCAATATTCAATTTTATGAATTGGAGAAATTGTATTTAAAATCAATCTCATGGATCAGACATTAATGTAGGGTTTTAAGATGAAACTGTTCATAATTTTAACATGTTTTTGTATCTAAATTCAATAAAAAATGATTCCAAATAAAAAAATTATTAATAAATGTATTGTTTTTATTATTTAAAATTATAACCAATTAAAATTATAATTTCATATTATAATGTTTTCATTTGAAAAGTCAGTTTTAAATTAAAATACCTTAATTTTCACTATTAATAAACAAATTAAACTTCTCAGAAAACACGAAAATTTCACCCTAAGAAAATTTTTAAATTATGATTTGAAAAATTAATTATATTTTGTAAAATTATATTTATTATTGTAATAAATTTTTTTTAAAATAGGTGCGCGATTAAATGGCAGTAAAATTTCCTTTGAGAAAAATATTTATTTTTTAGGCTTAAAATAGTATTTATTTCATATCTTAAGCCTGTAAAACTCATTGAATGGATTTAAAAAAATTTACTCTGGATAAAAAAATTCATTAAGATAACTCAATAATAGTGATTAATGTAAATTATTAAAATAAAATTCAATTGTGGTCATAAAAACACAACCTTTATATTCAACTAGTTTTTATTTTAACCTCAAATTAATTGGTGACCGATATATAAATTTTATAAACATTTGTAAACTATTTTTTAATAATTTAGGTAAAAATATTCATTCCCAATATTTTAATGGTTAGATTCTAATTATAAAAATTAAAAAATCATATATAATCCTTTGTCTATGATCAGTGTTCTGTTTAACGAAATCTATTAAAGTGATTAAATTTAAAAAATGAAATACCATATATTATTAGGGTGTTAAAAAAAAGTTATCAATTCCACGAAGCTTATATAATTTATTAAATTTTTTGTATAAAACAAATTCTCATTGACTTATTAAATTTTCATTATTAAATCCAATATATATATATATATATATTAAAATATAATGTTGAAACACTATTAATATTTTGGAATGTCTATTGGCCACATTTTAATCGTAGCTCAATTAAAAAAATGATCATGTGGCATTGAGATAACATACATATTTAATCATTCAGTAATCATTATGAAAACATGATATTAAAATTTATATTCTAAAAATAATAACCAATATTAATATCATTAAATATTCCTTAACTATTAAATTTCATAATAAATTTAAATCTAATACCTAATAAAACTCCCTCAAAAAATTATAATTTAATATAGATAACATAAAATAGTTTAAAAATCTAATTTTAACAAGATATAAAAACCTAAAATTACCTAAAATAATAGAAATATTTATGGAAGTCTAAAACTAAGGGAAAGTGACAAAAAATTATAAAATACAGTCCTTAGTCTTATTTACATTAAAAATTAAGAATCCACAATCCTTGAAATTATTTCACCCAGATTTGGTGAATTGTAATAAGGATAACTATTTTGACATAGATAAATTTGGGGATTCTAACAAGGAATGCATTTCTATCATGGTTGTTAATTAATCCAAAGAACTATTGATTCGAATAACAATTAGTGTAGAGGAAACAATAATATTTTAAGTGGGATCCAAACTGCATACCTTAGAAAACCTTGCATATTTCCTAACATTTTGTAAACCCCGTTGGGGTTTTATTTTCTTTTCTTCAATTTAATCGCTTAACCCATTTTACACTTTAAAATTTTAATATAATTTTAATTAATATAATATTATTATTACATATATGTCTTCTAAGACAAAACTATTGAGAATGAGACAATGATAATGATTGGTAAAGTATATATGCATCAAATGCATGATAAAATTACACAATTCAAAAAATAATGACATAACCAACCTTAATTTTTTATTCTATAATTATTTTATTATATAGTTATAATATATGAAAAGGTGGATATAGAAAATTATGGTCATGAAAGCCATGAGTTTTATTTATTTTAATTTATATCCTAACAAATCCCAATAAATGAAAATATAATATTATTCATCCTTCTTAAAACCATAATTATGTAAAACCTAATTGGAAAACATTTAATGAAGGGTAAATCTTATATAATATATATGTACCCTCAATCATGAAATATCATTAAGACACCACATCTCAATATAACTCAAAAAATATTGTGAAAATTGATGTTGGAAATTATTTTATAAAGTGATATATAGATTTATCACATGAAAAAACGTCTTAGATCTATAAATTAACATTTTTATGAATCTTATATTTATATTAAAATTTTAGATATATTATTAGCCATATTTCCTTTTATTTACCCATATATTATTTCAAGTATGACTTATTTTCATGATCTCTATTTATTGTGGGGGTATTGTTGATAATAAATTCCATTCCACTAAATTTCATAGTATATTAAATAATTGTTTTTTCGTTATAAATTGATGTCATAATTAAGTAATTTCCAAAATCTATAAACTATTTGATGATGTAGCGGCATTGGTTTATTTACCGAATATCTATGTAACAATTTTCTTATCATATTTCCTGATATAACCTATCCGTGATTGAGATTTATGAAGACAAAATGAATAAAATGCATCTAAATGTCTCATCTGTTATATTTTTATTCCCTCCAGGTAATAACACCCCATAGAATAAATTCCTTAAAAATATCAAGTAAATATATATTATTCAATTACAATGTCTTTGAGTTATTCTTGAGAAGAATAAATCCAATTAATTAAATTTTAATGTTATAAGTGGTATTGTTAAATTAGTATGATATAAAATTTATGCTTTGGAACTATGATATGGTATTTCAGAACCAAGAACAATCTAATTATATATATAATAATAAACATGAGCCTCTAAAAAATAACGTTTTTTTAAAATATTACAGAACAATATGGCTATGATTTATTCCTAGGACAGTGTTTCATAATTTTTCAAAAGATTTTGTTTGATAATAAGAACACATTATTTCTTGTATTGTAAAATAGATCCGTGGAAAAAATTTATTTTAGTTAACTATTTAATCAATATTTATTTTTCAAGACAATTTTACTTTATAGAAAGTTAATTATGGGTATTAATTAAATTAATTTCTTAATCATTTATTAAGATAATATAAATATTACAAGATGTTTTTTTCATGAAAAAAATGGATACGTGATTAAAATAACAATTTAATTATAATATTTTATACTTTGTTTATTCTCAGTGTTCTGTTTAATGTAATATTTTAATGAGATTAAATTCAAAAAACATAAATTGCATAAAATAATGAGGTGTTAAGAAAAAATTGAATCACTTCCAATAAGCTTATATAAATAATTAAAAAAGTTCAGATAATTTTTTTTTCATTAACATAATAATTAATTATTATTAAATCCAGTATATATATATATCAAAATATAATTTTGTAACACTATTAATATATTGGAAAATCAATTTTCTACAATTTTATCATAGATCAATTTAAAAGTCTCATGTGGGATTTAGATAAAATATATATTCAGTCCTTTAGTTCTCTTCATGAAAACTTGATATTAAAAGTTTTATTTCAAAAATATTAACCAAAATAATCATATGTAAATAGACCTTAATAATTAAATTACATAAAATTATTAAATATAAAACATAATAGAAATCCATCACAAAATAACTATATAATATAGATAACTTAAAATTGTTTAAAACCATAATTTAAAGAAGCAATAATTACCCGAAATGACCTAAAATAATAGAAATATTTATGGAAGCCTATAAATGAGGAAAACTGACACATAAAAATAATCTATAAAAGACTCTCCTTAGTCTTATTTATATTTCTAATTAATAATCCATAATCCTTGAAATTATTTAACCATGATTTAGTTAATTCTAATAATGATATATATTTTGACATATATTAAATGGGGGAGTCTAACAAGGAATACATTTCCTCCATGGTATTTAATTATTCAAAAAACTATTGATTCGAATTACATTTAATGGAGAAGATACAAGAATATTAGAGGAGGGAGCCAAACTACCAACCATAACAAACCATTCATATTTCATAAGCTTCTATAACCCCCATGGGGGTCTTATTTGTGCCTCTTATTTTATTAATCCCATCATAAAGTTTACATATTAAAATTTTAATAAAATAATAATAATATTATTATTATTGTAGACCCCGGAAAACACGTCCACAAAATTTTCCAAATGCTTCCATACATGATCCGAGATCGTAGTCCATTTCGCAAGCTTCGATTTGGTAGGTCGTAGGGCCCGAACGGAGCTACGGATTAGGAGTTATGGACGTTTGAAGATTGGCTGGGAATCTGGTTCGCGAAGCCCATTCGCGAAGCCCCCCTCTGTGATCGCGGAGCGCCGCCGCGAAGTAATGAGGCGAGAGGCTCCGCGAACCCGTTTGACGTTTGCGATGCGCCGCGAAGACCCCTCGCGAAGCACTAATGCGAAGCACCGATGCGAAGCACCCGTGCAGCGCGGTCCCGCGAAGCCCCGCCGCGAAGCGCCCCGACCATCGCGGCCTCGCGAAGCTCCAGAGGCGGTGATGCTCCGCGAACGCATTTGACGTTCGCGAGCCACCGCGAAGCACCAGAGGCGGTGATGCTCCGCGAACGCATTTGACGTTCGCGAGCGCGCCGCGAAGCTCCTGAGGCTGCGCGGAAGTTTTGCTTCGCGGCGCCCCTTGCCTATAAATACCCAGCTCACCCCCCTTCTCAAAGGAGGACAGCCAAAGAACGGCCAAAAAACGGCCGAGGACGGCCACGGCCACTTCGCCCCTTGGGCGGCCGGGCGGAGCTCCGCATTGCGGGCTCCGCGAAGCCATGCTCCGCGAGCAGCTTCCTTCGCGTTGCTGCTCCGCGAGCGGAGGATCCGCGAGTCCATGCTCCGCGAGCCTATGCTCCGCGATGCTGCTCCGCGAGACCAAGCTCCGCGAGACCCATCTGCTCCGCGAGACCAAGCTCCGCAAGACCAAGCTCCGCGAGACCCATTTGCTCCGCGAGACCCATTTGCTCTGCGAGACCCCTTTGCTCCGCGAGAGACCATTGCTCCGCGAGGCCATGCTTCGCGAAGCTACTTCGCGAAGACCCATCCTTCGCGAGGATCCTACCTTCGCGCCCACCGGTCCATACCGCGGGGGCGCAGCCCCCGCACCCCCGCTCGGGGTCAGTGCCGGGCTGCGGTCCCGGCCCTCCGGGCCGGTCCCTTCGCTACCGTCACAGACCCCCATGAAAAATGGAGAGTCGCACCGCGATCTTTTCGGGCCGGGATGCCGGGATTTTCCATTGCGCCCTTATGCGCTCCCACCTACCACCTATGGGACACCATGATTTGAGATACTCCTCCACACACCATGGAACACCTTGAGTTGACATATTCCTCTTGGTTTCATTCCATGTCGTGAGTTGAGATTATCATCATCAATTCCCCGGGTACCTTGAGTCGAACCATTCCTCAGGTAACTCCTCCAAACCCAATCACTTGGCTCCTATGCCAGGTTCAACCAGAAAGGGCCGCCCTTGCGTAAGTCCCAACACCAACCATTTCTAGGCACCTTCTGCCTAATAGTCCTACCTACAAGACTATAAACTGTAGTATTATCCCTATGTTCCAAACATAGGATGCCTCTTGCCCTACGCGAGAGATGCCTCATGCTCCAAGCATGAGATGCTAATAGTCCTTTCTACATGACTATAAACTGTAGTAAACCCTGTGCTCCAAACATAGGATGCCTCTTGTTCCAAGCGAGAGATGCCTCATGATCTTATCATGAGATGCCAATAGTCCTACCTACATGACTCTAAACTGTAGTATTCTCCCTATCTAACAAATGATAGGATGCCTCTTGCTCCGAGCGAGAGATGCCTCATGCTCCAAGCATGAGATGCTAATAGTCCTTTCTACATGACTATAAACTGTAGTAATCCCTATGTTCCAAACATAGGATGCCTCTTCCATTAAACAAGAGATGCCTTGTGCGCCAAGCATAAGATGCCTAACGCCATGATCACAGTGGCGTAACATCAAGAGCGTTGGAATCCATTCAAACATTCCATCACTCCACCTCACGCTTTGCATGTCCTTCGTTTGGATCGTCATTCACTTCCAAGTCTGGAGGGACCCCCTAACAGTATGGATGCTCGACCTATGGTCCGCCTGCTGTCCTGGGCCAACGCCCCGGAAGACTGATCACGTCTGGAGGGACCCCCTAACAGTATGGATGCTCGACCTATGGTCCGCCTGCTGTCCTGGGCCAACGTCCCGAAGGATCGATCGACAACACTTGTGACATGGTCCCGTGTTTCGAACATGGTCAACGGTCGACCCTCATTTGTTGTCCTCATTTCTGGCTAACGTGATATGGATGCTGCGTTGCGAACATGGTCAGCAGTAATCCTCCATCACCACGCCAATCTCACGACGTTCTGAATATTGGGCATGTGATTCACACTTTTCTTGTCCATTTGTTTGGGCTGATTCCAACGCCCTTGGCATTATCCCGCTTGTGCACTTGTGCATAGGCATATACCTCAACCCACCAGTAAGTTGGGATGCCCTCATGGCCAGACATGAGGAAGACATTACGGGCGGCTCCCTAGCTTAAGCCCCATTCACCATTGTCGCTCCTTAGTGGAACCCGGGCGGCTCCCTAGCGTAAGCCCCATTCACCAGTGCTACTCCTTAGTGGCACCCGGGCAGCTTCCTAGCGTAAGCCCCATTCACCAGTGTCGCTCCTTAGCGGCACCCGGGCAGCTTCCTAGCGTAAGCCCCATTCACTAGTGTCGCTCCTTAGCGGCACCCGGGCAGCTTCCTAGCATAAGCCCCATTCACCAGTGTCGCTCCTTAGTGGCACACGGGCGGCTTCCTAGCGTAAGCCCCATTCACCAGTGTCACTCCATAGCGACACACGGGCAGCTTCCTAGCGTAAGCCCCATTCACCAGTGTCGCTCCTTAGCGGCACCCGGGCAGCTTCCTAGCGTAAGCCCCATTCACCAGTGTCGCTCCTTAGCGGCACCCGGGCAGCTTCCTAGCATAAGCCCCATTCACCAGTGTCGCTCCATAGCGGCACACGGGCAGCTTCCTAGCGTAAGCCCCATTCACCAGTGTCGCTCCTTAGCGGCACCCGGGCAGCTTCCTAGCGTAAGCCCCATTCACCAGTGTCGCTCCTTAGCGGCACCCGGGCAGCTTCCTAGCGTAAGCCCCATTCACCAGTGTCGCTCCTTAGCGGCACCCGGGCAGCTTCCTCGCGTAAGCCCCATCCACTGTTGCGACCCCCATCCAGCGGTAAGCCGTTGACATCCTCATCCAGCGGTAAGCCGTTGTGACCCAATCCAGCGGTAAGCCGTTGTGATCCCTATCCAGCGGTAAGCCGTTGTGATCCCTATCCAGCGGTAAGCCGTTGTGACCCAATCCAGCGGTAAGCCGTTGTGACCCCATTCAGCGGTAAGCCGTTGACATCCTCATCCAGCGGTAAGCCGTTGTGATCCCTATCCAGCGGTAAGCCGTTGTGACCCAATCCAGCGGTAAGCCGTTGTGACCCCATTCAGCGGTAAGCCGTTGACATCCTCATCCAGCGCTAAGCCGTTGTGATCCCTATCCAGCGGTAAGCCGTTGTGACCCAATCCAACGGTAAGCCGTTGTGACCCCATTCAGCGGTAAGCCGTTGACATCCTCATCCAGCGGTAAGCCGTTGTGATCCCTATCCAGCGGTAAGCCGTTGTGACCCAATCCAGCGGTAAGCCGTTGTGACCCCATTCAGCGGTAAGCCGTTGACATCCTCATCCAGCGGTAAGCCGTTGTGATCCCTATCCAGCGGTAAGCCGTTGTGACCCAATCCAGCGGTAAGCCGTTGTGACCCCATTCAGCGGTAAGCAGTTGACATCCTCATCCAGCGGTAAGCCGTTGTGACCCAATTTAGCGGTATGCCGTTTTGGGCCTCCATCCTGGAGTAAGTCCCAACACCATGGGCCGCTCAACGCGTAAGCCCCTCTTCGCTTCTCACGGACGCACCCTTCGCGACGTGATCGTCAGGTCCATGCAACCTCTTGTTTCTCACACCGAGCATGACTCACGTGGGCTTAGAGTGAGCACCGACCCTGACAAACCCCGCCATTTGAACTACGAGGTCTTTGATCCATGTCAAGGCATGGTACGTAGGAAGCCTCCACGAGGTTCAAGCCCACCATCAGTGGACCAAGGTCTACTCACCATTTGAACTACGAGGTCTTTGATCCATGTCAAGGCATGGTACGTAGGAAGCCTCCACGAGGTTCAAGCCCACCATCAGTGGACCAAGGTCTACTCACCATTTGAACTACGGGGTCTTTGATCCATGTCAAGGCATGGTACGTAGGAAGCCTCCACGAGGTTCAAGCCCACCATCAGTGGACCAAGGTCTACTCACCATCTGAACTACGAGGTCTTTGATCCATGTCAAGGCATGGTACGTAGGAAGCCTCCACGAGGTTCAAGCCCACCATCAGTGGACCAAGGTCTACTCACCATTTGAACTACAAGGTCTTTGATCCGTGTCAAGGCATGGTACGTAGGAAGCCTCCACGAGGTTCAAGCCCACCCGTCGCTCATTCACGTCGGGTCCCGTTTCGGTCCAGTGGTAAGCCATTGCGACCCTTCCATCTGAACTACGAGGTCTTTGATCCGTGTCAAGGCATGGTACGTAGGAAGCCTCCACGAGGTTCAAGCCCACCATCAGTGGACCAAGGTCTACTCACCATTTGAACTACGAGGTCTTTGATCCATGTCAAGGCATGGTACGTAGGAAGCCTCCACGAGGTTCAAGCCCACCATCAGTGGACCAAGGTCTACTCACCATTTGAACTACGAGGTCTTTGATCCATGTCAAGGCATGGTACGTAGGAAGCCTCCACGAGGTTCAAGCCCACCATCAGTGGACCAAGGTCTACTTTCACGTCGGTTTACCGACAAAGCCCCATTTGAACTACGAGGTCTTTGATCCATGTCAAGGCATGGTACGTAGGAAGCCTCCACGAGGTTCAAGCCCACCCGTCGCTCATTCACGTCGGGTCCCGTTCCGGTCCAGTGGTAAGCCATTGCGACCCCGCCATTTGAACTACGAGGTCTTTGATCCATGTCAAGGCATGGTACGTAAGAAGCCTCCACGAGGTTCAAGCCCACCAATAGTGGACCAAGGTCTACTTTCACGTCGGTTCACCGACACACCCACCCGTCATTTCACGTCGGGTCCCATTCTGGTCCAGTGGTAAGCCATTGTGATCATCCCCTTTTGAACTACGAGGTCTTTAATCCGTGTCAAGGCATGGTACGTAGGAAGCCTCCACGAGGTTCAAGCCCACCAACAGTGGACCAAGGTCCCTCATTTACATCGGTTCGCCGACACCCATCGCCCGTCGTTCATTCACGTCAGGGTTCACTATCGTCCCGCATGACGTTAAACTGTATTCCCGAACTACGCGGACTTTGATTCCCTGCCACGGGGATACGTAGGAAGCCTCTTCAAGGCTCAAGCCCAACTTCACTATCGCCCCCTGCGATGGTCCCATTTCATTCCCCCTCCACTTCATTCATTCATCCACCACCCATCCTGATTCTCACCCGGGCCGCCACATCCCGGTGGGATCATGCCATCCACCTCCTCGCTTCTCCTAGCGGCGCATGGGCCGCTTTCCACGTGTAAGCCCCATCATATCTCTGGGTCGTTGTCCTCTGTGTACACCCCGATTCATCACCCTTTTCCCCTCTAGGGAGTGCACCACCTCGGATCCGTCCTCATTGGGCGTTCTGATCCATCGCCTTGGTAAACCTTCCAGGTGTTCCCTCCCAGGGATATACCAATCTGATCCTCTCTATGGGACGTTCTGATCACCCTCATACCGTCTCCGCAAGACGTTAAACTCGCGGCCTACCTCGTGATAAACATGAGATGCCTGAGGAAAACCTCGGATGGAATGCCTTTGGTGTAACCGTCTCTGCTAGACGTTAATCTTGTAACATACCCTGTGTTAAACGCAGGAAGCTGAGGAAAACCTCAGATGTACGCCTCGGGTTCTGCACCCTTGAGATGCCCTCTTATGAGGAAGAATACAGGTTCCCCAATGTCCACGCACCCAGAGATGCCCCAACATTCCCGATGTTGCCGTCTACTCCGAACGGAGGTCGCTACCATGTCAAGACCCTATGGAAATTCTTGACGGAAGTAGTGTAATTAACCGGTGTCCATGACAATATGGCACTGGGAAGAGTTTCACGAACTACGTATTAAATCTATAAGGGAGACCCGGACTAGGTGACGAGTCCTGAGGAGGAATCCACAGGAGGAAGAACCGACATCCCATCATCCCATTTCGATCAAGGAGCAGACGTCCCTGAATAAGGAGCGAATGCCGCCCGCCTTTGGAAAGCGGGAATGCGGGGCAACAAAGCCGCGCGTCCTCACGGACGGATGCGCGCGCCCCGGCGAAAGCGTCGGAAACAATTATTATTACATATATATCTTATATGTAATAAACATTAAGAGAGAGATAATGATAATGATTAGTAATGTATACACACATAAAATTCATGATGGAAAAACACAATGATAAAAATAATGAAAAAATAAACGATACATTTTTATTCTATAATGACTTTATAATATGGTTACAAGAGATGAAAAGGAGGATATGAAAGATTGTGGTCATAAAACCCATGGTTTTTTTATTTCATTTATATCTTAACATATCCCAATGAATGAAAATATATTATTATTTTTTCTTCATAAAATGGTTATTATGTAAAACCCAATTTGAAAATAGTTAATGAAGGGTAAGTGTTAGATAATATATATATACCACCAATCAGGAAATATCATCAAGACAACACAACCAAATATAACTGAAAATAATTTAGGAAATTGATGTTGGAAATGATTTTGAAAAGGGATCTATTAATTTATCACATGAAAATATCTCATAGATTTATACATCACAATTTTTATGAATATTATATGTATATAAGAATTTTATATATATTAATAGTCATATTTCATTTTATTTACCCATATATTATTTCCAGTATGACACATATTGCATTATCTCTATTATTCATGGGGGAATTGATGATAAAAAATATCATCCCACATATTTATCAATATAATAAATCATTGTGTTTATATTTTTATATTGATGTCTTACATTGTAAAATTCTAAAATCTATAAACTATTTTATGATGTATCAGCATTGGTTTATTTCTCCAATCTATATATAACAATTTTTTATCATACTTCCGGATATAACCTGTCATTGGTAGAGATTTTTCTAGATAAAATGGATAAACTGCATCTCAATGTCACATCAATAATATTTTTATTGAAATAAATATATATTACTCAATTACAAAGTCTTTGAGTTACTATTAACACTAATAAAGCCAATTTATTAAATTTTAATGTTATATGTGGTATTGTAAAATTATTATGATATACAAGTGATTCTTTGGAACTATGATATGGATCATCAGAAAAAATAATAATATTATTATATTTAGAAAAATAAAAATGATCCTTTAAATAATCATGTGTGTGATCAACTATTACATTACTCTATGGTAATGATTTATCCATATGAAAGTGTTTTATATTTTTTTTAATGATTTCCTTTCATAATAATAATTCTTTAGTTCATTTAATCTAAAATAAAACCATGGAATAATTTTATATTAGTTAACATTTTAATCAATAATTATTTTCTAAGCTAATTTTACATTATTGAATGATCATTATGAGTGATATTTATATTAATTTCTTCAACATATATTACGATAATAGAAATATTTCAGGCTGTTTTGTTAATGAAATCACACGGAAACACAATATCCTTTATATATCCTTTCATTTTAAAAGTCATTCTAAAATGATTGTAAAACATTTGAATAAATGTTAAAAAACCATATAAATACCTTAAAATATAATTGAATGAAAATATAGTTAGGTTGATTTGTATGACTTTGAAATTTTATATCATTTAGGTATATATATATTTACTAATACCAAATTATCCATAAAAATTAGTTCTAATAAAATATATCAATCATATTTTCTATAAATTTATTTAGGTTAATCTAATAAAAAATTATAATTGAACGTCATCCATGATAGGATGATATGTTTCGTTATAATCTATCCTTTATTTTGGGGAATCATGGTGAAACTCTTAATGCTTTATATATTATAATATTATTTATATCTTTAAAACCTACATTTATTAGAGTACCATTATGTTTTTGAATCAGTGTAGTATGTTTAGTGAAATTCTTCTATTACAACTAACTCGTTGTAATAGATTATGTGTCTGATCTACTCTTCTAAAACACTTCCTTATCTATATGTAGAAGTAAGAAACATAAGAAGAAAACATGATATTTCTTCAAGGTCATGCCTTATTGTTAAAGCCTACACCTTATGATGATTAAATTTTTTTTGACCTATTTATTTCACTACCACAATTATTTATAGTAGTAAAAAATGATATTAAAGTCTCAAAAAATACTTCAAATGGTATCATCCACTTCTCAAAGGGGAATGTTTCATTCACATATTGTAGTAATGAATCAAATTAATTATATCATAACCACTAGTTCATTAATATATTATCTTATATCTTGTGGGAATAATATCTTACAAATATATCATCATTATTAGGTATAAAAAATACGTTATAATTATGAGAAAACTTCAAAATTCTATAGGTAATCATTGTTGTTGTGTGCATTTAGGTCCTTCTAAACTCTCATTCCAGAATAATTCCCACACAATATAATGAATGAAATAAAATTACCTACCTAAAACATATTACAACATTTTTTTATGATCAATAGATGAACTCTCTTTACTCAACCACTTTATAATTCAGTAACATTTCACTTGTTGTTTTCCTTTTGTTTATATCTTACCCATGTACATGAAAGCATCAATTGTCCATAATGCACAATCAATATACCACTTCTGGTAAATCCACTACATATATTTATCATAGTATCAATTAAAAATATCTATAATTATTATATATAAATTCCATAATGGTTAATTTAATTGAAATTCCATACAAAATTGAAGAATAATATACGGAAATACTTCCATTATTCTAGTTCTATAAATTATAATGAATAGTAAATTATATTAAAAATTTTACAATAATATAAAGAATTATTCTCCCCATTTGATTAAAATTATTGTCATCTAGAAATCAATATAGAATGATAGAATTTTCCACTTACAAGATTTGTCAAATATTAATGAAAAATTAAGAAATATATGAATTAATATCACTTTTCATAGTATTATATTTATTCTTGAATCCAATATCTTCTTCTATGTTAATTATCCTTCTGTAGGTAGTTATCTTTACAACGATTGGTCTTTTTTTATGAAATGATCCTTAAGTTCTGAATACTCACACAAATTCTTCTATATAATTCCAATAGTGATACTTATGTTGCCTTATATGATCCTTACATTTCCTGTAATGGGGATCACACTGTTAAATCCTAATGAAAATTTATTCACTATTGGAAAAATGCAATTTAACGCCCTTTTTTATAAATTGATGTTGCGTTTTAACAAAAATATATAAAGTTTATGTACAAAATATCATTTTTGGCACCGATTATTCAAAGGTGATGTTGATATGGTATCTTGATTCAGTTTTCATTTTTGGGATTTATAAAAAGTGATCCCTAAAACCATGATATTTTTTTAATGAATCCTCCTTGGTTTGGATTAAAATTGATGTTGAATATTAGAAAAAATTTAAAATATTTCAATATTAAACTTAAAAAATAAACAAATTCCCTGTAATATAAAATCATTATACAATAATCGAACAATATGTATTATTGACTAAAAACTATACAAACAAACTGACATTTAACTTGTTAAAAAATTATATACACATTTTTAATATAAATTAAAATTTTAAAACACATACATTAAATGTACAACATGGTCATTATTGGTTATTTTTGAAGAAATAATTTGATACATTTACATTAAAAAACCTATTATAACAAAAGAATTAGTTTTTTTAACACAATTTGTTTTAAAAATAATATATTAATCATACGAATTAGAATATACATACCTTATATCGTAATCATATATATAAAATTCTCCCAATAAAAGATCAGATATGGATAAGATAATTTTGTGTTTATGTATCGACATCATTGAATTTATACAATAACAATGAATGGTATGAGATTAAAAAATATAATAATATGATATAAAATATAAAATAATAATATAACTGACTATATCAAATTTAATAGTTACCCTAGTTCTGAATATCTTAGACATGAATCGTTGAAAATATGAACCACATTAAATATGTCCTTGTTGACCATCAAATTGTGATTATAAAATAGAAGCATTGTAATAAAAACCTATATATATATATATAAATAATAAGAATAATAACAAATATAAAAAATAATTAATGGTACTGTCACATACTAGATTTCATTTGGGTTCTTTATCGATACGTGATTTGGTTAAATTTAATCCATGAACTTCATTTTAATATATATCATCTACCAATACATGTATATACTATAATAATAATATATAATTAATTTATAAAAAGGAATCAAACATACTTTTTTAACAAGGTGAATGTTTTTTTATGTACACCGCCTAGTAAAGAGAAAAATCAACATAAGGTGCATTCAATTGGGGAGAATATTCCTAAAATCCAATGCCCCTACAATAAAAGAAGTTCACTGTAAATGAAATTATAATGAACATTAGTTCATAATAATTTTTCATTCCTTACATATAATGAAAATGAAAAAACCCGCACCCAATATATGTTTGAGATAATATCTCACATATATATATGCAATTTTATTAGGATTATTCACATATTGAACATATGTGGAAATGAATTCATGATCTATAAAACCATAGACACACATTGGTTCATTTTCTATAATAAGTGTGTCTAGATAACTAATTTAAAAGGTAATATAGTTAGAGAATTTAAATAAACATTAATTAGTGAAATAAAAATTGAAACATCAATTTACATACATGGATTGAAACTATAATAGAGGCATTCTGAGCTATTCAAAATCAATTAGATCCATGATCTTTTTTTGAATATTCGCAATGCATAGTCTCTTCCACATATATAAATCATCATCCAAAACACATAGATATCACTCAAGGTATAAGAATCTTATTATATCTTTTTATCCCTTAAGAAGTATTAAAAGTATGTACATTTTTTTTGTTCCTAAAACATTTGTTTCATGTGATCTATTTATTTTGATTTTAGATACTGTAAAATAAGATATATTTTAGAAACCATTATACTTAATTTTCAATCATATCTATTTAATATACAAAAAATGCTCACATCATGTGAAATATACAGTATATGGACAGTTGGCCGAAGTAAATATTCACCTGGAAAATCCACAACTCTCTTAACCCCCTCTATAGGAAATGGTAGTAGAGAAATGGGATCAATAATATCAAGTATTCATACTCTATCCTAACCTATATGTATAGGCTTATGATAGAAATAATCCCCAAAAAATGCACACGTCATATTTCTACAAGATGTATGTGAGGATCATTAGTATACAACTCAAAGGACAAGGCTATTTCTGAGTGAATAGGGGGTGGATCTATGTAGGAAGGCTAGGTAGGGTGGCCTGGTTGGGATGGAATAGGTTGCATAGCTAGCTGGGTAGGATGGGAAATCTAGGTAGTCTTTGACTGTCTCATCGAAATTTCTATCATATACTACTTTAGAGCTACTTGAATTTGATTGCCCATATACTGTTTCATATCATTCAAATGAGCTTTTGTAGATTTCATTTCTAGGTCTCTTAATTAGTTACTCTGATAACCAAAATTATTCCAAATAATAACACCATTTTAATATCCTCTAAGGTGGTCAGGGTTTTCTAACTTTCCTAAGGTAGTGTCTAGGATGTCCATACTACCCTCATTGATAAATGACACACGTGTCTCTTTCTATTGAAGTTTATCCAAAAATGGAAAATAAAAATTTCAAATAACTATTTTTAATTATTAAAAAATAAAAATATCTTAAAAATAAATAATATTTTCTTACAGTTTTTTCAACTTCATCTTTAGATATATTTATTAGAGACTTTTCATTTATTCTTTTGGTCACTATTTTCAATTTTTCCTAGTGAGTGGGGGGAGATGGAGGATTGAACTGGAGCTCATTAAAACCACCAGGGGAGTGATCTCTTAGTAATTAAAACTTTTCATAAATCATTTATTTCTCCATTAAGTGATACCCTCCACATTATAATGTATAAAGGTATACATTCTCCATCTGGATGTCTTGATGGGATTTCCCGGAGACCAATTATACAAAAGGTAAACTAATAAGTCAATAAGGTCATATATATGAATTTTTAGAATATAATTTAATTATTCCACCATAATGGATTCATCATTTCAGATAGAAAAAATATCTTCCATGTATATACATCTATAAACTCAAACATGGGGCATAGGTTTTCATTTTTTATCTTTCCAAAAAAACATAATTTTTTTGTCAACATAATTTTCAAATATCTCTTTTGATTCAAAAATAAAGTAAGAAATAATTTCTTAATTTCTATACTTTCCTAAAAAATTAATGTCATATGTAATTAAATAATATCAACAGTAATCATTTAAAATATATAATTCTTGAAAAAAAAAAGATAAAACAAATCAATTTAGATATTATACCATTACGACCTACCAAAAGTTATATTTATCCATCTCTTCAATAGAAAGCAAATATAGATATAGAATTTTAATCATTTAATGGATATACATAGAGATATAGGCGATAGATTGTCTTGCATCTGGCCTAGTTTCATTATTATTAGAATAAATAGTAATTTATAATTTCTCATCTACCGTAGAAAGTGATAGTTTTGGTAAACGTTTATTTCCACATTTACCAACTCATGAACATAATTTTATATAATTAAAAGGATTGGACTCCCCCACTAAAGTCTCATCGATAGTCCTGCAATTAATTTTTTCTAAATTTAATGATTGTCTTCATGAGATAATTATATTAATGGATATTTTAAAAATTAAAATAAGAAAATACCTATTTATATGTTCAATGGTCTCTAAATATGTATATTTCATTGAAAAATGAAATTGTGATGAAATTCTTACGTACCTACATATTATTATCTATTTGAATAATAAGAAAATTTAAAAACAAAAAAATTTAAGTAAAAAAGGTTACACATGTGTATGTTAAAGAAATTAGTATTGATGTTATTATTCTTAACCATAAAAATATATAAGGTAAAATTTTAAATATAAACATTAAATATAAATTTATAGAAACATTTATAAATTTAAATATCAAATAGTTATTAAAATAATACATTTTTACACATGTAAATTTCAAAAAAGAAAAATAATGTAAATAATATTCAGATTAATTAGGAGGTTTATTTAGTGTCTTCGCATAAACCTTCCACATGATCATTTAATAATACATTAACTATTCTTAATTTATAGTCATTGCTATCTAGAAATAATGTAATAGTTGAAGATGTATTTTATAAATCAATAACATAATCACTCTCATCATCCTCATTAGCCAAATGGATTATTTTCCCATACAAAATGATGCCCCAATTACTATTCAATAGATCAATGGCCTAATTTTTTTTTCATCTGTGGCCATGATAAATGGTCCCTCAATGCAACTATATGTTTTCAAATCAACTCGTCTAAACCCATATTCATTATGTTTCTCACCACTATTAATTCCAACCAAATTACACAAAAAACGGTGACTCGAAATATAATATAATATATTTACCATATGACTCTAAGAACTCAAAAATATAGCATTGATGTAGAAATTAGGTTTTTATCTTTGGCACTTGAAAAATGAAGCGCTTCAGCGATGACCATTACACCTCTATTTTGAATGGTACTCTTTTCATACAGATTTTTTGTGTAAAATATGTACCCATTAATATCAAAACCAAACCATGTGATCAAATTATGAGATTCCCTCCATGACAAAAATTTCAATGTTTTCGATGAACATATATCTGTGATGACTTTCTCTTTGAACAATGAAAAAATGTCTGTTTATGATCAATTATCAGCCACTTTCATTTTATTTTTGGATATCGTAAAATTAATTCATCAATATATGATGATATATATGACTAAACATCATATTTTTTGTTCCAAATGTATAAATGTAACTTTATCACTTTATCATGTGGAAGAAAATTTTCTTTTAAGACATGAATCCAGCTACATTTTCCATAAATTGTCTTATTCCATGGTATAGGGTTACCAATATGATCCACTACATTCCAATAATCAATATATAACTCAATAACCTGTTCTAGTACATATTTTTGAACAGTAGAGGCATGTAGTAGATAATCATTTTTGACATATCCAATAAAAAATTTCTTATATCTTTAAAAAGGATACATCCATCATAAATAAATACGCCCACTTATTCTTATATATCAAACCAAATGAATCCCAAGATGAACTATTATATAAAAATACATAGGTGGGAACTATATTTCTAGTTGAAAAAAATAATAGAAGCTTCATTCTCCAACACATAAAGAAATTTGGGTCAATGACTTTGAAAAAAATGGATTTGAACAATTTCAATACCTAATGAATATCTTTCTAATAGCTATTAGTAGTATACCACGCGGTACGGATGGTATAGGTTGTTGCAAAAATACATAATAATCATGATATTTCATACCTATTAATTTTCAATCCTTCAATGAAACAAAATTCTTAAAATTTAATGAATAACCACTAGGTGATTTAATACCAAGAAGAAACCGAAAAAATAATATATTCTTATTCATGATTAATGTGTTACATGATGGAGGTAACCACTAGGTGATTTTTTCATTACGTTTGTATATAATAAAGTTATAATCAAACTCTCACATATGTTTTCCTCAACATGCATAACATCAATGTTATGATTTATCTCTAAAAAACTCATATAAGGTAGTTAGAGAATGATAGGAGGTTTATTAAAGATATTCTTTTGAAGAGAAGAACTTCTTTTCTTTTTAATTGTCAACTCAATATTTTTTACCGTATCATAATATTATTCAATTTAAATGGTTCATGGGGGATGAATTTATTCCTGTAAACAATTAAATGATTTTTTCAATCTATGATAAGGAAGATCAATTGGAAATAATCTTCATTGTTCCATTTATAATGTATTTCATCCACTATACAATTGATAATATTATTTATCTTCTTCACAAATTGGACATGATTTATATCATTTAACAGTGTATCAAGATAAGTTTTCATATGTAGGAAATTCATTTGTAGTGAAAGCTATCATTACACAAAGAAGAATATAATATTTATTGTATGAATGGAAAACCATAACACATGTCTCACAAAGTAGTTTCATACCATCAATCAATGGTGAATGAAATACAACAATATCATTTACCGGTTGTTTTGGTCTAGAAATTGTCATGCTCATCATGTAACAATTTTTCTATAAATATATACAGGGAAAGGTTGTAAAATACCAAAAAAATATACTATCACCTATTTTGGATACATATCTCTAATATGAAATCATTCTAGCAATACAAAATCCCATTAAGGGATTTATATCATCACTTCCAAAATCATGAAATTGGTTATAAAATCTCCCACAATGTGGTGAATCGTTGAGTGACGTGAGCTAGTATAAGAGATCTGAACATTTAAATTCCATATAATCCTTTTTAAATCAATTTAATTTGAGTAAAGATACATCAAACAAAGAATTATTAGAACGTACCAAATTTATTTTATAGGAGTATTGACTAAGGTACCTGATAATGAGTCACAATTGAATTATCTGAATTATATGAATGGATTTATTGATGAAATAATTAGAAATTATACATAAATGATTTTGTGTGAGATTATTTTCCAAAACCTGAGAATGAATCTAAGTTGACTTTTTCTACCATATTATAGTGTGACGTCCCACATGTAATACAATATGATAAATATTAAAACTCTTTCTTGTACAATCCACAATAATTGGATGAAGAATGTATCTTTTAATACCCTAATAACATTTGAAATAATAATTTCATTTCCTGGTAATTGGAATCTGTACGCTTTTCTCCTTCGAGAAGTAATTATTTTAAAAGAACTAGAAAAAAAACTTTTATCACTCCACCAATTTCATGAATTCATGTTAACTAATATCAAAACTGCTGATAACAATATATATTTACTATAAAATAGGAATAATGATTTTTTATAGTCTTTATACAATAGTTAAATAGTTTTTTTGATGGCTTCAACACCTAAATCAGGAATTAATTCTTCAATACAATCCTCATCGTCATTATTAATATTGGCATCAACATTATATGTTGAATATTTAGTTCTTTCACCATTCTAGAACCAATGTGTATATTTAAGGCTAAAACAATAGGAAATGATATGATCCATGACTTCTCTAGAGAATAAATTTCTCATATTCAAACACTTCACACATGGATATAAAATCAAATATATGTTTTTAATATTTATTTTACAAAATTCCAATAAATCATCAATTAGTTTTTAATATTCACTAGTGGTTCTTGGTAAATTTATCAAATTATGATCTATTCAATAAATGATATGAAAATATAATATGTGAATATATTAAATCATAATAATTATTAAATATATATATATACAAAAATAGATAAATTCTAAACATAAACACATTCAATAGAAATGATTGGTTATCAAATAAGAATTATCAATGATTATTATGAGTAAATTAAAAACTAATATACTAGTAGAAAATCATAATTTTCTTACTATATGTATGTTTTCCACACCACATATTTTAGGATTTTTATATAATTAATACTAATATATTAGTTCATATATCAAAATATAGTTTCAATCATTTAATCGTGAATCTTACTTATTAAAAAATTATAAACTCTTGGTTATCACAATATCATCAATGGGGAATACAACATGCATTAAGGTATTTGACATGCCATCAAAACCACATAAATATGAAAATATAACATTAATGTGACAAACCACAATAATTACATCAAAAATATATAATGTAGTCATATTTATCAGATCACATTATAAAATTTTATGAAAATCACAATATCATATCAATTTTTGAATAAACTTGCCGAAAAATTAATTTACTAAATAATTATATAAAATCACATCGACCACCCATAAAAAATTATCATAAAATTATTTAACGATTCATGAGATCATTTAAACATTTCATTGTACCTATAGACATCATCATTATTAATAAAATATCAACAAACACAAATCCTATGTCAAACCACATTATTTAGTTGAATTTATTCAACTTACAATATTTTTCTCCTTTTATCATTATAAATTAATCTACATTCACCATCATCGGCATACTAACATCCACTTATACTTGGTTATCTAATAAATTTAAATATTAAATTTATCAATAACATCTCATAGAAAATCATTATAATATATCAAATTCATCCACTTTATTGTAAAATTTCATCAATACATTAATCAATATTTAACAAACATCACAATGTAAAAAAATAAAATAGAAATATATTTTACATATCAGTACTTCACATAAATTATTATTTATATATATAATCATGATTATTTTATAATTTCTTTAAAAAAAAGTTATCAAATTACAAAAACAAAAAAATAACATTTGTAAATAAGAATCTACTATATATAACTAGTTGAAGCAGTTACTCAATACATTAAGTAAATGATAAATAATTTATCATCAAAATTAAAGAAACATAAAAAATCATATTTCACCAAGGAAAATGTCCCAATAATTAGAACATTCCACATCAAAAGCATTTGAATAAAAAACACTGAAAGATCAAAAAATAAATATGTAAAAATGAATAATAAAAATTAAAAATTAAATAAAATCAAAACATGAATGATGGTTAGCCGAAAACCATTTTCCAAAATAAATAATTCATTAGATGATGAAATAATGATAGAGGATGATGAATTGACACAAAAATAATTAAATTATAACAATTATCATTGAAAATAAATAATAATCTCCATTTGGATAATTAAGACTCCATCGAGGAGGTTGAAAGTTGAAGAGAGGGTCTTAGGGTTCTAAAAAATCGATGGTTTCGCGATCATGGGACCATTAAAAAAATCATTTCGGATTTAGTTTTTCTAAAAACCAATTATGTTTTTTAAAAACCACATTTCATTTTTCTAAAAACAAATTCTATATTTTTTTAATTGATGGTGTCAGTTTTTTTAAAAAGTGAAGCCATTTGTTTTTTTGATTTATGGAATTAGTTTTTAGAAAAACCAACTATATAATTTTTTTCTATTATGATGTATAGTATTTAAATAATAAATACCATAAATCATATTTTATGGTATTTCTAAATTTAATTTGTTAATGAATGATTCCAAAATTAAATGTAGTTTTTTTTGGCATAGGATGATGATAAAAACGATGAAATATTTTTTCCTCAGATCAATTTTTCAATGGATTATTAAAAAATAGGCCATATATTTGTGGTTAAAACCACTATTTTAACAACATATCATTAGAAATCTTATTATGGTCCTTACATTTCTTGATTTATCCCTATCAAATCATGAACTTCTTTTATTTTTTACATACTTCATATTAAAACGGATAAATGAACCTTATAGAATGTAAAGGAAACATGTAAATTAATACTTATCCATTCTCCATCTTCAATATATGAATTCAATATTTTACTAAATATTAAAATAATAGTATTGAATAACTGCATTCCATATATAAAAACATCAAAAAACACAAAAAAAATTCAAACATGATTCACTACCTCTAATAAATTACTACCAACAAATGAACTCCCTCAACAATTCCATTATGTACATCAATCTCCTCATTTTTATTTTTTTCATCCTTCCTAATCTCTTTAAAAAATTGATCAACTAATACTAAAGTCATAAAATCATAGATTATACCACATGAAATACATCTTGAAACCATACCATATGATAATTTAGTAATATGGATAAAATATCCACCAAATGTGATAAGAAATATTTTGACGAGTATGTTGAACAAACCCCTAATTAATCCTAGAATTAACTTCATAATTTACTATCCCCTTCAAAAAAAATCAAATTCTAGATATTTTATAAAACAAGATAAAATAGAAACATATTCCTCCCATTTAATAAATAGTTTTTCCCTCTCCCCATAACAACATAATTTAATTTTGTGTCTGGGTACCCCTAATGTACTTCATGAGATACACAATAGTTGAACATTTACATTTATTCAGTGAATCAAACCTATTTGATAGTATATCATTTATAAAAAATAAAAAACTTTTTATTATATATATAATTTATATATTTATATCACTATTATCTACCCTCCCTTTAATGTTGTAAATCATAATATCAATAATCATAAATATTGATTGTTTCATAATATTTTTGAAATGATTATTATCAATTTGATTATCAAATGAAATCATCAAACAGATTTAAATCATCACCCTTAATTCCCCAAGACACCTCCTTACTCAAGTAATATGGGTAAAAGAACTAGTTGTAGTAACATATTCTCCCACAATAGTACTTAATGTGAATAAGTTCCACTTTCAAAATATCATACCCACACAACATGTAACATGTGAAAATAATCCACTTGGGGTACACATTAAATCATTCAAATAAACAACCCAATATATATAAATTAATAAAAAAAATATTTATATTATCTCTAATTTTTTTATTACCAGACAAATTGGTGTTCCTTTGATGAATTATAGTATTATTTTGTCTGTTATAGGATATTACTTTATTGGTGAAATTTGAAACGCAACACGTAGACTTATAATGTAGACTATATCATGTATAGTTATAGTTAGGTAGAGTAAGCACATACATATATTTTATAATTAACTTTGATCAAAAAAATTTCATTCATTATCATTGGATAAATCTAGTAAAAAATGAATAGTTTTAGAAACTAGTTTAGATTCCCTATCTCAAAAATAATCTAAAATTATTCAGTTTATTTCTCTTATGGTAGAAAACTAGAAATTTCTTTTATGCATCAAATAAAATCTAAATGAAATATATTATGATACGTAGAATGAATGTATCTAGTTTATTATCTATTTATATTGAAAATTCCTTTATTTAACTCTATTGATCATATAAAAAAAATTATTCCATCAATATAAAATAAATTAATGTGAGTCTGTACGTTGATTTCTTTCTTATAAAAATTATCATCCATTTGGCCTTAAATAAATTCCATGTCATTCAAAGAGATGAATTTCATTGAATAGAATAAAATTTGGGAATGTTTAACACATATCATTTTTTTATCAATTGAAAACCATTAAGTCAATATTTTTAAAAATAATAACCCCCAATGCTTCTCAATTTATACAATTTATTCTTCCTCAAAAATTATGAAGGAGGATTCAATATCCATTTGGTAAATTTTACAATGTTATGTGTTATAACTTCTAAAAAACAATGATTACTTCCAACCTTTTGAAAGGATAAATTATGTATTCTAAATCAAAGCCTTCAACTTGAGAGTAAACCTTATAAACCATTTTAAACTTTTTTCATATGAAATCCCCTTTATCATTTTGTGTTTTACCAAATAAAAACATAGTTCCAATAATTATATAATCAGTTTATCTTGAAAAATATCCAAAATCAAATTATGTTCTACATTTTTATGTTTAACATTAATATCCCCAATATAATCTCCATTGTTTAATGATTTAGCCATTTATTTTCATTTTATTCAATATATTATAGAATATTGGTTATCCCATATCATATTTCTTTTAGTTTATACTTTACCATTTTAATTCCAAATTATATTCTCATATTATACATATTTATTCAACTTTTGTAACTTATATGTTTCATTTTCCATATACTCCAACTCATTACTATTATTATAAAATTTATTTCTATTAGACTATTATACATTAACATGTTATTTAGTTTTACCCGTCTATAAAACATATACCTTCTATCCATACAATCTTAAAAAATATATTACCTCTAGAACACATATTTAGAGTTTATTGTAATATATTTTCACATCATAACATTCAAAAAAACTGTGATGCCTTTTATTCCAAATGTTTCTCTAATTGTTTAATGGATATTTACCCTAGATGGATACCTTCATTAGCATTCCCATAAAATTTTACAGCTTATGAGTAATTAATTTTAATAATACAATGGATTTCAATTACTCTAAAATAACTCATTGTTGGAGTCTTCTTATAACAATTTATCTTTAATTTCATTTTTTAAAATATGTTATAGAATCTAATAATTCTAAATTTGTACTATTGTGTATACATATTATCTATAGAAAAATTAGGACCTTTCAAACTCATTTTCTATTGATTTTATCGTTTCCACAATGATTATGTTTATTCTTTTTGTTGGACTCATCATGTGTTAATCATGTTTTAATGATCACAAATCTCATTACTGTTAATTAATCTTGATCTCCATTGCAAATCTTGCTAATGATCATCGAACTCAACAATAGGTTCATATCATGTTTTTATAATAACAAATCTTATGGATGCTAATTACTCTTTACAAGTTTTACGCATAATCTCAATTATCTCATATATTATCTCTAATGATTAACCTTAACCCATATTCTACATATCACTGTCCTAGTCCGAATACAGATTTTTTTTGTCTAAGTATGGAGACACCGTGAAGGACTCACCGTGACCAGACACCGTGACCAGACACCATGACCAGACATCGTGACAAGACACCGTGACCAGACACCGTGACCAGACACCCTGACCAGACACCGTGACTAGACACCATGACCAGACACCATGAAGAAGACACCGTTTCCATGATCAATGTGACACTGTTTCTTAAGCTTTTGTCAATATTATATTAAATAATGCTAACGGTCATATTTGTTGTTTTTAATGCAGTTAATGTTATTTAATGTTAGTTGTTGTCTTGACAGGAAACTGTATCTCGTAACTATGAAAATAGAATCATTCCTACTGCCAGATCTCGTGGAATATAAAGAAGATTAAGCTGCATTAGAGAAAACACGCGTGTTTTACACGTCTCGACACATATACTACAATACATGCGAGCTCTGTACTGAACAGAAGAATAATCTGGAGCACAAATGTGAAGAAAACATTTCACAATTCTCAAAGAAGTTCCATACATGCAATCCTACATTTTTGAAGAACACACGACGAATCAAGAGACTATAGAACACAAGCTGAACTACAACACTCTATTTTTCAACAGAAAAACCAGTGAAGGACTATGAAGAATTCCTGCTCAATCCAATGAGTCTAGAGCTACATTGACAATCACTATAGCCATTTCTAAACTCTATATCTCTACTTCGTGATTCATTATTTACTTTTCGAGCAGTGTGTGTCATCTGCTGTATTTTACTCACACACTGTCTCTTGAACTTTAACTGGAGGATCTGTAAATCCTCACTCAAACTCTTACATCTTTTACTTCCCACTAGGATAGTGGTAGAGGTTGTGTGTGACCTGAACAGCTGGTTTGCTGTTGTTTTGTTTCCCACGAATAACAGTGGTAGAGGTGTTGGACCTGGACAGTTTTTGTAAAACTGTTGTTAACCCCGATCCAGGGTATGGATCAAATTATTACATATATTTGAGAGGACTAAGTCTCAGCTTGATACTGAACCTCTTGTTATATCTGTTGTGCATATTTTATTTAAGTTTAATGTATACGACATATATTACATTTATTCCGCTTCTATTACTTTAAAATACAAAATTATTTTGAAGCTACTTTGATAGTTATATTAGCAAGTGTTTACACTTATTGTAAATCAGTATATTAGCTTAAAAAGTTAGTTTGATCTTGTTGTTAAAATAATTGAGACCTAATCAATCTTTGAGAAGCTATGTGAACATTTACAATATGTATAAATTCACTACAGTTTGACATATTTCATAAATCAGGGGATTTTAACTAGACAATATTTTAACCAAACTTTTAATTGGAACTCAATTCACCCCCCTCTTGAGTGTCCACTCCGACAAACATTTGGTATCAGAGGTTTAGTTTTTTGTTCAATGATTTTTTGAAATACTTTGTTTTTCAACTGTGATTTTAGTTGCATCTTTACAGATCTTAAGTTTCTGTTAGTTCTAAATTTTTTATCTCAATAAATTGTCTTTCTAAAATCTAGTTATTGATAATAGACTAGAGTGTGATCCTACTAATAGGCCACCATTCATCAATTGTACCAATTATGCTCAGTGGAAACATAAACTGAAAATTCATTTAGAAAGCATAGGTTTTGATATTTGGACTGCCATAGAATCAGAATATAAAATTCCCACTACTGCTGATCCACATGGGATGAAACTACAAAGACTGCTTACAATAATAATTGTAAATCCATGAATTCCATGTACTGTGCTTTAGGAGATGAAGAGTTTAACAGATTTTCTGCTTGTAAAAATTCTTTTAAAATTTGGGATACCTTGGCCGTTTCTCATGAAGGAACAACCAATGTTAAGGAAATGAAATTAAATACTTATACTATTAAATATGATAAATTTAAAATGAAAAATGATGAACCTATTTCTGACATGTATCTTAGGTTTATTGAGATAGTCAATACAATGAATTCACTTGGAAAAGTAGTTCCAGCAAAGGAACAAATTATGAGAATCTTTAGATGTTTACCAGACCGATGGAGAGGCACATCTATTTCAATCAGAGAGTAATGTGACATTGCTTCTCTACCTGTTAAAGAACTCATTGGTAAGCTTATGATGTATGAGGAAGAACTCAAGGTGAACAAAGAAGAAGAAGATGAACCAAGAAGAAAGTATATTGCTTTTAAATCATCAACTTCAAAGAACAAGGATTAGGAGAAACATCAAGCTATAAACGAGAGTTAAAGCTGTAAAGACAGTTAATGTGCTTCTGATAGTGATGCTGAAATGGCTCACATTTCCAGAATGTTTAAGAAGTTTTATAGGAAAAATAAATTCTTCATCAAATCAACTTACAAAGGAAAGTATGACAATAAGGAACATTGGAAGAAGGATTGGAAAAATCAAGATAAAAGTAATGAAGTTGTCTGTTATGAGTGAAAAATAAAAGGACATATTAAAGCATACTTCGCAAAGATAAAATTCATGAAGAAATATGATTACAAGGACAGTAAGTAAAAATGGATATGAAGGTTACTTGGAGCGCTTCTAATGATAGATCCACTGAATCTGAAGTTTCTGAAACTGAACACAGAAATAAGGCAAACATGTGTTTTATGACAAACACTTCTGAGGTAAAAGCTGAAACTCCTGCTTTAAATTATTATTATTCTGGAGATGATACTGACTCTGATAACATGTCAAAATCTGAATTATTTGAATATTGTGATATTTTAGAAGAAACATGTAATGAGCTGAAAGACAAATACAAAGGTTAAAAGAAACACTAAGCTTTAACTGTTAAACATAAATCTAATCTTGATATTGAAATGGAAAAGAATGCTCAGTTGATTAAAGAAAACACTGAACTGAAAGTATCTAATGAGCAACTCAGAAAGGATTTAGAGAAATTCAAAAATGGGAAGGATACACTAACTCAAATGCTAGGAAAGAAAGTTGCACCAAAATACACTACTAGAATAGGCTACAAACCTAGACAGAGAATGTTTACTAAGAATATATTTATTCCTAAATCTGGATAGAATGCTGCTAATTGTAGTTCTGGACATTTATATGCATCAACTAGTTATATTCATAGTTATGGATCTAAAAAGGATTATCATTCAAAGTATGTTGATTCTACAACTTTCATGAGACCCATAAGAGAAATTTGGGTACCAAAAGCTTTGATTTCTAACCTGTCTGGACCCAAGAAGATATGGGTACCAAAATCATTTCCTTTCTAAATCTGTTTTGTAGGAAACCTGCTTAAAGAGCTCCTGTAGAAAGACTTGGTACTTGGACAGTGGATGTTCAAGACATATGTCTGGAGACATCTCATGCTTTAATATATTAGTCAGGATTGATGGATGCTTTTTCACCTTTGGTGGTAATTCTAAAGGGAAAATCATCGTCTTAGGCCAGATTGGTAACACTAACTCAGTATTAATTTCTAAAGTTTTATTTTTTGATGGACTTAGATATAATATATTAATTATTTCTCAGTTATGTGATGATGGTTTTAATGTTAAATTTGAAAATGATTCTTGCAATGTATTTAATTCTAAAAATTCCTTAGTATTTTCTGCCCTGCGAAATGAAAATGTTTATGCTGTTGATTTAAATTTTTTAGCTAAGCAGAATATTACTTGTTTGAATGCTTTTCATAAAGATTCTTGGCTTTGGCGTAGATTATTAGGACACTGAAACATACACTAACTTAGAAAACTTACTAGGAAGAACATAGTTAGAGACCTACCCAAACTTGATTTTCCAAATGACAAAGTTTTTCATCCTTGTCAAAAGGGAATGAAACAAAAAATATCTTTCAAACCAAAGAAAGAAGTCTCAACTTCTTAACCTCTCGAGTTGGTTCACATGGATTTGTTTGGACCATATAGAGTTTCCAGCTTAAATGGGAAGAAATATGTCTATGTCTTAGTAGATGACTTTTCTAGATATACTTGGGTATATTTTCTAGCTCACAAAAGTGAAGCTTGTTCTTACTTTGTTAAATACTCCAAATCTGTAGAAAACCTTAGTGGACTTAAGATTAAAACTCTGAGAAGTGATCATGGCCATGAGTTTGAAAATCATGAATTTGAATCTTACTGCTCACACAATGTCTATAGTCACAATTTCTCTGCCCCTAGGACACCCCATCAAAATGGTGTAGTAGAAATAAGGAATAGAACCCTGTAAGAAATTGATATAACTATGCTTAATGAGTATGACATACCTATTTATTTTTGGGCTGAAGCTGTAAATACAGCTTTTTATATTATCAATAGAGTCTTAATCAGACCTGTTCTTTATAGGACCCCTTATGAGTTGTGGAACCATAGGAAACCTAAGGTTAACTACTTCAGAGTTTTTGGCTACAAAGTCTTTATTCTTAATACCAAATATAATCTTGACAAGTTTTCATCCAATATTGATGAAGGAATTTTCTTAGGTTATTCTATCTCTAGTAAAGCCTATAGAGTTTTCAATAAGAGAACCAAGTGTGTGGAAGAATTTGTTCACATCAAGTTTGATGAAACCGATCAACATGAGCCAAAAACCTCTCTTGAAAATCATGAAGATGATCTCTCTGTTTTGAACCTTAATGATAAAGATAGTGGACCTATAGTTAAAACGTCCAGTTCTGGAAATTTTCCAGAACCTGCTTCTGTTGATCCCCAACCTGTTGATGAACCTGAAATTTCTAGCCCTACCTTTACTAGATCAACTAGAATTCTGAAAAATCATCCTTTAGATGTTGTTGTAGGAAATCTTGATAGAGGGACACAGACTAGAGCTTCTCTTAGAAATCAGGTTGAACATCAAGCCTTCTTATCACAGCTTGAACCTAAAAACATTGATGATGCTATTAATGATGAGTTTTGGGTAATTTCTATGCAAGAAGAACTCAATCAGTTTGAAATAAAAAAAATTGGAATCTTGTTGAAAGACCTAAGGACACTTTCACAATAGGCACAAAATGGGTGTTTAGAAATAAAGTAGATGAATCTGGAAACATAGTTAGAAATACAGCTAGACTAGTTGCACAAGGCTATAGTCAAGAAGAATGTATTGACTATGAGGAGACTTTTTCTCCAGTAGCCAGATTAGAAGCTATTAGGATTTTACTTGCTTATGCTGCACATCAAAATTTCAAACTATATCAAATGGATGTCAAGAGTTCATTCTTAAATGGATATATTGCTGAGGATGTTTTTGTTGAAAAACCACCTGGTTTTTCAAACCCCCATTTTCCAAATCATATTTTCAAACTATCAAAAGCTTTATATGGTTTAAAGCAAGCTTCAAGAGCTTGGTATGATAGATTAAGTACTTTTCTAATTTCTAAAGGTTTTGCAAAAGGAATAGCTGATCCTACTCTTTTTATAAAATGAATTTCTAAAGATGTTTTAGTAGTACACATTTATGTTGATGATATTATCTTTGGATCTTCTAAAAATTATTTATGTACTGATTTTAAAAAAATGATGCAAAATGAATTTGAAATGAGTTTAACGGGTGAACTTAAATTCTTTCATGGTTTTTAAATTTTTCAAAATGATGATGGAACTATTTTAACTCAAAGTAAATATACTAGATATATTTTAAAACATTTTGGATTGGATAGCACAAAAAGTAGTGACACTCCCATGAGTTCCAACTGTAAGATGGATCTTGATAAAAATGGTAAATCTGTTGATCAAACCACTTATAGAGGAATGATTGGAAGTCCTCTCTACCTGACTTCTAGTCGTCCTAATATTATGTTTAGTGTGTGTATGTGTGCTCATTTTCATGAAAACCCTAAAGAGTCACATTTAAATGCTGTAAAGAGATTTTTCAAATACCTCAAGCATACTCCAAATTTAGGACTGTTCTATCCCAAAGGACAATCATTTGAACTAGTTAGTTATTCTGATGCTGACTTTGCTGGATGTAAGATACATAGAAAAAGAACCTCTAGAATGTGTCATCTTTTAGGCAAGTCACTTGTATCATGGTGTACTATGAAACAAAATTCTGTTTCATTTTCAACTGCAGAAGCTGAATACATAGCTGCTTGAAGTTTCTGTGCACAAATTTTGTGGATGAAACGCACATTACTAGACTATGGATATCAATTCAGACATGTCTCAATAAATTGTGACAACACAAGTTCTATTAATATTTATAAGAATTTTGTTTCTCATTCTAGGACAAAACATATTGATGTAAATCATCACTTTTGAGGGATCATTATCAAAAAGGTGATATCACTTTGGAATTCATTGGTACTGAATATCAACTTGCTGATATATTCACTAAACCACTGAATTATGAAAAATTAGACTACATCATAGATGATCTTGGTATGATTAATCATAAATGAATATCTTACTGATCTTAATGTTTAATACTTTACTGTACTTTACTTTACGGTTTCATACATACGGTTTCTAAGTTACTGTTTTATGCTCATGGTCTGACAACTCACTGTCTCACCGTGACTATATAAACTTATCAATGTTTCACCGTGATAACTATAAACTGTCTCTCTGTGATGGCTAGTTTTCTATCTCACCATGAGAAGTATGATAATTTTTTTTAGTTTATTTGTACTCGTATCATGGTAATTTTTATTTCACCACTGTTTGATTTCCCGCGTTTTTGTTTTTATGACGTTTGACATTCCCAAATGATAAAACTTAAGGGTTTAATTTGACTCCTTACCCAAATTCTCTCTTAATCCTTCTCTTCCCTCTCTCCCGAACCTTTAGTGAATGCCAAGGATGAAGCGTCCATCTTCACCCTCGTTTGAGAAGTGCCGCTCTAAGAAAAAAAGGAGGATACCGAGGATAGCTCCCGAAGGACCTCTAAACCCAAACTTGGTAAGCCGTACCATTATACCTGAAAAAGAGGTTTTCCTTGAATGGTTGCAATCTAGAAGATCATTAGTTTTGAAATTTTTAAAAGAACAAGGATGGATTGAATGGTTCACTGGATAGAAAAGACCGATTTAACTGAGGCTTGTATCTCAATTCTATCAGTATGTGAAGTTCTCTTTTGAGTTTGGAGAATGATTTTTGCGGTCTAGCGGGATCGATGGTCAGAAGTTCTCTTTCTCTTCAATGATGTGGGCTGCATTCCTAATAATTCCACATGAATTAGTGTGTGATGATTACCAGAGAGACCCTCCTCCAACAAATGACATCTTTGACCTAGAAACCGCTTTGGAAAATCTAACTGGAAATTGAACCAAGCGAAGGGCCATAGCTGCTGAACTGGATGGGGAGACAAGAATTTTGTTCAAGTTCGTTCAGAATTTGGTTAGTCCAAGAAAAGGATATTTTTCTATGATGAAGTATCAGGATGTGTTCCTGATTCTCCTGTTGAAAAATCGCCAAAAGATCAATCTGTGTAAGTATGTTATCAACCATACCTGTGAGCTGATCAAAGTAACTTCCAGATCCTCCTCCCTGATTTTTTCAAGGATGATTTCAGCCATGTTAGTATCAAAAGAAATGGTTGAACCTAATGAAGAAAAATTAGAGGAATTTGATTTCTACCTTTCCATGCCTATCATCAGAAGGATGAAGATTAGATGGAATCCCTGAAAAAAGAAATGGGTTGAGGATAGTGATCAACTGTATAAAAAGTTTAATCATGTTGACTATCCAAGAAGGCCTAAGAACCTAGCTGATCCTGGTTTCGAACCAGATGAAGTGGCTGAGTACTCAGAAGAAGGAGAACAAGAAGAAGTAATAGCTGAAGTTCCATCTAGAGAAGAATCGGTAATACCTCCAATGGAAACAGTTCCTGTTGAAGAGGAAAGGGGTGTTATCCCTGCTGAAATACCTCAAGGAGAGGAAGTTTTTGTTGAAGAGACTATTTCTGTTGAGAAAGAAGGATGTCTGGAAGCTTATCCAGTGGAACAATCAATTCCTGAGATTATTCCATCTGCTGAAAAAGGAATGGATATTGCCTTTCAGCTGGCAAGGCAAGAGTTTGCTGAAGAGAATAGGGATGATCCTGTGGATCTTGTCCATGTTCCTGAACCTCAAGAATCTGAAAGGGAAGCACAATTTGAGGGGGAGGAAACTCGAAATCATGATATTGTGGAAGCTGGATATGGTGAAGCTTCTCAACCTTATGTCACTTTCTCTGTACACTCTCAGTATGAGTTCCCAATCTTTTATGATGTGAATGAGTCACAGCAAGTGACTGCAAATGGAATGGATCTTTCTTCTCTATTTCAACTGAAGTCATTAGCTTATTCAGAACCAGAACCAGAGCCCCAACCACAATCTGGATCAGATTCTGGGTCTGAAGATGACTCTGATCCTCAACCAGAATCTGAACCTCTAACATTACCTGCATCCTTACCTGAGCTTCATTCCTTTGTAACCAAAGATGATCTGAAAGTTTTTGGCGAGACTTTGTTAGCCGGTTTGGAGAAAATTGTCTCCACTCAACCTCACCTAGTGACTCAATTAAGTCAATAAAATGAATCAATTCTCTTGGAAAATATTATCTTAAATATTCAACCAAGGATGATCTGAGAAATTCAAGAAGTCTGAGTAGAGAATAAGATACTGAGTGCTGATGTTGGAAATCTAAAAATTATGGTCGCAAGTCTGCAGAATGAGCTATCTGTGAGATCTGAGCCTGCTCCTGTTTCTTCCCCTGCACCTGCTTCTATTTCACTGGAGTCTTCTGATTCCCTCCTTCCTAGGGAGATTTTGTCTCAACTTCATCCTTACCTACTATCTTTTGATGAAAATATTGGAAAAAGGCACACAAAGATGCTGGAATGCATGAGAGAGCTTTTGGAAACTCTGAATAAGCTTACAGATGAATACACTGGATGTTTGCAAAAAGTTCTGAAACAGCTCAAAGTTCTAACCAAAGCTGTCAAGGCTTCACCTACTTCTGGTCAGACCTCAATACCTTATTTGGATGATTCTCTACTGAGATCCATAATTAAGGAAGAATTACAGAATGCCTTCAGTGGCTTGGATCTATCTTCTTTGTCAGAAGTAATTAAGAACAGTGATAGAGCATTGGACTTGGTTAGGATCCATTCAAAGATAGCCAATGATGCTCAACAAGAGATCTCCAAGAAAATAGATTTGTATCTTTCTCAGATTTTCTCTAAAAGTGACATGACAGATCACTTTAGATATCTTGTGGAAAATCTGAGAATCCCTCCGGTGACAAAAGATTTTAAAGATCAAGTTCAGAAACTTTTAGAGTTCACCAGATTGTTGGACAGATTTTTGGAGAATAAGTATGATTTTGAAAAGGCTATGCAGTATGGTGGTGAAATCATTACTGATTTCATCAATCTCTTGAAGTCGTATCTTCATGTGCAGAGTACCGCTATAGTTGCTCCAACTATTTCTCCCCTTAGACCTGGACTTCCTGCCTTAGCATCAACTACCATATAAGTTAGACAAGCCCTTTCTCAGATCCGGCCAGTCATTGTTGACCAACATAAGCCTAGATCTTCTACAGCTCCTACTTTGGCTCCATCTGTTTTTGAAGGTCTACCCGTACCCTCATTGTCTATCTCTTCTATGTCTTCTTCTACTTCAGCACCATCTCCTTCTGCTGATAAAGGCAATACAAAAATGGATCCCTAAAGAGTTTACCGACTTTTTTTCTTTTTGATGGGATGTCATTTCTTGTTTACAGTTTGTACTTCTCATGTACTTTATATTATGAATCCTTTGTTTAATGACAACTGTCGAGTTTCATTTCCTTTTCTCTTCTTTTTGATAATCCCAAAAGGGGGATAAAAACCTACAGGTATCAGTTCTATAATAGTATAAATGGGGGAGAAAAACTGCAAGTATCTGATCTGAAAAACTACAAGTATCTGTTCTATAATGTTTTTTCTATGCTATTATCTTTAATATTACATGTCTTTTATATTCTGCATATATATGATTTGTGATCATCAATAAGGGGGATATTGTTGGACTCCTCATGTGTTAATCATGTTTTAAGGATCACAAATCTCATTACTATTAATTAATCTTGATCTTTAGTGGACATCTTGATAATTCTCTTCAAACTCAACTATAGGTGCATATCATGTTTTTATAATAACAAATATTATGGATGTTAATTACTCTTTACAAGTTTTATGCATAATCACAATTCTCTCATATATTATTTTTAATGATTAACCTTAACCCATATTCTGCATATCACTGTCTTTGTCCGAATACAGATTCTTTTGTCTAATTATGGAGACACCGTGAAGGAATCACCATGACCAGACACCGTGACCAGACACCGTGACCAGACACTGTGACCAGACACCGTGACCAGACACCGTGAAGAAGACACCATTTCTATGATCACTTTGACACCGTTTCTTAAGCTTTTGTCAATATGATTTTAAATAATGCTAATGGTCATATTTTTTTTTTAATGCAATTAATGTTATTTAATGTTGGTTGTTGGCTTGACAGGAAACCGTATCTCGTACCTATGAAAAGGGAATCATTCCTACAGCCATAGCTCATGGGATATAAAGAATATTGAGCTGCATTAGAGAAAACACGCCCATTTGACACGTCTCAACACATATACTACAATACATGCGAGCTCTGTACTGAACAGAAGAAAAATCCGGAGCACAACTGTGAAGAACACATTGCAAGATTCTCAAAGAAGTTTCATACATGCAATCCTACATTTATGAAGAACACACGAAAAATCAAGAGACTATAGAACACAACCTGAACTACAACACTCTGTTTTTCAACAGAAAAACCAGAGAAGGGATCTGATGCATTCCTACTCAATCCAACGAGTCCAGATCTACATTGACAATCAGTAAAGCCATTTCTAAACTCTACATCTCTGCTCTGGGATTCATTATTTATTTTCGAGCAGTGTGTGTCATCTGCTGTATTTTTAATCACACACTTTCTCCTGGACATTAACTGGAGGATCTGTAAATCCTCACTCAAACTCTTACGTATTTTATTTCCCACTGGGATAGTGGTAGAGGTCATGTGTGACCTGAACAGCTGGTTTGCTTTTGTTTTGTTTCCCACGAATAACAGTGGTAGAGGTCTTGGACCTGGATAGTTTTTGTAAAACTATTGTTAACCCCAATCCAGGGTGTGGATCAAATTATTATATATATTTGAGAGGACTATGTCTCGGCTTGAGACTAAACCTCTTGTTATATATTCTATGCATCTTTTATTTAAGTTTAATATATACTACATATATTACAATTATTCCGCTGCTATTAGTTTAAAATACAAAATTATTTTGAAGCCACTTTGACAGTTAGATTAGAAAATGTTTACACTTATTGTAAATCAGTAGATTAGTTTCAAAAGTTAGTTTCATCTTATGGTTAAACTAACTGAGACCTAATCAATCTTTGATAAGCTTAGTGAATATTTACAATCTGTATAAATTCACTACAATTTAACTTATTTTATAAATCGGGGGATTTTAACTAGAGAATATTTTAACAGAAATTTTAATTGCAACTCAATTCACCCCCCTCTTGAGTGTCCACTCCGACCAACACTTTCTACAACCCTAATTTACTAGGAGGTCATGGAGTTCAATATTACTTATTAATTTAAAATACATAATAATAAAATTTGAATTCACTCATATGAATCTCCTTACAAATCTCAATCATTGTCTATTTTATTTAAACACCAATGTCCCTTTCAGCTTCCCTTCTATATATTTTTGGCATCTTCAATTCCTATGAATTTTTATGAATTAAAAACCACTATTATAATTTTTGTAATTATATATATAATACACCTCTAGTGTACTATAATTTTATGGTTCCACATAGATCTTAGTCAATTAACACAAATAAACCTAATTATTTAAACCCCACTCTTTTTTTCACGAGTCATCATCCCTTTTTATAAACTACAAAATTAAGATCTCCATTTATGATAAAATGGAGTATATATCCATATATTTGTTTTTAAATTTTACATAGATTTAACTGGACTTGATATCCAATTCTTCCATGGATATGATAATTTTCTTCTTTTAAAATACGATGGCATGAATTTATTCATTCTATTATTTAAAATAGATTACCTCTGGTCCTTTATCTCACAGAGTTGATTCCCCCATGCTATATTATATTAAATAGGTAACTATTTTACTTAAAAACAACATCATTATAATTAAAATTGGATTTACAAATATTAAAAAATTATTCCTGAGTCCATTAACAAAAACTATTCCTCACAAATGAACCTTTGAGGCTCAATTTTAGCTGCTTATATTCCCTTAATTAAAAAATATGTATCATTAAACATTACCATTTTATTGATAAATCATCATCAACACATTAGTATCTCTATTCATATGTGAATATGAACCACTATTAACTAACTAGGTTTTTTCCTTTTTTATGGATTTGAGTGAATCTTCAATAATAAGTGGCTTGTCTTGCTTGGAATTTTATTGTGTCTTCTTCATATTAATCATATATTACTGTTCATATAGGATTATTGTTATTTTATATTCTATATAGTGTATTTTATGGTTACAACATCCACATATCTTCTAAAGTCCATAAAACATGTTCGGAATCAGAACCATGGCTAGTATTTCACTAACACTATATCTCATCATATCATTATAGCATATATTTTTTATAATTTATACCACATAATTACATAATTATTTCATTCAAAGGGATTGGTTTATTAGAAAATATTACATATTATTTATTTCCATAAATCCCTAAACACCAATGATGTCCTCTAAAGTAGGTTCCTCTAGAATGTTTCTGATCATGTCTCTAAAGTTCAAGTTGCTTCTCAAAATAGTTTTAACATCCTACATATGTATTAAAACATATCCATTATTTTGACTCCTTTCAATATTCTTTTTTAAAAATATTATCGTTTGAGTTTTTTATTTTACCCTGTGAAACTAGCTTAAAATTTAATAATTACACTCTTAACCGAGGAACGTTTAATGTTTTATACATATAAAAGGGTCATGTTTTACTAAATGTGGAAAAAAATTCTTTTACGTTGATATCAATCAAACATTACTTCACTTTCATTTTTATATTGTTATTGTATTTTACCAAGATTATTTATAGAGTAAAGACACCTTAAATAACCAAATTTCAATCTTATTATCTAGAAAAAATAATTTCTATGGTTACATGACAATTATTTCTTACTCATCCAAATTCATTTTGTGGATTTTGATCTCTTCAATGTTCTTATTTTCCCTTTTGTGAACCCATCTTTACTTTTATTTATTTTATTAACTTCCTTATTTATAAAATTTATTTATTTCTTGAGTTATATATTTCTATTAAGGAACACATAAAATTTTGTTATCAACTTGTGAATTATATAGGTTTTCTCCCCTTTGATGTCATTTCATTAGTTTCCTTATTTTAATTCAACATTTTACATAAAATTATTATCATTAATTTCACAAACATCCTCAGATTCAATACTTTAATCATAATATTCTTTATCCTACTAACTGAACAAGATTCTATTATTTAATATTTTTATTTGGATTATTCCTTCATCATCCTTCTTATACTCTTCAATGGTTCAGATTTATATATTATATATTTCTTCCCTTTATCATTATCCTCATCACAATGAAAAATATTCCTTCTCATTGGGATGTTTTCTAGAATCTCTCAAACTCCTCTACACATAAAGTATTAAATTTTTTGTTTTACCTTTTATTTTCTCTGAGAAATTATAATATTTTTTTAAAAATCGATTATATGGTGGTTATTTCCATAACTCTCCAAATATTCATATGAATAACTTGTGGTATTAACATTTTAACCCTTTATCATCAATTTATTCATATAATTGAATTCCACATAATATTTATCCATATTTTTTATAACTAATGTTTTTATTTTATAATTAATAAAAATGTTTCTATAGAGATCAGGGATTAAAATATATGGATATTACATAATTTATAATTCATATTCAAAAAATAATAATAATAGATTATCATGGACCGTCATGTTATAGTTTATTTGGAATCATAGAACATATTATTCAAGTATAGTCAAATATCATCAAAATGTGTTTTACAAATCATCCCCTTTAGTTATCCTAAATAAAACCATTCTTCATAAACTAGGGAAAGAAAACATAAGAAATGGATTATCATTAATACTTTCTAAGGGAAAATAAAGAAATATGTATTTATAACATGAACATAAGGGCATGATAACATGATGATACCATTAGAAGAAAATACATTTCATATGAAAAATTATAAACAAAAATCATGGAATAAATATTAGCAGTTCATAAGACACGAATCATAAGATATTCTTGATCATTTTCCATTAAATCATATCATATGAATTAGACCTGGAATTGTAGCATATATATCAATGTAAAAAATTGTGAACATTTTTAAGTAGAAAAAAGTTCGCTCACTCTATTAAGGATATGAAAGGAAACCCTCTCATATATTTGTGGACAAGAATCTGGGTCTATGAATAATGTAGTAAATATAAAATCAGGTTCACACACAACATTGTGAACATGTAATCAGGTTCACACATAACTTATAGACATAAAACATTCTACATGCATGTCATTGTGAACATTTAATCAGGTATACCCAAGACATTGTGAACACATAATAAGGTTCACTCATAATATTTTAAAAATGTAATTAGTTTCAGGCATAAACTTATAAACATGAAACCACTTCTATGAATAACATTTGGAACATGTTATCAGGTTCACACATAACATTTATAATCATGAGTCATCCACCGTTACCCAATTTATTGGAGGGAGATATTGGTCACACCCATTAGATAATATATATTCAAAATGACGATAAACAATCATCCTATCATATCCCATGAAATGAAAATGATTTTAGAAACATTTCATTATATCATTTCTTATTGAAAATAGATAGGTCCCATAATCATTTCATCTATTCATAACCCATAAATGTTGTATTGTGAATGGAATATAACCCGTGAAAGAGTAATATGTTTCATAAGGATCTTTAATCAAAATATAAACCATTCATGAAAGAAAATTGAAGGCAAATTTCGTTCATTTCTGAGAAGGGAGTGAGTAACACCATGAAATTTCATCTAATATAGAAATAAATATTGAGACATCATTTAAAATTATTTCTATATGAAAATATTTTTCTTCTTCGAAATTATTTCTTAAAACATTAACCTTTTAGAGAAAAAAAATCATTGAAAATGATTTGAATAATCTTGAAAACATTTTGAAAACTATTTTCCTTGAAAAACTATAAAAGATGCTTCAAATTATGTTTGAAACCCTTTTTCTATGAAAACATATGAAAGAATATTTGAATCATTTTCAAATAATTTTTCAAGAGAAAACATACAATATATTCTTCAAAACAATTTAGAAACATTTTCTATTGAAAAAATATAAATGAATCAATGAAAATGTTTTAAAACCCTTTCATTAAAAATAGATTAAATACATGATCATAAAGCATGAACAAATTTGGAAACCCATTTCATTGAAAAGAAATTAATAGATATAAATAAATATTGATAACATTATGAAAACCATTTCAATACCTATAAATTTATAAAATATGAATAAATATTGAAAATACTTTGAAAACCATTTCATCAAAAATGATGTGCTAACATATAAAGAATGATGAATTTTTTTTAAAAACAATATCATTGAATACATTTTGTAAACTTATAACGAATGCTTGAAAACTTTTTAAATTTTTTTTATGAAAATAAATTTAACAATTATAAATTAATATTTAATAAATTTTGAAAACATTTTTAGATAATAGGGTTTAAAAATAACACATATTTTTTATCGAATAGATCAATAAAGTCAAACATTTTTAAAAACACTTCATTAATAATTTATGTACCAGAGAGTGGGAAATGGTACCAATACATGAATATGTTACTTTTATATGGAGGATAATAAAACTCAAGAGTTATCCTGATATATGGATCATAATAATTGATTTATGGAAGCATAATCATAAACAATATTGATAAATGATGGGATTATTTCAATTTAATCTCACCACTCGATAACAATGAATTATACTCCCAATGTAAGGAAATTAAATTTCATAAAGGTTAAAATATCATGAAAATAATGAGATTCATAATTTTAAATGTCTTAGTTAGTATATAATACTCGTTAAAAAATATAGGTGCAAAACATGGCATATGTCTCAAAGAAGGCAAATTGAGACCAACTTACTTTACTAATTTTGTAAATTTTGAAGCATAAACTACATGAAATAATATCATTAAATGGATATTAAAATTATCATAAATTTATTTTTATGAATAATATAACAAAAAAATGGGTAGCGTACACACCACATATAAAAATTATTCAATATACATGGCTTGTGTCTCACAGAAACAATAAATGAGATGAGAAATCCCTTACTACTTGAGTAATATTAAAATTATAATCCCAATGAGATAAAAAAAAATTAATTTAATGACTTGAATATCATTAAATTAGTGAAATTAATGATATTAATTTTTATAGTGTAGTATATACACTAAAAAAGATAAGATATTGGTAAATATTCTATGCCTCTCGCGAAAATAAAAGGTTAGATGAAACTCCCTTACCTTAAGTATTTACCTTCATTCAAAATGTTCAAAACTCCTATATAATTAATATATGTTTATTATACATATTAATAATAACCATATTATTAATATCATATATGATTCACTTATGACTTTATATTACCTATTTATTAACAATTCCATGTTAATGTAATGCTTTGGGTAATAACCACATTCTTTATCATATGAGTTTTATCTTATTATTCTCAATCCTCTTATATAGTTCAAGACTATCATATTTATAAAAATTTAAACATGAATTATATTTCATATATATTGAATATATAAATATTTAATATAATATATAAAACATAAAAATAATAAGTGAAATACACAATTCATGGAGAAGGTAGGTCGTAAGTACGCATGAACGTTGCTTCCATTTTATTATCACATTGAAAGAATGATTTAAAATGAAATATATATATATAATATCATTCCAATATAATTATTATGTCATATATATCAGATAATTTTAATAAAACTATCATTAATACATACTTTTCAATGTGTGAATTAGTCACATCACTTTGAGGATTCTGTTTTCCACAAATCCACAAGCGATGTAATCATGTTTATAGAAATTGGAATGCATGAATGTAGGATTTATATAATAAAAAATAAGTATAAATTAATCATAAATATCAAATTTTTAATATAGAAACAATTTTCCCCTGATAATTCCAAATCATGAGAGGTGGTAATGTAAAAATAACAACATTTTTTCGTGACATGACAGTTTTTCGTACACAATAACGTTAAATTTGTTACCCATTGAATGAATCTTTGCAATAGTTTAGGTAGAGCCATTATAATAACAAAATATCATTATATTGTGGATAAATTTGTTTTTATATGAACATTAAATAACAACAATTTAAGTGGTGGAGAATGAAAATAAAGGAATAGATCCTGAAGAAGAATGCTAACTCTTCCTTGGGTAATTCATTTTTTTGCACAAAAGGACATTCTTGATTGAATTTTTTCAGAAATGGTGGCATCAAGATGGAATGGTTGGATTTTGGTATGTGCACTAGATTTATCATTTCGAAAATAGTGTCGTTTGAGTTGTGTTATAAAGTTGAAGTTTTGGTGGCCTTTTATATATGAAGGAGGGGACACACTTGGAATTTTTTACAGGAAGATAGTTGTACCCATCTTCTTACCTAAAAAAGCAATGAAAATGAATCAATGTTTATGGATGAAATATGTCCATAAAATGGGTGTTGGAAAAGCATCTATGACCTTTGGGAACATAATTACAAGGTTAGTCCCTTACTAAGATTAATGTAACATTAATCACAATAATTACATTTAATCACATACACTATGATTTTTTGTCAGAAATTAATTTGATATTATTATAAAAAAAATTTATTGATTACAACTATTCAAAACCATTTTTCTAAATTCAATTCAGATAATCATAAAAATCATGTTTAATACTAATCCTGAAGATATAGTGAGAAAGTAGGGTATTATAGTGAGAATGTTCAAAAGTTCATTATGTTTTTATATTCAAATTCAATATTAAAATTATGTAAGTGACCTAAATTAAACTAATATTTTTATAATTTATCTATTTTGACTTTAAAATAAACATAAAATATAATTTATCTATGTAAATAAATAATATTAAATAGCTATTTGGATTGAAATTTAGTATTGTTTAATATTCATAAAAAAATAACGTTTCTCAGAAAATTGCCAAAAAATTAAAAGAAATTATAACGTATAAATTAAAAAAAATCATTTTATCAAATTCAATATATAAGAATTTATAAAATTAATTTTTTTACCATTCATATAAGGATATAAAAATTATTTCATTTGAGAAAATACTTTTTTCAAACATATAAAGACTTTACCAATATTGCATGTCTTAATATAAATAGTATTTAATTTATATAAAACCATTAATAAATATTTTAAAAGTAGTTATTTCAATTCGTGTTACTAATTTATTAGATATATTATAAATATATCATTTAAATAATTATATCAATACAATTATGTCTCTTAGAAACATAGTTTTGCATGTACACATTCCAAGTTAGTGTCCCATGTGGAGAAATGTTATATTATTCCTTCGTCTAGTATACAGAAACCAAAACTAGTGATTTTATATAAAAAATATATATTTACAGTTTTGAGAAATGAAATATATCAAAAATATTAAATTATGATTAAAAATAATAATTCTCAAAATCATAGGGTGTTACATTCTACCCCCTTTAAAATGAGTTTCACCATTGAATTTTTTCTAGGTAATAATGGTTATAATACTTGAAAATTACATTAATATAAAAAAACATTTCAAAATGAATACTAAACATTCCTTTCATAATGGATAGCTAAAAACATAACGGTTACATAAGTCAACTCATAACAACTATCATATATGGGAGCACATAGGGGGGAAGTGAAAACATGGGCATGAAAGAGAAATATAAATTCAATTTTTTTATAGAGAGTGATAGAGAAAATTGATCTGTAGATGTGGGTTATCACAAAACTATAATTCTTTGAAAATATAAGTGGCTATCTGATTCATAAAAAAATTAAGGTACTAGGACAACCTTTCTGGTTTGAATATCCTATTTCTAAAGCTAATGAACTATCAAAAAATGATTTACTATCTTTGTTTCAGCATGATCTTACCATTTTATTATTTATTTTATATTTTCAAATTCATCCCATACTCCATTAATGATGGTGATTTTTTCCTTCCTCAAGAACTAACGGATCCAGAGATCCATAAATATATTTATTAATCATTCCATTTTCCTTTTTTTATCATAACACTAATATGTTTAGAAAAAGTTATACGAAATTCATAAAGCCTAATATGGGGAGACAATACATTAATCATTTATGCCTCATCTGATATTTAACTTAAACTATCCCATAAATAGTTAACCTATTTACCCTTATATAAGATGAAAATACAAAAGAGTATTAAAATATCACAAAATATACATAACATTTATCCCTCAAATATCAAAATGTGGCTCTTGGTTTCCACATTAAAATCATGTTAATAAATTCATCTTTTATTCTCATAAAATGTGTTAATAACATAAATTACAATAAATCCAATTGGAAAACAAGCATGCTTCTTTATTCTAATGATTACTCGATATATTTTATAAATAAATATCATTGTAAAATTCATCCATTATAACATAAAATATATTTTCATAAAATCTTATATCCATTCTTAGGTAATAAGTAACATCTGATTTACTTATTGACCTCCAACATATCTTTATCCAAACACCACTATCTCAATGTTATGAATAAATTAAGGGTTACTTTATATTAATAAAAAATCGTGTTTCTATGAAAACACTTGTCTACCTCACTAACATCATTAAATATATACATTTATATCCTTAATGAATCAATTATTCTAAAAATAGTTATATATTTCATGATTCATAAAAATTACATTTTCAATTAAAAAACTTATATATTTCAATTATAATTCTTTATTCTTAATCTATTAGTCAGGCTTCATAATCTTATAACATAATATGTATTTTTATGAATATGAAACATGAATATTTCTTTAAGGTTACTCAATCATATTGTAATTATAATTATTTCATTGAATGTAAAAAATATTTGAAGAACATTCCATACCATTCACAGTTCTTTGGTAGTATCCATATCTTCATAAGTATATCCAATACTGATACCACCATCCCAATTCTCTTCACAAGCTTCGAAATTTGGACATCAATTTTTATAAATTCCATACATTTCACATATGAAATGTTCAATGATAAAAATGTTCCTTCGAGTACCTTCTATTTAGTAAGACTATAAATCATAGGGTGAACAAAATATATCATAAAAATTGACATAATCATGAAAACTTACTTATTAGTTATCAAAATCATGACACTTACTTATTTAATATATGAAACCCCTATTTTAATACTAGTATATTCATTGAAAATTTATTTCTAAATAATTCATGAGGATTCATTTTGTTTTTTTGAATTTGTAAAGAGTATCCCTATGGAGTGTCATACCTAGTGTACATCAAGGGATATTGTCATGTACCAGGTTACAATCGAGTGTGGCCTGATGCACTTTTCAATGTTGTTACCCCATAGTATATTTATGTTAGTGCCACATCAACATGTTGTATCCAAATAAGGATGTAATTCCACGTAACCACCCACTATACACATTAACAATATCCCAAGATATTTTTCTAAACATTAAATCAACCATATACTTATCTTTAGTGACAAAACCTAACATATAATTAGAAATATCAATCAAGATCTCACTAATGTTTCATCATCCTAGTCACAAAAGGTTTAATAAATCCTTCCTCTGTACAAAATATAGTGACACAATCATAACATTCATTTATAATGTATTATTTTTGAAACATATTCATCACATTACAAAAAATACATGTCTGTGGACAATAATAGTTTAGTGTATTTAGAAATGTAATACCTATTCTTCTTATATGGTGAAATATCTTCAAGATTATCCTTAAATATCATCCCCTTAAGTAATCCTACTTGAAACTTTTATTTATAACCTAGGGAATGGAGATATAAGAAAGAGGTGAACTTGAATACTCTGTGAGGGTAAATAAAAGAAATACATACACATAACTTTAAAATATGGGAATGGGAACATTATCGTATCATTAGAAGATCATACCCTACATTTCAAATATCGTAGGCTTGAATCATGGCATAAAAGTTAGTAGTTCATAAAAATTTAATCATAAGATAATTAAGAACATCATACATGAAATTATAACATATGAATATGACCTGGAGTTGTGGAATACAGATCAAAATATAACATCATGATCATGTTTAGGTATACACCCCAAAAATACTTAAGTGTAGGACATGAAATACGGCCTTCACATAGACTTATGGACATGGAACCAGGTATATGCATAATATTTTGAACATGAAATCACATTCATGCATAACATTGTGAACATGTAATGAGGGTCACACATAACTTTTGGACATGAAACCATTTCCATAACTAACATTATGAACATGTAATCAGGTTCAGTCATAAACTAAAGGAAATTTAAAAAGGTCATTTCATAACAATTTGATCATTGAATCAGGTTCACACGTAACATTTAAACTTATGAGTCTTCCATTGTTACCCAATGCATTGTAGCGAGATACAAGTCACACCAATTACATAATCTGTGTGACAAAATATTATAAATAATCATCATATCATAGCCCTTAAAATTAAATGGGTATGAAAAACATTTTATCATATCATTACCTTTGGAAAAGGGATAGGTCTCATAATCATTTTATCAAAGAAGAACCCATAAAAGCATGTTTTCAAAAGAATATAACCCGTGGAAAAAAATGGGTGTCATAATAATCATTCTATAAAAACATAAACACATAAATAAAAATTAATAATGGAATATTTGCATTATTTTCCATAAGGGAGTGAGTAATATATATAGATGTTATCATAGATGGAAAATAATATTGTAACATCATTTAAAAAACCTTTACAGAGGAAAATATCCTTTCTTCATTGAAAAGTTTATTTAATACATATAAATTGTAAGAAATATTTTTTTAAAAAAAAATCATTTAAAACATAGAACAAAAGTGTTAAAACCTTTTTGAAACCGTTTTCCATGAATATATAAAAAAGAATAAACAAAACATTTTGAATCATATTTTCCTTGAAAACATATAAAAGTGGTTTGATAACATTTTTGAAAATAATTTTCCTTGAATAATTATAATATAAGCTTGAAAACATTATGAAATAAATTTTTCATGAAAAAATATAAATTAATTTTCAATACATTTTAAAATTATTTCTCTTTGAAAACAAATTTAAAACATATAAATAATTATTGGAATACTTTTTTAAACCATTTCATTATAAATACATTGAAAACATGAAATTAATTACTCAAAATATTTTGAAAACTATTTCATTGAAAACACATTGAAAACTTATACATAAATATTTAAAACATTTTTCAAAACATTTCATTTAAAATACATTGAAAACATATATAAAATCTTGGAAAAGGTTTGAATTCCATTTCTATGAAAACACATTCATAAATAATAAAAAATATAGAAACCATTTTGAAAACTATTTCATTGAAAACACAATAAAGACATATAAAAATAGAAATAGTTGTTAAAACCATTTGATTTTAAATACAATGTGAAATTTTAATTAATTCTTGAAAACAATTTGAAAATCTTTTAGAAAATAAGGTTTTTAATGAACATGGATTTTCAACAAAAGAGAGAGGTAATGTTTGACTTTCCTAAACAAATTATTTATCATATTATAACAATGTATGTAAAATGGCATAAATATATTAATACATCTAGAATATATATAGGAGAAGAAAATTAATTTGTTTTATTCAGATCTGGATCATTAGATTTTGGAATGGAATCATAATCATAAACATCCTCGATGAATGAAGAGATTGTTTCAATAAAATCTTACAATATTTTAAATTTCAATTATACACCCCATTTAAGAAAATTAAAAAAAATTAAGCATAAAATATCTTGAAAATAATGATATTAATGATTTAAAATGTTATTGGTAGTATATACACCTCATAGAAAAATATATATGCATAATTTGACATGTGTCTCAAAGAAGAAAACTTGAGACAAAATTACATTGCAAATGTGGAGACATTTGAACCAAATGAAATGAAATAAATTTAATAAAATGGATACGTAAATACCAATAAATATTACTATATTAATCATTGAATATATATATGGTTAGTATACATGCCACATATAAATATTATGAGGTGAATATGGATTTCATATCATATAAAATAAATGTGAGATGAAAAAACTCTTACTACATGAGTAACATTAGAATTTATCCCCATAAGAGTATAATTGAACTTTTATGTTCTTAATATATTTATTGAATGAAAGTTAATCATAGGGAATTATATACACCAAAAATAATATTTGAGTGGTGAATTTGGTATTTATCTCACGGAAATAAAATGTTAGATGAAACTCCCTTACATTATGTAATGAAATTATTTGTAAATATTCAATCCAACTTTATAATAAATATAATTTTATTTTAAATATGAAATGGGACCACATTACTAATACCATATATGATTCATTTATGACTTTATATTACACATTTATTAACAATTCCTGTAATGTTAATGTTTCGGGTAATAAAAACTTTGTTATCATTTTGGTTTTCACTAGTTATTCTTGATAATCTTATATAAAACATGATTTAATTAATTCCATAATGAGAAACATGATTTATATATAATTTATATTTACTATATAATTATATATAGTAATCTATAAAACATATAAATAATAAGTTAAATACACCATTCATGGAGACGGTAGATCGTACACATGTATGAACACTACATCCGTTTTATTATCATGTTGACAGAATATATATAATTTCAATATAATTATTATATCATATATATAATACTATTTTACTAAACCTACCCTTAATACACTCCATTCAACGTGTGAACTAATTTCGTTCTTTAAGGAGGCGGTAGTCCACACGCCTATAAACGAAGTTATCATATTTATTCCAAATATAAAGCATGAAAGATAGAATTATATTATAAATAAATAAGTATAACTAAATAATAAATTTCAAATATATTACATAAAAATATTTTTTCTATAATATTTCCCAATTCTGTGAGGTGGTAATTGTGAAACAAACAAACATCGTTTTGTGGGGTGGTAGTTTACAGTACACAAGAACAGTAATTTCATTTAGCATTTGATGGAAGATTGTAAATGAAAAGGTAAAAACATTAGAATAAAAATATATTAGTATATTTTAGATACCATTTTTATCATATGGGCATGTAATAATAGCAAATTGATCTGGTGGATGATCAAAATAATGGAAATGAGCTTGAGGAAGGATGTTACATCTTCAATGCGTAAATCCTTTATTCAATTTCTCCCAAAAGATTCCTTATATTGTTTTCTATAAAAATAGAGGCTTCTAGGTGGAATGAAGGGATTTTTTGATTTTTATTTTCTAGATATATATTGAACATAAGTGGATTTAGTGGTGTTAATAAGGGGGTTATCAGTTGGCCTTTTATAAGGGAGGGAGGTGACACAATTAGTAGTTTTTAAAACAAGTGAGGGGTACCCACATTTTAACCTAAAAGAAGTCATAAATAACAAAAAAAACAATAATAGAATGTTTAGGGAAATAATATGGTAATCAAATAGGTTTTTGAAAAGTTTATAGGTCATTTCAGACCATACGATAATGGTTTAATACCTTACTAAGCTTAATTTCACCTTAATGAATTAAATTAATTTTAATCACTTTCACGTATATTTTTGGTCAAAAATTAAGTTGAAATTATTAGAATATAAATATTTTAAGGATTTAAAATTTCTATATCCATTTTTAAAAATTAAATACATATAAGGGGTAAATTTAATTTTAAATCTATTTATGTAGATGTTATGACAAAGAATGTTTTTAAAGTGAGAAGGTTTGAAAAGTTCAAAATGATTTTATATATAAATTCAATATAAAAATTATTCCAATAATATAAATTGGAATAATATATTTATAATTTATATATTATTAAATTAAACTAAAATTAAGATATAATTTAACTATATAATTAGAAGAAATTGTTTTTTGGATTTAAAATTCTGTATTTTCTTACTATTCACCCAAAAATGATGTTTCTTAGCAAAAATGTAGAAAATACCCCAATGAATATTTGTATGTTACGATTTAAAAAATGATTTTAATTTTAGAAAATATAATCTCTATAAGTGTCTATTATTAATTTTATTATCATCCATTGAAGGGAATACCAATAAGATCATTTTAGATAGTAGTATTTTCTAACATATGAAGAATTTACCGATATTAAATTTTTTATTATATATATTTTTTTATTTTAGTAAAAATATTATAAATAACATTAAAACATTAGTTATTTTTATAAATTTTAAAACAATTATCATTTAGGTTATAACTATCTTGTTTAAATAATTGTAACAATAACATGATGGTTTGTAGAAACACATTATTGCTTGTAACATAATGCAAACCGATGTTCTGTGAAGCACATGGTAATATATTTCTTATGTGTAGTGTTAATGAACCAAAAAATAGTTCATTAATTTATAAAAAAAGGTATATTCAATGTATCAAGAAATTATAAATATTAAAAAAGTTATATTAATTCGAAAAAAATAATTCACAAAATCTTGAGGTGTTACAACTAAGAAGCACAACAAAGGAAAAATTTTACCTATATTTTATAGTTCCATCAATAGGGTTAAATTTCTCTAGAAAATTTCTCATTTAATTTTTAATAATTGTTGATTATTTTTTATTTTCACCAAATAATATGAGAAAAATGTCAATTTCAATTACCTTGGTGAAATAATAATTTATAGTTTCATCTTTGGTCATCATGATATCATTAAATTTTCCAATTAAATATATTGTTGGATTCTTTTATCATGAGATTTACTCTATACATATTGTATTGATTTTCCTAATTTAGATGGTATTTATAATCCACAACACATTTATTCAAAAAAATTTACCTAAATAAGATATAATTACATTCCTAGCCATCAAAACTAGAAATAAATAACTCTTATCTACAAATATTATTTAATTATTTCTATCAGGTGGTTGGAAACCAACAGTTACAAAATTATTTCGCATCAATGACTATTATAGAATAAAAGTTATCATTAGGTTCTTCCATCCTGGGAATTTTTTATCATCAAAAAACAAAAACCTTTGTTAATTAAGGAACTGAAATTCTATATGATTCCATTTTTAAAGCATTGGATCTTTGGGGAACCTATTTGACTCTAATACAACATATAATACCCAAATTAGATAATTTAATACTAAGAGTTGGGATTTGAATCCATGTTAATGGTTATTACAAATTAATATTATATAATTTTTGTAATAACGCGGAGCATCTTTTTAGGTATGTTTTTCATTCCAGGTTGTTTTTAAGGAAAATTGGTTGACGGAATATTTTAGGAGTACATGTCATATACTGCCTTGTACACATTGTGTACTATGGCTCTGAGCCCAGGTCATGTCTGGTCGTGTTATGGCCACATACATGGCTGTGTGACTATGTGGTAGGGCAGCATAAGGCGGGGCCAGGTTAGGGAAAGTACATGTCATGTATCTCTAGGGAACAAGAGGTGTAATTTTAATTTTATTTGATTAAATGGACCAGGGTCAAATCTGATTTTCATAAATCACTTCTTCTAGAATATTCTCATCTAAAATCTACTGAGGATAAAAATCCTCTTGAGCCCCCGAATTGCCATCCTTTCTCTGAATTCACCACTGTCGATTGCGTTGGAATTTCCATGGTAATCCATTCCTTCTTCAAGAGACTCATTTCTTAATTTGTTCGTTTTCGTGAGATGTCCTTGGTTAAACATTTTAGACGTTTTTGTGGATCTATGACGTTCTACAGTTGTTTAAGGCTTTAGGTTCTCATATATTGGTCGTAAAATTTTAAGGTAGGTGGTTTGTGCATTTCTATTGTTTTTCATTGAATTATATATGAAAAGTGACCTATACCCTTGTTCAGGGTTTTTCTTATTTAGGGATTGTAACCCTATTAATTCCTATTATACCTTTTATGTATAAATAGAGGTGTTTGATAGTGATGGGGGTTAATTTCCATGATATGGATGTGATTGCCGATGATTGTTTTGATTTTGAATTTTTGGTCTAGCTTTTCCTTTTAGGCTATTTCTTTTCCATTCCTAGTTTTGTTAGGATGATTTTATTATTTATCTGATATGTTTTTCTATTCCTTATAGGTAATTAGACATGTAGTACTTTGAGGTTTACTTTATCTGCTGATTTATCTTTTGTGCATGATTTCATTACATGGTGCTGCAGGAACCTAGTCTAGTGAGACCATAGGGAAAATTGATGATGAGGGATTTCCTTGAGAGTTTGTTATAATTATCATGCAGGGAGACCATAGAGGGGATTGACGTTGAGTGCTCCCTCATAGTGTCTATATATTTGTTATGAGACCACATGAGTAATTGATGTTTAGTGCATCCCTTGAGTGTCTATAGTTTACCGTTAAAAGAATATATAGGGAATTTATGGTGATTGCTTCCATAGAGAGTCTTTTATTTCATGAGACAGAAGGGGTTAGACTATGTGAGCTATTCCAGAGGGTCATTATATCCTTATTGTATAAATTGAACTAGAGGGGGTAGGCTGTGAGAACTACCCAGAGGGTTATTTGAGATTTTTGGATGAATGAGAGGGGATATTATATGACAACTTTCCCGAATGGTTTCTTTTATTTGCTATTGGTTGATTAAATTGATAAATGAAAATGAATGTAGTTTAAACCATGGGATTGTTTATTTTTCGTAATTCCTTGTCTATTATTACATTTTTCATATTCCCTGCCATATATATTCACCAACTATTAGGTATATATCTTTGGGTGGTAGCCTACTAGGATTAATCTCTCACCCTGTTTAGATAATGCTTTTGGGCCCAAATATATTATATTATTGCATGTCTAGAGAAAGGCAAGTTCCCTTCTACATCGGGAACATAATTGTCGTGGAGCTGGGGAATATGGGACCAAGGTGAGACTTGTGATGTTGTGGAGTGTTTACTTGGTTATCTATTGTACATTGTTTTATTACTGTATTACAAATTGTTACTTGTTTGGATGCTTTCCTAGACCTATGTGTCATGCATCATTTATATATGTGCTCGGGTTGATTATTAATTTTAGTATTCTCTTTTTTAGTAATTTCATGTTATTACTATATCTTCTATTGTTATTTGCTTATTTATGGTACTTTACTCTTCCAATGAAGGAATATACTCCCCACTATCACACCCAAGTCTCTCGCTTCTAGTCAATATCCATGGGCATTTTGGTAAATGTTTTTGAGCCCATGTGACTAACCATGTATGGGACACCTTTGGGTGGAACCCAGAACTCTGACGTTATAGAGTGATATTAGAGGAATTATTATCTTCTTGAATTACCTTTTGGATCCTATAGTTAGGGATAGGAAAAAATAGGTAGTTGTTGATAAGTTGTGCATGGGAGTAGCTAACCAGTGTAAATAGAAATAATAATTTAACTCAATTATTTCAATTTTATGGTTTTTCTATTATTATAGTTGATTTTATTTTCCCATTGGGTGATTCACATGTATTGAATTGTTATTGTTATTAATATTTAGGATATATTTCTATTGCAACTCGAGGAGAGGAGGCTATGGCATATCATGAATCATACATGCAGTTGCTATAAATCACAAGTTATGCATTGTTGTCATTACATTTAGGGTGAATTTCCAATTTCATGTTGCTGTGATTGATGTTGTGTTAGATATGAATACTATTGTGATAAATTCCTTGATATAATACATACTTATTGATAGGGTATTGATTGTGAAAGGATTCATTTGAATAAATGTGAAATACTTGTCCCTAAGGTTTTATGGGCCCTTGTGGATTAGAAATTGGTGGATCATTACACTGTTATACCATGTGTTATACACATATAAGATTCCAAGATATGATTTGAGGGGAGTATGGACCTCCACAGATCGGAATTTGGCTCTTAAATGTTCATTTCATTGATTTTTGTCTTTTGGAGTAGTTTCTGAGGCTTAATGTCTAGAAGACCCCAGAATACACAATGTGTATTTAGGAATACACTCCATGAGTTCTTCTGTTCGGGAATGAACTGTTTTTCTTATGAACATGTTGTGTAAGTAGGTACATGCCATGTAGTATCTAACCATGTCACTGGTTTGGTGGGAAGAGACACGGGGCTGGGAAATCTTATGTTGGACACACCATGTACCAGATGTACACACTGTGTTGTAGAGACTATATATCTGGCCATGTGACTAATGACACAAGTGAATGAAAATAAGTAAGTAAACATTGTGTCCATATGTTTCACGTTGTGTAGATTCCACCATGTAACCGAACATGTGACTAAAAACATGGGTTAGTGATGTTCTTCTAGTACACGCCGTGTTTGACACAAACATTCCATGTTGTCATGTTCTAGGAGAACCATGTGGGTTAGATATGTATATGAAATTGGGATATGGAACACGATTCAAGAACACATTGTTTCTTGTAAGAACACATCGTCTGTATGATGTGTTACATGTCCATGGTTGGATAGAGTACACACCCATGTAAAGGATTAAGGGAACACGCAGTGTGTCCATGTTTTAGAAAACATGAATACATTCTTTATCCTAATCCCTTATTAAAATTATATGTTTCAGTCATTGATAATCATGATCTATGGTGTGCACTTAAACTTGGAGAGTCATGCCCCTGAGACGTCCTCTATTCATGTAACAAATTTAGGGTAGTGATTAGATGCCAGATGTGGCTGATCGGGGACTACCAACATATCCTTCTATCATGACCAACAAAGCAATACCCATTATCCCAGATACAGGTGTTGATGGATAGATCAAAGAGGGATTTATGAGGATATTGCAAAATTTCTAGGGAGAACCACCTCCTACCCCGTTAATGGAAGAATTGACAAAGGTATTTCAATAGCAGCATCCTTCCACTTTCTCAGAGGATGGAGGACCCCAAGCTGTACAGTCACGGCTAGAATCCATGCTGACAATCTTCAAGGATACAGAGACCCCTCGTAGAGGAGGTTCAAGCTCACAACATATATTCTTTGGTACTCCTCCAAATGATGGTGGGATGTGATCTCACAGGTGGGACACTAGCAGGGTAGGACTGGGGATCATTTTAAGCGTACCTTCTATGACTATTTCTACCCGGAGACATTGAAGGCTAATCAAGCCAGAGATTTATTGATTTTAGAGAAGGGTACTCTTTCAGTCTTTCAGTATTATTCTCACCTCACAGAGTTGGAGATCATTAAAAACTTTCTAAGGGGAGATTAGTTATTCATAGTGAGGAAGTTTGAGGATGGTCTTAGGAAAGTCATTCAAACTCATGTGACCATCTTCATATTTACTACTATATCGTTAATCATCAATCAGGTGTTGTTCATAGAGTGCATCCTGAGGGATTTTGGAGCTTTGTGCTACGGCAGTTCATTATATATAGTTTGTGCTTCTTCAGCAGATAGTATGAATCTCCATAAAGAAGCTACACATGGAGATCCGAGTAGGCGAGGGACACCCTTGGGTATCCAATTGGTAAGAAAATAGTGTTGGAAGGGTCGATATATGAGGCCACTTTTCCTGAGAGACCCAGTGGATTTCCGATCATGCAACGAGATGGGTCATCTTTAGTGCTTTTGTCAGTTTTTCTCACCACTAACTGGTGATAGGGGTTCTTCTATGACTCCACGTATAGGAACAAAACCACCAGTTTCTCACTAGTCTGGGACATGGAGTTCATATGGCCATTCAGGCTAAGGTGAAGGCTGTGCCCGTGGTAGACACTCACCCGTCGTATAACGACAATAGGGTGGATATGATTTGGATGGTTAGGATGGGTCATAAGTTCATGGTATAGGTCAGAAATTTTTAGTGGATCTGACCCAAAAGGAGTAGGATTCCGGTCAGACTAACGATAGAGGTACTATTCTAGTTTCCTCAGGTTTATCATCTTCCTCTTTCGATATAGGGGCTTCCCATACAATTATATCTATTTCTGTAGTGGAGAGACTAGAGCTATGTATCATTTCTTATGTTGATGTCTTGATGCTAGACACTCTTTTTGGGACTATAACGACTAGTATACGTCAGTGCAAGGAGTTCCCTCCTGAGGTTAGTGGGTTCCACTTCTTATGGGACCACTATGTCTTAGAGATGACATACAATGATTTCATTCTTGAAATGGACTGGTTGTTTCCCTACCAGGCAATTGTCGATTTCTATCATTGTAGAGTGAGTTGTATATCGCCTGTGGGCAGATCTTTTCTATATAAGGGAGAATGGGATGTCCAGGAAAGTACAGCGGGACCTATGCATCAAGGGTTGGGAGGAGTTACATACCAGATTTCTATTCTATATCTTGATGACCATGGGACTTCACAGATGTAATTTCCTCCAGTGGTGGATCGTTTCATAGATATATTTTAGTGGAATTTTAAAGTTTGACATTGGAGTGAGACGTAGACATTTCTATTGAGCTCGTTCTAGGAGCGGCACTGGTGTCTATTCCTGTTTATTCGATGGCTACACCAGAATTACAGGAGCTCAAGTAAAGGGATTCATCCGACCCAATACTTGTCCTTGGGGTTTTTCTGCCCTGTTGGGGAAGAAGGGTGATAGTATCGTCCTACATTGTGTGGATTATTGGAAGATGAACCAGTTGATGGTCAATAATTGATATCCCTTACTGAGGATTCATGATCCCTTTGATCAGATTCGAGAATCTTAGATGTTCTCGAAGATTTAATTGAGATCTATTTATAATCAGTTGTGTGTTAGGCCATCAAATATACCAAATACAACCTTTCAGAGAAGGTATGGTCTATACGAGTATGTGGTTATTCTATTAGGTATCATGAACGCACTTGCATTTGTCATGCAACTAATGGGCCGAGTGTTCCATCCATACATGGATTCTTTCGTGGTAGTCATCATGGATGATATGATGGTGTACTATCACACTCAACACGATCATGACACACATCTTGAGATCATTTTGAGTATATAGAGGGAGAATTATTTATAGTCTATGATCTCAAAATGCACCTTTTGTATGGACCAGATTAACTTTTTGGGTCATTTTATCTTAGGGACAAAACTATTAGTAGGCCTAGAGAAAGTGAGAGCAATAGTTTCCTGGGAGCAACAGAAGAGAATATTTGAGGTACGATGTTTTCTAGGGTAGGATGGATACTACATACATTTAATAAAGGACTAGTCACACGTAGAAATGACTTTGACATTTCTGACTAAGAAGGTTTTGAAGAACTTATGGTCAGATTCTTGTGATTCAGCCTTTCAGAAGCTGAAAGGGACATTGAATTCAGACTGATACTATTTTTTCAGATCTAGAAAAGAGATATATTATTTACTATGACACATCAGATAACGGGCTGGGAGATGTTCGTATGCATGGGGAAGGAGTCGTTGTATATGGGTCTCATATGTTGAGGCCACATGAGATGAATTTCCCGATATTTGATCTCGAGTTGGCCACAATTGTTCATGATTTATGATATTGGAGACATTATCTATTGGTAGACAATTTCGTGGTTTTCACAGACCAAAAAATTCTATAGTATATCTTCACTCAACCTGATCTGAATCTGAGACATGGAAGCTCAATTGAGTACATTCTGTCTTTTGAACTTGTGCATGCCCATACGTCGGGGAAATTCCACACAGTGGATGATGCGTTGAATAGGAGAATTCAAATATAGGAAGTTTAGGAGGCCAGTAGTGAGTGGAAGCTTATGGATATGCTCCCTAAGATGAATTTGGAGGTGAATGATATACAAGGGTAGATGTTTAATTATTCTATGGATATTATATCTGCACTACTTTTTCGAGTGTAAATGACGCAACTATCATATTTTGATGGCCTGGTCATATTGGATAGTGTGTCAGGAGGGGACCCTGTTCCTGGATGGGCCATAGGTGAGGATGAGATCCTGTGTTTTCATGGGATTTTATGGGTGTCAGTATACATACACAAGGAGATGATGCGAGACATTCAACCCTCAATTTGGGAAGTTTATCCTGGTGTCAACAAGATGTATCGAGTTCTGCACCATCAGTATTGGTGGCCCAATGTGAAGAGTGATTTTATTTGTTTTTTATGAGGTGTTACACCTCTCAGTAGGTGAAGGCATATCATCATCAACTACTTGGGATTTTACAGTAGTTACCCATTCCCGTGTGGAAGTGGAATGATGTCTCAATGCATTTCACGATGGGGTTGATGAGGTCACCCCAAGGGAAAGAAGCAGTTTGGGTTGTAATCGACACGCTCACGAAGGTTTCACACATCTTACCGATCACGGAGACCTTCCGTGTTGATGAGATGGGAAGGTTTTAATTATGGCAGATTGTACATTTATAAGTAGTTTCGCATTCCATTGTTTTAGATAAAGATCCATGTTTTACTTCTCAGGTCATACATGGACTATAGAGGTATTTGGGTATATAGGTACATCTGAGTACAACATACCATTACCATACTAATGTCCAGTACAAGCATATGATTCATGTGCTAGAGGTCATACTTTGAGAATGCATCATAGATTTTGGAGGTTTTTGGGAGAAGAATATACCACTTGTGTAGTTTTCCTATAATAATAGTTTCCAAGAAACTATTTAGATGGAAAATTTTGAGGAATTGTACGGGAGGCTAGGCCGATCAACCCTATGATGGTTGGAGGTAGGAGACGTAGCTATGTTGGGATCTCATCTATTCCAGGAGACCATAGAGTAGATAAAATTGATTCTGAAGAGGATGGATACTGCATAGTCATGACAAATGTCTTATACTGGTCGATAGATATGACCTCTGGAGTTTGAGGTCAGAGATCTGGTTTTCTGGCGTGTAACAATGAGGATAGGACACATGAGTTTTATTTAACATGGTATGATTTCGATGAGATGTGTTGGTCTGTTTTAGGTTTCTGAGAGAGTTTGTCCAGTTTCCCATCGGTTTCAGTTACCTCAGAGGTATTGGGCAATAGACCACATCTTCAACATTTCTCAACTAAATACTAGCTTTTAGACCCACCTCATGTTTTTTAATCCAATGAGGTTGACCTCGAGGTGGAAGCATCATTCAAATAGAATCCTATCTGGTGTCTTGAAGCACCCCCAGTTTGAGGTATGTAGCCTTTTTAATGCATTTTTATGTTTTTAAAGTGCATGGGATGAGTTTGAAAGAGGTTGGGAGATTTTGGAATGGTTTTGGATGAATTTAGAGACTTTTAAAGCGGTGCATGGTTTGAGCACAGTTAGTATAAACTGTGTGGATGCTCTAGGAAACCGTTTAGGGGGAGACATTAGGCTCTGCATGGCCTACGCACGGTTTTCCAAACCGTGCGAGGAAACCGTGTGGACCCTGGATCTCGAGGAAGTGAAGTACACATGGATAGCGCACTGTTTACAAAACCGTGTGGTCTAACCGTGCGGCCATGTAAAAATAGGGTTTTAAAACCCAGGCTCACTAAGGATTTCCTCATTTCATTCCTCTCTTCCTCCCACTCGATCCACACATAGGATTTTGGGTTCTCAGGGGTTAAGGGTGCTCTCTTACTCGGTTTGGATGGATATTGAAGAGGATTCAAGTTGGTTTGAAGTTGGTTTCTCCCGGGTAAGTCTCTCTTCTTGGTTCTCTTGTGTTTTACTCTAGATCCACTTCCCTCTCTTTCAGGGTTTTCTATATCTACACTTGTTGTGTGTAGATATAGGGTTGGGGTTTCCTTGGATGTTAATATTAAGGCTTATGGAAGTTATGGAAGGTGATCTAGAGAGGTTTTGGTGCTGTGTTCGCTGGATTGGAGGTGCTGTTGTTTGTGGGTCAAGTTTGTCAGAACCCTAAAGGTAGGTGTCTTCTCCCCCAACTCCACTTGTTTATAACTAGTGGTAACATGTTACAATTAATTTTTTGCGATTGATATTAATTATATTTTGATGTGATAATTTTGTTGGAAATCCATTTTGGGAATTTCTGGGAGAAAGGGGTTTTGTGATGAAATGCTATTGTTGTAAATTTTAAAATGGGGATTTTAAAATGTAATGGTATGTTTGATTTGTGAAATGATTAGTGGGAAATGGTATTCAATAAAAAGGGTTGTTTTATCGAAATGGGGTTTTGGCATAGAAAATGGTTTTTAATTAATGAGCGATTTATTGAAGTGGATTATATGCAATTGAATTTGGTTGATTTCATGATGTTTTGACCTTGGTGGGTTGTATGCTTGGTTGTGATTGTTTGAAATATTTTGTGGAGGTGGGTGGGAATTACCACTATAATGAAGGGGGGTTGATAGTGGATGGAAGGGCCACCATCAAAGGATAAGTGGACAGGATGATACACTAGTAGTGAATGGGTGAACGGGTTGGATAGAAGCGCCAATGTTTGGTTGATTGGTTGTTTTGTGCATTTCGTTGCAAGATGAAATTGTTGTTCTAATGTTAATGTTGAAATGGCTTGTGGAATGTTTGTTTATATTTCTCTTGGATGCTTGGGTTTGTTGTTATGACTTGGTAAAGGCATGGTTGTCTTATAAAAATGGTTTTAATTGGTGATTTATTTTATATAAACTGTTTTATATAAATGTGCTAACGGTTTCAACCTAGTGGTGTGTATACGGAAGTCATTTGGGGAAATCCTACTAAGTTTTATTACTCACCCCCTACTTTGGAACGCTGATGTTTTTGTGGATGTTGTGTATTGTAACGTGGGAAAATGTAAGGCATCTATGCCCTTTAGTGGAGCTTTGTTATGTCTTGGTGGAGCATGGAGCTTTGAGCTTGGTGTGGAGTTGTGGAGGTGTGATGTCTTGTGGTGTTTTGGGAGTTTAGTTTTTGATATGTACTTTGATTTGTTGTAGACTTGTCCAGTTTATTTCGGTTTGGTTTGTATTATGGAACAACATGGTTGTTAATGGATGGGTTGGTTGGGTTTTTTGACATGCATCATATAGTTTGTAGATTGTTGGTTGGTTTTTCCTTAAAGAAAATTCATTCCCCATTTGTTCCTGGAGCCCTCGACATTTATTTCCAGCCTTTGGCACATTGGGAACGTCCCCTAAGGCCATGTAACCCTCACCGCCCCCTCAAGACAATGAGGTTGGGGCAGGGTGTTACAAGTGGTATCAGATTGTTCAGTCCTTTGGAGTTGTTTCTCGGATTTGGTGTTGACATTCGATGTGGTACATTCCTTGAGTCGGGAATGTAGAAAGGCATATGAATATCAGAACTTGGAATGTATAGTATAAAAGGACGTAGCTAACCCTTTTATGCTAAAATTAATGTTACCAGGGAGTTGGGTACATAAGTGTTTTGGAAACAATTATAGGCATTAGATATCTCATTGTCGTGGGTGTAGCCAATGAGATAAGAATGGAACGCATGGTAGAAATGACTTCCCACTAGGATGCATGTTTCATTGGGGTATAATGATTTATGGTATGATATGAAAGTGTGGATTTTGAAAATTTTGAACTGGGTTTCAAAACGAAAGGATTTGAAACATGAAAATTGGTGGTATTTTGAAAATGGTATGGTTTTCAAAAATGGTGAAACATGGGAAATGTGAACTTGTGGAAAGCCTTCTTGTGATAGTTTTGTGTAATGTGAATTGAAATGGGTTTTCATGATGTCTACAGAAGTGAGACTCGTGGTTGTTGTTTATAGAAATGGCACCGGGTAGGCGTCGTAGAGACCAACCAGAGGGGGCTGCTGAAAATGTGGTTGCACCTGAGCCTCTGGTGAACCAGCAGCAAGTGCAAAGCATAGTGCAAGCTTTCCAAGCTGTGGGAATTGGAAATAAAGTGGATGAACCAAGACATGTGGATCATGCAGTTCAGTTTCAAAAGAAAAATCCACCTATCTTCAAGGGTGATTTAGAGCTAGAAAGGGCAGAGGCATGGTTGAATAGAATGAACAAGATCTTTGTGTTATTGGGAATGTCAGTAGAGTTGAAAGTGAAGTTGGCCACGTACATGTTGGATGATCTTGCCCTTCAGTGGTGGGACTTGGTAGGCCAAGTGGGAACGGGCCAGGGGATGATATGGGAAGGCATTGAGGAATTTTTTAACAAACAATTCTACCCACATACGTTCAGAATTCATCGTACAGTTGATTTCTTCAGTTTGAAGCAAGAGTTTATGTCAATGATGGAGTATGCCACTAAGTTCATGAACTTTGTGCGGTTTGCACCCGAGGTGGCGGGTAGCACATCGTTGAAGTCAAGAATCTTTGAAGTAGGATTAAGTAAAGAAATCTGTTCAAAGATAGCAGTATTGTCTATTGATGATTACACAAATATGGTGAATAGAGCCTCGGTGGCTGCTCGAGATTTGTTGGGCGCTCCGGGTGGAGGAAGTACGGTGGTACCCATGAAGAATAGTGGGAACTCTAATGATGGGTTCAAGCGGAAGAGGGACACTTATTCCCAGGGTGGGAATGTGGCATATAATCAAATGGCAGGATCAGTGAATCTTCCTCCGAAGCCCCATAGCATGCTGGGATGTTTTTGGTGTGGTTCTACTGGCCACATCAAGCGGGATTGTAGGACAAAACCTAGGGCATGTCATAATTGTAAGAAGATGGGTTATCTACATCGTTATTTTCGGAATGATCTATGGTCTGGGGTGCGGGACACTCCTTAGGGATTGTAGACGTCATATACTTGGACGATACGTGGGCAGTAGCATACCCCTCAACAGTAGAGTAATGTGGGTCATGGTGATTCTCGGAATACCACGACGCCTCAACAGAGCAATAAAGAGTAGAGTGTGGAAAGAAAAAATGTGTTTGGAGTAGAAAACGTTGTGGTGGATGATGAGTCGGGACCATCCACGGTGCGATGTACTGTTCTTTTAAATTCTACCTTGATGAATGTTTTTCTTGATACGGGTGATTCACACACTTTTATTACTGCACGTGTGGTTGATGTGCTGGGTTTAAGGGTAAAAATGATGCCCTCGGTTTTGAAACATCAAACTCTTCTTGGTCGAAGAGAGTTTCGTGCCTTCTTGTGCAGAGAATGTAATATCGTTGTGGGTGAGGTTGAGATAGTGTGGAAATTCACAATGCTGTAGATGGATGGGTATGATGTAATCCTAGGGATGGATTGGCTGGTGGCATTTAAGGCTCACATCGTTTGTGATTCGCGAACAATGGATTTTGCGACACACGATGGTGGTAGACATCTCTTTAGAGGAGAGAGGCATGAAATGCAGGGTGCAACAAGATTGTTGGCACCAGCAGTGGGTACATTATCATATCAATTGTAAGTCTTGTCGTTGGAATCAATAGAAGTGGTTGAGCAGTGTGTTCTTACAGCAGTAGTGGATCAGTTCATGGATGTTTTTCCGGAATAATTCTTTGGGTTACCTCCTGTATGAGAAGCGGAGTTTACAACTGATCTCCTTCTGGGGACTATTCTTGTTTCACTTCTGTCTTACCAGATGGAACCTACTGAATTGCAGGAATTGAATGTCCAGTTGGAAGAGTTGGAAAAAAAGTGTTTATCCGGCCTAGCACGTCTCAGTGGGTAGTGCGATGTTTTTTTTTGAAAAAGGAGGATGGAACTTTGAGTCTATGTGTTGATTATCGTAGACTTAACCATTTTACGTTAAAGAACAGATACCCACTTCCATGAATTGATGATTTGTTTGACTAGTTGAGGGGAGCCCAGTGGTTGTCCAAGATCGACCTGATGTCAGGATTTCATCAATTGCGGGTGAGGAAGGATGGTATTCCTGAAACAGCTTTCAGAAGTAGATATGTCCATTTTGAATCTGTGGTTATGCCATTTGGTATAATTAATGAACCATCGGTGCTTATGGAATTGATGAATCATATATTTCAGAGATATCTGGATTCATTTGTGGTGGTGTTTGTCGATGACATTATGGTGTATTCCCAGATAAGGGTGGATCATTTGAAGCACTTGGCGATAGTGCAGGGGATCTTGAGGGATCATTAGTTTTATGAAAAATTGTCAATGTACCACTTTTGGATATATGAAGTTCATTTTAATGGCCATGTAATTTCGGGAAGAGGTGTTTCTGTGGATCCAGAAAATATAGAGGCTGTTGTTTCGGGGAAATTGACAAAGAATGTCTATGATATACGCAGTTTCCTTTATCTAGATGGGTATTATCGGCGTTTTGTTTGTGATTTTTCACGTTTGGCATTGCTGATGACAGTTTTGACCAGAAATAATGTTCTATTCCAGTGGAATGAATAGTGTCAGCAGTGTTTCGAAGAGCTAAAGGGTCTCCATACATGAGTACCAATCTTGTATTTACCAGAACTAGGAAACGGGTTTGTGGTGTATTGTGATGCATCAGAATCAGTCTTGGGGTGCATTCTCATGCAAGGTAATCATGTGTTTGCGTATGGCTCACGGCAGTTGAGATTTCATGAGAAGAACTACCCAACTCATGATTTGGAGTTGGCAGTAGTGGTTCATGCTTTGAAAGTGTGGCTTCATTATCTCTTCGGTGAGAATTTCATGGTATATACAGATCATAAGAGCTTAAATCATATTTTATCACAAAGGTATTTGAACATGAGGCAATGCAGATGGATTTAATATCTTCAAATGTTTGATTTTGACTTAATCTACACACCTATTAAGGGAAATTTGGTGGCAAATGCATTATGTAGGAAATCATATGCTCAGGTGGTGAAACAGGCATCGGACCAGTGGCAGTTGTTGTCAGTTATAACTGATATGCAGTTGGAATGTGAGGACCCGTGCGATAGAGCGGTATTATTTCCGGTTTTGTTGATTCGGAACTTGGTTGGCCTGGTTAGAGAGGCTCGTATATCTGATTCTGAGTGAGTGACCAGGGGGTCAAGACTCAACGGTGGGGAGAACATTCAGGGTTGGAAATTGAATGTTGATTCAGTTTTGTGTTTTCAGAATCGGATGGTTGTACCCGTTGCTTTTTAGGAGGATCTTCTCGGGGCGTATCATCATTCTTGGTGTCTGTTCATCCTGGAATTCAGAAAATGTATAAATCATTTAAAGCACAGTTTTGGTGGGCTGGAAAGAAAAGAAGAGTTTCTGAGTTTGTTTCGAGATGCGTGACTTGTCAGCAGGTCAAGGCAGAGCATCAGAGGCTAGCAGGAATGTTGTAGTCTTTACCAATACCTATTTGGAAGTGGGAGCAGATAACGATGGATATTGTTACATGTCTCCCTAGAACGGTCATAAAGAACGATGCCATATGGGTGATAGTGGATCAGCTAATGAAGTCGGCCCATTTCATATTGATTCATGAATCTCATAAGGTGGAAGATCTGTCCAAAATCTATATCCAGGGAGGTGGTAAAGAGGCACGGTGTTCCAATTTTGATTGTATCAGATAGAGATCTGAGGATTACATCTCGTTTCGGGAAATCCTTGAGGTATTCCCTTGAAACGCAATTGACCATAAGTATGACGTATCACCCTTAGACGGATGGTCAATCCGAGAGGATTATAAGAACTCTGTAGGATTTGTTGCGGGCTTATTTCATGGATTTTGGTGGCTCTTGGGAGGAGCACGTTTCGTTGGTTGAGTTTTCGTACAATAATAGTTATCAAGAATCCATACAGATGGCTCCGTTTGAAGATTAGTATGGGTGGTTGTGTTGTTCTCTGCTCTATTGGGTGGAAACAGGTGAGTCCTCAATGGTAGGACCGAGCCTTGTCCAGGAGAAGAAATAGAAGATCAAGTTGATCAGGAAGAGAATGGAGACGACTTAGATTCGTCAGAAATCGTATGCGGATCATCGTCGATGGCCATTGTCATTCGAGGTGAGTGATCATGTGTTCTTGAGGATCTCTCCTTGGTTGGGACATCGTCGGTTTGTGGAGCAGGGAATTTTATCTCTGAGGTATATTGGGCCTTTTTAGATTATTAAGAGGATTGGTGAGGTGGCTTATTGTTTGGATTTTACACCATGGTTCAGTGCGGTGCACAATGTGTTTCATGTGTCGCTGTTGAAAAAGTATCAGCCGGATCATGACCATGTGATTTGATGGGATCATGTTGATCTAGAACCAGATGCTTTGTTGGTGCACGTTCCAGTGTGGGTTGTGGATAGGAAAGAGAATGTCTTGCGTATTAAAAGGATCTATTTAGTTCGGGTTTTGTGGAAACGTGGTTGGATTCAAGAGAAGACTTCGGAGCCGGAGAATGAAATGATCGAGCAGTGGCCCGAGCTCTTTCAGCTAAGGGTGGGTTCACTACTTTCTGGGGAAAAAATTCCAATGTTGGGGAGAATTTAGCACCCATGGTTTGTGGTATCTAGCCTTTGTTTATGCATTTTTATTTGTTTAAAGTTCATGGGATGAGTTTGGAAGAGGTTGGGAGAGTTTTGAATGGTTTTGGATGAATTTGGAGGCTTTTAAAGGGGTGCGCGGTTTGAGCACCATTAGTATAAACTGTGCAGATGCTCCAAGAAACTGTGAAGGGGGGCACAGTAGGCTCCACATGGCCTACGCAAGGTATTCCAAACCGTGCGAGGAAACCCTGCGGACCCTGGCTCTCGAGACAGTGGAGTGCACATGGTTAGCGCATGGTTTACTACACCATGCTAGCTAACATTGGGACCACTTAAAAATAGGGTTTTAAAACCTGAGCTCACTGGGGATTCCTCATTTCACTCCTCTCTTCGTCCCACTCGAGCCTCACTCAGGATTTTGGGTTCTTAGGGGTTAAGGGTGCTCTCCCACTCGGTTTGGAAGGATTTTGAAGAGAATTCAAGTCGGATTGAAGGTGGTTTCTCCCGGGTAAATCTCTCATATTGTTTCTCTTGTGTTTTCCTATAGATCTAATTCCATATATTTCATGGTTTTCAAGATATACACTTTTTTTGTATATAAATTGTTTTGGTTGCCTTGGATTTTAATATTAAGGCTTATGGATGTCAGCGAAGGTGATCTAGAGAGGTTTTGGTGGTGTGTTCACCAGATTGGAGGTGCGGTTGATTGTATGTCAAGTTCACCAGAACCCTAAAGGTAGGTGGCTTATCTCTCAACTCCACCTTGTTAGAACTAGTGGTTACATGTTATAATTAATTTTTTGTGATTGAAATTAATTGTACATTGATGTGATAATTTCGTTGGAAATCCATTTTGGGGATTTTAGGGAGAAAGGTGTTTTGTGATGAAATGATATTGTTGTAACATTTAAAATGGTGATTTTAAAATGTAATGCTATGATTGATTTGTGAAATGATTGGTGGGAAATGGTATTCAATAAAAAGGGTTGTTATATTGAAATGGGGTTTTGGCATGGAAAATGATTTTCAATAAATGGGAGATTTATTGAAGTGGATTATATGCAATGGAATTCGGTTGATTTCATGATGTTGTGACCTTGAAGGGTTGTATGCTTGGTTGTGATTGTTTTAAATATTTTGTGGAAGTGGGTGGTAAGTACCGCTATAATTAAGGGGGGTGGATAGTGGATGGATGGTCCACCATCAAAGGATAAGAGGACGGGAAGAGCCACTAGTAGTGAATGGGTGAACGGGTTGGACGGAAGCGCCACCATTTGGTTTTTTGGTTTTTTTGTGCATTGCTTTGCAATATGGAATTTTTGTGCTAATGTTAATGTTGATATGGCTTGTGTCATGTTCGTTTTATCTTAGTGGTGTGTGTAGGAAATTCATTTGGGGAAATCCTACTGAGTTTTAGTACTCACCCCTTGCTTTGGAATGTTGGTGTCTTTGCAGATGTTGTGTACCATGACGTGGGAAAAGGTAAGGTATCTCTCTCCTTTAGTGGATCTTTCTGATGTCTTGGTGGAGCATGGATCTTGGAGCTTGGTGTGGAGATGTGGAGGTTTCATGGCTTGTGGTTTTTTTGGTGATTAGTTTCCACTCTGTACTCTGATGTGTTGTAGACATGTCCAGTTTATTTGGGTTTGGTTTGTATTGTCGAACAACTTGGTTGTTAAGGGATGGGTTGGTTGGGTTTGTTGACATGCGTCATATAGTTTGTGGATTGTTGGCTTGGTTTCTCTTAAGGGAAATTCGTTCGCCATTTGTTCTTTGAGACCTCGACATTTATTGCCATCCTTTGGTGCCTTGGGAATGTCACCTAAGGCCAAGTAACCCTCACCGCCCTCTCAAGCCAATGAGGTTAGGGCGGGTTGTAACATGTTTTGAGCATAGTGAAAAGGTTGTCCATGCCCAATCTATCCCTTAGGTACGGGTGCTATGGAACCATGTTAGAGTACAAGACAAGACTTGGGAGAGGGAGGCCAATGTGATATCGTAGTGGCTGGAGTTGTTTGATGTATTTTCTTCCATGTCACGTTGCAAGGGAAATTTGGGGAAAAATTTCTTATGGAGGGAAGTTTCTATGAACATGGATCTTCTTCCGAGGTCTGTATTTAATTCCATGTTGTTTTTTAGGAAAAATGGGAAGAATGAAAATTTTAGTTGCACACTCTGTGTACTTCCTTGTAAATTCCATGTATTATGGCGATGAGCCCAGGCCCTGTCAGGCTGTGACACTGCCACGTAAATGGACGTGTGACGGCTTGGAATGGCCTCTTAAGGTGGGTTCAGGATACTGAAAGTACACGTCGTGTACCCCAAGGGAACACTCCATGTTCAATTAATTTTATTTGATTCAACAGTCCGAAGTCGCGTCAGTTTTTCATAAATCGCTTCTTCTCAACATGTCTTGTTTAAGAGTACCCAAGGATCTCAAATCTTCTCTGAGCCCCCGAATCACCATCCATTCTCCGAAATTACTGCCATTGATTCTGTTGTATTTGCTACAGTAATATATTCCTTCATCTAGATCCTCTTTTCATATTTTTTTCTCATTTATGAGATATCCATGGATGATCATTTTATATGTTTTTGTAAATCTACAAAGTTCTTGGTTTATTCACAATATGAAGCTCAAATACATTGACCTTACAATGCTGAGGTAGGTGGTTTGTGCCTTTAAATAGTTTGTCCTTGAATTATATATGAAACGTTCCCAATAACCTAGTTCGTGGGATTGCATGTTTAGGGATTTTAACCATGTTAATGCCTGTTATGCCTTGTGTGTTTGAATATAGGTTTATAATTGTGAATACGATTAATATCCATGCTATGGATGTGTTTTCCCATGACAGTTTTTATTTTCACCGTTTGATCTAGATTTTACTGTTAGGATATTTGTTATCCATTCCTAGTGTTATTAGGATGGACTGCTTATTTATCTGATATGATGTGCTATGCCTTGTAGCTAATTAGCCAAGTAGTACTTTGAGGTTTACTCTGGCTGGAGATTTATCTTTTGTGCACAATTTCTTTACATGGGGCTACTATATCCTGGTGTACTGAGAACATAGGGGAAATTGATTTTGAGGTCTTTCCTAGAGTGTCTATTATAATTATCACACTACAAGACAGTAGGGGGTATTGATGTGGAGTGCTCCGTTAGAGTTTTTATAGTTCCATTACGAGACCGCAAGTTTAATTTACATTGAGTTCTTCTTGAGAATGTCTGTAGTTTACTATTAAAAGACAATAGGGGTAATTGGCAGTCAATGCTTCCTTAAAGAGTCATTGAATCCATGAGACCATAGGGATTAGACTATATGATACACCCCAGAGGGTTGTTGTATCCTTATTGTATAAATTGAACCAGATGGGTTAGGCTATGAGAACTACCCAAAGGATTACTCAAGATTGTTAGATGAACAAGTGGGTATAGGCTGTGAGAATTTTCCTTGAGGGTTTCATGTACTTGTGATTGGTCGATTTAATTGATAAATGAAAATGGATGTAGTTTAAACCGTGGGATTTTTTACTTTTTAATACATTCTTATTTATTATTTCATTTTTCATATTTCCTACCATATATATTCACTAACCAATAAGTATAGATCATTTTTCATATTTCCTTCTATTTTTTTCTATTTATTTCTACTGATTTACTATAACAATGAGGGGATATTTCCCCCACTTTCACACCCAAGGCCCTCGTTGTATGTCTGAAGCCTCTAGAGATTGGGGAAATGTGCTTGAGGCCATGTTGCCAATCGGGTACAGGGTACCACTGTGCGACAACTGGAAACATGACGTTACAATTTTATCCTAGTGAAATATTAATTTCATGATCCACTCTTGTAAATGCTCATCACCTGTATAAAAAAATAAGAAACACAATAGTACATTGGATATTTTTACAATATTTTTTCTTATTGTCATAGACTAGTGTTTCATTCCAAATAAAATTGTTAACATGAATCGTTAATTTATCGTAGAGGATGATATAATCCACATCCCATAGAAATGAATATTATTTTTATACTATAAAAAATAAATATTTTTGATACAACAATCAAAATTGGGTGACTTGGATTTTTTGAATTCCTCTACATTATTCAGTATAAAAAGTAAGATCTTCTTATGGTGAAATATAGGCATTTTAAATAGAATCTCTATTATTTCATGAAAATTAGTCTCTCCCAACTCTTATTCAGGATGATATTCACATATATGAGGGGATGAATACATGATAATAGTATCCATCTCCTTTAATGACATTCTCATTGATGATGTAAAGATGAAATCACTAGGATATAACTCTTTATAATTTCTTAACACAACACATATCAAAGTTATTTAGTTTATTTTCAAATCAAAATTTAAAATTATCAGTTCTAATTATTGTTTAATCACTATCTCATTTCTAGTTAATAAAACTTTTGTATTTTAAACATTCTCTATCACAAAATTCAATAATTATTTTGTGGAAATTCCTAAATGCTAAGAAGAATTTGAATTCCATTAGGAATAAAAAAATTTGTATATAATTTACAAGCATCGTGGTATAGAATATGAAATGAATTAGAATTTAAATTCAACTACTTCTAGTAATTTCTCATGATATTATCCTACTTTAATCATAATTAAAATAACCAAGAAATAAGGCCACCATCATGGAAGTAACCGCTTCAACAATATTTCAGGAATTAAATACTGGAGAATAATAATATAAATTAATATCCCTTAACATCATAATATATTTATTAATTCATATAAAAACTATTCTATTTAAATTAAACATATGTTGTTATTAAAGTATATGATTAATGTTCATCATATTTCAGGAAATTTTACTTATGTTTTTTGATCATTATATCGATATATAATTAAAAATCATGTAATGATCCATCAAATCTATAGATTCATCTTTAAATTTCTTATAAAATTGCATGCCATGTGATTCCATCTTCAATTGTTATCTTACTTAATAATAATAAGGATAAGTGATCCTTATAGAGAGGCAGTGGCTCTTAAAAAATAAAACTCACCCATATTCCTTCCTCAATATCTGAGTTCTATATTTAACAAAATATTCAGATAACCTTATTTATACATTCCTAAATATCCCCAAACAAATAAAAATGTCAAATATCTTCTCAAGAAATATTAAATTCTATAAACAATGGTTTATAATAAATAAAAATACATAAAAAAAATTTATTATAATAATATCATCCCTCATTCATAGAGGCAACCATTAATATCGAACTGGTTTAACATTATCGGGGTTGGGAAATATATTTCAAAATTCAATAAATTCAGTTTGTGAATTTAAATTGGCCTGTATCGGTTCCATTAATCAAAATTAATCATCAAAATATCTATAATGGTCCATTATTTTTGGATTCAAATAATTTCCTTTAGTAAATTCCAATGAAACCATATGTGAAAAATATGAATACAAACAATTATAGTACAATAAAATATAATTTAATATGTAAATGAGATAACATTGTTTTTTATTTAGAATCATTTTCTAGGTTTTATCAATAGAAACATTCAAGTGTTATTGTGATCCAATATTATTCGAAATCTCTTCAAGGATTTGACATTATGTGTTATTCTATTCCTCCTATAGAAAACATATTTTTCAGTTATATATTGTATATGATTATTGAATTTATAAGGTAATAAAATAGAATTTTCATTTCATCACATATAGGAACATGTAATTTTATATAAGTATTTATAATTATAATATATTATTTAGAGAATTAAGTGGTATTATTTATAACATTTTTTAAATAACTATGAATATCCATTAAATTAATAATCCTTTGATTTTTATGTTCATAATAAATTTTAAATTATTGATGTCATTTCAATATAGGTTTATTCCAAGTATTTTAGTTTTTTTAGGATAATTATCATATTCACCTCAATTTAATAAGAAATTTACTCATATAAATGAAAATTAAAAAACCATACTCTAAACATATATGAAATTAATGGTTTAAGATATAAATTTGTATGATATTAATCAAAACCAGTATAGATTCCTATAAATTATTGAGGTATAATTATTATTATTTATGTTTGATAAATAGATAAACTTATTGTTCAAACAAAAATCATTAAATTATAAATAATTTTTTTTATATACTAAAAATATTTGAAGTGATAAAAATATTGATATATCATTGATTGATTTCTATCCAATAATAATGAATGAATATTGGTGTGTCCCTACGAAAAATTATGATGTTTTGATGATATTTGTATTTGTCTTCAATTTTTTTTAATAATTTAATGAATGATTCTCTAACAACTTTTTCTGTACATTGAGGTGAAATAGGTAGAATCTATTATGGAATCTAAAATAAATGTTTTAATTTGTTAATAATTAAATATAACTCTCGAAATTAATAATTTGGAAATAATTTTATCCATAAATTATTTATCGTAGAAATAGAGACACATATGACCATGTAGTTGATGTTTCAATCCATACTACGAATCACCTAAATGGAATCAATGGTGAATGAAGAGGATAAATTTTTTTAGTATATATGTTTTGTATTAATTTTTTATTCTAGGAGAATAATATATAAGGAGGTCTTGGTAAATATAACTTCCCTTGAGTATATATTTTTTTAAAAACAATCCTTTAATAAATGGGTATTTTCATCCTTTTATGAATTTATAGGTGTATTTTCAGAAATATGTAGTATCATAGTTAAACGAGGATGACCAATACTATCTTTATAGAATGAGAACATTTTTGAATTGTAATAGATTCAGTGTACTAAGTGTAATTCAACCATATTTATATTTATGAAACACAAAAAGAACAAAATTCATATAAATTTCCCAAAATTATTTATTTATTCGTAAAAAATTAATTTTAATAATTTGGTATTCATTATCTATATTATTTTTTATCTCAACATGATATCTATTGTTATATATATATATATATATATAATATGTAAATCTATTATTGATCCACTAGAATAGTATCAATCATCATTATTTATCATTATTTTATTAAGAAACATTATTTTTTTTCTTTAGAATACATTAATTACATTTTTATAACCTCGTATGGTACTAATATAGATTTTATATAATAAATTTTCATAAAATATATATTATTAAGAATAATTGTATATTTATCTCCACTATCTACCATTCATATATCATCCCCCACTTTTTTAGTTTTATTTATTAAAATCAAAGAATAAAATAAAAATCTAAGAAAAAATATGAAAATATTAATTTTAGATGAATATATAATTTAACCAATACTCTAATTTCAAATTATATTAATATTTTCACCATGTTTGCCAAACTAGTCAACAATATCAATATTTATGACCAAAATATTTTTAATTATTTGATCCTAAAATTCAAGGTAGTTCACCTTAAAATTTGATAGATTTAAATAATTCGTTTTTATATTTTATTTAATCTATTATTCATGAAGGTCTATATTATGTTTTTGATTATGAAATATGTGACGCGAATTAATTTACCTTATATAGAAATAATACATATTATTAAAATGATTCTTTTTTTCTTGACCATATTGAGTTCTAATAAATAATATTATTATGTATCAGTTCAAAATAGAGAACAAAAAAATTGTCAAGAAGGAATGTGCACTCGATATTAATGGAAGAATTATTATTTGAGGGATCCTCCAAGTATCATATTACCTCCTACTAAGTGAGTTTTTTCTAATATTATTGTGAATAGTGTGGCTACATATATATACCACCAATAACTAAATATGTTGAGACTCTTTTTAATAAGGATATTTTTTATCAATATGATTTAAAATTGGAGAATAAGAGTTGACTCGACGGTGAATATCTCATTAGAAATATGCCTTTTCAGATTAACTCTTGAGTTGATACCAATACATATCCCCTATAATGTCCCCTAAAAAAACTGCGAACAACTCGATTATAAAGAGTGGTGTCTAATCATCTATCCACCCCTATCTCATATATCACATATTTATGCCCCAATGGATATGAACTATGAGGAATTGTCATCATTAGGGAAATAACCACTGCCATTTATAGATGGTTAGACTAGATCAACTCAACCAAGATATCAAAATAAGAACTAGTGTGATGACCTTATCATGTTCCTCCAACCAACACTACATGAGTGTTTTCCATAGAGAGTATTCCTATTTGACACTAGGTATCCACTATGTGTATTACAACTTGAATAGAAGTAAACATGGGGTGATGTGCACTAGTGCATCCAGAGTGGAATCCATATCATGAGTGGGTTTACTTGAATCCACCACTAACCAACATTGGGAATTAAATATTTATAATATTAAATAGTGAGATGGATATATATAATCATATGATGAAATTTATGTGTTGATATTTCCTGATGATTGGAATTCCGTAGCATATGAAGGAAAAATATATTAGCTGTTTCCAAAAATAAGCAGAAGGACGAGAAAGAATATCGTAAAAAACATTCCAGATGAGTCTGACATAAATTTGGATAACCAATAATTGGAGAAAAATCATTATTTCATCTCTACCCTATGGAAACAATGTTCCCTTAGATCTCTTTTCTAAAAAAACATGATTATTATAGAGTTTTAGGCTTCATATCCATGTAGGAATGTATAATAATTAATTAAATATTGAAATTCCCTAAGAGAATAGTTTTTATATATGCATTGAAAATATTCATAAGGAACATAAAATATTTATCATACCATTTAAATAACATGATGGTAAAGAGGAAAATAACTAGATGAGTAGAGACTATAACCCTCAACCATATACAAAAACTAATGTATAATACATTCCCTAAGGACTCTAAATATTATGTGGTGCATCCTCCAAAATAATTGAGGAAAAAATCCTCAATAAGGGAAATGGGAACAAATATTCTTTAACAACAATGATCATAACAGTAATTATTATTTTCTCTATCATAGTACATTCTTGTATTTTTAATCACTACCTTAGTGAAAGACGTCTCTAAACAACTAGATATAAAAATCTTGAATGATATATATCTGAATGAACATATCAATTATTTATACTTACACCAGATACAAGGGTATAATATCTAATAATGTGTTGTCGTCATGGAAAAAAATCAATAATATGATTGATACTGGACATGTAAGGTTCAGTAAAACACAATGAATATGAACTATGTATCTATTACCCCATAATATTTGGGTGATTTGAACGATTTTTTGAATATTAAAATGAAAAAAATTAATGATTACATTGCTTTGAAATCGGTCACTGGGGAACATACAATAATCATGGTGTGAACAAACTAAATATTCATGACCCCAATTTCCTATATGGTAACATAGATATAATCATCATCATTACAACCTTCCAAGAGTCAATGAAATCATTGAAAAAAATCAAGGTAAAATAAGAAGATGGCATGTTGGTACCCAAATTTTGTATATTCTTCTAGATGTATTCCCCCCAATCATTGGGAATAGGGGAACCACCCAACAAATAAAACCTTCATTAGAAGATATGTCACAACTATCTCATTCATGGTCATTCACCTAATAGACCACTTCACTAATGATGACTAATATAAACATAGTATCCCAATTCAAAATTTAGGAATTGGCTATAGAGTTTGGCGAATATGAAAATACGGTAGACCCTAAGTTCATGGAATCAATTATTTTGAAACAATATATGAAGATAAAAAAAGTAGGAAATCCAATTATATTAATAGGAACTTAGATTTGATCCTAAATCATCTAAGGGGTTTAAAAACCCAATTATACAATAATACCAACTAATTGATATGAAATTTTCCAATAAACATCAATATTTTGGATTTCTGTTTAGTTTATTCATGGGATGTAATGAAAATTTTCCAATTTCAATAAAAGAGAACTGTTTATGAATATTCATATTTGGCCTCATCTAATTAGGATGTGTGCATAAAAATGGTAAATTTCCTAGACCCTTGGTCCAGATGTATGAAATCATAAATCATCTCATTTTATTCGAACCAAACTCTCAACATTGGATTCCATTCATCATTCAACACGACTCAAGGAAAAACATATTTATAAATCCTCATGATCTCAAGATTTTGAGTCTAAATCTAGTGTATCAATGAAATATCACATAGATACTCGCATTGATAAATTCCTCAAAATAATTACATTCCCATAAAAACCTAAAATATTCATTACATGAGGACATTAGGAACCTCTACATATAAAGAATGATTGAAAATGTATATATACATCTAGATCAAGTTAATATAGAGTTTTTAGTATTAATATACTAATCTAAATACATTTATCTTTTAGTTATAATATTACTTACATACATAAACCATAACAATTCAGTGGTATGAATTGTGTGAACAAATTAACCTTAAGAGGGATTAGTTCATGAATCAGATAAGATATATTATTTCTGAAATTGAATTCGTGTTTGTTTATTGAGATATGACATTATATTTATTATGAAACTTCTATGGATATTTATACACTCTATTTATGTAATTAATTATTTAAATAATCTATTATTAAAACGTTTGGGGTGTTCTATAGAGATATTTCCCCATTTTGGTCTAGTGAATCATAATACATAGAGGTATTGTACAACAAGAGGGATAAGAAGTTAATGATGGTATATAACACCATGAATATTACTATTCCTATTGGAATGTAAATTTCTAATATCAATCCATAGAGTGAACATGGATAATAATTCATGTTTCCCATCAATCAGATGTAGGAAATGAATCTAGATTTTTGATAACTCTATTCCACATTGTCCAATGATGTGAACTCTTCAATCACCAACCCACCATAAGAAGGTCAAGTAGACGAATCCATTAAGATTTCATCACTAATATTTGAAAATAGATTTTCAATATCTATGTAGATAAATATACCCCCCAAAATTAGTTCTAAAGTATAGGATTGAATTATAATTTCATGACATAGTTAAGGCTCTTCAATCCACTTGACATTAATCTTGAAGAAGAGAACAAGTTTAAATAACATTTTCTACCATTATTATGGTATAACAAGCCAAAATATATTACCCCATAATATATGACTATTATTGAATCCCAAATGATATTTTCTATTATCCATCAATACTTATCTTAGTTGTAATGATTGGTGAAGTTGTCTTCAAATCCTAATAACATCTCATAAAGTCATATGAGAAGTGAAAACTTTATACAACATGTTAGAAAACCCCTTAATAAGTCCATAAAATAATTCATTATTTCTTGATGAGTTATATAGATATTATATAATTTTTATTTATGTTAAAAATGAAAATGAGAAAAAATACACCACATAGGATATTACACTAAATTTGAGGAGGACACCCATGGATGAAACTTATTTTACTGATTGTGAGTTTAAAAATAATATTAAAAATATACTATATTGGACACTAATGTATCCTAAGAATATCTGATGTTGACTATAAGGGTTGGACTTTCTTGTTTAATCATTGGAGGAACTAAGTGCTTAATCTTTGTTCAAACAGAATGGATGTGGGGAGCACACAAAGGGCACACAGGTGTACTAGAGACACTGTGATGGGGTGTTGTGTGGTAGTGTATAGTCATTTATATGAGGGGTGAGAGTTTCCTAGAGTGTACCTAGATACTCAAATTAATAAGGCTGGATATTGACATAGTTTTATTATGGAGTGGCAGAATGGGATGATTTTCATTAAGATATTCATGGAAATGGGACATTATAGCCCCATTTAATGAGGTAAATTTAAAAGAATCGTTGAAAGTAATTACACAACATTTCCCTTGTATTCCTCAAATAATATGATTTATAGTACAAAGATATTCTTATATCAACACACCATAAGCTTATGGACCATCAACTACTTGTGTTGATCAAATGAAGGAGAGGAAAATTTGAAGTATTCTATGTGACAATATATTATGTTCAACCTACTATGAGTTATAGTAGAAGAACATACCATGATAAAAATTCTACTAAAACCATTTTGGGTGAACTGATCATGTGATGATTGAATGATCACATTAACGTAGGATTCTAAATCCCAACAATCATGCTGAAAAAATGAAAAATTGATGAACATGAACTGACCACATGTTGAAGATGGATGAGTAGAGTAATTAAACAATATAAATTTTTTGAAATAGACCAACTCAATATATTGAACTTGTGCCTAGCTTGAATTAGATTCTACAATCTTTTTGAAGAAATGTGAGGCTATGGTCAAATGAGTGGCCATATAAAGAACCATGAGTCTCTATGTGCACTGTACTATTAGTTGATAGACAATTCTTGATGTGATGAGGAAGCATGGAGGAATATTTTGATTGATTGAATTAAACACATTGTTTCACTGAAAGTATTAGTATAAAATTAGGCTTATTTTAATTGATTGATAAAATATAGGAATGATACTCTTGAGCTAAAACATCAATGTTATTATATAATTGATCTTCATCTGAAACTCATTCTTGGATTTTTTTATTCATAGTAATTATAAACTAATTAATAAATAATTAAATTCATTAAAAGATTATGTTACATGATTTAATATCCATGGATAGAGAGTCAACACCGAATAATGTAAGATTCACATATGGGTTTGATCCACGATTCAAACAAGTAGTTTATTTTATCATGGATGAAAATAGAGACACCAGAGAATGTTTTTATTTGTGTGAAGATCATATTATTTTAGATGAAATAATTATGTATGAAATTATTTTATGAAGTATCATGTCATCTATTTACATGGATGTTCAAATATAATCAGAACCATTATATTTTAAAACATCAATGTGAATGGATAATTGCAATTCTAATGGGTTTTTTATAATTAAGACTATGATAACAAGTTTTTTTAATGATATATTATGAAGAATAATTTCGTTATACCTTTTTTATGTAATCCATTATAATGGTTATTAAAATTTGACAATAAAATTAAAGTTGAAATAAACCATGAATTTATAAATTGTTAATAGGGGATTTAAAGCATGTTTTGAGTGAGTCCTAAAATTAGAATATGGTGATTGACTTAAAATGACAACCATTTATTCTGAAGTAATTTAATTTACTAAGTTATGAATAATTTAGATTCACACATCTTGTTAATATTTATGAAATCAAAGAAGAAGGTAATTTTTTTAAAATTATTAACGCTGTGAAAAAATCTTGCTAAGTATTGAGGATAGCAATTGAAGCCTACAATTTGAGGAATAATTAGACTATGATCTATCAAACATTGAAATATCTCATTATTATTATTCATAATCTATCATTTATGGTCTACTATTTTTTATATTCAAAGGGAAATAAATATTTTTTTGTTGTTTTTTCTATCATATTGTATAAGGTACATGATGTTTCCAATTATTGTTTCTATACTTGATAATAATATATTATCACTATGCGTGCGTGAAGAGACCACCATATCCAAGGGTCATAGTCATCCTTCTAGAAGAGAATATCATTAAAAAACATTATTTGTTCCTTTTTCATTTATGTTTGATGACATCTATACTAAATAATTATAACATCCTAAACGTTCAAAAAAAATATAAAAGAACTTATTCAACCCCTCTCAGTAAATTCAATTCATACTTGTACCATTTCAATTTATATTAGAGAAGTCGTTATTCACATTATGGTTTTGTTTTAACATGGATTAACACAATTTTATTAATCATAACGGAATATATACATTTTATTTAAATGTTTTTCAATAAAGTGAGGAGATAATGATATATTATATTTTATCCTAGGGATCTTATTGTAATTACGATAAAAAAACATTCACATTACTGTCAATGCTTTTTCGGCATTGACATATGTTGAAAATAAAAATGATGATAGTTATTGAAAAAATATTAATGATTTACTCTCATTAGTAGACAAGATGTAATCAACCAATGTTGTATGATAGAAAATTAAAAATGATATATGGGAAAAAAACTACTTAGAATCAATAATGGTAATTATAATTTTAATCAAGAAAATTTGAAAATAAATAGGAAATATTTCAATGATATGAAAATACAATAAGAAGAATCTATTAAGGGATTATTCACATGAGTTAATGTTTTGGGTAGCTCTATCATAAGCTTAATAGAATAAATTGATGACTATATTAATACAAATAATCTCTTGATTATTATAACATATACCATTAACACTAGAGTCTAATCGTTAGAAGATGAGGAACATGATGAATTCAATATTTATGAGTTTCATGGAACTCTTATTAATAATAAAATTTTAGGAGTGACTACTCTCAAAATTAATGTCATGTTGAATAAATACATTACAGTTAAGTTTTTAATGGAACATTAGGTTGAATTTAAATAGGTATTGGTAGATAAAGATGAATATTTGGAAGGGTATGAAAAACCCAGTTCTCTTATGTTTGGAAAATAAACATGAGGAATTATTAATTAAGAGGGAATATGAATTTTCAAATATTATATTATGGGAAATATGTTAATTATTCTACAATATATGATATAATTATTAAAAATTAAGAAAAAGATAAGTAAACTGATAATTTCCCATTTTAAAAAATTGGATCATAGTAACGAAGTAATCTACTAATGATTAAGAAGAAGAGAATTACAATAAATTCATTTAAAATGATGTTATTATCTACTGAATAAGGTATATCAGATGGGATTTACATTAATGATAATGAATACATAAAAAGTAATCATATCATAGGGTTCTCATAGATATAGAAATATAGAACTATGTCTCCTGAGATGAGAAAATCTAATTGATAATAAATATACCACTAAAGAAGGTGAATTTGCTAAAGAATATACATTGAGGATGGAAATAAGGATGTATTTTAAATGACAATGGATGGTTGAAAAATTATAAATCCAATCACAAGAAAAAATTGAATAACATAGAATAGTTACAATTGAGAATAAAAATATTTTTAAATAAGTGAAAATATTGAAACTTAAAAAATTAGAGAAAAGGGAATTATAGTTTATATGACCTAAAATATTATTTCTATAGATAATGGGATCGATATATTAAAGAAACAACATTATATGTTTTTAAAATTTATAAGTGAAATACTTTTATAGCTACAAAAGGTTATTGATTTCATAGGATAATATTTCAACTAGTGTAAATCTATTAGTTTTGATTTAAATATTAGTGAATATGGAAGAAATATTACCACTAACATAAAATTTTATAAGATGTCCTTGATATTTAAAAATAACATGGAATGATGAAAATGTGTCACAACCATACATTCTGAATAAAATATTAAATATAATCATTAATAGAAAGGAAAATCTTTATAGAAATTGATGAAATATGAATTATTTAATTTTAGATAAATTCAATAATAATATTATGTTAACACTACTCTAATAGGCCCAAAACATAAGAATGAACTAATTATATATCCACATTATGTATTTCAAAAAAAATATTTTAGGGTTGTTGTATGTTTTTTGGAATGTATGTTCATAAAGAATATATTATTTTTTATAATATGTCTCTTCCTTGTCTAATTAAGGAGAATGCAATAATTGGGATACGACAACTATTATATTGGAAAAATATTTTCAAGCATTAACTTATAAAAGGGAACTTTGAGGAAAAGAACAACATTGATGTCCTATCAGAAAAACATGGGTGATGTGGTATGGATATAATTATTTTAAATGATTGAGTTTTATTTATACCAAAACAATATATTCACTATATGTTGATAAGTAATATCCAAAAAAAATAGTAGTAGCATATTGATGAAGATTCATTTAAATAAGACAAATATAAGAATTCATTAATTATGTTTTATGGTTACTCTTTATATATTATTGGAGATAGAAAAAAACATAAATAATGTGACAAATATGATAATTGGTCAGTAAATTTTGTTTATGATATATCTTTGAACGAAATATGTGGTGGAACTGATAGACATGAAATTAATCAAATAAATTTATGTAGTTTCTTATATATTCATGGGTTAATATAAACCATATTCAGTGTGTCACAAGATAATGATTATGGAAATGATTTTTTTATAAAAAATGGATGCATTGTAAAGAGTTTACTAGATAGATTTTTATCATAATTGGTAACGACAACATAAGGTTATTTTTTGGGGTCGATGAAGCTATATCAGAATATCATATGAGTTTGAATGCACAGAACAACATATGAAATAGAAGTATTGGTAATATTAACCAAAAAATTAGTTAGTTGATTTAAGTCGAAGAATTATGAAATATATAAATCCTAAAGAAAGACCATAAAAATTTACCTAGACTTTCATGGAGGAAAAATGATGAAAAAATGCATAAAAGAATACATATTATTACTATGAAACCATTGTTACATATTCATACTTATATTTGTGATCTAATTATAAATATGTCACCTACATGAGAAATTTATTTCATCACATTTATTGATAACACTACTAGAATGACGTTTATTATGTTTTTTCCACACAAGTATCAAGATATTTTCATATATAATCATTTGAAGGGTATAAATAGGAAAATATACATGCTAGTAAAAAAATTTATATTAGACAACATTAATGGATATTACAAAAAATAGTTAACATATCATTTAAAAAAAGGATTTAAACATGAATTTAGCTCTCCATTCACCCTAAATAATATTGGGTATTCAAATTGAATAATATAATCCTTACTAATAAGGATCATCCATTCTTACCAAACATGAAATGTTATGTGTTTGTTTCTTATTGTCCATTCAAAAGACATGAATTTTTCAAAAGATATATTTTTCTATTCCCAACACATATGTGAATCCCTCTAAACAATGTATTAGTAATAACCCAATATAAGACACGTTAGAGTGATTATATAGTCATTATTGATAAAAATGAAAATAATAGACAAAAGAAAATTTTATTAGAAGGAATATAATATAATATTTCACAGTTATACACCAAATTGTTGTTCATACATATGTTAAAATAAGAATTTATAGAAAATTATTAACCATTATGATGATGAAGTATTCATAAGGGAAGAATATATAAATAAATATGCCATGAATGATAGTGAGTATGATGTTGTGAAATTTAAACCAATAAAATTGGAAGAAGTTATTTCAAAACCATAAGAAGATGATTAATATTTTTAATATACTAGTCATCAATAAGGAATAAAAAATATTACATGAGAAGGATCAAAGAAAAATAATAATATAGAAACAATAATAATAATTTACGACCAAAATAAATGTGTTTAGACTAAAAAAAATTTGAGCCACTAGTCAAAATTTCTAATACACAAGAATATAATGCAAACAAATTGAGGAATCTATTGAGAAAAAGTTGAAGATCCATGTATAGATGAAAAAATTTATCAAATTTGGGAAAATAAAACATGGGAACTTTTACATAGAATAATGGAGAAAATTTACCTTTGAATAAATGGGTATTTAGAATAAATTAAATTAGTATTTATCTGTTTTATTTAATAAATCATTAATTTTTGTAAAAAATAATATCAAAATGATGGTGCATGTTTTTAAGAAAATTTTCCCATATTTTTTAACCATGAAACTACAAGGTTTTTTCAATGAATTTATGCATAATATAATTTGAAAAATATTCATATGGATATTGGTTCATCATTTTATAATGGTGATAAAAATGAATAAATTTACATGGAACATCCTATGGGTTTAGTATGATGATTATGGTGTAAATGTGTGAAAACTAAAAATTTATTATATGTGTGGAAATTAGATCCAAGTTACTCATACGTAAAAAAATGTGTTCTTGAGATGTTTCACGACCCGTCCCTCGGGGCTCGAGCAGTGAATACCCCATCCATGGCTTCCATAAGCCAGGGGATGGTGACTAGAACCAAAAGGCGTATTCCCTAAAACCGAGAAGTCATTCCCTTTATAACCATTAAACACATTCAACCAAGCATGTAAATAGATATGAACACAAGTACATTTTATAGAAAAAAGAGTGTTGAAAGTAGAAAAGGGCCAGAATACAATCCCAATATTAAAGGTACAAGTACAACTGAAAACAAATACAAGAGAAGAGAAAGGAAAACAGTTACTGGGTCATCCTCTAAGGATCCTACCTGAATGGTAGGTATAGATCGCCTCCTCATCACTCCATGTATGCATGTATCCTCTGCATACCGACATGATGTATGGTCCACCTTCAGGCCTCGTCTAGTCCTTGTACCCTCAGCCTCGATCAATATTCTCCATCATCTACTCCAAACACAATAAGGTGTGGGCATAGCCCGTGTAAGGGAGAGTATAACAAAACTTAGTAGGGACCCCGAGAGCCTCAAGGTCTCACAAAATCCAAAAAGGATAAACCAAAATGCAGGAAATCAACTGTCAACCCTACTTAGGTATATTCCCATACATATACCTAAGTTATCAAGTATACCCATCTCAATCAAGAAGAAACATAGGGTCTAACCCAAAAGACCCAAGATCAACTGTTCCACAAAGGAAGGAAAACCACAAAGGTAAGTACCACATATGTATGCCACATAGAAGAATACCACCAAGGTATTAACATGATGGAAAGTACAACACAGGTACTAACTCAACTTACACAAGGAATAACATTAGTTCAGTATTAGAGATGAGTAAAAGTAACAATAGAATCATCTTACTCTTTTATGAAGGTCTGCTGCTGACCCACACAGGATTGGTCTATGCTAACCCACAGAAGATCACTAGGTGGTGACCCAGACAAGATCGCTCGGTGTTGACCCACAAATGATTGCTAGGTGCAAACCCACATATGATCACTCGGTGCTGACCCACACAGGATCGCTCGTTGCTGACCCACATAGGATCGCTAGTTTCTGAATCACATAGGATCGCTCGGTGCTGACCCACTCAGGGTCACTCTACATCCTTCATGTCATAGCCAGCTACTTTGTTCCCGCACTATGCTCGCTTCTCTCATGGAGGATCTGCTTCACAAGCCACATGTCGATACTCCAAATTCCACAAAGTCTCACGATGAAGTATCTCATAGGAGTTCCACATCATAGGGGTCACAAAGCAACAGACGTTGCATCAATCGGACACCCAGTCTTTGAGTAATTAGCCTTTTAGTATCGAGGGTCCGGTTGGATTTGTGATCGGTCCAACCCGACTATAATCCAACTTTATCCAAATCTCAGTTGGGTTATACTCGAAGGGACAATCTCTCTCTATAGTTTCCAGAGCCGCTGACAGTTTGTCAAATAGATGCACGTTTCCATTCTTATGGCCAATAGAGAGAAATGGTCGGAGTTGGCTCGGGTGTGGTCTGACCCGGCCTACTGGGTCTACCCACCCCGCTGGGTCCGGCCCGGCCCAGCACTTGGCAGCGCGGAGGCCGTGAGGGCGGCGCAAGGCCATGAGGGGGGGGGGGGGGGAGCTGCAAGGTGGCGACGACTGTGTGGCCGCGGGGTGACGAAGGCCACAGGGCCGGCGAGGTGGCATGACCACATGGGCCACGTGACCATAGAGCGGCGAAGGCCTCAAGCGGTGCGATGCTATGAGGTATGTGGGGCGGCAGAGGTCATGGGTGGCATGGGGATGTGGGGTGGCGGGCCGCTGTGGCTGGTTTTGCGGCGCGGTCGCGCGGCGTGACTTCTTCGGCGGCTGTCTTGACCGGCTGCCCTCCATTTGTTTCCTTCGTCGCGACCGGGCATGGTACCGATCATGGTTCTCAAGTACCCCCAGTTCCAAACGCCGACACCAGTCGTTGTCACATTCATGAAGAACCCACAAATGATGAAGAACGGAATCAGGGTTATGCCATGATTGTTTGGTCCACCCCGTTCGCATTAGAGCAGTAGAAAGCAGCTCAAAAAACCCTGAATGAAGAACAGAAAACTCTACCAAATCCCACAATAATTATTCCCAAACCCAAAAAATAAATCATCCGTAGATCAAATAATTAGAGAGTTGATCCGAGTTCTTTCTTTTATAAGGGAAGAGCATGGGAATATATAATCATACACAATAAAGCCTCTAACTCAAAGGTTTTTTGATGGAGGTTGTGAGGAATAAGATGGTGTTGTTGGGAATAGATAGTCGTCAGCGACGTCGGCGTTTCCTAGATCATCGGTTTGTTGTCGTTGATGATGTTCTTTGTCGACGTGAGTGTTCTTCGTTGGGGAGGAAATTTTTTATTGGAGACCACATTCTTCATTAGAGGATGTGTTCCTCCATGTTGTCCCAAAAGATATCCCCTCCTCTTTTTCCCACCAAAAGAAAAGGGTGTCAACCTAATAAAATATGTTCTTCCAATTTTAAATTATTGGCACAAATTAGGTTGGATTAATTAATTAATTCATTAATTTGTCTTACTTAATTAAAAAGGGTGTCACATGTAAAGTGGGGAGTTGAGTGGGATTACCCCATTAAAAGGGAGTTCAAGAGGTTTTTCTCTTTAAGGGGGTTCATGTGGCCGGCACCTTTAGAAATTCAAATGGGGGGTTTAGGCTCGGGTGGTCCCCACCACCATAACCCGTGTGGGAGGTTTTAGTTCAATTGTTCCCCACCATTGGAACATCCACCTTGGAGGTTCAAAAAATAAAATAAAATAGAAGTTTAGTTTTATTTTATTATTATTTTTTATTTCCATGGAAAACCCAAGTTCTATCATTCATCCTCGACCTACTACGGTCGAGTTGAAGTTCTCCTTAAGCGAATACTGGTGCAGTGAGTTCAAAGATGCCCACAGATATCATTTCTTAGCACCGGTTCAAAAGTTACAAAGACCCACTCGTACGTTAACTGAACGTACTCAAAAAAAATTTCAGAAATTCATTCCAGGCCTCGAAATCACACGCCGTCAATTCTTGCGGTCTCTTAAAATTCCCACATATTTTTTTAAAAAAATTACATGGAAATTTTGGGTCTTTATATTCTCCCCACCTCAGGTATTTGAGTCCCCATAAGCCATAACTCAAACTAAGGGAGGAAGTGGGGGTACTGAGCACACATCTGAGCCTCCCGCTCCAATGTGCTCTCCTGGAGGTTCCCATGATGCCAACGAACGCACACCAGGGGTATCGACATCCCATGAAGTACCCACTCATGTTGATCCTCAATCTCAATTGTAACCTCCGTAAAAGTCACCCCATCATCGATGTCCAGCTCCACATGGTCGATGACGTGAGAAGGGTGGTGCACGTATCTCCTCAGCTGGGATACGTGGAAGTCTTTGTGCACCTGGTTCAACTAAGTTGGAAGATATAAGTGGTAAGACACCTCTCCAACTCTACTATAGATGTGGAAGGGTCAGATGAACCTCAGAGATAACTTGCTACCTCATCCAAATCTCCAAAAACCTTGTCAGTGTGAGACCTGCAGAAAGATGTGGTCACCATCCTCGAAGTCTAGTGGTCTTCATATCCTATCGGCATAAGACTTTTTTCTACTTTGTGTAGTATTCATACATTCCTGGATGATTTACAACTTCTATGTGGTAGCCCGTACCATCACTGGTCCTACTAATGCTGACTCCACTGGCTATGTCCAACATAAAGGTGATCTACAAGGTCGCCTGTACAATGCCTCAAAAGGTTCCATCCCAATGGGTGAGTGATAGATTTTATTGAATGAAAACACCACCAAAGGAATGTGATCCTCCTAGATGCAACCAATGTCAAAAAATCAACCACGAAGCATGTCCTTGAGGGTCTGAATGGTCCACTCAGTCTGACCATCCGTCTGAGAATGGAAGGCAGTGCTCAAATAAAGCTACATCCTGAATGCCTCCTACAACCCCTACCATAGCCGGGATGTAAAACATGAATCACGATCAGAGAAAATTTTCTAGGGTACTCTATTTAGCCTCAAAATATTTTGCACATAGAGGCATCCCAAGCTCTCTACTGAACCATTTTCTCTGATCAGTAGGAAGTGGGCCAACATTGTGAGTTGGTCGATGATCACCCAAATAGAATCATGACACATAGATGTATGTGGAAGTCCTGTCACAAAGTACATGGATATCCCATCCCACATCCACTTTGGGACCTCTAAAGTCGGAACTAATCCTGCTGGTATCTGATTCTCTACCTTCACATGCTGATAAGTGAGGCATCGAGAGACAAATTCTGTTACTGATTTCTTCATTCCCAACCACCAGTTCTATTGTCGTAGATCCTAGTACATATTTTCCACTCCTAGAAGTACCATTAGAGGGGATGTGTGGAACTCCCTCAACACATCCTCTCTATGTGAAACGGGTACCATGGTACTTCCTTTGATGAGGATGATGTGCTCCCAACCTTCAGAAAGTCCATCAGGTGTATTCCCTATGGATATCTGAGCACGTCGAGCCTCACAGTCAGTATCCCCATACTGCACCTCCCTAACACGATGAAGAAGTGAGGGAGTGACTGTAAGAGACTTGAAGGAAGCTTCTCCCTTACATTTCATGAAGGATATCTGCAATGAATCCAGCTACTCTGTCGCCTCACCTAGCAGCTGTATACCAGATCTTCTATTCAGTTCATCTTCCTCAATATTCCCCTTCCCATGAGTATAGATTATCTTGAAGTCATATTCCTAGAGGAACTCAAGCCAAAATCGTTGTCTCATGTTCAGTTTTTTCTAAGAGAATATATAACTTAGACTCTTGTTATTAATGTAGACAATTAAACGTTCACCCATCATGTAATTCTACCACATCATTAAGGCGAAGACCAAAGCTGCTAACTCCAGGTCATGGGTGGCATAGTTATGCTCATTCTATGTTAGAGTTATAAAACTATATGAGATCAATTCTCTCTCCAACATTAGGAAAAATCTGATTTTGGTCCTTAATGCATCATAATAGACTATTTACCCAACACCCTCCTCCTATATCCTTCAAATGGGTGCACTAGTTAGCCTCTACCTCAGCTCCTAAAAACTCTACTAGCATCTCTCTAACCACACAAAGGGTTTCCCCTTCTTATTCATCACTGATAATTGTGATGAAACTCTGAAGAAATATGTCCCAAATCTCTGGTAGTATCTGGACAAACCTAGGAAACTTTTTACCTCTGTTACACTCCTAGTTGGCTCCCATGAAAGTACCACCTCAATCTTCGCTGGATCCACTGCAGCTCCAGCCTCCAAGATGACATGTCCAAAAATGTGAACCTCTTGGATCAAGAACTACCATCTAGAGAGCTTACCATAAAGCTGGTGCTCTCAGAGTGTGTCCAGTACTACCTACAAATGATAGTCATGCTCCTCCTCAGTAGTCGAGCAGATCGGAATGTCATCAATGAAGACTATTACAAAGAGATCAAGGTATTACTAAAATATCCTAGTCATGAGTCCCATAAACACTATTGGATAATGGATCACGACAAATGGAATAACCAAGAACTCGTAATGGCCATAATGACATTTGAAAGTCTCCTTCTGCACATCCTTGTATCGTACTCTGAGCTGGTGATAGATTGATATAAGGTATATCTTTGAGAACCACTATTCTCCCATCAACAGATCAAAGAGGTCGTCAATCCTCGGATGTGTGTACTTGTTCTTCAAAGTCACCTGATTCAAGAGAGGATAATCAAAAAAATTCTCAAGATCCCACCTGCCTTATTGGAGAACAAAATCGGGGCTGTCCAAGGAGAACCACTGGGCTGAATGAACCCATTTCCCCTATAAGTCCTCCAACTGTGCCCGCATCACATGAAGCTCCGTGGGAGCCATCCAATACGCTGTTGTAGATATCATTGTCATCCTAGGGTACAAGTTAATATAAAGTACACTTCTCTATGAGGAGGTAGTCCTAGAACATCATCAGAGAAGACATCCGTGTAACAGTCCACCACTACAGGATAACTCAGACTCTCCACATCAACCGCTCCGAGGGTAAGGCTATCCAATTGATGAGTGATCGTCTACACCCTCCTTCGAGTAAGTCCATCATGTGTTGCAAAGGATCCCTTCTCACTGGTGAAGGTAAACCTAGTCCCATATGATCAGACACACCGAAATGTGTGCCTTATACATTCAATCTTAGCATGGACTGTAGATAACCATTCCATACTGAAGATGACCTCGTAAGGCCTCAACACCTCTACTAGGAGATCCCAACCGAAGCTCTCACCTCTAGAGTAAGCTAACAGTGCTGCCACCAGTGTTTAATCGTCAAATATACTCTTGTAGGTGTCTTTACCCATAAGGATCGAGCCAGAAACTACGTCGGAATCTCCGAGCTCCGAATGAGGGAAGTGGAAATAAAAGAATGACTGTAACTGGTGTCTATAAGTACTGAAGCTAAGGTGGAATAGACACGAATCATACCTTGTATCATATCAGGAGAACCATGATCATAGGAATCAGCTACATAGAGCTGAGCTCGCCCCTGTCCACCTACTAAATACAGTTAGGGTGGATCTTCTGGTGGTGGTGGTGTTACCATCTCAAATTGTCTCCCACCGCCAGCTGCACGGTCAGCTCTTCTTCCATGTCTGCCTGCTCCCTACAGACCTCCTTGGTCAAAAATCTATTTCATCCTGGGCAGTCTTTTGACCATCTTCTAATCATCGGTATGGCGGGTCTAACATTCATGATCCATCTGAGCCTGGCCTCCATATGTGTAACACTGCTTCTTCCTCGCATGATTGGCTCTGTCTTCAGTGCCACGCACAACCGATCCTGAGTCATGCAGTCATCCACTAGTATGCCTGGTCCTCTTGGACCTCTGTGACATCATTCATATGCTAGCTGCAGAAGACTCTACTATGCTATGATTTGTGGTGGGTCTCGCTACTGGAAACCACATAGCAAGAAAACTCTCTACTAAGAGGGATCTCTCTAATACCCTACCTACGTCGGGATGCTGAGTGATATCATCGGTGCCCTGATATCTCACCTGATCCCCTACTAGAAGGTCCAGGCCCTGAAAAATTTGTCTTGCGCCACATCAGTGGAGTAGCGTGAGAGGTCAGTGAACCTCGCTGAGTACCGACACACATTCATGATGCCCTGCTACAAATGAAGAAGCTCTTGTATGCGCACTGTACGAAGAGTGACTGGGACAAACTGTTCCCGAAAAAGGCTCTCGAATTCTGACCTGAGAAGAATCACCTCATCGTGATCAAGGCATATAAAGCTCCACCATCTTCCTACTACTCCCTATAGAAGGATGGCGGAAAGGATCACTATGAGATCAGCTGGTGTCCCAAATAGTTGGAAAACTCTCACCATGGCCTTCAGCCAATCCTTAGCCGCTTGTGGGTCTATCTCTCCCTTGAACCTCGGTGGACTCTAGTGTTGGAACTCGTAAAATTCCCTCATGCAGCATGGACTCTCTACTGATGGGGCTGGTGGTATCGGTGTCCCAATGGGTAATGGTACCATTGGTTCCTCCACTGGTGCCTTTAGTGGAAGAGGGCCCTGCACCGAGGCCTAGTCGCTCAGCTGGATATTAGTACATACTACTCTCGGAACCCTAGTTGGATGTCTGCGTGGAGGAATCCTGAAATGAAACTAGTGTTCCATGGTCAATAAGTTATAGCAGGTGAGTTGACACAAATAGTTCACAAAGAAGACACTTCCAAACAGACACACATTCATTGTTTTCGTGTGCTGAGTCGGAAATCAGAAGTCAGGGTCCTGGTGTTTGGATACGTTGGTCGTTGCACCAACACTGAATTCCCAAAATTGATAATCACACACACTACACTGAATAATATTTCCATTTAAAATAATGATCATAGTCCAATGTTCTACAATGAACCGACTCCTCTGATACGAATGATTCACGACCTGTCCCCTGGGGCCCGAGCCGTGACTACCCCAATCACACCTTCTATAGTTTAGGGGCTGGCGACTAGCACCGAAAGGCATATTCCCTAAAACCGGGAAGGAATTTCCTTCATAATATGTAAAGACCTGCAGCCAAGCATGCAGAAAGATACGAACACAATTAAACTGTATAGAAAAAAGAGTGCTGAAAGTAGAAAAGGGGCCGAAATACAAGCCCAACAGTAAAGGTACATGTAAAACTGAAAAACAATACAACTAAAGAAAAAGGAAAGCAGCTACTGGGCCATCCTATGATGTTTCTACCTGAAGGGTAGGTACAAATCGCCACCTCATCTCTCCATGTATGCATGTCTGCTCTGCGTATTGACATGCCGTGTGGTCCTCCTTTGGGACCCGTCTAGTTGTGGTACCCTCAGCCTTGATCAGTGTTGTCCATCGTATGAACCAAACACAACAATGTGCGGGCATATCCCGTGCAGTGGTGAGTATAACGATACTTAGTAGGGACCTCGAGACCCAAAAGGTCTCACCAAATCCACAAAGGATGAACCACAAATCATGAAATCAACTTTAAATCCTACTTAGGTATATTTCCATAAATATACCTAAGTTATCATGTATACCCATCTAAATCAGGAGGAAACATAGGGTCCAACGCAAAACCCTAAAGCTAAACCGTTCCACAAGGAAGGAAAACCACAAAGGTAAGTACCACACAGTTACACCACAAAGAAGAATACCAGCAAGGTATTACCAAAGGTAAGAACTTAGCTCACACTAGGTATACCTTTAGTACAGTAGTAGAGATGATTAGATGTAACTGATGAATCATCTTACTCTGTTATGAGGCTCTATTACTGACCCACGCAGGATCCCTCGGTGCGGACCCACACAGGATCGCTCGGTGCTGACCCACACAGGATCGCTCGGTGCTGACCCAAACATTATCTCTAGGTGCATACCCACACAAGATCACTCAGTGATGACCCACACATGATTTCTAGTTGCTGACCCACACAAGATAGCTCGGTGCTAACGCACACAGGGTCGGTCTTCATCCTTCACATCACAACCAGCTACTGGGTTCCCGCACCACGCTCTCTTCTATCCAGGAGGGTTCGCATAACAAGCCACTGGTTGATACTCCATCTTCCACGATGTCTCGCGAAGAAGTATCTCAAAAGACTGTCACATCATAGGGGACTCAAAGCAACATACGATACGTCAATCGGACGTCCAGTCTATGAGTTATTAGCCTTTTAGTCCCAAGGGTCCGGTTGGATTCGTGATCGACCCAACCTGACTGTACTCCAACTTTATCCAAATATCTAGTGGGGTATACTCGAAGGGACTGTCTCTCTCCAAATATTTCAGTGGCATTGATGGTTCATTAAACAGACGCCCAGTGCCAACTTTATGGCCGATAGAGCGAAAAGTTCGGAGTAGGCCCGGGTCTAGTCCGACCCGGTAAGACGCACCTGGGCCGACCCGACCCACTGGGTCTGGTGTGGCCTGCTGGGTCTGGCCCAGCCCACTGGGTCTAGCCTAGCACACTGGGTCCGGCCGAACTCGCTGGGTCCATCCCGACCTGCGGGGCCATGCCCAGTGTTGGGCGGCATGAGGCCGCAGGTCGGGGGGGGGGGGGGGGAAGAGGCCACAAGGCGGAGAAGTCTGCGGGGCAATGAGTCCGTGGGGTGATAGAGGCTGCGGAGCAGTGATGGCCATGGGTAGTGTGGGTTAGCTGAGGCTACAGAGCAACAGAGGGCACAGGGTGGCAGTCCGCTGGGACTGGTCGCACAACGCCGTGCCTTCTTCGGCGAACAGATTGACCAGACATCCTCCGTTTTTCGCCTTTGTCGTGGCCATTCGTGGTGCTAGCCACTGTTCTCGATTACCACCGGTGCCAAACACTATCACTGGTCACCATCACCATCAAAAATAACACACAAATGATGAAGAATGGAAAAGGGGTTGTTCCATGTTAGTTTTTCCCACACCCTCCGCATTAGAGCGATAGCAAGCGGCTCAACAAAAACCTTGAATGAAGAACATCAAACTCTTCCACATCCCACAATGATTATTCCAAACCCATAAAAGAACTCATTCACAGATCAAGTAAATAGATAGTTGATTTGGGTTCTTTGTTTTAGAAGTAAAGAACATGGGAATATATAATCAAACACAACAAATCCCCTACCTCGAAGGTTTTTTTATGGAGGTTTCGAGGAAGGAGAGGATGTCATTGGGAATAGACGGCCGTCAGCAATGTCGGAATTTTCTCGATTGTAGGTTCATTGTCTTTGAAGATGGTCCTCATCAGCATGAGAGTTCTATGTTGGGGAGCACATTCTTCATTGGAGTACAGGTTCTTCGTTGGAGGATGTGTTCCTCCAAGTTCTCCCAAAATCTCTCCCCTTCTCCTTTTCCCACCAAAAGAAATAGGTGCCAATAAAATAAAATATGTTTATCAAATTTTAAATTATTGGCACAAATTAGGCTGGCTCAATTAATTAATTAATTTATGTGGCATAATTAATTAAGGAGGGTGGCACAATTAAATTGGGGAGTTGAGTTGGTTTCTCCCATTAATGGGGTGTTCCAGAGGTTATTCTCATTAAGAGGATTCATGTGGTCCCCACCATTATGAATTCAAATGGGGGGTTTAGGATCAATTTTCCCCACCAATATAACCCATGTTGGAGGTTTTAGATCAAGTGGTCCCCACCATTGCAACATCCACATGGGAGGTTCAAAAAATAAAATAAAATAGATGTTTATTTTATTTTATTATAATTTTTTATTTCCACAAAAAAACCCAAATTCTATCTTTCACCCTCGATATACTGCAGTCGAGGTGAAGGTCTCCTTAAGTGAATACAAGCGCTGCGAGTTCAACTTTGCCCTTAGATTTCAATTCTGATCACTGGTTCAAAAGATACAAAAACCCACTCGTACGTTAACTGATCGTACCCGAAAAAAGTTCAAAAATTCATTCCAAGCACTACGGGCCTCAGAATCATGCACCGTCAATTTTCACAGACTCGTAAAATTCCCATATATTTAAAAAAACATGGAAATTTCAGGTTTTTAGAAGAATAATAGTGTTTTATAAGATGGAATATGTATACTACTTTATATGTAGAGGAGATAAAAAATACAAGGCTAATTATTATTGAATATACTAAATATATTATAAAATTCTTATGATGAAGAAATGTTATGCGAATGTTTTTATTATAAAATATTGAAAACATTTGATTTTTAACTTCTTAGAGAAATGAGATTCCTCTTGTGGTTAAAAGTGGGAACAATGATAAGAAATAATAAGGATGGTAAGGTAGTTAATCATAAGGGTTTTAGTCAATTCATTTGAAGTATATTGTATCTAAATGATTCATAGATTGGAATAGTGTTCTCTGTTACACATTGCGCCAAATGATAGTTAAATAGAAATGAATATAATCTACTAAAAGCTAAGATAATACCAATATGTATTTTTAAAAATTATAACTATGGTCTATTGTATAAGAAGAAAAGTGTGCCCAATCTTAATGGAATTTAATATGATAACTGGGATAGATATAATGATGATATAAAATATACATTAGGTGGTGTGGTCCTTATTAGTTACAAATTTTTAAAATGTACTTTATAGAAAAATCCATCTGTGATAGTATGTTAAATTAATGCCATATTGTTTACAATTTAATATTCATTTACTCAGAGGATGTTATTGAAGTGACATTTTGGGGATATATATATATATATATATATATAAACTATATAACCACTCATTGTCAGGTATGATAACCAAATCACTATCCATCTCCTTAAAAATATAGTTTATATATTTATGTCTAATAAAAATGGTATTATGTATAATTTTATGAAGTACAATGTGATTGATGGTATATTGAAGACGAAATTTGTCTTATCTTGGGATCTTTTTCTTGATATTTTAACCAAAACTCTCATGAATAATTCCAATAAAAACGAAGGCTACAACACTGAGGTATTAAATTTATTTTAATTCTCACCATTTGTATTTTTAATTATTATCTTTGTAGATATGTAACCTTTGTGGGTAGAATGATATTCTAATAGATGTGATCTATTTTAATGTGGTTATTGAGTTATGAAGGATTTAAAATATGTTAATTTTTAGTCTTTTTATTTAAATATTATTTTTTAACGAAAATATTGATTACATTTTTTTGAAAATTATTTATATACTGATGTTTTTCATTTAGATATAGAGATAATTACATCATTACTTTTTTTATTGAGAAAGCTTCAATCACTCCCATTATTTTTTTCTTTTGTTTAGTTGTAAACATGGAGTAGAAGAGGCATATGATGTATTAACAAAAACTCCATAGGTGTACATTGTTATTTCCCAATGGATGATGTTATATTGGTTATAAACATTTTTCAAAATTTTTATAAATGTATAAGTGGTATTTATTCTCAAAGACAACTGTTATTGGTGTTTGATAATTTCACATTATCAACAACATGTTGAAAAACACATATATAATTCAATGTTTTTTTAATTTATATATGTTTTTTGAAGATATGATTTGGATTATTTCTTTTAAGATGATTTAGAGAGAAAATATTTTTCTTAGGAGATTAATTTTTAAATAATGAGATTTCAGATGGATGAAGCATACTATTTTATGATCCGTGATTTCAAAAAAAAAATGTGTTATAACGAAGGTGGGTAACCCAAATATCCTAGGTGTTTTCTAGAATAATCTTAATGGTATCCATTTCGAGGAACTATTTTCATTATCTTTTTGCGTTCGTAATTGAAATAGTGATTATACACACTATGCACATGTGTTCAAGAGCCACCAAGAAAGGTTATAATATATCATAATAGGGGAATGTGTGTGAGTTATTAGTGATACTCTTAGTGGGCCAAGATAATAAAATTAGAAGTGCTAAATATACACTCATTATTATTAAGAAGTGGAAGAATGGGATTATGTTCAACGTGGAATTCATGGAGATGTGGAATTGTTTCTCAATTTAATAAATTATTGATATAATTATAGTAAAATTGAATTACATTTCTTATACCATCATCTTACTCATCAATATAAAATTATTATAATTAGTTATTAAAATATTTATAGACCACAATATTGAGGATAATTGATTACTTGAGTGGACGAATTCAACCATAGACACATATCAAGAATTCAATTTTACATGATGTTATGATTGACCTGTAGTGAATTATAGTACATGAACATATCATGATGAATATGTTACATACCACATAATGAGGGAACTAGCCATGCAAATAAGGATTAATAATATGAATATATGGCTATAACTGACAATAAAAATTGTGATAAACATGAATCATTTTGAACATGAACTTACCTTATATTGAATATAGAAGTGTATGATTACTCGACATGCCACATGAGTTAAAATGGACTTTCCACATTTATAGAACTTGTACCTACAATTAATGTGATGTTATTGATCCACTGAAGATATGCGTGGCTATGGTCGATTGACTGTAGAATGAAGAACCATGAGTGTCCATGTGCAGTTCAAGGTTAGTTGATAAACCATACATATGTTTCTCATCTATAACATGTGGAATACTGTGTTTGACCGAATGAAATAATGTTTTAACCTAACACGATTGAGAAATGTAGATTTATTATTTTAATTGTTTATTATAGAAATAAAATTATCCTTTTAAGATCAAACTATGTTGTACTCCCATAAATGATCTTCATCTAAATCTTGTGCATGGATTACTATTTGTTGTGCATGGGAATTTCATGTTATGTAATTAATAAATTTAAGCATTCATAGAAAAATTTATCATATTAAATATCCATTATTAGTGAATCTTTACCAAATAATAATTGTGACTAAAATAGGAATGATCTATAATGTTTTCTTATAGTGTACTATCTCATTGATGAAAATTCATTAGTTGAGGAATTCGTTTATCTTTATGAAGATCAAATGAGTTCAAATGTATAAACCATGTATATAATTGCTTCCTGAAGTATCATGCATGTTGCACATATAGATGAACATGGAAAAAAAAGAAACAGTATATATCTAAAATCAGATTGGAAATATAATTTAAATTATCATGGGATGTTTATATAAAGATTATGATCATATATTTTTGGGAAGATATATTGATAATAATATTATATAATAAATATTTTTTTAGTTGTATTGATAATATCTATTATAATGGATCATGAATAAATATAAAAGTCATGTATGACCTTCTAGAGAGTTATGAGGAGGTCATAAATGGGTGTTTGAATGAGATATTAGATTGGTATAGTTTTTATGGATTTAATATAAAGAAAATATGTCATTGAAATTGAAATGTTGTGATATGATGAATTTATTTCCACACATATTCCTAATATTTAATGGAGAACAGTGGAAGTGATAAGTTTTTTAAAATTAATCTTTGTCTTAAATAAAATTTATTACTATTGAGGATACTCAATGATTCTTTATGAGTGTAGAAGATGAAGATTATGATATATCATGCTCGGAAAAATATGAAGAATTTTATTAGTGATCTATACTCAAAGGTCCCGTATTTTTTATTCAATGAATAAAAATATATTTCACTAGTTGGTTCCAATATCATTTTGTAGGTTCATGTTCATACCATTAATTGTGGTTGTATATGATAATAAAATAATAGAAGTGTTTATGGGGAAAAACCACCACCAATGTGGGATATAGTCATCCTTCATGAGGTGAACATTGTTAACAAGAATATTTTGTTCCTCATTTATTTATAGTTGATGAGATATCATTTGATTGAATATAACATTTAAATTTTTAAAAAAAATATAAAACCACTTATTCAGCCTCTCTATCTCAATGATATCTATAATATTGTAATAATTTTTAGTTATATTTCTACATTGGTTCAAAATAAAAGAGATCACAATTCATATAATTCATCAATTTAGTTTTACATGAATACTAGATATATACGTGGAATACACATTACATTAGAAAACATAAAATACAACTTGAGTTCTTATTGAAATATTAATTATTCATTATTTTATATTCATGAATTTATTTTATGTTCCCTTATGGGATTACTCGGTAATGTAAAATAATATAAAGGGGAGATCTTATAATCTAAAAAAGGGGTAATATTTAGTTGATTAAATTTTATAATTTTAGGGAATGATTGATATTCTAGGAATGAAAAATAAGAAAATATTCTATAAAACTATTAAAATTAGATTATTATAGAGAAAATAAATAATCACATGGATTAAAATATATAAATTCATAGTGATGGAATATATAAAATTAGACATCATATTCTTACTAACAATGGCTCATTATATGACACAATTCATTTACCTTAAGTTATATTCTAAATACCAAAACTAGTTTGTCTCATAACACCTATCGATGCATGATGGGGAAAAATAAATATAGGCCCTACCCATCAAGGAGTAATTACAACGAATTACTCATATTATAGAAATTAATAAACGATATATAAGACACATGAATATTAAATCATTTCATTTATATAATCAAAAAAGTATCACATGCATTGTAAATAATTCCCCATTTGATAAATGAAATATCATTCTTTTTAAATATACCTTAAAATTTTGATGTTTTCACACCATATATTGTAATTAGTGTACCATTATGTCAATATATAGGAAAAATATATGAGATTAGTTTATATTGATATGGAAAATAATATATTTAAATCTATCATATTCTTTTATATTGAAGATCTGAAATATCAAACCATATCCCCATGTAGTGTGACACCAAGTATGTAATAAGGACTATTAGTTGTGAAATGTGTGCAGACTCTATCAATACCCAACAAAAATATTTCATGTTTATTACCCCTTATTGTTTCTATTGCGGAGTCTACATCCAATTTTTTATATCCAAATATGGATTCTTTTTCTATATATCCATCACTCATTAATTTATGAATAATTTATAATGATTTCCTCTATTTTGATTTTATCCATGTTTTTAATCTAATTATTGAGTATTTTTACATCATATCAATGTATTATAATGAGAGTTTATAATTTATATTTCAAAACCCTCTTATTCAATCGATGAAAATATAATCAAAATACAAGAATGTAAATATTTCATATCATTTCAAATGATATTATAACAGAATTATAGTTATTTAAAATAGATTTTGAATTTTTGAGATCCTTCATTATATATTTATATTTCATTGAAAATTAAAAAATTCCAAAAAAAATTATGAAATAAATTTTCATTGTAAAATCATTAAAATAAGAATAAGAATATTAATAATTACGAAAGAACATAATTTTAGGGAACATATTATAAGTTGAGAAAATTAAATATGTTTATTACTCAACCCATGATACATTTGGTATTCACATATAACTACCCTAGTACCCAGGTAAGTTAATTTAACACATATATAACAACCTCTTTCATATATATTTCATTTAATTATGTCCATTTATTATAATATGTCATTCATTTTTCACATAGTTTATACTCTAATCAGTCACTTGGCTATTGTTCTGTCAATTTCCTTAAAAATTCCTCAGTATTATTGGAATTTTAAAATGACATATAAAATAGATTCATAATATAAATAATTATTGAATTTTATTGATATTATTATATTTATAAAAGTTTCTTATTTTTATATTTATTATTTTAATACATTCAAATAATAATGGATTTAACAATATGACCATTTTTTATTTTTAAATTTACCAAAATCATGAATGGTTAATATAGTAAATATTATTCCCCAATTATATTTTTTGAATATTAATTATGTTATAAATACTTTATTAATTAATTGAATGAATTTATAAATCCATCCACCATAGTCGATGATAAAAATAAATTGCGCTCTCCATGGTAGGAGTAGTCCGTAGGTAAAAAAGATGATATTTCAATAATTTTTTCTAATGTAAGATGAAGGTAGGTAATGGATTTCTCATTTGAATAATAAAATTTACATAAATTTATGATAATAATTTTATTATATAGAGATTAATAGGATGAATTTGGAGGAATTATATGATGAAAAACATTATGAAAATTATTAAATAATATATTTTAATTTACGTCTTTTGATGAATCCATTTATAAGTGGATTCTGACTTCAAATAGTAGTAATTTTTTGGGAATAGAATATCAAAGATGTTGATAAGGGAAATTTGGAGGGTGTTTGGTGGATTTTTTTGGATTCAAGTACTAAAATATTTATGGATAAGGCTAGTGGTGGGGGAACATTTTATAAGTGAGTGTGGTGACACTTTTGTAAATACTCTAAAATAAAAAATAAAATTAATGTATTTCTCATGGTAATGTGGATACTAGGAACCCAAAGTAGAATATATTATAGAATAGAAGAATCCACTCATACAATCAAATTAATGGAAATGGATTGTGATATTTGGGACCTTATCCCCAAGTTAACGCCCTTTTTAACCCTTTTGACCCATACTATGGTGAAAATATTTAACATTGGAAACATATATTTAAAATAAACTCATTGAATAATTTGATATTAATGATTCCAAATAAAAAAATAGATTTATATATTAAAATTATTAAATTAAAAAAAATTAACTTCAATTAATGTAATAAAATAATAATTTCACTTAAAAATTATTTTTAAAAAAAATACAATTAAATAACAATACAGTGATTTTGATATTTTAAATCCAAAATTAATATTCATTTTATCAAATTAAAATAGAAAAATATATAAATAATTATTTTATATAAAATTTTGAATATAATATTCCTCAATTATATGAGAATGATGATGCATTAGAATGTATGTGTGTGTGTAATAGTTTTATGGACGTTTTTTCCTTCTATTGAATCCTATTATGGGTTACATCCCCCCTCCGACTAATTGCAAAAAATGTAATTTGAGATATATGATATTTATCATAAATTAATTTGGTTAGTTTTTCATCATCACTTTTTTTATTTTACCTCATTTCCTCCCGCAACATTTCAATCCTTAAGAGTTGTCTCACAAGCTAAGTCATATGATTATGAAATAAAGCCCTTGTATTATCAATAATATGGATAATGTATTTATTATAATAAATTTATATTTCCAAATCCTATTAATCAGTGGTGAGTATCTTCATTTTTTATATTATGTACAGCCTCAATAATGAATTGGGGAAGATATTATTCAATTTAGAGAGGTTATGTCGCATAAAAAATATTAAGTTAAAAATAAAATTATCCTATTGTTATACAAATGATCAATTCACCTAGGAATCCTCTTTAAATTATTATAGAACCTTATAAATCCATTATATAGGTATACCATTGAGAAGATATTATCACCCTATTATAATTCCATGTCCTTCCTTTTATAATAAATACATATCTTATATCTACTACTGAATATTTGGATACGATCTTAAATGCTCAAATTTTTACCATTTTCACACAAAACGTTCTAGACCACATATATTTCATTCTCAGGTTTCATTCCAATATGATGTAGTATAAAACCTTTTTCTATAAAATACTTTTTATGGTTTTTTCTGAATTCATGAATGAAAGATATTATTGTATGATTGCATCATCAAAGGTATATAATAGTCTCGTTTACTTGAAAATAAAGTGTTAATGATCCTAACATGGCTTCTAATGTCTGAATTGTCCTTTTAGATTTTCCATTCATTTTAGGATGATAGTAGGTACTCAAACGAATCTCATGTTTAGAGCCTTCCAATATCTCCTCTAAAACATTTATGTGAATGATGGTTCCTAATCATATAAAACCAATATAACTGCACTATGATGTCTCACTAATTAATTAATATATAGAAATATAAGATTATGAAGGGGAATGTCCTCACTTATTTCTATGATATATGAATCCTTGGGGAGTAGAAACATAATCACCCATATAGAATAATTAATCCATTGAATCTCTGAAATTCCATAAATAAATTCTTTTTTAATATTATTCAATATTTATATTTATATAGAGTGAGGTATCATAAACCGATTATAAATTTTTCTCTTAGATTTATCTTATTAACGCCCAAAACATCTCCCCAAATAATTATAAAATTTAAACATCGTGTTATCCCACCAAAAATAGTCATTGAAATCCAAATATATCTTGGTTATTGTATGAATTATTGAGATATTGTTTCTTCAAATTTCTTCTATGAATTTTCTATTAGCTCATATATATATTAAACACATTTTTTATTTACAAAAAATAATATTTCATCCTCACAGATGAAGTCCATTAATCACCCATATTTCAGAGTTTTAATTTTCATTTTTAAATTAATTTCACCTTGGTGGAACCCCTATATCATATAAAATATTGTTGGTTTGGAAATAACAGTTAGAAATAATTGGGTCACCCCATAAATTATAATTTCAAGATTAAAAGTTCCTAAATCATTGAATATAAGATTATTTTCAATCATTATACTAGAAAAACCTCCCCATTCCTTGCTTCTCTATTCTTCACTAGACAAGTTCTCCTTTCCTATGTGACAGTGTATTGAATAATCATAGTCCTCTAGTAATTCCATCTATCTCTTCAATCTCATGATAAACTCTTTATGAGTAAATATGATATCTAGTGTTTTATAGTATTTATAAGTGTCATATATTTCACTATATATAGAATGCCTATGTGTATTCAAGGTAAATATTAAAAAACCTGCTCATTTTCAGGATTCAAATAGTTTTTTCATGGATCCTTAGTTTCATTGATTCAAAAGTAACTAGTCAGTCATTTTTCATAAGGAAATATCCCAATCCATTCAGGGATACATCAAGTAAAATCCCAAATTCTTCCTTTCATAAGGGTAATGTTAATATAAGTGTATTAACCAATATCGTCAACAATTATACAATACATTTATCACATTCTCGTGTCCATGTGAATTTTACCGCATTATTAGTTTTCCCGGTTAACATATTAAAAATTTGGAAATTTTTAAAACAATTCCTCTATTGTGACCTTCTAATCCACTGAAACAACATATCTCAATTATGATCAATGTTGTGGTATATTTTTCAAATGCCTTTGTATTTTAAGTATTAATATATATTCCACAATTAGAGAAAAGATTGAAAAAAGAAGAAAATTTCTCGAAAATAAAAATCCATAGTTAATAAATATCCCATTAAATACCTTTTCCTTGGATTCTTCAAAATTATTTATAAATTTTTCATATTCTCCATATAACTTTATGATTATACCATGATATCATTGAAAAAATACGACAAGTTAAAAATAAATATAATCTATGAATATTCAATTTATTAAATTTGTAAACATAGAGGTTGAATTATTTTATATAAATATAATTCAATAAATTAATAATATACACACATTAAATGAATGTCATCATTGGTATATTATCATTCAAAATATTAATTGTTTACAACCAAAATTAAGATAACACATTGAAAAGTATAGTGACTATAACACCCCAAAATTTTATGGTATGTTGCATTTAAAATTCAAACACCTCCATATCTTATGTTTCATGGAACACCCATTTAAAATGAATAATTAAATATTATTATGTGGTCATTATAGAGTTGTTATTTTATTGGGGGGAATAACTATCATTAAAAAATTATGAAATATATATTTACCCTTATGATTTTTAATATAGTTATAAATTAATATCAGTGAATTATTTTAATTAAATTTTTATATATAATATTTAGTAATTTTTTTATTATTCATCCAATATATATGATTCTACAATAAAATAAGAAATAAAATTTTTAGAATTAAAAACTATATTTCCCTAATGGAGAATTTTCCTCCTTTAATTGGATAACATATTATTAAACAAAATAATGACACATTAATTAATTGAATTTTAAAAAACTAAATTTATTTTTAAATATGGAATTTAAAAATTAGATTAGGGTTTCTTTTATTTTTAGATAATATCTATTTTCTAGTGAATAGTGGAAAATGTAGAATTTGTTAAAAATTATATTTTTATGTCAACTATTTAAAAGTTTTATTTTATGTTTGGTTAAAAGTATATTTATTGTATTATATTATTAAAAATAAAATCCAATTCATTGGATTCAATTTAATTGTTCAATATTTTAATTTTTTTATACTGAATTGGGAACTTCTCTATAAAAATATTTTCCATTACATTCTACTTATTTACATATAATTTAAATTCTGCCACTTTCATATTTCTAAATTTTGAAAAATGGATTTCATATTTGGATTTAGAAGGTTAAAAATTAGTAAATAGATCCATTTTATTTTTGAGCAATATGAATAGTAAGCATTCAAATTTTTGTTACAACGGTAATGGGTAAATTGTGTAATTTAGGTCACAAAATAAATTCATAAGGAAAAGAAAATGACCCTAAAAATATAATATATATTACCTTACAATTCCATTTCGTCCATATTTTGTTAAGGATTAGTTATATAATAATTTATGGCCATTGGGATGAGGTTATTATATGAATGATATTTTATTTAATGAAAAGTCAATCATATCGCATTTATGTTTTTAATAACCATAAAGTTTTTTAATTTATGATGTCATGAAGATATATTTGACTATAAATGAAATTTTTTAATATTAATTATTTATATTCATCATTGATAGTTATTATTATATTTCAGTGAAAAGATAATTACCTTGACCGCTTCCACAACAATTCTATCTTAATAATTTTACTAATTGAAATATCAAATAAATGATATTAAAACTATTAAAATAATTTTAATTCGACATAATTAATGAAATAATTTTTTTAACAATTACCTTCACATATTTGAGATGTATTAAAATTGATATTTATAAGATATCTTGTTTTATTAATATGTTTTTAATGAATAATTTGAAAATTTTCATTAATGATATTTTAAAATAAGAATTATTTTATTAAATGATATATAAATATGGAAAATATTAAATTCTAATAGAAAATTTGGATATAGTTTATGATTCAATAATTTATCTACTTATGGGGTTTTTTCTATTTTATTTTATATATATTAACCCTCAATGATTTAAAATTTACATTGCAATGGTAAGAGTTAATTGGTTTAAATAAGGGTTAAAAATAGACGTTATTGGTAATAATGTGAAATAAATTTGTATATAAATTATTTTATGGTATTATTATAACACATACTCATAATAACATCGATATAATACTTTATGGAGAAAATTTTAATTCAAAACTAATTTATATTAACTTAATATATCTGATGTTTCCAAATGTGCCCAACATCAATTGTATAAGGGCACCTCGTTCCTCACTTTGTCACACAACATCGATCCTTCCATATCGACCAAAACCTGATATTAAATTTAATAAAAACAATTATTTATGGTCATGAATTCATTTTCCTTCCAAAATACATATATTATGTCCATTAAGATATGTTATAAAGGAAGTCTGTGGAAGAAGAGGTAATCATCTTTACCGACTCTTCCATGTTTATTTCTACTTATACTTTATTTTCATGAGTTTCTTCTATGATAAAGTATTATATGTAGTATAATTTATAGAAAATAATAATTTTTTTTATCTTTAAAGATTATTATAGCATCAAATTCATTACCATTCACCATTAAAGGAACGATATCATCACTCTTGTATACGTACAACTGACTATATCCATGACACGATGTGATTCATCATCCATGATAACCATTAAATATTATTATAAAATATATTTGTATTAAAAAAATATTATATATATATGAATTTAATATAATTATATTTATGGTTGAACTATATCTTATGAATTAGAACCAAGACATACATGAGAAAACATGCTTCGTAAAATGAAGCAGTTTGCACCTGAAAGATTTGTAGAAAGAAATATTATTTAAAAGAGAGAGATAATAAGATATAAGAGGATCATATATGATATCATAAATTATAATATGTTTATTTTATATTTAAATACATTATTTAAAATATTAAATAGGTTGTTAATGCATGTTCATCTAAAAGAATTTCGAAGGTAAGGGTTTCTCACTTCACCTTTTCTTCTATGGTATATATGCCTTATTCACCATATTTTATTTATTATATTTTATATACATACCTTTTATATATCAAATCATGAATATCATCATCTTCATGGTATGAAATGATTAATTTTATAATTATAAGTTAGTGGCGGCATATGATTCAACTGATTTCAAGTGGATACATATTTCCTAACTCAATTTTCATTCATTGGGTTAAACATTTATTCTACTTATTATTTCATGATAAGGTTATTTTTTCAGTGAAATATGATTATCTTATGTGTTAATTCCAAGTTTTTATTTCAATTTTCATTGGATACACATAATCGGTTCATTTGAGTAATGATATGGTCATTGTAAGGGACTTCAACTAAATTTTAATTCATTAAGGAATATGTAATTTTATACACCTAATTTTTATTCATCAGTTTATATACTATTACATTATTGAATTTATGATCATCATTCCTTGAAATTTACATTTCTTTTAAATATTAATATTTCTTCAATCATGTATATGATCATTTTCTAATCCATGTTTAAATTTTACATTAAATGTAAGATTATTAATTGAGAAAATAATGTTAAATCCATAACATTTATTTAATAAATATATTTATTGATAAGGTGTATTGATTCATGAATTCAATTGATTATTTTATATAAAATGGATTCCTTTTACACAAAATAAATGATAGTGACCATATACAGAATGTCCCCTCAATACATTGGTAGTATACTGTGATGAATATGTTGGCAAAATGAAATCGATCATTATACATAAATATTAATATATATTATGGATGGTCATGGGTAAAGGTATCATGTTACTATGAAACATGAAATCCAATAGATATGACTTTCCTTCATTAATAATTCATGTAATTTTTACACATGAGATTATCATTGTGATATTAACCATGGATTCATATTGTGAAAAGTTAATGGTTAAATGGAATATGTATTCGGTTATATTACCTTTGCATATTTAGTTTTCTATATTGATTTAATATAACATCCAGAATATCTAAATATTTCAAGAAATCAATGAGTACCCTTTTATTTATTAACTTTTCCATTGGTTTTGAAGAATATGTCATTGAATGAGTTTTCAAGGTTTGTTATTTTTTCATTTTGTTAAGGATATTGTTTTGATTATATTCTCCAATGTAAAATGGGATACATATATTTAATTTTGTTTCCAACACTTTTAAAATGTTCATTCCATTAGGATTTTAATCATGTATAAATGCCAATGCAATAAATTAAAAAATTTTGTCCTGGATACAATGGTTGGGGTCTTTACAAGTCGAATCATATAAGGTTTAGTATAAAATACAAGAACTAGATTTAAGAAAAAATAGATTATAGAACATAATCAAATGATTGAATTTGATAACATTCCTAATGATAATAATCCAATGTTTTAGAAGAGGATTATTTGATAATTTTAGTTACTATCATTTGTTATTTATTATAAGGAGGATCATAATTTCGATTTATTAGAAACACATTTTCTACTTTAAGTGATGGATTGTGACTAGATTAATGATATTTTATGGAGATTGGATTAAAAATGGTAATCAAATTAGGAATAATGGAATTTTAATGATAATATGTAGTGGAATTTAAAAAAGAATTAACCTTAAAAAAACATTTTTACAAACATTTCATAATTAATATCATGATTTAATAATATTATTTAATAGATATTAATTATCATTCACCAAGATGAAAGGAAGAATATCTAAAACAACATTCTTATCTCAACCTGATGATTTAATCATCACTATCATAAGAATATATTGTTCAAATTATTTTCAATGTTTTTTGGACATCTAAATCATTTTTAAGAAACTATTTTATACATACAATAGATTATCATTTATATAAAATTTAAATAGATCATGGAGTCTATTTAATCTAATATCAAAATACCAGTTTATCCATCTCATTCAAAAACAGAAATACAACATAGGAGTTGACTATTTCTTTTTGGAGATATTGACTTCGTTTGGAAACATAATGAAAATATCAACAGCATAATGGAAGACACAAATGTTTTTATTTATGGTTTCAATTATTTTATAGTTATATATGTATGAATATTTTTGGGCTGATATAGTTGAATCAAAATAATATAATTCATAGCTTTGATTTATAGTTGGATAAAACAAAAATGCATGGTCATTGGTTTAAGAAGGATTTCAAATTAAATATATACATATAAATGACATTATTTTTTATCCTTAATATCATGATAATCCTAAAAACATAAAGGATATTCGACAGTAGGTTTTGTTTTTAAAATTTGGAAAGTTATGTTATATAGAATCAAAACCATTCAGTGGTTTATGTACTAAAAAGGTGATAATTTAAGGGGGTAAATTATTGACTTTTTATAAACGAGTGAGGTAAATGTAACTTATAAGTTTAAATATGAAAATAGTTATATGAGGTTGAATTCCATTAAAAGTTTTGGACATAAGTTTAAAGGTAATCATAACCTTTTGGTTTTAATTTTTCTTTATTTTATGGTTTAAACTCTACTTTTTAAGTAACTATATTTTCTTATGATCACACTCTTTAATGTAAACAAAATATTCTACTGTAGGAAAATTATTTTTCAATAGAAACATTATTTGTTAACATTTACTAAAAAATCATTTTTCTTTCATCTGATCAATAATTTGTGGTTCTGTTATGTTTAACTTTGTTATGATTTTTTTTATTTCACTCTCCTTGAGAACTAGATAGTTAGATTTTTTCCATATATATAATTTCACTTCCGAAAAATGTATTCTAATCTTAAATCCCATTTTTTTTGTGACTTTCACTACAATATCCCCCTTATTAAGGGTATTTTTATTAACCCTATTTATGATGTGGGTCTTCCATAATGTAATTTTCATTTATCAACCATTGATTTCAATAGTTCAATTTCAAATTGTGTGGTTACAATATATTGAAGGATGGGAGAATATAATACCCCATAATTTTATGGTTTGTCTTTTTTTAAATATAATATCTTTGACGGCTTACATATTACTCAAAAAACTAGATTAAACTAACTATGAAATATTATTATGTGATCATTAAAACCTAGTTGTTAAATTTACATGGATGAATATTCTTAACCACATTATGAAATATATAATTTCCAAAATCATTTTTAATGTAGTAATTCAATATTATTAATTAATTACCATAATAACATTTATATAATATATATTATATCAAATTGTTTTACATTCAAAAAATAGATTTGATAAACCTATGATAAGATCAAATCCAAATTTATGCATACAAAGATAAATTTTTCAAAAGGATGTTTTTTGACCTCTTATTAGAACTCTTATTTCATTTTTTTTAATATTAATAAATTTTATTTTATAAACTAAATTTTATTTTTAGATGAGTAATTTTTGAAACAACTTATGGTGAACTGTTTTCTATTTTCTAGAAAATATATATTTTCTAATGAATAGTGAGAAATACAAATATTTATTTAAAATTGAATATTCATTTAAACCATTTTAAATTTATCTTTTTTGATTTTTTTTTCAAATTAAAATTATATATATTATATTAAAAATTGTAAATTAAATTTCATTGGAATCAATTTTAACTTTTAATATTTTATAAAAAAAATATATTTAAGGGTAATTTTTTATAAAACAAATACTTTTATTGTGTATTTTTCGTTTATCTAAGAATTGGTTTATGTTATGATATTCACCTTTTATCATTCCTACGAAAAAGAAATCATCCTGTTTATGTACGTACACCTTGTCATCAGTATGATGCAGTTTAATTGTTTTTCATCAACAAAATATTTGAATGTGAATAATTATGTAAATAATAAATATATATGAATATAATGACCTAATATTGTTTCTATAAAAATTAATATACCATACAATTCATTATGCATTCACCATTAAGATAATGCTTTTGTTTGTCGTGCATATGTAGGACCTACAATCTCTAAATGCGTTGTGGATCATTTTCAATGATCATCATTATATAATGATTATAAAAATATATAAATAAATAAATATGATATATATGACCTTAATATAATTTTTTAGATGATGTAACTATATCCGTTATATAAGAATGGGTTTACCTGACAAATCAATTGTAGGAAACTGAAGTAGTTAACACCCTAAACAACTGTATTAACAAAATATTATTAATAAAAAGGTGATATGATGATATAATATGATAATATATGATATCATAAATATTAATATGTTTCTATTATAAATTAATAATGTGATTTAAACCATTATAAGGGTGGTTAAATCGTGTTCAATTGATGGATATTACATGGTAAGGGTTTCTAATCTCACTTATACATCTATGAAATATATGCCTTATTCAAAATCTATTTATTTGATTATTATATATAATACCCTTTGATATATCATATAGTTAATCTCATTATATTTATTTTATTCAATATTTAATTTTATGTTTATCGATTTTATGTGGAATATGATTCTACTGATTACAAGTGGTCCTTGGTTTATTGACTAAATTTTCATTCATTGGGTTAAAATTCTATTCTGCTGATTATTTCACAATAAGGTTATGTATGAAATGACTATTTATTATATTATTTTTTATGTCTACTTGTATTATATTTATAGTAAGTAGATACAAATAATAATTTCATTTTCTTAAGGATATGATATTTATAAGGGAATTTTTCTAAATTCCACTTCATTTAGGCATATATTAATATTATAAACCCAATTAATTTTCATCGGGGTGTATATAGTACCTTTTTTCTATTTATGATCATTATTCCGTGAAAATTTAATTTCTGTTAAATATATGAATTTCATGTATCATATATATGATTATTTTCAAATCCATATATAATTTGATATATGGTTTTTAGATTGAATATAATTTTATTAACATGGGAAAAAAGAAAAAATCTATATATTTTACTCAATATGGATTTTTGTTGATAAGGTATATTTATTCATAAATTAAATAAACTATTAGATATAAAATAAATTATATTTATATTCAATAATGGGTGGGGATGGTATATAGAAAATCCCCTTGATGTTTCTCAGTCCCATGAGATGAATAAGTTGGTCAAATTAAATTGGGAATTACCCATAATGATGAAATGGTATTATGAAATGTATCGATGGTAAAGGTATCATTTGTATGGGAAACATTACATAAAATAGTTAAACATTTTCATCATTATGAATTCAATAAATTTTTGTCCCTGATATTTTTATTAAGATATTATCTTCAGATTCTAATTTTGAAAATGTTATTCATTAAATGGATTGTGTGTTCAATTATATTACCATAACATTTTGACTATTCATTACTGATTCAAGATATATTTCACTATATGTAACTCTAACTAGGAATATGATATCATCCTTTTATTTGGTCTCAATTCCCTATTTGATGTAGAATAAATCTTTTAATGAGTTTTCATGGTTTCATTTTTTTATATTTCTTATGTTTTATGTTTTATATTCATATCCTAATGTAAAATGGGTTTCATGTATGTAATCTGGTTTCCAAATTTGAAAAAATAATTTTGTATTTTGTATTTGATTCATATATCTACTCTAATTTAATAATATAAGGCACCATGTATGTGATACTGGGTTTGTGGTCATTACATCGATGCATTAAATTTATCAATTAAATTATCAATGCATGGAAAAGATAACATATTCGTTAGATTAACATTATTGATTTACCTATAATTTTTGTATATCCTCATATATCAATCCTTTTTTCTTTAGAGAGAATAAGTAATATCATAAGATAAACACCATAGAATATGAATCATGTTTCCCCCAGCTCCTAAATTTGTGTAATATACTCCACTAATGCCACTTGGGATATTCTACAATGATTATTAGGTATATGTTTTTCATATGGGATTAGTTTGGAGTAAAACCCAACATCACCCCTGGGTGAATTTATATGTAATTATTTAGGAAATACATCAATGTAATCATGAAAAATATATTCATGTTCTATTATAAAGTTGTATTTCTCATAATGAAATTTATTTTTTTCTTCATTTTTTCCCAAGATTCCACTAAAGTTAGATACTAAAGATGGATCCAGAAAAAATGAAAATAATAAATTCTCTCCCTTGAAAATAATAGATTTTATGCATCCATCACAATTTGTAATCCCCATCACACAATAATAAATTCTGGCACTATAATAAATGATCCTATTGATGCCATTTATTATATGAAAATCAACTATAGGCATAACCACCATGTTTTAAACAACATAAGGCCTACGTATTGTGAAAGTTATTTTCTGATATATCCTTGTTATGATAATATTCCCAATTGGTGTTAGGATTAATAACCCTTTCACAATGTGTCAATGGATGGTTTAATATTCATAGTGAACAGACTAGATATTAATGATTTTATAGACACAAAATAAAATAGGAACTAATCTATCATTAAATTTATAATAAATGTACATACCATTATGTTATTTGGAAAATATATTTCATCTATAGGGATAATATTATCTTGACCTTGATTATTTGGATTCTCCTAAGTTAAATTCTTTTATTTCTCAGAGTATGTATTTTAATAGTTCCCCAATCACATTAGGGTTGAAGCATTGAACAATAGTATCTCCCTTTTTGCAATTAGTGTATTGGAGTCCATTATCATCACACCTATAGTAGACTATCATTCCCTTAAGAAATTCCCCATAGTGTTATTTTCCATAAGTATGACATATTATAAATTTCATTGTTCAATTTTTCTCCTTCACCGCATTATTTTTATAATGATAATACATTATCCTCAAATCCTCAAGATTTTTTAATAAATAATACATTGAGATTATTTATCTTTCTTGGTGTAATGTGAAATTATATCCTCGTATAATGAAATCTTTAATGAGACCAAATATCATAAAATACATGAATTTACACTATGAATGAATTTTTAAGCTTTATAGCATAATACTATAACAGTTGAGTCCTTCCAAAGTGATCAGCAGTCTGTCACCATGATTTGCTACTATCAATCTAACACCTTTTGTTATACCTTTGTTTTTTCTTTCAATCAGTACCCAATAAGAAGAAGCTTGTGGAGGAACTTCACAGAAAGAGCTGAGCACAATGACATGAGGTGGGTGGTTCTTCGTGACTTTAACACGATTATGAGGCCTGAAGAAAAAACTAGAAGTTATTTCTGTAGGGCAACTGCAAGAGAATTTTCCTCATGTATTGACCAATGCAGAATTGTTGAAGTGCCTATCTCAGGTGCTGCTTTTACCTGGAGTCAATGCACCCTTAATGAAAGTCAAGCGAGTAAAATTGATAGGTGCCTGGTGCAGTTGGGTGAGCAATGTGAGGAAATGGAAGTGTCTGGTATGAACCTCTCTAGATTACACTCTGATCATCATCCCATATTAATTGATATCTATTTTCGAAGTCTGAGATTAGCTCCACTGCCCTTTAAATTCAACAATGCATGGCTGGTAGTGTCAGGGTGTAGAGAGATTGTTGTAGAATCCTGGAAAGAGGTTTCTCAAGGAAGTTAATTTTATACCATCACTTGTAAATTGAAAATTGTAAAATCCAGACTAAGGGTGTGGAGTAAGAAGTATTTCTCCAATCTGGATCAGGATATTAAAGAGGCTGACTCACTTTTGTCCGAGTGCCAACAACGTAATGCCCTTCAAGACCTGCCATCCCAAGAGGAGATACAGGCAGCCTCAAGGCTTGACAGTCTCTTGTCTCTTAAAGAAAACTTGGCTCGAAATCAGTTCAATGTTAGATGGCTGAAGGAAGGAGATAGGAACTCCAGGTTCTTCCATTTCTTGCACAGGGAGAGGAAGGTAACAAGGAACCTTAAGGCTTTAAAAATTGATGACATTACGTTTACCTCTGAGAATGACATTTCCAACGCTATGACATGTTATTTTGAAAACATTTATTCTGATTCTGGGGTGGAAATTTCAGATAAAATCATTAAATACATTGAGCCTAGTTTGGATGATGCACAGAACAAGAGACTAACTGACATCCCCTCCACCAAATAAATTCATGATGCTCTTTTCTCCTTGAACATGGACAGTGTCGCTGGGCAGATGGATTTTCCAACAAGTTATTTATGTCTTATCGGGACATCCTTCATATGAAGTGATTGAAGCGGTATGGGAATTCTTTCTCCATTCTTACATGCCAGTTGGGATGAACTCAAACATTATTTCTCTGATTCCCAAGATGGATAATGCTTTGGATATTAAGGACTTCATGCCTGTTTCTATTGGAAACACTATTCCAAAACTTATCAGTAAAATCATGGCAATTCGGCTTGGTGAGATAGCAAGATCTCTTATATCGTTTAACCAGTTTGGGTTTGTTCCTGGCCAGAATATCCAAAAATTTATTTTCACTGCTTCAGAGTGTGTTAACATTATGAGGAATAAAGCGAGGTCAGGGAATATGGCCCTAAAGGTTGACATATCAAAAGCCTTTGACACCATCAGATGGGAATTTATTTTCAAAGTTTTGAGCATGCATGGCTTCTCAGGTAAATTCATTGGTATAGTGCGATGTATTCTGTAAAGTGTTAGGTTATATATTCTGGTCAATGGATTACCCAGGGGATTTTTTCAATGCTCTCGGGGTGTCAGGCAAGGTGACCCATTATCTAGGATGTTGTTCTCCTTTGTTGAAGACTATCTGAGCACATGCCTCCATGATCTTGTCAACCTTGGGATCTATCAGCGGATAACATATGGGAGGGGTTTCTTTGTCCCTTTGCATCTCTTCTATGCTGATGATATTTTTCTCTTTTCAAAAGCTGACAAGAAAAACATATCTTTCATAAAGGTTATCTTCAATCACTATGAGTAAGTGGCAGGCCAGGTTATAAGCTGGGCGAAATCTTTTGTTGTCTTTGGGGAAGGAATTCGACTAGCGAGGAAAAATAGAATAGCTATAAGGCTTGGCGTTAAGAGAGGTGCACTGCCTTTCATCTACCTTGGGTTGCCTTTGTTTTGGGGGAGAGTGAAAAGAATTTACCTGGAGGGTATTACACTTAAGATCACAATTCAGCTAACTAGTTGGAAAGGAAAGAACATGTCTCAAGCTGGTAGGATTTGTCTTGTGATTTCTGTCATCACTTCAATGTATGTTTACTTGTTTTCACTCTATAAATGTCCAGTTGCTCTTCTCAGGGAGCTTTGTGGTAAGATCAGAAATTTGATATGGACTAGATCGACACAAAAGAGGAAACTTATTACTGTTGCATGGAAGGACTGCATAAGGCATGTGGCAAGGGGAGGGATGGGGGTGAAAGATGTAAAAACCCGTAAAATTCAAGGGAAAGTTTTCTAAATTTTTTTTTGGGATTTTACAAGAACGCGGTTTCTGATGGCATTTGATTCCGAGGCCCGGAGTGCCCGGAATCAATTTCCGAAGTTTGGCTCGGGTACGTTCAATGAACGAACAAGCGGGTTTTCCTATCTTTTGAACTAGTGCACGGAATTGAAATCATATTGCACCGATGAACTCGCAACGCCGGTAATAGCTTAAGGGAACCTTTACCGTAGTTGCGTTTGTGCGGGAAAAGAAGTTAATTTTTGGGGTTTAATTTTAAAAAAAGGGGTAAATAAAATTGTTGAATCAATTTTATTTCATGTCATGTGGTTAACTTCTCCCATGGGAAGTTGGTGGTGGGCCCACATCCACCCAACTTCCCATGTGTGGAAATTTGAAAGGGTGGGGCCCACACAAAACCCCGCACCTTTTCAAATTCCTTAAACTCCCTAACCCCTCTTAACCCCTCACTTTCCTAACCCCTCTAAACCCCCCATTTAAGTTTTGTTAACTTATCACCTCATTAATTTTATAACATCTTTTGTTAATAACTGTAGTGAGTTAAATGTGGGTTTTGAATTTTCAGACTCTTGAATTTCAAATGGTTAGGTTGTGTTAATAAAATAATACTTGGTCTTATTTTATTATTGTTAGAGTTTTGCAACATTGAGAGGATTGGGGAAGCGGTCTTCTTCTTCTTCAACCTCGACGAAGAACATGAAGAACACCGTTCTTCAACGAAGAACTTCTCCACTGAAGAACATGGTTCTTCCGCGACACCGTATCCACGACACAACGTTCTTCTTCCGCGTCATCTCTTCCGCAACGGTTTTTTCCGCGACGAAATCACCATCAACGACTTCGAATCCTCGTTTCACGACGTCGACGTTCTTTTCCCGCGACGCCTGACCTCCGCGACGCTCGTCTTCAGCGGCTCGTTGACGAACACCGTTCCTGAACCGAGGTAGGGGATTATTTTATTTAATTATTTTCCATTCATGAATCTAGTTTATCGATTATCGTGGATTTCCGACTAGATGATATCGTTTAACGAGATGGGGGCTGGACCGCACAAACAAGGTTGATCCCCCCTCCTATGTTCATGTTTGATTCTTTATGGATGGAACAGAATGGCGAGGTGCCGTCGTACCACGCGGGAATCACACGGCAAGTATTACGCGACGCCGTCGCGCCACGTCGAAGAAAACCAAAGAACCACGGTCGGAGTCGGGCCGCGGCGAAGGGGCGCGGCGCCATCGGGTCGCGCTGGAAAACTACAAAGACGACGCTATTCATTTTGACATGCGGATTGACGGGCGACGACGAAGCAGGCCGTTTTTTTGTTTGAATCCCTTCTTAGTGAAGGTAGGGTCCCGGGGGGACCATATGCGAAGACGGCAGGAGGAACAGACCACCGGAGCGCGTCCAGTGGTCCGCGGAAGGTGGCAGCGGCGGCGCGCCGTCGGAGGGTTGGCGGCCGGCGGATCCGCCGCCAGCCTCAATTAGCGGCGGGCGGGGGAGTCGCGCACCACGCTCCGCGAATCAGCTCAGCCACACTGCCCGAGCTGCGGCCGACCCAGGGGGGGTCGGGCTGGGTAGGCCCGGCCCCAGACCCCCGTTTTCTTACCACTTTCGGTCAAATGCCCATATCTTGAGCTGTAGAACTCCGATTGATGCTCCGTTAGCGGAAATGAGATCCTTGGATCAAGACGGGTGTTTCGGCATATTACACTCATGGTTTCGGAGAACTTTGGGTTTGGCCGGTTTGGTTCGTACAAGAAACCAACCTAGCCCTCGGAGCGGAAATGCTCGTAACATGAGCTCTGGACGTCTGATTGACGTGTCGTCAACTATGTTGGATTCCTCTTAGTGGGATGTATCTTTTGGCTTACTCTGCTCGAGATTTGGATGCCGTCGGAGTGCGGTCGGGTTTTTTTGCTCACGAAACCAAATGGGCCCCTGGAACGAAAAAGCCAATAACTCACAGACCGGGCTTCCGATTGACGCATCGTCTGTCTCGTTGATTTCCTCTTGATGAGACGGAACATTTGGCATTCTTTGCCTGATTTTTTGATATAGTTGGATAGTTACCGAGTTGGAATGCATCCGAAATCCAACCAGGCCCCTGGAACGGAAAAGCTGATATCTTTCAGACAGGATGTCCGTTTGACGAACCATCAACGGCGTTGTTGATCACGTTAAGAAATAGTCTCAATGATTATACCCTATGAGAGTTCGGGGTACAGTTGAGATACGGCCAGGATTGGTTTGCTCACGAAACAAACCGGGCCCCTGGGATGAAAAGGCTAGAAACTCACAGACCGGGCGTCTGATAGACGCGCCATCTGTTTCATTGAGACCCCTATGATGAGGCACTCCTTGAGATACTTTTTCATGGGACTTTGATATACTTGGAGTATCGACTAGTAGCTCGTAGAGCGGACCCTCCCAAAGACGAGCGTACGGAGTACGGAGACCGTGTAGCTGGCTGAGTCCGGATGACTGCTTGACCGACTCGACTTGGAGTGAATCGACTAGCCCAGTGGACGGAGCACTACTTTGTGAGGTGCAGACCCATGGCGGAAGGAGCACTACCGGTGTGACAGTGCAGACCCGCTGTACTCGTCCGGAGAGTACCTCAGCAGGCTACTAGGGGGTGTGCACTACTGTGTTTGGGTGACATACCTCGGCGGGAAGCACTACTGTGTCTGGGTGGCTGACCCACGGTACTCGACAGGAGGAGTACCTCAGCAGTCTTAGGTTAGTGAGCAGTACCTCGGAGTCGTGACAGGACCACTGTACACTCAAGAGACGGGGCTCTTCAGTAGTTTCGGTTTCGATAAGGAAAATCCTGGTTTGAGCTGAGACTTTTGACCTTTGTGTTTACCTCAAGATTGAGATGGGTCACTTGATAACTTAGGTATATGTATGGGCATATACCTGGGTAGTGGTTATCCGTTGATTTAATAATCTTTGTGTTACCTCATGATTGAGATGGGTTATTTGATAACTTAGGTATATGTATGGGCATATACCTAAGTAGAGGTTATCTGTTGAGATCTTCTTTGTGGTTATCCTTTTTGGTTTTACTGAGACATTGAGGGTCTCGGGGTCCCTACTGAGTATCGTTATACTCATCCCTGCACGGGCTATGCCTGCACCTCATTGTATTGGTTGCAGACGACGGGCAGTGCGAAAGAGGCCGAGTGTTCGAGGACTTGACGGTACCCGGAGGTGGACTACACGACAAGTCAGTACCCGGAGGTGGAATACATGGCGAGACAGTATCTGGTGGGGGACTTCACGTCCAGACGACACACGGAGGAGGTTGACGGGCGAGAGCGTTGAGGAGGATATCTGTACCTACCCTTTAGGTAGGATCAGTGGTGGACGATCCAGGAGCTGCGCTATCTGTACCTACCCTTCATGTAGGATCCTAGGAGGACGACCCAGGAGCTGCTTCCTTCTTTCAGCTGTTTGCCTTTTTCTGTTGTATTTTTCGTTTAGTTGTAGCTTCACTTTCAGTTGGGTTTGTATTCTGGCCCATTTACTTTTCAGCACTTTCTTTTGTACTTAGTGTTTTGCTTCCGCTTGTACTCTGTGGTGTTTTGGTTACTTTTATAAAGGCAATTCCTTCCCAGTTATCGGGATTTATGCCTTTGGTGCTAGTTGCCAGCCCCTGGCCTATGGAAGGCGGGCTTGGGGTAGTCACGGCACAGGCCCCGAGGACGGGTCGTGACAAATTGGTATCAGAGGAGTCAGTTCTACCGCAGAACTTATAACTCTGATATTTTCTTTCTGTGAAGCAATAGTGATAAGGGTACCGAGTGTGGTCTTCAGTTCAGGGAGTCCAGTGTTGGTGCGGGCGGCCGACGTATCCATACACCAGGACCCTGACAACTGATTTCCGAATTTGTGCATGAAAACACTGATTGCGTGTGTGTTTTCAAAGGTTTTCCCCTAAAACAGCTCAAACCAGGTCAGCTCACCAGGTATAATCCTTTGACTGTGTTACCTTGTTTCTTTCAGGATTCCTTTTCTCGGACGACCAGCTAGAGCCCCAAGAGTGGTTCGTACTGACATCACGCCGAGCGATGTGGCCTCAGTACAGGGCCCTTTTCCAGCTGAGGCACCAGCGGAGGCACCAGCGGTACTACTACCCGTTGGGCCACCGATGCCACCAGCCCCAGCAGTAGAGCGTGCACGTCGCTTGAGCGCACTGCACGAGTTCCAGCGCCAGAGGCCACCCAGGTTCCAGAAAGGGATGGACCCATAGGCAGCTGAGGATTGTCTGGAGGCTGTGGTGAGAGTCTTCAGGCTAGTGGGGACACCGACAGACTTCATGGTGATCTTTGATGCCAGCCTCCTTCAGGCAGCAGCAGGCAGGTGGTGGAGCCACTTGTTTCAGATTTGCGACGGGATGAACTTCGCATGGGAAGTCTTTGAGACCTTCTTCAGGGTGGAGTTTGTGCCAGTAGCTCTACACCCCAAGCGTGTACAGAAGATTCTGCCTTTACCGCGTGTTTTTCGATCAGTAGTTGAGTCATCTGTGGGCAGTAGATAGAGGATGCAGAGGTCCTGGAAGACCAGACTAGAAGTTGGACGATCTCGGGTTTTAGGACCGGTGGTGCGGGGCACTCGAGGTGGGGTCAGAGCCAGGCGTGCCAGAAACGGACAATGTTACTCCTACTGTGGGAAGGTTCACATGGCATGTGACTGTCCGACTCCTCGTACAGTTGATCCGCAGGCATTGGAGGAGCAACCGATCCAGAAGCAGCGACGAGTTCTTGAGCAACAGCCGAGCATTGGACAAGGCAGTAGAGCTCCGGGAGCAGGTGGACATGAGTGAAACTAGTGGATACGTCCCTTGTACTTCTAGATCCATGTTTTTGTTTTATTCGTGTCTTTGTACTATGAGCTGCAATAATAAAAAGACAGTTATCTTTGTTTTCTTTCCTGTCCTTTTTTTTGGTTGATACTGAGTAGTCCCGGTTAAAACTGTTGAATTGACCCTCACTTTCGAGATTTCTACTGGAGGAGACCCAGTGACCTCACACTGATGCCGACAGTGTGACTCGACCCTTGGAGGCGAGAGTGACAGTTGGATCTCTTAGTAGTTACATCAAGGCCTTACGACGTTATCCATGGCATGAATGCATCATTCATGTCAGGATTGACTGTATTAGGCAATGGGCATGGTTCATCCAGGGGATGAGACCGAGTTTCTCTTTTCGGAAAAAGAGAAATCTTAGAATCTCTTTCAAATCATAGGCAAAGCAGGTGCAGATCATCTAGGAGCGGATGAAGACTGCACAGTGCAGTAAGAAACAGGAAACCGGCTCCAGTCTTAGAGACTCGAGCGTGTTAAATGTTAAAGAAGAGGAAGCTTAAAGGAGAGATGAGTCTACGAAGCAGCAGACATGGAGGCAGAGCTAGGAGAGCAGCATGAGGTGGTGTACATATTATCATGGTACCACCACCTGCCTTAGTTATTTCCGCCAGGCTCAAAGAGATGGAGGGCGGAGGAAGAGTAAGGCTGCATGCCGTCAAGGAGTGTGACCCAATGGCTCTAGAAATGATTCAAGGGACAGTCTGTGTCCACTACTAGCTGCTGTAGTAAAGAACGTAGATATGAATCATTCCTTGCTTTCACAAATCTTGTTCCAGACCTAGAGTTTCCGGTAAGCCTTGGACTTGACCCTCACGTCTGGAGATACCTTGGGAGGAGACTCGATAATCACACATACGCCGACAGTGTGGTCAGACCCTCGAGGCGAGAGTTCCGGTTGGAATCTATTGGTGGCAGCGTCGAGGCATTACGACGTTAGTTTGAGTATGGAATGGGTAATAACTGTTCATACTCAAATTGACAGTTTTAGGCAAACGTCAGGATGGGTTTTCCTTGGTCGGAGAAAAGGAAACCCTGGGCAGCACAAGTTAAACTCATGCACGGGAGGGTGCGACCGATCACTCTTGAGTCGACCAACCTTACCCTCGTGGTGGAAGTCATTTCGATTTCTTGTTCTAATAGGAATTGGAGACCTCTAGAGTTCGAGGATGACGATCACATCCTTATAAGGGTCTCACCACGACGAACTTTACGGAGTTGTGGCCAAGGTGGCAAGTAAGCTCTGAGGTTCAACGGAACTTTATAGGTCCACATCTAGGTTGGCGAGGTGGTTTACCGCTTGACCCATCCACCTAAATTGCACCAGGTGCACGACGACTTCCACGTATGTCAACTGAAGAGATACGTGCTCGACCCTTCGCATATCATCGACCATGAGGATCAGGATGATGGCAAGGAGGTGTTTTCCACGGAGGTTCTAGTGGGGATCAAGGATAGACAGGAGCGGATCCTACGAGGATGATCAATTCATTAGGTTCACTTTCTCTAGAAGTACGGGAACCTCCAGGTAAGCACATGGGAGCGGAAGGCTCAGATGCGTGCTCTGTACCGCTTTTGTAACCCTAGTTTGAGTTAAAGCTTTATGAGGACATAAAGCCCTTAAGTGGGAGTAATGTAAAGACCCGTAAAATTCAAGGGAATTTTTTTCTAAATTTTCTTTGGGATTTTACAAGAACAATGTTTCTGATGGGACTTGATTCCGAGGCCCGGAGTGCCCGGAATAAATTTCCGAAGTTTGGCTCGGGTACGTTCAGTGAACGAACGAGCGAGTTTTCCTATCTTTTGAACCGGTGTTCGGAATTGAAATCTGATGGCACCGATGAACTCGCAACGCCGGTAATTTCTTAAGGGAAAATTTACTGTAGTTGCGTTTGTGCGAGAGAAGAAGTTAATTTTTGGGGTTTAATTAAAAAAAAGGGGTAAATAAAATTGTTGAATCAATTTTATTTCATGTCATGTGGTTATCTTCTCCCATGGGAAGTTGGTGGTGGGCCCCCATCCACCCAACTTCCCATGTGTGGATATTTGAAAGGGTGGGGCCCACACGAAACCCCCCACCTTTTCAAATTCCTTAAACTCCGTAACCCCTCTTAACCTCTCACTTTCCTAACCCCTCTAAACCCCCCATTTAAGTTTTGTTAACTTATCACCTCATTAATTTTATAACATCTTATGTTAACAACTTAAGTGAGTTAAATGTGGGTTTTGAATTTTCAAAATCTAGAAATTCAAATGGTTAGGTTGTGTTAATAAAATAATACTTGGTCTTATTTTATTATTGTTAGTGTTTTGCAACCTTGAGAGGATTGGGGAAGCGGTCTTCTTCTTCTTCAACCTCGACGAAGAACGTGAAGAACACCGTTCTTCAATGAAGAACTTCTCCGCCGAAGAACACGGTTCTTCCATGACGCCGTATCCGTGACGCGATGTTCTTCTTCCACGTCGTCTCTTCCGTGACGGTTTTTCCACGACAAAATCGCCATCAACTACTTTGAATCCTCACTTCGCGACGTCGACGTTCTTTGCCCGCGACGCCTGACCTCCCCGACGCTCGTCTTTCACGGCTCGTTGACGAACACCATTCCTGAACCGAGGTAGGGGATTATTTTATTTAATTATTTTCTGTTCATGAATCTAGTTTATCGATTATCGTGCATTTTCGACTAGATGATATCTTTTAACGAGAGGGGGGCTGGACCGCACAAACACGGCCGATCCCCCCTCCTATGTTCATGTTTGATTCTTTGTGGATGGAACAGAATGGCGAGGTGTCGTCGTACCATGCGGGAATCACACAGAAAGTATTACGTGACGCCATCACGCAGCGTCGTGGAAGGATGTTTAAGAACGCGATGTCGTCGCGCCGTGTCGAAGAAAACCAAAGAACCACGGTCGGAGTCGGGCCGCGACGAAGGGACGCGGCGCCATCGGGTCACGCTAGAAAACTACAAAGATGACGCTATTCGTTTTGACATGCGGATTGACGGGCGATGACGAAGCATGCTGTTTTGGCGTTTGAATCCCTTCGCAGTTAAGGTGGGGTCCTGAGGGGACCATAGGCGAAGACGGTAGGAGGAACGGACAACCGGAGCGCGTCCAGTGGTTCGCGGAAGGCGGCGGCGGCGGCGCGCCGCCGGAGGGTTGGCGGCCGGCGGATCCGCCGCCGGCCTCAATTAGCAGCGGGCGGGGGACTCGCGCACCCCGCTCTGCGAATCGGCTCGGCCACACTGCCCGAGCTGCGGCTGGCCGGTCGGGTCGGACCGAGCCAGGCCGGGCCGGGTCGGCCCGGGCCCAGACCCCCTTTTTCGGACCACTTTCGGTCAAATGCCCATATCTTGAGCTGTAGACCTCCGATTGAATCTCTGTAAGCGGCAACGCGATCCTTGGATCGAGACGGTGGTTTCGGTATTACACTCATGGTTTCGGAGAATTTTGGGTTCGGCCAGTTTGGTTCGTACACGAAACCAACCAGGCCCTCGGAGTGGAAACGCTCGTAACTTGAGCTCCGGACGTCCGATTGACGTGCCGTCGACTATGCTAGATTCCTCTTAGTGAGACGTATCTTTTGGCTTACTCCGCTCGAGGTTTGGATGTCGTCGGAGTGCGGTCAGGTTGGTTCGCTCACGAAACCAACAGGGCCCCTAGAACGAAAAGGCCAATAACTCACAGACCGGGCGTCCGATTGATGCACCGTCTGTCTCGTTGATTTCCTCTTGATGAGATGGAAATTTTGGCATACTTCGCCCGAGTTTTGGATACAGTTGGAGAGTGGCCGGGTTGGATCGCATTCGAAATCCAACCGGGCCCCTGGAACTGAAAAGCTGATATCTTTCAGACATGACGTCCGTTTGACGAACCGTCAGCGGCGTTGTTGATCACGTTAAGAAACGGTCCCAATGAGTAAACCCTATGAGAGTTCGGGGTATAGTTGAGATACGGCCGTGATTGGTTCGCTCACGAAACCAACCAGGCCACTGGGATGAAAAGGCTAGAAACTCACAGACAGGGCGTCCGATTGACGCGCCATCTGTTGCATTGAGACCCATATGACAAGGCGGTCCTTGAGATACTTCTTCGTGGGACTTTGAGATAATTGGAGTATCGACCAGTAGCTCGTGGAGCGAACCCTCCCAGAGACGAGCGTACAGAGTACAGAGACTGTGTAGCTGGCTGAGAACTGACGACTGCTTGACCGACTTGACTTGGAGTGAGTCGACTAGCCCAGTGGACGGAGCACTACTTTTTGAGGTGCAGACCCATGGAGGAAGGAGCACTACCAGTGTAACAGTGCAGACCTGCGGTTCTCGTCCGGAGAGTACCTCAGCAGGCTACTATGGGGTGTGCATTACTGTGTTTGGGTGACATACCTCGGCGGGAAGCACTACTGTGTCTGGGTGGCTGACCCGCGGTACTCGACAGGAGGAGTACCTCAGCAGTCTTAGGTTAGTGAGCAGTACCTCAGAGTCATGACAGGACCACTGTACACTCCAGAGATGGAGCTCTTCAGCAGTTACGGTTTCGATAATGAAAATCTTGGTTTGAGCTGAGACTTTTGACCTTTGTGTTTACCTCATGATTGAGATGGGTCACTTGATAACTTAGGTATATGTATGGGCATATACCTGGGTAGTGGTTATCCGTTGATTTCATAATCTTTGCGTTACCTCATGATTGAGATGGGTTACATGATAACATAGGTATATGTATGGGCATATAACTATGTAGAGGTTATGTATTGAGATATTCGTTGTGGTTATCCTTGTTGGTTTTAGTGAGACCTTGAGTGTCTCGGGGTCCCTACTGAGTATCGTTATACTCACCCCTGCATGGGCTATTCCCGCACCTCGTTGTGTCGGTTGCAGACGACGGGCAGTGCTGACAGAGGCCGGGTGTTCGAGGACTGGACGTTACCCGGAGGTGGACTACACGACGAGTCAGTACCCGGAAGTGGACTACATGACAAGACAGTATCTGGAGGGGGACTTCACGACCAGACGACACACGGAGGAGGTTGACGGGCGAGAGGGTTGAGGAGGCTATCTATACCTACCCTTTAGGTAGGATCTGTGGCGGACGATCCAGGAGCTGCGCTATCTGTTCCTACCCTTCAGGTAGGATCCGAGGAGGACGACACATGAGCTGCTTCCTTCTTTCAGCTGTTTTCCTTTTTCTGTTGTATTTTTCGTTTAGTTGTAGCTGCACTTTCAGTTGGGTTTGTATTCTGGCCCATTTACTTTTCAACACTTTCTTTTGTACTTAGTGTTTTTCTTCCTCTTGTACTCTGTGGTGTTTTGTTTACTTTTATAAAGGCAATGCCTTCCCAGTTATCGGGAATTATGCCTTTGGTGCTAGTCGCCAGCCCCTGGCCTATGGAAGGCAGGCTTGGGGTAGTCACGACACGGGCCCCGAGGATGGGTCGTGACAAAAGATGTTAGGATTTTCAATGATGCATTGATAAAGAACTTCACCTGGAGACATTTATCTGTCACTGACCCTTCTCTGGAATTCCTGTCTAGCAGATTTGTTGGCAGGTTGCAGAAGAACTCAAATGAGTATATGAAATCCTCTGGCTGGACTTCCGTCAGAGAGGCATGCATCTACATTATGACACAGGCTAAATGGCTGGTTTGTGCTAATTCTCAAATGAACTGCTGGAGCACGCAGTGGCTGTCCTCCCCAATTAATCACTCCACCAGCATTCCCTTGTCTTTAAGGAGTCTTTCCATTTCTGATTTGCAGGGGAATCCAGAGGCTTATTCCATCATCCCTCCTCACTTACGGACAGAGATCTCCAAGTATGAATATGTTGACTATGACATCCTTATATGGAAACCAACGCCTAGTGGGTGCTTCCCCAGCCGTGACTCATATATTCTACAATGTGGAAATTCAACTGATGTACCTGCTTGGGTGAAGGGCGTGTGGACCCCTTACATTGCTCCGGATGATGTACTTCTGATCTGGCGCATTTGGAAGCAAAGGCTTCCTCTTCAATCTGCTTTGCAGTGAACCGGTTTAACTGTTGCATCTGTATGTTTCCTTGGTTTGGCTGCAGATGAGACTATCAACCATGTGTTCATTTGCTGCCCATTTGCCGTGCGGTTATGGAGTTACTTGAATGATGTTTTCCAATGCCAATTAGCCTCTCACTTGGTTAGTGCAGTGCTAGCCTCGGCCATGCAATCTATCTGCAGTGAGCAGGTCAAGTCCCTGCTCATTTCTGCTACTGTCGCTCTGATTTCTTTCATTTGGAAGGCCCGCAACAGTGTTGTCTTCAACAATGGATGGCCCTCATTCAAGGAGGGTATTATGATGACGCACCGATATATTATCTCTCCCTCGGTAAATCAATCTGGTGAAATGAATAATGAATTTTTTTATTTTCATCTATTGAGATCCCTAGGTGTAAGTTGTAGGGAGCGGAGGCCCAAAGTGATGAAATATATCAGGTGGATACCACTTATAACTTATTGGTTAAAGGTGAATGTGTACAGGGCAACCGCCGGTGTGCCTAGACCTGCTGGATGTGGTGGTGTGTTCAGGACGTATCGAGGATTTGTCAAAGGATGCTTCTTTCATTACATAGGCAATGAAAATGCAATTGATGATGAACTATGGGTAATGATTAAGGCGATTGGATATGTGGCTCATTATGGTTGGCGGAGGCTATGGATCGAATCAGACACCTCTGTTGCAACACAGATTCTGATGGAGCGATCCAGGAATGTGCCATGGAAGATGCTTGCTGTTGTTGGATCTGAATCTACGGATTACACACAAGAGGGGGGGTGAATTGTGTCTTTTCAAAATTATTACAATCTCTTCAATTTAGACAAATTCTGTCCACTATGCTTTTGCACGATCAAATATGCAGCGGAAAAAGTAAAAGCATGAACACACAGATGTATAGTGGTTCGGGGAACAGAAGGCCCCTAGTCCACTCCACCAACGCTCAAATCCACGAGCTTGGCGATTTTCACTATCTGGTCCTCGTTTCCACAGACCCGTTCACAACTGAGTACAGGCAGTTGACACCTTTACAAGATTCAGGCAAACACAGCCTTCCTGGTTCAAACACGAACCCACACAGCTTAGAACGAGAAGCTGATCACTCAAAAATAAAAGGGTTTCGATAAAGAAACACTTCTCCAATTGTTCTTCACAATTGCAACAGAATGCAATTGACAGTAGATAGATCGTCGTCTTCAGAAAATAAAGATCTGTAATCAAAACAGTTCTGAGTCGATCCAGTTGCAATAGATATCATAAGAAACTTCACAACTTCAGCAGCAGTAGATTCATAACAGATAGTCGATGTAGAACACGTGAATCTGCTATCAAGATCTTCCTTCGGTAATAAAGGTTTTACACTTCTTCTCCATCACCAGAAAAGAATGCTTTCACACAGTCTCTGTTTCTTGCTCGTCAAAAGATCAATCTATTTCTTTCACACACTTTTCTGTGTATATATATATCCGAAGTTTCCAAGATAGAACATATATATTCAAATATGAGAAAATCTTCCGCATAAATAGATCCATGAAAAATCTCCTTTAGATTCGCGATATTAAATGAAATAACAGAGCCGTTGTAACTCTCCTGAAGAATCGGCATAAAAAGCTCCGTTTAAATCAATCATTAATCCGTTGTAAATCGTCTTTGATTCAGTCAAAGTCGTATTTAATAATCAGCTCGAAATCCGCCTAATAATCCGCTTGTTTGACCAATGCGAAAGGAAATATCGTCTGTCAAAAATATCCCGACGCCAAACGTAGGGTTGATGACGTGGCTCCAAACGTAGGGTTCACAAACGTAAGGTTCACAAACGTAAGGTTCAGAACGTAAGGATGAACATACATACTTTCTCTTCAGCATTCAAACGTAGGGTTGATCATCCATACTTTGTCTTGCTTCAACTCTCCAAAGAACGTACGGTTGATTATAAAAGTAAGGTTGATGATCCATACTTTTGAGAAACAAACTCAACACTGAAAACTAACGTACGGTTTCTCTTCCATACTTGTCCAACAACGAAAACGTAAGGTTCCTTCCAAACGTAATTTTCTTCTTCCATACTTTTCAACAATGTAAGATTCATTAACCATACGTTTCAAAATAACGTAAGGTTCCTTAACCATACGTTTCTTTTAACATAAAAAGTAAACTTTTCATCCATACGTTACGTTCATCAACGTAGGGTATGAACAGTGATTCCAGTACGCGCTAAAATTGATCTTGCGCTACAGTGATTCCAGAACACGCTAAAACTGATCTCGGAATAAATGAAGTATAAAATCTCGTTGTATGAAATAAATAAATAAAATAAATTCCTGCAAAATACTCAACGAAATAATTAGTAAATAATTAAGGGTATTTGTGAGCATCAAAATCATCATAAAGAGACAGAGTATTATTTGAAATAATCTCCCCCTTTTTAAAAAACATTATTTTGAATTGTTTGAAAACAATACATTGCTCAACAGCTGTATGGGTTAATGCTCTGCATCTTGCTGAGTTGATTTCTCTGGAGGTGTCTCATGTATATATAGAGGAAAATCAGGTGGAGGACGTCCTCTAAAAAAGGTCAATTATGGAGGCTAGTTCAAGCTGGTCATTTTTACTTCCTGATTACTGTAATGAGCTCGTTCATAGTGATAGGATTGGAACTTTGTACACAATGCTGTCTAAGGCCCCCCTTCGCAGAGTTTCCCTGTACTGTTTACTCTTTTTTTATGTTATTGGGAGCAGGTTTTCACCTGGCTCTCGGACTTTTTGGCTATTTAGATCATAATATTACTAATATTTAATTATAGTACAATATAACTTAAAAAAATACATTCCAAAATAATTCATGGATATCTTATGAATTTATCATAATGTTTATGATGTCTAACTAGGACCTTCTATATCTAGTTAACTTGGATTCTACTAAACATAATCTAATACCAACTATAAAAACCTAGACTCTAGTATCTCAAATCCTATGGTGATATTACTGCATTGGTAAAAAATGTAAGATATCACATTAAACATTATCAAATAGTTTTTTCATCCTGGAAAAATAGCTACATATATGGAATACACAACATATTTATAATAATAATAATAATTAATTGTAATATTAATTAGAACTATATCATATATTCTATAATATCCATGAAATTATTCCAATTCACCTTCTAGGATCCCTAGGTAATTCATAAAAATATTAATGATTAATATTAAATTCTTAGTAACAGTTACCATACAAAGAAACTATAAATTAAATTTAAATAATCATTGATGTAAAACGGATTGAATGTAATAAATTTTTACATAAACATTATCATGAGAATGGTATATAATCAAAAAAATTAAAATATTGACATGTAAAATATTGACGGATTTCATAGAGATGTAATCTATACTTTTGAATATTTAAATCGTTCAATCGAGGCCTCTTGTCAGGTAATCTTATATAAAAGTTATGGAATATAAAAATCACCCAAAACAGTTTCTCTCGTGATACCTACAAATTCATTAAGGGGATATATAATTTTGTACCCCACCAATTATTGATTCAATATGCTTTCCTTAGGACTTTTCCATTCCACTATGTGTTGAAAACCACAAACACGTTATCTTATGGAAAATCACATTTCCATAAGGATTATTTCCTTAATGAATATTTCCCTTATCTAATAAAATTTCTATCTATACCTTGTTTTTATTGCCTTGTTTTATAATCTCTCTATACCTAAATCATTTTATTATTAACTCATTAATTAGGATCCTTAATGAAAACATCATAATCATATAATTCCAACAATATAGAGTCTTCTATTTCTAGACTCCAAATTCTATGAAATCCAGACTCTGGATTCTATAAAATAAAAAATCAGAATTCTCTGAAATTCAATCTCCAAATTCTATTAAATTCAAATTCCTAATTATTAGATATTCAAACTCTGAATTATCTAAAATTCATATTCAGAATTTTTAGAATTCAGATTCCAAATTATTAGAGTTCAGACTCTGAATTCCTTAGAATTTTGGCTATGAATTCCTCATAATTCCAACTCTGAATTCCTCATATTTTAGAATCCAAATTACTTAGAAGTCAGACTATACATTCCACTAAATTTAGAATCTGAAATCTTTAGAAGAATTCAAAATAAAAAATTATTTGAATTAGGACTCTGGAATCTATAGACTTCAGATTTTGAATTCGTTGTAAAACAGAATCTGATTATCCATGTTCTATAAAATCAGATTGTTTATGTGACTAGACAACCAATTCTATTTTTTCCATAGATTATGGATATTCAGGTTTGGTTAATCTAATCTTTTTTATTCATACACCTGTTATTATTATGAAAATATGTTGTGTAATATAGTTATAACTAACTGTTAGATGAGTGACCGTGTAATATTACGTCTGCGATTTAAGGAAAAATGTGACTATTGTAGGATGGGGCGGACCGTTGGATTTTTTTTCTATTAATAAATGCTCAATTGAAAGAGCTCAGAACTGGTTTGTTGTAAATTTATAGATTACAAGTTGTGAATTTATTTCTAGAGAGAGATACTCTCGTGCTCTGTGCGCTGTGAACATCTTGTTTAGCTTTCTTTGTGCGACTTCGATTGTTTCTGAGTACAATCGAGGGATTCCAGGGAAAGAAAGACATAGGTTCTGAATTCCTTTAAGATTGAGGAATATAGAGGATAAGAAGAGAGAGGTTATGGATACCTTAAAGATCGACGTGTTTTGGGGATAGCGAGACAGATTCTGATATTCCTATCAAGGGCTTACCCTAGTGCAGGTAAGAAAAACATTCTGGAAAGTATAAATCAATGGACCTTTATCCAAGGTTATTAGATACACTAATATTTGGGTTAAAAGATTTTATAATTTTTACTTTTTTTGTTTCTTGATTTTATTTCTTATGTGTTTTGATAAAGGAAGAAAGTATTACTTTATTATACTCTCTTTTACTTTTCTTATTCTGATAAGTAAGATTCTATACTCTTTAAGGTATAATCTTCCTTTAAGAAATTTTTTTATTATGTTTCATTTCAAGATTTATATTTCTGGAATGTAAACAAGTTTGATCAGTAGAACTAAAAGCGTATATGTGAATTTCCATTTTTTCACTTTGTTAAACATAGTTTTCCTGATGGATAAAAATGAATTTTTTTAATCATACAATTAACCCCTATTGTTATTGAGCATTTACATATACTATTTTAGTCATAAAAATTGTACCAGATCAAGGTTTTAAATACTTATACTTACATATATGTTTTTTTCATTAATTTTTTTTGTTCTAAACACTTCGTGCATAACTTTTTTGTTAATGTTTTTCATAAATATTTTTATCTGTGTTCATAAATATTTAATACTAACATATTTTCTTAAAAATTATTTTCTTATTGAATGGAATCAAGTATCATTTTAGTATCGTATGAAGGGAAAGTGATTTGTTGCACCCATAAGATACTAGATCAGTCCAAAATATTTGAGAAGTAAAATGTAATATAGTGACTTGGACTCAACAGAGTGACAACACCGATGATCAACCATCTCTCAACGAATTTCAGGATTCAATAATTATGGGTACATGGTTTTATAATTCCCAGAAAAGTAGAAAAGGTATCATTAATAAAAGGTAACACAAAATTTTTTATTCTCTAGTAAACTTGATGATGATAAAATTAGTTATGTATATCTTGCTAATGATTACCAATATCAAAAATGGAACTCTCAAATAAAAAGTCATCATGTGTCAATAAATTCTTATCTATGATCATACTGTTATGCCTTGATTCATTCAAAATTGATTATATCTCTAAGACAAGAACCTTCAAAATTTTCTTACTAAGTGATAACAAATTGAGGAGGATGAGAGTTGTTTTTATAGAAAATCCATAAAATTATATGATATATCAGAAAGTGAAATTGAATAATTGGAAAGGAAAGTGGATATAGATGAGACTTCCAAGAAAAAAGATAAGAATAGAAAGTAGAAGGAACTAGAAATCATATAAAAGCCTTCAATTCCAAAAAAATTCTGCCAGAACCCATATAACCAATGAAGCAAAAAACATTTCCTAATGAAGTTGTAGCCATGTGGAGGTAAATAAAGAAGAATAAAAATGAAAGAGATTCTAGTTAGGGCCTAGATACTTCTGAGTAAAATTATCTGTTGCTTATTCCTGTTGAAGAGATATAGAATCAAGAAAAGGAGAACAAAAAAAATAAGAAAATATCTAAAGATGATATTGTTCAAGAACATCTCTAGGCACTGATAAAGACTCTGAATAAATTCAGGTACCAGAATCATTTCTCAAAGAACTAGTACCGGTAGGGACTCTATGATCAAAATTCATTATTTCTGAACCTGAAGAAAAATAATATGATTAGGGTCAAGAAGAGGTTAATAATAATTCTGATGATCAAAGTAGGAATCGTTACATTATTCAACCTCATGATATGGAGGGCAATGATAAGAAAGAAAATGTTGGTGAAGATAAAATAGTCCAAGTCTTAGATAGTGAGCATCAATTAACAAAGTATGTGGAGAATATTTCTAGAATAGATAGTGGAAAAAAGTGATAGTCGATTCACCTAAGAAAATGGTTGTGGTTAATAATGATGTTGGTGGGTCATTAAAAAGGAAGGCTACTGAGATTGAAAAAGAATCTTCATCCACAAGGGAATCAAATACCGAATCATCTTCCATGGGCTAGGAATTTGTGTTAGAGTCGCTGAAGAATATAGTAGACACCATACCCTTCTTTTTTAGTTTTGACTCAAGATATAAAATGCTTCAACATTCATTAAGTCAATAGTCATATTCAATTATCATGATCGTGGAAAAATTCATCAATATTGGGGATGATTTCAAAACCATATATCAGTTATGATGCTCATAAGAGATCTTGTAGATAAATTGCAAATTTTTTCAAATGAACGATTGAAAAAATGATAATATATGATGACTTCCTAGACTCAATGAAATTTGACTTTGATATGTTAGATGACAGGATAAAAATCATACAAGATGTTTTACAGAGAAGCTAAACATTAGACAAGAAGCCTGAAAGAAATACTAAAAATATCTAAATGGGAAGTTGAAATTCAGTTTCCTTAAATCTGAAGAGAGAAAGGGATCTAAGGATAGTGTTCGAAGAAGAGTTCATTCAGCAACAAGAGGTGCTAATGTCTCAAGTAGAAATATTTATGTTTCAGAATGAAAAAAATCAAGGATCTGGAGAATAAAAATCAGGACCAAGAAAAATATCTCAAAAGGTATTAGAAATATCATAAGGAGATAATTAAACTAAATAATATCATGAAGAAAATCATGCCGAAGGAGAAAAGAATGATGGATATTATTCTTTTAAATTACTGTCTTTTGTTGTATTTCTTCCTTGTATTAATTTTTCCAATCGTAATAAAAAATATGGTTTCTCTTCATTTGTTTTGTGTAAACCTCTAATCTTTCAGTTACCATATTTTTTTCCATTCTCTCTATTCTTTTTTGAAAATCATAAAGGGGGGTAAAGGAATGATTAAATGAATAATAAATATAATGAAGAAAATACACTATGTAAGAGGGAGTTGAAGAAAGCAGGATTTTACTTAAAGAAGACTTTCATATGCATGAAAACAAAAAATATATCTAAGGAATTCAAGAATATAATCGTTAGGGAGTTCAGAACCTAAGGGTGGAGTTAGTCATATTCATCATGACTCATATTTAAAGGGGGAGATGTTTTCATTTTAATTTTCAAGATGAAAATTTATATTCCTTGCATTATTTTTTGAATGGTTGATTGTGTTTTCAAAAAAGGGGGAGATTGTTGAGTCAATATAGTTTCCTTCTGAATTTTCTATGCCTCTATGTTTTGAAAATCAAAACAGTTTATCTTAAGGAAAATCACCATTCAATAAGGCTTATTTTCATAATGAAAATTTCAATTCAATAAGGAAATTTTTATCCTTACCTTGTTTTTATGTCCTTATTTTATAACCTCTATGAACCAAATTAATTTTATTACTAATTCAAAAATTTGAATCCTTATTAGAAACCTAATAATCTTATAATTCCATGAATAAAAGGTCTTTTGTTTCTAGACTCTAAATTTTATGAAATTTAGATTCTAAATTATCTAAAATACAGACTCTGAATTCAATGAAATTCAAAATAAAAAATCTCTAATATTCAGATTCGAAATTCACAGAATTTAGACTCCAAATTCCTCAGAAGTTAGTCTCTGAATTCCTCATAATCCGAACTCCATATTCCTCATAATTTAGATTCTGAATCCAATGGAATTAAAAAAATTTAATATATAGAATCCACATTCCGAAATCCTTGTAAAAAAAAGAATCCAAATATCCATGTTCTATTGAATCATTCTGTTTATCTAACTCAACTCCAAAATATATTTTTCCCTAGATTATTGATATTCATATTTGGTTAAGAAAATACTTTTTCCTTACACGTGTTATTATTATGAAATGATGTCATGCAATCAATTTCTAACTAATAGTTGGTAGAGTGAAAGATGTACAGGTCCCTCCAAGATTTAAGTAAAAATGTGACAGTTGGAGGAGGGATATGATCATTAGAGTTTTTCCTATAAATATGATATCATTTGAATGATCTTAGAATTGATTTTTAGTCAATATAGATATTAAAAGTTGTGAAGTGATTTCTAGAGAGAGATACTCTCATGCTTTGGGCACTCTGAATATATTGTTCATCTTGTTACATGTGATTACAATTGTTGTTGAGTACAATCATTTATTTCCAAGGATATAAAGATAGAGTTTCCAACTACCTTCATGTTCTAGTACTTTAGGGGATATAAATACATAGGTTCTGAAAAAATTAATCATCAAGGGCTTGCGGGGAATTCATGATAGATTCCTATATTACAATCGAGGTATTACCCAATTGTGGGTATGATATAATTTCTGGAAAGTATAAATCAAGGGGCCATTTTTCATGGTTGTTGTATACCCTACTCTTTACGTTAAAATATTTTCTATTTGTTACATGTTTTTGTTTTAATTTATTTCTGTTGTATTTTTATAAAAAAATGTATAATTTTATTATACATTCTTGTACTTTACTAACTCTGATAAGTAAAATTATATATGCTTTAAGGTAGTATCGTACATTAAGAAAATTGTTCTTATGTTTCATTTCTAGATTAATATTTATGGAACCTAAACAAGTTTTATAGTAGAACTAAAATTGGATCTATGAATTTACCTTGTTTAACATTCTTAATCATAGTTTTTCAGAAGGATAAAAAAAATTTTAAACATACAATTCCCCCCCTCTATTAATTGAGCATCTACATAATATATTTCCATCCTACAAAAATTACTAAATATGTAAAATATTCATCAAAAGAAATTAATTTATAAAATTTTCATAATAAGCATGCCTTACATATACAAAATTATGCATAATAAAAAAATTCATTCATATTTTTAGTAATTCCCTAGTTAATAATGGAAATATCATTCTTATTAAACAACACATCAAATTTTAAAGTGTTCACACTTTATAGAGTAATGGACAAGTAAATGTATATCATAAATATATGAAATTAAAGGAACATTATTTGAATATATATATATTAAAGTTGTTAATTATTATTTATAATTAAGCATGTGATGTATATAAAGCATATCCCCTTGGAATGTAAAACTAGGTGTGAAGTTTGGAACCATAGTTTGAACCATATAAAATTTTATATAATACCGAACCAATCATTTATCGGTTCATTACCCTAAGGTGAACCAAATTCAGATACATCAACCAATTTTTGTATCCAAATATGGATATATTTTCAAGGAAATCACTAGTATTTACTTGAAAAAATTTTATGATAGTCTTATATATTTATATTTACTTTTGGAAGTTCCCAAATATTTAGTAGTACAACTGATTTTAATGTTAATATAATGAGAATGAATATGTAATCCATCATTTACAATATATCAAGTGTAATATATTACCACATATTTAAATGCGTCTAATTATTTTAAAGAATTTCAAATGATATTACAACAAAATTATTTCATTTTAAAAGAAAATAGGTGGATTGAAATAATCATTATAATTATTTTATTTGTACAAAATCAATAAATTTAAATCAAAAAAGGGAAAAACTATTACATTATAAAAAATATATATTGAAGATGATAAAAAATTAGGAATGAAAATAATAGTTGTAAAATTCCAGTAGGTGAAGAACATAAAAAATGATCAAAACTCAATAAATGGTAATTGAGTTATCAATTATTCCACTATAAGTATTGAGTCCTTAGGGATGAATGTCTATATACCTAAATGAACATGTTAAGATTATAAAATACTTCATTTATAAATTTATTTGAATAAATTTTATTTTTATAATCTTTTTATTAACATAATTTATTATATAATCACAAAGTTTTTACTCTATTTGGTAATATGGAATTTTATGGTCAATTACAAAACAACAGTTTTAGTTTATTCACTATTATTAAAGGATATATAAAATTGTTTCATTGTCTAAAAAATGTATAATTATTATATGCTTATAGTTTTATTTATTCAAGGGTTATACAAAAATATATATTATCTAAAATAGCTTAAAATAATAAAATATTTCTTAATATGATAAATTATATGTTGTTAATATTTCTATAATAAATTACTATTAATATTATTAATATGCCCTATTTATCTTAAAAATCAATATTCTTTCATAAATATTTTACATTTCTATAAAACTAATTTATGAAAATATCCATGTATGACAATGATAATAATAAAGCATATCATCTATAGAGGATGTAGTCTACACATAACATGGGTGATGTTTCCGTTATTTTAGAATGGTTAAGATGAATGTAAATTATGGGTATCTGATTGTGATAGTATCATTTAATTGACTTAATGATAAAAACGTTATAGTATAGATATGATTAATATTAATTTTCTTATGGTAGATGCAGAAAATAGGAAAAAAAATTAAAATCACTCACATTGCTTATTGGGAGGAATCCTTTACTATGTTTTTTAGGATATCAAAAAGAGTTCCATTAATTTTACCAGAGGCTATAGGATGTGTATATGTGTTTTTTGGACCAGTTTTTTATAATTCATTCAATATAGTATTCTCATGATGTGTGGATTTCTTATGTGGTGAAGGGATCATTTTATATCTGGGATAGGTGGTACTTTTATAAATACACGAACCATTAAAATAAAACAAATGGCATTCTCATGGTAAATTAGATCTAATAAAATCCAAATTAAATTTTTTGATAGGATATTTCCTTATAGAACAATAATATCAATAAAAAGGTAATTTTTTTGTTTATATTAGAGACCTTATCCCTTAGTTTAATTCCATCATTATCCCTTTTATCCCTTATGGTGTTGAAATTTTTTTACTTTAGATAAAAGGTTCTCTAAGAAAAATGAAAATGAAATCATTGTATAATATAAACATTATAATTCCAATTATAAAATCCATTTTTAGATTAAATTTGTAAAATTTATAAAATTTAACTTATATATAACAAATAATAAAATATTTTCACTTAAAAAGACACGGTTTTATAAAAATCACTTCAATTTACCGTCGTTATTTTTTTCTTTTTTTTCAAAAAAAAATTATCTCGTACAAGTTAAAATACAATAATCTAAATTATATTTTTATTTTATTATCATTATTTTATAATAATTATCCATCTCAGCCACCATCAAACGGGATGAAAAATCATTGATTTTATGTACATCAAACAACTGCCTCGCAAAGTAATGTAGTTTTTTTCCATCGCCACCATCCAATGAAGAATATAAGGCTGTATTTACCACATTTATATGATATTTATTATATTATTATAATTATTTAATTCTAATATCGCATTTACATTTTTATTTTCAATTCTGTTTCAAGTAAGATAATGATGATCATTTGTACAATTGACTACCACCTCTTGAGGCTATGTCATTCATTTTTAACATACTCATTACATGGAATGTAATAATGGTAAAATTAAATAATATATTTGATATATATGAGACGATATTGATTCTATTAAATAAATATATCAATGAATTCCTTAACCTTTCACCCATTAATGGAATGATATCATTGTGTGTGTGTATATACGATCTACCATGTCCACATAACGATGTGATTCATTTTCTATAAATAGATTTTGAGAGTTATTATAATAATTTTTATACTGATTAAATATATAATTTATACCATTATTATAAATCATGAAATTCATTTTTATACCCTATCTATATGAGCTGTATCTTTCATTAGAAAACTCACATGAGAGAACAAGGAAATTGACACCCATAACAACGAAAATAATGAAATATTATTAACGAATAGTTGATAATATGTTAAAAACTAATCATATATGATATTATAAACTTGAAAATGATTGTTTTATAAATTTATAGATTGAGTAAAACCTTTATATAGGTGTTTAACACACTTTAAACCTAAAGGAAGTATGAGGTATGTTCCAACATATCAATTTCCCACTATTGAAACATATTAGAATGTTATATGCCATGTTTATTTTATATGGCATATATAATACATATTTTACTTTTAATGTCATTATAAATTTATAATTATAGGTATTTTAATACATTTCATCAAAATGGATTTTACATGAATGTTACCAAGTGTCAAATAATTTAATCACTCAATTTCAATTCATTAGGTTATATTATTTCTTCATTGTCTTTGATATTCTATGATTATGTGTGTATTTAATTTTGATTCCACTATTTTCTATATCTATTTATTTTACATGGTTTATTTTTGAAACAAATAATTTATTAATTATTTTATTGTCACATAAACATTATGATATTCAAATAGGGTTATTTCCCTACCTCATCGTATATATGATTTTTTATTCTTGAATTCACATTGATGGAAATTATTTTATTATAGGATAATAAACCCCTTTAATTTTCTTTCAAAATTTATATTAAAGACGTTTTCTAGTAATATTACAAATTCCAGTCATTGGAACAACAAATATGTGACTTCCCAACCCAAATAACCACTAAACTGGTGGCCGGACCAGTCTCCAAATGGGATGAAACATGCCTCCTCATACGTTAGAGGCTACTGAATAGTATTTAATGTCTAACAACTATATATTGGGTAAAATATACAATTTTTATTAGAGAATTATAGTAGTATAATCAAGTGTAAATCAATAGATATTGGAATAGGTATAAATAAATTAAGTAGTTGAAGAAGAATATAATAAATGAATGGAAGTTTCCCAAGACAATGTAAATATATGGTGCATGTATGTCTAGATGATGCTACAAATACAAGAAGATATAAAATAAAATAGATAGGTATAGTACAATAATGGAATGAAAAAAAGGGCTAGCTCCACGAGCATCCTATGTATCAGCTCGGTCTTGTGCTCATAACTCTAAACTATAATCATTAAAATAAACCTATAAACCAATAGCATGTGAACATGAAGATATTCTCAGGTACCCTAGTATAATGGCATCCTGAGTATGGTGTGAAACATATATAGTATTCCACTAGCAATTGTGTCCTATTCATAATCTTTATTGTAAATATAAAATAAATACTGTGCATGGACACCAAAAGTAATGTTATTATAAGGCCCTAGCCATAAACATTACATAATCTTGAATTAAATGAATGATTCGCATTGATAATCTTTTCAGGTTTATATTTTTAGAAAATTAGTCCATAACTATTACATATCAACTTGAATATTACAAACTAGAAACTTCTATTATAACTGGTTTCTCACAACGATAATGATTCTAAAATAAAACCAGAGTTCTTTTCTTGATATACATCTTCTTGAATACTTTCTTTCTCTTACCCTTCATTATAACAAATGATTTTTTTTTCAAAAGATGGGATGAGCATAAAAATCTCAGTAAGGGTTATAAAATAAGAAAAGGAAATATTAACCCATCAATAAATACAAATCAGTGAAATCATAAATTTCAATCATAACATACCTACTGAAATCATAATATTTATGAATAACATATATTAATCATAAATAAAAAAGTCCACTTGTGGAATCCATATTATACATACGTTTTAGATATCAAAACTTCATAGGGAGTCACATTTAGAATAACCATCACAGAGTATTCCCAAAATATATTTGGAGAAACATTCACGTTTACCTCTTTCATGTTACCCAATGCATTGGAGAGCTATATTGGGCTCACCCTCCCTAGTTTTATCATGGAACCACCCATATATGTAAACAATGCCCAATAACCATAACATTTTCATAACACCTAAAATAACCATAAAGTAATGATGTAATTTAGACATTTCAATAATAATATAACATTTCTAGATATTGACATAATCAATGCTTTATCAAACCATTTTTAAAACCATTTTATTCCTTTAATAATGATATTTATGAATAAAAGTGTCTAAAACCACCTTGAATATTTTAAAGGAATTAAAATTTTAAAACATAAATGTCCATATAAATAAATCATAAAAAATTACAAAACATGATCATTAATGAGAACGATTTGGAAGAATAAATTTGTAAAACATTTAAAACGATATTTTAGTTAAATATTTTTTAACAAAATAAGAGATGCTTGAATACACATAATTGAGGAATAACATTTAATTTTAACTTTATAATATCATGAGAATAATGGTATTCATGATATAAAATTCTAAAGGACAGTATATATACAAAATAAAATTTAATTGGCGCATAACAACAATGATGTTTCAATGGAATGTAAATTTAGGTGAAATCCCTTATAAAAATGTATCCTTAGAATAAGGAGAAATCCATGATATAATTATGTGTGAAAAATAAAAATACACCAAATATAAGTGGATATTATGTGTAAAAAATCATATATTATTCACACATAATAATATCACGACATAATCATGAAGTGGAAGTTTAACCCAATGAATTGAAATTGGGTTAAAAAGATTCTCAAACAGAAATTCGACAGCCTAATGACATCACATTAAACTTTTATAAAAGAATTAATGAGGCAGAAAAGGGTATCTTATAAAATGTACATAATATTTAAATCAATAATGATATAGAAGAAAAAATTCCAACATAATCAGATGTAAATTAAAATACATAACAAAAGATGTCTTTTACAAAGAGGAGGGTGAAAGGTTCCCTTACCTATATGGTAACATACAAAACCTAAACCCCATGAAATAAGGATCATACAATGAAGATGTAAATACCCATAATTTAAATTATATTAAAAAATGAATACAATCATAGGAATTACATACACCACACAAAAGGAAATAGTGTCAAATATAGCATTTATCACACGGTAATAAGAATTGAGATGAAAGCCCCTTACCACGTTGTAATAAATCAGGTCATAAGACCAAAAGATAATAACAACAAAAATAATCACATAATAAAATGAATATAAATTTTATCATGATAATATATATCAAAAGGAAATAAACAATACACCACATTCAATAAATAAATAGAGAAATATCGAAATCTCATGGAATTAAAAGTGAGATATGTAATCCCTTACCTCATGTCCGACTTGACCCATTAGTTCTTTAATTTCTTGAATAATAAACTAAATTTAATTTAAACTTGCTTAAGAACATTTTTCAAATTTATTATTATTTTTATATTACTTATTTCCATGTTATAAACATTATGTAATCAATTTAATTTGATAATGGTTGTTTTGTCGATATTTGGTACTTGAGTCAAAAATCGACTTCTTATAATTACAAGTTGTTCATGTTGTAAAAAATTCATTATATCTAGAAATATATTCATGATTTAGATATCATATATATCATATATATCAAATATATTCATGTATTTATAATAGTAAAAAACATTTGGATTTACGAAATGAAATGCATTGTTCGTGGAGATGGTAAGTCGTACGTACGCATGAACGGTACATTCATTTCTACTTCATATATAATGGAATGAAAACATAATGATACATAGGTATATTATAATTCTAGTACAATATCATATATATAATCTCAGTAACTCCATCCTTTATATGTCCCATGTATGGTATGAACGAGTCATATGACTTTAAGGGGGCGGTAGTCCGCACTTCCTGAAATTAAATTATCGTGTTTACCCATAATGGAAACCATAAAAGTATGCAATAAATATAAAATACAGAATAATAAAGAAACCATAAACATAATATATATCATATATAAATAAATTTCCATATTAATGGCCACCATGATAGGTGGAAGAGGATAATCGAACAATCATCGCTTTGTGAGGCGTTAGTTTTCCATCCACAGAAACAGTGTGTTTTCACCCATTAGATGGAGGTGTATGTAATTTTAGTTTTAATAATTCTCATAACAAGATAATTTTATATTTATGATACTAGTTTTGTTATAAAATAATGGAATAAAAATATTTTAGGGGTTGGAGAAGTAAAATAAACAAAAATAATTTTAGAGAAATAGTTACCTTTAATTTGGGTATCTCCCTTCGCTTTGAACCAAAAGGACTTTTTAAAGTGCATTCATCTTATGTTGATGATTATACTAGGAGTATAGGGATCATGAGAGATTATTTGGTTAGGGGTTGGAAAATCCATGTGTCTTGAGTGGTGTGAGGAATGACTTAGATGTGAGGGCTTTTTATAAGGGGGAAGAGGGCTCATTAGGAAAGTGTGAAAATATTATTTTATTATGTAATAATATTTAGTTTCTAAATTTCAAAAACAAATTAATATTGAAGGAAAGATGATTAATTCTCGAAATAAAATCATCAAATAAGTATTGGTCATGTTTTATATATTTTTTTAATATTTATAATCTTATTTATTTAAATCATTTATTAATGAAGTAAATACTGCATCATTATTGTGTCGTATATAATTTTATTTATTTGATGTCTACAAATTATAAAAAATACCATGATGTAGGAAAGAGATTTATATTTCTAAATTTTTATTTATAGTAAAAAATATGACGTATGTAACCTCATTTAAAAATTAATTTACAAAAAGATATTTGTTTATGTCATTTTTTCATTTACATTATGTTATTTAAAATAAAGTTTCATTATCACACATAAATAGAACCATGGGGTCCAAAAATCGACCCAAAGATGCCCACGGTCATAAATGACTCATCCAATAAGGTTAGGACAAGTTGTAAAGTAATTTTGTATTATTATAATATTCTTTTTACCTTGAATAGCCCTATTTACCTTTAACCATGGTAAATAAAAGACAAAACATTCAATTCACAAAAAATATTTTCATCTCACTGAAGAACAATTTACTTAATAATAAGATCCATGTATCTTGTATTTTTGAAACTAAATTCATAAAAGTGTTAAAATATCATTTAAATTACAAATTTAGTTATTTAACAACTACTAAGTGGTTTCACTATTCATCAAAAATTGATCTTTTTCAGGAAAATAACGAAAATTAAGCCTAAGATATATTTGATATTCCAAATTCAAAAATGATTTATATTTTACCATATTCAAAAAATTGAAGTGTGGTTAATTAATTTAAAATTAATTCCTGTTGTCAAAACAAATAGCGTGTTTTTAAGGAACAATAACAGTCAAAAGATCGACACTTGTTTATGTCCAATTTCAATGTGAAATTATTTCTAATGACAAAAATTGGATTAATTGGTAAAAATATAATCTGATTAAATTTAAAACCAATTAAAAAGATAATATAAACATATAAATAAATTAGATTAAAAGGCACTTTTGTATTAAAATACAGTATTTTTCACTATTCATTAAAAAATGAATTTTATCAGAAAAATACCAAAATTCCCCCAAAGTAAATTTTGATGTCCCATATCTAAATAATAATTTTATTTTGTCAAATATAACATATGAAAGTGACCAAAACTATATTTAAAGAGGGTTCCCCATTAAACTTTGGAAAATCGACCTTTTAAAGAATATTAGATTACTAATACTTAAATTTAGATTCATTCACGTTTTAATCCTCTAACATTTGTTGGATAAATGCAGAAACATTTAAGAGTAATTTATAATAATATTGTAGTTAGTTATATTTATTCCCACCATTATAACGGCTATGCATTAACAACCATTTCAAATAATAATATTATATTATTATTGTGCAACATAAGATTTCAAGGAAACTCTTGTTTGCGTATCGGGTACGCCATCGATCATAAAATCCCCTTTAAAGTAAAATTAATATTTAATTAAATCATAAATATGAAAATGTTATATTATTTATTTTCGTGGGATATTACAACCTTGCCCCCTTTTGAGAATTAAGTCCTGGAAATTTTAAAATTGGTCTTGGAAACTTCATTGAATGCTCCACATCGGAAAAAGAGTCAATAAAAATGTCACTTTGAAATAATGGTAGAGAAGTTAAAAAGGTCACATGAGACAACAGATACGAGAATTCCACGAAATCATTGATATGGGAGATAAATTAACTCTCATATATTAATAGAGAGTGATAGATAACTTGATCACAAATAGTTTACCACCTCAATACCATAAATTTGTGGTTGGTAAAAGCCTGATGATAAAAGAGAGCTTATTACATTTTTTCATCAATCTCTTTTCTATTGAGTTGATTAATTTTACTAATATCTAAACCATGATCGTATACAAATATACTTACTTTTTCTGTAGAGTTTCATCCTTTAATAAATTTCAACCACAAACCCATTCTTTCCTCAATCGATGAGTATTCAAGATAACTTGTTCACACCTGAAGTGATAAAATCAAATTCTAGAGTATCACATAATCTAAAATAGATTTACTATATGTTTCGGTGCGGATGTGCGTCGGGTTTCTGTTCCGGCGCTGTTCCGCCAGGACGCGTTCGCGCGTGCACCCGTCGACCCGAGGGGATGGGCGCGCGCGGCTTGTGGTCCCGCAGTCCCGCTTTCCAAAGGCGGGCGGCATCCGTCCCTTATTCAGGGGCATCTGCTCCTTGATCGAAACTGGGATGATGGGATGTCGGCTCCTCCTTCCTTGGACGTCTCCTCGGAACTCGTCGCCTAATCCAGGTCTCCCTCATAGATTTAAGACATGCTCGTGAATCTCGTTCCCGGCGCCATATCTTCATGGACACCGGTTAATTACGCTGCTTCTGCCCGGACGCACCAAGGAGTCTGGTCGGGGCAGCAACCTGCGGTGAGGAGACCGGGTGGCTCTAGGTGTTGGGGGCGTGTCTTAACACTGCGGCTCTGCATATCTATCTTCCGTCCCTAATAGGGCTTCTCGAAGGCATGATGGCCTAAGGCATCCCGCACTGGGTGCGGGGAACTGCGTCACCTGAGGTGTTCCTCAGCTTCCCATGTTTAACACGGGGTATGCCGCGAGTTTAACGTCCAGCGGGGACGGCATCGGAATGATCAACACAAGGAGTGGATCAGATGACAGAACCCCTTGCGGGGAATCTCCGACGCTGGGGCCAGCACATGGGCGGCTCCCGAGTGGAGTGGAGTGGGGTGAAGTGGCATGACCCCACCGGGATGTGGCGGCCCGGGTAAGGGTCAGGATGGATGATGGAGTGAAGGGCTTGAACCTCATAGAGGCTTCCTACGTACCGCGCGTTAGCGCGGATCAAAGTCAGCGTAGTTCGAATATACAGTTTAACGTCATGCTGGACGTTGGCGAGCCGACTCATGAGGAGATCGAGGCTGCCGGGCGGAGGGTTGAACCGAACCACCTCGCACAGAGGGGGATGGAACGGCCGGGTGGATCACAGTTTCACGTCATGCTGGACGAAAATAGAAAAAAAGGGGCAGTGGGGAGGCACAATGGAGATACACACGTGCAGTCTCCCACAGGGGCGGATTCATAGGTGAATCGACGCAAGCGTGAACCCGGGAGGGGTCCACTGATGGACGAACCGACGTGAAGACGACCGGGATGACCAGGTGGTGGGCTTGAACCTCAGGGAGGCTTCCTACGTACCCTGTTTAGGAGACAGGGATCAAAGTCCACGTAGTTCATTCGGTAACACTCTACCCTCGGGGGCGAAGGCCACTCCAATCCCGACATCCCTGCAGAGACGAGCGGGTGGGGGCCACATCCAAACCGGGAGGGGGACCCTGCGTGCGAGGCACGGGACCGGGTGAAGCGGACGGTTTAACGTCTTGCCGGACGAAGTACAGTTTAATGTCGTGCGTTGAGGACGAAGCGGACGGTTTAACGTCTTTCCGGACGAAGTACAGTTTAACGTCGTGTGTTGAGGACGAAGGTTCTTGGCAGTTTAACGTCTTGTCGCCCGGACGAAGATGCTTGGCAGTTTAACGTCTTGTCGCATGGACGATGAGGGCTAGGCAGTTTAGCGTCGTGCAGCTTGGACGTGGTGTAGTTTAACGTCATGCAAGACGAATGCTGTACAGTTTAACGTCTTGTAGCTCGGACGTATGCTAGGCAGTTTAACGTCGTGCAGCTTGGACGAGGCACAGTTTACCGTCATGTTGGATGAATGATTTGCCGCCGATGGGTCCGTGTCACTTCGCGCGAGCCTAGAGGGCCGCGCGGGAAGACAACGTACGGTACGGGCACCCGCGATGAGGATCATCGGGCGCCACATAGGCGGGTATCCTCAGGGGGTCAAAGGGGGCGACCCTGGCGGATTGCGCGCAAAAGAGGAGCTTGGCGCGCAATACCGCGGGTCGGCGCGCAAATGGGCGGGCTGGCGCGTAATTGAGCCGGCGCTTTGCGCGCGGATGATGGAGATTGCGCGCACCGGGCTTCGGATAGCGCGCGGGGGCAACGGCACATTCTTTAATGAATGGCCACTTGAAAAAGGGGGGGTCCGCGCAATCGGGCTGGATTGCGCGCACCCGGGGGGCAATTGCGCGCAAGAGACTTCTTTTGCGCGCGAAGGCCTTTAGGTGGGTGTTTATTCAAAGGAAAGGAGCCATGGGGATTGCGCGCGAAGGCGAACCCCGAGGCTTTCTTGCGCGAAAGAAAAGAGGTTACCTGAAGATCGACATTGCGCGCGGAAGGGGTTGAATTGCGCGCGCGAGAGACCTTTCAAATTCCGGCCACCTCTAAAACGTCGGGGGTCGCCTTATATTTATAGGCCACCCCAGGCGCGGAATCCGGTTCTCGGGCGCGGAATTCTCTTCGCGGGCGCGGAATCGGGCCCGGCGCGCAAGGGAGTCACGTGGGCCACTGGCGCACAAAATTGCGCGCCGGCCCAGCACATTGCGCGCATCCCGGGAGGTTTGCGCGCGGCTCATCAACTTTGCGCGCGGGCCTCCAAAATTCCGCGCAAGGCCTCCGGGCCATCCGAAACATGCTTCCGACTCCAAATATGACCTCGCTTCCCGCATCCGGAGCTTCGTTTGGGAACAACGGACTTTTCCGGCGTCTACAAAAGCCCCCCCTCGGAATCTGATCGGCGAGAGGTCGCAACGATCAGGTTCCGAGGGAGACGCCAGAATGCCGAAGTCCTGGGTGGCGCGGGACTGTGGCGCGCAAAAAGGGGTGTCGGGCACGAAATTCGCTGCCTCGGTCGCGCAAAGCGCCTTCCGCGCATCGCGGACACCCGGCCTCGCCTATAAATAGGGGCCATGGGTCCCCCGCACCGTACACTGGCCTTCCGCGCGATAAGCATTCGAGCTCTCGTGCGCGAAATTGCCCTTTCCGGCGCGGAATTCACCCGCTCATCGCGCAAACCTGTCCAGAATTCGGTCTGCTTTTGCGCAAACACCCGGGGTTTTACGCGACGGACTTCTTGATTGCACGCCGTCCACTAGGATTGCGCGCCATCTCTCAAACTTCTCTACCAGCCTCGTCCGATTCCGTACGCTTCATCCCTTAACCCGCACGACTCCCGAAGCTTCTGAGATGGCCGCGCATCAAGGAAATGAGGGGGACACCGCCACTCGCAGAGCTGAGATGGCGACGAACGAGGAGGTCTACGGAGCCAAGGAGATTGTTTCCAACAATCAATCCTTGTTCGACTTGCTGACGCCGGCCCAGAAGACATATCCGCTGTCGGACAACCTGCCCCTCTGGAACTTTGGCATCCTGGATGAGGTTCCGGTGCCAGGGTTCGAGGTTGATGCGCCACGGACCTGGGTGACTCGGGAGGATGAGCTTCCCTGCTATAACATCACCAACAATGGGCATCCTGCCAGGGAGACCAGGCACTTGGACATCTATGTCCTGAACCCGAGGACGCGAACCATCGCCGGGGGTGAGCCTACTGCGGAGAATTCTCCAGCCCTCTACTCGAGCACATATCGCCAGAGTGTCACCGACGACACCAAGGGCTGGCTGAAGGACTGGGACTTGCGGTCTGGGGGCAATTTCACCGGTGAATGGGCCTGGGCGTTCTGGGTACGGCACACCTGTGATCACTTCACGGAGGAGCTGCGGTACATCGGCCTGTTTGAGGCGGTGTGGACGTCGCAGTTCCACTTCTACCAGCAGTCCGAGCTCGGGCCGGAGCTGTTCACCCGCTGGTCCCCGGATACCAACACCTTCCATCTTCACCATGGGGAGGTCGGCATCGGTCTCTGGGACATCCACTGCATCGGAGGTATCCCGCTGGAGGGTTACCAATATGATGAGTTCCTGCCTCCGAGGAACACCTGGGGCGACAGGTCACAGACTCCCATCCTGACATGGCATCTGCTGGACCTGGCTACGGAGCGGCTCGGGGTCAAGGACTTCTAGAAGGACATAGCCTACAAAGAGTGGTTCGGCCAGTTCTTGGAGCATGACCCAGCGGTCAAGATGCCAGGCAGGGGGAAGCGGTGCCCGACCGCGGCTCAGAGGAGCTGGAACGGGTCGTACTGGCGGGTCCTGGAGACGGGCGACTACCGCTCATGGGGGTACCGCGTCATCGAGGCCCGGGACCCAAATGTCCGGTACGAGGCCTTCCTGGCCGCCTTTCTGAGTGGGTGGCTTCTGCCAGTGCGGGACGCGAGGATGGGCGTCCGCCCGACGACACTGGCGATGGCGGGCACCATGGCTGCCAATAAAAGATACAACCTCGGGGTCCCGGTGTTGGCTAAGCTGTACGCCATCCTGGGACGCATCTCGCGAGGGGGGTCGCCACGAAGGATCTGTGGGCCCTTACAATTCTTCCATGGCTGGGTGGCTGCTCACCTTGGTGGGTACACGTTTCCGAACGCCATCATTCCTCCGGGCAACGGCCTGCGACCCTCCCTGCTGAAAATTGCGGGGGTCGCTCCGATGACCCTAAATGAGGAGGGCGTGAGGATTTGGATTGGAAATCATGCCAATTTCAACTTCAGCCCATTCCCCACTCCCGTCGGCCAGATGATCGACAATGGACAGGGTCCGCTGGAGCAGCATGATTACTTCCTGAACATGCGGGGCGGGGTGCTCATGGCTCGGATCGACGGGAAGGTGATCTGCGAGCCTTACGTGCCAACCCGGTTCGCCAGGCAGTTCGGGTGCCTTCAACAGATGTAGAAGAGGGTATTCACTGCTGTTCGGGAGGAGACGAACCCTGGCGTCCTTCGCCAGATGTGGCTGATGTTCGCCGCTTTCGGCTCTGGCGACGTCATCACTCTCCCTCCTACCGGGGTCGACGCAGGCTTGGCAACCGAGTACGCCGAACACTGGGCCATCGCGTACCCCGAGGGGCTTCTACGGAAGCCAGTTCGGCGGCTCGAGGTCACCCATGCGGAGACCGGGCGTCAAGGAAGGAGGCGAGGCGCCGCCACGCGGGGGAGAACGGAGACGCGCCAAGCAGCGGAGCCGGCGCAGGCAGGGACTTCGGTGGCAGGCACATCGCAAGCTGCCTCCACGACTTCAGCGCCCAGAGAGAGGGCACATGCGGCGGTCGGGGAGCGGCCCGGGAAGCAGGTGAGGCGTCTGCTCGAACCCTCCCACGATGCGATCTTCCCGGCGCTGTGGTCGGCCTGGATGACCCAGCGGCAGTCACTGGGGACCGACGCCATCTGGCGAAAGATACTCAGAGAAGGAATCCATCTGCCAGAGGTCGGGCGCCTCCAGATCGCCGACAGGGTGGACTTCAACCGGCAGTATGCGTATCTGACGGCCATGGACGAGTACGCGCGCTAACGTGGTCAGCGTGCAGAGCCATCCCTTCTGGTGAAGGTGATGCTCGGTCTAGAACCCGCTCCAGAACAGATGTCGTCGGAGGAAGATGACAGTAGAAACGACTCCGAGGAAGAGGATGAGATGGGGGAGGATGAAGGCTCCGAGGGGAGGTCCCATCAGGGGAGTCCGCGGGAGAGCGGCGAGGTGGCCGACTCTGACAATGTTGATGTCACTGAGCTCCTCGAGGTCCGCTTCTATCCCTACTCAACCTGCTTCATCCATTCTCTTATGCAGCTTCTAACCCATTTCTCCACCTTTCTAAGGAGCGCACGGATGTTGGTCAGGCGTCCTCAGCGGGAGTAGGAGAGGCGCCAGTAGGACAAGGCGGGGGCCAGACACCCATAATTGAATTGACAAGCGCGGAAGGGTCCCCTACTGCAACTGTTCCTGCAGCGGCCGGGGCAGCGGAAGATGACGCTCTGAACTCCCGTAAGTCTCCTTACTTTACTGCTGGTGCTTGCCATTGACGATCCGTGACTAACCACGGCATGCCCTGCGCAGTGATCTCAACCCTGGAGGCTCGTCGGGCTGTCGAACCCGGGCCATCCACGAGTGGACCGGTGGCAGACATGCTGCCTGCTCCGGAACAGACTTTCCACACCGAGTCGGCCCCATCAACTGCTGATCAGGGGGCTGCGGACGTCGGCGGTGCTGACATCGGAGAGAGGTCGGGGGCTGACGAGGGTGTCAACGCCGCTGGGGCAAGAGAAGAAGGTCACCGAGATGTTGGGGAACCTATCTCCCATGAGGATATCCCAGGGGCGGACCCTGCAGCAGACCTGCTGGCTGCCTTCCCTGCCTACCGGCCTGCCGACCCCGAGGAGATGGACGACTCGGACGCGGAGGCGGTCGAGAAGAGCCGGATAACGCGACGCAGGGGGTGGAAGTGCATCCAGCGCTTCCTCAAGCGACCCTCATCGGAGTGGCTGGGGCGCATGGGATCGCTTCAAACCTGGCTACGCTTCCTGTGTGCCGGGGGAGCTGATGCTCAACGCCTCCATCTGACGGTCCGTGATTTCATGGCCGAAAAGACGCGCGAGAGCCGCCGGCGTGCCGACGTCGCACAAAGTCGGGACATGTCGGAGAGCACGCGGGCGCTCCTCGTGGCAGAGCAGGAAGTCCGGCGCCTTGAAGGGCAGGCGTCAGAGAAGGAGGCCTTCGTCGCAGCATGTACTGAGCTTGTGGAGCAACTATCGGCTCAACTGATCGACGCCCAGGTACAGCTGACGGAGGCGGGCCAACAGATGGTCACACTCCAAGTCGAGCGGGAGCGTGCACAGGCCAGGATCGACGAACTGCGTGCTGCGACCGCTGACGAAGAGAGGGCATGCAGAGAGCGAGAAGCAGCTCTGGAGGCCACCAGCCAAAGGGTAGCGGCGTTAGAGAGACTCATTCAGCACGCTAATCCCTGGGGGCTTTGTTTTTGCCACTCCCAGAACACTTTCCTTCTGCTACTTTGATCCATTTGTATGAACCAATATATTTATCTGCATCTTTTGGCTTAACATGCTCGACCACAATTCATTGTCTCACGGGAGCGTTAACCAAGCTTCAGGCATCCATAATTGGGCCTGGATTTCTAAAGAAAAGAGGGAGGTCATTCCTAGGAAAGGAGACCTCAGACCTAATCAATGTGTCATCCCCCCAACTTGTTCCAACACACGAGCGGGACAATGCTAGGGGCGTTAAGATTTTATCCGAACATAGGGAAATGAGAAAGGGTGAATCGCATGTCCCGAATCCAGAAATCCACGACGGTCGGCCTTCCAGGAAATGCCCAAGACGGCAAGCGGACAATGGATCAATCGACCATACTACTGCAATAGACGGACCGAAGGTCATCATTCATATTGCAGGAGGCGGATCACATGTCATCATCAATGCCGCTTTGGGGGTTCCTTCAGACACAAGGGTGGAAATCCAAATCAACAGGGCATGCGAAGCGTGGGGCGAAGTGACGATTTGTTCGGACAGAATCCAACGCTCTCAAAATTGCGCCACCGTGGGGAAAGCGTTTTAGGCGGATGCACTAATCTGGCCGTGAATCACCCCAATTCTCAGAAGAAACCTCTTTGACGAGGAAACTGTCGCTTCCCATCATTGCGATGGGGAATCCCGAGCTGAATCGGGGAGAATATCACAACCGCACCACTCTACCTGAAGTCAGGCCAGACGGCCGGCGACGAGGAGGGGCGGGACCTAGCGATCCCTGAGGCTGGACCCGAGTCGAAATTCCCGGGCATTCCTACGTACTCTATCAGGCTGGAGATCAAGTCATACATAGTTCTGAAGGTGCAGTTTAACGTCATGCAGGACGTAGAACCCCATTTAGGGAGATCTTAGTTTAAGGTCGTAGAGCTTGGACCATAGGGGTAGATCTTAGTTTAAGGTCTTAGAGCTCGGACCATAGGGGTAGATCTTAGTTTAAGGTCTTAGAGCTCGGACCATAAGGGGAGAGATCTTAGTTTAAGGTCTTAGAGCTCGGACCATAAGGGGAGAGATCTTAGTTTAAGGTCTTAGAGCTCGGACCATAAGGGGAGAGATCTTAGTTTAAGGTCTTAGAGCTCGTACCATAAAGGACCTCAAAGCACGCCACATCGTGGTCCTATCCCCTGGATATGCGAAGATGCACTGAGGGATAGTGTCAAGAGTGTCGAGGTTTCGCCTGGTCAGAACGGGAGGTGGAAAATGTGAATCATGCGGCCATTCACTCAAGGACTGGGGGCACCGGCGTAACGATATGGGAGTACTGTCGACCGTGGCGGAAAAGCAGCATCAATATCGCACTAACCGTTGATGGAATGAGGCAGCAAACGAGCATCGACCGCTCAAGCGCAGGATTCATATCGACTTGCTGCCCAAAGCCCTTGGGGGCACCAGCCCGAGTCGGTGGGAGAGCACTGGGGCATTGTGTCAGAACCGCTCACGGGGGCTCCACCCAGGGCGTAGGCGATGGGTCCGAATGAAAGGGAGCACGAAGCCTGAAAAGTGGAAGGAACCTGACCAAGCTGGACCTGACCCTCCTGGCAATAAACCAGAGTACTCTTGACACCGGTGGACCACTGCAAGGGGTCGAGGGACACGCCTTGAGGGTGACCCGAAGGCGGCGGACTCCCCAGAGAAGGGGGAATATTTAAGAGGTGGGGGGCTGGACCCGAAGTTTCAAACATCCGGGCGTTCCTACGTATCCCATAAAGATGAGAATCAAGCCACACGTAGTTCTTGAAGCGCGGCGCAACACAATCGGGCACCAGCGCGGGGAGGGGTGTGGGTCTAGCCCTCGCACCCAGAAGAAGCGGCATTTTGATATTTCTTGTTTGTCCTTAAAGGCGGATGGTTTTTCTTTGTGCAGCGACATGCCTGTGATTAAGGAATCCCTGGCGTCGCCACAATAATCAAGCCATGAAAGGCATTGATAAATGGCGTGGTTATTAACCAGCGCCCAACGTGAGTGTCCCCTGAGGAGAACATCACGATGAAGTGTCGTTTCTCGTCGGGCGGCCAAGACGATCAAAGTTTACGGTCGTGTGGTAGGACCATACAACACAGTTTAAGGTCGTGTGGTTTGGACCATGGAGGAATCCGCTTATTGCGATATGGCGGATTCAGCGGAGGTGGGAACATACCCAGCCCTGCGGTCACGCACAATTCCAGGAGAAGGGTCTTGGGATAGGGGCATGCGTATGTCCATCACCCGAGGGGCAGAGATGCTAGCCTCCAGCTATGCTGGGCCCAGAACGCGATTGCTCGGGCGACTCCTTCTTCCTTATGGGGACGAGGGTCCAGCTACGCATGGCCCTTAGGGAGGACATCCGCATATATCCTTGGTGCTCAGATCGTGGGAGCCTCAAAAGACACCATTACCCTGGTTGGCCTGCCTAACATGTAGAGGTGTACTGAAGGTCAGTATGAAGAGAGTGTCGAGATTCCACTACAACGCACAAAGGTGGAGTGTGATGAGGACTGCGCAACCAATGTTCAGAGCCTGAAAAAGCTGACATGGCGATCGAGGATGTCGCTGACCATATTCGCAACACAACATCCGATCGCGTCAGCCTAGGATGGGGAAAGAAAACGAGCATCAATCGCTCAAGCGCAGGATTCATATCGATTTGCGGCCCAGGACCCGCCGGTAAATCGACCCGGAGCGGTAGGAGAGCACTAAGGCATCGTACCCAAACCGCTAACGAGGATCCCTTTGAGTGAAGGCTCGAACAAGGAGAAGCGCAAGGCCTGACAAGCAACACATGACTTGTCGGGATTGAATCTGACACTACGAGTCATAGACTGAAGTACCCCAAACATGTTATCAGATCACCGGAAAGGGTCGGAGGACTCACCCTGAGAGCAACCAAATGAGGGCAGATCCCCGTGATCAACCAGGAGACGGGGCTGGACCTGAAACACAAGCGTCCAGGAGGTCCTACGTATCCCATAAGGATGGGAATCAAGCCGTACGTAGTTCTTGAGAGGCATTTTAACGTCATGCAGGACGATGAGGGGTGTGAGGTAGTCTCACACACGGGGGAGGTGTACAGCGCGGCCAGTAGACCAAAGTGAATGGGGACATAATCCCCCGCTCACGTCATACGCCTCGCAAAAAAAGGAGGGGAACTTGGGCCAGAGGCTCAATGCGGGATAGAGATTCCCGGGAAATGGGGCTGGGCCTAAAACATGAATGTTCAGGCGGTCCTACGTATCCCATAAGGATGGGAATCAAGCCGTACGTAGTTCTTGAAGTGCAGTTTAACGTCATGCAGGACGAAAAGAGAAAGATGGGGGGAGCAGAAGGCATCCCCAAACGTGGGGGGCGTACAACGTGACGAGCAAACTGACGTGAATGAGGGCATAGCCCCGCGCTCACACCATACGCCGCACACCCGGAGGCAACCAGGCCAAGGGCCCGAGATGGGATGGAAATTCCCGAAGGATGGGGCTGGGCCTGAAACATGAATGTTCAGGCGGTCCTACGTATCCCATAAGGATGGGAATCAAGCCGCACGTAGTTCTTGAAGTGCAGTTTAACGTCATGCTGGACGAGGGAAAGGAGATCTTAGTTTAAAGTCATAGAGCTCGGACCATAAGAACCTCACGTACGCCACTTCGCGGTCCTATCCCCTGGATATGCGAAGATGCACTGAGGGATAGTGTCAAGAGCGTCGAGATTTTGCCTAGTCAGAATGGGAAGTGGAAAGATTGTGAATCATGCGGCCATTCACTCAAGGACTGGGGGCACCGGTGTGACGACATGGGAGTACTGCCGACCGTGGCGGAAAAGCAGCATCAATATCGCACTGACCGTTGATGGAATGAGGCAGCAAACGAGCATCAACCGCTCAAGCGCAGGATTCATATCGACTTGCTGCCCAAAGCCCTTGGGGGCACCAGCCCGAGTCGGTGGGAGAGCACTGGGGCATTGTATCCGGACCGCTCACGGGGGTCCCACCCAGGGCGTAGGTGATGGGTCCGAATGAAATGGAGCATGTAGCCTGAAATATGGAAGGAACCCGACCAAGCAGAACCTGACGCTCCTGGCAATAAACCAGAGTACTCTTGACACAAGTGGACCACTGCAAGGGGTCGAGGGACACGCCTTGAGGGTGACCCGAAGGCGGCGGACTCCCCAGAGAAGGGGGAATCTTTAAGAGGTGGGGCTGGACCCGAAGTTTCAAACATCCGGGAGTTCCTACGTATCCCATAAGGATGGGAATCAATCCACACGTAGTTCTTCAGAGGCAGTTTAACGTCGTGTAGGATGAATGCTGAACAGTTTAACGTCTTGTAGCGTGGACGAATGCTAAACAGTTTAACGTCTTGTAGCTTGGACGAGGTACAATTTAACGTCATGTTGGACGAAACACTTGGCAGTTTAACTTCTTGCAGCGCGGATGAAGATGCTTGGCAGTTTAACGTCTTGCCGCGCGGACGAAGATGCTTGGCAGTTTAACGTCTTGCCGCGCAGACGTGGTACAGTTTAACGTCATGTTGGACGAACGGCACTCAGGCAAAATAATGCTTGAGGAACCTAGCGTTAGTGGGAGGAGTGACACGCTCACCATCCATAGTTGCTAGGGAGTACGCGCCATTGGGATAGACCTTGTGGACAACAAAAGGTCCCTCCCACTTGGGCTCCAACTTGGGCGGCTTCCTGCCGGGGATCATCGGTGCTCTTAGGGCCAGCACTAGATCACCCTGCAGGAAGGAGCGGAGGCGAACCTTCTTATTGAAAGCTCGAGCCATTCTGCCTTGATTCCTCTCCAAGTTGTGCAAAGCGCGAAGTCTATTCTCATCCAGTACTTCCAACTCGACTAGACGGGCTTCAGCAGCTCTGTCCGGAGCTTGCTGGTTGTAGACCGCAGTGCGCAAGGACGGTAACTGGATCTCGATGGGCAGGACGGCCTCAGCTCCATACAACAGGGAATAAGGGGTCATCTGGGTGGAATTGCGAGTCGTCGCCCGATAAGCCCAGAGGGCGTTGGGGAGCTTGTCCGGACAACTCTTCTTGTTCTGACCAACAATCTTTTGCAGAATGTTAGAGAGGGTCTTGTTAAACGCCTCAATCTGTCCATTCGCCTGCGCATGATACCGAGATGTATGATTCGAGCGAATGTTGTACTTGGCGTACAACTTCTTCAACTCGGCTGCTCGGAAATTGGATCCGTTATTCGTGAGGATAGAGTGAGGCACTCCAAATCGATAAATGATGTTGGAAGTCACGAAGTCAGCGATCGAACAGGATTTGACCTCTCTGAGCGGAATCGCCTCTTCCCATTTGGAGAAGAAGTCCGTAGCGGTCAGAATGAACCGGCATTGGCGAGCCGTCGCCGGTGGGTAAGGTCCCACAACGTCCATCCCCCAGACTGTAAAGGGCCAAGAATACCTGGTGGTATGGAGAGGCTCCAGCGGCCGATGCACAAAGTTTGCATGAACCTGGCACGCATGGCACCTCCTGGCATACTCGATGCAGTCATGGATCATGGAGGGCCAGAAGTATCCCAACCTCCGAATCTGGTGGGACAGCTTCGGCCCAGTCTGATGGGCACCGCATGAACCAGCATGAACCTCTTGCATGACTCGTGGGATCTCAACTCTCTGAAGGCAACGGAGGAGAACACCATCAAATCCGCGTCTATAGAGGATCTGCTCCAGGCCGGGACTGCTCTGGAGGACAAACTGCGATGCGCGGCATCGAACTCGCTCGCGCTCGGCCCGATCCGATGGAAGAATGCCATGTTGGAGGTACTCAACCAAAGGCGTCCTCCAATCATGGGCTGACCCGACTGTCATATCTGGGGTACTCGGGGCTCCAGGCATGGGGGCAATCGTGGTGAGATTACTTACCGACAGGCCGCGATCTCCCTCCGGGATAACGGGAGCGATGAGCTTGCGGTGCGTCACGCGGACGATTAGGTTGTCCTGTTCAGGCTCTGCAAGTGACGCAGCGAGGCTGGCCAAAGCATCTGCTCGACCGTTCTGCGACCGGGGAATATGGACAATTTCTGGCCGAGAAGGGAACTGGGCCATCAGAAGGAGGGTGCACTCCAGCAATGGCACAAGTTCCGGCTTCCTGACAACATAGTCGCCATTGATCTGCTTAACGACCAGCTCGGAGTCCCCTTTCACACACAGATGGGGCACGTCGATCTCGAGAGCTAACTCGAGGCCGGTGATGAGGGAATGGTATTCCGCCTCATTGTTGGTACAGCCCTCTGACAACAGGAAATAGTATGGCAGCACGGCTCGCTCCGGGGTAATGAAGACGATACCCAAGCCCACTCTGTTGAGCTTAGGATTATCGAGTCTTCTACCGGTAGGGCTCCAGGAGGCACCGTCAAAGTGAATCTGCCAGCATGGATCGGCATGATCGACCGAGAGAATGGTCTCATCAGGAAAGCCTAGATCCAGCGGCTGATCCGTGGAGGTCGGGTGAGCTTCCAGAAAGTCTGCCAATGCCTGCCCTTTGATGGCCTTCTGAGACACATACCTGATGTCGAACTGCTGGAGAATCACAGCCCACCGCGCTAGATGGCTAGTCAACATAGGCCGGCTCAGGATATATTTCAACGGGTCTGCCCGAGAAACAAACTGTACCTCATGGTGCTGCAAGTAGTGCCGTAATTTCTGTACGGAAAATACGAGCGCCAGGCAGCTCTTCTCGATGGGGGAATACCTAACTTCCGCATCGAGGAGCATGCGACTGAGGTAATAGAGGCTATTCTCTGTTCCCTCGTTGTTCTTCTGGGCGAGAAGGGCACCAAGGGACCGTTCCAGGGCGGTCACATAGAGGACCAGCGGCTTTCCGGATACAGGCGGCATCAGAACCGGAGGTTGAAGCAGGTACTGCTTGATTTCCTCGAAAGCGGTCTGACACTCTTTATCCCATACATAGGTGGCACCCTTCTTCATGAGTCGAGAAAAGGGCTTACACTTGCCAGCCAGATTCGAGATGAATCGGCGTATATAGGCTAAGTGGCCTTGGAACCCTTGCAGTTCCCGGATGTTACCTGGGGGAGGCATCTGGCTAATCGCCCTGATCTTCTCTGGGTCGATCTCAATACCCCGCTATCTTACCACAAATCCAAGGAACTTTCTGGAGGTGACCCCGAAGGCACACTTCAACGGGTTCATCTTCAGGCAGCGAGACCGGAGGAAGCCGAACACTTTCTCAAGATCTTTGAGATGGTCCTGACGCTGGTGCGATTTGACCACCAAGTCGTCGACGTAGCATTCCACCAGTGTGCCGAGGATTGGCTTGAATATGCGGTGCATCGCCCGTTGATAGGTGGCTCCTGCATTTTTCAGGCCGAAGGGCATGACCCGGTAACAGAAGATACCTTGGGGGGCCCTGAATGCAGTGAACTCCTCATCCTCAGGGGCCATCCGGATTTGGTTGTATCCGGAGTATCCATCCATGAAGGAGAGGGCTTGGAACCCTGCTGTGGCGTCGATCAACAGCTCTGTCACCGGAAGGGGAAATTCATCCTTCGGACAGTGGCGGTTGAGATCGCGGAAGTCGATACAGACTCTGATCTGTCCGTTCTTCTTCCTGACCGGCACAATGTTGGCCAGCCATTTGGGGTACTGGACTTCCCTCACGAAGTTGGCCTTGATAAGCTTGTCAACTTCAGCCTCAACCATGGCACCGTGGGATGGGTGCATCTTCCTGGGAGGCTGCTTAAACCTGCGATGGTTCGCCGGGAGACCAAGGCGGTGGACGACTACCTGAGGATCTAGCCCCGGCATCTCTTCATAGCCCCAAGCGAACACATCACGGTGCTGCCTGAGAAAGTCCACGTACTGCTGCCGCTCCTCAGAGGGCATGGCGGCACTGACCAATGTGGGTCTTGGATCTGCTTCGGTTCCAAGGTTCACCTGTATTAACTCATCGACCATGGCAGGGACGCCCTCCTCAAAGGCTGGGGGTGCATCTTCCACGTCCTCTCCACTCGGGGAGGGATCGTCCACGGGAGAGACTGCGCTGGAAACTGCATTGGGGCTACCAGATCCTGTTGGGCCGCTGGTGCTGGCACGGGCGGTCGCGGTCATCTCATCAGGAGACTCACAGGTCGTCGAGACCATGGCTACGTCCAACCGTTGAATCAGGAGGACGTAAGCGTCATCCAAGCTTGCCCAGGGATCACTTGCAACAGCGACAGGCTCAACCTCACCTGCCAGGATCTGCTTGTCCTTGCTCTTGTAATAGTCCGTGTCCATATAACGGGCTTCACATGAGGCAAAAGGAGATGCATCTCCCTGAAGCACGCCTACTTGACCATTAAGGGAGTATTTGAGGCATTGGTGGTATGATGAGGGAACCACCGCATGAAGGTGGAGCCATGGCCTGCCCATAAATGCGTTATACGCAGTGTCCTGAGAGACTACCATGAATTCGGTGTTGGAAACCAAGTCACCGAACTGGGTCTTCAAACGTATCTTGCCGACCGGAGTTTGCTCAGTGCGGTCGTACCCCTGGATCCTGAGGTCGGAGGGAATCAAGTCATCCTCAGACAACCCCAATCTCCGGAGCATCCGAGTGGGAATCAGGTTAATCTTGGACCCCGTGTCGACAAGACAGCGCCGGACTTCAAAACCGTTGAACTAGCCAGTAACATACAGCAGACGAATGTGCCCCTGTATAGGAGGGTCTTCATCCTTACCAGAGAACGAGATAACTGCCTGACATTCGGCGTCCTCGATCGTTTCGGCGTGAAAGGCCTCTGCAGCCGCAACCTCTGTCTCAAACTGGAGGGGGCTCTTCAGGGCTTCAGCGAGTGCCTCGCGCATCTCAGATGACATGCGCAGAGCCTCAAGGATGGAGAGCCTTGCTGGGATGTCGGCCAAGTGCTTCAGGACGTCATACTTTTTTGCCAAGCGCGAGCCCCTGGTTGCAGGAGGTTGCTCTGCGGTTGGCGGCATGACGGGCCTTGCCGGTTGGACCGGCGGCCGACTGGTGCTTGGCGCATCTCGCTGTTCACTGGTTGCAGTCCGGGAAATGGTCACCGTACTGGGGTCAGGAGGCTGTGATGGACTCGTGGCAGGGCGGAGCTGGTCGCGACGCGGCTGAGGCGGTTCTGCCTGGTCCCACACCACAAACAGTGGCGGAGGCGAATCCGTCATCCCCGGATGGGGGGGCTGCGCACGCTGAGCTCGGTTTTGAGCCTGCTGCCTAGTCTCAGTGGCGTGCACAGCCTGGCTGGAGGTACCAACTGCTGTGCCCCGGCGACTCCTGCTGTTGCGGTTCTCCCGACGGTGGCGAAGACCGGGGACACAAGGGAGGTCCGCCTGGTGTTCTTCAACGTCGGGAACCGAAAAGGGATTTACCAGCTCGATGGTATTAACCGAAGCGTACCCAACACTTTCGTCGGACGAATTATCCATCACCGGGTGGATCCGAGGTGGGACCCCCATCTCCGGGGGCATGAAATCGCCGAGAGTGCGGGATAGTGGCGGAACTGGCGGGGCGCGCTCTTCCTTCTTGCGCCGTCGTCGTTTGCTCTTCTCGGAAGAGGCAGGCTGGGACGTCGATGCCGAAGCAGCACCCGCAGATTCTGGGGGCTCAGGCTGATTCAAGCGCGCACGGATGATTCCATGGGCGCGAATGATCATCTTGCGGGCCATCCAGTTATTATACTTCTGGGATCCGCGGTCGGAGACCAGCTACCATTCGTCCTCATTGCCACTATCCTCATCTGATCCCACGAACACGCCCGCCACTTGTGCTGGAGGTGGTCCCAACCTGATTACATTGTTGTTAATCTGGTCTTGGAGCCAGTCCTTAAACGCATAGCACCGCTGGATGGTGTGCCCCAGGGCTCGATGGTAAGGGCAGTTGCGGGGGTTATCCGTGAGATGTGCCTCCTCTGGCCTCCAACACTCAGGCAGTCGCACAATCCTCTGCTCCAGGGCGCTCCGGAAATAACCGGGGTCCTGATCCTCGTGAAATGAGTAAGTCAGGTATCGCGGGCCCCTGGGAGCGTGGTCTTGACAAGGGGCCGGAGGGGCCTGCCGAGGAGGTGGACCCTGATTATCTCGCCTGGGTTGTGGCGGTACATTACGCGGAGGGGCCGGCCGGTTCTGGGGCTGCCGCTGCTGGGCCGGGAATTGAGCCCGTGGAGGCGGATTCCTGGGAGGCTGTGGAGCTGGCCTCACCGGCAGCAGCTCCAACGGCCTGGGGGCCTCTACTTGGGCAACAGCAGCGGGCTCAGCCCTGCTGACTCTCCTTGCAGGAATCATAGGAGGCAGCGGGCGCGCCTGACTAGCCTGTTGCAGGGCTTCCTCAAGACGCTGAGCTTTGTCTGAGAAGTCCCTGAACCCTCCGGGGTAATTCTGAGTGATCAAGGAAGGGACCAGCTCGGTCTTGACGTTCCAGACGCACATTGTCAGCAACTGCTCCTGAGTCAATGGCATGTCAAGGGAATACGTGAGACCCTTCCATCGGGTGACGAAGTCCGCGACTCGCTCATCAGGCCTCTGCTTGCACTTGAAGAGGTCTGCGATACTCGTCTTCCGGGTCGTGGAACTGAACTGGTAGAGGAACTGTCTACGAAGGTCCTCCCAGCTAGTTATCGAACCGACGGGGAGCTGGCTGTACCAGACAAATGCTGGCCCTTCCAGTGTCTGAACAAAGCAGCGAAGCTTAGCGGCCTCCTGCTGCGCCGGAGTCCCCAACATAGTCCCGCACCTCGAGTTGAAATGGGCCAAGTTCTGTGGGGGATCTCCAGTCCCGTTGAAGGGGGCGAAAGTGGGATTCCCGAATCCCGGAGGTGTCGGCATGTCATCCACCCATGCTGGGTATGGCTTGCCGTCCGGTGGGATCGACACTTGCCGAGTCTTCAAGGCCTCCAAGCGGGCGATGAGTGCTGCCATCGGATCGTCCAGACATGGGTTCCAGTCCTGGCGAGGATCTCTAACCACGAGTTCATTGCATGGCCCTTCAATCGGGTCGTCGACCGGGTCGTCGAACTAGGCAGCTCGTTGGATGGCGGGCGGAGCAGCCCTTGGGGCAGCGGGAGGAATCTGAGCGGGGTCTCTCAGGTAGTCACGCCGCTCGGGAGGGTGTGGCGAAACATACCGCGCCCTCTTTCCATAGGCAATGGCCTCTCTCCTGTCGGCGAACACGGCGTAATCACGGTTGCCCGGGAGAGTCTCGTCGAGGAGCGGTTGTTCCGGTCCCTGCTGTCCTGGCCTAGGATCACCGTAGTCAGGCCGCTGCTCTGCAGCGCGCTCGGCGAGGAGCTGGTCAACCAGCTTCTTCTGCTCAGCGAGCTGTTGACGTAGCGTAGCCTTCTCGGGATCCTCCTCTGCCCTCTTCATGGAGGCAGATGGGTTGGCGGGCTTTACAGCCTCGCTGTGCTCTTTACCTTTGCTGACGTTTCGGCTCAACGTCAGTGCTTCAGTGGGTGCGGGGAGTCCCAGGAGGTTCCTATGATGACGAGTAACTCTCACCGATGGATCTAACGACGGCTTGTCTTCGGGGGGGAAGCCCCCGTCGAGAAGTTCCAAGTCGTGCCCCTCTCCTGACAGGTCAGCCATATTGACTGTTTCCGTCCCTGGGGATGTACCCTCAGGGCCACCCAGTGAATCGGGCTGTCGGCGAATCGCACTGAAGCGTAGGGCAGCGTACTGTCCCCATCCATGGATATACACGTGGGGAGTGGCTTCCTCGATAACCTTGCGGAGTACTTGAAAACACGCAACGCATCGTTGTTGGAGGGCCTCGTGGTGCCCAAATGACCCGGGGTGCCAAACTGCGGGGAGCGTGGCCAGGTCAATTTGGCGGCACTGCTCACCAATATCCTCCAGGTGTAGTTGACTCCCGGGGTATGGCATTTGTAGGCAGTGAAGACGGGAGTGAGTCTCCCGGAGAGTTCGGCAGAAGCATTCGAACTCATCCGGGGTGAGTGATTCGGGTGCATCAAAGCCCGGTCCTGCGACTGGCCAAAACTTCTCAGGGAAGTGGCCCTCTGCAAGGACGGTCCAGAAGCTCCACGACTCAAACTCGGGACCCAGATCCCCTTGGTCCTCTTCAATGACTGGGAACGGACGGGGAACCGGCAGTGGTGCCGAGGCGGGCCGTCGGGCCGACGGGCTGGCCGGCGGTGAATACAGCGAGCAGGCCGATTGGCCTCCATATCCCGGGCCGCCCTCTGAGGGTGGCGGTGCCCCAGCTACCACATCGCGATAGGATGGGCCGGCGAGCGAACATTCTGCCACTGCATCGGTGCTCGCCGAGGGTGCACTAGATTGTGGTTCGACCGTCGGTCCCCTGATAAAGTCCCCGGATTCTCCGATCGAGGCGGAAGGCACTTCCGGAGGGGCCGGTATCAACCGCAAGCTTGATCCTTGGGGGTCTACCAGGCCCTCGCTACTCCGGATATACCTTCGGAGAGAAGCGGGGATCACATCAATCTCGCTCTCGGGGAGTACGAGGCTGACGTGCCGCATTCCTACCCCTGCCCTTCACTGGCAGGATTGGGGGAAGGGCTCTGTCGCCGAATCGTACTCCGCCTCTGAATCAGAGAAGCGAACCGGTCGGATCTCTGTCTGGAATTCCCTAACATTCCTCCCTCGGCGTCGATGCCTTGCCTTCCTGCCCCTGGGTGGTTCTTCGGGGCAGGGCTGATCTCTGTCCTGGCGTCCTCCGGCCGCACCGGTACCGGGGCCAAGAGGACTTGAAACCAAGGTGTGAGGGGCACCGGGACAGATATCAAAGGGGACGCGGGGAGAGATGATTCTGGGCAGGCCTCCGGGCCGGCATCAGAAGGTGGGATGACCCATGCCTCCTGGATCAGCCACACGGAGTAGACCCTGCTGGTGAATAGCGCTACCGCGAGGTGGTCCGCGGTGGCTACTGCCTGTACCAGCAACCGGTAGAGTCGACCCAACCTGCCTTTGGGGCGGTCGGGGCCTCGATCCAGGTCGGGCATAGAAGTTCCCCTGCTCAGGATGCGCAGGGGCCTGGCGACTGGAGCCAACAGTGGCTTGGGCCAATGTGGCCGCTGTTGCTAGGGCCCCAAGGTGGGCATCCTCTTCCGCTCGTGCCCGACGTTGGCGTCGGGACAAACGAGTCGGGATGAGCGGTGCGGGCAGGTGGAGAGCCCGCTCTTCGACTCGAGAGGCCTGGCGGCGGTGTCGCCGTGGCCTGGCGGGAGCCCTTACCGCGGATCCCTGGAGCGAATCCCGGATAGGGTGGTCCCGGACATCTTCCACCTCATCCGCATAGGGAAGGGAACTGTCGGAGCGCTCCAGGGATAAGCTCCCGAAGCGGTTGGACGTCGAGGTAGGCAGCGGTGCCTCCCTGCGTGGCCCTCGGGGGCGGCGGTGGTGGCGAGGTGCATCTTCCTCGAGGTCTAGGCGAGCCATGTCCCTGGTGGGGATGACTCCCTCTTCCTCATATCTCCGCACCAAGTTGTTGATCACCCTTCTCTGGATGACCTCCGAGGGGGAGAGAGGGTGTGGTTGTCCCGCAATTGCGGCTGCTGGGACGGCTGTGAAACGGGCGGGACCGCGCGGAGTAACCGCGTCGGTGTCTCCCCTACCCCTCCGCTAGTGGGCGGGTGGCGATCGGGCACTGGACTGGGCGACTCGATTCCTGAAAGTAGGGAGAAAAACCCATTAATACTGACGGGAAAAGGAATCGACAACCAACCTTTAGTGCCACGACACCTTCCGTGGGGGGAACCCAGGCCATCGACGTCGTGAGACGGAGTGCCCGATTTCCCTTCCCCAGCCCCTGGCGGGTAAAACTGAATGCTCGGCCGGGCAACATGCTGGTCTTCCAACACCTCTGAAAGCCATCGGTCTTCGTATTGAGGAGAAGAGATTCACGTCGGGTTCATCATTTTTCTGTTTCGGTGCAGATGTGCGTCGGGTTTCTATTCTGGCGCTGTTCCGCCAGGACGCGTTCGCGCGTGCACCCGTCGACCTGAGGGGATGGGCGCACGCGGCTTGTGGTCCCGCAGTCCCGCTTTCCAAAGGCGGGCGGCATCCGTCCCTTATTCAGGGGCGTCTGCTCCTTGATCGAAACCGGGATGATGGGATGTCGGCTCCTCCTTCCTTGGACGTCTCCTCGGAACTCGTCGCCTAATCCAGGTCTCCCTCATAGATTTAAGACATGCTCATGTATCTCGTTCCCGGCGCCATATCTTCATGGACACCGGTTAATTACGCTGCTTCCGCCCGGACGCTTCAAGGAGTCTGGTCGGGGCAGCAACCTGCGGTGAGGAGACCGGGTGGCTCTGGGTGTTGGGGGCGTGTCTTAACACTGCGGCTCTGCATATCTGTCTTCCGTCCCTAATAGGGCTTCTCGAAGGCATGATGGCCTGAGGCATCCCGCACTGGGTGCGGGGAACTGCGTCACCTGAGGTTTTCCTCAGCTTCCCATGTTTAACACGGGGTATGCCGCGAGTTTAACGTCCAGTGGGGACGGCATCGGACTGATCAACACAAGGAGTGGATCAGATGACAGAACCCCTTGCGGGGAACCTCCGACGCTGGGGCCAGCACATGGGCGGCTTCCCGAGTGGAGTGGAGTGGAGTGAAGTGGCATGACCCCACCGGGATGTGGCGGCCCGGGTAAGGGTCAGGATGGATGATGGAGTGAAGGGATTGAACCTCGTAGAGGCTTCCTACGTACCGCCCGTTAGCGCGGATCAAAGTCAGCGTAGTTCGAATATACAGTTTAACGTCATGCTGGACGTTGGCGAGCTGACTCACGAGGAGATCGAGGCTGCCGGGCGGAGGGTTGAACCGAACCACCTCGCACAGAGGGGGATGGAACGGCCGGGTGGATCACAGTTTCACATCATGCTGGACGAAAATAGAAAAAAAGGGGCAGTGGGGAGGCACAATGGAGATACACACGTGCAGTCTCCCACAGGGGCGGATTCATAGGTGAATTGACGCAAGCGTGAACCCGGGAGGGGTCCACTGATGGACGAACCGACGTGAAGACGACCGGGACGACCAGGTGGTGGGCTTGAACCTCAGGGAGGTTCCTACGTACCCTGTTTAGGAGACAGGGATCAAAGTCCACGTAGTTCATTCGGTAACACTCTACCCCCGGGGGCGAAGGCCACTCCAATCCCGACATCCCTGCAGAGACGAGCGGGTGGGGGCCACATCCAAACCGGGAGGGGGACCCTGCGTGCGAGGCACGGGACCGGGTGAAGCGGACGGTTTAACGTCTTGCCGGACGAAGTACAGTTTAACGTCGTGCGTTGAGGACGAAGCGGACGGTTTAACGTCTTTCCGGACGAAGTACAGTTTAACGTCGTGTGTTGAGGACGAAGGTGCTTGGCAGTTTAACGTCTTGTCGCGCGGACGAAGATGCTTGGCAGTTTAACGTCTTGTCGCATGGACGATGAGGGCTAGGCAGTTTAGCGTCGTGCAGCTTGGACGTGGTGCAGTTTAACGTCATGCAGGACGAATGCTGTACAGTTTAACGTCTTGTAGCTCGGACGTATGCTAGGCAGTTTAACATCGTGCAGCTTGGACGAGGCACAGTTTAACGTCATGTTGGACGAATGATTTGCCGCCGATGGGTCCGTGTCACTTCGCGCGAGCCTGGAGGGCCACGCGGGAAGACAACGTACGGTACGGGCACCCGCGATGAGGATCATCGGGCGCCACGCAGGTGGGTATCCTCAGGGGGTCAAAGGGGGCGACCCTGGCGGATTGCGCGCAAAAGAGGAGCTTGGCGCGCAATACCGCGGGTCGGCGCGCAAATGGGCGGGCTGGCGCGTAATTGAGCCAGCGCTTTGCGCGCGGATGATGGAGATTGCGCGCACCGGGGTTCGGATAGCGCGCAGGGGCAACGGCTCATTCTTTAATGAATGGCCACTTGAAAAAGGGGGGGTGCGCGCAATCGGGCTGGATTGCGCGCACCCGGGGGGAAATTGCGCGCAAGAGACTTCTTTTGCGCGCGAAGGCCTTTAGGTGGGTGTTTATTCAAAGGAAAGGAGCCAGGGGGATTGCGCGCGAAGGCGAACCCCGAGGCTTTCTTGCGCGAAAGAAAAGAGGTTACCTGAAGATCGGCATTGCGCGATGTAGGGGTTGAATTGCGCGCGCGCGGGACCTTTCGAATTCCGGCCACCTCTAAAACGTCGGGGGTCGCCTTATATTTATAGGCCACCCTGGGCGCGAAATCCGGTTCTCGGGCGCGGAATTCTCTTCGCGGGAGCGGAATCGGGCCCGGCGCGCAAGGGAGTCGCGCGGGCCACTGGCGCGCAAAATTGCGCGCCGGCCCAGCGCATTGCGCGCATCCCGGGAGGTTTGCGCGCGGCTCATCAACTTTGCGCGCGGGCCTCCAAAATTCCACGCAAGGCCTCCGGGCCCTCTGAAACATGCTTCCGACTCCAAATATGACCTCGCTTCCCACATTCGGAGCTTCGTTTGTGAACAACGGACTTTTCCGGCGTCTACAAGCCAAAACCAAAAAAATTTAGTACAAGATCAGATAATCCGAAAAAGGATAATCTCTAATAAAAATAAATACTACTCTTAATCTCGAAAATTAAATAAATAATACACAAAGTTCAACAAAGACCATTCAATAAACAACTGTCCATAAAGTTCTTCAAATTAATCCAAACTAAGATTGAAACCAAAATCATATAAGAATGTAATCAAACAGTCTTCCAAGATAAATCATAACATTTATCTCTAAATTACATCAGTTACTCTTACAGTCTCATACTGAAAATTAATTAACCTAATCACATATTCTCTATGAAAGGTTAATAATTTCCATAAATAACACAAATCACCTTATGTACACGATAAAAACATATACTATTTCTAAATAATACTTCAACCATTACTTCACAAATGTGATCCCATAGTATTCAATATCCCTTAAACATATAATGTTCCCATAAATAGATAATGTCTTCCAAAATAACATTTATCTCTTAATCACAAAATAATTTTCCTATATTAATGATATCCACTTGAAAAAAATAAGTTCCCAAAATCAACATATTCTATATCAATAAAATCATTTAACTAAAGAGAATAAGTCATACTACCTAGGGACATAACGTAGGATAGTGGTAGGCGATGCACCCTTTTCGCCCTTCGGTTGTCAGTTCGATTCCTATAGCCTTTCCGGATGCGACGGGTTGTCACCCATTTTATGTTTTGTCATTTTTATGAATATCAAAAATAACCTTATCATGATTTAACCTCAATGATTTCTTTATACCTTTAATTTTTATTCGAATACATTAAGTCCTCAAAATCTTATATATTTTCATTGTTTCACCACCATTTAATAAAATAAAACCACTCTCATAAGAAAGAACATCATACCTTGATCATGGTGTGGACATTATTTAATGTTCATCTTGTTCATGTAGGTAGAAGTTCAATGAATTGAAATAATGATTTAGAGGTCCTTCAAAATCATTTCCTTCATTCATCCAAATACACCTTGTACAACGTGGGTCATATGGGTCTTCACAGATAAAAACTTTTGGAAAAAAATCATGTATGACATGAAATTTCAAAAGATTTGATAAAATATGATTTCTATAAAATATTAAGACCACATATGAGTTGAAACATTCAATTAATGGTATATTTTAAATACCACAAGTATGATATGAGAGACTATATTGTAAAAAGAAAATATAAATAAGTTGCACAAGGGTCTCCTCCTTCTGCACCATTTTCAAAATCATAATATGCTTCAAAATCATGTGATAAGGTATAATATATGATAATTCCTTGATAATATTTACCTTTCTTGAAAATATGATAATATTGTGAAAATAGGATTTTTTTTAAATACAACCCATGTTCCATGATGATAATTTCATATAGTGGAGGTGTTTGATATCTCAAACAACTTCTTGCAAGTGAGTTGTATGATAGAAAATGTTTCACAATCATCCAAACACGAATTTGAAATAATTATTTCAAGACATACCTTAGGAAGAGATAGGAATTTTGTTTGAGATCCTCCTCCTTCCATTTGTTACTAACATTCCTTGATCTGATAAATTTATAAAACAAGGATTTAACATAAATAATAGACATAAGGACTAACCATGTGTCTAAAAAAACTCATAATCCCTAAAGATTTCTAAACCGACCTCTGATGCGAATTATAAGGACTCAGCCTAAAACATTACATAATCCTAAATTAAAGGAATACATCACATTTAGGTTCCTTTCAGGTTTTTAGTTTTAGAGAATTAGGCCATTACTATTACATATAATCTTGAATATTACAAGGTAGACACTTCTACTATAACCGTTTTTTCACAATAAGAAAACCCCTTAAATAAAACTAGAGTTATTTGCCTTATATAAATCATCCTTAATACTTCCTTTCTATTACCCACACTTAAAACCTATGAAAAAACATTTCAAAACGTGTGATGAGAATAAAAATGTCAGTAAGGGTTATAAAATAAGGAAAGGAAACATTAACCTATCAATAAATAAAAAGTAATGGAATCTTAATTTTCAATCCTAACATAACTTCTCAAATCCTAATATTTATGAATAAAACATAGTAATCATAAATAATAAAATTAACATGAGGCTTGAATATCATACATACATTGTAGCTATCACAGCTACATAGAGATTCATATTTGGAATACCATTCACATTATATTTCCTAAATCTCTTAGGAGGAAAATTCACATTTACCTCCGTCACGTTACCAAATGCATTGGAGAGCTATCTCGGGCTCACCTGCGCTAGGTTTATCATGGAACCACCCATATACGTAAAAAATTCCTAATAACCATAACATATTAATAACACATAAAACAACCATAAATTAATGATAACATTTCCACATAGAAATCACAATATATCATTTCAAGACATTGACATAATCAATGATTTATCAAACCATTTAAAACATTTAATAATGATAATATTGAATAAATGTGTCCCATAAAACTCTGTAGACTTTAAAAGAAGTAAAATTTTAAAAAAAATTAGTTCCATATAAATAAATCCTAATGCCATTTTTAAAACATGAGCATTAATGAGAAATATTTATTAGAATAAATCATTAAAACATTTAAAACGATATATTAGTTAAAGAGTTTTTAATAAAATGAGAAATGCTTGAATAAAAATAATTGAGGAATAAAATTTAATTATAATATTATAATATCATTAGAATAAATGTATTCATGATATAATATTCCATATGACAGTATATACACCATATAATAGTGAATTTGCGCATAACAATAATGATGTCTCAATTGAATGTAAATAGAGAGGAAATCAATTATAAAGACGGTATCCTTAGATTAAAGATAAATAAATGACATAATTATGTGTGAAAAATATAAATACACCCAATATAAGTGGTAATGAAGTCTAAAACGATCATTTTTTATTCACACATATTAATAGAATGACATAATCAATAAGTAGAAGTTTAACCCAATGAATTGAAATTGTGTTAAAAAGATTCCCTTACAGAAATTCGACAGCCTAACAACATCACAATAAAATATCATAAAAAGAGTTAATGAGAGAAATAATGGTATCTCATCACTTGGAAATAAATTTTAAAGAAAAAAGTATACATAAGAACATATCCCAACATAATAATATGTAAATTAAAAGACATAACAAAAAAAGTCTTTTACAAAGATGAGGGTGAAATGTTCCCTTACCGATTTTGTAACTTACGAAACATAATCCCCATGAAAAAAGGATCATAAAATTAAGATGTAAATACCCATAAATGAAAGTATATTACACAATTAATAAAATCATGGGTAGTATATACACCACACAAATGGATATAGTGGCAAATATATCATGAATTACACGACAATAAGAAGTGAAATGAAAACCCCTTACCACGTTGTAATAAATCATGTCATAAGAAAAAAAGTATATAACAATAAAATGAATCACAAAATAAAATGAATATAAATATAATCATGATAATATATATCTAATGTCAGTACAAAATACACCACATGCAATAAATAAGTGGTGAACAATGGAAATCTCACAGAATTTAAAGTGAGATAAGAATTCCCTTACATCGTGTCGGACTTGACCCGTTCGTTATTTAATTCCCATAATAATAAACTAAATTTAATTTATAATTATTTGAGAACATTTTTCAAATTTATCATTCCTTTTATATTACTTATTACCATGATATAAACATTATGTAATCATTTTAAGATAACAATGGACGTTTTGTCGATATTTGGTACTTGAGTCAAAAATTGATTTCTTATAATTACAAGTTGATCATGTGGTAAAAATTTTATTATATACAGAATTATATTCTGGAATTAGATATCATATATATCATATATATCTATTATATACATGTATTTATAATAGTACATAACATTTGGATGTAATAAATGAAATGCACTATTCATGGAGACAGTAAGTCGTACGTATGTGTGAACACTACTTTCATTTCTATTTCATATATAATGGAATTAAAACATAATGATACATAGATATATTATAATTACTACATAATATAATATATATATATATAATCACAGTAATTCCTTCCTTTATTCGTCCCATATATGGAATGAACGAGTTATATCACTTTGAGGGGGCGGTAGTCAACACTTCCTCAAATGAAATTATCTCCATTACCCATAATGGAAACCATAAAGTTATGCTATAAATGGGTAATAAATAATCATAATGTAAACATAATTATATTATATATCATATATAAATAAAGATCCATATTAATTCCCCCTATGTGATGTGGTAGGAGATAATCGAACAATCATTACTTCATGAGGCGTTAGTTTTCCATCCACAGAAACAGTATGTTATTCACCCTTTAGATGGAGGTGTGTACAAGTGTAGATTTAATACATATCATACAAACTTCCTAGTATATTTAGGATACTTATTTTGTTATAATATAAAATAATAAAAAGATTTTAGGGTTTGGATAAGTAAAATAAAAGAAAATAATTTAAGAGAAACTATTACTTTTAATTTGGGTATCTATCTTCGGTTTGAACCAAAAGGACTTCGTGAAGTTCATTCTACATAATGTAAGGCTTATAAGAAAACTATAGGGATATTTAGAGCTTATTTGGGTAGGGGTAGGATGATTCATGTGGCTTGAGTGGTGTGAGTATTGAGTTATAAGTGAGATATTTTTTATAAAGAGGAGGAGGGGCTCTCTAGGAAACTGTGAAAGTATTAATTTATTATATAATTATATACTATTTATAATGGTAAAAAACTAATTAAATTCAAATATAGTATGAGTATTGATCGAAATAAAATTATACAATAATAATTGGACATGTTTTGGATATTGTTTTAATAGTTATAATCATTTTTATCTAAGTCATTTATTAATGATGTAAATTCTACATAATTATTGTGTCATAAATAATCTAATTTATTTGAGGAATAAAAATAATAAAAAAATACCATTATGTAGGAAATATTTTTATCTTTCCAATTAATATATATTTTCTAAAGGCTAACTTATATAACCCCATGTGAAAATTAATTTACAAAAAGATATTTGTTTTTGTAATTTTATCCTTTACAATCTGTTATTTAAAATAAAGTTACATTAGCACTATTAAGTGGATCCATGGAGTCAAAAAATACAATCAAATATGACCATGGTAGTAAATGACTCAACCAATAATGTTAGGACGAGTTTTAAAGAAATTTTGTATTATTATTATATTCTTTTTATCTTGACTTGCCCTATATACATTTAAACGCACTAAATAAAAGACAAACGTTACTAGTCACCAAAAATTATTTTCAACCCATTGAACAAGATTTTACATATTAATAAAAACTATGTATGTTTGATTTTTGAAATAAATTCATATAATTGGAAAAATTCCATTTTAATATAAAACGTAGTTTTTTAACAACTACTATGTGGTTTCACAAATCATAAAAAATTGATATTTTTTATAAAAATAACAAATATTTTCCCTAAGCTATATTTGATATTCTTAATTAAAAAATAATGTCCATTTTAACAAATTCAATTCCTAGAATTTGGATTAATTAATTTAATATTAATTTCTATTGTCAAAACAAATAGCGCGTTTTTAGGAAACAATAACTGTCAAAAGATCGACACTTGTTTATGTCCAATTACAAAGTGAAATTAATTACAATCACCAACATTGGATTAATGGTAAAAATATAATCTAATTACTATTTAATAACTATTAAAAGTATAAAATAAACATATAATGAAATTATAATAAAAGGCGCATTGGAATTAAAATACAAGAATTTTTCAGTATTCCTGAAAAATGAATTTTATCATAAAAATACCCAAATTCACCCTAAGTAAATTGTGATGTCCTGTATCTAAATAATAATTTTATTTTGTCAAATAAAACATATAAAAGTGACAAAAACTATATTTCAATAGAGTTCTCCCTTAAAAGGTGATAAATCGACTTTTTAATGAATATTAGAGTATTTATGTTTATAATTGGATTCATCCACATTTTAAGCCTATAATTTTTTTGGATAGATGTAAAAACTTTTATCAAACATGTATAATAATATTTTAGTTATTTAGGTTTATTCCCACCATTATAACAGCTACGTGTTTACTAAAATTTAAAATAATAATATTATATTATTATTGTACAACGAAAGATTTCAACGAAACATATGGTTGCGTATCGGGTATTCCATCGAACATTGAATCCCCTGTAAAGTAAAATTATTATTTAATTCAAACATAAATATTAAAATGTTTTATTTTTTATTTTCCTGGGATGTTACAGTTGTAATTTGTAATGAATAATTAACCATGTCGGGCTCGGGTTCCCCCATGACACCCAACCCAACCATAGCTTCTTTGGTTTAATCTATAATAACTTAAGCATGGGAAACCAGAATGTGAGGAGTAAAAGTAAAATGGGTAACCAAATTTAAAATAACTAAAATGAACTGAACCTGAACATGTGATTTTTCCTGGCTGACATTCCATTTTATTTAATTACCTAACATCTTGAATTTAATTTCAAGTGGTTTTTATTGTATTCATTGCATGGAATAATGTTCCTGTTCTAGGTAAACCATCTACTGGAACTCGAGTATCACACTAGGTGCTTAATATTTTACCAAAACTAAAATTTGACCTTCATGGGGAAACAATAAAAGTCTTCCCAAATGTTACTCGTGATGTAATTAAAATAATTACCCACCAATTTCACCCCTAGTATCTCAAGAATGGGTTATGCATATCACTCATTTCATGGTATTACTGTATTTCTAAACCATTTCTATCCATTGATGATCCCATTGGAACTATAAAAACATTTATTGTGGTTTGCAACACACATATTGAGTTCGTCCACAATGTAGCAAGTATCTCCCCTACGTATGAAGCCTCATTAACTCTTTAGCCAATCATAAAAATTTTTTAATGATAAAATTTAGTGTCTCTAGAGGTGGAAGTAGTAAATTTGTTAATTTTTTATATAAAACACCAAGAAACCAAGAATAAAATTGTTCCTTACTATAGTCATGGTGTATTATGTAAATCACATATTTAAGAAAGAAACATCTCATGTCATGCATACTGAAATAGAGGTCTTGAACAGTTAAATGAATTAAATTACAAAATAATAAGTTCCATATAATTAACATCCGACCATTTTAATAAAGAAACTAATATCTCAACATTTTGGTTTAGATGAAAATACTCATCAATTTAGGGGGTTTATTAAAAAAATGTCATTTTTATCTGAAAAATAATTTAATTAAATTCAAATAATTCAACAGTATTATATGGATTTAAGGAACCCATTAAATATTAGTATTTATTAGGGAGCACCAAAAATACGATCATAAATAAATAACACACCCAAATGGTCTATGATAACAGAAGGTAGTCTAAGAAACGTTAATTCATCCAAAATAACATTCTTGAAAAACATTAGATAAGTCTAGTGTGAGACATCAAGAGGCATTTTATAAAATATAAAAATCATAATGTAAAATATATAGACCACTTACCCTATACCCTGAATGATTCACATATCTAATATGATCCTGGATTTGGTCCAATTTCAGAGAAAATGTAGAAACCAACATTCTCCCTAAAAATAGGAAAAATGTTCTCACACCAAAATACATAGTGAGAGGGAATGTAAATAATTATTTAAAGGAATGGGAGTTGTAAAAATACTGATATTATTCCAACTCTCCTAACAGTGCATGAATTGGAGGCTGTGTGAGGGAGATCTCCTTATACATATAGAAGAAGAAAAACAACCCAGGGTGGAGGTTGCTATGCACAAGAGAGGAAGAAACAATAAAGTAGGAAAATAAATAAGATAATATGGGTAAATTTTAATTTTACCCCATTATTGTGGTGCATGGTTTGGATGCATAGTTTCCCCAACTGTGTTCCAGTCAAGGGAGAGAAATCCATTAAATGAAAAAGGGTCGAACTGTTTCGGCATCACAGTTATCCAAACTATGGACCTAATGTGTGATGAAAAATGAATGAACACTACATAAATCGCACTAATAATGCATTATTGGTACATGTTTTAAGAAACCATGCACCTCCTTCATGGATCACTCCATCTAACCTATAGGTGACACAAAAGTTTCACTAGTGGGATTCATGGTTTCAGAAAAACCATGAACCCTCACTAATCAACCCAAACACGATAATATGAGGGCTAATACTCTCTAGTCACAAATAATCACTCATGGGAGCCATCAGAACTTAAACTACATCTAAAAATAACACATTAAAGTGGATCAACACTTGTAATTCCACTCTAAATATTTGTTTACAAAATGGACCACCCACTAAACGATAAAATTAAAATCCCTTAGAAATTTCACATGGTCTAAACAAATGGTATTCTACAATCTCCTCACCTTAGACCTTCTGATCCCCATGAATCCATGGAGAAACAAAGATACCATATCTTGACCTACTAATGTCATGAAGCCTTATTCAAATTCCCATGTTACATTTCAAAATTCTTATTTCACTTTCATGCATTACTGTAACAAATTGTACAAGATCCATAAAAAAGTTAAGAAAACATTTTTCAATCAAACAGCAGCACATAGATGGACATTTTCCAAGATCATAGAAAATGAGATATAATCACTAAATAATTTACAAAGCCACCCATCCCATAGTTCTTACACCATGGTCTTTGACATTTTTTGGGCAAACTCCAAACATTGTATCTCTATCATTATAGTTTTCCTTCAATTCTCATATCTTTCCAATGATACAAAATACATGATATAAGATTCACTAGTGAAATTTAAGGGTCTATTACAAATAGACCACATTAAAACTTAATGGTCTATCCCACTTTATGAAAGGATTTATTCAAAAGATACATCAAACGCTTCTTAATCTGGTGGAATTTCTAGAACCATTCCTACAAAAACACTTTTATCAAAAATAAAGGGAAAAAGGTGAATACACTACCAGATGAATATTTTCAAAATGATCATATTAGTTGGCTGAAACATTTTAAAAATAGTCTTGATTCCTATAGATGAAGTCACCTCACAGCCTCCACATGAAATCTCACTGAATCCTACAACTACTTTCTGATGATGTTTCTTAAAAAACAATCATTTAGACCAACTTTCCAAAAAAACACGGGTGTAAGATAAGTCTAACTCACAGGGATCATTACCCATCAACAACCTCATTCACATCCAATTATAACATAGAGTAACCTCATAATCATCAACCACTATTCAAGTGGATCATCCAAAGTAAATATTAAATGGATCTTAATTGATATATGTTGGCACAAGGATGGATTTCCACATACCATGAATGATGATTGAGTCCAAAATAGAATCTTCATGTTGACCAAGTAACGTGGAAAATAACTAGCGTTCATGAGTTCAACCGTGGAATCCCTATGCTATAACCTAGGAATTATGTATGATTAACCTATCCATTAAAAAACCATTCTTTTAGAATGAACTCTAATATATGTCACCCAAAATGGCCTCTAACTTTTAAAATTTTGGTGTGTCGTAAGACCAATTTTCTCTCAGTGTACAAAGACAATACAAAGATATTGGACATGGTTGTCATTAAGATAATAGTTCCCTAACAAAATTTAAATTATCTGCATAAAGGATTTTAGAAATTTTCATTATAAATTTGGAGAAGTTCCCATTACATTCTGAAACCAACTATAACGAAATTAAAAAAGCGAAGGACCCTCAAACCATTACTAGTTTAATTCCTTAGAAGACATAAACTTCTTTTTCCATAGTATCTCCATGAAATGATCACAATTCAATTACTAAATAAGGAATTCCGTCATTCATAAAAAATCCACAAAATCCATTTCATGATGAATACTGTTAATGAAGGTTTCATACATAATAAACTATTCATCACTATTTTTTCTCACAAACACTTACATGGTCACAACTTACCAGACTCATGGGAGAGAAATAGAAGCACTTACCCTTCAAAAAGAACCTTCATTTTTTATTCATCACATCTATAAGGACACATATAACCCAAATTGAAATGACTCTACCTACCTTAGATTTTTTTTCATATCATCCGAATTTTTGAAATAGGAACTCATCCAAAAATACACACTCCATTGACCACTGATGCTCGTATTGGATATAGAAACACTATCTGAAAAGTGTTAAAGTGAAGAGAAAGTAATTGTATACTCAATGAACCCCTGTTTTAGGTATACAGTAGGTGTACACATGATCCTACTCTGATTCATGCTTCCATACATCATGGAATTTGGCATAAAATCTAGATTACTGAACAATGTGTTAAAACACCTGATCCTCCTCTTAGAAAATCATATCGAGCATTGGGAAAAATTTGATTATGCCAAAAGCTCTAGTCACTCTACTCTATATCTGACTGATAGTTAAATAATAAAAATAATATATAAAATGATTAACACATAATTCAGAATATTTGATGTACCATTTTATCAACTCAAATGTTTCATGTGTATCAACGCATACTACTCCAAGATTACAAGAGAATGTGGGACATCCTATATACAATCTGTAGGATTATTGGAAATATTCATTCAAGTATCTGATTTCCAAAATTAATGATTAGAATAAATCTATATCACTCAATATGACTGTAAAGCAAGTTGATGACCTCCTTAGTCATCTAATACTAAAGAAGAAGGAATAGAAGGTTGAAACAACCTACTAAGAGGCCGAACATTCCCTTTACATATCCAACTTGCTGACACTGAACATTAAACAGTTATGAAATCTGAGAATAGGTTCAAAAAACTACACCGCCACTAGTTTAAATAAATGATTTATTTTAGAACTAAGATTTCTACATGGGATGATGACACTTAAAAAGTACACCACACTAGAAACTGCTTGTATGAAACTAGAGATGGCACTAATAAATTTAGTATTCTAGCAACAAAGATCTACCCCCTTGACAGGAATGAAATCATAAAACCTATATAAGTATCACGTTGGAATATAATATACTAGTATTAAGGGGTTATATTTTGGGATCATAATTTTAAAAAAGATACCTACTATAATGCTCCCATTTCTATTTCAAGGAAACACTCATGAAAAATGAAGAATCGATTTAAATACAATAACATGAGTGTTAAGTCTAAAACACCAATTAATGTTCAATTTTATTGAATTAAACCTAAAAATAATTTAATCCCTCAAAACACTTAATGTATTAGTTTAAAAGGAACTAATACCATTTATAAGGCAAAATAATTGGATTAAGGCCATAAGGAAACACATGGTAGTTATATTCATATTCTATTTTAGGAATTTTTTTATTGAAAAATTGGTATAATGATTTCATTTTTCACATACCTCACATCAACACCATTTCATTTATTTATAAGGACTGACAAAAAATAGATCACGGTTTTTAAAAGGTCTACTTTTAATTAAAGGGGTGTCTAGTGAGATTGGTTTACACCTTACATTTACCTGAAAACCCACATAGGTGTCCACAATCACATTAAGTATCCCCCAACACAAAGAATAAGTGCATATAAAGCCCCAGCCTTAAAACTTACTTAATCTTCAGTTATTACAAGATTACACATTGAGGATCTTTTCGGGGTTAGAGTTTTAGAGAATTAGATCATAAAACTTGCATTACATTCCACATATAAACAAAGAGGTTACATAAAGATAGTATTCTTCATTCCCATCAATGGAAACATATTTAAAATAAAACATGGATTCTTTCTTGACACTTCCTTGACACTATCATCATATCATGTACCTTTCCCTTGACCTGTGAAAAACATTTCAAAAAACATGGGATGTGCATAAAAAGCTCAGTAAGGGATATAAAAATATGGAAAGGAAACATGGGTATATATATACATAAGAATGAAATCATACTTTACCCATAAAACATAAGCACTTTAACATGCCTCATCAAATCATGAATAAATCATAGAAATCATAAGACATAAAGGTAACTTGAGGCATTCATAACATTCTTACGTAGGGAGTAACCCTCTTGGTTACGTTTGGACTACCCATCACAGTATATTCCCTAAATATCTTTGGATAAACCTTAACGTTTCACTCCTTCGCGTTACCCAATTCATTGTAGAGCTATATCGGGCTCACCTGCCCTTAGTTTATCACGGAACCACCCATCTTCATAATAATGCCCAAGAACCTCAACATAATTGTATCAGATAAAATATGCATAAAGGAAACATAAAATTTCCACCTTTCAATCCCAAGATATCAATAAAACACATTGATATAAAAACATTATCAGAACCATTTTCAATACCAAAATAAAAGAAAAGTAAAACATGGTATTTATTTTTCTTTTAAAAAAGAGGTATGGCTTGTAGAGGAAGAAAAAACTCAAATAATGGTCACGGTGGCGGAGAAGTCAATGTCGCCGTATACATACGACAAAAACATTCCCTTTTTTGTTTAGTAAACGCTTAGTATAAATAAGATTCCTTTTGAATAAACGTAAAAGTCAAAGGGGTTTATACACCATATAAAAGAAGGTTGTGTATAAAACAAAATATCCCTCAATGAAAGGAGATTGAGATGAAGTCCCATACCTCGGGTCTGACTTGACTCGATCGTTCATTAATGTCCCGAATAATAAACTTGAGTTAATTTATACTTTCTTAAGAACCTTTTTCAAGTTCATTATTACTTTTATATCACTTATTTACATGTCATGAACACTATGTAATTATTTAAGTTAATAACGGTCGTTTTAACGATCATTGGTACTTGAGTAAAAAATAAAACCTATATAATTACAAGTTGTTCATGTATCCATTATATCCAGAATTATATTCATGATGTATATATCATATATATCCATTATATACAAGCATTTATAATATTACATAATCATTTAGAGGTAAGAAATGAAATGCACCATTCATGGAGACGGTAAGCCGTACGTACGCATGAACGCTACTTTCATTTCTATTTCGTATTTTATAGAATGGAATCATAATGATATAAAGGTATATTATAATTCCAGTATAATATCATATATAATATCATAGTTCCATCCTTTATACATCCCACATATGGTATTTAACGAATCAAATCACTTTGAGGGGGCGGTAGTCCGCACTTCCTTAAATAAAGATATCGTGTTTACCCATAATAGAAACCATAAAGGTATGCCCAAAATAAAAAATACAGAAGCTTAAGGAAAACATAAACATATTATATTTCATATATAAATATAGTGACATCTTAATGGCCACTTTTGAAGGTGTTAAAAGAATGTTGAACAATCATCGTTTCGGGAGGCATAAATTCACCATCCACAGAAACAGTATGTCATTTCACCATTAGATGTAGGTGTGTGTAAGTGTAGCTCGAATCCTTTTTATAACAACATCCCAGTATATTGAAGATATTGGAGTTGTTACAAAAGAAATGAATAAAAAGAGTTTAGGGGGTTGGAGAAGCAAAATAAAACAAAAGGACTCAAGTGATGACATTACATTAAAATTGGGTAACTCCCTTTGGTTTGAGATCAAAGGCTTCATTGGGAAGACTTCTACCCAAAGTGAGGATTCAAGGAGAAAGAGAGGGATGTGGAGAGACAAAATGGGTAGGGGTTGGCCGAGCCAAAGGCTTTGGGAGTGTGGGTAAGGAGGTAGAGGTGGGGGCCTTTTATAAGAGGAGAGGAAGGGCACTCTTGGAAAGTAAAGAAATGTTACTTTATTTGAAAATAATTTTCAGATTAAAAAGGTACCACATTGATATAATTCGAGGGTAAGGTGATAATGGTTCGAAATCCACCCATCCAATCGGTTTTGGACATGTGTTGGTCATAAATTTTACATTATCATTTCATTTTATTTAAACCCTTTAATAATGAGGTAATCGCTACATCATCATGATGTCATAAATAATTTAATTTATTTAAAGTCTAAAAATTATGAAAAAAATTCTATGATGTAGGAAATCTCTTTAGATTTCAAATGAATATTTTCAGTATAAAATATCATCTTTTTATACAAAATTAAAAATGTTTTAATCAGGTGATACATTCTTGTTATATTTACTTTCTTTAAAAAAATAAAAGGATAACAAGTCACTTTCCACAAAAGTGATTCCATGGGGTCCCCAAGTTTGGCACAAGACATCCCATGGCCGGCCATGAGAAAACCAGTAGAATTAGGACCCATGTTGGTGTCATTTTGTATTATTATGATATTATTTTATTATCCTTAACTACCCGATTACTCATTAATCAAGATAATTAAAGATAATTACCGTTGTTACTATTCATAATCTCCAAAACCAAAAGTGTCTTGATTACATAATTTGGACCTTCTGATTCCAAATATGTAATCCATTTTTTTAAATTCCAAACATAGAAATTTCAATAATTGATTTATAAATAATTCTCGTTGTCAAAACAAATAGCGCGTTTTTTTGAAACAATATCTATGAAAAGTTTTACATTAGTTTACGCCCAATTCCAAAGTGAAATTAATCCTAATGACCACCATTGGATTAAATGCTAAAAATTTATTCTAATTTCACTTTAAAACCAATTCAAAAGATAATCTAATCATATAAATAAATTATATTAAAAAGCAGTTTTGATGTAAAATGCAGTATTTATCACTATTCATTAAAAAATGAACATTGTCAGAAAAAAACCAAATATTAACACAAAGTAAATTTTGATGTCCCAATCAAAAAGAATAAGTTTATTTTGACAACCATAGCTTATAAAATTGTCAAAAGATATATTTAAAAATGGTTTTCCATCAAAAGGCTGTAAAACAATCTTTTAAAAATATTAGTGTATTCCATGCTTAAGATTGGATTTATTTTAATATTAAGCCACTAAAACACTATCTAATTCATGAATAGACATAGATAAAAATATATATTATTCATTACTTACTTGGGATGTTACATCCTTCCCCCCTTTAGAAAATTGCGTCCCCGCAATTTATTTACTTATCGAATAAATGGGGGTACTTATCCCTCATTGCATTTTCAGATTCCCATGTTGCCTCTTCAATCATGTGGTTTTTCCACAAAACCTTTACCTGATTAATCACCTTATTTCGTAACACTTGCTCCCTATGGTCAAGAATCCGGACCGGTTGTTCCTCATAAGATAGGTTCTCTTCCAGCTGAACTACCTCTGGACTCAAAACATGAGATGGATCTGGCATATACTTTCTCAACATCGAAACGTGAAAAACATTGTGTACCGGAGATAAACTCAGAGGTAAAGCCACCCGGTATGCAACTGATCCAACTCTCTCCAGAATTTCATATGGTCCAATGAACCTTGGACTCAGATTTCATTTATTACCAAATCGCATCACACTTTTCCATTGTGAGACTTTGAGAAAAATAAGATCACCTACCTCAAAAGTTAGATCCTTCCTCCTATTGTCTGCATAACTCTTCTGCCTACTATGAGTTATTCTCATGTGTTTCTGAATCAGCTGAAATTTTTCTACCATCTCTTCTACCAATTATGGTCCCATCAACTTCCTTTCCCCACTTCATCCTAGAAAGCTGGAGTTCGACACCGCTTCCCATATAACGCCTCAAATGGTGCCATCTGTATACTAGAATGAAAACAGTTATTATATGAAAATTCAACCAAAGAAAGATGTCGGTCCCAACTTCCCTGATAATCAATCGATCAAGATCGTAGCATACTCTCCAAGGTCTGAATTGTTCGTTCTGACTGCCGATCTGATAGAGGATGAAATGCTGTACTAAAATTTAATTTAGTACCCAAAGACTCTTGAAGGGCTTTCCAAAAGTTAGAAGTGAACCTGGAATCACGATCAGATACAATGGAGAGGGGAACTCCATGTAACCTAAATATCTCTTTAAGATACAAACGGGAAAGTTGATATAGGGAAAAAGTATCTCATATATCAAGGAAATGAGCAGATTTAGTGAAGCGATCAACAATAACTCAGATTGCATTATTACCTCGAGATGTCTTCGGTAATCCCACAAAAAAGTCCATGGATTTATTCTCCCATTTCCACTTTGGCACTAGTAAAGGCTGAAGCATCCCTTTCGGAAACTGCTGCTTTGCTTTAACCTGTTGACATGTCAAACACTTCACAGTAAAATCAGCAATATCTCTTTTCATTCCATCCCACCAGTAATACTCCCATAGATCTCTGTACATCTTAGTACTACCAGGATGAACTGAAAACGGAGAACTATGAGCTTCACAAAACAACTCTATCTTAAACTGTGAATCACAAGGCACCCAGAATCTCTTCCCAAATCTCAAAATGCAATCATTATCAATGTTGAATTCAGGAAACTTACCTTTTTGAACCAGCTCTACCGTTTTCTACAACTCACTTGCTTGCTTCTGTGCTTGCTTGATTCTATCTGATAGAGTTGATCTCAATGATACCTGAAACAAAACAGAAGAACTTCCCGCACCAACAACTTCTATGCCAAAGTTCATCAAATCCTTAACCAAATGATCATGTTCCAAACACAACATTGTGAATGAAGCATTACTTTTTCGAATTAAAGCATTAGCCACTTTATTTTCTTTTCCCGGATGGCAGTGAATTGTACAATCATAATACTTGATTAATTCCAGCCATCTCCTCTGTCTCATGTTTAACTCTTTCTGAGTGAATATATACTTTAAACATTTGTGATCAGTATATATTTCACAATTTACTCCATACAAATGGACCTCCAAATTTTTAAAGCGAAAACAACCACAGCTAATTCCAAATCATGTGTAGGGTAATTTACCTCATGAGTTTTCAACTGTCCTGAAGCATAAGCAATTACCTGATCATTCTGCATTTGCACGCAACCAAGTCCTTTCAATGAAGCATCACTGTATATAAATAACTCACCATTCGTTGAAGGTAGTGCCAAAACTGGAGCATTCACCAATCTTCTTTTCAATTCCTGAAAACAATCATCACATTCTTTTGTCCAGATAAACTTAACACCCTTCCGATTTAGCTTAGTCATTGGACTAGATAACCGTGAAAAATTTCTAACAAACCTTCGGTAATAGACTGCCAAACCAAGGAAGCTACGAATCCCAATTACATTTGTGGGTCTTGGCCAGTCTTCCACAACTTTTGTTTTTGCAGGATCAACAGTTATCCCATCTTTAGAAACAATGTGACCAAGGAAAGAAATTTGTTGCGACCAAAACTCACACTTGCTGAATTTTCCATACAGTTTCTTTTCTTTTAAGGTTTGCAAGATAACCCTTAAATGACTTTCATTCTCCTCTTTACATTTAGAAAACACCAAAATATCATCAATGAAAACCACCACAAACTTATCCAAGAACTCATGGAAATTTATATTCATTAAGTCCATGAATACAGAAGGTGCATTGGATAGCCCAAAAGGAATTACTACAAATTCATAATGGCCATATCTTGTACGGAATGTGGTCTTCGGAGCATATTCTTCCTTTACCTTCAGCTGATGGTACCCCAATCTCAAGTCAATCTTTGAAAAATACTGAGCTCCCGGGAGCTGATTAAACAAATCATCGATACGAGGAAAATGATATTTTTTTCTTAACAGTGATGTTATTCAAGGCTCTATAATCAATGAAAAGTCTCATTGAACCATTTTTCTTTTTAACAAATAAAACAGGAGCACCCCATGGTGATGTGCTAGGTCGAATGAAACATTTCTCTAATAAATCTTTCAATTGCTCCTTCAACTCTAAAAGTTCAATTTGATCCATTCGATAAGGAGGTTTTGAAATTGGCTTAGCATCCGGAACTAAGTCAACAGTAAACTCAACATCCCGATCTGGTATTATTCCAGGCAACTCATCAGGAAAAACATCAGGATACTCATTTACCACTGGCACATCATTAATATGAACAGTTCCTTTATTTTCAACAATGTGTGCAAGGTAACATTCATTTCCATCTTTTACAAGTTTCTCGGCCTCTTGATATGTTATCAATAGTAAGGGTTCTTTCTTGTACACAAACTAACATTATTTCTAAAAAGAAACTTCTTTAGCTCTACATTCAATCTTAGCATGGTAAATAGAGAGTCGATCCATACCCAGGATAACATCAAACTCTACTAGAGGTAGAACAATAAGGTTTCCAAGTAGGTTCTTTCCACAGATAAGGGTAGGAAGATTCTTATAAATTATTTTTGCCTCGACATTTCCCCCATGTGTTTTTACCAAAAGTTCAGGAGTCATTTATTGAGATTTTATTCCCATTTTACTAGAAAAGTTTTTAGAGATGAAAGAATGTGTAGACCCCGAATCAAACAACACACTGGCATAATCTGAAAAAACAAACAAAGTACCTAATACAACTTCATTTGATGGCCCGACATCTGCTGAAGTAGTTGCAAAGGATTTCACCACCCCTTTCTGCTTGTAGTCTAACTGCTTCCCATCACTCAAGCTCTTTGTCGGACACTCGTTTTCATAGTGACCCATCTCATTGCACTTAAAACATTTCACTAACTGTAAATCTAATTTGGTCTTACCATCACGTTCATCTTTTTTAGTACAATCACGAGCCTTATGTCCCATCTTACCACATCGGTAGCACTTTCCAGAATTCAGAAGACATTCCCCAGCATGCCTTTTCCCACATTTATCACAAACTGGAAACATAGATTTCTTACCATCAGACTTTTTTGAAGAATTCTTCCCTTTCTCCTGCCACCTCGGTCTCTTCTTCTGCTGGTTGTTATAGAACACTTTATCATCGGAAAACTCCATTTCCACCTTCTCAGCACATCGAACAAGCTTTTCACAACTTTTAAACTCACGAGAAGCTAATGCCCTTAGATATTTTGGCTTTATCCCTGAGTAAAAATGATTGATTTTACTATCAAGGTATCAGATAAAATTTGGAGCATACCTTGCCAATCGAGTGAACCTTTCTTCATAGGTATCCACTGAGTCTTCCTCTTGCCTCAATTCCAAGAATTGTTTTTCCATACTAAGTCGAACAGGCTTAGGAAAATACTTTTCAAGAAACATACCTTTGAATTCATCCCAGTCGAGAGCATCAATCTCATCAGCGTCCCTGATATTTTTAACCATTTCCCACCACTGATCTGCTTCACCCTCCAAACGATAAATAGCAAGACTAACCTTCTGATTGTCTGAACACCCCATGACATCGAAAATCTTCTCCAGTACTTTAATCCACCCTTCAGCTAGCACAAGGTCAGATGATCCTTTGAATGATGGGGGATGTTGCCTCATGAAATGTTCCACCACTGACATGTTCCTCTGCGGTTGATCTGGCTGATCTCGTGTATGGATACTACCGCCATTTATTGCTTGTGTCAACTGTGCCATTACTACAACAAACTGTTCTGTTCCAATTATGACCATCTCAGGATGCTGATTCGGAAGGTTATTTCCTTCTGCACGCCTTCCTATAACTACTTCCTTGTTTCCTCTGCGGAAAACCATTCTGAACAAACATGTCTTAGATGAAGCAACATGGTAATATTCAAATACTATATCACTTCAATTTGACCATAAAAACAATATTTTTGGATAATCATTTAATAGAATTCTAAATCCTAAAGTCATCTTAACCGACCTATGATACCAACTATAAATCCCCAGCCTTAAACATTACTTAATCTTGAGTTATTACAAGATTACACATTGAGGATCTTTTTGGGTTTAGAGTTTTAGAGAATTAGATCATAAAACTTGTATTACATTCCACATAAAAACAAAGTGGTTACATAAAGATAGTATTCTTCTTTCCCATCAATGGAAACATATTTAAAATAAAACATGGATTCTTTCATAACACTTCCTTGACACTATCATCATATCATGTACCTTTCCCTTGACTAGTGAAAAAAATTTCAAAAAACTTGGGATGAGTATAAAAAGCTCAGTAAGGGATATAAAAATATGTAAAGGAAACATGGGTACATATATACATAAGAATGAAATCATACTTTACCCATAAAACATAAGCACTTTAACATACCTCATCAAATCATGAATAAATCATAGAAATTATAAGACATAAAGGTAACTTGAGGAATTCATAACATTCTTACGTAGGGAGTAACCCTCTTGGTTACGTTCGGAATACCCATCACAGTATATTCCCTAAATCTCTTTGGAGAAACCTTAACGTTTCACTCATTCGCGTTACCCAATGCATTGGAGATCTATATCGGGCTCACCCACCCTTAGTTTATCACGGAACCATCCGTCTTCATAATAATTCCCAAGAACCTCAATATAATCGTATCACATAAAACATGCCTAAAGGAAACATACCATTTCAACCTTTCAATCACAAGATATCAATAAAAAACATTGATATAAAAACATTATGAGAACCATTTTTAATACCAAAATAAAAGAAAAGTAAAACATGGTATTTATTTTTCTTTTAAAAAAGAGGTATGGCTTGTAGAGGAAGCCGAAACTCAAATAATGGCCACGATGGCGGAGAAGTCGTTGTCGCCGCATACGTACGACAAAATCATTCCCTTTGGTCATTTAGTAAACGCTTCGTTTAAAAAAGATTCCTTTTGAATAAACGTAAAAGTCAAAGGGGTTTATACACCATATAAAAGAATGTTGTGTATAAAACAAAATATGCCTCATTGAAAGGAGATTGAGACGAAGTCTCATCCCTCGGGTCTGACTTGACTCGATCGTTCTTTAAATTCCTAAATAATAAACATGAGTTAATTTATACTTGCTTAAGAACCTTTTTCAAGTTCATTATTCCTTTTATATCACATATTTCCATGTCATGAACACTATGTAATTATTTAAGTTAATAACAGTCGTTTTAACGATCATTGGTACTTGAGTCAAAAATAAACCCTTTATAATTACAAGTTGTTCATGTATCCATTATATACAGAATTATATTCATGATGTATATATCATATATATCTAGTATATACATGCATTTATAATATTACATAATCATTTAGAGGTAAGAAATGAAATGCACCGTTCATGGAGACGGTAAGTCGTACGTACGCATGAACGCTACTTTCCTTTCTATTTCGTATTTTATAGAATGGAATCATAATTATATAAAGGTATATTATAATTATAGTATAATATCATATATAATATCATAGTTCCTTCCTTTATACGTCCCACATATGGTATTTAACGAATCAAATAACTTTGAGGGGCGGTAGTCTGCACTTCCATAAATGAAGATATCTTGTTTACCCATAATGGAAACCATAAAGGTATGCCAAAAATGAAAAATACAGAATCTTAAGGAAAACATAAACATATTATATATCATATATAAATATAGTGACATCTTAATGGCCACCTTTGAATGTGTTAAAAGAATGTTGAACAATCATCGTTTCGGGAGGCATAAATTCACCATCCACGGAAAAAGTATGTCCTTTAACCATTAGATGTAGGTGTGTGTAAGTGTAGCTCGAATCCTTCTTATAATAACATCCTACTATATTGAAAATTCTGGAGTTATTACAAAAGAAATGAATAAAAAGAGTTTATGGGGTTGGAGAAGCAAAATAAAACAAAAGGACTCAAGTGAAGACATTACCTTAAAATCGGGTAACTCCCTTTGGTTTGATCTCAAAGGCTTCTTTGGGAAGACTTCTGCCCAATGTGATGCTCCAAGGAGTAACAGAGGTATGTGGAGAGACAAAATGGGTAGAGGTTGGCCGAGCCAAAGGCTTTGTGAGTGTGGGTAAGGAGGTACAGGTGGGGGCCATTTATAAGAGGAGAGGAGGGGCACTCTTGGAAAGTAAAGAAATGTTACTTTATTTGAAAATGATTTTCGGATTAAAAAGGTCCCACATTAATATACGTCTAGGGTAAGTTGATAAGGGTTTTAAATACACCCATAAAATAGGTTTTGTACATGTGTAGGTCATATATTTTACATTATCATTTCATTTTATTTAAATTCTTTATTAATGAGGTAATCGCTGCATCATCATGATGTCATAAATAATTTAATTTATTTAAAGTAGAAAAATTATGAAACAAATACTATGATGTAGGAAATCTCTATAACTTTCCAATGAATATTTATAGTCTAAAATATCATATATGTAGACAAAATTAAAAATGTTTTAATCAAGTGATACTTTCTTGTTATATTTACTTTCTTTAAAAAAAATAAAAAGATAACAAGTCACTTTCCACAAAAGTGATTCCATGGGGTCCCCAAGTTTGGAACAAGACATCCCATGGTCGGCCATGAGACAAAAAGTATAATTAGGACACATGTTGGTGTCATTTTCTATTATTATGATATTATTTTATTATCCTTAACTACCCGATTACTCATTAATCAAGATAATTAAAGATAATTACCGTCGTTACTATTCATAATGTCCAAAAACAAAAGCGTCTTGATTACATAATTTGGACCTTCTGATTCCAAATATGTAATCCATTTTACCATATTATAAACAAAGAAATTTCAATAATTGATTTAAAAATAATTCCCGTTTTCAAAACAAATAGCGTCTTTTTTTGAAAACATATCTATGAAACGTTTGGCATTAATTTATACCCAATTCCAATGTGAAATTAATCCTAATGACCACCATTGGATTAAATGGTAAAAATATATTCTAATTTCACTTTAAAACCAATTCAAAATATAATCTAATCATATAAATAAATTAGACTAAAAAAGCAGTTTTGATGTAAAATGCAGTATTTTTCACTATTCATTAAAAAATGAACATTGTTAGAAAAATACCAAAAATTCACACAATGTAAATTTTGATGTCCCAATCATAAAGAATAAGTTTATTTTGACAAAAATAGCTTATTAAATTGTCAAAATATATATTTAAAAATGTTTTTCCATCAAAAGGCAGTAAAACAATCTTTTAAAAATATTAGTGTATTTCATGCTTAAGATTGGATTTATTTTCATTTTAAGCCTCTAAAACACTATCTATTTCATTAATAGACATAGATAACAATATCTATTATTCATTACTTACTGGGGATGTTACAGTGCACCCCCATTAGGTTTAGAACCAAGGAACAAAAAAATAATGGGGAACCAATAAGGGCCTCGTTGATTAATTTTGGGTTAAATTAAATGAAACCGAAACAATTTTATCATTTTTATTTTAAAAACACCAATAGAGGGTTCCTTAAATAATTTATTTCACCCAATTGATCTCCTCAAGTCGAGTTATGCATTTGAAATTTATCCAAATTTGTCACTATTCTCATCTAGTAAAGGTATAAGCCTTAACAAAGGTAGCCAAAACATTAAAGTCAAAATAGAGAAACATTAAGTTATAACAGTTCATATATAAGAAAATCATAATAAATAGTTTGGTTTTATGGGTTACAACCCTCTGTGTATAAAGAACCCATAAACATTACATGTTATAGTAAAATCCCATCTAAATTCAACAATTTGATCCAGGATGAAATGGAAATTAAACTATTCAATATTTTAATAAAAAATTAATATAGATATATAAGGTGAATCTATAATTGTTAGATTATAATGGCCACCCTAATCCAATTCATAAACTTCCCATACACTTTAAGTATTGGAAAATTTTCATCACATTTGACCACAACCCATTTTTTAAGAAATAAATAGATATTAAATCGATTTAAAAATTTTACAATATTCTTTAATTAAGTAAGGTGATTATACAACGGTTAGATTATATGGATCATCTATATTCAATTTATAAGGTAACCATACACCATAAAATTTCAGGTTGACCCCCAATTAATCATACTGAGCAGTTTTCATCCCCTATTAATATGCATAGATGAATGGAAAGTTAGATACAGGGACATTTCTCAATTACCTAAACATTATAAAAAACTAGATATGCTAAGAATATATGTAAATACAAGGAAAGATGATAACTCCCCAAAGAAGAAATATAATTTAACCGGACATGATACCATGTAATTAGGGGAAATCCCAAAACATGATATACAATAAAAATGTGGAAATTTTATTTCTAGTGGGATGTGATTCAAATATCTATGCATGAGAAAACTGAACAAGTTTCTAAGAGAACCTAATGTTCCATACAACAATTTCAAATAACCTGACTATGTAATATTCATGGAAAGGAATATATAAGCAATGTAAAATTCTAAGTGCCTATTATAATGCATGTGATGCTACTTCCTTGCCTTTTTGGGACAATTTTAAATTCTATAAATCTCATAAATAATTAATAAATATAATTAACCTTAATAAATCATGGTGAAATCAAAATCAATATAATATAAAAAAACAATAAAAGCAATAAAAGATCTGGACACTTGGACCTTTCCTCGTACATGGTTTGATCACTCCCAAGAATAATTATTCACCAAGATCTGAAATATTCCTAATCTCCTATCTACTAGTCCAAAATAGTAAGAACAATGAAAAAACTCTCGAATAGCACTTTGTAAAGTTCTATTCTGAAAAAACAAAAATACTGATAGACGCAATGGTCCACACAATCCCTCTTTAGATCCTCCTCATATTCTATAGGCTGAAAATTAACATTAAGGGATTAATGGTGGTATAGTTGGAAGACTATACCCTCGTGATCAGAGTATCTCAAGAATATAATTTGGTGAAAATGAAAAGACAGCAGAAGTTGTGCAATGAAATGGAAAGGAATCATAAGAAGAATATAATAACTAAATGGATGTTTCCAAGAAAATATATACACACATTTTATGCATGTCCAAATGATTATACAAAGATTAGCAGAAGCAAAATAGAACAGTAATTTATAATACAATAAAATAATGAAATCTCTAAGGCAAGCACAATGAGCATCCTTAGCACCAGCTCAGTCATATTCTCATAAATACCACCTGTAAGAATAACAACACAACCAATTAACCGTGAAATTGTGAACATGAAGATCTACTTAGGTATCCCAGTGTAATGGTAGCTCAAGAAAGGTGTAAGATATACATAGTAGGCCACCACCAAATGTTTATAAAGCATAGTCTAGTTTTTTGATATAAAATAATTAGTGCTCACATATATCATGAGTAATATTAAAATTCATAATGAATGGATAACAAATTTGGGATTGGGTTCCCCTAGAACACTTTCCCTGACCATATTAGCTTCTGCCTAAGTTGGAATATCATGGGTAACCTGCATCGGAGGGATACAAGTAAAATGGGTCATTAGAAATTATTAATCATGAATATAATGAACCTATAAATTTGATTAGGCTTCTATTACATACCATTTTATTTAATTACCTTGCTTATTGTATTTAATTTCAAGAGGAATCTCGAGTTCCTATTGCATGGAATCTTGTGTCTGATCAAGGTGAACCTTAATGAGGAACCAAAATATCACACAATGAGCTTAACAATTTACCAAAACTAAAAATAGTATATCAATGTGAATCCCTAAAAGGAGTCCCATTTTTCACTCCCAATATATTTCAGACAAGTCCCATATGAGTCTATCCATAGTATCTCATAAAGGGGGTCCATGTATCACTAATGGAAGGTATAACCATTTTTCCACTTAGCACATCCATAGGTGCTACCATGGGAACCAAGATCCCTCATAAGGAGGTATGAGACATGCATGGTGATCCCATCCATGATATATAATTTATCTACCCTAGAATATGATAACCCATCAACTAAATATCCCACGCTTGACATTCTGTAAAGAGGAAATATATGTTACTCGAGGCATAAGTAATAAATTGATTAGTTTTTAATTTAAATAATAAAGATGCCAATTATAGAACTGTGTTGTATCATAGTAATGTTTTAAGTGGGAGACCATGTATATATTAAATTAAAATATCAATTCATGCATACTAAAAGAGAAGTCCATGCCTTGAACTATTAATATTACAAAACAATAAGGTTCATATACTAAAATTTCCACTAATTCATGCAACCAATCAATATCTCAAATTTTTTTGTTTTAAATACATGACACCTCAATAGAGAGTTTTTATTAGAAAACATGTCATTGTTATAAAAAAATACATTTCATTTAATTACAATAATACAAATTCATTACGAATCTAGATGTAACTCATTAAATTTTTTTAATGAATAAAACATCACACTTCAAATCAAAAACAAAAAACACACCCAAAGCATTCAATAACAACAAAATCAAATTTAGGAAACACTAATTAAGATAAAACATAATTAGGGAGAAACATTAGATAATTCCCATGTGCGGCACATGATGAAATTTTATAAAAGAAAAAAAACGTAATGGAAATGATATATAACACATAAATTATACCATGGATGACTCACACATATGACAAAAATATTGGATTTCATATGGTTTTAGAGAAAATAGAGAAATAGAAACTCTCTATGAAAATAGGGAAAATTTTATCGCACCAAAATTGTGTAATGAGAGAGAAGATAAATGAATAAATGAACAATGAGGAGTATTAAAATTACCAAGATTCTTCTGACACACCTGATAGTGCTCAAATCTATGGTCATATATGGGAGATCTCATTATACCTAAAGGAGAAGAAAAATGACCCATGGAGGAAGTGGTTGCATGTGGAGGAAAGAAATTGATTGAAATGAGGAAAAGAATTAATCCAACATGGGTTAAATGGTAATTTCACCCCATCGGTGAGGTGAATGTTTTCCCCACATGATTGGACAAATTTTGTGCCAACTGTATGAGGGTCATAATTTTAGCCACCTAGTAATCCAAATCGTTCACTAACTATGCATTGAAAAGTACTCACTGAAAACATAAATAGATCTAGTTTGCGTGCCAGGGAATTTGTTTTGGAAACCATGAGTATCTAGTGTGGAAAATTCTTTCTCCCCTATAGGTTCATTACAATATACACTGGTGGGCAACATTCATTTAGAAAAACTATGAGCCCTTACTATTCCTCCTAAAACATGAAAATTCAAGGACTGATGATCCAAAGGCTAAAAAACACATGACAGACCCCTAAGGCCTTGAAACACATCTGAAAAATAACTTTGAAGTGTCCAAAATCTCATAAATTTATTCTATAGGTCTATTTACAAAAAAATCATCCACCAAATGACAAAATTCAAATCCATTTAGTGTTTCATCCGGTCCAAAAACATGGTATGGTACAAAATAATTGAAAACATGTTTTTTAGAAAATAATACCTAATTTCACTCTTTAGTAATAAATATATTTTATTCCAAAACCATGTTTCATTAAAAAAATTATGTATTTTAAAAATTGTTTTTAAAATAAGTTTCTTCCCATTTTTACATTTCACAAAAACTATTGAGAATAATATTTTTATTGTTTTCAAAACAAGGACCATTTTGATTTTAATGAAAAATTGAATGGAATATTTTATTACACCACATAGAAGGTATGATACATCCTATAATCATGAAAAATCCATGTTTCTAATGTTTCTATTATATGTTTCAAATACTACTTAGAAAATTATTTTCAAAAACATTGGATAATGTTTGGTTTTGAAATATTAATTTTACAGTGAAAATGATATTTTCATTAAGAATTTTTTAAAATAAATTTTTGTAGTATTTATATTCATAAATTAAAAATACATTAATCATACTATAATGGGTATATGTTTGATTAGCACTTCTGTTGCTATATTTTGGGTATGGTTTATAATCATTTTTACCAAATTAAGTATTAAAATTCCCTTTCATAATTCATTTTTGTTGTCATAAACATTATATTGAAATATTCACTTCCGGTGACCATTGGACATTAAATTTTACATATATCCGTATTATTTATCATGTGAATTATTATTTCATAAAATGTATCTAATTACTACATATGATGTATTTCTCTAAATTTTATTTTATTATCTGGGAAAATATTAATAATTTGTTATTGTTTACTCAATACATATATTTGATAATATAGATCAATTGTCATGAATTAAATTGATTATTGGATATATGAGGAATGATTTAGACATGAAAACAGGATTGGATCATAGTTATATATAAACCCATGATGTATATATAGTCTCATGAGTAGAATCAGTTGGATATTTTTTTGTTAAATGGGTATCTGCTGTATATGTAACGATAAGTTTTAAACCTTATTGTGGAAATATATTTAGGTTAGAGAAACCATGATTCCTATGATAATGACCTAATATAATTATAAATTTTGTTTATTTAGGATTCATTTATTTATATCTATAATATTTTCACAATTACATTATCTTTGGATGTATTTCATTCATAGATTAATTATTAAATTGAATGTTTTTATGTCATGTATCATTCCATGTTGATTACTCCTTATCTTGTTATGATAATCATGTTAACGATTAAAAGATATTTGTGTTCATTTATTTACCATTCCATATTAATAATGTATTATCTTATCATAATATTCAGGATATTGAAATGGAATGTGTGTTAAACTATTTACATTTCAATGTTGATTGTGATAAATGATTCATGGTAACCATAATTATACTTAATAGTTACTGATAATTTGAGATTGCCTTTATTTTATTTCTTTTCCAAGGATTCTATTAAGTGTACTAATAATTATATGCAAGGATATTCTAGAAGGAATAATTTCATTCTTGAAAAAAATCATGATGTAATTCGTGTTCCCAAATGTAATGAAAGAATCAAGTATCTATCTTGTTTAGAAAGACTAATAATGTATTTAGTACATCAGGATGTGATTTATTGTATCTACATAAAATGTAATAAATCAGACACTGACTTCAGACTACTATCGTTAGGGTCCCAATTATTGGTTTCAGATGATGTTTATTAGAAACCTTGGGAACTAGATTTAGGAAAACAAGAATTATTGATCATAAACCAATCAAAAAATCATGTCATAGATGAAAATGAAATGTGATAGTTTCGCAAACACCCAACCCAATACTCAATCTATAACAAAATTGGATTACCAATTCGGGATGGGTTCTAATTGACACTTGGACACCATCTCTACACATAAATGACACAACAACTCAACGTAGGTTAAACAACAAGAAAACACAGGGTCCTTCAAACCAATCTACGGGAAGAATCCTACTCGGGATCATCAAGGGAAGGCTCACAATTGAAGGGGTCTTAATCATGATCCTTTGTAACACCTCATGCTTCCACTGTACGCCTTTCTTTGAATAATATAATATCTTTCATTGTATGAAACATAAAGTTATAGCACAACAAGACCAATCAGACTAACCGTTTAAAAAGACATTATGAATAGTAATACCCAGTTTTTGAAATTCGATAAATTTTATTTTTCAAATTGGACTTCATTTTTGGAATCATAATATCAAAATTAACTTAGGGTTAATTTTTGTGTATTTTTCTGAAAACTTTCAATTATTTATGAATAGTGAAAACACTCTGTTATTGTTTAAAACTACCTTTTTATTTAATAATTATTTTTAATTTAAATTTATTTTAAAGTGAAAATAGTAACACTGTACATATATTATTCCAATGTAATTTATTAGTGTTATTTTATAATAATATTATATATGTATAATTTTATTCACACTTTTTAACATCTTTTACACACCTTCTAGGCACATTTTCATATTTGCATAAAAATTAATTTCACCAATTCTATAAATTGAAATTCCAAAATCCAACAGACACAGTTGTAATCAGTAAGTAAAATGTAGTTCAGTAGGATGAAAACATTACTTTTGTAAATAGTAACTTTTGAATTTTATTTACCATGGCTACAACTAAAGAGGGAAATTAAAGGTAAAAATAATATTATAATAATATAAAATTACCCCAACACATATCATAATTTTATTAGATCCATTTATTTCGACCAAAATCAACCTTAAGACAATAATATGATCCTTTTTTATACACATGGATTAGATTTGGACATTTGTTATATTTTATTTAAGGAAGTGTTCAAAGTGTTAATTAAAATGTTATTAAATAAATTTTTTTTTAATATAGTGATATACATAAGATAAATTCGACTAGATAGATTTTTTATAAATATAAAAATATATTTTAAAACATAGTATTTTATTTATAATTTTGAGAAATTAAATAATATAATTCATTTATGACACAATGATGATGTAGTAATTACCTTATTAATGTGAGATTAAAATAATTGATATTATAAATATTAAAATAAATATAAACTATACCTTTTTATGGAATTCCCAAATTTTCTAGGTGAATATGAAATTTTATAGTTGATTAAATTTATTTTTTAGAGGTAATCATGTTTTTATTATCTTCACAAAAACTAAATACTAAATAGTGTCAAAATTGACATAAATGATTTTATAAAACAAATAATATTTTATTGAATGATATAATAGTCCTAAAACATAATATTCATCCTATGACGTAGATAATGTTAGATATTTCATTAAGAACCCACTTTATGTTCTCTTTACAGTTTATAGTAACTATATTAACAATTTAATATAAAAATACAAGAAGATATTGTAAAAGTAAAACTATTTACTAAGAGTTAAATCTAAAAGATAAGGTTTATATGGTGAACTAAACATGTCTAAATCCTGTTATTTGAGGTGATTTCAACCCATCCCCACACTATACTAGAAATAAATCCATTTGGAGCTATTAGAAACAGAAAATAGTTTTATAATAAATTAATATTTCAAGCTTTTCATAAAGTACCCTCACCTCTCTTATAAAAGGGTACTTTCACTTCTCTTATATTTACTCCTCTAAAAAATTTTGTCTCAGCCATAACATACTAAAAAATCCTACCAACTACCATCACATAGACCTATATTCATTATATTGATCATAAATTCAACCTATGGAGCCCTTTTGTTAAAATCAAAAGGGAACACCTGATGAAGTGGTAATTATTTAATCACCTCATTAAAAGTCCTTTTCTTCTTCTAATTCCTCTTAATTTGTTGTTTCCATACTAAAATAATAACTCAGATACCTTATACATACTGTGATGTTATTACAAATATGGTACAACCATATTCATCATTCTATCCATCCTATGAATGATAAAGTCACCAAACATGCGTACGTATGACATACTGTCTCCACGTCGTGGTGTAGTTTCATTTTCAACACATAATTATTTCGATGTGTATCATAATTACTATAATTGAAATAAATAATAAATATATCATTTTAATGATTCTGTATATATAATATACTATCAAATTACAAACGATTTCATTATCAATATAATGATATTGTTGCTCGTGCGTATGCACAACTTACCATCTCCATGACATGAAGATATTTCATTCCCCGTCATATCCATTCACGAATACATTTCATTTGATGATTAAAAAATAATGTTTATGAACTAAATATAATTTTGGATATGAATGAAATACATCCAATCCATAGCAAACATGGTTAACGTAACAAAATATATAAACGAAAATGTATAAGTTAACATCAAAACAATGATAATACGGAAATATTATTAAGAATGAATTATTATAGGATCATATGTGATATAATATTTATGTATTTGGTTCTTTTATAATTTAATAAAAATTATTTAATAATTATACAGGAGTTTAATGTACCCTTGACTAAGGAATAGTTCAAGGTAAGGGTTACATTTACAATCTCTTTATTATATGAGGTTGTTTATACATAAGTATCTATTGGGAATTCATTATCATCCACATCTGTGTTTCAAAAAAATTTATTTCAAAACATTTGTACTATTTCCTAGAATCTGGGTTAAGGTCATTTATACCATTTTTATACTTTTTATAAAAAAAATTGAACAGAATATTTTAGTTTTTTCCAACAAGGTACGTTATGACCATTTTGACAAATTTAAAAAATAATGTTGTGTTATCATATAGGGCGGGTGTGGATATTTTCCACCATTATGACACATTCAATGCTTCCCTTACATGATTATATGAATACATAAACAATAAATTTTTTTCTTTTATAATTATGCAAAATTTATATGATTTCAAAGTAGAAATAGATATTTCTCTCAAATAGTTTTTGGATAGATTTCATCTATGTTAAAATGTATTGTTGGATTTTATTTTTAATTGAAGTTGATTTATAATGACACATTATTATATATTTTATTGGTATATTTATGATATGATTGATTGTGGATGTTTTATTTTTATCTCGTTCATAGTTGGTTGTTATATTTTTAAAATTTCGATTGTTAGTTTAAAATAAATATTTATTTTATGTTTCACCCTTTTCATATAAAAAATTTATTAGACATATTAACTAACGGGAGGGGCCTGCTATAGACCCTCGATGAATCGGTAGGACTCATGAGACAAACTAGTGTCTTAGCACAATTCTTTTAAAATATTCTTATTTATAGTCTTGGCACGAGGCATTTACTATGTGGTTATTATTTCTGTCATTATGGATTACATCATTATGAGATTAGCTATGAATATTAAATGTCATTATTCGACCAGTAGAATATCCATGTGAATAAGTAAATAAAATTATTTGATATTTCATTTCCATATTATGCTAAATATTATTTTCAAAAGTCTTGTGTTTTGGTCTTATACATTACCTTAAATGTTTGTGCTTATTTATGATAGTTTCTACTATTTGATACCCATAATGAGCATCTGAGCTCACTCCTTTATTTTGTTTATTTATTCCCAGTATACGAAGAGTTAAATTATGATTGAACTTAAGGTATAGGATAATGGGTAAGAGTGTGTTGAAAGGAGACAAAATTTTTTTTCATAATGTTATGTAAATAAAATGTATGTATCTATTACATCCATGTATACTAAACTGGTCAGTCTTTTGGGACATGATCTCTTGTGATCATGCAAATATTATTTAATAATGCACCGACTCTAGGTAATTGGGGTTGAGGTGTTACAGTTTTTATCAAAAAAATATTACTACAAACCTTGGAAAAATGATTTAGAAGAACTATTATTAGAAAAAAAATTCCCTGGGATAGAATTTGAGGATTAGTATATAAGAACATCAAAAAAAAATTGGTAATGCAGATATTATGTGGGTTTTATAAGAAATACATCTCTATCTGGATATTACAAGTGGATGTGGTTTTGGAAAATATGTACCTATTAGTGAAAACACCAACAAGGAGTTTCGGGCTTATCCCGGGATATCTTAGTACACAACAATGGGCCTTACCGCCCACATGGTTTGAAACTCCTAGGGGATATTTGATTTCGTCACATTCGTCGGGGTGCATGTACACATCCATTTGTGAGGACGTGCAGCTACTACCCCGCATTACTGCTTTCTAAAGGTGGGTGACATTCACTCTTTATTCATGTATGTCTAGTCCTTGATCGAAACAGGATGATGGGATGTCGGTTCTTCATTCCATGGTTTCCTCCTTGGAGATCATCACCTAGTCCGGGTCTCCCTCATAGTCATAAGATGGTGTTCGTGAAACTCTTTCTAGCACCATATCTTCATTAACACAAGTTAATTACACTGCTTCTGTCAGGATATTCCAAGGGGTCCGTTCAGGGAATCCACCTTCTGTTTGGGGAGTAGTCAAGTTGGAGGCATCACTGGCATGTATTGATGCTGGGGGATTGGCATGTCTGTCTTTTTTCCCTTATTATAGGGATTCTCAAGGGCATGGAATCCCGAGGTATCCCACATCGAATGCGGGGAATCATATTCCATGGGATGTTATCTGAGGTTTTCCTCATTTTCCAATGTTTAACATAGGGTATGCCACAAGTTTAACTTCCAGCGGAGACGAATCAGACTGATCAGAACACAAACTAAAGTGGATCAGATGAGTGTAACCCCTGGAGGACACACTGATGTTGGTGGATTCACATGACATCACCGGGATGTGGTGGCCCGAGTAAGAATCAAGATGGATGGTGTGTGGCTTAAGTGAAGTGGAAGGGGATGGGATGGAACCATCATGAAGATGACCATGGTTTTGGGAATTAGTCTCGAAGTGGCTTCCTATGTATCATAGTGGAAGGGAATCAAATTCCTTATAGTTCATCTGATGACGGCTTACCGCCTATTAGGGCTTTTAACAGCTTTCCGCCTAATGGGGTCACAACGACATACCACTGATTTGGATATAATGTCATACCGCTGCGTGGGGTTCAACGTCATGTGGGCGAAGGTGAACCGACGTGAATGTGGACCTGGGATCCACATGGTTGTTGGGATTGAACCTCGTGGAGGCTTCCTATGTACCTTACATTAGAAAAGATCAAAGTCAATGTAGTTCATGAAATGGGTGGTGAACCGATGCAAAGGTTGTCGGATTGAAAGGACGGTGGGCTTGAACCTCTTGGAGGCTTCCTACGTAACTTTCCTTGACAAGGATTAATGATCATATAGTTTGGGATATAGGGGAATTTGGGGCTTACGCCCGGAGGCAGCCCAAGGTGTTGGTGAACTGATGTGGAGGGGGTCGGAGCGACCAATGGGTAGTGGGCCTGAACATCGTGGAGGCTTCCTACGTACCATGCCATGACATGGATCAAAGTCCACATAATTTTGATGAAAAGGGGGTCTTGGCATGATGAGATGGAGAAGGTAGGAGCCAATGGTTGTTGGGATTGAACATCACGGAGGCTTCCTATATACTAGGCCTTGACACAGATCAATGTCCACATAGTTCGGGATATAGGTACTGGTGTGCTGATGTAAAGACGGTTGGGACCGATGGATGTTGGGCTTGAACAGTAGGGAGGCTTCCTATGTACCATGCCTTGACATGGATCAATGTCCTAGTAGTATAGGATGAGTGTGTGGGGCGTACACTCTAGGCTACCCGAGGGGATTTCATGGTCGATGCTTACTCTAAGCCCACGTGAGTCATGCCTTGTGTGAGAAACAAGAGGCAGCAGAGACCAGACAATCACATCGTGAAACATGCATCCATTGGAAGTGGAGTGGGGCTTACGTGTGGAGCGGGACAAAGAGGAAAAAGGGTCTTACCTATTGTCTGCAGTCCAAAGGGGATGGGATGAACTCTATGATGGAGACCCGATGGTGATAAATCCCAACAAGAGAGGAATGCGATGGCAAGATCCCTGTGCCCCTCTCCCCTCTTATCCTTTGGCACAGAAAAAGAGATGAAGAGAATCACCCTTCCACACCATGCTCGTTGTTGTCTATGGCCCGAAAAAAAAGGAAGAACAATGGTGCTGCCTCCTGCAAGAACGTCTGGGGGATTATGCCAAGGTGGTTGTGCTTTCCTCGTGTAAGATGCATGGGGGGTAGTCACAGATTAACGTCGTGTGTTGAAGATGAAGATGCAAGGAATTTTAACATCCTGTAGCTCGGACGAGGTGGGTTTTCTCTAAAACCCCTAGAACTTACATAACTTCTACCCATTGCACCTTGGTGAAGGAAAGGCACTGACAATGCCGTAGCTGGGGGGTGTCGTGAGGTGATCCCCTTAGTGTTCCATGTTTAGTGGCTATGAAAAAAAGCAATAGCCATTAGCGTGCCTATGAGATGAAAAATTAGGCGAAGAAATGCAACGGGAAGAACTGTTCAAGGGACTTTTAAGTAACTTCGTACGAGCCTAGATTGTCATACTTGAAAACAGCGTATGATGTGGATGCCCAGGGCACGAGAGACACCCGCAAATGGTATTCATAAAGAGATCATCAGACACTCGCGCAAAGGTATGCCCATGGAGTACGGGGAACATGAGTGATGTGGTAGATGGGAAGCACTATGGTAAGGGGTCATAGAGAGTTGAACGCAACCTTTGAGGTTTGCGCATGTAATAAGTGGAAATTCATGAAAAACACTGAGCTGGCACAAAATCAGAGGGGATTGGCGCATAAGTGGAGCTGAGGATTTGCATGCAATTAAAAAGTATTACGCAAAAAGTGTAACAATTGTGCGCAATCAGGAGAGGCGTGCACACAATTGAATGGGATTGCGCGCAATGGACCGACCTGCATGCAAATGGAAGGGATTTTGCTTAGGGGTGGACCTCTAAGTGATTGGAATTGAGTCTAAACCAAGGGGACCTCATGTGAAGGTGGACCCCGAGGTGACTAGGCACAAAAATAATTGTACCTAAAAGCCATCTTTTCGCACATGAAAAGAGAATTTCTCGCACGAGAGCCGGTTCAAATTCATCAGACCAAAAGTCGAAGGGGTCTCCATCTTTTTATAGGCATTTGGGGGCACGAAAAATAGTTCAGCATGAAATAATTGTGAGACGATGTTGGCAGTGCGAAATGTCAAATACGCGGGGTGGGGTGCAAAATATTATGTTCTCCTGCTGAAGGACTCTCAAGAATCCCAGAGCATTCTGTGCAAGGCATATTTTTGGCACAGTTAGGAATTTTTATCTCGTGAATCCATTAGACCCCCCGAACTGGGTCCCCAGACCCAAATATGACTTTTCATTGTTGTTTTGAAACCATCTTCATCCCTTCAGCTTTTTTCGGCATCTACAACTTCCCCCCTCGGAATCTGATCGGTGAGGGGCTGTAACGGTCGGATTCTGAGGGAAATGCCGAAATGTAAAACATTGTGGGTTCCTTGCATGCTAAAAACCTAGAGTGGCTCGAAAAACCCAAGGGGGCATGGAATAGACTTTTTCTGTGTGCGCGTAAACCATGCTCTGCTTAAAACAAATCCCCAGCAGGTCCCATGGTCCATATGAATTTACTCGTACAACATGCTCCAAGCTATCGTGCGTGAATATTCCTCTAGCCCAGCATGAAAAACCGCTCTGGTTGTGGAAAATCTGACCGAGATTGGGCACTGTTTTACCCACAATTCTGGAGTTTTTCATGCCACATTCTGATATTTTGCGATAGTGTCTGATTTTTGGAGACACCCTCACATTTTCCATGCCAGCTACTCAAACACTCGTCGGAAGAGGATGGTTGCAAACCTGGATGGTGAGGGGGAAGCCTCTACTCGAAGGGCTGAAATGGTCTCCAACACTGATGTTTATGATGTTAAAAGGATTGTCTCCAATAATCCTACACTTTTCAGTATGCTAACCCCACCCAAAATTAGTACTCCGTGTCCATCAATCTTCCACTATGGGACTTCGGTATCTTGGAGTTGGTCCCATTGGTGGGTTTTGAAGTTGATACATATCAGGCATGGGTGACCCATGAGGATGACCTACCTGGATAAAACATTAACAAAAATGGTCATACTACCAGAGAAACCATACATATGGATGTTTATTTCCTGAATCCCAAGAACAGGACCATTTAAGGAGTGAACCTGTCGCAGAGAGTTCCCCAGCCCTCTACACAAGCACCTTCTATCAGAGCATCACTGATGAGTCTAAACGATGGTTATAGGACTAGGACATACAGTCTGAAGGCAACTTCTCCATTGAATGGGTTTGGGAGTACTGGGATCTCCATACATGTGACCAATTTGTGGTCGAGCTATGACACATTGGCTTGTTCGAGGCAGTGTGGATGTCGCAATTTCACTTCTACCACTAGTACGTGCTCAAGCCAGAGCTGTTCACTCAGTGGTCCCCTGATACCAATACCATCCATTTTCATCAAGGGTAAGATGGTATCATTCATTGGGACATTCACTGCATTTGGGATATTGTTGGAACCAATTTGTGTATAGGATTGTATTTATTGTCAATAGGTTTCAATGGAACATCAAAATGAAAGAGATCAAGAAGTACTCCAATAAAATGGGGGAATGGAAGCTCACAATGAGGGAGATCATGAAGTACTCCGATGAAGTAGAGGAGTAGTGATTCAGACGATTGTTGTGCTGATCGTATGTTCAAAGAACATGTGTCAAAGGTGATACATTGTTTCCAACATTGAATAATGTGAGGAGTAATCCATCCTAGGATGATTAAAGCAGGATGGTGTTTTTGGATGAAGACCATGCAATTCCTCGTTATTGCATAAGAACCATGGGCTTTGATGAAGACCATGCAATTCCTCATTATTGCATGAGAACAATGGGTTTTGATAAAGGACATGCAATTACTGATGATTGCGTGAGAACCATGCTAGAGACTTCTTGATGGATTGAATCACATGGTTTGTATGAAGTTGATCATGATAGTTGATAAAGGAGGCAATGTGCCAATGAGTTGACTTATGAAATTTCCATGCACATCACATTGTCATAGAAGATGATGGTACTAAAGTTGTTCCTTCAGAGAATACATATCACAATAGTGGAGTTTGTGATAAAAGCAAAAGAGTTGCTGAAGGATACAGATCACCAAGAAGAAGTGATGTTGAGGTGATCGTGCTTGTCGACAAAGCAAACAAACGACATACAAATTTTTTGACAAAGGAGATTCCATGGTGACATGTCGAGTTCAAGAGTTGTGGTCAACGATCTATGTTTGATTCTTGAACATAGTCAGAGGAATGGATGATCTGGAGGCGGTACAAAAAGAGCAGATACAAGGTGGCGCTGTTTTCCACTGTTTGCCAAATTTCAGGGCCTCAAAATCAACAAATTAAGAAGACTGATTTTGGCAAAGGGACTTGCGCGCCATACTCTTGGAGGATTGGAAACTTGCGCGCCATATGTTTTTGAAGATCATAGCATCAAAATATGGCAAAGGGATAAGGGTCGCGCAAGTTTTGGTGAGGTCGCGCAGGTGAATTATGTACCGGTAAGAGACTTGCGCGCCGACGCCTTGAATGCATTATAAATTGCACGCCTATGGTTTTTCGAGATCAAAAAATCCAAATTTGGCAAAGGCAAGATGTTCGCGCAAGTTTGGATGTTGATCGCGCAAGTTCCTAGTAGGGGCCGAGACTTGCATGCCGATGGATGACTTGCGTGCCGCCGCGCAGGGGGTCCAGTTTGCCTATAAATACTGGACCACCCCTCCTCATTTCTTACGGATCTCAAGACTTTGAGATCGATCGAGCTCTCGTCGCGCAGATGGTTGAACCGCGCAAGTGGTAGTTGGGTCGCACAAGTAGAGGTTGCGCGCCGACTGATGGTTGAGCGCCCCAGGTGATTTGGGCAAGGAAGGAAGTGAGTCGCGCAAGTTTGAAGTTCAAGAAGGAAGATTCATGCAGGTGCTTTGGAGACACTTGCGCACCAGGTTATACTTGCGCGCCTAAGACTTGCGCGCTGGGGGAGACTTGCGCGCTGGGCTTGAAAAGAAGAGCCAGACATTGTTGAAGCACATCCGCCTTTCTGGAGCTGCATAAGAGCTGAAATATAGCCCGATACTTCTGGTGCAAAGTGAGATTGAAGACGAAATCTAAATGATACATGCATGATCTCATGCATACATGGAGAACTGATTCTGACAATGCCGAGTAAGCTAAGCTTAATTAAGTAAGAAATCACATCAGTGATTGTGATACAGGCAAACGAAGACATGGGGATCTAGTGCATTCATTCATTGCACTAAAGAAGAAGGATTGAACTAAAAAAAGCATCAAATCTGAACCCTGATGCAAGCAATGTCTCATGCTGAACAGGAGACGAAGAACTTCAATGCACACCTATTGAAGAGACCTTTACGTCTATAAACTGAGTGGGACTTCACCAACGGCAGTGAGCCAGGGGGAGTCAACGAGAGTGACCCGAGGGACGCAGTGAGTTATCCCTGAACAATTGTAAAGGCATTGAGCCTGGGACATAGTGTTTGTACCCGAACATTTGTAATCCGCAGCTAGTGAAGCATAGTGGATTTAGGTACGACCGGAAACCTGTCGGCGTATACTCCTTGGACGTAGCCCTTAGTGGTGAACCAAGAAAAAATAGTTGTGTCATCTGTCTCTGCATATGAATGTTTAATTGTTGATCATATCCATCATACAGGTTTAAGTAGTTCCTACCAACATGGGAACAAGATCCACAACTTAAAGAAGAAAAAGTTGTCACCATGATTCACCCCTCCCCTCTCAGGGTGTCCCGGGGTCCTACAAGTGGTATCAGAGGGAGGTTAACGTATGTTGGATATTCTCCAGTAATTCTATTGAAAAGAGGATTTGAGTTTCTTTCCGTGAGTCAACAATGAAGAGCAGTCTTGATAATGACATAGTCATTTCGGAGAAGAAATCTATATCCAACAAGACTTTGACAAATAGGAAAAAGAAAGAGAAGAAGATGATGAAGAAGTCCCCCACATCCAAAGAAGATGCAGTGTCTTGTTCTCCATGTCATTCCAATAATGAAGAAACATTAGGCTTGGAAAGTATCAAGCAGGTGTCTCATAACTCATCCAGAGGAAAGGATGATACCGCTAATTCAAGCTTTCAGGGAAAACTCAGAACATATCTGCATGATATTCCAGAAGAAAGGGTTGCTATTATTTGTAGCCTATTCCAATCTATGCAGGTTGAGATCAATCGACTTGAAAGGGAAGCGGACAATATGGAAAAGGGACTGGAAGGAAAAATTATGGAAAGTATGCAGCTCACCAAACAGGTTAAAGCCCTTGAAGGAAAAGGTGAAGTCAGCAATACTCTGGAAGAACGGATCCATGCACTTGAAGCTGAGCTAAAGAAGCTCAATGAATTCAAGAATTTTTGTCTGGAAGAAACTTCCATGAAATTCAGCGAACTTGACTCTTTGTTACAAAACAAAGTTAAGATGCATGAAGATGAGGTCGAAAGGTTGAAGAAGAATTGTGAAGAGAAGATGATCACGATTGAAGATCAGAAGATCATCCTCAATATTGTGGGTCAAAAATTGGAAGCTCAATTGACCAAGATTGAGAACACACATATTGAGACTTCACAAAAGAATGAAATGAGTGATGATTGCACTCAATGTTCGTTGGAGGAGTCTAAAGCTGAAATGCCTCCAACATGTGATAAGAAGATTATGACAACTCTTGATTATCCACATCAAGAATCATTTGCTGCTGGTATGCAATGCTCACTGGAGGATTCTATTGTCAAAATACCTCCAACATGTGATAAGAAGATCATGACTTCACTATTTGATCTATCACAAGCAACTGAGAAAGTGAATGTACCATCCAAACCATCTTGTACTCATATTTGTAAATACACTCCTACAATCAGTGCAGGTGTGAAGAAAAGTTCTAAACAAGTATGTATGAGGAAAAGTGAGAAGAAGAAACCTACCACCATGGCTAGGGTGGATGGGAAGAAAAAGGAGGAAGTGGGTTCCTCAAATAGAGCACAAACGATTAAGCAGATGGCCCAACAACTTAATACAGAAGACACAAAGAAGAAAAGATTTGTGGGTCAATGATGGTGCTGCAACAGATTTGGGCACTATGCACTGGATTGTCTTTATAATCCCTTACATGGAAAAGCACAAAGAATTCATTTATCAAAGAGGAGGAAGCTAGAGAAGAATAAGCAACATCAGCAGGTCCAGAAGCATCTGTTTACTGCAAACAAATTTGGAATTCTTGATAACATCTGTGATGTATGCAACAGCAGCGGTCACAATGTAGGCACATGTCCACATCATCATGCTTTCACTGTTGAAAAGAAAAGAAGACCTCTGATGCCGTCAAAGAATGAAGCAGCATCCTTGGGGAGAAATCAGAAGAATGTTGTGAACACACATTTCCCCAAGAAGATCTCAAGTAGGGAAGCTGAGAAGACCCAAGATTTTAGATCCATGAAATTGAAGGGTTATTCATCCAAAAGAAACACTAAGTGGGATGAATCTCGGATGAACCTATGTGGAAGACCTAAACCAGCTGCAAAAGTTACAAATGACATATTGGTCATCTGGCCAGAAGATTTCAAAAGAATAAGAAAACTTGTAGATGAGAAGGCCAAGGCTGGTGACAAAGGAAAAGGAAAACTTTCACATGATGAAGACACAGTGCAGGATAGATTGTAAACAAAGAGAAACACTCGTGTCAAAGAAGTTCTGTGTGAGAGATGCAAGAAGTCTGGTCACATTGCAAAAGGTTTCCTAACCTTAATGCCAGAGCAAGAAGTAGTCCTTAAGAGGAGTAAGAATTTATCATTCATGATGGCTGCTAAGCAGAACAATTCTCCACACAAAGCAGAAGAGAATGTGAACAGATCCATGCCACACCGACAAATGACAGAACATATGTTCAAATGTGCAGGCATGAAGACTAGAGTAAACAGAGGAACTTGGTTGAGAAAAGTGTTGGTCGGAGAGTGATGGCAAGAGGGGGGGTGAATTTCCTTTTAAAAATTAATTAACAATTTAAAAACAATTTATAAATGCAGCGGAAATAAAAAGGGGCAAGACACAATTTGATAATGGAGTTTGGCTTAAACCAAAGCCTACGTCTCCGCTCCCAACTCAACCGTTGAGAGATTTACTTCAGCTTGCTTTTTAATGGTTGTAGCAAGAAACCCACTAGCCGTTTTAAGGTAGGCTAGATCACCTTCGTACAACTTTCTTTTTTATGATGGTTGTAGCAAGAAACCCAAAATGAAAGTGAGGAAGAAAAGGATGGTTTGTTTTAATACAAACCCAATGAATAACTAAACAATTGAAATAAATAAATTACAACAAACTTGAGGAAGCCTTGAGCGCCAAGAGTGTGAGAGTAGTTGATGTAGAGGCAGCCCAAGCTTCAAGGATGGAGATGGATCAGAAGTAGCCATAGAGATTTGTCGTTAGAGCTTCCAGGGATCAAAATATCATTCCAATGTATCAGTGTTGTTCCCGGCATCCATCCTCGTCTATTTATAGGAGAAATATCCCCAAATACTTCAATATAGCCGTTGGAGGGCTTCTGGAGCCGTTGGGGGTCAAAATTACAAGTCTGGTCAAAGCCCAACAACTAGTTTGACTGGGCTTACCGGCTGACCGGTGCTTGGCCACCGGCTGGCCGGTGCTCCAGACAGAAGGCAGAGCTTTCTGTCTGGGCTCCACCAGCTGGCCAGTGTTGGGCCACCGGCCGGCCGGTGGGTCAGACAGAGAGCAACCTCTCTGTCTGGTTCCACCGGCGGGCCGGTGATTCAGACACCGGTTGGCCGGTGGCACCTGGCAGTGGGCAAGTCCTACTGTCTGGTTCCACCGGCGGGCCGGTGGTTAGGCATCGGCTGACCGGTGGCTCCTGGCAGAGAGCATTTCTTCTGCCAGAGACCACCGGCTGGCCGGTGGTAATCCACCGGTTGGCCGGTGGACTCAGAGAGTCCTTTTCCAGTCTCCTTGGGCCAACTCTTTGGCAACCTTTTTCCTATCATCAAACAAACATGAAAACAAGTTAGAACACGATGAGAGTGATTGTGATCATTAAAATCCAAGAGAGAGGGGTACAACAATCTCCCCCTATTTTGATGATCACAATCACAAATGAGAAAGCTTTTAAAAAGGATATGCCAAGTAAAAAAGAAATAAGAAACTTGGACATGGAAAATTTTAGAGATCATACAAGAATTTCATAGATGTATCATGTATTGAAAATGATATTAATCTTGAAAGGATTTAGATAAAGAGAATGCTTCATTTTGAAATTGTAACCATAGGTCATTTAAAAGAAACAACTGAAATCAATAACTTAACCATTTAAAAACAGATTTTGATGAAAGTAATAACTTAAAATTGAACTTTTAAAAAGAGCACTTAATTAAATGAAATAAGTAACTATGTAATAGAGAGTTTTTCTCCCCCTTTGGGATTATCAAAATAGGAGGAAAAGTATGAAAGAAAATTAGAAAAACAATAATAAGGAAGTAAGCAATGACAAAAAGGATTGATGGATAAGACAACTTGAATTTTATAAAAGATGAAACGTTACATAGAAAGTTCAAAATACAAATACAAAGACAAGCCAAAAAACAGGAAAGGCTCTATTCACTCTTAGAGGGCCGAGAGTGACGACGACGCCTGATGGTCGGCGGAGCTGGAGGAGCCTGGACCGCCTCAAAGCGACGATCAAGAGAATAGATCCGAGAGTGGAGCTGATCAAACTGAGAGCTGAAGTAAGAAAACTGCAAGTCGAGACGGGTCTCAATTTGATCCTGGAAGTGAAGGAATTGATCAGCCGTCACCGACAAGCCACCAGTATTAGCAGGAGGGGGCACAGCCTCAGCAGGCTCCGGTGCATCATCACCCGCTCCACCTTCCTCAGCAGCAGCAGCAGCCTCACCTTCGTTGTCACCACTCCCTTCTTCTTCATCAGCACCACTATCCTCACTATCTGAAAGAGGATAGGCAGCGGCAATGGCAGGAGGCATGGCATGGGAAGGAGGGTGTGAATGTGTCTGAGGGGAGTAAGCCTTGAGAAGGCCCTCCTTGTCAGTAATCCACTCCTGACGCCAAGGATGCCAACGAATGTTCATCCGTTGCACCATCATAAAATTGATGATGCTATCCTTCTTTGGCTGCTCGAAGGAGGTAGCACGGAGAGGGACATCAAGAAAGGTAAAGATTTTGGTCAACAAGCGCCCGTGAGGTAGAGTTTTGGACCGGTGCGGGTGCTCAGCCACATAAGACATGGCCCGGAACAGGAACCAGACCAAATTGAAATGAACGCCTCTGGTGATAGAAGAAAGAAGATAAATATCAATAAATTTCACCGTATCGTGATCACCGATACGGGGTGCAAGGGTGGTCTGAATGAGGCGCTCAATGATGTGATGGTTAGGGGAGAGCTGGGAGAGCTTGACAATGGGATCAGTGGGCTGCCCTGTGAGATGCTCAAGAGCGACAGCAAGATCAAAATCAGGGTCCCGAGGAAACTCCCCCTGAGCAAAAGCATGAGGTCCAACATGAGGAACCCCTAGCATCCTGGCAATCTCCAAATAAGTGAAAGTGATGGGTTGCCCACGAGCGGTGGTGGAAATGGTATCGACGTCGTCAGAAACCGACCACGTCAGGTGAGCATAAAATTCTTTGACAAGAAGGGGATAAATAACATCCTTCTCAGGAGGTTCAAAAAAGGAATGCCAGTGTTGATATTCAATGATGGGGAAAAGCTCGAGACAAGCAGAAGAAAGCCAAGAATAATCAATTACTCTACCCGGCAGAATGACTTTGTCATGCCAAATGTCCGGAAGTTGAGGGATTGAAGGAGGATGAGGTTCTTCTTGAGCGATGCCCTTTCCTTTGCGTGAAGAGCAAGGACCCATGATGGCAAAAGAAAAAAAATTGAGAGAGATTGAGAGAAAATGGAGTTTGAGAGGAAAATAAGGAAGAAGGGAGGCTAGGGCAAGGAGGAGGCCCGGGTCTGGAGGAGGCGCATGAGAGAGAGAGAGAGAAATGGGAAGGGTTTTAATTTTAACCCTTCCTCCGGCCGGCCCAAAAAAGAAAAACCTGACACCACCAGTTAACTGGTGATGTACCACCGGTTGACCGGTGGTATTAAAATTCATAAAAAATTAAAATAAAATAAAAAAAAGAGTTTAAATAACATAAAAAAAGAAATATAAGTAAGCCAAAAAGAGTCAAATATTTAATAGTGCTCATTGACGAATCATTCCTAACTCCCCCTTAATAAAATCAAAACGTTCAACCAGGAGCGGTTTGGTAAAAATATCAGCTAATTAGAAATCAGTAGAAATGAAGTCCAAAGTGATATCCCCTTTTTGAAAATGGTCACGAAGGAAATGATGCCTTAAATCTATATGCTTTGTCATAGAATGTTGTATTGGATTATTAGAAATACTAATGGCACTAGTGTTGTCACACCGTATAGGGACATGATCGTAGGGAAGGCCATAATCCAAGAGAGTGTGCTGCATCCAAATAATTTGGGCACAACAATTACCACCTGCTACGTACTCGGCCTCGGCAGTAGAAAGAGCAACACAGTTTTTCTTTTTGCTACTCCATGAAACAAGGGACTTGCCTAGCAGATGACAGGTTCCACTAGTACTCTTACGATCTAATTGACATCCGCCAAAATCAGCATCCGAATATAAAGAAACTTCGAAAGAATTATTAGAGGGATAAAACAAACCAATGTTTTTGGATCCTTTTAAATACTTAAAAATACTTTTGACCGATTTAAAATGAGATTCTTTGGGATTGGCTTGAAAACGAGCACAAAGACAAACAATGAACATGATGTCAGGATGGGTCGCAGTTAGGTAAAGTAGACTCCCGATCATACTCCTATAAAGCTTGTTATCAACCGGTTTCCCAGCTTCATCTAACGTAAGTTTACAAGAAGTACTCATGGGGGTACTAATTTCTTTTACTTGATCCATACCAAAACGACTTAAAAGTTCGTTTGTGTATTTGCCTTGGCTTAGAAAAATACCATTTGAATTTTGAAAGATTTGAAAACCAAGAAAAAAATTTAATTCCCCCATAAAGCTCATTTCAAATTATTTTCTCATTAAATCTGAAAAATCAGTACAAAGTGATTCTTTGGTTGAACCAAATATAACGTCATCAACGTAAATTTGGACAATTAAAATATCTTTGGAAGTGTGTTTTAAAAATAGGGTACAATCAGCTTGACCCATTTTAAAATCATTTTCTAAAAGAAATTTTGTTAACTGCTCATACCAAGCCCGAGGGGCTTGTTTTAAGCCATATAAAGCCTTGGTTAACTTAAAAACATGATTTGGAAATTTTGGATCATCAAAACCGGGGGGTTGTTCAACAAAGATTTTTTCTGAAATAAAACCATTTAAAAAAGCACTTTTAACATCCATTTGAAAAAGTTTGAAATTTAAGTGAGCAGAGAATGCCAACAAGATCCTAATGGATTCCAATCTAGCAACGGGCGCAAAGGTTTCACCATAATCAATTCCTTCTTCTTGATTATAGCCCTTATCTACTAGGCGAGCCTTGTTCTGGGTTATATTTCCTTGATCATCATGTTTGTTCCTAAAAACCCATTTAGTGCCAATAATTGGATGATCATTGGGTCTTTCAACAAGAGTCCAAACATCATTTCTAGAGAATTGATTTAGTTCCTCTTGCATTGCAATAACCCAATTCTAATCATTAATGGCATCATTAATGGTTTGAGGCTCTATTTGAGAAAGAAAGGCTTGATGTTCAACCTCGTTGAGGATTGATCTTCTAGTTCGAGTACCAGCTTGAAGTTCAACTATAACATTTTATAAAGGATGGTCTCTAGAAGGTTTCCAAACCATAGGCAAGGTGGAAGGCGAAGAAGGTTCTTGATGGTCATCCTCCTTGGAAGGAGAAGAGGAATCATTCAAATGAAGCTTATCAAGCTTATCTTCAACATCTTCAATGACCGGGTGAGGTTTTGGAAAAGTTTCATCAAATTTGACATGAGATGATTCTTCGATGGTTTTTGAACGTTTGTTGAAGACACGATAGGCTTTTCTTGAGTTGGAGTACCCAAGAAAAATACCTTCATCAGATTTGGCATCAAATTTCCCTAGGTTATCTTTTGTGTTAAAGATAAAGCATTTACAACCAAACACATTAAAATAACCAACTTTGGGCAATTTGCCTTTCCAAATTTCATAGGGGGTTTTCTTAAGAAGGGGTCTTACAAGGACACTATTGATAGTATAACAAGCAGTGTTTACTGCCTTGGCCCAAAAATAGTGAGGGAGGTTGAATTCACTAAGGAGGGTTCGAGCAATTTCTTGGAGAGTTCGGTTTCTCCTTTCAACCACTCCATTTTGTTGTGGAGTCCTAGGGGCAGAGAAGGTGTGATTGTATCCTTGAGAGGAACACAATTCATCGAATTCTTTGTTCTCTAATTCACCTCCATGGTCACTACGGAGCGATATAATTTTATATCCTTTTTCGTTTTCTACTTTTCTAGAGAATTTCAAAAAGGTTCTACAAGCATCATTTTTATGAGCTAAAAAGAAAACCCAAGTGAAACGAGAAAAGTCATCTACTAGGACAAAGGTATAAGATTTTACACCTAGACTTGCTACAGGGGTAGGACCAAAAAGATCAAGATGAAGGATCTCAAGAGATTTTGAAGTGGACACTTCCTTCTTAGATTTGAAAGAAGATTTGTGTTGCTTTCCAAGTTGGCATGGCTCACAAATAAAATCTTTCTTAAACTTAAGTTTAGGAAGGTCACGGATGAGCTAGTTCTTATTAAGCTTTAGAAGTGAATGAGAGCTACAATTCCCCAACCTTCTATGCCAAATCCAAGACTCATTGTCAAGAGCACTTAAACATTTAACATTTTGGCTAGCTAAAGACTTTAAATCAATAATGTAAACATTTTGAAAACGGGAAGAAGAAAATATCAATTTATTTTGAAAATCAAACACATTGCATAAATCATTTTGAAAATTCACCGAAAAACCACTATCACAAAGTTGACTAATGCTAATTAAATTATGTTTTAAACCTTTAACAAATAAAACATCTTTAATTAAGGAGGAGCTACCAAAACCAATGGTACCTATTCCGACGATCTTTCTTTTTGAATTGTCACCGAAGGTGACGTATCCTCCATCGAATTCTTCAAGGGAGTTGATCTCAGAGGGATCGCCACACATGTGCCTCGAGCATCCGCTGTCGAGATACCACGAGCCTTTCGAAGGCCTTCTTCTTTGGTTTTTATCCTACAAAATCAAGAGAGTATAGATTTTGGTACCCATATAAGTTTGGGTCCAGAAAGATTAGCTAAAAGAGACTTTTGAACCCATACTTGTCTAGAGGGATACATCCTAAGATATTCATCCGAGTAGGTAATGATTTTGGGGCGGCCATATCTTGCATTTTTACAATCGCATTCATAAATCATATGTCCGGTTTTTCTACAATAATTACAAAATTTATTTTGAGAGATCCCCCTTACAAAAGTAGTGGGTGCTCTAGAAGAAGTGGCTTGCTTGTTAAAGCCAAGTCCATGTGTGGTTCTAGCCGAACGTTGAGAACCTAGCAATTTGGTCAAAATTTTTTCACCTTGGGTGAACTTGCCAAGAGATTCCCTTAAATCTTTAATAGTTGAATTCAAAGAATCAACATTTGGAATATCTTGGACCTTAAGGGCAAGTTCCTCATTCTTTTTGAGAAGTTGATCTTTTTCAGAAATTAGAATTTTGTGTTTCTTGTTTAAGGCCAAAAATTTAGAGGTAAGTTCGTGAAAACCTTCCTCTAATTGATCTCTCGCATTTTGGAGATCTTCATAAGACATGTCATTATTAAAAGAAGAAGATGAGGAAGAGGAGTCAGAAGAAGATACCTCATCAAGTGCCATTAGGCATTTTCCACCTTCATTGCTTGAGGCGCTTGAAGACATGGAGTCATCGCTTGCACTCCATGTTGACGCTTTGAAAGCCTTCTTGTTTTTCTTTTCCTTTAACCTTTTATTGAAAATAGAGCACTCCGATTTGATGTGGCCTTTCTTTCCACATTCAAAGCATGTAACTTCTTTTTCTGCTTTTGGCTCTTCCTTTCGTGCCCTTTGAAAATTCTTCTTTTTCTTCATGAACGTGCTCATTTTTCTTGCAAGTTGAGTAATCTCGGATTCGCTATCATCGGAGGAGCTTTCTTCCTTTGCTTTGAATGCTATGTTCTTTTTCTCCTTGAATATTTTACCTTCTTTATCGGCTTGCCTCTTCATGGTAATCTCATAGGTCATAAGTGATCCAACGAGTTCTTCAACCGGCATTTTCTTGACATCTTTTGCTTCTTGGATTTCCGTCACCTTTGGAGCCCATGAGCTTGGTAGGACCCAAAGAATATTCTTGACCATCGTCTCTGCAGAAACATCATCTCCAAGAGACTTTCTCCCATTACACACATCAGTAAAGCGGGTAAACATTTCTATAATAGATTCGTGTGGGTGCATGGTGAAACTTTCAAAGTCTTGACGATACATATCTAATCTAGTGTCTTTGACTTTGTTAGTGCCCTCATGGGTCACTTCCAAAAGCTTCCAAATTTCATGAGAAGTGGTGCAAGTAGAAATACGATTAAATTCATTACAGTCTAACCCACAATGAAGAGCATTCATGGCTTTGCCATCAAGCTCAAAATTAGCAATGTCTTCAGGGGTCCATTTAGACTCATCTTTGCTAGAGAGAGTGTAGCCTTGCATAACAATTCTATATATAGGATAGCCAATACTTCTAATAAATGTAATCATGCCAGTTTTCCAATAAGTGTAGTCGGTTCCATCAAAGAATGGAGCCCGAGTCATGGAATACCCTTCAGGTGCTTGTGAGGAAGAAGCCATCACTATGGATTTTAGGTTTGTAACCAGTTAAGGTATTACACAAACTTTCCCTTTGATACCAATTGTTGGTCGGAGAGTGATGGCAAGAGGGGGGGTGAATTGCCTTTTAAAAATTAATTATCAATTTAAAAACAATTTATAAATGCAGCGGAAATAAAAAGGGGCAAGACACAATTTGATAACGGAGTTCGGCTTAAACCAAAGCCTACATCTCCGCTCCCAACTCAACCGTTGAGAGATTTACTTCAGCTTGCTTTTTAATTGTTGTAGCAAGAAACCCACTAGACGTTTTAAGGTAGGCTAGATCACCTTCGTACAGCTTGCTTTTTTATGATGGTTGTAGCAAGAAACCCAAAATGAAAGTGAGGAAGAAAAGGATGGTTTGTTTTAATACAAACCCAATGAATAACTAAACAATTGAAATAAATAAATTACAACAAACCTGAGGAAGCCTTGAGAACCAAGAGTGTGAGAGTAGTTGATGTAGAGGCAGCCCAAGCTTCAAGGATGGAGATGGATCACAAGTAGCCTTAGAGATTTGTCGTTAGAGCTTCAAGGTATAAAAATATCATTCCAATGTATCGGTGTTGTTCCCGACATCCATCCTCGTCTATTTATAGGATAAATATCCCCAAATACTTCAATATAGCCATTGGAGGGCTTCCGGAGCCGTTGGGGGTCAAAAGTACAAGTCTGGTCAAAGCCCAACGGCTAGTTTGACTGGGCTTACCGGCTGACCGGTGCTTGGCCACCGGCTGGCCGGTGCTCCAGACAGAAGGCATAGCTTTCTGTCTGGGCTCCACTGGCTGGCCGGTGCTGGGCCACCGGCTGGCCGGTGGGTCAGAGAGAGAGCAACCTCTCTGTCTGGTTCCACCGGCCGGCCGGTGATTCAGACACCGGTTGGCCGGTGGCACCTGGCAGTGGGCAAGGCCTACTGTCTGGTTCCACCGGCTGGCCGGTGGTCAGGCACCGGCTGACCGGTGGCTCCTGGCAGAGAGCATTGCTTCTGCCAGAGACCACCGACCGGCCGGTGGTAATCCACCGGTTGGCCGGTTGGCCGGTTGGCCGGTGGACTCAGAGAGTCCTTTTCCAGTCTCCTTGGGCCAACTCTTTGGCAACCTTTTTCCTATCATCAAACAAACTTGAAAACAAGTTAGAACACGATGAGATTGATTGTGATCATTAAAATCCAAGAGAGAGGGGTAAAACAAAAAGAACCTCAACCAAGAATGTCTTCTTGATGAAGCAAGAAGGAACCACCTTATTCCCGTAATCATTTGTGTATTGTATTTGTGCTAATAATACATGGAATTGAAGGTGAAGCATGCTCCCAGGGGGAGAACCTGAGAAGTAGTGAATGCTGTCAACTCTTGATAGCCAAGCTGAAGAAGTTTCCATCCTATGTAGATTCTTCAACTGATATTCAAAGATTATGATGATGAAGGATCACTCTTGATGAAGATGATGAGGAGTGTTTCCCTTGAGGGGGAGAAGAATGAAGAAGCTTCCATAATCACTGTTTCAATCAATATCAACTCCAGCTGAACTCAAAAGAAGTTACTCTATGAATTTCTTGAAGAACACATCAATGGAGAAGGTATGTAATTTCTCAATCACTATCCCTTGGTTACTCAGATCAAATATTATTTTACAAAGGGGGAGTAATTGAATTGATCAGTGACATAAAGAGAATGGAAGTGCCCCAAGGTCACTTATCCTGCCGATTGCACTTGAATGTTTTTGATCTATTCGCTGATGTGAGTGCATGAGTTTCAGGTTGATTATTCCCTATCATATTTGATCTTATTATACCTGGAATTAAAGTGGTAAACCCTTGAAGACCAGATACATGAGTTATCATCTCATGTTGGTATCATGATCTGTGGATAATGGACAGCCTTGTTGACTTAATTAAATCCTCTTGTTTTCTACATCGAGCATTGCTCAAGTAGACATAGAGTGAAATGGTTAATGAAACATTGCTTAAGTGTGGATTGATACCCTCCCTACCATGTGCTTTGTATTTCTTGTCAATAAGGGGGAGAGAAATTGAAATGAACGTTTGAAAAGAAAAGTTGATTGAATAGAAGATTCTCATTTTGACATTGACAAATTCATTTCATAAGATGTATAAGGTATTGACAACAAGATACAAATGGGGAGATTGTTGGAACCAATTTGTGTATAGGATTGTATTTGTTGTCAATAGTTGTCAATGGAACATCAAAATGAAAGAGATCAAGAAGTACTCCAATAAAATGGAGGAATGGAAGCTCACAATGAGGGAGATCATGAAGTACTCCGATGAAGTAGAGGAGTACTGATTCAGACGATTGTTGTGCTGATCGTAAGTTCAAATAACATGTGTCAAAGGTGATACATTGTTTCCAACAATGAATAATGTTAGGAGTAATCCATCCTAGGATGATTAAAGTAGGATGGTGTTTTTGGATGAAGACCATGAAATTCCTCCTTATTGCATAAGAACCATGGGCTTTGATGAAGACCATGAAATTCCTCATTATTGCATGAGAACAATGTGTTTTGATGAAGAACATGCAATTACTCATGATTGCGTGAGAACCATGCTAGAGACTTCTTGATGGATTGAATCACATGGTTTGTATGAAGTTGATCATGACAGTTGATGAAGGAGGCAATGTGCCAATGAGTTGACTTATGAAATGGCCATGCACATCACATTATCATAGAAGATGATGGTACTAAAGGTGTTCCTTTAGAGAATACATATCACAATAGTGGATTTTGTGATAAAAGCAAAAGAGTTGCTGAAGGATACAGATCATCAAGAAGAAGTGATGTTGAGGTGATCGTGCTTGTCGACAAAGCAAACAAACGACATACAAATTTGTTGACAAAGGAGATTCCATGGTGACATGTCGAGTTCAAGAGTTGTGGTCAACGATCTATGTTTGATTCAAGAACATCGACAGAGGAATGGATGATCTGGAGGCAGTACAAAAAGAGCAGATACAAGGTGGCGCCGTTTTCCAGTGTTTGCCAAATTTCAGGGCCTCAAAATCAACAAATGAAGAAGACTGATTTTGGAAAAGGGACTTGCGCGCCATACTCTTGGAGGATTGGAAAATTGCGCACCATATGTTTTTGAAGATCAGAGCATCAAAATATGGCAAAGGGATAAGGGTCGCGCATGTTTTGGTGAGGTCGCGCAGGTGAATTATGTACCGGGAAGAGACTTGCGCGCCGACGCCTTGAATGAATTATAACTTGCGTGCCTATGGTTTTTCGAGATCAGAAAATCCAAATTTGGCAAAGGCAAGATGTTCGCGCAAGTTTGGATGTTGATCACGCAAGTGCCTAGTAGGGGCCGAGACTTGCGCGCCGATGGATGACTTGCGCGCCGCCGCGCAGGGGGTCCATTTTGCCTATAAATACTAGACCACCCCTCCTCATTTCTTATGGGGCTCAAGACTTTGAGATTGATCGAGCTCTCATCACGCAGGTGGTTGAACCGCTCATGTGGTAGTTGGGTCGCGCAAGTAGAGGTTGCGCGCCGACTGATGGTTGAGCGCCCCAGGTGATTTGGGCAAGGAAGGAAGTGAGTCGCGCAGGTTTGAAGTTCAATAAGGCAGAGTCGCGCAGGTGCTTTGGAGACACTTGCGCGCCAGGTTATACTTGCATGCCTAAGACTTGTGCGCCGGGGGAGACTTGCGCGCTGGGCTTGAAAAGAAGAGCCAGATATTGTTGAAGCACGACCGCCTTTCTGGAGCTGCACAAGAGCTGAAATATAGCCTGATACTTCTGGTGCAAAGTGATATTGAAGACAAAATATAAATGATACATGCATGATCTCATGCATACATGGAGAACTGATTCTGACAACACCGAGTAAGCTAAGTTTCATTAAGTAAGAAATCACATCAGTGATTGTGATACAGGTAAATGAAGACAAGGGGATCTAGTGCATTCATTCATTGTACTAAAGAAGAAGGATTGAACTAAAAGGAGCATCAAATCTGAACTCTGATGCAAGCAATGTCTCATGCTGAACAGGAGACGAAGATCTTCAATGCACACCTATTGAAGAGACCTTTACGTCTATAAACTGAGTGGGACTTCACCAACGGTAGCGAGCCAGGGGGTTCAACGAGAGTGGCCCGAGGGACGCAGTGAGTTATCCCTGAACAATTGTAAAGGCAGTGAGCCTGGGACAGAGTGTCTATACCCAAACATTTGTAATCCGCAGCTAGTGAAGCATAGTGGATTTAGGTATGACCGGCAACCTGTCGGCGTATACTCCTTGGACATAGCCCTTAGTGGTGAACCAAGTAAAAATAGCTGTGTCATCTGTCTCTGCATGTGAATGTTTAATTGCTGATCATATCCATCATACAGGTTTAAGTAGTTCCTACCAACGTGGGAACAAGATCCACAACTTAAAGAAGAAAAAGTGGTCACCCTGATTCACCCCTCCCCTCTCAGGGTGTCCCGGGGTCCTACAAATATCCCTTTGGAGGTCCAACAATAAGATGAATTCCTTCCACTAATTATCACCTAGGGAGACAGATCAAGAACCCCCATGCTGACATGGAACTTATTGGAGCTCTCTAAGGATAATCTGGGGGTCAATGATTTCTTGAAAGACATCGCTTACAAGGAATGGTTTAGCATGTTCCTAGAAAGGGATCCAGATGTAAATATTCCAATGAAAGGGATATGGTGTCCACCCGTGGCATAGAGGAACAAGAGAGGATCATAATGGAGGATCCTGGAGGCGGGGAATTATCAGTCATGGGGATACAACATAAATGAGAGTCGGGACCCGAATGTTTGATACATAGAATTCATCACCACATTCCTGAGCGGTTGGCTCTTACCAGTTAGTGATGCAAGGTTGGGAGTCTGTTCAGCGACCCTGGTAAAGGCTAGCAACATGTCAGATGATAAAAGATTCAATTTGGGGGTCCTCATGCTAGCACATATGTATGCCATTTTGGGATGCATCTCGAGAGGCGGGTCATAAAGTATAATTTTTTCCCCTTAAAGATCTTCCATGGCTATGTTGTGGGTCACTATGGCTAATATACCTTCCTGAATGCCATCCGTCCTCCCAGTAATGTCCTGCGACCTTCCCTGTTGAACATTTTCGGGGTCATGCCGCTTATGCTCAATGAGGAGGGAGTAAGGATCAGAATAGGTAATAATTCCATCTTTGCATTCAGCCCATTCCCCACCCCAACTGTTCAGATGATAGAAAATGGGAAAATCCCACTCGAGGAGAGAGTACTTATAAAGCATCAGAGGCGGGGTGCTTGTTTCCCGGATTGATGGGAAGATCTTCTGTGAGCCTTATGTGCCATCCAGGTTTTCCAGGCTTTTCAGGTGCCTCCATAGGATGCCGAAAAAATTATTCAAAAATGTATGGGAAGAAAGGCATCCCTGAGTTATTAGTCAAATGTTGCTGATGTCAATGACCTATGGCTCCGTCGACGTCATCACCTTTCCTCTCACTGGAGTTGATACAGGCCTCTCAACCAAGTATGCCGAACATTCAGTCATAACATACAATAAGGGGATTTTTTTGAAGCATGTTCAGAAAATAAAGGTTTCCAGTATGGAACCTGGGAGATGAGAGAGTAGGCAGAGTACCATATGAGAGGGAAGACTGAAAGCACGTCGGACAACGGGGCCCGCATAGGCTGGGACATCAGCAGTGGGGATGTCGCATGTTGTGGCCATCCCTCGTCACACAGAGTAGGAGGGTCCCATGGAGTGACCAAAGATCATCCTGGGAAGAGAATAAAATATCTGCTTCATCCTTATCATGACTCAATCTTCCTAGAACTGTGGTCATCCTGGCTAACCCTGGGGCAGTCAGTGAGTGCTGAAGCCCTCTGGCAGAAGATAATGCAAAACGAGATCCATCTTCCATAATATGGGCATGTTCGGATTGTTGATAGGGTGAAATTTTATCGATGGCATACATATCGGATAGCCATGAACATGTACAGACGCCAACGAGGTAAGCGCGAGGAGCCATATTTCTTGGTGAAAGTGACAATCGGCCAGGAGCATAATCAATAAAAGATGTCGTCAGAGGATGACGACAGCGATGATGAGTCAGAGGGCGGTGAGATAGAAGAGTATATATAAGTATAAGGTGAAGGATAAGAGGATCCCAAAGGTGAAGGGTATCAAGGGGTGTCCTACCATGGGAGTCTCCGAGAGAGTGGCGAGATCGTTATCTCTGATATGGATGTGACTGAGCTACTCGAGGTATGCTTTAACCCTTATCTATCCTACTCCTTTAATCATATCCCCTATGCAATCATTAATCCACCCTCCTTATTTTACTCAGGATCATATCGGTGCTGATCAAGAGTCTCCTGTAGAAGGAGGGGGGATGCACCAATGAATCATGGTGGGGCATCAATGCCCATTATTGAACCGACGAGTGCTGAGGGATCCCCCACTATGAAAACTCCTGTAGCGGATAGAACAATGGAGGCTGGTGATTTGGGTTTGTGTAAGTTCCATGCTTCTATACTTGTACATACCATTAGAAGATTCAATTTATTACGGTGCTTCTTATCTGTATAGTGATCATGGAACTGGAGGCTCATCTGGTCCCTGAACCTAGACCATCCGTGAGTGAGTCAATGCCAAATATACTGCCCTATCCAGGACATGCCTCCCAAACTGAGTTGGCCCCGAAAATTGGTGAGCCAAGAGTAGTGGAAATCAGTGGTTCTGTTGTCAGGGAAGGGCCGGAAGTTGATGAAAGTTAGACCAGGGTCGAGGTGAGAGAGGAAGGTCGCTCAGACACTGAAGAGCCCAACCCCCTGGGAGGAATCTCTGAGGAATACCCTGATGCTAGCTTGTTGGTTGTTTTTCCTATCTATTGGTCCACCGATCCTGAGTAGATTGATGATTCATACTCATAAGTGGCCAAGGAGATCAAGATGATGCGACACAAAGGGTGGAAGTCCATCAGGCATTTTCTCAGTCATACTCAGACGGAATGGATGAAGCAGATGGGATCACTCCACACCTGGCTTCGTTTCCTGTGTGCGGGAGGGGAAGATGCTCAACTCCTTCACTTGAAAGTTCGTGACTACATGGCCAATAATATGCATGAGAGAAACTGGCTCTCTAACATCACCCAGTGTAGGGAGGAGTCGTGGAGTACCCGAGAATTTATGAAGGTGGAGGAGGAGGTCCAACGCCTCAAAGAACATTGAAAAGAAAATGAGATATTCATTGAGAACTATTCAGAGCTAATGGATCAGTTGAGGGCCCAGCTAGCAGATTCCCAAGAACAACTAGTGGAAGTGAGCCATCATATGACTGAACTTCAAACTAAATAGGCCTGGGCATGGTCTAGGGCCTATGAATAGTGCTTCGTAGCTTCTGCTGAATAGAGGATCCTCAAGGGGCGGGCAGCGGTCTTGGAGGCCATCGATAATAATGTAGTCGCATTGGAATGATCCATCTCGGAAGCCGACCCTTAAGTGCCCTGTTTTGGCCGAACAAATAAACATATTTAACTTTAATAATTTTTATTTTGAACTATATATATAGAAAAAATTATTTACTTGTCCCCTAGGTTTAACGCGCTCAACCATAATCCTGAAGTAAATAGAAATCCATTCCTATACTCACGAGGGTCGTAACCTGTGTGATATACAAGGGATTCTCGCACTATCACTTCTTTTGATCATGGGAGAGTCATCCAAGCATCGAGCATTCGAGATTCGAATCTGAATTCGTGAGGATAAGAGGGAGGCCTGATCAAAGGAAGAGGACCTCCGACCAATCGATGTATCATCTTCTCGATGTTCTCTAGTGCATGAGCGGGGAAATTCCAGGGGCATTATAATAAATTCGAACATAGGGGAATGAAAAATGTGGATAACGTTACCCCCGATTCAAAACACCGTGGGAGGGGGCGTGGTAATAAAGGATAACTATTTCCCGTGTTTGAAACACAATATCCCTATTGTGTTAGCATGAAATGGGGACAACAAATGAGGTCTGACCAATGAACATGTCTGAAACATGGGACATGACTCATTATATCATCCATTAGTCTTTCGGGACGTTGGCACAAGATATCAGGCGGACAATAAGACGAGCTTCTATACAATTATGGGGTCCCTTTAGACGTGAAAGAGAATGAGGTTCAGAATAAGGGGAACGCAAAGCATGGAATGTGGAGTGATGGTTTGTTCGAAGAGAATCCAACACTCTTGAAATTATTCTATCATGGTGGAAGACCATTAGGAGGGAACATTAATCTAATCATGGATCATTCCTACCTCTAGATAGGACCTCCCTTGTAATGGAGTTGTCACTTCCCAATGTCATTATGGGGCATCCCGAACATGTTCAGGGAAAATGATGCAGTTAAAATACTCCCTGAGGGGTTACGCCGAGGGTCTGATAGTGAGAAATTATGGGATTTGTGGTTACCAGGGCTGGACCCACGAAGAAATTTCTGGGTGTCCTTACATATCCCATGAGGATAGGAATCAATCCATACATAGTTCTGGAAAGGGTATTAGATTAAGGTATTAGAACTCGGACCAGGTAACAGTAATTAATGCGAGGGACACATGGTGAGGTAATTATGAAACCCGATGTGAATGAGGACCTAGAGTCTAGATCACCATGTGTTCCTTGGGGAAGTGTTTAGGTCAAGGTACCGAACATGAAAGTTATGCTGGGCCCAGGGGAAAGTGCTTGGGTGTTCCTAAGTATCCCGTAAGTGTGAGAATCAAGCTGAACGTAGTTCTGAGTTGTGGAACACGGGAAGGTACCCATGCGAATGCTGAAAGGGGTATGCGGGTCTGGCCCTCACACTAAAAAAGGGCGGCATTTTATAGATCTTGTTTTTCCCTTAGGGTAGATGTGTATTTTAACGATAAACCAAGGACCTGGGGATCCCGGTATCAAAAATAGAATCAAGACATATGATTTCATTGAAAAATGGTAGAGTTTATGCTAGATACCCAACGTGATTTCCCCCATGATGAGGTCATCATAATGCAGTGTCATTTTTTTCGTCGTGTGGTTGGGACGATATTATCATAGTTTAGGGTCATGTGTTAGGACAAGATAAAACATTTTAAAGTCATATTGCTTGGACATGAAGGATTGTGCATGACGTGATAATGTATACCCAGCGTGAATGATAATGAGGTCCACATCATCACCGTGCACAACTCCAGGAAAGGAACCTCAGGCCGAAAGTCTAGTAAGGATAAGGGGCAAGAGAAGCTAGCTCCCAATTGAGCTAGACCTGGAAACACAATGTCTGAGTGATCCAACGTTTCCCATGAGGATGATAATCGAGCCACATATAGTTCTTAGAGAGGATACTAGTTTATGGTCTTAGATCTTGGACCACGGTATCCCCAAAGAATGCTGTATTGTAGCTTTGTCCCCCGGGCGTGTGAAGATGCAATGAAGGATAGTTCCAGGAGTATTGATATTCTACCTTTACATGATGGAGTGGAACAAAATTCGAACCATGTAACCCAAATTCAAGGCCTGAAGGGGATGGCGTGGCGATGGAGGATTACTACTGACCATGTTCGCAACACAACATCCACATCTCTTTAGCCAGAAATGGGAAAAAATGAGCATCGACCGCTGACTGTAGAGACCCAAAGCGTGACGTACATAGACATTACAATGCTTTTGTAGAATAATTAATACATAAAAAAAACCAACACTCAAGGACCATAATAGTTTAGTGTCTTTGGAAACTCATAACATAATCTTCTAATCATGGTGAAAGATCTTCAACATCTCCTATACAGATCATCCCTTTTTTTCTTACCTAAAACCTTTCTTTATATCCTGGGGAAAATAAAACATATAAAGGGTGAGCTCAAATGCTCAGTAAGGGTAAGTATAGAGAAAATATAACAAACCATATACATTTGATCATAAAAACAGGAACATAATATTTAAACATCAAATTCTTGAGCAATGATATAAAACACAACAGTACGTAAGGATTAGATCATAAAGAAGCATTAATCATGATATAATAGCATTGGAATAAAACATGTAATTGTGGAAACCATTAATAACACTTTATGATTTCCTTATTATCTAGGGCATTGGTGCCAATACCATCTTAGTGGAAAAAGTCCCTTTCTGAATCTAGTTCACTCCTCGTTTCAGTCATGTAACACTGAACCAGATTATCTTACTGTTCCATCCATGTCTATCTCATGAGATATAAATTTTTACCCAATGAATTGGATGGAGATATAGGTCCCACCCATCTCATAATGAAATAATTCTTACTTTTTCCACAAAATAAACATAAAACATTCATCATAACCCAAAGAATAAAATGGGTTTCATAAACATCATCCCATCATCATATAATCCATATAAAACAAATGGATATTTCATCAGAAGAAAATTGAAACCATGTAAATCATAGAGAAATTATACTTGAAACATGCACATATGAAATAATGTCATCTTAGATGGAAAATTTTTTTGATAAAACACTTGAAATAAATTTTATGAGGAATATATCCTTTCTCATTAGAAATCATTTTCTTTTCACAAAATGCCACACAATTTGAAAAGAAAAGGATTTTATTGAAAATAAACATGAAAACATGTAGAGGAATCTTCTTGAAAATTAGGCGATATGATATCATAAAAATCTGTTCACGCCGTATAAGTTAAAAATAACATTCTCCTCGTACTTTTGTCAGAAAAGTCCAAAAGTACCTTATATGATAACTATATGAAATATTCCATTCATACAATGTGGTAAAAAGTCAATAAATGGTAAAAATAAATTTAAACATTCATGGAAGAATAGTAAACATTTTATGAAAACATTTTTTTAGAAAACATGGTCATGGATGATAAATGTAACCCCAGTAAGTACATATGTATAAGCAATCTCAGAAAAAAAAAATGAGATTGAAAATTTATCCCTTACCTTAGGTCTGATCTGCTTCGTACGTATATGAACCTCCTATATAATGATTTAAGTAATGTAATTGACTTATTAAAGAATCATATTCATTGTGATGATATCATATATGGTTCAATTATTACTTTATATTACCCGTTCTTTTGTAAATTCCATGTTAGATTGTGTTTTGGGTAAAATTGTTTTATTTATCGTACTTGTTTGGACATGTTGCTCTTGATATTATTATTACTTATATCATGATTTATTTACTTCCAGAATATAAATCATGATTTATATATCATATATATTCAGTATATTTATATATAATAGATATATAAATGAAATGAAACACACCGTTCATGGAGACGGTAGGCCGTATGTACGCATGAACGCTATTTTCCATTCTTTATTAACTTGAATGGAATTAAGTAAATAACATATAAATAAATCCATTAGCATAATTATGTTATATATACCATTATTATTCATTATATATACCTTATAATCATTATTAAGTGGTTAACATGGAGATTGAATCTCATCGCGTCGTGGAGACGGTAATCCGTACGTACGCACGAGCGAGGATATCATTTCCATAATTTTTTAATGTAATTGGAGGGGATGATATAATATCTCATAATTAGTATGGTGTTATAGTATCCATATATAGTTATTATTTACACCATTATACCAATCCAAGTAAGGTGGTGGTGGAAAAACATATTACACCACGTCGTGGAACGGTATTTCGTACGTACGCACGCACGGTGATTTCATTTTCCGTACGATGGATAGAAGGTGAAATGGGGTTATTTCATATTTATAATAACATATCAGTATAAAATTAATACATATTTTATTAATTTATAATGAAACAACTAAAGAAGAATAAGTTGAAGAAGAAATAAATTGGAAAGGATCGGTAATGGATATTACCTATTCTTTGACGCGCCTCTTCTTAACCTACTCTTAGGGCACTAGGGTTGGTCTTTGAAGAAGGCCAGGACCTCTAGTTTGTTTATAGGGAATTGGAGAAGATATATTGGTAGGGGTTTTCCGAGCTTGTTGGCTCAATGTGGTGTGAGGAAGAGGGGGAGGAGGTTCCCTTTTATAAGAGAGGAGAGTGGCACCTTTGGAAAAACTCAAAATATTATTTTATTATAAAGTCATATTCGGTTTTTAATATATCCAAACTGATTTATTTATAAGATAATGTGGGGATGGGTCAAAATCCTCTCATCCAATATAATTTGGAAAATTTTAGGTTATTATTTAACCTTATCATTTAGATTTAACTCTAAGTTAAATAATTTATCTTTTACCGTGTCTTCTTGTTTTCTTAAAATATATGGTTAATAAACTTACTATAACAAGCCAAACGAACCCCAAGTGGTTCATTATTAATATATATATCCTAATCTAAGTAATTTGGCTGATCCTTAGATTTTTATGAATAAAATTACAATTAATAATATAATATTTGTTTTAAATACTATTTTATGTCAATTTTGACAATATTTTGTAATTGATTTTTTTGAAAATCATAACAACCCGATTAGTTCGAACAAAGTAAATTACATCTATACTAACATGTAATATTAACCAATAAAATTAGTGTAATTTATAAAAAGTATCAAATTACATTTATTTTGGTATTTATAATATCAATTATGTTAATATTTCCTTAAAAAGGTAATTACTTCATCATCATTGTGTCATATATAAATTAACTTATTTAAAGCTAAAAAATTATAAATAAAATACCATTATTTGGGAATTTTTTTATCTTTCTAATGAATATTTATAGTCGAATTTATCTTTTTCATAACCCTATATTAAAAAAAATTAGTTATTAAACCTATATTTTAACAATTTCAACTCTTTTTTAAATAAAATAATAATAAGTGTCCTAATCTTATCCATGTCGACCTAAATGGTCAGATTTTATTTCTAAGGTTGTATTTGGATGAATTATACTTATCCAATAGAATTATGACATGTGTTAGGGTAATACTAATATCATTTTTACCCTTAATTACCTGATTTATTTTTAACCGTGGTAAATAAAATTAAAAAGTTATTATTCACCAATAATTATTTTTATCTCATTAAACCACATTTTAATTACTAACATCAACTGTGTCGTTCTGATTTTTGAAATTCCATTCACAGAAGCGGTAAAATTAAGTTTTATGTAAATTTGCAAATTCTCCTAAGAGGTGGATAAAAGACGGTGAAAAGTTCAATAAAATTTTTATATATCTAAAATTATTATAAAAAGACTCAAATGAATTACATTGAACTTATATTGGTATTGTGTATCAATTTTTTTTCTAAAATAATGTTAAATAAATTAAATAATTATTTAAATAAAAAGTCAGTTTTTAAATAGTAACCTAGTGTTTTCACTATTCATTAAAAATTGAAAGTTTTCAGAAAAATAGAAAAATTTCACCCTAAGCTCATTTAAATATTCCAAATCCAAAAATAAAGTCCATTTTGAAAGATAATATTTCAAAAAGTGGGTATTACTATTCATAACGGCTAGTTCATAATAATATTATAATAATATGTTGTTTAGTGAAACTTGGTATTGCGTACTACACACACTATCGAAGAAGGTATTTATTGCGTGTAATGCAAGATAAGTCAGGAATGCTCGTATTAAAATCTCTGTTTGGTGTTGTGTATAACATAATCCAAACTTATTTCATTTATACATTAAACAAAATCTATACTTAATGTTGTGTAGAATAATTTCCACAAAACGAACCTGAAATAGTGTGTAACACTAGCCAAGAATAATGTTCCATATACTGCAGGATAATACGGTGTTGCATATAGTACAATCTAATTATGGTGTAGCGTACAAAACAAGACATCAAAATAATTAAAAATAATATTTCTCATAGAATCTCGAGCTTTTACATTCTACCCCCCTTAAAATGATTTTCTCCCTCAAAATTCGTCGGGGTTGTAAATGGTTTACTACTTGAAAGTTTCATTCATAGAAACCAACATCGTCAAAAAAAGGAATACTAAAACATCATTTTTAAAAGGAATGTTAGAAATATAATGGTTACTCAGATTAACACATCACTATGTTTCCAAATAGGAGAACATAGATGAAAATATGGATATGGAATAGAAATCTAACCATCATGTTCTAATGGAGAGTGGTAGAGAACATGGATATGAAAAATCCAACAATCAAAAAGCCATAGATTTGTGATGATCTAAGGTACCATCTGATTCATCAGATATAAGAGTACTAGGACACCATTTTTGGCTTTCAAGATAATTTCCCTAATGTTGATGAATTATTGAATTAATAGAAATTATTACTTGATTTTGGTACAATCTCATTGTTGTTCATATCTTGAACAATTTACACTTCATTTCTTGAATAAATGAAGTTGAATTTGTTTTCCATGAAGTGTTATCATATCATTCTATAGAATTATAGTTCCTTACATCTGTCTCAAACATAAGGTTACCAAAATTTAGAAACATAAGTCCATCAATGGTGATATTATTCATATATGGTTCCAAAAATGGACTTATACTTCATCTATAATACCGCTTAATAAAATGAAACTAGTTTCTACTAACCAGGGACTTCCAGTAGGCCAGTGGTAGGTGATGAAGGCCTGTCACACATCAGTTGTGGGTTCGATTCCCACACCCTTGTCCGATGCGATGGGTTGTCGCCCATCCTATGGGTTTTCCTTTTTCTAAAACTACACTTTTATAACATTCCTGCAATAATTAAAAAAAATTCTAGCCTTAAACAATACTCTCTTATGTCTAACATGATTCATTCTAATCTATAGGCTTATCCAAAATACATCTATCCAATCTCAAAGTATACAAAAAATGATTACTTGAAAGGTCACATAATAAGAACTTGAATAACTTTATTTATCATATGATATATCTTTTTGGTCACATTCCATACATGTGAATTCCTTAATCATGTATTCTCTTAAAAAATGAATATCCATTGAACCTTATTGAAAACATGAATGCTATCAAAAGTTAACTCTCTCCACATCCCAAAATTCCAAAATTTCTATATACTCAAACCATGATATCACTTTGTCTTTATTTTAGTCATGAGCTTATGAATACTATCAAACATTTAATTTTCTCCTTATCACTTCATTATGCACATATCATCTGCTTTCCAAAATATTTGAATCAAATTTCATGGTTACCGGTACCATTCAACATATACTTTCAAACACTTTAGTAAAAAAAATAGTGTAACAATCCTTAGATGTGTGTTTATTCCATAGTACCATTACCTATACAAAATAACTCTTAGGAAACATAAATCATTCAAATACCTTCTTAAATCATTGACCAAGCTTCAACACTTCTTTCATATAAAATATCAGTTGTAGTCTCCTCATCATCATCCACATAAATACTACCCATGTGATGATTCTGATTCTCTTTATGAGATTTTACCTTAGGGCATTGGTTTGCATAATGCCCATACATTCCAAATTTAAAACATCTAATCATTGTTGATGTCGTAGAAATACCATTATCCTTCTCCATGGTGTTAACTGAACCTTTTCTATTAAACTTATTAGATTTGTGTCCTTATTTTCCACACCCAAAGAATCTTCCATTTCCATTGAAACATTCTCCTTGATTCCTCTTCCCACATGATTTACATGAGAGAAATTGAACTTTTTTTCTTCTGGGATCATCAAGAAACTCCATCTTTCGCTTAGTAGCTGAGTCGGGAAACTTATCAAAGTTGAGAATATTGATCATATTATGATATTGCTGATTAGGCATAATAACGATATGTGGACCTACAAATCCAATTTCATTTGGTTACTCAAGAAGAATATCATTCCATTGTCCATCATATCCTCTATTCTTGTGAATCTTCCCATTTCCATCCATTTTCTAAAACCCAAAAAGAATAGTGTGAGAGGCCAAAATCATAATCAATGGGGATTACCTTCAATATCTAACATCTTAGGTTAAATTATAAGATCATTACCATAATTATTGGACTATAACCTATAATTATACTTAACCTTAGGGACATCCCTAAACATACATTAGAAATATCTCTAGGGATCTCACTAAAATTTTCACATCCTAGTTTCCAAAGGTTGACTAAACCTTTGCTCTAATACCAACTGTAGAGACCCAAAGCGTGACGTATGTGGATATTAGATTAACATTGTGGAATAATTAATACATAAAAAAACCAACACTCAAGGGCCATAATAGTTTAGTGTCTTTGGAAACTCGGAACATAATCTTATAATCATGGTGAAAGTTATTCAACATCTCCCATAAAGATCATCCCTTTTTTCTTACCTAAAACCTTTCTTTATATCCTGATGAAAATAAAACATATAAAGGGTGATCTCAAATGCTCAATAAGGGTAGGTATAGTGAAAATAAAACAAACCATATAAATTTTAACTTCAAAACATGAACATAATATTTAAACATCAAATTCTTGAGCAATGACATAAAACATGGCAGTACGTAAGGGATAAATCAAAAAGAAGCATCAATCATGATAGAATAGCATGGGAATAAAACATGTAATTTTGGTAACCATTAAGCACATGTTATTATTTCCATAGTATCCAAGGAATTTCTGCCAAGACCATCTTAGTGGACAAAGTCCCTTTCTGAATCGAGTTCACTCCTCGTTTCAGTACTGTAACACTAAACCAGATTAACTTAACAATCCAGCCATGTCTATCTCATGAGATATAAATCTTTACCCAATGCATTGGAGGTAGATATAGGTCCCAACCATCTCATAATGAAATACTTCTTACTTGTGCCACAAAATAAACATAAAACATTCATCATAACCCAAATAATAAAATGGGGTTCATAAACATTATCCCATCATCACATAATCCATATAAAACAAATGGATATTTAATCATAAGAAAAGTTAAACCATGTATATCACAGATAAATTATACTTGAAACATACACATATCAAATAATGTCATCTTATAAGGAAAATGGTTTTGATAAAACACATGAAATAAATTTTATGAGGAAAATATCCTTTCTCCTTAAAAATCATTTTCTTTTCACAAAATGCCACACAATTTTAAAAGAAATGGATTTCATTGAAAATAACCATGAAAACTTGTAGAGTAATCATCTTGAAAATTAGGTGATATGAAACTGTAAAAATCAGTTCACAACGTATAAGTTAAAAATAACATTCTCCTCGTACTTTTGTCTGAAAAGTCAAAAACTACCTTATATGGTAACTAAACGAAAGATTCCATTCATACAATGTGGTAAAAATTCAATAAAGGGTAAAAATGACTTTAAACATTCATGGAAGAATAGTAAACATTTTATGAAAACAACTTTTTAGAAAACATGGTCATGGATGATAAACATAGCCCCAGTAAATACTTACGTATAAGCAATCTCGGATAAAAATTGAGATTGAAAATTTATCCCTTACCTTAGGTCCGATATGCTTCGTACGTATCCGAACCTCCTGTATAATGATTTAAATAATGTCATTGTCTAATTAAAGAATCATATTCACTGTTATGATATCATATATGGTTCACTTTTAACTTTATATTACCCGTTCTTTTGGAAATTCCATGTTAAATATGGTTTTGGGTAAAATCGTTTTATTTATCGTACTTGTTTGGACTTTTTGTTATCAATATTATTATTACTTATATCATGATTTAATTACTTCCAGAATGTAAATAATGATTTATATATCATATATATTCAATATATATATATAATAAATAGATAAATGAAATGAAATACACCATTCATGGAGATGGTAGGCCGTATGTACGCATTAACGTTGTTTTCCTTTCCATATTAACTTGAATGGAATTAATTAAATAACATATAAATAAATCCAGTATCATTATTATGTTATACATACCATTATTATTCATTATATATACTTTATAATCATTATTTAATGGTTAACAAGGAGATTGAATCTCATCACATCGTGGAGACAGTAATCCGTACGTACACACAAGCGATGATATCATTCCCATAATTATTTGAAAGGAATCGGAGTGGATGATATGATATCTCATAATCAGTATGATGTTATTGTATCCATATATAGTTATTCTTTACACCATTATTCCAATCCAAGTAAGGAGGTGGTGGAAAAACAAATTACACCACGGCGTGGAGACGGTATTCCGTACGTATGCACGCGCGGTGATTTCATTTTCTGTAGGATGGATAGAAGGTTAAATGGGGTTGTTTCCTATTTATAATAACATATCATTATATAAGAAATACTTATGTTATTAATTTATAATAAAACAACTAATGAATAAGAAGTTGAAGAAGAAATAAATTGGAAAGGATCGGTAATGGGTATTACCTCTGCTTTGATGTGCCTCTTCTTAACCTTATATTAGGGCACTAGAGTTGGTATTTGAAGAAGACCAGGACCTCTAGGATCTTTCTAGGGAAGTCGAGAAGTGGAATTGTAAGGGGTTGGCCGAGCTTGATGGCTCAAAGTGGTGAGAGGAAGAGGGGGAGGAGGTGCCCTTTTATAAGGGAGGAGAGGGGCACCTTTGAAAAAACTCAAAATATTATTTTATTATAAAGTCATGTTCGGTTTTTAATAGCTCCAATTTGATTTATTTCTAAGATAAGGTGGGTATGGGTCTAAATAATCTCATCAAATAGAATTTGGACAAGTTTAGGTTACTATTTTAACCTTATCATTTAGATTTAACTCTAAATTAAATAATTTATCTTTTACAGTGTCTTCTTGTGTTCTTACAATATATGGTTAATAAACATACAATAACAAGCCAAAAGAACCCCAAGTGGTTAATTATTAATATATATATACTTATATAAGTCATTTGGATGAACCTTAGCTTTTTAGGAATAAAATTAATATTTATAATATAATATTGTTTTTAAAAAACTATTTTATGTCAATTTTGACACTATTTGGTAATTGTTTTTTTAAAAATCATAACAACCTGATTAGTTCAAATAAAGTTAATTAAATAAATACTAACATGTAATATTAACTTATAAAATTATTTTAATATATAAATAGTTTCAAAATACATTTATTTTGGTATTTATAATATCAATTATGTTAATATTTCCTTAAAAATCTAATTACATTCTCATCATTGTGTCATATATAAATTAAATTATTTAAAGTCAAAAAATTATAAATAAAATACCATTATGTAATAAATTTGATTTAGCTTTCTAATGAATATTTATAGTCTAATTGATATTTTTTAGAACCCTATATTAAAAATGATTTATTTATTAAACTTTGATTTTAAAAAATTAAACTCTTTTTTAAATAAAATAATAATAAGTGTCCTAATCTTATCCAAGTGGACCTAAATGGTCAGAGTTTATTACTAAGGTTGTTTGTGGACGAAGTAAGCTTATCCAATAGAATTATGACATGTGTTATTGTAATAGTAATATCATTTTTACCCTTAATTGCCCTATTTATTTTTAACCATGGTAAATAAAAGTAAAAAGTTACTATTCACCAAAAATTATTTTTATCTAATTGAACCACATTTTACATACTAACATCAACCGTGTCTCTTGGATTATGAAATTCCATTCACAGAAGCAGCAAAATTATGTTTTATGTAAATTTGCAAATTCTCCTAGGAGGTGGGTAAAAGACGGTGAAAAGTTCAATACAATTTTTATATATCTAAAATTATTATAAAATGACCCCAATGAATTGAATTTAACTTATATTGGAATTATGTATCAATTTTTACCTAAAATAATGTTAAATAAAATAAAAAATTATTTAAATAAAAAGTCGGTTTTTAAATAGTAACCCCGTGTCTTCACTATTCATCAAAAATTGAATGTATTCAGAAATATACCAAAATTTCACCCTAAGCTAATTTCTATATTTCGAATCCAAAAATGAAGTCCATTTTGAAAGATAAAATTTAAAAAAGTGGGTATTACTATTCATAACGGCTAGTTCATAATAATATTATAATAATATCTTGTTTAGTAAATCTTGGTTTTGCGTACTACACACGCTGTCGAAGAAGGTCATTATTGTGTGTAATGCAAGCCAAGTCAGGGCTTCTTGTAGTGAAATCTTCGTTTGGTGTTGCATATAACATAATCAAAACTTATTTCATTTATACATTAAACAAAATCTATTCTTAATGTTGCGTAGAATAATTTCCACAAATCGAACATGAAATAGTGTGTAACACTAGCCAAGAATAGTGTTGCGTATACTGCAAGCTAATACGGTGTTGCATATAGAACAAGCTAATATTGGTGTAGTGTACAACACAAGACATCAAAGTAATTAAAAATAATATTTCTCATAAAATCTCGGGTTGTTACACTAACCATATTCGCAATGCGGGACTTGTATCAATTTGTTGTTCAAAAACCCTCGGGGACTTTGACCGTAATGGTAGGGGAGCCCTTAGGCCTAGCATCCATGCCATTTTGGTGGTCCCTTTGGTTGTGAAAGATAATTGAAGCCCAAATGAAGTGGAACATAGAGCCTGAAAAGTGAATGGAAACTTACCAAAGTTGAATCTTACACTCCAGTTCCTAGAACATAGTACTCATAGAAACATCGGAGAACCACTGTAAAGGGTCGAGGGGATCAACTCGAGAGCGGCCAATTCGCAATGATGAGTATAAAACAAAGAGGTGGTGAACTGTCAGGAGAATGGGGGGTGTTTGAACGGTTATCACAAACCCAACACAAAGTAGGCCATAACCCTGTAACATACCTATATATCCCTCTCATGGAAAAGAACGGGCTAAGGGGTCTAGGTGACTGAGATGGCCCTAAGAGATGGGGCTGGACCCGAAATCTAAATGTCTGGGAGGTCCTACGTATCCCATGAGGATGGGAATCAAGCCACACTTAGTTCTTAAAGATGCAGTTTAACGTTATGTAGGATGATGTAAAGACTAACATTGTGCAGGACAGTGCAGTTTAAAGTCATGTTGGACTGAACAGTTTATGGTCATGCTAGACCAAACGGTTTTGGGTCATGGGGGACCATCATCTAGTTTAAGATCGTGTAAGACTAGAAAATTTAGGGTTGTACCAGGCCTGGCAGTTTAAGGTCGTGACGAACCTGGTAAGGCTCTGGCGAACAACTACTTGAGAAACATAGCATTGGTGGGATGAATTATAAGCTCACCATCCATGGTCACCAGTGATTATGCACCATTTGGGTAAATCTTAAGAATAATGAATGGTCCTTTCCATTTGGACTCTAAGTTTTGTAGTTTCCTACGAGGTAACATTGGCGTTCTCAGAGCCAACACCATGTCGCCTTGCAGGAATGAGTAGAGGTGATCCTTTTTTTAAAGGCTCGAGGCTAGTAATGAGGGCCTGATACTCCACCTCATTGTTGGTGCGGCCATCCAGGAATGAAAATTGTAAAATGTATTGCGCCAGGGTAATAAAAATGATACCCAGGCCTACTCTATTGAGTCTAGGATCATTGAGCCTCCTACCGGTGGGGCTCCAGGAGGCACCATCAAAGTGAATATGCCAACATGGGATGGTGTGATCAAATGAGAGGATTGAATCATCGGGAAAATCAAGATCTGGGGAATAGTCTGTGGAGGTTGGACGGGCATCAAGAGAGTCTTCCAATGACTATACCTCGATAGAATTCTAAGGCACGAACCTAATGTAAAACATCTGGAGGATTACTACCCACTGCGCTAGTCGGCCTATCAACATGGGATGATTCATAATGTACTTAAATGGGTCTACTTGGGACACCATATGTACCTTGTGGTGATGTATATAATGTCGTAATTTCTGTAGAGGAAACACGAGTGCAAGGGTCTCTTCTCTATGGGGGAGTATCTAGTCTCTGTATCGAGGAGCATGCGGCTGAGTTAGTAGAGGTTGTTCTATGTCCCCTCATTGTTCATCTGAGCGAGAAGGGCAGTGAGAGATCATTCCAGGGCTGTGACATAGAGGACCGGCGGCTTCCCGGAGACAGGTTGCATTAAGACCAGGGGCTGGAGAAAATACTTCTTGATTTCCTCAAAGGCGGTCTGGCACTCCTTGTCCCACTCATAAGCGGTTCCCTTCTTCATGAGCCGAGATACGGGCTTCACTTTCCAGCCAAATTAGCAATGAATCGGTTTATATTGGATATGTGGCCTTGGAAACCTTGAAGATCCCTGAATATTACTCGGGGGAGGCATCTGGATGATGGAATTTATCTTCTCCTGGTCTATCTCGATGCCCCGGTATATGACAACAAAGCCAAGAAACTTCCCGGAGGTGACCCTGAAGGCCCACTTCAGTGGGTTCATCATCAAGTGGTGGGAGTGGAGTAAGCCTAAAACTTTCTCATGGACATTTATATTGTCCTTTCACTATAGATATCTTGACCACCAGATGGTCCAGATAGCATTCCACCAATGTCCCAAGGATCGGCTTGAATATGCGGTGCACAACCCGCTCGTAGGTGGCACCTGCATTCTTCAGGCCAAAGGTCATAACCTGGTAACAAAATGTACATTGATGTGCCCTAAAAGTGGTGGACTCTTCATCATTGGGGGAAATCAGAATCTAGTTATATCTTGAGTAACCATCCTTCAAGGTGAGGGAATGGAACCCAGCCTTAGTGTCGATCAACAATTTGGTCACTGGAAGGGGAAATCATCCTTCAAACATTGGAAATTGAGATCCAGGAAGTTGATAAAGACTCTAATCTATCTTTTTTTCTTCCTGACTGATATAATGTTGGCCATCCATTTGGGGTACTGGACCACCTTGATGAGGTTGGCCCTGATGACCTTTTCAACTTCGGCCTCGAACATGGGACCGTGCGAAGGGTGAATCTTCTTGGGAGGTTATTTTAACCCGTGATGATTTCTTGGAAGACCGAGGTGGATGATGGATACCTAAGGATATAGTCCTGGAATCTCATCATAACTCTAAGAGAAGACATCACGGTGCTGTTTAAGTAAGTCCACGTACCACTGCGGTTCTTCAAGGGGCATGACAGGACTGATAAACATGGGACTTGGATCTGCCTTTCTTCCAAGGTTCACCTATTCCAATTCATCGATCGTGGTGGAAACACCTTCTTCAAAGGTAGGGGAGCATCCTCCAGATCCTCTTCTTCGCTTGTGGAGGAGGTATTCCCTGCAGGTGAAGCTTCCTCTCGGTTGGACGAACCTGATGGGAGGCTGGTACTAACTTGGACAGTAGTGGATAACACATCTGGGGATTCACGCGCTACCGATACCATAGTGATGAGGGCAGTCGATCCAATCCCACTTGGTATTCAGCCCAAGGGGCCACACATGATGATATCAAAGCAATAGTGGTGCATTGGCCTTAGCCGGTTAATCCCAGCACAGCAAAACAGAGACGTTTGATGTACTTTCGTTTCCATGAGTCAGGCATCTCGATATTGTACGGGGGGAGGAGGCTCTAGGATCACCTGAGCCTGGTTTGTGTTGGATTACAAGGTGATTTTCCTAAATCTTATGGAGTTTGAAATATGGATTCCTCTTGTACCAGAGGCAATAAATTCTTACCCCATGTCGGGGGGTCGTGGCCTCCAATAGATGGATTGGGAAGACGTAAGAATCATCCAGACCTTCCCAGGGGTCAGTTGTGACTGTGGCGGGTTCAACCTCACTTTCCAGATTCTTCTTATCCTTTCTCTTGTAATAGTCAGCATCTAGGTAACATGCTTCAAAATAGGCGAAAGGAGATGTGTAACCTTGGATTAGGCCTACTAAAACATTTATGGAGTACATAAGGCACTGGTTATACGAAAAGGGGACGACAGCGTGCAGGTGGAGCCATGGCCTTCCCATCAATGTGTTGTACACAGTGTCCGGGAAGACAACCATACACTAGGTACTAGAAACTAGGCCACACAACTAGGACTTAAAATGGATCCTTCCAACCGGAGTCTTCAATGTCCTGTCATATCCCTGGATTCTTAAATTAGAGGTAGTCAGGTCATCTTCAGATAACCCCATCTTCCGTAGTGTCTGTGTTGGGATAAGGCTGATCATCAATCCGGTGTCAATGAAACAGCGGAGAACCTCCACGCCATTTAATTGTATAGTGATGTATAGTGGGTGAATGTTCACCTATATGGGAGAGCCTTCATCTTCTCCAGAGAACGAAATGATGTCCTAGTATTCGGAATTCCCAAATATTTCAGCATGAAAGGCTTCCTTAGCTGCTACCTCTGTCTCAAACTAGAGGGGGGATTTATAGAGCTTTGGTGAGGGCCTCAAACATATCTTATGACAAGCGAAGGGATTAAAAGATGGAAAGTATCACGTAGATTCCAAAGAGGTGCTTGAGGACCTCGTACTTCCGTGCCAGGCGTGAACTTCTTCTTACAAGAGGCTGCTCTGTGATTGGAGGCATGGAGGGCCCTATCATATGGACCGACGACTGGATCGTAATGGGTATATCCCGTTTTGCACTAGTCGAAGCCTGAAGAGTAGTTTCCAGATGAGGACCAGATGACTGAGATTGGCATGTTTCCAGGCTAGGTTGGTTGCAGCACGGCCGAAGTTGTTCTGCCTGATCGTGTTGCACAAACGGTGCTGGAGGTGGGCCTGTCGACACTGGATGAAGAGGCTGCGCATGCTGAGTTCTGCGCTGGGCCTTCTGTCTGGTCTGAGTGTCATGAACGACCTAACATGAGGTGACAAACGATGTTCCTCGACAACACATATGGACACGTCTTCACTGACGTTGGCGTCGGCTAGGGACGGTGAGGAGGTTCGCCTGGTGCTCCCCCTTGTCAAGAGTCACATGGGGATTTACCAACTCTACGATGTTAACCGAAGCGTACCCTTGACTATCACTTGGAGAGTCATCCACTACTAAGAAAATTCCGGGAGGGATCCCCATCTTAGGGGGCATAAAGTCGCTGAGAGTGTGGACCGATGATGGCACTGGTGGGGTGCGTTTCTTTTTCTTGCGCTGTCGATGCATGCTCTTCTAGGAAGAGGTCACCTAAGATGATAATGAAGAAGAGGTGGACTAGAATTCAGAAGGCTCCGACTGATTCAGGAATGCCCGAATGATACCGTGGTCATGAGAAACTATCTTGCGAGCCATGCAGTCGTCGTACTTCTGGGACCCGCGACTATAAAACATCTGCCACTCACCTTCGTTGTCTCTACTGTTGTCATACCTTACAAAGAAACCATCCACTTGTGTCGAGGATGGCCCTAACCAGACTATGTTGTTATCGACCTGGTCTTAGAGCGCGTTTTTAATCATATATCACTACTTGGGTTTGTTCCCCAAAATCTGAATATAGGGGCAGTAGTTGGGGCGATCAGTTACATTCGCCTCCTCTGGATTTATTCAATAAAGAAAGCACACAATCCCTTGGTCAAAGTCACTTCTAAAATAGCCATGATCCTTATTATCATTGAATGAGTAGGTCCGGTTTCTTCTATCTAGAAAGGGGGCCCATGGAGCCTGAACCTAATGAGGGGACGTGTGAACCGGTCGAGGAGGCAGACCATGATTTTACTTCCTAGGGGGGACGGCGCATTCTGCGGGGGTGCTTTCCGAATCTGAGGATGTTGTTGTGCTGGAGGCTATGCCTGAGGTGGAGGGCCTCTGTAAGGCCACGGGGTCGGTGTTAGTTCTAGCAATTATAGTTGCTTATGGACTTCTATTTAGGCCATCGTGGCGGGCTCGGCTCTGGAATCCCTCCTCGCTGGGATTACATGAGGCAACATATGTGCCTGGTTGTCCTGTTGTAGGGATTCTTCGAGGAGCTGGGCCTTATCTGAGAAGTCTCGGAACCCTCTAGTGTAGTTTTGTGTGATCAGAGAAGGAACCGGTTCCACATTGACATTCCCTATGCACATGGTAAGTAATTTCTCTTGAGCCAGTGGTATGTCAAGGGAGTATGTGAGCCCATTACACCAGGCGATAAAGTCTGTGACATCCTCATCAGACCTTTGTTTGAACTTAAAGACGTCTGCAATGCTCGTTTTCCCAGCGGTGGAACTAAACTGGTAAAGGAATTGCCTGCAAAGTTCATCCTAGCTAGTCACGGATCCGACGGGAAGTTGGATGTACCAAACGAATTCCGGACCCTCCAGTGTCTGAACATAAAAACAGATCTGGAAGGCCTCCTACTGCTTTGGGGTCCCTAACATGGGCCCACACCTTGAGTTGAAGTGGGCCAGGTGCTGCGGCGGGTCCCCCATCCCGTTACAGGGGGATAATTTGGGATTCCTGAAACATGGAGGTGCTAGCATATCATCCACTCATGCAGGCTATGGCTTTCTATCTGGTGGACTTTTCCACTTGTTGTGTTTCTAATTCCTCTAGGCGGGCGATGAGTTCCAACATTGGATCATCCAGACGGGGGGTCCTTTTCATGATGGGTTTCCCTAACCACGAGTGCGTTGTTGGGTCATTCAATGCGGTAGGCAAGCTCAGCGGCTCATGGAGTGACTAGTGGAGTGGCCCTTGGGGCAGCCAGGGGATCCCAAGTAGGGTTCCATGGATTTTCGCGTCGTTCGGGAGGGTTTGGAGAGGCATACTATGTCCTCTTTACATGATCTCTAGCTTCCACCCTATCCACGAGACCGACATGATTAGGGTTGCAAGGGGCAGCTTGATGAAGGGGAGTTGTTCCTACCCCTGCTACCATGGCATAGGATCACCATACTCAGGTCGTTGCTTTGCAGCGTGTTCATCCAGGAGTTCTTCGAACAACTTCTTCTGTTATAAAATTGCTAATGAAATGCATCCTTCTCATGGTCCTCCTCTATCCTCTACAAAGAAGCAGATAGGTCGGAGTTCTTGACAGCTTCTACGTGCTCCATTCCCTTTCTGGAATTTCGGCTGAGTACCAGTGCCTCGGTGGGTACAGGGAGACCAAGTAGGTTTCTATACTGATGAGTAATACTTCTCAATGGGTCCATTAGTGGTGGAACATCCTTAGATAGGAAGTTCCCATCAAGAATTTCTATCCCCTTTTCCCTTCCTGACAGATCAGTCATGTTGACTGCAACACTTCTCGGGGGCATGTCCTCAATGTCTCCTAGTGAGTTGGGCTTCTGGTGAATAGCATTGAAGTGAATGGCAGCGTACTACCCCATCCACAGACCTGCAGGTGGGACTATCCCCATTAGTAACCTTGCGAAGTACATGGAAACTCTTAAAGAATTGTTGTTGGTGGGACCTGTGGTGACGAGGTGACTCAGTGTGCTAGACTACGGGGAGTGTGGCCAGGTCAATCAAATGACATTGTTCGTCGATGTCTTCAATGTGCACATGCATCTTTGGATAAGTCATTCGCTGATGCCGGAGGTAGAAGTGTGTCACCCAAAGTGTTCCATGGAGACACTCAGCTTCTTCTGGGGTGAGAGATTCTGGTGCACAAACATTCGGCCATGTGAATGACCAAAATGTCTTAGGGAAGTGTTCCACTGCATGGATACCCTATAAGATACTCAACTCAGATTCAGGGTATGGACCTTCGTTTCCTGACTCAACGTCTGAGGTTGGCTGAGGAACTTGTAGTGTTACTGAGGCAGACCACGTGGACGGAAGGCTGGCCGGTGGAGAGTATGGCGAGGAAGATGTCTGGCCGCAGATTCTCGGGCTTTCCTCTGAGGAGTGTAGCGACTAGCCGCTATGTCGTGATAAGAGGGTATTTCATCTGCTATTCCTCGCTCAGGGTCCAGGGATGCTGGTTATAGGCCATTATGATGCTCGCCTACCATTGGTCCCCAGAATAGCTCTCTGTGATCTCTTGTAAAGGTAGAATGTTCTTCTGGAGACGATGGTGGTGATTTCACGATCATAACCTATGGGGTCGCCAATATTTCATCCTCCTAGATATACCTATGGAGGGAGGTGGGAATCTTGTGGACCCCACATTCTGAGATCACCAGGCTGATTCACCTTGTCATTGCCACAGTCCTTGACTCGGATGTGTGAGGGGAGGGTTCTCGAGCAGAGTCGTACTCTGCATCAGAGTCTGAGAAGCGGACTAGTTTGATCTCCATTCGGGCCTTCCTAGGATTCTTCTTGTGGCAGCGATGAATCTCCTTCCTTCCCTTAGGTGTCTCCTTGTGACAGGGCTAATATATGGCATGGTGTCCTTCGGCCGAACTGGTTCTGGGGTGGAGAGGGTTTCCACCTGAGAAAGACAGTGTGCGATGAGAACCGGGACAAATATAGAAAGGGACATGGGGAAGACATCCATGGAATGCACTGAAGCAGGCAAACCTTCACTGGGAATGATAGAAGCATGGGGAGGACCTCCATGCTTGGCGCGGGTAGAGCGAGGTTTGCTATCACCCCTCTGGTTAACGAGGCGAGGAGGACCTTCACTAGCTGCACAGAGGACGTAGAGAGGATCCCCATGTTGGAGAGAGACCGAATGTGGAACATACCTACACCGGCAGTCAGGAGCAGGAGGAATTACTCCATACCTAGTTTAATGGGAATGGGAGAGGCTACCGTACCGAGTATCACTACTGCGGGGCAGACCATCATGCAGACTGGGTGTATCATGGGGAGGACCTCCATGCTGAGCCTTGATGCAGGGAATTCCCACATTATTTGTGGTAGAGGTATGGGGAGGACCTCCCTACAGGGTGGAATCACTGCATGTTGGTTCGCGGTGACCACTACTTGTGCCTCTTACTAGGAGAGTCGACCCAACATGCCCATGGGGAAGTTGGGGCCTCGATCCCGATTGTGTGTTGATGTGCCCCGACACAGCTTATATTGGGAACAGATGATAGGCATTGGCGGTAGCTTGGGCCACAATATCCTTCGACGTTGACGCCCCTTGGCGGGCATTCTCCTCAGGTCGTTCTTGGCACAGGCGTTGGGTCGGATGAACTGGGGATGGTGGCGTAGGTGCATATCATACCTACTCCTCTAGGAAGAACATGCGGCGGTGCTAAATCGGCTGGGTGGGATCCCATACTGGGTGCCCCAAGATCGAGACTGTGACCAGGCTAGGTCGGATGTCGCCTACATCACCAGCATAAGGAAGGGATTCATCAAATCACTCTGGGGACATGCTCCTATTGTGGTTCAATGTCGGGGTCGGGAGCATCGGCTCCCTACGCTGCTCTCATATGTATCATTGACGGTGATGCATAGCCGCCTCAAGATCTAGGCGGTCCATATCCCTGGTGGGGATGATCCCCTCCTCCTCATACCAGCATAAAAGGTCATTAATTACCCTTCGCTGGATAATTTCTGAAGGGGAGAGGGGGCGTGCGCACCCCATGGTCATAGATGAGGAGACCATCGTGGAAGAGGTAAATCCATGTGGAATGAGAGTGTGGGCACTTCCCCTACCCCTGCGTTGATGGGAAGGAGGTGATCACGTCCCTGGAGCAGCAACCTGATTCCGGAAAGTAGGGAGATCAACAAATTAAAACTGATAGGAAAAGAAATAGACGATCAGTATCATAGCGTTGTTCCATCTTCCGTGGCTGGTAAGAGGTATCCAAACTGACAACATCGCAGAATGGGATGGTCAACTTCCTGATTTCCCCAACTTCTAGAGAGTTTCATGTCAAGCCTGCTATTTTTTTGGTGGGGCCTAGTGCTGGATGACAGAGTCTGATGAAATGTTAATCCACTGATGCCTCGAACACTACTAGTCTCCATACCGAGGAGAAGAGATACACGTCGGGTACACCATTTCTATTTCTGATGCTTTCGTCGGGGCGTTCACACACATCCTTCTATGTGGACACGCAGCTACTACCCCACATTACCACTTTCCTAAGGCAGGCGACATTCGATCCTTATTCAAGTATGTTTGCTCCTTGATCGAAACAAGATGATGGGATGTCATTTCATCTTTCCATGAAATCTTCCTCGGAGCTTGTCACATAGTCCGGGTCTCCCTCATAGACTTAAGACGTTGTGTGTGAGACTTTTCCTAGTTCTATATCTTCATAAACACTAATTAATTACACTACTTCTGTTAGGAAATTCCAAGGGGTCCGGTCATGGTAGCAACCTTTGGTTAGGTGAGTAGTCACGTTGGAGGCATCACTGGCACGTCTGGATGCTAGGGGATTGGCATGTATGTCTTCTGTCCCTTATTATAGGGCATCTCGAGGGTGCGGAAGCCCAAGGCATCCTACATCAAAAGCGGGGAATCATATGCCATGGTCATGTATCTAATGTTTTCCCCATATTCCTATGATTAACACAGGGTATGCCTCAAGTTTAACATCCACTGGAGACAGATCAGACTAATCAGAAAACTGACTAGAGTGGATCTGATGAGTGTAAACCCGGGAGGAGACACTATTGTATGTGGATTGGCATGACTTCACCAGGATGTGGCAGCCTGGGTAAGAATCAATATGGATGATGGGTGGCTTAACTGAAGTGGATGGGGGTGGGATGGAACCATCATGAGGATGACGATGGTATTGTGTTGAGTCTTTAAGAGGCTTCCTACGTATTCACGTGGCAAGGATTCAAAGTCCATGTAGTTCATCTGATGATGACTTACCACCGATTGGGGATTTCAACGACTTTCCACTGGATGGGGTCATAACGACTTACTGTTGATTAGGATATAATGGCTTACTGAGGTGTGGGTTTCAATGTCATGCAGGCGAAGGAGAAACAATGTGAATGTGTACTTGGGTTCTAGATAGTTGTTGGGCTTGAACCTCATGGAGGCTTCCTACGTACCTTACCATGGCAAAGATCAAAGTTCATGTAGTTCAAGATATGGGTGGTGAACTGACACAAAGGTGGTTGGATCGATAGTGTGGTGGACTTGATCCTCTAGGAGGCTTCCTATGTACCTTGCCATGACAAGGATCAATGTTATCATAGTTCAAGATATGGGGGCATTTGGGGCTTACGCCCGAAGGTAGCCAAAGGTGTTTGTGAACCAACATGAAGGGGGTCGGAGCGACCAATGGGTGGTGGGATTGAACCTCATAGAGGCTTCCTATGTACCATTCTGTGACATGGATCAAATTCCACGTAGTTCCGATGAAAAGGGGGGCTTGGTACGCTGAGATAGAAATGTTTGGGGGCCAATGGTAATTAGGATTGAACCTTAGGGAGGCTTCCTACATACCATGCCCTGACATGGATCAAAGTCTATATAGTTCGGGATATGGGTATTGGTGTGCTGACGTGAAGATGGTCGGGACCGATGGTTGTTGGTCCTGAACCTCGGGGAGGCTTCTTATATACCATGCCTTGACATAGATCAAATTCCTCGTAGTTCGAGGTGGGTGTGTGGGGCTTACAATCTAGGCTGCCCGAGGGGATTTCATGGTCAATGCTTACTTTAATACCACATGATTCATGCTCGGTGTGAGAAATAAGAGGCAAAAGATACTTGAAAATCACATAGTGAAAGGTGTGTTCGTTGGAAGTGAAGTGGGCCTTACACGTGGAGTGGCCCAAAGAGGAAACAGGGGCTTACGCATGGTCTGCAACGAAAAGGGGTTGGGACTTATTCCAGGATGGAGGCCCGATGGGGATAAATCCCTATGTGAGGGGAATGGTATGGACAGATCCTTGTTCCCCTCTCCCTTCTTATACATTGTCACGGAAAAAGAGAGGACAAGTAGAACCCATCCCTACCACACCTGTCGTTTTATTTGGCCCCGAAAAAGAAAGTAGGAACAAGGGTGATGCCTTATGGAATAAAGGCTAGGGGATTATGCCAAGGTGGATGCCCTTTACCCATGTATGATGCATGGGGGGAAGGCACAGTTTAACATCATGTGCTGAGGAAGAATATTCTTGGTAGTTTAATGTCCTACAGCTCAGACGAGGTGGGTTTGCTCCGCCCCACTAGGACTTACATAACTTGTACCCTCCACACCTCGGTGAAGGGAAGGCACTGGTAATGACATAGCTAGGGGTTGTCGTGAGGTAATACCCATGGGGGTCCAAGTTAGTATGGCTATGTGAAGAAGCAACAGACATTAGGATTCCTATGTGAAGAATCATGAGGCAAAACAATGCAATTAGAAGAACCTTCCAAGGGACATTGAAGTTACTTTGTACGAGCCTATAAGGTCGTATGGGAAAATGGTGTATGATGTGGATTCCAAAGGTGCGAGTGACACCCGCGAATGGTATCCATAAGTAGAGCATCATACACTCGTGTAAAGGTATGCCCAAGGAGTACGGGGAACACGAGTGAAGAGGTAGCCGGGAAGCACCTGGGTGAGGGGTCCCCAAGAGTTACGTGCAACCTTTTGGGACTAAGTGGGAAACAAGTAGACTTGCATGAAAAACATAGGTATGGTTTAAAATCAGCGGGGATTGGTGCGTAAGTGGAGTTAATGCTTTTTGTGCAACTAGAAATGATTGCATGCAAGGAGTAAGAATTGAGTGCAATTGGGAGAGTGGTGCGATCAATTGAAGGGGATTGTGTGCAATTGGACAGCCTGCACGTAAATGGAAGGGATTGCGCATTGGGGGAGGACTCAGAAGGGATTGAAATTCAGTATAAACCAAGGGGATTTCACGCGAAGGCAGACCCCGGGGCGACTTGGTTCGAAAGGAATTGTACCTGAAATCCATCTTTGCTCGTATGAAAGGCGAATTTCGCACACAAGAGCCGGTTGAAATTCATCAGCCCAGAATTTGAAGGGGTCACCATCTATTTATAGGAGTTCTGGGGGGGGGTAAAATTTTTAGGCGTGAAATAATTGTGCGATGATTTCGGCATTGCGAAATGTCAACCGCGCGGGGTGGGGGATCGAAATATTCAGCGCTCCCGCCGAAGGACTATCGTGAATCCTGGAGCTTTCCGTGTAGGGCATATTTTTTCACCCACTTATGATTTTTTCTTCACGACTCCTTCGGACCCCCAGACTAGGTCCCGAGACCTGAATATGACTCCGCTTTGTCTTTTTGAAATGTTTATCATCCCTTGAGAATTTTTTGGAATATACAATATTCTTAGGATAATTCACATTTTGATTAGAAACCATTATGATGGATTTTTGAGTAAATACGTCCCCAATGAAAACATTTTTTATGATTATGGATTATATTCATAAGTTATTCAATTTATGTTAAGTATTTTAGAAGCATGGAATTATGTATTGTGATTCATAAACTAATCTACTTTATTCTATTGTTTAGAAATTGCTACTAGTGGAAGGAATGTTAATGGTATTAATGCACATAATCTATGTAGGGATTTTCCTCATTTTCAATATAATTATTGTGGAGTTTGAGATGCAACTGGTTCTGAATAACTTATAACCATACGAGGAAAACTCACTCTGGTTATGAATAATAACCTTAACCATATGGATCTCCCTGATCCACAACATGGAGGATCAATTTTAGTCTTCTTTATGAGGAAGTAACCACCAACATTCAATGGTACTAGAAATTCATTCTTAGCTTAGAAATGGATAAGTTCTTTATAGAAAATATTTAATGCTTTGAGAGTAGTAAAGGGGAATAATTTGTCTTCGTAGTTTACCACCTCTTAGAAGATTCAGATCAATTATAGTCACTAATTCCAAAGAAAAAGAAGCATGATGAAGTATCAAATATATAATGGAGGGAGTTTAAAGAACTTTTCATAGAAAATTAATTTCCTCATCATCATAGAGAGGATATGGGGATACAATTTCAGAGACTGAGGAAAAAGTATGATGAGAATTTTTCAAAGTATGAGGCTAACATTACAAGGATAGAAAGGAATGTTGTAGATTATATACATAACCCAATAATTAATATTGACCGATTATTTGATGGGTTAAAATAATTTCTACAAAGATAATTTTTCTAACAATACTTCTCATCATATGAATATATAGTCTCTTATGCTATAAAGACAGAAAAGAAATTCTCTAGGTATTATGAATATAAACTGAAGAAAGATAATAAGAGATCTACTGAACACTCTGGAAAAGGAAATAAGTAGAATATGGGAAAGTTGATTTTCCATACTATTGTAATTTTGGGAAGAAAATCACTTATACATGCCTAAATTGAATGTGTGTTTATTATAAGTGTGTAGAAAAATGCCACCATAATTTTTATTGCAATGGGAAGAAAGAGGATGTCGATGTTCAATGTAACAATTGTAACAAAATGGGGAATTATGAAAATTAATGTCCTATGAATCAATGAACCTTACCTCATAAAATACCATGTGGAAATTCCAAGCTTATGCGATCACTACTATCGACATTGAAGTTCCCAATGACATGGTGGCATGTAATTTAATCATTTACTCAAAATTAGACAATTCTTTATTTTATTCTATATAGACTAATTCTTTCATATATTATTAGTTTCCCTAGAAAATTAGATATTTACAATTTGACTTAACATGGGATTTGTTAGTCAAAAATCTTAAGGGAAGTGTCATATCAACAGATTTTTGTCAATCAGTTAACATAAAGGCAGATAAAGGTGCTTTATCTACTGATCTTACTGTCATACCCTATAATTCATTTGATATAATCCTCGGTATGGATTTGATTTCAGACCATGATGTCAAAATTTATTTTAAGAAGAAGGAGGATACAATTTTTTGTGATGATAAGGAATAATTATATCTTTATAGCAGAAACCTCACCATCTGTTTCTCATCTAGATCCAACCCAAGTAGAACTACTAAATTCAATTATTGGGGAGGAAGGGAGTGAAATAACAATGCCTAAGGAATGTAATGTTCAAATAGATTATGTACCTATTGTGAAAAAATATATTGATGTGTTTCTAGAGGATTTACCTAGAAATCCTCCTTAATAAAAAATTGAGTATTCCATTGACTTCATTCTTGGTTACCAACCCATATTGAAGACCCCTTATAGAACGGCCATTGTGTAATTAGTATAGCTATATTAGTAACTAGATTAATTGAGTAATAAAGGATTTATTCTCCCTAGTGTTTCTCCATTGGGGGCCCTTGTTCGTTTTGTTATGAAGAAAGATAGATCTATGAGGTTATGCATTGACTACAGAGAGATCAATGCTATAAAAATAAAGAAAAAGTATCGCCTACCTCGGAATGATGATTTATTTGATCAAAACCATGGAGCAAAATATTATTCAAATATTGAACTTCGATCTAGATATCATCAGTTATGCGTGAAGAAGGAAGACATTCCAAAGACAATAGTTCAATCCATGTGTGGGCATTATTAGTTAACAGTAATTCCATTTGGACTGACTAATTCAACCAATATTTTTGTGAATCTAATTTATATATTTTTCAAGGAATATCATGATGACTTTGTATGTCCTATTTATTGATGATGTCTGGGTATAATGCGAAATCTATGAATATCATGAAAATCACTTGCGCAATATTTTGAAAATAATAAGAAGAAATGAATTATATGGGAAGATTAGCAAGTGTGAATTCTGGATTATGGAGATTTATTTTTGGGACATATTATTGACAAGGATGGAATCAATATTAATCCTTCAAAGAAATGTAAAATCCAATAATGGCTATCACTGATGAGTATAATAGAGGTGCGTAGTTTTATTGGTTTAGTAGGTTACTAATGGCTTTTCATCCTAATTTTTTCCTTATTGGATAACCCATTAACCAAGATAACACATAAAGGGGTTAAATTGGTTTGGAAAAAAAGAGTGTGAAGAATCTTTTGAAGAGTTTAAGAGATGATTAGTCAATGACCATATAATGACTCTACCATCATGGAATGATGGGTTTGTTATTTATAGTGATTCTTGAATGATGGGACAAGGTTGTGTCCTTATGCAGAATGATAGAGTTATTTATTATGAATCCGAGTTGCTAAAATATCAAGAACAGAACTATCATACTCCTGATCTTGAGTTAGTAGTTTTAATCTTACCTTTTAAGATATGGAGAAAATATCAATATGTTGAAAAATGTGAGATATATACTGATCACAAGCGTTTGAATTATATTTTCTCACGAAAATAACTCAACATGAGGCAAAGGTGATGGATTGAACTACTCAAAGATTATTATTTCACAATACATTACCACCCAAGGAAGGAAAATAAGGTGGAATATGATTTGAGAAGAAAGTTGAGAGGATTTCATAACATGCTTAGAGTTTAAAGGGGTCCTATGTTCATGGATATAGTAAACATTGATATTGGAATAATCATGGAAGTTGAAACATCAATACTTTTTTAAATGGTATCCAAACCATCATTACTAGAAAGGATAAAAAGTTCTCAGACTAATGATGAGGATTATTAAAAGAAAACTAAGGCTGCGAATGATGGGATATTGGTTGAATTCATATATGAAGATGGAATTTAGAAATTTGGGAAGAGGGTTGGTGTTCCCAATATAACTGAACTAAAAAGAGAATTTTTGGATGATGCTCGTAGCTCTAAATACTCTAAACACCCAGCCATCACTAATGTGTATAGATATTTGAAGGATAATTTTTTATTGGAAAACATATAGAGGGAGATTTCTGATTATGTGTTAAGACGTATGGTTTTTCAATAGGTGAACGATGGAAGAAAGTATCCTAGGGGAGTCATGAAACCTCTTCCCATACCTGAGTGGAAATGGGATGATATGACGATAGACATTAGTATGGGGTAGCAAAGACTTCTATAAGGAATGATGCAATATGGTTCATTTTCGATCGTCTTACCAAGTCATCACATTTTCATTATGTAATAGAATATTTACCACTTGAACTTCTAGAACGACTATATATTAATGAATCTATAAGACTTCATGGTGTACCCCAATATATTGGTTTTGATCGAGATCCCCATTTTACATCATCATTCTAAAAACATCATCAGAAATCCACAGATACTGAATTTTTTTTATCGCTTCAAACATCCCTCAATCTAATGGACAATCAGAACAGACTATTGTAACCATAGAATACATGTTGAGATCATCCAACCTTGACATTCAAGGTATATGTGATCAATATCTACCTCATGTAGTATTTTCCTATAATAATAGCTTTCATTCAAGTATTCAGATGTTACCATAGAAACCATTATATGGAAAGAGATGTTTCACACCTAATTTTTTGGGTGGTATTGGTGAACGAAAACTCGTAGGAAAGAACATGTTGTGGAAACAATGGAAAGGGTGAAGATTAGCCAAACCCACATTAAATAATCTCAATGTAGGAAAAAGAGATAAGCCAATAACCAAAGGAAGGTTTTGGAACATCAAATAGTATATAATGTTTTCATGAAGGTATCTCCAAGGAATGGAGTTATACGATTTGGTAAGAAGGGTAAATTAAGTCCTAGGTAAATTTGACCATTTGAAATTCTAAATTTAATTAGAGTTGTAGCTTTCCATTTAGAAATTCTGCCATGTCACTCTAAAGTTCATGATGTGTTTCATATATCACTATTGAGAACATACATGCCAAACCAAACGCATGTACTCACCTATGAATAAATAGAGCCGGAACCCGATCTATCTTATTGTGAAGAGCCTATCAGAATTTTTGATACCATAGAACAAGTGTTGAGAAACCTGATGACTCTTCTGGTAAAAGTTCGTTGTAGAAACAATAAAATGGAAGAGGTAACATGGGAACCAGAGGAACATATGATGAAGAACCACCCGAATCTTTTGATGCAGTAATATTTTACAAATTGTGAAGACGATATTATTTGAAGGAGTGATGAATATAACACCAAAAGATTCTATGGTACTCTTCTTGTTGAATAATACAATATCTTGTGTTGTACGCAACATCAAGTTCTAGCACTCCATGACCAATCAAACTAACTATAAAGTAGTTATGAATATTAAGAAGAACTATTTGAAATTTTATAAATTTTATTTTTAAAATTAGACTTCATTTTTTCGGAATATCAAAATTAGAATAGAGAGTTTTTTTTTGATATTTTCTTGAAAACATTCAATTTTTGAGGAAATTGAGAAAAACATTGAGTTATTGATTAAAACTGACTTTTTTGTTAAATGATTATTTTATTTTTTATTTCTTTAATGTAAAAATATAATCCTAATACCTATATTAGTCCAATTTAATTAATTGGAGTCATTTTCTAATTATACTAGATATATAAAACAATTTTAAATATTTAACGTCTTTTACCCACCTTCTAGGTACATTTTAAAATATACATAAAACACAATTTTAACTCTTCTATGAATTTAATTTCAAAATTTTTACAGCCAATGTTGTAATCAGTAAGTAAAATGTGGTTCAATAGTATGAAATTTATTTTTGATGAATAATAACATTTGAATTTTTGTTACCACGGTTAAATGAAAATAGGGTAATTAATGGTAAAAATAATATTATAATAATATAAAATTACCCCCAACATGTGTCCTAATTCGATTGGATAAGTTTATTTCGACCTAAATGAACCCTAGGGAAAAATATGATCATTTTTTATCAACTTCGATTAGATTGGGACATTTATTATATTTTATTTAAAGAAGTGTTAGAAGAGTTACATTTATATTTTATTAACTAACCCATTTTAATATAGTTTTATACATATGATATATCAGACTATACTCGATGAGGCTCAGTCATGGGGTCAAAGACCCATGACCCCAAAATTTGTTGAAAAAGTTAAGTTACAAGATACTGGGGGAAATGTTACCATGCAGCAGACCACAACAAAAATGAAACTAAAGAGAAAACAGTCAACTCACCTTTTTCTAGGATGACCTCGACCCTTAGACCCTCCTCGATTTGTCGGGAGGCGCCCGTGCCCCCTTTGCATTCCAGCCTCTGTCTCCACCGGTAGAACCTCATGTAGCCCTACTTCCATGAAAGCAACATCCTGGTGTTCCACAACTACAGGGGCCTCCTCATGCATCTCATGACAAGCCTACTGTACAGCCTAAGAATCCTTCACAGTAGAGGAAACCACAACATTATGTACCGGGCATTCAAACACCGTTGAGGTCTCCATCCCATCAACAACAACAGTTATCAATAAAGCAGCTCTTCGGTTGCTGCATCCGGAATTCTTGAGCCCTTCACGGTTAAGCAAGTCAAACTCTAGAGTATTAATAGACTCCAGCATGGAAAAGAAACTAATAATTGGCTTTGGAGATTTTAGCAACACCTCAGCACCCAACATATCCATTGGAGCAGCCTCCACTTTCATCCCCCTTTGATCCAAATTCATAAGATTAGAACTTTCCTCCACAACAACAGCCTGCACAAGTGAACATGCCAACAAATCATCTTTCCAAATATGATTAGAGCTTTCCTCAAAAATAGCAACCTACAGAAGTGAACTCTCTAACACATCATCCTTCTCACTAGGAACATATCCCCTCATTATTAAACCCTCATGACTGGCCAGCTGAGCCGCGGTATCTCCTGCAATCGCACTATCCACCAGCACAACATCTTCTATCCAAGCTCCCATAGTAGGCACCTGAACTGGACATGCCCGTGACTTTTTCGGCATCACTAATTGGAAAAAATCTTCCCAAAATACCTTCATCATACCCTTCCTACAAGCCGAGGACATTGCAGCACGATCAAATTCAACATTAACATCATTCTGGACAGCAGCCTCATGCTCCAATTCGTACCCTTCATCCTCCTCAGCAAAAATATTTACACCCTTCTTGACATCAACAACAACATCCTTCTGGACTTTAGTGGCCTTTGTAACAGCATCCTCATTCCCTGGATGGAACCCTTCCTCCTCCTCAGCTATATCATCCCATGACATGCTAGAAACATTCCTGGTGTTTCCAACAACAACCGGCTCCATATCTACCGGTCGAGCAGTAGCAGCAGCCAACTGAATCTTAGTCAGCTTAGATATACCATGCTGGACAGCCTCCACAAAAGAGGAATGACCTATATTTTGAGGCTCATTTCCCCTGGAAACAAACTTATAACCAGTCTTCACAACCAAATTCTTTTTGAACTGATCAGAAATATTCCCCAAAGATTTAAAAATTGTACATTTATTATTCCTATGACATTGTAGAGACGTATGACCAATACATAAATAGTACTTACAAAAGGTAGGCAACCACTCATATTGTATAGAAAGTTCTAGTTTAACTCACCAACAATAAGGAATACAGTGTCAATAAGAGTATGTACAAGATCAATTTCTACCAAGACACGAGGAAAATGACCATACCTAGGGTGTTCAGTTTCCTTATCAACCTTTATCGGGCAGCCAACAGCCGAAGCAACTTCCCATCAAACAGATGGATGCCAGAAAAACTAGTTTAATCCCATAATGCGGATCCATTTTTGAGTGGTAGAGTTCCTAATGGCAAGAGGATTTGATAATGGATCCCACTGCTAAACCATTATATAGTCGGGATTCATAGGAACTAGACCAAAACTCCAAGATGCATTCTGCAATTCCTTCAATGGAAAACCCACATGAAACATACCTCTCCCAATGGAGATCAGGCGCCAATCAGAGAAGCCCCAGCTTTTGGCCAAGCATGTGCGCACTTCATCAACCCGCACAGGAGTTTCACTCCGAGTTATTGATGACCTAGTAAGAAGCGAGAACTGAAATTCTTCAAGGCGATCTACCAAAACTATCGGACTCGCCTCAATAAAAGCAATTGAGCTATTCATGGTGATCCGCTTAATTAACAAGGCAGAATCAATTTAAGATTCTGATAAGAACCTATTTTGGGAAGCCGAACCATCATTATTCCTCCTAGGGTTCATAATATTATCCTTCACTACATCCATATGACCCGAAGGAAGCTTGCCACTCATGCCCACCACCTTCAAGGGCGGAGCAAAGACATCTTTAGGATCGAAATAATAATCCAGCAGATTCGCCATCAATCACCGACTCGAAATCGCCCAAGAATCGCCCCGCATGAGGTCTCCCGCATTTCCCCCCTCTATATCAGACTATAAATATTCATTAAAATGATAAAACTATTTCCAAAATAATAGTATTTAATTTATAATTTTGAGATATTAAATAATTGAATTTAATTATGATACAATGATAATACAATAATTAACTTAAGAATGAAATATTGAACTAATTGATATTATAAATATTAAAATAAATGTAAAATGGAAATTTTTCCGATTTACATGAATTTATTAGATGAATATGGAATGTAATGTTTGGTTAAATGTATTTTTTTATGAAATAATTTTTTTATAACTTTTAAAAAAATCAAATACTAAATAGTGTGAAAATTGACATAAATGAGTTTTTAAAACAAATACCATTTTATTAAATCATATAATATTCCTAAAAATATAAGATTATTCCAAATGAAATAGATAATGTTATATATTTCATTAATGAACCACAATAGTTTCTATTGGAATTTTGCATTAACTATATTAACCATATATTATAACAATACAAGAAGACATGGTAAAAGTTAAACTATTTATCTAAGTGTTAAATCTAATAGATAAGTTTTATATGGTGACCTAAACGTGTCTAAAATATATTTAATGAGAGAATTTAGACCCATCCCCACCATATCCTCTTAATAAATCAATTAATAGCTATTAAAAAAAGAAAACAGTTTTATAATAAATTAATATTTCAGGATTTTCCTAAAGTTCCCCTCACCTCTCTAATAAAAGGGTATGAACCCTTCTCTAAAATTCACACATCCAAATCAATTTGGATAAGTAAACTCATACTCATATCTCCTCCCAACTAGAATCACATAAACCTATATTCCTTAAATTTATCATCAATCCAACCTATGGTGCTATTTTTTTTAAATCAAAAGGAAGAACTCGAAAATGGGATAATTATTTTATCACTTCATTAAAAGTTCTTTTCTTCTTCTACTTCATATTTCATTGTTTTTTCCATACTAAAATATTAAATCCATTACCATCTAAATATTAATATGTTATTAAAAATACGGTACAACCATATTAATTATTATACCAATACTATGAATGACAAAGTAATCATACATGCCTACGTACAACTTATCATCTTCACATCGTGGTTTTGTTTGTTATCCTGCACATCATTATTCAGATGGGGATAATAATGAGTATAACTGATGTAAAAAATAAATATAACATGTCAATGATTATTTATATATAAAATATCATCCAATTGCATACAATTTCTCTATCAATATAATGATATTTTCTCTCATGCGTACGTACCGCTTACTGTCCCCACGACGCGATGTGATTTCATTCCCCATCATAAAAATTCATCAATACATTTAATTTGATGCTTAAAAAATACTTTCTAAGAAATTAATATCATTCTTGATATGAATAAAATACATCTTATCATTAAAAAAGATTATTTAAATAAAAAAACATAAAAATAAAAATGAATCAGTTAACATCGAAACAAATATACAACTGAAATATTATTAACAAATCAAATTTAGAGGATCATATATGATATCCTATTTATGTTTATGGTTCATGTATATTTAATAACAATTATTTAACCATTATACAATATTTTAATGCACCCTCCACTAAGTAAAAGTTAATGGTAAGGGTTAATTTTACAATCTCTTTATTATCTGATATTGTTTATACGCAAGTATTAAGTGGGAATTAATTATCATTAAAATCTGTGATTCCGAAAAATTTATTTCATAAAATATATACAATTTTATACAATAAGGGATAAATTATTTTATAATCTTGTGTGAACTTTTATAAAATGTTTTGAAATAAATCATATCCTCGTTTTCTAAACAAAGTATATTATGACCTTTTGACAAATTAAATAAAGGATGTTTTTGTAACTTTATAGCAGGTGGAGCTATTTTCTTCTGTTATAACACCTTTGAAGCTTCTCTTACACGATTATGTGAATATTTTAAGACTACATGTTTTGTTTTATAATTATTCATCTTTTCAATGTCTTAAATGTAGAAGCATATATTTCTCTCAAATATTTTTTGGATTGATTTCATCTATGTCAACTTCTGTTGTTGGATTTTATGTTTAATTGAAGATGATTTATTATGATAATATATTCCATGTTGTATTGATAGTATTATGATATGTTTGACTATGGATGTGCTATTTTAATTTCATTTACAGTTTATGGTAAAATTATAAAAATTTTGTATGTTAGTTTAATAAAGATGTTTATGTTATTTTTCACCCTTTTCATATGAGGAATACATTGCTCAAAGTAAGTGACGGTTGAGTCCCTTTATAGCCCCTACATGCATCGGTATGTATAATCAGAAAAACTAGTGTCTCGTCACAAGGCCTTGACTATATTTTTATTTATATTATTTGAACAAGGCCTTGAATATGTGGTTATGATATCCAGTGTTATGCATTCCATCATTATGATATTAGTTATTGAGGTTACTTCTGAGTATTCAACTTGTAGAATATCCATGCGAATAAGTAAACAATATTATTTAATTTATCATTAACATATTGTGCTGATTATTGTGTTTAAAATTATTCTATTTTAGTAATATACATTTCCATCAATGATTATGGGTTTTTATGATAGTTTTTGCTATATTTTTATTGTTATTTAGCTTACGAGCTCACCCATTACATATGTTTAATTTTTTCTAGGATGTGATGAAGTATATTAGGACTAACCAACAGGGATAGTATAAGGGATATTAGTGTGTTCAAAGGATTCACAATGTTGTTTTTTTATTTCAAAATGTAATGTAAAACTTATGTATGTATCTAGTAATTCCAAGACTACTAAACTGATCAGTATTTCAGGACATGATCTATTATGATCATACAAATGTTATGTAATGATGCACCGACTCTCGGTAACTAGGGTAAGGGAATTACATCCTTAGCTATAATGGTAAAGTAGGAATCGTACACAAGATCATGAAAAGAAATAGTAAAATACAGGAATCCTACAAGTGCTCCTCAAATTGGTATATAGGTAAGGGATCGTACAAGGGATTCCCTAGATCAGCTTATAAATGCAGGTTTCCATCACAAGATCCTAAAAACAACTAGTTTCATTGAATTATATTCCATAAATACACATACATCATGGGATATGTCCTCTGTGGAAAGCTACTCGCACCATTCATGAGAGATAACCCATGGCTCATCACAGAACATGTTCTCATACAAGGTTGGTCCAAACACCCAACCTATCTTTCTCATCAAGTATCTCCCACATGAAATGAATGAATCTCAAAGATGGAGGAAGAACCCATATATTTTGGTGGATTCCCTAAAGCACCTATTAAATGTCCTCATAATGTTCCATGGGTTTCATCATTGAGATATACAAGGAAACCCACTCATAATTGACTACTCTCGGGTCTAATTCTGACATTGGGGAAAGAAATTTTGAAAACCCTTCAAATGGGTTGTAAGGGGATAGTACACGATGCAATGAGAACATACACATCACGTACCACCAACTCGCCAAATGGGTGTATATTCACATTGACTTAAGAGTGAAAACACCCTATGTACACAGTGTGTAACACGGGTACACAATGTGTACCCAAGTTAGGGTCCATGCCTATGTCCCTCAACCAGTATGAAAATCTATATGATAAAGCTATGTACTTCTAAATAGTGTTTCACTAACGTGGGGTTTGTCATGTACACTATATAGCCATGTAACCCTAGATGGGTATACATACCCAAGTACTCGGCTACACGACCAAGTACCAGTAAATGGAATGTATACCCTATACATGACATGTAATACATTAAAAAACTCCTTTACAAAATGGGAATAACACTTGACATGTCATCCTAGACTACATGCCATGTAACCTAGTTTTTTTAAATGAAAAACCGTCATATCACCCGTGACCCCTGTTTTCTCCCCTGAAACTATAGATCGGGATTCAAGTGGCCACAAGAAAACAATATATGCCTATAAAACCATTAAACAACGAAGTATAAGGTTATTATGATAAAAAAAATTAACGGGATACCTTAGGGTGGAAACCACCAAATCTTTGATCGATTTGACGGTCTGTTGATGATGCACGCCGAACCAGCGCGTCAAAGGCTATATAGAGGCTTCTATTTCTCTTCCTCTTTCCATCCCTTCATCTATATCCCACTCTTATCATGGTTAAATGGCATATGAGTTCTCAGCTAGAGGAAATGATAATCATAAGGGAAAAAAAGAAAAATAAAAAGAAATGAAATAATAGAAAACCTAAACGGAAAAGAAGAAATAGTGGCATGGGCCGGTCCTAGTGCCTGACTCATGTTTATGCCTGAACAAAAAAAAAACTCCCTATTTCGGACTCAATGGATGGTACAAAATATTAATCTGACACTCTATTCAATACATATGTCCAAACAATCTTGCATGACCAAATTACTATTTAATTTATTATATATTGAATACTACTTATTTCTCCAGAATTAGAACGACTCATATTTTTTCCAAACTGATTTCCTAGGGTAAAAAACATATTATTGGATAAACAGCGTGGTTATAAAAATAATCTGTGATCATTTACTATGGTAAAATGCAATTTTATCCCTTTAAATTTATCCAAAAGCAAAAACTCAAATTTTTTCTCAAAACTATCGTCTGAAAAACACGGGACCTTACACACAAGGTGAAAACATGGATGTTCACTCAAATGATCATGACACATTAAAGTGGTGTTTACATTGAACCATGGTTTCTCATATTGTGTGTTCTTTTCTTTGGCAGGTTTTTAAATTTTTGTTTCAATTGTGGTGTCCAAATTTACGGTTCAATTGTTGTAACATAAACCTGTATGGAAATTTTAATTCTATTGTGTGATTATATCTTGTTTTATAATAACGTGGTACATGGAATAAAGTGCATGTATTGCCTGTTTTATAAAGTTTTATGTCTTTATAGAAGTTTGGAACTACTCATTTGGAATGTTATTTAGAATTTAGTTTTCAACATTGTTTTAGAAATTATTTGGAAATGTTTTTTTAATATATTTGGGCGTGTGATGATTAAGGTCCCGTTTTGCATTGTAAATTTAAAATTGTTGTTTTGTGATGATTTTAAAAATGATTGAGGTTCTTAATGTGTGAATTAATGATTTTATATTCAAAGTGTTGTATAACATGGTATTTATATTTATATGATGCAATTACCTGGTAATCAAATTATACGTTGTGTTATATATATATAGTAGGATCCCCTCTCTAGGAATTCCTTTTTGATGGATTATTATATTGGTGATGTATGTGTTTGGGGTAGGCAAGTACGGTGGAGGTAGGTAAGGTGAGCCAAGTGTGTGAGGGCCTCTCACTTACACAGTTTACAAATACCATGGGTCCCTTACTGTCTTTTTTGGGATCTTGTAACGGATACTAACAACCCCGATTAGACGGGATGGTGCCCCTTGGGTTGGTAATAGTTGAGGTGGGATGTTCCAATGGATCAGCTAGTTGAGAGTTTCCAGTTGGTTATAGAATTAGGGGATTCACCACACTCTAGTAGGTTGCTGTAAAATGAGCATGTATAGGGGTTTTATAGTGATATTTATTACCACCCATGGTTACTTTTATATCTACATGTATACATTATTTTTTCATTAGTTTTAGCATTCACTATTTATTTACTTATATATTTATTTATTTTCACCACAACCCTATAATTTTTTTATTAGGTATTTGGTTTATTTTTTGTATCAAAATGATATAATTTTTTGAAAATTAAATGTGGCGTCTGATGGATTTTAAAACGGGGAGCTATGATGGTTTAATAAAATGTAAATTTTTTTTATAAATAAATTTCAAACTAATGTTAATGGAATGTTTTCATGAAATTAAAATACATGTATTTTGTTGTTTATCTTTGGAATCCCTATGGGTCATTTAGATGCTCACTCTACCATTATCTTTATAGTTTCAAGATCCTCTAGTGTTGGATCGATTTTGGATCGAGAAAGGTTCAATGTATGGTAGTGACCCATGAAGTCACTTGGAGGTATATTTCATTGTAAATAATTGTTCTTTTTCTCTGATGATGGAGTTTATTTTTTTTACCCAGTTCATATTTATTTATTTTTCTTCTGTTTTTGTGACAAATTAGTCCCCTATGTTTTAACATGGTGCCCAACACTAGTTACCTTCCCTTAATCGGGTGAATATAAATATAATAAAGGGTGTGATAAAATTATAGTAAGGTTAAAAAAAATATATGTAACCATAAACATAAAAATAAGGGTATTGGAACATTGTCATAACAGTTTTGGATTATACCATTAATTTATTAGATCATAAAAGGATGTAATGGAATAATGATTATAAGTTTATTAGACGTGAATCATATGGAAATGAAGAACATAATCCATATAATCATAACATATGAATATAAAATGGAATTTTATTAAATAAAAATAATCACAAAATATCATTTCCATTGTGTATAAGGCTTCATGGTCAAGACCATCAATGTGGACAAAGTCCTATACAAAACGAAGTTCTCTCTTCATTCCAGTCATGTATTACTGAACTAGATTTAGTTTTCATTCCATTTATGTCTATCTTATGAGATATAAATCATTACCCAAAGAATTGGATGGATACATAGGTCCCTGCCATCTCATAATTAAATCATTATTATTTTTTTCCATAAGACTATAGATCATTCATAAATCCTGAATAGAAATTGGTTTCATAAAACACGACATCATAGCATAAATCATGGAAAACAGACGAACTTCCTAATTACCAATCAATAATTAATATAAATAATTAATTGAAATAATAATAATGGAATCATTGGTTCATATACTAAATAAATCATTTGTAACATCAAATAATGTTTCCTTATATGGAATATAATTTCGGGTGAACTCTTGAAAACAGTCCTTGAGGAAAATACCCCCTTTTCATTGAAAAATAATTTCCAGAACATATAACATTTTTGAAAACCATTTAAATTCAAAAATAACCATTAAAACATGTAATGGAACACTTTAGAACATAAAAAATTTCAATAAAATCATTTTCCTTCAAAATGCGCTAATAAGATCTCTTAAAAACATTTCTTGAGGAAAATAATCTTTAAATATTTCAACGTGTCTCATACCACATTGAAAATTTTAAATAAAAATCCCCATGAAATATATATATTAAAATAAGATTTTAATATCATTAAAAAAATTATATTCCTGAAATAACATGTAAAATGGAAGTATATACACCTCTAATTTGAATATAGGAGTATAACAAAACATGTGTCTTAGAGAAGGAAAATTGAGAGAAAAAATACTTTAATCATTTGGTAACTATTTAACCATAAAACCCTTTGAAATAGATATAATAAAATGGATAATAAAATACCATTAAATGAAAGTATAAAATTCATAAAATAAAATAGTGGGTAGTATGAACACCACACAAAATAAATGAGTGGTGAATATGGCATGTATCTGAAAAAAATAAAAAGTTTTATGAACTTTCCTTACCTTAGGTTAGGTTTATTTTATACGTATCAAACAATCCTTTATAATGGATTAAATAATGTTATTATCTTATTCTAGAAGAATAATTATATTTATGATATGATATAAGATCATATTATCAACCGTTAAATAATATTTCATTACTACTCTTCTTTCAAGGTTAATTGTTTTATCTTTTCAATCCATGTTTTGTCATATAATTCCATCATATTCATCATTGAATAATGTAATATTATTAAATTAATGTAATTAAGCTATTATATATCATATTTATTTATTATATACATTTATTTAATCATTAATAATGTGTGAATACAGAAAAATAAATCTCATCATATCGTGGAAACGGTAATCCGTAAGTACACACAAAGGATTGTTTTATTTCCATAATAGTAATAATTATGGAAGTGAATAGTATATATGTTGTTTAAAAAATAAGTTTCATGTTATAATTATTATAAATTTTTATTAGATAAATAATTATACCCATGCAACTAAAGTGGCGATGAACAATATATTACACAACGGTGTGGAGACGGTATGTCGTACGTACGCACAAGTAGTGATTTTGTTTTTTCATTAGATTGATAGAATATGGAATATGGTGGTTTCATAACTATGATAAAATCTCATAATATATTTAATTCTATATTTTATATATTTTAATGTAAAACACATCAGAATAATAGGTATAAGATGAAATGATTTTGAATAGTCGGTAAGAAAGTTACCACTTCTTCAATGATTAATCTCTAAATCTTCTCATAGAAACACTATAGTTCATCTTTTGAGAAGAATAGAACATATATAATGTTACAAGGTATGTTTATAATGGAAATGGGAAGAGTTTTTTAGCATAAAGGCTCAAAGGGGTGTGTTAATTTGAGGTTGTAGGTGCCTTATTATAATAGAGGGTAGAGGAACATTTTGAAATTTATGAAATAGTTATTTTATAATAATTTCAAAATCAATATAGATACCTCCAATATTATATATATTCAAATATATGATATTTTAATATTCTAATATCATTAAAAAATAAAATTTATACATGTTTTTTCATCAATTTAATCCTTATCATTTTAATTAATCCTTATTTATCTATTTTAATTATTAATAATGTAACAACTTTTCTAATATTAAATGTTTTGAATTTTATTTATTCTATTTAAAGTAAACCATTCATGAATAATTTAGAATATTTCATATCATATTATTATTATTTTTTATTTTTAATACTGTCTTACGATTTCTAAATAATTTAATAGAACATTATTTTGAAACAATATCAATAGTGTCAATTTTGGAATTATTTATTTTTTGTATTTCTAAAAATATCAAGATAAGATTTCAACTTCAAAAAAATATAATATTACATAAAACATTGGTCAAGGTAATCTATAATATATTTTTATATATTCAAAATCCAAAATTATATTTATTAAAAAAATTAATAATAATAATTTGATATATCTATTAATAAAATAATTATCAAATCAGTTTTGATTAATTATTTAATATACGTATTTGTTCACTAAAAAATAAAAATAAAATATAATGATGAAGATAAATTTTATATATTCTAGTCGAGTATTGATAGTATAATATATATTTTAATTAACCCTATATAGAAAGTGATATAATATTAAAAATATGAAAGTGACAACTTTGATCTCATTTAAATAAAATAATCTAAAAATCATAATTTTTTCCATTTGTATAACACTGGTAAATAACTGGACTATTGGTTGTTTTTGGTTGATATATAGTCATAAAATTATATTTTTCACTTTTTTTATGTTTTGTAATGGTTATTAGCATAGTAATAATAATAATTTTATTGATTTTTTATCTATTTACTAATTTCTACATCACCAATTTATAAGTAATTAAGTTAATGATTTATTTACTAAAAATTATCAATAAATTACCATGATGTAGTTAATTTTTTAATCGTTAGAGGGACTATTTATGTTCAAAGATATCCCCTGGTAATACTTATATTAAAAATATTATATTAATAAGAGATGTGAGTGACATATTTTGTCACATTCACTGGTTTTATTAATATCTATGACATTTTGATATATAATATTCCATTAAATGGCTATAATTTGAACCTAATTTTTAATGGGTATAGTTTTATTCATCCAATAAAATTTTTTCACTTGTTATGGTCATTTTATAATATTTATAATTTTATTTTTACAAAAATAACCAATTTTACTTTTTACTATGGTAATACAATTTACTATGGTTTGTATTCATTTTGGGAAAAAATAAAACAGACTTATTTACCAATTTTGGACCCTATTAATCAAAAGTTGAAAACAATGTTTCCAAATTCACAATAATAACATTTCAGAAATAAATTAAAAATAAAATTGGAAAAATTCCATGGAAAACATTTTTCAGAAAAATAATGCGTTTAAAACATAAAATGTTTTTATTATAAAATCATGTATAAAATACCAAATTTGAAAAAATAGTATGATTATTAAAAACCAAATATAAATAATTATAATTAAATCTTAATCCAAAACATAATTTTATTGTGTAAATACTATAAAAGAAAATATAGTTTTTAATAAAAATTTGTATCTGAGTATACATAAAAAACATAATTTAAAATATAAAAAATTCATCCAAAGTAAATATTTATATCCCTATTCCAAAGAACATTTTTATTTTTTTGAATATAATATATGAAATAATTAAAACTATATTCAATATTGGTGTACCATCAAAATGGAGAAAAACAACATTTTTTTAAAAATAGTACTTTTATCCGAAAAACTAAATTTGTTCTTATATCATATCAAGAAAAAATATATTATTAGATTAAAAAAATATATCAAATATATTAAATATATATTAAATTAATAAAATCCATCAAGATTTATTTTTTCATAAATTCCATTAAACTATGTCTTCCATGAAATGAACTCTACCAAATAACTTTAAATTGTATGTAACACAAAATATGAATAAAATTGTCTATACCACAAGCTAAGATGACGTTGCTTATAACACACGATTATTTTTTGTGGAATTAAAAACAAAAAATAAAATTTATTAAAAATATATCTCATAAATATATTGATGTATTATATTCTATAACCTTAAAATAAATTTCTCACTCGAAATTCATCCGAGTTATAAAAGGAATAATAATTGAAAGTTTCATTCATAGAAACCGACATCCTAAAAATAATTAATAAAACTATAATTTTAATTGAAATAATTGGATTTTTGATTGTCACCTGATATAACATGTACTAGGTTCCCTTTTAAGAAAACATGGATATAGAAGAAAAAACTAACAATCATGTTCTGATTAAGAGTGATATAAATAAAATTTAAATGAAAAATAAAAATATAAAACATCAAATTCATGATGGGTTAAATAGTATATGATTTTATAGTAATAAAATTATATAGTAAATTTTTTAAAGACCTTTTTGATATATTTGAGGAATCATATTACTACCTAAACTCATATCATAAGTAAATATAATTACATGACAAGTATAGTTTCATCCATTAATCAATTTCCACCGAAAACTCATCTTTTCCTCTAAAATATGAGTATTCAATATGAAATCTTCACACATAAAACACTAGAATAATCTTCTATAAAATCACATAATCAAAAAAAGATTAAATATATATTTCTAATGTCTTTAGACATTATAAAAAATACTCAGTATAAAATAATATAATTATGAAATTTAATAATCATAATGTGATGAAAATATAATTCAATCTCCAAAAATAAATACTAATACCCATAGTTCAACATATATGATTCAAAAAATAACAACCCTCAAGAATTTTTTTAATAATATTGAAACCATAAATTTAGATGAATTTGAGAACATAATCATTCAAGATATATTTTAACATTTACCTCCAAATAACATCAACCACTATTAATGTCCTATACTAAAAATTTATTTACTTAATTACATATTCTCCATGATAGGTTAATCATTACCATATATAACTTAATTACCCATAAGTCCTTAATTAAAATAATATATTTTCTAAAATATAAATATACTCTTACTCTTCAATTAAAATATCATAGTATTCTATTTACATTAATAATACAATGATACCAAAATATTGAACATTATCCAACATATTATTTATCACTTAAAAAATCATTTTCCATCACTAAGGATATCCATTTTATAAAACATAAGTTCTGAAAATAAACTTATTATTATTACATAATCTTTTTTAACTCAAAATAAAAAGTCATACTGACCAGGGACTTCATGTAGTCCCTTGGTAGGTGATAATGCCTTGTCACCCTTCAGTTGTGGGTTAGATTCCACAACCTTTTCTAATGTAATGGGTCGTCACCCTTCCGGTGGGTTGTCCTTTTTCTAAAAATAAATATTTCTTATAATATTTCCAAAATGAGATAAAATCCTAATAAATAACACTAATGTATTATATCTTAAAATTTTGGATCATAACTATCATTTTGAATCCCAAAAATGAAATAAAACTTCATTAACCCAAAATGAAATGTCTCTAAAATATCCTTATTCACCTTAAAATTCATAACTGAAATCCTCAAAATGGGGTTCTAACACTTTGATCTTATGTTAAACCCTAAATTAATAATCTCATGATTGTATGAATAAATCTTATAAAAACGTCTTAATATCCAAAGTTTTCTAAAACTTACACTTAAACCAAATGTAATAGCCTAGAATCTAAATTTCTAGATTCAGTAATAAGGATATAAAATTTAAAAATGTTACCAAAATTTTTCAATAAAATCTTACAACATCAATAGGAAATAATAGATCACTTACATAAAAAATTTCATTTTAGGTTTATTGTTTTAGGGAATTAGTATAAATTCATAGATACATTGGTTTAAAAATACTGGTTCACAAAAAAACACATTATCTCTATCATTTTATGCTTGTCTTATTTCATATTATGTCATACACGTCATCCATGTTAAATATTTCTAGAAAAAACTCATTTAACATATTTATTCTTTACCTGGGGAAAGAAATATAAGGAAGGGTGAGCTCAAAAGCTTGGTAAGGGTAAAAAAGAGAGATATGTAATCATAAACATGAACATAATAGCTCGGGAACTTGATTATAACATCAATTTATCATACCCTACAAATCAAAGTTCTTAAATAAGATTCATAGATTAAATAATGGAATTTTATAAGACACGAATAATAATGAAATGATTAACATAAGCCATGTAATCATAATATAATAATAATACATGTAATTTGTGGCAGAAAAATATTCAGATAAAATTATTTCCATGGTAAATAAGGTATCAATATAAATACCATCATAGTGGAAAAAGTCTTATACTGGATCGAGTTCACTCATCATTATAGCCATGTATTACTGAACCATATTTACTTTTTTGTTTCAGTCATGTCTATATCATGAGATATAAATTTTACCGTATGTATAGGTTGAAGATATAGGTCCCATCCATATTTTAATTAAATCATTCTTATGTGTGATACAAGAACATAGGTTATTCATATTCCACGAAATGAATTGGGTTTCATAAAAAGCTTCACTATAGCATAACTCATGTAAAGGAAACAAAATTCACAATTACCTATCAATAATAAATATAAAACATTCAAATAAATGTTAATAATTGTATTATTGGTTAATATCCCCAATAATACATAGTTAAAATCAAATAATGTGGTCTTATATGGAAAATAATCTTTTGAAGACTCTTGAAATACATTTATGAGGAATATATCCCTTTTTTGTTGAAAAATTACTTTCATAACAAAAAAAATTTTGAAAACATTTTTATTTTAATTATAACGTTATCATATTATAATGTAACACTTGTGAACATTAAAAATTTCGTTATGTCATTTTCCTTTAAAATTATCTGAATATATTTTTTAAAATCATGTCTTGAGGAAAATAATCCTCAAACATTTCAAAGTGTCTTATACAACATTAAAACATTTAAATCGCAATCCCCCTGAAATAATAAAAATAAGAGAATAATATTATATCATGTAAATAATGAGATTTCTTATATTACATGTAAAATTTATGTATCTACACATCATATAAGAACATAGGAGCATAAAAAATACGTGTCTTAGATTAGGAAAATTGATACAAAAACTACCTTACTCATTTTGTAACATTGGAACCATAAAAACCCATGAAATATATATAATAAACTTTATAGGTAAATACCCATAAATTAAATTGAAAAATTCATATAATACATTCATGGTATGAATGTATAGCACACAAAATAAAAAACTTGGGAGTAAGGCATGTATCCCAAAAAAATAAAAAGTGATATGAAATTCACTTACCTTAGGTCAGGGTTCCATTATACGTATCAAAAACTCATGTATAATTGGTTAAATAATTTTATTATCTTATTAAATAAGAATATTTATATTTATGATATCATATATGACCATATTATGATCCATTTAGTAATATTTCATTATTATTCTACATTCGGGTGTTAATTGTTTAATCTTTTCTATCCATTTTTTTCATATAAGCACAAAATATTCTCCATATATTATATTAATACCAATTATATAATTTAATTAATGTATTATATATCATATTTATTTACTAAATATATTTACTTAATAATTAATTAATGTTAAATAAGGTAAATTAATCTCATCAAGTCATAGAGATGATAGTATATACATCCGCAAAAGCGATATTATCATTTCCCTAATAGTAAAAACTATTGAAGTAAATGGTATATATGTTTTTTCCAAAATTAGATTCATGTAATAATTATTATAAATTTCAATTTATTAAATCATTATACCTGTTCCAATAATTATGTGATGAAAAACAATCACACCATGGCGTGGAGATGGGGGGCGTACCTACGCACACGTGGTGATTTCATTTTTCATTGGATGGATAGAAAGTGGAATATGGTTCTTCCATAACCATAATAACATATCAAATTAAATTCAATATTTGAGTTATTATATTATAATTTAAATTACATTATAACAGTAATTAAAAGAATAAATGATTTTGAATAGTCGGTAATGATGTTACCTCTTCCTTGATGATTACTCTCTAAATATTCTCTTTGGAACACTATAGTTGGTCATTTGGGAAAACCAGAACATATATAATTCTACCTGGGATGTTTTCAAGGTAAATGGGAAGAATTTTTTCAAGAATCAATTCTCCAAGGGGTGTGAAGATTTGTGGGAGGAGGTGGCCCTTTATAATTGACATGGAGGACACTTTTGGAATTTCTAAAACTTCTAATTTATATTAATTTCAAAATCAATCCAAATACCTAAAAAATGAGATATATTCGAATATAATAACTGATAAGATTATAATATAGAAAAACATTTATATTTAAAAATGTTTTTATGTTAATTTAATCTTTATATTTTTATTAATATTTATTTATATATTTTAATTTTTACAAAGGTAAAACCTTTTTCCAAAATTAAAAGTTTTAAATTTTACTTATTCTATTTTATATAAACTATAAATTAATAATTTATAATATTTTACTGTTTTTTATTATTATTATTTAATTTTAATGTTATATAATTATTTTTAAATAATTTAATAAAACAATAATTTGAAAAAATATCAATAGTGTAAATTTTGACACTATTCAATTTTTAATTTTTAAAAATATTTAGATAAATGTTAACCTCAAAAAAATATTTTATTACATAACTATGTAGTCAAGATAATGTATAATATTAGTTATATATATTATTGAACCCAAAATATATTTATTAAAAAAAATTTAATAACATATATTTGATATTCCTTTTAATAAAATATGTACTATATCAGTTTTGATTAATTATTTAATATACATTTTTTTCTATAAAAATTAATAATAAAAAAATTATGAAGAAAAATTTTATAGAATCAATAATAGTATTTATAGTTTAATATATATTTTGATTAAACCAATATTTGAAATGATATAGTATTGAAATTATGAAAGTGACAAATCTTACACTACTTTATATAAAATAATATAAATGTCATAATCCTTTATATGTGGTTCCAAATGGTCAAAAACTTATCCGTTGGATTATTATTTTGAAAACATACTCATGAAAAAATATTTTATAAAGTGTATTTTTATTTTAATTATTATTATCATATTAATAAAAATTATTTTATTTATTTATTAACTATTACACAATTTTTCTCTCATCAAATAATAATATATTAAGGTAATTATTTATTTACATAAAATAATCATTAAAATACTATGTATTAGGTAAATGTTTTATCTTTATAATGACTATTTATGGTGGAATATATCCATTGGTTATCAGTATATTAAAATTATTATACTTATAAGAGATGTGACTGTGGAGTTTTTTCAATTTCATCCATTTTTTTAATATCTATTTATTTGTCATGCACAACTTGAAATTAAATTACTATGCCTAAAAAATATGTTGTTAAGGATATTATTTTTTCATCAAATAAAATTTTTCACATGGTAGGGTCATTTAATAATCTTTATAGTTTTATTTGTAACAAAAATTAATTATTTTAATCTTATCCGTTGTAATAAAATTTACCTTGTTTCTATTCATATTGGCCAAAAATAAAATGGGACTATTTAAAAATTTTGGACCTTTTAAATATAAATTTTAAATCCAATTTTTAAAATAAACAACACAGTAGTTGCAGAACTAATTTTAAAATATAATTCTTAAAATTACACAAAAAGTTTGTTTCAGAAAAATTACCAATGTAAAACATAAAATGATTCTATAGTAAAATTATGTATAAAATAAAAAATTTAAAAAAACTAGTAGGATTATTTAAACAAAATATTAAATAATTATAATTTATAATTAATAGAAAATATTATTTGTCTTTAAAAATATCTTAAAGTAAAATACAGTTTTAATAAAAATATATATTTGACTATTGATCAAAAACTGAAAATTTTTAGAAAAATTTGAAATATTCATCCAGAGTATATTTTTATATTATTTTTCAAAAGAACATGAATATTTTGTTAAATACAATATATAAAACTGTCAAAAAATATACCTAAATGGGTTATCCATCAAAAGGGGGAAAACAGCAATTTTTTTGAAAACATATTCTTTTATTCAAAAAAACTGAATTTGTTCCTATATGATGTTGAGAAAACATGTACGGATAATTTTAAAAATTATATTGAATATATTAATTATATATTTCATTAATAAAATCCATCACGATTTTTTTATTATAAAATTGTCTAAAACTCAGTCTTGCATAAAATGAACTCTATCGAAATAAATTGAAATGTAATGTAACACAGACGAAGCATAATAAAACATATAATGCAAGCTAAGACTATGTTTTATAAGTGAAAGATTACCTTGGTGTAGAATTTTATGAATTATTAAAATAAATTACAAATACAACTCATTAAAATATTAGGGTATTATAGGGGAGTCTTGGATTGGAGTCCTTTTTCCATTCTTCTGAATTAATGGATGACAACAGAGCTGATTCGATGTCACATTGAGATCCCACATGGAGTAGTGAACCATGTGGAGTCCAAGAGCATGTTTCAAGACACTTTTAATGTTATAACCTACTTGGGGAATAGCCCACTATCATGTTGCTGAGTTAGTCGTAGATGTTTGTCCCTCCTTCTAACTGTTTGGGGTAAGTTGTTCATTCTTTTGGTTTTGGTAGGTGTAAGTGCGCTGTTGATGTTGAAAATTGGTTTAAATAGAAATGAATCTACTTAATGGCTTTAAATTTGTAAAGTGTGGATTAAAATTTAAATAACAATGGTTTGGAAATTTGTTTCTTTCATGGAATTTTTAGATAAATGGCATCGTGTGACCCATCGTGTTCATTATGAACGTTTTCACATGTGAGGTATGTTTGTGCAATGTGTGTGTTGGAACATGTGGATGGAACTATATGGATAGTCTTGTGATGGTTCAAAGGATTCTATGGGCAATTTTTAAAATTTTATGGTTTTGGAAAATTGGTTTCTATTTATGGAGTGGATTTTTATTGGTGAAAAGTGGTTTTGGGATTGTAAATTAACCTTGAAATAAGGTTATATTGAAAAGAGAAATGATTTTATCAATTGAAATTTGGTTTAAAAATGGGGTCTTGGAATTTTGAAAAGTGGACTTAGAAGAAGGCAGTTTAAAATTTAAATTAAAATGGTGGATTTTGGAAGAAACAATTTTTTTTATTTTTCCACTTGTAGTATTGGATCAATATGTTCCTTTTGATTTTACATTGATTTAATGTCAGTTTATTTTTGAGATTTTCTTGATGTTTAGAAAATTCTACCCAAAAAGGTTTCTATGATTTATAATGATTCGTACCCAGTTTATGATTCTTCTCAAATTTGTTTAGTCCTTCTTGGTGATTTAGGTCTGTTAGTGGTGGCGAGGTGGCTTGAAGAGGTCAAGAATGTCCTTAGGGTGTTGGGAACTCCTGGAGTTATTTGACTATGTAGTGTATTCAGTCCGTTATAAGGTCCATATTTGGAAGAATGGGTGTTTTTCTCCCAGCAATAATTTCATGTCTGGATGAAATTGGAGGTTTTTATGTCTATTTTCATCTAATCGTCCATACATGAAGAGGTGATGATAATGAAAATGGGAGAGCTCATGGGTATTCAAAAAATCTAGCGGTCGGTGAAGGCCAATATTAAAAACATTAAGGAATTGGTTTCCTTTTCTCTAAATCTATCATCATAGGATTTCATGATGACATTTCTCTTCATTGGGGGTATTCATCCATAGATCAAGGAGAAATTCCTCACTTCAATAGACCAATGTTATGATAAGTTAGTAGATTAAGTGTTCATAGATGAGTTATTCTCTGAAACATAGGTAGTCGGAAATCCAGAATCTCATTCTTCTAATTAAGGTTCCCCATATGTAGAGAAGTATATGCATGTGAAACCTACTTCTAAAGAGTCTCATTCAATGGGTCTTGTTTTTTGTTCATAGAATCAACGTCGTGTGTCCCACCAGTGTGCCTGGTTTTCACACTCAAATATATCATGTTGAATCCCTCTAAAGTCATTTCATTGTTGAGCTTTTCTAGGTCATCTAGAAATTTTGTTGAAGAAAGTATAGCCTGAAGAAGATGTGTTGGTCGAGGGATGCTCGTACATGACTGTGATCCTAGATATGATTCATCCATCAGAGCCCAACCATAGGTCCCAAGGTGAATCTCATGAAAATATATTGTTTCTAGGGATATGTGAAAACCATGTCCCATTTCATTATTTTTTGGTTTTGGAAGAGAGACATTTCAGGTTTCCCATATTCATGTATGCCAAATATTGTAAGTTCAAATCTTGTTGAAATTGTATGATAAACTCACACTACCAAAACCCAAGAAGTTTTACCTAATATTAATATGGTTTTATGAAGAATTAATTTTTATTAAAGAGTGTTTTCTCTTGGGTGGGATTATTTAATTTAAGTTGTGGTCATTAAGAGATTATTGGGTTTTATGATAAATGTGAATGGGGTTTTTTGTCCATTGTTTTTTCATTTTTTCCATTAATTATTTATCATCTAATATTGGGGGTGTGGTTTGGGGGTGAAAAAATCCTAGTTTCAGTGGTTGAGTTGTTTCACTCATGCTATAGAAGTTGGCATGGATCAGTTGGGAATTCCCATGTTGTCCTCATCCTCAGGCGGTATGTTTGGGTCTTAATATCCATTGAAGTAGAATCATTGTGGTGGGGAGAACCCTCTTGTGTTCTCCCCTTGTTTCGGTGTTTGGATTCATCAATATCGGGCTACTATGACTTGGGGAATAAATAGACACCCTGAAATCACTTTTTTTATGCACAAGCATTGAGTTTGTTTTTGATTAAATTTGGTGTTGGTGGATTTCTAAGGGAAGAAGTTTTTTTGGTGGAGAATATTTTCAAACACAAACCTTTAAAATTATTTCATTTATTTATTTATTGGAACTGGATAATCTATTTGAGGTTTGGGTTGAGTTCTATTTTAACGATTTTTTATTGTTTGACAATTTTCATGTGATTTAGGTCGGTGCACGGGCACCGTATAGTTAACAGTAACTATGCCGTCAGCCAAGGTAACCATGTGGTTTCCCAATATTTAAAATAAATCACTACTGGAAATATACTATATCCCAACGGTTCTGAACCGTTGGGAAAGCCCCTCAAACCGTTGGGAAAGGTTTTCCCAACGGTTCTCATAACCGTTGGGAAGTAAGCCGTTGGGAAAAGGTTTTCCCAACGGTTTACTTGCAACCGTTGCAGTAGGCCCATAGAAATTACCCTACCCCAACGGTTTGGGTGAACCGTTGGGATAGTTTTTCCCAACGGTTCTCCCAAACCGTTGGGAAAACCAAATGCCACACATTTTCCCAACGGTTCCAAACCGTTGGGATATACCATGTGGAACAATTTCCCAACGGTTTTAAACCGTTGGGAATTGGTGAAGTCTTTCCCAACGGTTTAGAACCGTTGGGAAAAGACATGCTAGAAACTTATATGCCAACGGTTTGAAACCGTTGGCATACCCTATGCTGCAAATTGCAGCACCCTGCAATTTGCACAGCCCCTGTCTATCACCACCGGTCATCAGGCCTCATTTTCACCTCATTTTCACCTCATTTTCACCTCATTTTCGATCCAACTATTGTACCAGTAATAAAATAAAACATACATATTCAATTACGAACAAATTCATACACATTTAACATATAATGGATCCTGAAACTATACAAATCCATAATTAAATTACAATTCATAAACATACATAATTCATATAGAATTCAATTTAAAATTTAGATGACAATTATACGTGGAATCTGAAATTCAATTCATAATATGATCGGTTTTTTCTATACCATATATTTTTACCTCAAATGATGTCCATTTTAAACAAAATACATACACCTGAAGTGATACCGGCCACACCGCACATTAGATTGAGGCGGGGTTAACTCGTACACGTCACATTTGACTCATGGATCGTTGTGCTAAAGTATCGACAGAATCCTAATACGTTTGGTCGGTTTTCCGTATGCCAGTTGATGTTTTTCACTTAAAATGGCGTCCTTTTGAAACAAAAGACGGACACTATGAGTGGTGTCGACCACACCGCGTCTCCAATTGAGGCGGGGTTGATTCGTACACGTCACATATGACTCATGGATCGTTCTCCTAAAGTTTAAATGGAAACCGAATGTGTTTGGTCGGTTTTCCGTATGTACCTAAAATGTTGTACATTTTAAACAAAAGAGTGACACTTAGACTCATCCCGACCACACCGCGACTGAGATTCATCCCGGGTTGGCTCGTACATGTCACATATGACCCATGGATCATTGTGATAAATTATAAAAAGATTCCGAATGCGTTTGGTCGGTTTTGCGTATGCCAGTTGTTCTTTTCATTTATAATCATGTCCATTTTAAACAAAAGAGACATAGTTAGAGCGGTGTCGGCCACACCACATCTCAGATTAAGACGGGGTTGACTTGTACACGTCACATATGACCCATGGATCGTTGTGCTAAAGTATCGATAGAATCCGAATGCGTTTGGTCGGTCTTCCGTATGTCAGTTGATGTTTTTCACTTAAAATGACGTCCTTTTGAAACAAAAGACGGACACTTTGAGTGGTGTCAGCCGCACCGCATGTCGGATTGAGGCGGGATGATTCGTACACGTCACATAGGACCCATGGATCGTTCTCCTAAAGTTACAATGGAAACCGAATGCGTTTGGTCGGTTTTCCGTATGTACTTAAAATGGTGTACATTTTAAACAAAAGAGAGCCATTTAGACTGATCCCGGTCACACCGCGACTCGGATTGACCCGGGTTGGCTCGTACACGTCACATATGACCCATGGATTGACCCGGGTTGGCTCGTACACGTCACTAATGGTGGAATGCCCAGCTCCTCCATCCGACGATTGTTCTCCGCCATTTTTTTTCTTCGTCTCTCTTCAATTGGCTTCATTTCCTGCATTGGAAAACAAATATGTAATTAATTAGAAAAAGAAAATTAATGTGTAAACCAAAAAACTAAATATATGAGGGAATGAGGGGATTCATTGGTAATTTACCTATCAATTGTTTTAGAAGAGCTTGAATGAATTTAATAAAACATACAGGTTGTAATGTTCACCAAGTTTGAAATATTGTTTGATTTGGTTTGAATACAGTTCAATTCCAAATTAGAAAATGCAATTCAAATAAAACAGCAACCAATAAACATTGAAAATTCACATAACGGTCAAGTCAGCTAAAACATATTTGTGATCAATACTAAATAAATATGAATATTACCAACCTTAACAACCCAACTCGAGGTAAACCAAAAGAATTGAGAACATGGATGAATGATTCTATATATTTCCAACCACAACTTCAGGTTCACAATCAACTCTGACAATTGAGCTATTGGAGTCATCAAAAGAAATAAATGGATTGGTTCCAATGGCAATAGGGACAGTGTCAATTCCATCATCAGCATCATCAAAAATATGTCTTGGAATTACTTCAACTACGACACCAAATTCAGGTTGAAGTTGATCTTTGACATAAAAAACTTGTTTAGCCATTGATGCCAACACATATGGTTCTTCGGTTGCAAGAGTGCGGGTCATATTAATTACTCGAAATCCACAATCATCAATAAATGTGCCATGTCTCGTCATCGAATCAAACCAATGGCATTTCATCATTGTGACTCGTCCATGAGAGTAATAATCCAATATTATTATTTTCTCAACGACTCCATAATAACCCACATTTTCAAGTCGCGGTCTACTATCTGATGCGCTGGCATAACAATCTGTTGTGGCAGTAACCATAATACCATCATGTTGTGTTCTCATGTTTTTGGCTCGTTCAGTGACAATAAATCTGTACCCATTGATAACAATTGATTTACAGTCACGAACCACGGTATTAGGACCAAAAGCCAAAGCTCTTATTTCCTCAGAGACAGAGTCAGCAGACAAACTCAATACCTGCAATATAAATGACAGCTAAACTTAAGTAAATATTGAAATAATTAATTTAAACAGTAATATTTTTACCTTCAATTTTAACCAAGCAGAAAACTCTTTGCTATGCAAAGTCTCTCTCCTTCTCAAAGATAAAGAACGATGCTTCCTATTTATCATTGTTTTATGTTCCCTGTAGATAAAAAAATATGAATAGTTTAACAGATATATATGTAAGATATACATATTCAATTTTGTTACCTGATATAGTCATCGAACAAATCACAGTTGAACAAAACTGTGCGATGTGCCATCTCCCGCTCTTCATTGCTTAATGTCTTCAATGTATATAATCCAGGAATTCCTCCTGTTTGAGGAAGTGATGGAAAACTGGGTTCAATTTGCTCATATTGTTCTTCTTCATTTCTCATTGGTCTGCTCATTCTTGTAGTAAGATCAGACAAATACATTGAACAGAAATCCATACATTCTTGAGCTAAGTAACCGTTCACGATAGAACCTTCGGGATGATTCTTGTTTCGAACATAAGACTTTAATGTGAACATATTTCTTTCAGTTGGATACATCCAACGAAAAGAAACAGGTCCTCCGAGAAGTATTTCAGTTGGAATATGGACAGTCAGATGCAGCTTGCATGTGAAAAATGATGGGGGAAATATTTTCTCCAACTCACACAAAATTAATGGGGCATCTGTCAACATTTTTTGCAAGAAAGACTTCGACAACTTCTTAGCACAAAGATCTCTAAACAAATGGCACAACCGAATAACACCCACCCTTACATTATTGGACAAAAGATGACGGATTGCTATTGGAAGCAACTCATGCAGTAGAACGTGATAATCATGAGTCTTCAAAGATTTTAGCTTCAACTCTCTTCTGTTGACCCGTTTAGATATGTTGCTTGAATAGCCATCAGGAACTCTAATAGTCTCTAATACTTCCAAAAATTGTTTTTTTTCAGTAGGTGTCATCACATAAGAAGCACATGGAAGTTGCCATTTATTTTCACTGATACGCACAGGATGCAATTCTGGTCTGATGCCCCAATCCACCAAGTCACGTCGAGATCGTAAATCATCTTTTGTCTTCCCCTTGACATTTAGAAGAACTGAAAGCAACATTTCACATATATTCTTTTCAATATGCATTACGTCTAAGCAATGACGTAGCAAATTGGTTGACCAATAAGGCAAATCAAAAAAGATACTTCTCTTCCTCCAATTGTAACAGGTTTCTGTGGAAACATTCTTTCTCTTTCCAGATTTCATTTGACCCTTCCCGAACGAAAAACTGAAATCTTTCAATTCATTAAGCACATCAGTTCCAGACATACGCTGAGGTGGATCATCGGTCTCTATAGTATTATCAAATCTTCGACGATTCATTCTATATGGATGATCCTTTGGCAAAAATCGTCGATGTCCCATAAAACTGAAACTACAACGATGTTTCAGTCTTCTGGATCGTGTATTCTTCATACAAACTGTACATGACAGTTTCCCCTTCGTGCTCCATCCAGACATCATTGCATAAGCCGGAAAATCATTGATTGTCCACATAAGCGCAGCGCGCATCTGAAATATGTCTTTCGAACATGCATCGTATGTGCGCACACCCACATCCGAAAGAAGCTTCAACTCTTTTATTAAAGGTTGCATGTATACATCAATATCAATGCCAGGATCAGAAGGACCAGATATGAGTATACTCATGAAAGTGAAAGGTTTTTTCATACACAACCATGGGGGAAGATTATAAATGTGTATAAAAACTGGCCATGTGCTGTGCGAAGTAAGCATCTGCCCAAACGGATTAAAACCGTCGCATGAAAGACCCAGCCTCACATTACGCACGTCAGCTGCAAAATCAGGATGTCGAGCATCAAATCTCTTCCATGCAAATCCATCTGCAGGATGAACCAACTCATCATCAGTCTTCTTTCTCTCGGTATCATGCCATCTCATTTTTATTGATATGTCATCAGACATAAAAAGATTCTGGAGTCTGGGAATCAATGGAAAGTGCCACATTACTTTCTGTGGAACGCGGGATGGTGTTCCATCAGATTTTGACTTCCAGCGGGATGTGCCACATTTTATACAATCATTTCGTTCAGCGGTTTCCTCCCAGAATAAACTGCAATCTTTCGGGCAAGCATGAATTTTGTTTCTTGAAAATCCAAGTTCCTCAACTAACTTCCATGCCATATAGTGGTTTGAGGGAATATCTGCATCATCTGGAAGTAAATCCTTCAAGAGGGTAAGAATGTAATCGATTGCTGTATTAGAAATCCCATACATAGTTTTCCCATGAAATAATCGGATTAAAAATTCCAGCTTTTTCATTTTATCGCATTGCCGATATACTGGAGTCGTGGCAGCATCATTCAATTTTTTCACCCTATCAATATCATCATTTTCACTAGATGCATCAGCTGTCCTCATATCGAAGTCTTCTTGAGTCGAAATCCTTTCTTTTTCATGATGACGAATAAACGGAAACCGATCATCTAACAAATTCTCCATTCCAGTCTTTTCATTTCGATCATCACCAATTTGAGATTTCGTTTTCTCCCCATTGTGATACCACAGAAAGTAGTTTGCTTGAAACCCATTTTTGGTTATGTGGTAGCTGACTTCTTCACGGCTCAACCAAGGTCTACCAACACAATTGGAACATGGGCAGTGTATGCGACCACTATCTGAAGCATTGTCAAATGCAAAATCTATAAAGCTCTCCAAATTGTTTTGAAAATCATCTGAGATCCGATCGGTTTCATACATCCAACTTCTGTCCATTCTGTAAAAAGAATTATATATTAGTCATTTTGTCATAAACAATTCAATAGGCATTAACTATAATAGAATATACATTTAAGTAAACGATAAAGGAAGAAAATAATCAAGGTATCAACTACACATGTCAAAAAAACATACAAATGTGTTATTGAAAAAATGTAAAACCAACAAGAACTTAATGTGTTATATCACATAACAGCATGACTCATCCCATAACCATATTAGTAGGGTATCATGAACATGAATAACATCAACCTTGTGCCATCCTCCTACCCTACATGACCCCAACCACATGCCACATCTTATTATAGCCTTATCACATCACACCTCATCGAAAAACACTAGGGAAATCATAGTACATCTCACCTGAAGACACATGGACAATCACATCGCATCTTGCCTAAAAACACATGGTCAATCACTTTTGAAGAAAGAGTAGGGAATGTTGTACCCCACTCTCTTGGATTTTAATGATCACAATCACTCTCATAGTGATCTAATGTTGTTTCAAGTGTTCTTGTTAATAGGCATGATTTCAGGAGCAAGAAGTGGCAAAAAAAAGGAAAAGTGGACTTTTTTCAAGTCCACCGGCCAGCCGGTGTAGGACCACCGGCCAGCCGGTAAGGGCACCGGCCAGCCGGATCCAGCCCATCGGCCAGCCGGTGGACAAGGCAGAAGGGCTTGCCCTCTGCCAGGTGCCACCGGTCAGCCGGTGTCTGGCCACCGGCCAACCGGTGGGCCCAGACAGAATGGGATGTCTTTTGTCCAGACCACCGGCCAGCCGGTGGAACTCTTTGGAATAGTGAGACCTACTGTCTCACCACCGGCCAGCCGGTGGCCTTCCCACCGGCCAGCCGGTGGCTCCTGGGCAGAAGCTCTCTCCACCTTCCAAGGACAGCCCCGCCCACCCCCATGGACAACCCACCCACCCCTATGGACACCCCTACCCCCTAGACAACCCAACCACCCCCGTGGACAGCCCACCCACCCCCCTCGACACCCCTTCTCCCTATGGATAGCCCCCACCTCCTTGGATAGCCCGCCCACCCCCCTGGACACCCCTACCCCCTGTGGCCAGCCCACCCACCCCCCCTGGACAGCCCGCCCACCCCTCCTTGAGAGCCCGACCACCCCCGTGGACAGCCCGTCCACCCTTGTGGACCGCCCGCCCACCCTCGTACCCCCCTGGACACCCCGTACCCCCCCCCCCCCCCGGGATAGCCCCGCCCACCCTCCCAAACAGCCCACACCCCCCTCCCCTGCAACCCCACCACCACCACCTAAACATACCAACCCCCCTGGACACCCCACACACCCCTCCCCCACCAGGACACCCCACCCAGACCCCCAGGACAGCCCACACCCCCTGGACAACCCCACCACACAACAACTCACCATCTCACAATAACCATCGACACCATGTTACATCGACCAACCATCTCACCAAAACAACCACATATCACAATAAAAATATTGCACATCACAAACCACCGCACAACCAAAACCACCTCACCACATTATACACCACAACTTCATCACACAACACCTCCACACGACACAACACCACCACACATCATCACTATCAGACAACTTCATATGACACATCCATGCCCACTAACCATCACATTACAACCCCACATATCACAAAGCCCAACTGGTCACCTCAATCCCCATAAAACAGCCTACAACATACAATGAAACACAACAAAAAACCTCTCATAGAGGCAACATACCCCAACTTCCACAAATTATTTATTCAAGGTCTTTTATTACATTACCCCTTTATTTAGCATGGACATTATAACACAACTGATATTCTAGGGGAAACTAATTAATTAACAAAATATTTATTCATTTCCCTATTTTACACGGTGAAATCACATCAAAATCCAAACTTAAAACTAAAATATTAGATCAATAACAATAAAAACAAGGTACCATATGTGTATAAAGAAAAAATTACTTGATTTGAGATGATTCAAATGGGTTTTCACCTATTCGGATGGGGGATTTGGAGAGCAGCAGAGAGCTGGTGGTGGATTGATAACTTAAAACTAAAATACTAAAGCAATAACAATAAAAATAAGGAATTATATGTGTATAAATGAAAAGATACCTGATTTCAGATGGTTTTCACCTCTTCGGATAGGGGATTTCGCGAGATGAGAGTAGTGGAGCGGATGAAATTAGGTTCTGTGCGAATGGGGGAGAGCAGCCCCACGGCTGGATTTGGGGGAAATAATTCCCAACGGTTTTAAAGAACCGTTGGGAAAGAGATGCTAAGGACCCCTTTGCCAACGGTTTGAGGAAACCGTTGGCAAAGGGTGACCCTTTCCCAACGGTTCTTTTGAACCGTTGGCAAAAGGTGATTAACACACCCCTTTACCAACGGTTTCTTCAAACCGTTGGCAAAGGGGTGGCTTTTCCCAACGGTTTCAATGAACCGTTGGGAAAGGCTTTCTTAATCCTTCAAGCCCAACGGTTTTAGCAAACCGTTGGTAAACACCCGTTGGGAAAAACAGCATTTCCAGTAGTGAATACATTTTATTAAAATTAAATAACATAAAATGATATAAAAAAATTAATATAAAAAAATGTGAAGGTTTGAACAATAAAATTAACAATATTATTGTTGTAGAAAATAATAATATTATCAATAAAATTGTAATTAATAATATTATTATTAAAATTGTAATAATAATTATTATTAAAATTATTATTGTTTTTGTTGTTATTAATATAAATAGTATTATTTTTTTTCTATTTTTTTACCCTAGCGTCTCGCCCCCACCCCTTTCTCTCCCACAAAGCACCCCCACCTTCCCTAATCCACGAATAGTGCTCTTCCCTCCAGGCCCTATCCTCTGGCCCGACATTCTACATGGTGGCCATGTCCTCTTCGTATTACTTTTCCCCCTTGTTCTACCCACTTGTGATTTCCCAACTCCTTGTGATTCACCATTCCACTTCCCCTCCTCCTCAAGATTCCCCTCCTCCGACCGGCCTCCTCTACGACACACGACTCCTCTTGCGGTCATTCGTCCTAGAAAAATGGCCGACCTCCCATATTTTCTATTTGGTATGTATCCCTCATTTCTAGGGTTCTTCATTGTCTATTTTACTATTTTTACTATTCCTAATAGTTGGGGTTTATGTGCGGTTCAATTTTCTTAGACGATAGGGGTGTGAATTGTTCATCAGTGTGTACACCTCCTCATCTAAAGAGTTTATCATGTTTTCATCCCATTGTGGTATGTGAATATATTTTTTCCCTTCCAAATTAATCTGTTGATTCTTGAACAGTTTCAATTAAATTTCTTATACATTATTCACATACCCATCATACTCTTCTATTGGGTATTATGGTGTTTCTAAATTAGTTGAAATTGGAAAAAATATGTTTCTAGTTGATTCTCGATTTATGCATACATGTATCAATCATGGAGGAATTTTATAAAATGTAAACTTTTGTTTTTGAAAATTTATATTTTTTAACATGGTTATTACCTTCATAACACAGGTATATTTTTTGTGTGGGGTTTTATCATTGATATAATTGGTGAAAAATTGGGTTTTTTTGATCATGTGTTTATCTATATGTGAATTTATGTGAAATGGGTTAGATAAAGAGCCAATTGTGTTTCATTGAAAAATTTGTAATTTTTGGTTGATGTTTTCCCACTGGAAGATTTTGTAAATATTAGTTGGATTTTTTGTGTGTATTTTTGTGTGAACAATTAATTTATATGATTAGAAATGTTGTATTGAAATTCTCTAAAATGGGTTTTTTTGTGTTTTCGCAATCAAAAGGGATTGTTAGATTTGGGTTTGAAAAGTGTTTGGTGGTTTTACAAATTATTTGGGGGTGTTATGAAAAAAATTTATAGTTTTTCATTAGATGATGGCACATATATGGGTTCTCAAGGTGAAAACCTGGATGTGCACTCAAATGATGATGGAACCTCAATGTAGTGTTTAGTTTGATCATTGGTTTCTCTAATGGTGTGTTGGTTCCTTTGGGTGGGTTTTAAAAAGACTTTTCTATCATGGTTTGAAAAGTGATGGCTTGTTTGGTGTAACATGTAGTATGGTGTTCGGAATTTAAATGTGGGGTTTTGTGTTGATTTTAGAAAATAGTGTGTTCTGGAATGTGTGAATTCTTAGTTGGAAAATCAACATGTTTTATAAAATCGTTATGATATTTATATTATGTGACGTCCTAGTTACCACTTTGTATGTTATGAGATATAAAAAATATATACATTTATATATACATATTTGTATATGTATATGTGTATAGTGGGAACCCATATATAGGATTTCCCTATTTATGTGTTATTGTATAGGTGATGTCTGTGTTTAGGGTAGGCAAGTGCGGTGGTGGTAGGTATGGTGAGTCACGCCTGTGTGGGCCTCCCATTTAAACAGTTTACTAATACCAGGGGTTCATAGGAAACTATTAGGGTACAACTAATTTTTTCTGAACAAACCTGATTAAATGGGCTTGTACCCCCTGGATTATAGATAGTCTAGGTGGGATGTACCCCTGGATAGGCTAATTGATAGAATCCTATTGGTTATATAATTAGGGGCTTCAGCAAAAAATGGATGGTTTTTCCGAACTGAGTTCACCTAGGTGTATTCTAAGGATGTTCAGGATCACCCATGGTTACTTTTATATATTCTTGTTTACATTATGTTTCCATTAGTTTTGACAGACACTGTTTATTTAGTTATTTATTTATTTATCATTAGTACAATCCTGTACTATTTGGACTAGGTGTTTGGTTTTTTGGTATCAAAAGGATAGTCTTTTTTGAAAATTAAATGTTGTGTGTATTGTATTTTGAAACAAGAATCAATGTTTATTTAATAAAATGTAAAAAAATAATTTTTTTTCATACTAGTGTCATTGAAATGTTTAATTGAAATGAAAATATGTGTTTTCCATGGATTATCATTGGTGTCCTTACTGATCATTTCAGTTTCCATTCTGAATTTAACATTTCAGTTTCAGGAACCTCTATTCTTGGATGTCTCATGGATCAAGCATGGTTCTATGTTTGGTGGTGACCCATGAAATCAAATTGACGTATGTTTCACTATGAAACTCTTTTTTTTACTACTAGTGTTTATTTATTCTATGAAGTTCATATTCATTTATTTTTCATCTATTTTTTACAAATCATTATCTTCTTTTTTAACAGGATGGTCGATACATTTTTAAAACAGGTGGGGATCAAGATTTCCCATTGGGCCATGCTACAAATCAGCTCCAGCGACAGGTTCATGGTCCACCTGGGTTTCTTTGTGACAACCATTTTTTTTAACACTAATTCTATGAAATGATATATAAATTTTTTTTTCTAAAAATAATTACTTCACTTCATGGGATTTTCATTTTTGAGAAAAGAATATTAGTATATCATTCAATGATAGAATTTTCTATCTCTTGGAAAAAAACAAAAAAATGTTGTTGAGATACACATATTTCTTGGATTATTATGTTATTATCATATACATTTTTTTGGAAATTTAGCGACATGTATATGATATTAAATCACTCAAAAGAAACAAAACTCCATTAATATGGTGCGAGGATTAAAAAAATCCAATTTAGATCTTAAATAGAGGACCACTTCCATAACAATTATTATTTTTATATAACATGAGAAATGATATTTGAATTATCCTGACATAACTAAATTTAGACTCTATTCTATTCTTAGACTGGGAGATCATGAGGTACCTAAAATAAAATGATTCTTTAAAATTCATGAAAATAATTTTCTGACCCATGTTTTGAAATTACAAATGGTTGTGACTTAATTGAAAATGGGTTTTCATTATCTCACTCGTTAGAAATTGACTATGTTCATATATCACAAATTTTTGAAACAAATATTTTAACAAATTGATTTGAACCTGAGAAAAATAATATGGATGTAATAACTCTAGGTATTTTACTTTAAGTACTTTATACACCTAAAAGTGTATTCCATGGCCAATGCTTTGAGAAAAATGTTTTACAATAACTTTTCCAAAGAAGATCATGATTAATGGAAATTCATGAGTATCATAGAGGATATTAATTTTGATTTCACGGAGAAAAATAATGTTCCAATTTTTTATATATTAATTTTTATTCATGAATTATATTAACATGTTAAAATTGATAAAATTTTGGATCATCATTTCCATACCATTGTATCAAAATTTAATGGTGGTGTGAACATTGATGGATGGAAGCAAGATTAGAACTATGTGTTTCTTTTTTATGAGTGAATAATTCTTCTAACAAAAATGTAATGACCAAAACATTCATTAATGAAAATTCCTTTTTATCTATTTAAATGTACTAATATGGGAAATGGATATATAACATATGAACTTCGTTTGTTTAATGTTTTTGGATTTCAAAATACCGTTATGAATTGTGACTTTTTCTAAAATAGTCGATGAATTGTGATCACAGGATTTGTATAAATATAGGTCTTTAACAAATCCAATTTATTCATCCAAAAGAATAGATGGTCTCATCTAGTAAACATTCCTCGTACGAAGCCCATTTTTCAGAACTCAGAAAGGAGGTGGTGTCTTTGGGCTTCTCTCTTGACCAATCCCAACCCAATCTTGATCATGTTAATCTAGAGCAGAACCACCTATGAGAAAAGTAGATCTTGATAGAGATTACCACACAAGAGATGTTGTCTGAGCCACCCAAAAATTATGTCACCACTTCACACCTTACTTTTCATTCTTATACAGGTGTTATAAGGGTTTATGTAATGATACCCTAATACTATGACTATGTACACTATATTTGAGTAGAGAATGTACATTCATTTTATTAATGATACATTGTAAATAGTTATTGAAGAATATATAGTATTTTTAGTTAATATTCAATTAGGAAATATATTTTCTGGAATTAATGGATGTTTAATTAAATATTATATTAATAAAATATTATTATTTAATATAAATGATCGTATGATGGTTATTATACAATTTAAATTTTTTTAGGTTTTGAAATCTATTTTTGTAAAACCCCATGATTTTTTGTTAAATGTATGTTTTAATTTTAAAAGTCAAAATCTAATAATTGAGAAAATTATTTAGATGAAATGTATATTATTTTTGGAAACAGAATGTCGAAATTATCCAAAGGTGAACTTTTCATAATTTTCTGAGATAGTCGAATTTTTGGTTAAAAATTAAATAATGTTTAAAAATATAATGTGTTTTTTGACATCATAATGACCCAATAGTGGTGTAATAAAATAATATAAACATTATTTTCGTCCAAAATATGTTTTCACATTAAAATAATGTAATTTTATATCTTTTTGATTTAATTTACAAAGCTTTAGTGGACCCTCCAAGACTAATGAAACATTTTGTCTTTTTAAATAGTTATCCTTGAGAGTGTGACTCACCTACACATAAGAAAACCTAATATTTTAAGAAGTTAAGCAATTAAAATTATAAGATATTTTTTTCCACCCCCATTGGAAAAATTCAAGGGAAAAAACCAAGGGCTGGTTCGTGGTTTGAATAGTTTAATGTGTGGTTTCCAAAACCTAAATAATAAAGAATTCTCCCTCTTTTCCAAAATAAACTCAGTCAATCTCCCACTTCCACTTCACTCAAATCATTTTGTGTTCATAAAACCTCTTACCTTCTATCTCTAGAATCCTCCAAAGGCATCACAAGATTCTAGGATGCCTCTCTCAAACCCCTCCCAATCCTTTGGTATGACACTTCTATGTAAGTAGATTGCTTTTTTTCTCATTTTATCCAAGTTTCTTAATACTGTTATGCCATTTTATTTCCAATTATAAATGTTGGGTTATGATTTATCACCTCTCTCATACTTCCCTATTCATGTTTTAATGATGAGAGACCCACTTTCACTCTCATTAATGCCTCCCATATACACCAATTACTATGCTGAAATTTCGTAAACAAATTCACTCTCCACATTTACATTCAATAAATTATTTTTTATTATCAATCCAAATTAAATTTATTTTCATGGTAAATGTATCTATATGACACCCTTATTTTCCATTTCATTTACATTTTATAAGACAACCATTTAGCTCTCATCTACCATTTTCTGAGCTCTTATGTGACACTGTTATGCTGCCGAAATGGCACTGTGATTTTCCAAGTCATATTCATTGTGTAGTAAATACCATGCCCATCTCTCTAACAAGGGTATTCACCTTTATGAAAGATTACTTATTTATTATATACATTCATTTATTAATTCCACATTCCTTTATCTTGGAATAAATGATGATGTTTATTGAATCCATGTTGTATGATCCAAGTGGAAAATTTATGCATGAAATGAAATGTTTAAGAAGGGTGTGCACTAATAACGCTCCACTGAATTGTGTAATGGTTAGTATCATGATATGTAATGTTAAATTAGAGTTTAATAATTATAATTCTTGTGAAATGAGGTTTTAATCATGCTCCATGTGCAGTGGGACATGGATCATGCTAAAATCATGTTAAATTTTGTTGCCACATGTCCATGTTATGATAGTCAGGCTTTATCATGCCCTTATGTTCATGTTTCTCTTGTGCACAATTTATATGATTATTTCCTAACATTTAATTTATTATTGTTTTTATTATATTTTTACACCCTTACTAGGCTTTATATCTCACCCTTTTCTTATGCATGTTCTTCGGTTATCCCATGAAGTTCTATGTATGAGGGAATGTTGTGGTCATGTTAAGGAAGTTTTCAATAAAGATGTGTATTTCATGTTTAAATTGTCATGTAATGTTCATAATAACCAATTACACTAGACCTATAGGTCTTCTATGTTGTATCAAGTTAAGTATTTATGTAATAAATCATGTTTATGTATGAAATAAAGATCAGGGTTGTTATAGTTTTAATCAAAGTATAGGTTTAGTTATTTCTGTGATTAGGATTAAAAAACCCTAGTGAAGCCTTAAAGACAAGACTAAGTATAATAGAAACATCCCTAACTTTTATTGAGTATTGAGTAAGTGTTTTATCAAGAAAATACATCCATGTCTAGATATAAGCCGGTAGAGGTGGCTCTGGCACAGACATACCTCGGGGTGAGAACCCAAACAAAGAGTTTCAGGCATGCCTCTGGGTATCTTGTTACACGACAATGGGCCTTGCTGCACTATTAGTTATGATAATCCCACGGCATATTCATTATGAAATTCATAAGATTAGTAAGAACCATTATTAAGGGAATAAAAAATGCCCCTAAAAATATATGTTGGGAAGTAGATCATGGAAAACATAGATTAAATCCTATAAATTCATAGGATAATTAAATAAATGTAATTTATAATTCATCCACTTTTTTCTTTGGTTGACCCGTTTTTGTGTTACCCCTTACATTCCTTTTATTCTAGCCAATGACTTGTAATAGGAGGACTCGGGCTTACAACTGACAAAAAGATCAATGTGACGACTGTACTAATAATATGCCCGGTCCACTGGGAGAAAGAATTGAGAAAGTTTTCACAGCTCTCTCAATTAACTCAAGTCTTGAATAGAAGCATGGGTCAAGACGAACGATCAATCCTTCCTAAGAATTAAAAATTCGCAATCGAGAGCTTCATGAGACAAATGCCACCCACTTTTAAATGATAATCTGATCCCTCAATCATCGAAAAATGGATCATCTCTGTTAAGAAGATCACCTCCATACATCAATGATATGAGTTATGAAAGGGTTGTTCTGATTGCTTATCATATAGAAGGTGAAGTTGATCAATGGTGGACATTGATCAAAAATTGGAATCCTGATGAAGAGATAGAGGTGTTGTAATAGAAGGATTTCCTAAAGATGTTTTTTGATAAACATTTTGCACTCACCCTCTGACTTAATATGGAAATATATTTCCATTCTCTCAAAAAATAGTATGATGGATTTTTCAGAGCGTACGAGGAAAAAATCACAAGGATTTCAGGATATGCCTATGGTTTCGTCATTACCCCAAATAGAAGGTTAAAGCTTCTTTGGTGGGATAAAACCTAGCCTAATGAAATCCCTAGTTATCATTGACATTGAGAGATATGGGGAAATTTTTTATTGTGCCCTTGAAGTAGAAATGTTTATCAGAGAATCTCAGTGGTATAATGGGGATAAGAAGCATAATATAGACTTCAATTCTAGCCATCCGATCGAGATATCCAATGTTACTAAGAAAATACAACACCCCACCTGTCAAAGGTGTGGAAAGAATACCCCAGAAATTTCCTGAAGGGGATAAGGAAATTCTTTAGGTGTTGAAAATAGGGGAACCTAGCTAGTGACTATTGGATAAAAATCCCTCAAATGATACAGAGGAGAGGAACGCTCTTCTCAACCCTCAATGAATTGTTCATTTCTTTAACTGCACATAGCCAGTGCACATTGAAAACAATTTCCCTAAGCCAAGGGTTTTCAGAGGCAACCCACAACCTCCATGGAATTAAGGGCATGATTTTTCCATCACTGCTGCCAATGTGAATCCTAAAAAAGAAGCGGTGATAGGTACGCTATTTATTCATTCAGGAATAGAGAACATACTTTTTTATTCTAGTTCTACACATTCTTTTTTATCCTGAATGTTTATTATAACAATACCAACACCACCAAAAATCATGGAAGTAAAGATTTCGGTGAGTATGGGAAATGGTTCAATCATTGTATACCCTGAATATAACTCCTCCCCTATTACAATTTGTGGATTGAACTTCCCAGAGAACGTAATCATACACCCTCTAGTATAATTTAATGCAATTCTTAGCATGGATTGGATTTCATTATATACAACCAACATAAATTTCTTGGGAGAGAGATATAATTATCCATATGGATAATTGACCCACAATTCTATATGAGTGCAAGGATGAGGATGAATCTTCATTATCCCCATCATCTCAAGAATGGATATTACTATCCTATGAGAATGTGCATCTGTCTTAGAGGATTGAGTCCAGGGAAGCAACCATCCTTGAGTACATGCATGTTGTGACCAAATTCACTGATGGGATTCCCTAAAAATTCCCCAGTCTTCCTCTTATTATATATGTTGAATTCTCGGTTAATATTATACCTGGGGCATTACCAATATCCAAGACTCCATATAGAATAGATGTTTTGGAGATTGATGAGCTGAAGATAAAACTACAAAAGAATCTAGATAAAGGGTTTATACAACCAAGTGCTTCACCATGGGGTGCCCCAGTACTCTTTATCAAGAAGAAGGATGGCTCAATGCGCCTTTTCATTGATTATAGTTTCCTAAAAAAAACACGAAAAAAGAACAAGTATACTCTGCCCTGAATTTATGACTTTTTTGACCAACTACATGGAGCACAATATTTCTCCAAGGTAGATATAAGGGGGTGATATTATCATGTAAGGCTGAAGAAGGATTATATACCCAATACTACTTTTCGAACAACATACCACACTATGAATTCTTAGTAATTCCTTTAATACTTAGTTATTATCTAGTAATATTCATGGACTTGATTGATATATTCTTTAGAGATTACCAAGACAAATTTGCGGTAGTACTTATAGATGATATTATAATATACTCCAAAACTCATGAGGATCATGAGAAGCATTTAAGCACTGTACTATACACCCTGACATAGGAGAAGCTCTATGCAATGTACAGAATGTGTGAGTTCTGGTTGAAGGAGGTATCATTTGTGGGCCATATCATCACATGAAATGGGATATATATGGATCCATTCAATATAGCTGCAATAGAAGGATGTATGAGGCCAACATCAGTAATCGATATTTGTAGCTTCTTGGGGTTAGCTGGATATTATTGATGATTTGTGATAAATTTAACATAATTTTTAAAATTTCTTACCAAGATAACTCATAAGGGAGTCATCTTTTCTTAGAGTGATGAATGCGAAGAGAATTTAAAAGAGTCGAAAATGAGGTGTATCACTACGGTCGTTCTAACATTTCCTATAAGTGGAGAATTTTTTTTTGTATTTAGTCATTCTTCGAAGACAGGCCTGGGTTGTGTGATGATGTGTAATGACAAATTAGTTGCCTATGATTCACAAAAAATGGAATTTTCATGAGAAGAACTATCCAACATATAATCTGGAGTTGGTTGTAGTGATCTTCTCTTTAACAATTTGGCGACATTATCTTTTCGGGGAGGAGTGTGAAATATATACGGATCAAAAAATCCTCAAGTATATATTCACACAAAAATAGTTGAATATGCACCAACGTAGATGGTTAGAGATAATTAAATACTATAATTGCTCAAACCATTACCACCCCAGGAAAGAGAACAAGGTGGTGGATTATATAATTATAAAGGACATGTAGATTCTATCATTAATAAGAATTAAAAAGGATCCAATCTTTTTAGATTTGATGAAGATAGACATAGAAATCATAAGGAAGTGAATATCAACAATGTTTTCATAAAATATTTATATGTTGTCTCTTTTGGGAAGGTTATACGATGATTAAAAAGATGATGTAGGAATTCAAAATAATGTAAAAACTATAAAAAATTGGAAATACTCAGAGTTCATTGTCAATGAAGAAGGAATTGTGAGATTTGAGAAAATACTATGTGTTCCGTCAAGTCTAGAGAAGAAGAATGAACTTTTGGATGATGCGCATAGTTCAAATCTCTCCATTCACCCAGGAAACACAAAGATGTTTTATGATCTCTAAGAGAATTATTTGTGGGATAACAAGAAAAAGGATATAGCTGGGTATAAATTATCAAATAAATATCAGGTAAGTTATTCTATGTCATATTTATACATATAATGTCTGAAATAGAATATATTATTAGCGTTTTTCTGGTCCCCACACATTTTGGATACCAACTTGACTATTTTCTCTAATGGAATCATCATGTGGTCTATGATTTTTTGGATATACTCTATCAAGAACTCTATATCATTGGGCCCAGAGTCTCAAGAAAATGATGGAGGGTTCTTCAACTGAAATTCTCTGCTAAAATAAAATAGTCTTCATGGCCCTTCCTAGGTACCCTTCCATCATCTGATCAAAGTGAGAAAAGTCCTCATGGAACTTCTCCTCACTTCGATTATCTTGGACCAATGGGTTTACTTGTTCCACTACTAGTGGAGTGTTCTCAATTATATCCTCTTGTCACCCAATCATTATATTTAATCATGGAATAATTTATTTGTAATTAAAAACATGGTTCTTAGAACACATAACACAAATATTTCACAATTGTAGACAAAAGATGTATCACAACTAGCCATAAAACAAATCATTCACATACACTACCCAAATGATCACAACTGCATGTATATCACTACACATAGACATCCCTAACATGGTTCATATTCCACATGGGGTAAAAAAATTCACATGACCATAATTATTTTCATCGAACACTCACATCCCATTCGACTATAAAAACATAAACCTTTTTATTTTAGACACATACCCAATTCACAGATGTTATTACTCGAATTTGTAACATATTTAAGTAAAATTATTTAATAAAATTCATTAAAACATATTTATAATTCTATTAATTTAAAAAATTTCATAACCACTACTAGAATCTATTTTAATCACATTTTCAAGATCATAATATACATCCTTACGTTCATGTCTCGCAGTCCCTTCCGGTGTGTGTCTACCGTAAGGTATGTCAACTATCTCCCTAGGTTCCTTCAATGATGCATGAATTGACAACCTCAATCCATTCCTTCCCTACTAAAATAACATAAAACTGTCACATCACACAAAAAGTGCATCTAAAAATAGTGAAATATCATTCAATTATAAAATCACACATCAAGAACAACAATTCCCACCCTAGGCACTTGGTTTTCCCTTCATATATGAGTGAGAAACTCCAAATTATTATCTTGTTACCATGTCCAGAAACATATTAATATGACTTATACCATCATAAATAGTAAGAACATTGAAAATAAGAACTCTAATACCACTTTGTGACATCCCCGACCAAGAAGCCACTAAATTGTTCTCAGAGCAGGGTCACCACATGACCTTAAGCACATCTCCCAATACACTAGAAGATGACGAAAATCATCTAGGGTCTAATAAGTCATTTGGGGAGACTATACCCCCTTTTTACCAGAGAATGAAATAGCTGATAACATATGAAATAATAGAGATGATAAGAAAATAACCAAAAACATGCATTACCAACTAATTCCCAAATGGGTTACAAACAACAACCAATAATAAATATAACATTTCATGATAACTTTTCCAAGTGTGAGGAAATCCAAAAATAAAAACAACCAAACCAATCCCTAAAACTGTTCCTGAATCCAAGTTCATATCCTCATCCATGCACATTCTAGACCCAAATCAACTCCAGAGCATAGGGGCCTTACCCTTGTCATGGCCTGCAACCATGAAATTTTCTTAGGTACCAAATTGTAGCCCGACCAAGGTGTGAGTACAACTCAGTAGTCCACCACCAACGGTGTCTATAAAATATATAGTCTAAAATTTATTTCATGCATGTAATAAATGAATTACCAGGTAAGGATGAGCTAACTCATGGGCCATTAGTTAACAACATATAGTTAAACAATTTTCATCATTAAATCCATTTCATCAATTACACTATCGTCATTACTTACTTGATACTCATCATGTGTTACAAGGGTTAGGAATTAGATCTATGAAACTAAAACATATGCTGATAAAATTATATGAATAGGGGAATAAGTCATGTTCCCTAACTCTCTAGGGATAACATGACACTATATATACAATACACTTACCTAGAAGCCTCAATCTAGGTAGTCTGATCAAATTCATCTATTATGGGAATAGAGCCTAGGTCCCCTTCCCTAACCCTTGCATTGTGGGTTAGGGTTTGAACCTCATTCTTAACATGACCTGTGGTCGTATATCCTCATGTACAAAATCCACAACCACCATTCCATGTTCACAGTATTACTTATCAATTACCCCACACACTGTATCAGAAACCATACACCAAAAATAAAATATCATTCACAATTTATAATCATTCAAGAATTTGGATTAAAATTATTACTTTTCCCATTAACACATTTTCATTTTTCATTTCATAGCCCATTTAACCAATTTTCTTTTCTTATGCCTTAGCCATTAATACATATTCCACAAATCTCATGTACTTGTCCAGTTTAACATAGTTATGAATACCGAAATTTTATCCATTCAACACATATATCAACTCATGTAATCCACCCATCTAACGTTTTTATTAGTCCACATATTGTATCTCACATAATAATATAAAATAAAATTCATAAGTCACTTAGCATAATCACTTTATTACCTCTAACCCATTTTATAAGAGCCAAACAATCTCTTATGCCATTGTGAATGTGTATAAAAAAAATTATATTCCCTTTTGAATTCAATTAAATACACCAATATGTTCTCAATGGTCCTTGTAACACCATAAGCTTCCAAAATATGCTTCTCTTTGAATAATACAATAGCTTCTGTTTTACGCAACATTGAGTTAAAACACACAACGATGAATCAAACTAGCCATTATGAAAAGTAATACCCAATTTTTAAAAATATTAATGTTTTATTTTGTAAAGTGGACTTTATTATTGGATTCAGAATATTAATATTATTTTAGGGTGAATTTTTGGTATTTTTCTGAGAACATTAAATTTTTGATGAATAGTGGAAAACACTGCGTTGTTGTTTAAAATCAAGTTTTTATTTAAATAATTATTTATATTTTTTAAATTTATTTTAGGTAATATTACAAAAAAAATGCATATATTTGTTCAATACAATTCATTAGAGTTTTTTTTAAAATAATATTACATATATAAAATTTTATTGAACTTTTTACAATCATTTACCCACCTTCTAGGTGCATTTGCAATTTTGTATAAAGTGTAATTTGAACTCTTCGATGAATTGAATTTCAAAAGTCTGAGAGGAACATTTGATAACATTATGTAAAATGTGGTTCAATAAGATGAAAAAAAATTTGGGGAATAGTTGCTTTTGACGTTTATTTACCATAGTTAAAAGTAAATAGGGTATTTTAAGGTAAAAATGATATTATATTTACCCAAACACATGATCTATTTCTATTGGATAAGTGTATTTTAACCTAAATAACCCTTAGGAATAAAATATGATCCTTTTTGATCAAGATGTATTAGATTAGGACATTTATTATTTTTTTATTTATAGAAGAGTTAAGAGTGTTAAATTTGTATTTTCATTACTCAATCATTTTTAATATAAGGTTATACCTAAGATAAATTTGACTATATATATGAATTAGAATGATAATAATATTTCTTACATAATTTTATTTTATTTATAAAATTTTAACTATAAATAATAAAATTTATTCATTACACAATGATGATGAAATAATTACCTTATTAATGAACAGTTAAAATAATTGATTGTATGATTATTAAAATTAAACTAAATTTGTTCTTTTGATGCCTTCCATGAATTATCTTGGTTAATATGAAATTTTATGAATAATTAAATGAAATTAATTTGAGGTAATAATGTATTTATGAATTTATCAAAAAAATTTCAAATAGTGTCAAAATTGACATAAATGGTTTTTTAAAACAATTATCATATTATTGAGTGATATATTATTCATAAAAATATAAGTTTATTAAAAAGTAATTATATAAAGAAAAATATCTCATTACATAACCACTTGGGGTTCTCCTCTAATTTTATTGTAAGTTTATGAACCATGTAATATAAACATACAAGAAGACATTGTAAAAGTTAAACTATTTAACTAAGAGTTAAATATAAAATATAAGGTTAATATGGTGACCTAAAACTATGTAAAACCAGTTGGTTGAGATATTGTCAACCCATCCCCACCTTATACTTAAAATAAATCCTTTTTCATCCATTAGAAACCAAATATTATTGTATAATAAAATAATATTTCAAGCTTTTCCTAAAGTGACCCTTACCTCTCTTATAAAATGGTACTTGACTTCTCTCAAAAGCACACCTCCAAATCTATTTGGATCGTCTATACCCTCCTTAAATATCCTCCAAACTACCCTAAATTATACCTATAGGACTTACATAGATCATAAATTAAACATAATTATCCCTTTTTATCAACTCGAAAGGAATCATCTGAAGGAGAGGTAATAATTTCACCGTCTCTTCCAAAGATCATTTATTCTTCCACTTCCTATTTATTTGTTATTTCCATAAAAAAATCATTACTCCAGTAAGATATTCATATAGAAATTTTATTATAAATTTTTTACACACATATTAATTATTCTATCCATCCTATGAATGAAAATTCATCAAACGTGTGTATGTACGGCTTACCATCTCCACGTTTTTGTGTAGTTTGTTATTCAAACACATCATTATTTGGATAGATATAATAATGAGTATAGCTGATTTATATAATAAATATAAAATGTTAACGATTCCGTATATTATATATACATTCCAATTACATATGATTTAAACATCAACAGAATGATAGTGTCTCTTCTACGTACGTATGGATTGTTATCTCCACGAACGTGATGAAATTAATTCCCCATCATCACCATTGAATTATAATATACATTTTAGGATAAACAATAATGTTTAACAGCATAATATCAATATAAAAATGGATCAAATATATCTTACCAAATCATATATGGCTTATGTGACAAAGAATATAAAGAAAAACGAATAAGTTATCATCCGAAATAATGATACTAGAAAAATATTATTAACAAATCAATATTAGAAGATTATATATGATATCATATTTATGTATGTGGTTTTTTTATATTTTAATAACAATTATTAATCTATTATACAGGATGTTAACATACCGTCAAACAAGGAAATGTACAAGGTAATATTTAATTCTACAATCTCATCATTATCTGAGGTTGTTTATACGTGAGTATCTAATGGAATATCATTACCATCCACATCCATGTATCATAAAAATGTATTTCAAAACATTTTAAATATTTCCTAGACTATGGGTTAATGTCATTTTTACCTTTTTTGAATTTTTATAAAATGTTTGGAAATGAATCTTTAAGTCATTTTCCAAATAAGTTACTTTATGATCTTTTCGACAAAATAATGGAAGGAATGTTTTTTAACTTATATGGAAGGTGTGGCTATTTTCTGTTGAAATAACACCATATAAGATTCCATTACATTTTTATATAAATATTTTGAAAATGAATGTTTTCCTTTATAATTACATGACTTTTAAATGATTTAAAAATAGAGAGATATATTTTTCTCAAATAGTTTTGATTTCATCTATATCAATATCCTTTGATAGATTTTAAACTTTTCTGATATTGATTTATTATGATACAATCTTACATACTGTATTTAAGTTTTTGTGATATTTTTTAATGTGCATGTGATATTTATATTCCATTCATGGTTTATGGTTAATGTATTGACATTTCGTATGATTTTTTTAATATGAATGATTATATTTTGATTCAACCTTTTCATATGAGGAATGCATTGGATGTAGTAAGTGGTGGGTGGAGCCCATTATAGCTACTCGATGCATCAGTTGGTATCATGAGACAAAATAGTGCCTTTTATCAAGGGCTTGATAAAATCTTCTTTGTAGTCTTGGAATGAGGCCTTGACTTTGTGGTTATGATATATGACATTATGGATTCCATCATTATTAAATTGGATATTGATATTACATGTGATTATTCAACTATTATAATGTCAATGTGAATAACTAAATGGTATTATTTGAAGTATCTTTTCAATATTATGCTGAAGTTTTTTTAAAAGGATTGTATTTTAGTCTTATACATTGCCTTAAATTTTTATGCTTATTTATGATAGTTTCCTCTATATTGTTATCCTTACTGAGAATATGAGCTCACCCCTTTCTTATGTTTTATTTTCCCTAGGATATGAGTAAGTATATTATGATTAACCTATATGAATAGGATAATGGATTTGAGTGTGTTCAATGGTGAAGAAATGTTGTTTTTTTATTTCATGATGTAATGTAAAACTTTTTTATATATATAGTACTTACAGTGATACTAAACTCATCAATATTTTAGTACATGATTCCCTGTATCATGCCAATGTTATGAAATAATGCACCGACTCTAGGTAACTAGGGTCAGGGCATTATAGTGGGTATCATAAGAAGTTTAGTACCAATCGTGGAAACTATATTTATAAAAAATATGATTGGATAACATTACCCAAAGATAGACATTGAGGATTAGTATAGAATAACTTACTAGAATTGTTTTAATATAGATATTTTTTGTATTTTCTATGAAATATATCCCTCTCTTGATACGAGCAGGTAGAGGTGGATCTGGAAAAGATTTACCAAATAGAGAAAACTCTAACAAGGTGTTCCATGATTGAACTGGGGTATCCTGGTAAACGAAAACGGTTCTACTCTTTGTTACGACACTCTCATGGGATATGATTAGGATAATTCACGTTCTCGTTACAACCCAATATAAAGGATTTATGAGTAAACACTTCATCAAATAAAACATTTTTTATGATTAGGGACTACATGAAAAAATGTATCAATGTATTTTATGTATTTTACTATTTGGAATTATGAATTGTGATTCAGAAACTAATTTATTACATGGAATTGTTTATAAATGGTGCACAGTGGAAGGAATGGAAACTCTATCAATACACGTAATCCATGTAGGGATTTCCCAACAACTCAAGGAAATTATAGTGGAGCTAGTGATACAGCTGGTGCTGAATAGATTATAACCATACTGAGACAACTCACTCAGGTTATGAATAATAACCTTACCTGTATAGAGAACCGTGATACACAACACATAAGATCAATGTTAGACAGTTTCATGAGAAAACAACCAATAAAATTCAATGAGACTACAAATACATTTGTAGCTGAGAAATGGATAAATTCCTTATAGAATATATTTCATGCGGTGGGGAGTAGTAGATGGAAAAACGTTTTCATGGAAGATTATCACCTCACAGAAGGTGCAGATCAATGGTGGTTATTAATTAAAAACACAAACTAGGATGAAGAAGTATCAAGTATATAATTAAGGGAGTTTAAATAAATTTTATTATAAAAATAATTTCTTCTTGAACATTGAGAAGATATAGAATGACAATTTCTGAGTCTACGGAAAATGGAGGATGATAATGTCCCAAAGTATGAGGCTAACATTACAATGTTGGAAAGGCATGCAACAGATTATATAGGTAATCCAAGGAGTAAGATTGATTGATTCATTGATGGGTTAAAACCATTTCTCCGTCAATCATTACTCTCACAATCCTTCTCATCATATGAAGATATTGTATCATTTGATATAAAGATAGAAAAATAATTCTCTATGTCTTAAGACATTAACACAATGAAATTGAAGAATATATATATTGAACTCCCAGTAAATGGAAATATGGCGAATAAGAGAATATTTGAATTTCAATCCTTCTGTAATTGTGGGAAGTAACACCCCAATACATACCTGAAGGGATGTGAGTCTGTTACAAATGTGGTGTAAAATTCAAACAAGATCATGATTTCAAGGGAATGAAATAATATTTCAATGTTGAATGCAACAATTTTAGATAAATGGGTTATTATGAAAATTAATGTCCTAAGAGACAAGGAAAATTGCCTCAGAAAAGGACAAGGGATCAAGGCCAAGCATATGAGATAACTACTTCAGAGTTTGATTCTCTCAATTATGTGGTGGAAGGTAATTTAATTTTTCCCTAAAGTTTAGCTAATGCGTTATTTGATTTTGGATCATCGCATTATTTCATATCTTCCCATTTTGTTATAAAAATTACATATTTTCAATTTGATTTAACAAGTGCATTTTTAGTCAAAATTTCTAAAGGAAGTATCATTGCAATAATGTTTTGTCAATCAGTTCCCATTAAGGCATATAAACATGATTTATCTGTTGATCTATTCATCATACCCATGATTTAATTTGATATAATCCTCTATATGGATTGTCTTTCGAACAGTGATGCAAAAATTTATTGCAAGAAGAAGGAGGTTACAATTTTCGATGATGATAAGGAGTACCTTATCATTAGAGAAGAAATGTCACCATCAAATTCTTATCTAGATCCACCCCTATAGATCTACTAAATTAAATTATTGGGGAGGAAAATAGTGAAATAACTATGGGTGTGAAAGGAATGTTCAATTAGAGTTCATACCTATTGTGCAAGAATATGTTGATGTGTTTTTAAAGGTTCTACATAGACATCATGCAGAATGATCAGCTGGGTTTTCCATTGATTTAATTCCTGGTTCAAGGCCCATATCGAAGACCCCTTATTGAATTAATACGGTGGAATTAGTGGAACTAAAGAAAAAACTAGAGGAGTTTAGTAATAAAGGATTTATTACCCCAAGTGTTTTTCTATGGGGATCCCATGTTCTTTTTGTTAATAAGAATGATGGACCTATGAGGGTGTGCATTGACTATTGGGATATCAATGCTATAACAATAAAGAACTTGTATCCCCTACATTATATTGATGATTTATTTGATCAACATGATGGAGCTCAATATTTTTAAAAGATTGATCTTCGATATGGGTATCATTAGTTGTGCATGATAAAGGAATACATTCCAATGACAGCATTCTGAACCAGGTACGGTCATTATGAGTTTATAGTAATATCTTTTGAACTGACTAATGCACCCTCATTTTTCATGGATCTAATTAATATGGTTTTCAAAGAATATCTTGATGGATTAATAGTGGTATATATTATTGATATCTTGGTATACTCTAAAATGTATGAAGATCATAAAAATCACATTCAAATTATCCTAATGACTCTTAAAATAAATGATTTATATGGGATGTTCCGAAAGGTTGAATTCTATCTTCAAGAGATTTCTTTTATTGGACATATTTTCTCTAAGGTTAGAAAATCTATGGATCCTTCAAAGACCATGGAAATCCAATAATGGACAACACTGAAAAGTATAACATATATATGCAGTTTTATTGGGTTAGTAGGTTATTATCGGTGCTTTGTCCAGAATTTCTACCGATTGGCTTACCCATTAACCAAGATCACACGTAATGGGGTTAATTATTTTTGGAAAAAAGATTGTGAAGAATGTTTTTTAAGAATTTAAGAAAATATTAGTCAATCCTTTTATATTGACACTACCATCATAGAACGATGGGTTGGTTATTAATAGTGATTCATCAATGAACAGACTTGGTTGTGTCCATATGCAGAATGATATAGTTATTGCATATGCATCACATAAGATAATTTTTTTGAACGAAACTATACCACTCATGATATTGTGTTATCATCTGTAATCTTTCCTCTGATGATATAGAGACACTATCTATATGGTGAAAATTTTAGGTTTATATTGATCACAATAGTTTGAAGCATATTTTCTCACAAAAATAACTCAACATGAGGAAAAGGAGATGGAATGGACTACTCAAGGATTATAATTTCGATATACACTACCACCCAGGGAAGTAAAATAAGGTGGAATATACTCTTATAATAACGGATTATGGAGTTATAAAGAAAATGAGAGTTGAAATGGTTCTTATGTTCATGGATCTTGTAATGATTGATATGGTAATAATCATTGATGGTTATACATTGATACCTTTTCCAGTGGTTGCCAAACCATCTTTACTGTAAAGGATATGAATTTCCCAGACTAATGATGAGGAGTTTTAAAATAAAATTAAACCTGTAAATGATGGAGGGTTGATCGACTTCATATATGAAGATGGAATTTTGAAATTTGTTAAATAACATTGTATTATTGATATAATTGGTCTTAAAAATGGAATTGTTGGATGATGTTAATAGCTCCAATTACTATATACGCCCCGTTGACACTAAGATGTGTAATTATTTGACGGAACATTTTTGGTGGGAAAACATGAAGAGGGAGATTTTTTAGTATGTGTCATGATGTATGGTTATTCAACCAGTGAAGGCTGGAAGACAATATCCTAGAGGATTCATGAAACATATTCCCACACCTGAGTGATAATGGTATGATATTACGATGGAAACTTTCATTGGGCTACAAAAGAATCCTAAAAGAAATGATGCAATATGGGTCATTTTTTATCATCTTACCAAGTCTGCATGTTTTCTTCCTATAAGAGAAGATTTACCACATGAATTTTTAGCAAGACTATATATTAATGAAGCTGTAATAACTCAAGTTGTACCCCTATCGATTATTTTTGATCATTATCCCCATTTTACATCAATATTTTGGAAAATTATTCAGAAGTCCTTGGATACTGAACTTCATTTGAGCACTACCTACCAACCTCAAATGATGGACAATCAGAACGGACTATTAAAACATTAGAATACATGTTGAGATCTTTCTCACATGACTTTCAAGGTATGTGGGATCACTATTTACCTCTGGTTTAATTTTCATATAATAATAGCATCCATTCAATTATTCAAATAGAACCATATGAACCGTTATATAAAAATAGATGTTGCACACCAACTTGTTGGGACGATGATGGTGAAAGAAAACTCTTATGCCTAGAAAGTTTTTTGGAAGCAATGGAAAATATTAATATTATCCAACCCCACTTCAAAGATTCTCAAAGTAGTAAAAAGAGATATATTGATAACCTAAGGTAGGATTTTGAATTTCAAGTAGGTGATCATGTTTTCTTGAAGGTATCTCCATGGTTGGGGGTTATACTATTCGGTAAGAAGTTTAAATTAAGTCCTAGGTACATCGGACCTTTCAAAATTCTAGAATGAAATGGAGATTTATCTTATCATTTGGAAATTCTGCCAAGTCCCTCCAATGTTCATGATGTGTTCCATGTATCACTATTGAAAAAATACATGCCTAACCCAACATTTGTACTCACCTATGAAGAAATGGAACTCGAACATGATCCATCTTATTTTGAAGAACCTATCAAGATTTTAGATACCTGATAACAAGTGTGAGAAACCAGACGAATCATTTGGTAATTGTTCTATGAAAAACCATAAAATGGAGGATGATATGTGGGAACCTGAGGAACTTATGATAAAGAACCACCCAAGTAATTTTATGCAGTAATATTCTAGAAATTTAGAGGATAAAATTTTTTAATGAGAGAAAAATGTAACACCCCAAGCTTCCATGATATGCTTTTATTTGAATAAAAAAATATCTAGTGATGTACACATCATCAAGTTATAACACTCCATGTCCAATAAAACTAAACATTATTAATAGTAATAACCTCTTTTTGAAATTCAATTCATTTTATTTTTCAAAATGGACTTCATTTTTGGATTCATAATATCAAAAGTAGAATAGGGTGATCTTTTTTTTTATTTTACTAAAAACATTCATTTTTTGATTAATACAGAAAACATTGCGTTATTGTTTATAACTGAATATTTGTTTAAATAATTAGTTATCTTATTTAAATTTATTTTAGGTAAACATAGATACGTAATACCTATATATGTTCAATTTAATTCATTAGAGTCATTTTATAATAATATTAGATATATAAAATTTTATTGAACTTTTTACCGTATTTTACCCACCTTCTTGGCGTATTTTCAAATTTGCATAAAATTTAATTTTACGACATATTTGAATTCAATTTCATAAATAGAAGAGACAAATTTGATATTAGTATGTAAAATCTGTTTCAATAAGATGAAAATAATTTTTGGTGTTTGGTAACTTTTGACTTTTATTTACCTCAGTTAAAAGTAAATAGGGTAATTAATGGTATAAATGATATTATAATTACCCTAAAACATGTCCTAATTCTATTTGATAAGTGTATTTAGACCTAAATCAACCTTAGTATTAAAATATTAACCTTTTTGACCACATGTATTAGATTATGGCATTTATTATTATATAATTTAAGGTAGAGTTAAAAGTGTTAAATTCAAATTTTCATAAATAAGACATTTTTAATATATGGTTGTACATAAGATAAATTAGACTATAAATATTAATTTGAAATATAAAAATATTTCCTAGATATTTGTATTTTATTTAAAAATTTTGGACATTAAATAATAAAATTTATTTATGACACAATGATGATATAGTAATTTCCTTATTAATGAAAGGGTAAAATAATTTATATTACGAATATTAAAATAAATTTAAATTGACACTTCTAATTCATTACACGATTTTTATAGGTTAATAAGACTTTTTAGGGTAGTTTAAATTATAGTTTTCAAAGTAATAAAGTTTTTATGACTTTAACAACAAAATACCAAATACAGTCAAAATTGACATAAATGTGTTTTTAAAACAAAGACAATATTATTAAATAATATAATATTACTAAAAATATTAGGGTTTCCCAATAGAATTTTATAATGATAAATATATCATTAATGAACAACTTGGGATTCTCTTGGGATTTTATAGAATGTATATTAACCATGTAACATAAATATACAAGAAGGGATTGTAAAAGTTATACTATTTAACTATGACTTAAATCTAAAAGATATGGCTAATATGGTGAACTGAACCTATCTAAAACATATTTGTTGTGAGTTATTGTGACCCATATTCACATTATCCTTAAAATTAATTATTTTTGTGCCATTTGAAACCGAATATTATTGTATAATACAATAATATTTCAATCTTTTCTTAAAATGACTCTCACATTTCTTATAAAAGGGTACTTCATGTCTCTCAAAATAACAACTCCAAAGCCATTTGTATCGGTCAAACACTTCTTTAATATCCTCCCAACTACCATAAATTCTACCAAGAGGCCTTAAATTGATCATAAACCCAACCTATGGATCCTGTTTGATCAACTCAAAAGGAAACACCCGAAGAAAAGGTAATAATTTCACCACTTCTTTCAAAGTTCTTTTTTCTTCCACATCCCCTTTATTTGTTGTTTCCATAAAAAAATAATAACCACCATAACATATACATAATGCGGTGTTATTATGAATATGGTACAATGATATTCATTATTCTATCTATACTATTAATGACAAGTCACCATACGTGCATAGGTACAGCTTACCGTCTCCACATCGCGGTGTAGTTTGTTACTCAAACACTTCATTATTTGGATTGGAATAATAATTAGTATAACTGATGTAAATAATAAATATAACATGTTAATTATTTTATATATATTATATATCATCTAATTAAATACCATTTCACCATAAATATAAGGATATTTTGGCTCATGCGTATGTACAGATTACCGTCTCCAGGAACGCGCTGAAATTAATTCCCCAGTATAACCATTCAAGAATAATTTTCATCTTATTAATAAAATTAATGCTTAAGAACATAATATATTTCTATATATTAATAAAATAAATCCTATCCATAACAAACGTGGCTTATGTAACCAATCATATAAAGGAAGAAGAATCAGTTAATACCTGAAATAATGATACTACTAGAATATTACTAACAAAGAAATATTAGAAGATTATTTGTGATATCGTATTTATGTATGTGGTTCTGGTATAATTTAATATCAATTATTTAACTATTATATAGGATTTTAACATACCATTAATCATGTAAATGTACAAGATAATTGTTAATTCTACAATCTCATCATTATATGAGTTTGTATATATATGAGTATCTACTAGGACCTCTTTATCAACCACATCCGTGTTTCTTAAAAATTTATTTCAAAACATTTTTAAAAATTTTTATACATTGGGATAAAGTCATTTATAACTTATTTTTGTTTTTTTATAAATATTTTTTAAAATAATCTTTCATTCGTTTTCCAAACAATGTACATTATGACCTTTTTGACAAAATTATGGAAACAATGGTTTTTAACTTATACGGCAGGTGCGGCTATTTTCTGCCATTACAACACCTTTGAAGCCTCCATTACAATCTTATAAGAATATTTTCAAAATAAATGTTTTCTTTTTTAATTACGTGATTGTTTAATGATTTTAAAATAGAAAGAGATAATTCTCTCAAATAGTTTGTATTTCATCTATGCCAACATCCTTTGTTGGATTTTACATTTGATTGAAGTTGATTTATTATGATATAATCTTTTATATTGTATTGAAGGTTTTGTGATATGTTTTACTATGGATGTTCAATTTTTATACCATTAATGTTTTATGGTTAAAGTATTTACATATCATATGTTAGTTTTAATACAAATTTTTATATTATGTTTCAAAATTTTCATATGAAAAATGATTTGGACACAGTAAGTTATAGGTGGATCCCTCTATATCTCCTCGATGCATTGGTAGGTCACATGAGACAAAATTGTGTCTTGGAACAAGACCATGAAAAATATTATTTGCAGTCTTGGCCTGAGTCCTTTACTATGTAGTTATGATGTCCGACATTATGAATTCCATCATTATTAAATTGGCTATTGATATTACATGTGATTATTCGACTAGTAGAATATCCATGTGAATATGTAAATGGAATTATCTTATTTTCATTTTCCATATTATACTAAATTTTATGTTTAAAAGGATTTTTTAGACTTATACAATGCCTTAAATGTTTATGCTTATTTATTATAGTTTGCACGATATTGTTATCCTTACTGAGCATATGAGTTCACCCCTTTATTATGTTTTATTTTTCCTAGGATGCGAAGAATTATATTACGATTAACCTGCAGGAATAGGCTAAGTGATATTAGAGTGTTCAACAGGGACTCAATGTTGTTTTTTTTATTTTATGAAATATTGTAAAACTTATGTATGTATCTAGAACTTCCAAGGCTACTAAACTGATCGGTCCTTCATGACATGATTCCTAGTATCATGAAAATATTATTTAATAATGCACCGAATCTGGGTAACTGGGTTTCGGACGTTATAGTATCTAATATATCACATGTCAATTTTGGTTATAACGTTACCATTACTTATGTATCTAGTAATCAGTACACCCCATAGATGGCCCAAAACTGGTCAAGTGAAAATCAATACATCCCACATAAATATTTATGGGTTTAAATCTCTATGTGGACCACCATTTTTACTAAGTATCACTAAATAAATTATACACACTATAATAATTAATAAAACTGAAAACCTAGCATGAAAAAATCATCCTAAAACAATGTGATATATCTTGGAGACCACCTACCTATAATAATAAATCAATTGCATTATGAACATTAGCCTTAGATCCAGAATCAAACACCCCTTGAATCTTCAACCACCAATCCACTATGAAAACAGGGTTTTAGGGCCTTATATGAGGATAACCCAAAAAACTAGACCAAATTAAAAAAGAGAGTAAATATATGGATTACACTCACCTGAATAATTGATTCCCAACCAATGACACTCCAAATGGAAAAACATTGATGGATAACCACCCATGGGAAGAATTAGGAGCTTTAGTAAGTCAATAGTATCTAGATAAGATGAATGAGAGGAAAATCGGGAAAGATACCATAAATATTGATGGGGGATTGAATTTTAACTTTGTAATGGGGCACATAGTTCAACTGCCTGGTTTTCCAAACCATACTCAAAACCTGTGTCTACCACTTTCCCAGAGGTATTGAATAACATGGTAACCTAGGGTTCCCCATGAGGTTCTACAAACTGTTCACCAACGATGTGAAATGCCACTATCAAAGTTCACACAGTTTTTCCCTCCCACTTATATGGTTTAAATAACTATACACTCATCCTTCTACCTATCATGATTTAGACGTACATTTATCTCTAACCCTACTCCGACTATAGAACATCCACTAGATGGAAAAACATATTTTTATCTTATGTCCCAAACCATCAAAATACCACTAAACTTATTCATACATTCGATAAATACTTCATTAACCTACATTATTAGATTTAAAGGAAAATACAAACAAGGAAATACCACTATAACGTCTGGGATCTTATAGGAAGTACCAATATGATAAATTGATCAATGTTCTCCACCACTGATCAAAGGGTCAAAATATTTGGGATATTCAAGACATTAAACAATTTTCCAAATATCCATGCTAGCACATGTATAATGATGATTGATATTACCACATAGATTGAATTATTTTTATAGTCTATAGGGATTCATCTTGGGTCCATTAAAAAACAGACACATGGGATGAGTGGTTGTCAGACACATAATCAAATTGAGTGTGACAATTGTTTTGATTTATATTTCATGTGTAATATTATTCATGGGAGATCCTAGACTTTTATAGTTATTTGTGTATTACCATATATGATGAGTTTCTGTTGATTGATATTGATAATTTTTCTTTCCCCATACCAACCTCTTGTACTATACACCCCATTACCTTTCTAGATCATTTGAAATGCATAGAAAATTATCTCAATATATCCTCTAGGTTTTTAATGGTTACCTTAAAAAAAATTAATGAGGATGATAATAAATACTAAAAATCAAGTCTATATCTACATCCTAAAAATGGATTTTCTCGAACTTTTTGATGAACCTAATAACCTGATCTTATACAATATAATGGTGTACTCCATGTATCATTACTACAACATTAATTTATATTCTATAAATTTTATAAGGAGATATATTTTCTCTAAAATTAATAAAGTATACTTTTTTCATATGGTGATCTTATAAAAACTAAATATTATTATTTCAATTCAATATTTTGGTGGAGTCTGATGAAATAATCAAAGGGAATGTTTTCCCATTTTCATTCTGGTATGAGTAATGTATGTAATATCCCCTAGTAATTTTATCCCTTAGCCTTAACATACTAACATACAATGAACTGTGGTATATAATATACAATATCTCTCTTAATATTGTCCCACTATAAATACTCTTTTAAATCTCAATGCATCTCAATATTTCTAGGAAAAATAGATAATGTCGAACAATAACATCCATTCAATGGTTCCTTCTTCAAATATAGTCTAGATGGAAATCTTATATTGTTCCTTAACCTTATCATTCTATAATAATAATGGTTAAAACGGAAGAACATTTTTGATTTCCTTCTTCAATTACACATCTTCCTTCATCTCCTCTTTAATCAGCACAATGATTGAAGCTCAAAAAATCAATTGATAATGATAATATTTCTCCCCTTAAGGATTTCTAGATCCGTCATTTTCAATTACAATAATATATATTTGTTTTATCTTGACCATTGATAATATAGAATGATAATTTGGAGTTAATGCATCAGCCACCTTTTTTTCATTCCATTGGATGTAATGTATTGAGTATTCATACTCATTAATCGACTCTTATCATATTCTATAGTGAATATTAAACAATTTTGAGTAAATATGTATATTAATATTTTCTAATTAGAATATATATGACACTATTCTTTATGGAGATAATTCCTTCGAATATTTAAAAAAAATACTAAAAAATACTATTACTCATGACATGGGTAATTTTTATAATGAAACTTAAATTGGTGTGAGGTATAATATATCACCATATTATATTGTAAGATGAAACATCACAATCCCATCAACAATGTATCAATATATATCACAAAAACTTCTTTACTATTGGGTAATGTAATTATTACTGCACTGTCTGTGGTTATCTTTACTTCCCAAGAATTTCTATAATAGTCATTTCTAGAAGACCTTGGATCCCTTATAACTATAGTTGTTGATTATATTATATATACATAATAAATTAAAAATAAATAAATTATAATATTTAACCAAACCTAGAAAAATACAGAACTCACTCGCAATGGATCGTATGGTCCAATGTATATAACATTTCATTTTGATGGATCCACCAATATACCTTTTCCTAATATTATATGACCCAAAAATGGAACTGTTTTTCAAAAACTAACACTTGTTAATTTTTTAATATAGCTACTGCTTCTATAGGGTCTTTAGTACAGTCCTCAAGTCATCTTTAGGCTCTTCCTTTTTCATTGAATATATAATCATATAATCTATAATGAATTAAAAAAATTGTTCAATGTATTCAATAAAACTATTTTCTTTATATCGATGAATATTGTGGTTAAATTATTAATATGAATTGTAATTACTATAAAAAACAGTTTTTATACCTCATATAGAAGCTTGTATTGGGTATGCATTCACTTTTCATGTCATGAACTAGCCCGAGTACCGTGGTAACCTAATAATTGTGTCATCCCTGACATAGCCTGAAGGGAATTCCCAACCCCCATGGGTCGATGACTAGAACATAGCATAATTCAAAATGAAAGTGGGAATGAATTTCCAATAAATATAAATAATTAAAAGATATAAGATAATATCCACATCAAAAGATACTACACTAGGAGTAATGTTACATAATTCTAATAAGAGAATATCCCAATGTAATACAAAAAATGTACGAAAATAAGAAAATTTATTAATCCCCAAATTATTCAACCCACCAAATCCACAAATCGACAACTATAACCACCTATAAAAGATCATTTTCACTTTCTCTATCTTGGAGGAGGTAAAGTGAAAACACACAAAGCCACAATTAGGGTATGAACAATGCCCAGTACAATTTCACATAAAGAAACCATCAAAAAATTCAATATCAAATATGTAAATAAATAAATTTAATTTTTAGAACAAATGAGTTTTTCATTTTAAAGGAATTGTTATAACAAATCATGCATTACTTTTAAAAAGATTGAAATACATTACCAGACCGTGCTTTAAATTTTAAAATGACGAAAATACGTTCAAAAAATGATTTACATTTAAATTGATTCAATATTTCTAAAACAATGGATCATTTCACAAATGGATCAAATAAAAACTTTTATATAAAATATAAGTAATATAAAAAAATATTACAGCAATGGAATATATTTATTTGAAATAAAAACAAGTGAGCAACATGATCATATTCCTAATAGGTATAATATTTAAAATCTATAGGGACCATACACTATGAGAATAAAAATATGTACATATGCATCTTTTGGACGATGGAAAATGTGAATCATCACGATCACCTAATAGATGTGATGTGATGATATTAAGTTTTAGAATATTTTAAGTCATAAACTACAACCCAAAATAAAACTCTAATGATATAAGGATTGCATATGCTCTAGTGAAAATCACATATGTGAAATCTATTTCTACAATGCGTAAAATACAATTAATCTGATTCTCTATTTCAAATATTCCAATTTTCCTTTAAAAACCAAACAAGGTTATAATTAAAGACATGATTATTCACCAAGATAAAACCCTATGGTTTCTATCAATACAATTTTAATCCTTTTTCAAAAAGTGGGATTTTAAATCATTTAACAATTAAATTTCAAAATCCAATTTGACTTACTAAATTTATCAATTTTATTTTCAAACAAAATTTCATCAATTTAACATTAATCACCCAATTTAATTGAGTTAGGAATTTTCACAATTTCCCATAAAAACAATTTTGACAATCAAATTCAATGATTTTATAAAAAACATTCCATCAACACAATTATTTAAATTATTGAATTTAAATCTCAATAAATTTCAAAAAACACACCCCAATTCAATGGAATATGGGTTTTTTCAAGTTTCATGCCAGAAATACATTTTTCTTTAAAACAAAATTTCAATGTTATTGGGATCATCTATCAAAACAATTGAAAGTAATTTAATCTAAAACATGCAATATAATTTAATTCAAACATTTGAAATTAAATAAACCAAATTATGGTAAATATAAATTAATCATTGTAAAAAACACATAATAAGAAATCCAACGGATCATAAAACATCAAACCCTAATCTTGATTTGTCTATAAAGAATGAAGGTAAGAGAAACTGGGAGAAAAGGATCAGACCTATGTTTATAAACTCAAAATATTTGTTATCAGATTCATAAATTAACACACGGATCCACGAAACCCTATGGGGAAATAGATAAACAATAGGATATTTAGAACTAGAGGAGGAAACTAACCATTAGAGGAATGAACACCATTATCATAGGATTGATCTTCTTCTGAGGGAGGTATAAAGAGTCATGAACTCTTCTTGAGAGATCCAAGGATGGGAAGATTCAGTTTGGGTTGAAGGAGGTTCATTAGGGACCTAAAAGAGGGGATCATGAAATGATAATAAAAATTTAGGTCCCTTAAAATCCCATCTACATGGTGTCTGGGGAGTAGGAACATAGTTTAGACAAACCATGTGCAAGCCATGACCCTGTTATAAATGGGATTCATGGTTTATCTAGATGGGTAAAATATTTAGGTAAACCAAGTTCAATCTATTCAAATCCCAATGTATAATTTCCAAAATCTTTCTTGAGAGGGATCACGGTATATGAAACCCTCTTCCACCTATGGTACAACCATGTACAAGCCATAATTTTAAAAAATCATTAATATTTAACCCAATTCAACCCCAAATGAAAACCAATGAATGGAAGTTCAAAAAATATGGGTACAGGAATACCCCAAAAAAGTAGTAGGATGTTACAACCTCTCCACTGTAGAAACTTTATATCAATAAAAATCCAACTATGAAACTTCCATGTAAATAAGGTGAGTCTGTATCCCTCTCATTAGTGACTCCCTCTCCTTTGTATCATGCTTATCAGAACCATTTTTTCATGTCACATGACCCAGAGGTATCGTTATCCCATGAAGTTCCTTATGTTTAGAATTGAAAATCTTGAATGGACATTGAATCATGGATAAATTAGGTTCAACTTAAATATCATTTATTATTAGAACAAGGGATGTATCAGATTGATAAATTTGCAGCTAAGATACATGGAACACATCTTATATCAATTTCAGTTGCGGTGTGTAGAGACCCGTATCTTAACGTACATGGACATTACATTACATTTGCGGAATACTTAGTACATAACAAAAACACACACTAAAGGATCGTAATAGTTTAGTGTCTTTGGAAACTCGGAACGTAATCTTCTAATCGTGGTGAAAGTTCTTCAATATCTCCCATAAAGGTCATCCCTTTTTTTTACCTAAAACCTTTCTTTATATCCTGGGGAAAAGAAAACATAAAAGGGTGATCTCAAATGCTCAGTAACGGTAAACAAAAGAAATATCAATCACATCATATATATAAGAACATAGCTTTTGGAAATCTTAACCTGCAAAAAAAGAGCATAATATCATACCATGGGATAAATCATAGAAGTGAAATGTAATCCCAATAATCATAACTTAAAACATGAAACTTTGTGGCATACACACATAATCATAGAGAATCATTTCTTGTTAGTCAAGACTCAATGCCAAGACTATCTTAGTGGACAAAGTCCCTTTTCTGAATCGAGTAACCCTCGTTTCAGTCCTGTTTCACTGAACCGGTATAACCTACCATTTCAGCCATGTCTATCTCATGAGATATAAAATCTTTACCCAATGCATTGGAGGGAGATATAGGTCCCACCCATCTTATAATGAATCCTTTCTTATGTGTGCCACAAAATCATAAACCATACATCATAGCATAACCCATGTAATAAAAATGGGATTCTTAAACAACATGACATCATAAAACAATTCATATAAGATAAAGGAATTCATAAAAATAATTCCATCACAAAATTAATCAAATCAATGTAATAATAGGGATAAAAACAGAACCCTTTATTATCTTAGATGGAAAATAGTTTTGATAAAACACTTGAACTCCATTCTTGAGGAAAATATCCTTTCTACCTTAAAAACATTTTTCCTTTCTTAACATGTCATAAAATTTTAAACTAAAAGAATTTGATTAAAAATAAACTTGAAAACTTGTAAAGGAAGCATCTTGGAAATAATGTTTTAAAAATCCATTCATGCTGTATAAGTTAAAAAAACATTCTTCTCGTACTTTTGTCGGAAAAGTCAAAAAGTACCTCGTATAAAAAAAACGACAAAAGATTCCTTTCATATTCTTTACTAAAAACTCACTGAAGGGTAAAATTGGATTTAAACTATTGTAAGTGGATGGAAACAATATTAAATATTGAGGGAACATGGATGTGGATGATAAAATACACCCCAGTAAATACTTACGAATAAACAATCTCGGATAAAAATGAGATTGTGATATTTCCCTTACCTTAGGTCCGACTTGCTTTGTAAGTGTCCGAACCTCCTCTTCTTTGAAGTGCCTCTTTGAGACCTCCTCTTAGGGCACTAGAATTGGTCTTTGAGGAAGACCAGAACCTCTAGGATGTTTCTAGGGAAGTGGAGAAGAGATTTTGGCAGGGGTTGGCCGAGCTTGAGTGCTCAAATGGGTGTGAGGAGGAGGGGGAGGAGGTGTCCTTTTATAGGGGAGGAGAGGGGCACCTTAGGAATATCTCAAAATATTATTTTATATTAAAGTCAAAATCGGTTTATAATGGTTCCAAAGGGTCTTATTTCGAAGCTAAAGTGGGGATGGGTCGAAATCCTATCAACCAATAGAATTTAGACAAGTTTAGGATATTAGTTTAACCTTATCAATTAGATTTAACTCTAAGTTAAATAATTTAACTTTTACCATGTCTTTTTGTTTTCTTTCACTATATGGTTAATACACTTACTATAACATGCCAAAAGAACCCCAAATTGTTTATTATTAATATATATATCCTTATCTAAGTCCTTTGGCCGAACCTTAGATTTTTAGGAATAAAATGACAATTAATAATATAATATTTGATTTAAAAACAATTTTGTGTCAATTTTGACACTATTTGATATATGATTTTTTTGAAAGTCATAACAGAATTAAATGTTCGAACCAAGTTGATTAAATCAACATTAATATATCATAGTAACCTAGAAAATTAGTGTAATTCATAAAAAATCTCAAATTACATTTATTTTTGTGTTTATAACATCAATTATGTCAATATTTTATTAATAAGATAATTACTGCATCATCGTTGTGTCATAAATAAATTAACTTATTTGATGTCTAAAAATTACAAATAAAATACCATAATGTAGGAAATCTTTTTAGCTTTCTAATGAATATTTATAATCTAAAATCCAACATATATAATCCTATGTAACAATTGTTTTGCTAAAATATATATGCTTGTGTCATTTTTGTATTCATTTTAACTTAATTAAAATAAAGTGTCATTATCACTTACAAGTGGATCAATGGGGTCCCAAAATCGACCCAAAGATGCCCATGGTCGACCATGTATCAACCAATAGGGTTAAGACACGTTTTAGGGTAATTTAATATTATTATAATATTATTTTTTAACCCTTATTTACCGGATTTACCCTTAACCATGGTAAATAAAATATTTACCGCAGTAATTATTCAAAATGTCTAAAAATAAAAGTTACCTATTTACACAATTTGAACATCCTGATTCCAAATATGGAATCCATTTTTCTAAATTCAAAACACAGAAGTGGCAGAAATTAATTTAAAATTAATTCCCGCGGTCAAAACAAAAAGCGTGTTTTTAAGAGATAATAACTATCAAAAGATTGACACTTGTTTATGTTCGGTTTAATTGTAACATTGTGTCCAATGACCAACATTATATTAAGTGGTAAAAATATATTCTAAATATACTTTAAAACCACTCAAATTAATAATTTATCACTATTAAATGTTTTGATTAAAAAAGTTGTTTTTAATTAAAATTTAGTAATTTTCACTATTCATCAAAATATTAAAGTTATCCGAAAAGTACCAAAATTTCACCTTAGGCTAAATTTGATATTCTGAGTCCAAAAATGAAGTTCATTTTGAAAAATAAGATTTACAGAATTTTAAAAAGTGGTTATTACTATTCATAACGGCTAGTTTTAATAATATTTTAATAGCATATCATTGTTTCGTGAAACTCAGTATTACGTACCACACACGCTATCGAGGAAGGTTGCGATTGCGTGTAATGCAAGGCAAGTCAAGGATGCGTGTTGTGAAAGCTCCTTTTGGTGTAGCGTACAACACAAGACATTAATAAAATTAAAAAGAATATTTTTTATAAAATCTTGGGCTGTTACATTCTACCCCCCTTAAAATGAATTTCGCCCTCGAAATTCGTCGGGGTTATAAATGGTTTACTATTCGAAAGTTTCTTTAATAGAAACCCACATCGTAAAAAGGAATTTCAAAACCAATCTTTAAAAACAAAAGTATGAAACGTAACGGTTACCCAAATAAACTAATCATTGGGTTTCCACATAGGTGAAAATATGGATATGGAAGAGAAATCTAACCATCATGTTCTGATGGAGAGTGGTAGAGAACATGGCTATGGAAAAGCCAGTAATCACAAATCCATAAATTTGTGACGATCTAAAGTACCATCTGATTCATCAGGTATAAGAGAACTAGGAAAACATTTTTGGTTTTCAAGATCATTTCCCTAAAGTTAAAGAATTTGAATTAGAATAAATACTTACTTTATTTTGGTACAATCTCACTGTTGTTCGTGCCTTGAACAACTTCCACTTCATCTCTTAAATAAATGAAGTTGAATTTGTTATTCATGAAGTGTTAGCAGATCATGTGATAGAATGACAGGTCATTCCATCTGTCTCAAACAAAAGGTTAGCAAAACTTATATACATAAGTCGATCTATAGTGAGATTAATCATATATGGTTCCTAAAATGGACTTATACTTCATATATCATACTACTTAATATAATAAAACTAGTTTCTACTAAACAGGGACTTCCTGTAGGTCAGTGGTAGGCGATAAAGGCCAGTCGCACTTCGGTTGTGGGTTCGATTCCTACAGCCTTGTCCGAAGCGATGGGCTGTCGCCCGTCCTGCAGGTTGTCCTTTTTCTAAAACTACGTTACTATAACATCCCATCAATAATATCGAAAATCTTCTATCCTTAAACAATACTAACTTATGTCCAACATAATCCAGTCTAATCTTTAGGCTTATACATAATACTGCAGTCCACACTCATAATATAGTGAAAATGATTACCAGAGATTTAATACCATCGTTGATCCCCATAAGATATGTCTTGTTGGTCACATTCTAAACATTCAAAGTCCTTAATCATGTATTCGCTTGAATACCTTAGTGAAAACATGAATGCAGTTCAAAGTTAACACTTTCCACATACCAAAATCCTCAAAATTCTATATACTCAAACCATGATATCACTTAGTCCTTATATCAATCATGAGCTCATGAATACTGTTAAACATCTCGTTTTCTCGTTTTCCCTTCATTATGCGCATATCATCTACATTCCAAAAATATCTGAATAACCTTTCATGGATACTGGTAATATTAATCATACACTTTTCAAAACACAAGGAAAGACAACAGTGTAACAATCCATAGATGTCTCTTTATTCCAAAATTACACATGATAAACATATAATCATGCCACTACATTCTCAAACCATTGACCGAGCTTCAAAAATTCCTTCATCTCACATATCATTTGTAGTCTCTTCATCATTATCCACATAAATACTACCCATATGACCATACTGATTCTCTTCATGAGTCTTTCCCTTAGGGCATTTGTTTGCATAATGCCCATACATTCCACATTTAAAACACTTAACCATTTTTGATGTCGTAGCAATACCATTATCATCATCCATGTTGTTAACTGAACCTTTTCCTTTGCATTTACTGGCTTTGTGTCCTTCTTTTCCACACCCAAAGCATCTTCCAGTTCCTTTGAAACATTCTCCTTGATGCCTCTTCCCACATGATTTACATAGGGGAAATTGAACTTTCTTTCTTCTATGATCATCATGAAACTCCATCTTTCTCTTATTAGCTGAGTCAGGAAACTTACCAAATTTTACTTTATTAATCATATTATGAGATTGCTGATTCGGCATAATAATGATGTTTGGACTTCCAAATCCCATTTCATTTGGTTGCTCATAAAAATTATCATTCCATTGTCCAGCATATCCTTCATTATCATGAATCACCTTGTTTCCATCCATTTTCTAAAACCCAAAAAGAATAGTGTGAGAGGCAAAAATCATGCTAGGGAAAACAACATTATAAAGGGGGAGTACCTTCAATATCTAACATCTTAGGTTTAATTCTATGATCGTTAGCGTAGTTCTAGTACTATAACCTATACGTATACTTAACCTTAGGGACATCCCTAGACATACCTTAGAAATATCTCTAGGGATCTCACTAAAGTTCTCGCATCCTAGTTTCCAAAGGTTGACTAAACCTTTCCTCTGATACCAACTGTAGAGACCCGTATCTTAACGTACATGGACATTACATTACATTTGCGGAATACTTAGTACATAACAAAAACACACACTAAAGGATCGTAATAGTTTAGTGTCTTTGGAAACTCGGAACGTAATCTTCTAATCGTGGTGAAAGTTCTTCAATATCTCCCATAAAGGTCATCCCTTTTTTTTACCTAAAACCTTTCTTTATATCCTGGGGAAAAGAAAACATAAAAGGGTGATCTCAAATGCTCAGTAACGGTAAACAAAAGAAATATCAATCACATCATATATATAAGAACATAGCTTTTGGAAATCTTAACCTGCAAAAAAAAGAGCATAATATCATACCATGGGATAAATCATAGAAGTGAAATGTAATCCCAATAATCATAACTTAAAACATGAAACTTTGTGGCATACACACATAATCATAGAGAATCATTTCTTGTTAGTCAAGACTCAATGCCAAGACTATCTTAGTGGACAAAGTCCCTTTTCTGAATCGAGTAACCCTCGTTTCAGTCCTGTTTCACTGAACCGGTATAACCTACCATTTCAGCCATGTCTATCTCATGAGATATAAAATCTTTACCCAATGCATTGGAGGGAGATATAGGTCCCACCCATCTTATAATGAATCCTTTCTTATGTGTGCCACAAAATCATAAACCATACATCATAGCATAACCCATGTAATAAAAATGGGATTCTTAAACAACATGACATCATAAAACAATTCATATAAGATAAAGGAATTCATAAAAATAATTCCATCACAAAATTAATCAAATCAATGTAATAATAGGGATAAAAACAGAACCCTTTATTATCTTAGATGGAAAATAGTTTTGATAAAACACTTGAACTCCATTCTTGAGGAAAATATCCTTTCTACCTTAAAAACATTTTTCCTTTCTTAACATGTCATAAAATTTTAAACTAAAAGAATTTGATTAAAAATAAACTTGAAAACTTGTAAAGGAAGCATCTTGGAAATAATGTTTTAAAAATCCATTCATGCTGTATAAGTTAAAAAAACATTCTTCTCGTACTTTTGTCGGAAAAGTCAAAAAGTACCTCGTATAAAAAAAACGACAAAAGATTCCTTTCATATTCTTTACTAAAAACTCACTAAAGGGTAAAATTGGATTTAAACTATTGTAAGTGGATGGAAACAATATTAAATATTGAGGGAACATGGATGTGGATGATAAAATACACCCCAGTAAATACTTACGAATAAACAATCTCGGATAAAAATGAGATTGTGATATTTCCCTTACCTTAGGTCCGACTTGCTTTGTAAGTGTCCGAACCTCCTCTTCTTTGAAGTGCCTCTTTGAGACCTCCTTTTAGGGCACTAGAATTGGTCTTTGAGGAAGACCAGAACCTCTAGGATGTTTCTAGGGAAGTGGAGAAGAGATTTTGGCAGGGGTTGGCCGAGCTTGAGTGCTCAAATTGGTGTGAGGAGGAGGGGGAGGAGGTGTCCTTTTATAGGGGAGGAGAGGGGCACCTTAGGAATATCTCAAAATATTATTTTATATTAAAGTCAAAATCGGTTTATAATGGTTCCAAAGGGTCTTATTTCGAAGCTAAAGTGGGGATGGGTCGAAATCCTATCAACCAATAGAATTTAGACAAGTTTAGGATATTAGTTTAACCTTATCAATTAGATTTAACTCTAAGTTAAATAATTTAACTTTTACCATGTCTTTTTGTTTTCTTTCACTATATGGTTAATACACATACTATAACATGCCAAAAGAACCCCAAATTGTTTATTATTAATATATATATCCTTATCTAAGTCCTTTGGCCGAACCTTAGATTTTTAGGAATAAAATAACAATTAATAATATAATATTTGATTTAAAAACAATTTTGTGTCAATTTTGACACTATTTGATATATGATTTTTTTGAAAGTCATAACAGAATTAAATGTTCGAACCAAGTTGATTAAATCAACATTAATATATCATAGTAACCTAGAAAATTAGTGGAATTCATAAAAAATCTCAAATTACATTTATTTTGGTGTTTATAACATCAATTATGTCAATATTTTATTAATAAGATAATTACTGCATCATCGTTGTGTCATAAATAAATTAACTTATTTGATGTCTAAAAATTACAAATAAAATACCATCATGTAGGAAATCTTTTTAGCTTTCTAATGAATATTTATAATCTAAAATCCAACATATATAATCCTATGTAACAATTGTTTTGCTAAAAGATATATGCTTGTGTCATTTTTGTATTCATTTTAACTTAATTAAAATAAAGTGTCATTATCACTTAAAAGTGGATCAATGGGGTCCCAAAATCGACCCAAAGATGCCCATGGTCGACCATGTATCAACCAATAGGGTTAAGACACGTTTTAGGGTAATTTAATATTATTATAATATTATTTTTTAACCCTTATTTACCGGATTTACCCTTAACCATGGTAAATAAAATATTTACCGCAGTAATTATTCAAAATGTCTAAAAATAAAAGTTACCTATTTACACAATTTGAACATCCTGATTCCAAATATGGAATCCATTTTTCTAAATTCAAAACACAGAAGTGGAAGAAATTAATTTAAAATTAATTCCCGCTGTCAAAACAAAAAGCGTGTTTTTAAGAGATAATAACTATCAAAAGATTGACACTTGTTTATGTTCGGTTTAATTGTAACATTGTGTCCAATGACCTACATTATATTAAGTGGTAAAAATATATTCTAAATATACTTTAAAACCACTCAAATTCATAATTTATCACTATTAAATGTTTTGATTAAAAAAGTTGTTTTTAATTAAAATTTAGTAATTTTCACTATTCATCAAAATATTAAAGTTATCCGAAAAGTACCAAAATTTCACCTTAGGCTAAATTTGATATTCTGAGTCCAAAAATGATGTTCATTTTGAAAAATAAGATTTACAGAATTTTAAAAAGTGGTTATTACTATTCATAACGGCTAGTTTTAATAATATTTTAATAGCATATCATTGTTTCGTGAAACTCAGTATTACGTACCACACACGCTATCGAGGAAGGTTGCGATTGCGTGTAATGCAAGGCAAGTCAAGGATGCGTGTTGTGAAAGCTCCTTTTGGTGTAGCGTACAACACAAGACATTAATAAAATTAAAAAGAATATTTTTTATAAAATCTTGGGCTGTTACACGGTGGATGTTATAAACAATATGTAACCTCCCCCAACTACTCAACAACCTATAATGGTTCCACAAATAAGGATCAATTTTCCCTTGCCTCTGAAGCCATAAATGGACCAGCTGAGGTGAAACCTACAAAAAAAACATGTTCAACAACTAATGATTATAAGGATTTACAATGGGGATTAGAATATGATTTATAACATCTTTGTGTCATCAAAACTATCTGAGAAACAAACTGAAACATTATTGTCACCTATTGGACCATATTTAGTCCATCAAATTAACATTAACCAATATATGACCAAGACAACATAAATATTCAAGGCCAGCCACACAAGTCCTCAAAAGGATCCATTTTGATTGTAAACTTTAAACTGTTATTATATGAAAACTCAAAAATCACAAGGTATAGTCCTAATATCCACCAAAGTTAAGAACACAAAGGAGAAGCATATCCTCATGAATATATGTATCTCTTTTTGTCTTTCCATCTGACTGCATATTGTATGCATTAATCAAATTAACGTGAGATCCAAATACATTATGAAGGTCTACCGAGATGTGTCAAGTGAAATGAGGATCCTTATTAGAAACTATGCTAGAAGAAACTCTGTGAAAATGAATGATCTATTTCACATAGATATTTCTCAACTCTTCAACTTTTATTTTATCACGAATGGGCATAAACTGAGTCTATTTAGACATCATATCAATCACAACCCATATCACAATATTATTTCTCTAGGTACAAAACATCCCAGCCAAAATGTCCCTGGAGATCCCAACCCACTTCCATGTCAGGACTAAAAGGGATAGAAGAAATCATGAAAGTTTCTGGTTCTCATCCTTAACATATTGTCATGTGTAGCAATGATAAATCGACTTATTAATTCCCTACCTTATTCATGGACACCAAAACTACCACCGCATTTCGTCAAACACCATCCTGCTTCCTGGGTGAATAGACTAATATGAACTATGGAAACACACTATTACATATTTCATTTGTAAAGATGGTACCACCCGATTTTTCTAAAATCATTGAATGTCTTCTTTGGAGAATGACCAATAAAGACCCCCCCCCCATTAAGAGTTTATCTAATGCTATAGAACTCATCATAATTATATTGTTTCTGGAGATTGAATTTGATAAAAGAGTATGTCAATTGAACACTATCCCAGGAAACCTCAGTACCAAATTCCCAAACACTAAAATGCAACTGTGAGATAAGATCCATCAGGTTCAGCTATTCTTATGATTCCTTCACTACATAGATGGGAAGATTCCTACTCGAGGCTTCTATAATGAAATTCTATTCCCTGGGGTATAAGCGATGTTGAAATCAAAATAATTTAGCTATTACACCCAATTACTCTATATAGTAATGAAATATGTTTGATAAAAGATTTAAAAAACGCTCTTGTGGTCTGAAAACATGGTAAAATTTTCTCCATAAAGGTAATTCCACAAACTCATAAGTGTGTGCATCACAGATGCATGATCAAGTTTATGGGTCAAGTAATTCATCTTGTGTGGAAAAATATGATTAAGTATATAAGCAATGAAATGATCAACTTATATAGGAATGAAACCCAAGACTTAACCCATTACATCACATAAGACCACATTGCCGTGACCATCTTCAAAAAGATTCTACACTGCTGTAGTACTAAATAGAAATTTTATATCAACATAAATTTTTGAAATATTTCATCCAAATAAAAATTAATTCCTTTCAAGTTAGGATATCCATCAGATAATCCAACGTAAATATGTACTTCATGGAATTGAGATAATATCTAGATAATCCCAAGAATCACTAAATCTTGAGGAAATTTCAGGGTTGCTCATAAGTCATAACATCCTTCTTCTTATCCGGATCAGCTGATATTCCTTTATCTAAAACCACATGTCTCAAGAAAATCACTTCCTAAATCCATAAATCACATTTTGAAATCGTGGCATAAATTTGGTGATTTCCCAATAAACTTGGAACTGTTCTCATATGATGCATGTGATCCATCTCGAGCTTAGAGTAAATGAGGATTTCATCCACAAATATTATCATGAAGGTATCATGATACTCAAAGACAATCATGTTCATTAAATCGATAAAACATTTATGATATTTTTTTAGGACAAAGGGTTTTGAATGGTACTCATAACGAACTTACATGCTCCTAAAGGAAGTTTCAAGAATGTCATATTCTTTTATCATCAACTAATGTTAAATAGATCGATGTTTGATCTTCTAGAACCACCATTCCCCTATAAACCTATTTGTAAATATTAAATCCATTGAAATAAATAATTTTTCCTTACTATAACATGATAGATCTTTGGATAACCTATGCATAGGTGAAATAAACCAACAACCTTATTAGTAAAGAGAACAAGACCTGACCTAGGAGATGCACTTGTGGGTATGAAGTATTTCTAAAAAAGAACATCCAACTGAGACTTAAAATCTTTCATTTCAGATGGATCCATTTGTGAATAGGTAGTAGATACTAGTTGATTAATAGGGCACATGTTTATAGAAAATTCACCCTCTCTTACTATGGGATTTCAATGAAATATTATAGAAACAAATCAGGAATCTCAATGATAATGGGAGGGAGATCACCCCTCAAAGATCCCCAGTCCTTATTAAAGGAAAAAAGTAATATTACTTTCCCAAAATCTAGATAAGAAGTTTTGGATCTATGTGACCTTGTCTCCCATTCTCCTTTGAAGACACAACAAAAACCATCAGGTGTTGTTTAGAAGACGAGTCAAAGATAAAAATCAATTCGGCATTTACTGGTAGTGGGATAATCCATCCCAACAATGATGTCAATAGATTTTATGATCATAATCATAAAAGTTCATGAAATATCATCATATGACAGTGAGTAAACACAATAGGGACTATAATGACCCTTCTCTCTCTCCATAAGAATGGCTATAGTAATATCCATTTCACAAGATACAAGCATCATAAGAATATTCAGAATATTAACTACACTAGTTGAAATAAAGGAGTGAGATAACCCAGTATCGAATAGATAGGTCACTAATGATGAATCAATAGTAATGACATGTATCAAAGTTGTTGGACCTATATATTCTACCATTAAGGACCATTCCACTACAGGAACAAGACGCCTTCAGGATGTATTTGATTGGAACCCATTTTCACATAAATAATCTAATTGCACCGTAGTTCAAGAAGGTTTAGATGATCCGGTAACAAAAAAATGGGTTGGAATAAACATGGAAGAATCTATTCGAGTGACTATTGCATTTGTAGGGGCCAAATTATTTGCTTCATTAGTTAAAAACCACTTTTAATGCCCTGGATTGCCACACCCATAAAAAACTAAAGGACCTCTTCCATTCACTCAATGAGGCTTTAAAAAAAACCCTTCTATCCATAACCACCATCAGATTAATCATGATTATTCTCTCCCTTGTTGGAATGAAAACTACCATTGAGATATAATGAATCTCTTGATAAACATGACTTTCAAGCTAGGTCCATCTCAACTATCAGTGCTCTATCAAGTACATCCTCATACAAAGTTAGTTTTAATAATAAAACATGACCGCAAATATCATAATGAAGTCCCAAATAAATCCTAAGAGCCTTAATATTCTCAATCTATGCTATCACAGGTGAAAAATTCATTATCTCATTAAAATTGTTTTGATTATATATCGTGATCCTATCATCCTGCACATGTTTGAAAAACGCAGTGGACTTAGCTAAAAACCTTAAATCTGGATAGACCTTTTCAGTGAAAGGTACCTTGAAGTCATTCCACTTTAATACCTCATGTTTATTCTCTTATACCATTGTGTCCCAATATATCTTACTCAGTAATTCTATCACGATGGTGGAACACCTTTCATTTATTTTTTTTGGTGTGTGTAAAACCCCCAACAAACACTCTATTCTACTCAACCAATCCTCAAAATCTTGATGATCATTTGAGTCTTTGAACACATCTATCTTTTGGAGATGGTTATTTTGAGAAATAATCTATAGAATGTCACTATGGTTCCACATCTAGAGACTGAACCAGAGTTGTAGTTAGTGCTTTTCGTAATTCTTGGACAGTTTTCACAATCACATTAACTAGGTTAAAGTTAACAAGAGGATTTCCTTGATAGTTCAACATAAAATTCCTCCTATATCTTATTTCAAAATGATATTTGAATAATGATGCTATGGAACATTTAGAGACAATAAAGAAGACATAATATTTACACTCAAATTGAGCAAAAAAAGAAATTAATCCCAATATATAGACAAACATTGTTTTGATTTCAACCAATCAAAATGCAAATATGAGAAAAGACTTGAAGATATCCACAAGATATTTTCTCCAGACCACCCAGAGAAACATAAGGTTCATTGTAATGATATATGGCTAGGCACTCAATAGAAACTACCCCTATGTCCTGAAAATATTCCACAAATTCATACCTACTTCAAGACAAGAAGATCAAGCGGGAGCTCTGATACCACTTTGTCACAAACCAGCCCAGGTACCCTAGTAACCCGATAACATAGCCAACCTAAACATAGTCTTATGGGAATTCCAGATCCTCATGATTAAGCAACTAGAACCTAGAATCATAAAAAATGAATGTGGGATTTATTTTCCACTAACAATGTTGATGTAGAATGGAAAATAAAATAATAATATCAATAGAAACTCAACTAGAAGTAAGGTACCAAAATATAAATAGGAAAAAAACTCAATGTACTACAAAAAAGTAACATAATAGAGAATCTACCCCAACCCCAATGGTTTCAAACCACCATGTCCATGGATCAAGTGCTAAAACATCCTCTAAAAGGTTATTTTCCATGGCTCAATCATAGAAGGCAGTAATCTAAAAACACTTGAAGGCACAGGTAGAGTGTGTGAGATATCCCCATAAAATTTCAAATAAAGGTTCCATAACAATATACTAATATCAAATTAAAAAAATAATTTTAATTTTTGAAAAAACAGGTTTCCCATTTCAGAAGAATAATTAAAGAAATTTATGATTTACTTTTCAAAAGATATATATACATTATCAAATAATGCTTCAAATTTCAAAATGATAGAAATACATTGAAGCAAAGCATTAAATTTTAATTAATGTAATATTTATAAAATAATGGAACTTCTAACAAGCATCTTGAATAAACACTTTTATATAAATCATTTTATATAAAATAGAGTGTATGTAAAATAGTTTACAACAATGGAATATATTCATTTCAAATACAAAAAAGTGGGAAACATGGTCATATACCTAATATGAAAAATATTTCTCATCTATGGAGACCCAACACTATAAAATATAAAATATGTATATACACCATTTTGGGACTAAGAAAAAAAGGGACACATCACCATTGTCTAAGGGGTGAGATGTGTTGATATGATTTCTTAGAAAATTATATGTCCTAACATCTTCCAAAATTAACTAACTAAATACCTATGTATTTCATGTGATCTAATAAGAACAAATAATGGGGAATATCATTTAAGACTACTTAAAATACAATTAATCCCATTATCTATTTTAAATATTCCAAATTTCCCTTTAAAAAAATTACAGTTTGTTAACAAAAAACATCAATTTTCACTAAGAGAAAACATTAAGCTTTCTATAAAATCCATTTTAATCCATTATAAAAAATAGGGATTTAAAATAAATTCTCAATTCATATTCACAATCCAATTTCACAAAATAATTCGAAAATATAATTTTAAAAAAATTTCCAACAATTTCATAAAAACCCAAATTCAGTTGAATTTGGGTTTCTTACAAATTCCTATCAAAACCATTTTTGAAAATTAATTCAAAAAAAATAATTGATGTAATTTCCATAAAACCTAATATTTAAATTCAAGATTTTAAATATCCATTAATTTCAATAAACACATCCCAATTCAATGGAAGTACTTGATTTTTAATATTTCATGCAAAAACCCAATTTTTTATAAAATGTCTAACTCAATTGGAATGAGTTTTTCAAAAAAAATTGATATACTTTTCATTAAAACTATAACTTTTAATTTAACGAAAAAATTGAAATTAAACAATGAAATTTACTATTAATATAAATTAGTAATCAAAATGGAAATACCAACCATAGAATCGAATGGATTTCAAAATGACAAACCCCAGTCGAGAGTTTTCCATAAAGAATGTTTATCATGGAAACCCGGATATATGGATCAAACCTAGTTGTATAAACCCAAAATAGATGGTATTAGATTTTCTAATTAACATAATGATACATGGAAACCTAAGTAGTAATACCGATATAGAGAGATATTTTTAATAGGATGAAGAAACTAACCATGAAATGATCGAATCATGTTCTCCACGAATAGATCCACTTCTTGGATGGGTCTTAGAAGCCTAGAACCCTTATTGTGGGATCCAAGGATGGGATAACTCACTTTGAGTTGAAGGACATAAATCAATTTCCTAAAAGTGGAGGTCAATAAATTTTAATAAAAATTTAAATCACTTATAATCATGTCTGCATGGTATCCTTGGAGCAGGCCCATAGTTAATATTAACCATGCACATGTTGTGCGGATATTATAAATGGTCTGAATAGTTTCTCTTGAGGGGTTTCACAATTAGTTAAATTGTGTGAAATAAATATGAATCCCAATATCCTATATTTATAATTTATATATATAGGGAATCTAGTTTGGGAAACTATGCACTACACGTGTTCCAACTATGTTCTACCCTAGAAATTTCTATAAGGCTTACAATTTCAACTAATTCAACCAAAAACGAAACACAACCAAATAAATTTCAAATATATGGTTTTAGGAATTTCTGAAAATAGTAATAGGATGTTAAACATCACCCAAAACTGATAGTGTCTAGATTAAAAATTAATCATTGAGAAATATTGTGCTTCTCGTAATTTATTGAAAAAATAATCAATAAGGGGTAGAGGATACTTATTCTTTATTATGACCATTTTAGGTTCCTGGTTATCAATGTATAGTTCCCCTAATATTTAATTATTATTATGAAAAATAACGAGTTCACTTTAGGGTGATGCACTTGGAATTATGAATCACTTTTCAAGATTCTAATGGAGTTGACTCTGTAATTTCGACTACTCAATCAGGTCCATTCTATATGGAGTTTTTGAAATAGGTGCATCACAATGTAAGAGTTGTATTAAAAACTAAACATTTTTATTTTGAGGAACAGTAGGAAATTATTCCAAAAAAACATAAAAAAACACATGTGAAATAATAATATCATCTCTATTTAGTTTCTTCTCAACTATATGAGATAAACACCTTGTTTTAATAATAATAAAGACACATAAAATGCTTTCAATTTTAATTGGAAAATGAAATTTATCATTCCACTGATAAACAATCATCGTTTTTTTGGGAATATCAAACATGAAATCCCTTCCTCAGGAATTGATTTATGTCTTATATAAATGAATCCAATCCCTTCGAATAATAACATAAAATGTTTCTAGAGTGAGAATGATATGGTGTTCAGGAATCACAATCCGATAAACATTAATCATATAAGAATCGTGAAATTGATATGTGATAATCATACCCTCAGGGATTTTCACTAATAATACATCAACCAATCATTGAGGTGGTATTGTGATACCCTTAGAAAACGTTTTAGATAAAAAAGAGTGGGTAAAGCCATAATAAAATAAGAAATGTTTTGTTCTAGAATTGATGGTAAGTGTAACTTTCACTAATTTATTATCATACCACACATGGAAAATAGTAAACCTATGATATTTCCTTTTTTCACTAGTATTAAAAAGAATATTATGTCGATCATGATCATTAAACATTAAATTTGAGCACTAGTTAAAATATTGACCATTCTTCTTGCATTTGAAACAGTAGAGTGTGGGAAATGTATTCTATAGTGCACATCCTCCATAATTGGTTAAAGTATTCACTTTATATTGGTATTCAATTTTAATATGAATTTTATTTCCCCACATAATTAATTTACATGTCCCATTAAGATATTTTCCTCCATTCATCCTTCTGTATATCAAGTATAATGGATGTCTCATCTTCATCACACTGTAGTTTTAATTATTTTAAATCCCTATGAATTTGTTTTTCTTATCTTAACAAACCAATTATATTAATGTAAAACTACCATAATCATTTCACCCTTGGTATCAAATTTATTTATTTCTTCACTACTACTAATTTCCCTTATGGATAATTCCCTTTAGATAATAGGTTTTATTCTATAAAATAATCAATTAATCTTACTTTAATGGCCAATGATAATACCATAATAGTTGCACACATGCCTTCTAAATTTTATCATCGATACACTAATGATTCATCTTCCCTCATCCTTAGATCATGAAATTTGTTATATATTTTCAAATAAAGATTATAATGAAAGTACATATAGAAAAATAACCTTCTATACTCATCCCTCTCCACGAATTCAATTTCATCCTATTGCCTTGTGTACATAATGTGAGTTCACCATTGAAATGTTTAACCTTATAAATGATAGAAAACCAAAATAACATCTCATGTTCCAAATAATAGATAATGGAAAACATATATTCAGTGTAACTAATCCTTTTTTGAAATACTAGAGGATCAATATACACACTATGTTTTTTAGGATGATACCTCATTATGGAATCAATAGAATGGTGTTCCTCATTTTATCAATTGGATGATTAGTATGATTCATAGGTTTAAAAGTGATATAGGTAAAAAATAACAATATTCATTCAAGATAACATAATAATTTGTTTCTGAGCAGGGAAATCATTTCATTTTCTATCTCATTATGTATAAAAATGGATCCATTAGGATTAATCCATTGACTAAAACGAAAATGCATTGTTTAATAAACAATAATCATAGTAGGAAACCACATAATAATGAAAAAATATTTTTAGGAAATCTAAAGCATTGCACATTATTCTTAATCTATGGAACCTTATATTGAACCTAGGTTACTAATAGTTGTTAAAAACAATATAATGATATCCTATACATGGAATTATAACGAACATTCTCACAAATGTATTATCATCGTGGTTTAAAAAATAGAACTAAAACTTACTCTAGTACAAAATATTACAACCCAGACTTTCTATATAAAAACTTCACATATTATTTCATTAATATTCAATAAAAAACATTATGATAAATTTTATAATTATACCGGATTAGTGTCTTTGAAAACATGGATATAAAAAAACTAGTTCAGAAAAAATCAGTATCATCTCTCACTTATTCCTCTACAACTATAAGAATTCTTAGATACATCATAGATTAAACTCTTCTTTATATCAAATAGAAAAAGGGAAAAATTAAAAAGGCTAAGCTCTGATGCATAGTAAGGGTAATCAAAGAAGGTATCATAGATTATTTGAACATGACATGAGCATAATGGGTATAAGAACATTAAAAAGATGTTAAAATCATAAAATTTAAATCATATATCATAAAAATGACTCATTTGATAAATCATTGATATCTATAATGCATGAACCATAAAGTGTTCTAAGAATATAATACATAACAACAAAACATTTCCATATGATCATGTAATAAAGGAGTGAAAAAGGTGTTTAATAAATGTAATCATGGAAATATTATGTAAAGGATACACAAAAAATCATTAATGATGTGTTTTGGTTAGTATAAAATTCTATATACCTAATTCCATCATGGTATAACCTTTCGTGTACCATATCTCTAGAGTGACTCATACATTTCATACATATATATTATATCATTTTAAGAAAATATTCATTACATAACATAACAATCCATTCAAGAATCACTTAAGTCTAATTCTTTTGAAATATTTTATACAATTATTTAATTAATTTAGAGTTTATGATGGTGAGAATTACCTTTCAGGACATACACTTTTGAAGAAATATTCCTTTCAAATTTTAGGTAAAAAGTAAAAAGTATCTCATTCAAAAATGAAATGAACAATTATTTTAAACCATTTTTAATTATTCAAATAATTCTAAACACTAATTTAAATAATATTTTTAGAATATTAAAAATTTATATAAACATATTTATAAAACATAGTCATAGACAAGAAAGGAATTTCAACCAAAGAGATAAATAAATTTGGTTTTCCTGTAAAATATTACTTTCGAGTATTGGGTACATAAATGGAATAAAATGAAAGGAAAGAGGTTAATTTATAGAAATTAATATAAGATAATAAAATCAAATAGTATAATTCCCCAGCCTTAAATATTACTTAATCTTGAGTTACTTCAAGAATACACGTTGATGATCTTTTTAGGTTTAGAGTTTTAGAGAATTAGATCATAAAACATGCATCATTCCACATTTAAACAAAGTGGTTACATATAAGATAGTACTCAATTTCCCATCAATGGAATCATATATAAAATAAAACATGGATTCTTTATTGAAACTTCCTTGACACTATCATCACATCATGAACCTTTCCCTTGACCTGTGAAAAACATTTCAAAAACATGGGATAAGCATAAAAAGCTTAGTAAGGGATATAAAAGTAGGAAATGAAAACATTATTCCATGCATGGAATCATAGATTAATCATAAAACATAATCACATACCTCATAAAATCATGAATAAATCATAGAAATCATAAGAAATAAAGGTAACTTGAGGGACACATAACATTATTACGTAGGGAATAACCCTCATGGTGACGTTTGGAATACCCATCATAGTATATTACCTAAATCTCTTTGGAGAAACCTTAATGTTTAACTCCTTCGCATTACCCAATGCATTGGAGAGCTATATCAGGCTCACCCACCCTTAGTTTATCACGGAACCACACGTCTTCATAATAATGCCCAAGAAACATAACATAATCGTATCACGTAAAACATGCATAAAAGAAACAGAACATTTCAACATTTCAATCACAAGATATCAATACAACACATTGATATAATAAAATCATTATGAAGACCATTTTCAATACTAAAATAAAAGAAAATTAATACATGGTATTTATTTTTCTTTTTCAAAAAAAGTTAGGTTATGGCTTATAGAGGATGTCGAAACTCAAGTAATGGTCACGACGGCAGAAAAGTCGTTGTCACCGCATACGTACGACAAAAAAACATTCCTTTTGTCGTTTAGTAAAACGCTTACTATAAAAAAAGATTCCTTTTGAATAATCGTAAAAGTCAAAGGGGTTTATACACCGTATAAAAGAATGTTGTGTATAAAACAAAATCTGCCTCAATGAAAGGATATTGAGACGAAGTCCCTTACAAAGATCTTTTCTTTAAATAAAATAGATCTATTATGTGTATTCACTATAAGTACACATAATGAAATTAAAAATACACGATAGGACATAATAATATAATGACATAATTTGAAAGTAGGAGATTAACCCAAAGAACGGAAATTGGGTTACGAATTTCCCTTACATCGTGTCCGACGTGACTCGATTGCTCTTTAATCTCCTGAATAATAAACTTGAGTTCATTTATACTTTCTTAAGAACCTTTTTCAAGTTCATTATTCCTTTTATATCACTTATTACCATGTCATGAACACTATGTAATTATTTAAGTTAATAACGGTTGTTTTAACGATCATTGGTACTTGAGACAAAAATAAACTCTTTATAATTACAAGTTGTTCATGTATCCATTATATCCAGAGTTATATTCATTATGTAGATATCATATATATCATATATGTCCAGTATATACATGAATTTATAATATTACATAACATTTAGAGGTAATAAATGAAATGCACCGTTCATGGAGACGGTAAGCCGTACGTACGCATGAACACTACTTTAATTTCTATTTCATATTTTAGGGAATGAAATCATAATGACATAAAGGTATATTATAATTCCAGTATAATTTCATACATAATATCATTAAATCCATCCTCTATAATTCCCACATATCGCATTAATGAATCAAATCACTTTGAGGGGGTGGTAGTCGGCACTTCCTAAAATGAAGATATCGTGTATTCCCATAATAGAAGACATAAAGGTATGCCAAAAATGAAAAATAACAAAGAATAAGGAAAACATAAACATAATATATATCATATATAAATAGGGTGACATCTTAATGGCCACCGTTAATGCTGTTAAAAGGAGATTGAACAATCATCGTTTCGTGAAGCAGAAAATCGCCAACCACAGAAACAACATGTTCTTTAACCATTAGACGAAGGTGTGTGCAGGTGTAGCTCTAATAATTCTCATAAAATAATCCAATTATATTGAATATACTGTTTTAGTTATAAAAGAATAGAATAAAAATAGTTTAGGGGGTTGGAGAAGAAAAATAAAACATAAGAACACAAGAGAAGACACTACCTTTAAAACAGGTAACTCTTTTTGATTTGAGCTCAAAAGATACCCTGGAAAGACATCTGCCCAAAGTGAGTCTTCTAGGACTAAGATAGGCATTTTAAGAGAGAAAATGGGTTGGGTTTGGCTGAGATAAAGGCTTGAGAGGTGTGGGTAAGGTGGTAGAGGTGGGGGCCTTTTATAAGAGGAGAAGAGGGGCACTGTTGGAAAGTTATAAAATGTTATTTCATTATAAAATACTTTTCGGATTTTAAAGATCCCAAAATTATATATTTCGAGGATAAGGTGATAAGAGTTCGAAATCCACCCATACAATAGGTTTTTGACAAGTTTAGGTCTTAAAGTTTACATTATCTTTTCATTTTATTTAAATCGTTAAATAATGAGGTAATCGCTGCATCATCATGGTTTCATAAATAATTTAATTTTTTTATTGTCTAAAAATTATAAAAAAAATATCATTATATAGGAAATATTTTTATATTTGTAATGAATATTTATAGTCAAAATTATGACTTGTATAACCCCATTTAAATATTTTTTAGTAAAACAACACATGATTGTGACATTTTTATTTTAAAATTAACTAAAAAGTTATTAATGTTATTTTCATACCAAAGTGGCTCCATGGGGTCCCGAAGTTGACCCATGGATTGTCTTGGTCGCTAATGACACACCCAATAAGGGTATGACACTTGTAAAGATCATTTCATATTATTAAAACATTATTTTTACCATAAATTATACTAATTACCTCTAATCGTGATTAAAAACATAAAAGTTACTATTCACCAAAAAATTAATTTAATCCCATTGAACCTAATTTTACTTCATAATGAAAACAATGTATGTAAGATTTTTGAAATTCAAAACACAGAGGTGGTAAAATTTTATTTAAACAAAAAAAATCAGTTTTTTAAGTACCACTTAGTGGTTTCACTATTCATCAAAATTTGATGTTTTTCAGAAAAATACCAAAACGTCACCCTAAGCTATATTTGATATTCAAAATTAAAAAATGATGCCTATTTTAAAAAATTCAAAACATATAAGTTACATTAATTAATTTATTAATTGAATCCCGCTGTCAGAACAAATAGCATGTTTTTATGAAACAATATATATCAAAAGAATGACACTAGTTTAAGTCCAATTTCAAAGTGAAATTAATTCCAACGACCACTATTGGATTAAATGGCAAAAATATATTCTAATTTCACTGTAAAACCAATTCAAAAGATAATATAATCATAAAAATAAATTAGATTAAAAAGAGGTTTTGAATTAAAATACAACATTTTTCACTATTAATTAAAAAAAGAACTTTATCAGAAAAATACCAAAAATTTACACAACGTAAATTTTGATGTCCCGATTCTAAAGAAGAATTTTATTTGTTCCAAAAGAATGTATAGGAGTGGCCAAAACTATATTTAATGACAGATCGCCATCAAAAGGTGATAACTGGACCTTTAGTGAAAATTAAAGTATATATGCCTAAAATTGAATTCTTTTCATATTTTAAGCATTTATACTTTATTGGATAAATGTAAAATCATTTAACAAACACATATAATCATATTTTAGTTATTTATATTCATTCTTTCCAATACAATGGCTATGTGTTAACTACCATTTAAAATAATATTATTTTATTACTAGTGTGCTACGTAAGATTTCAAAGAAACTCTTTGTTGCGTATCAAGTATTCTATCAAATATAGGAACCCCATTAAAGTAAAATTAATATTTAATTCGTAAATATTAATAAGTATGAAAATGTATTATTCGTTATTTACCTAGGATGTTACATCATTCCCATCTTTTGGGAATTGCGTCCTCGCAATTTTATTCACTTATTAAAATAAATGGGGGTATTTATCCCTCATAGCATTTTTAGATTCCCACGTTGCCTCTTAAACCATATGGTTTTTCCACAAAACCTTTACCTGATGAATTACCTTATTCCGCAATACTTTCTCTCTATGGTCATGAATCTGGACTGGTTGTTCTTCATAAAAGAGATTCTCTTCCAACTGAACTGCCTCTGGGCTCAAAACATGAGATGGATTAGGCATATACTTTCTCAACATCAAAACATGAAAAACATTGTGTACCTGAGATAAACTCGGAGGTAAAGCCACTCGGTTAGCAACTAATCCAACTTTTTGCAGAATTTAATATGGTATAATGAACCATGGACTCAACTTTCCTTTCATACAAAATCGCATCACACTTTTCCACGGTGAAACTTTGAGAAAAACATGATCACCTACCTTGAAATACAGATCTTTCCTCCAGTTATCTGCATAACTCTTCTTCCTGCTATGAGTTGTTCTCATGTGTCACTGAATCAACTGAACTTTTTCTGCCATCTCTTCAACCAATTCTAGTCCCATCAGCTTCCTTTCACCCACTTCATCCCAAAAATCTGGAGTTCGACACCGATTCCCATATAATGCCTCAAACGGTGCCATCTGTATACTGGAATGAATACTGTTATTATATAAAAATTAAACCAAAGAAAGTTTTTGGTCCCAAATTCCCTGATAATCCATCGAACAAGCACGTAGCATATCCTCCAAAGTCTGAATTGTTCGTTCTGACTGCCCATCCGATTGAGGATGAAGAGTTGTACTAAAATTTAATTCAGTACCCAACGACTTCTGAAGTCCATTCCAAAAGTTAGAAGTAAACATGGGATCACGATCAGATAAAATGGATATGTGAACTCCATGAAATCTGACTATCTCTTTAAGATACAATCGAGAAATTTGATCTAGATAGAATGTATCACGAATAGGAATGAAATGAGCAGATTTAGCCGAGCGATCAACAATAACCCATATTGCATTATTACCTCGAGATGTATTTGGTAATCTCACATCAAAGTCCATGGATATATTTTCCCATTTCCACTCTAGTACTGGTAAAGGCTGATGAATCCATTTCGGTAACTACCGCTCTACTTTTACCTGTTGAAAAGTCAAACACTTCACAGTAAAATCATCAATATATCTTTTCATTCCATCCCACCAGTAATACTCCCGCAGATCTCTATACATCTTAGTACTTCCAGGATGAACAGAAAACAGGGAACTATGAGCATCACATAACAACTCATTCTTCAACTGTTTATCAACAAGCATACATAATCTCTTCCAAAACCTCAAAACACAATCATTATCAATATTAAATTCAGGAAAATTACCCTTCTGAACTAGCTCTACCTTTTTCTGCAACCCACTGTCTTTCTTCTACTCTTGCTTAATTCTATCTGATAGAGATGATATCACTGATACTTGAAACAAAACAGAATAACATCCTGCACCAACAACTTATATAAAAAAGTTCATCAAATCCTTAACCAAAGGATCATGTTCCAAATGCAACATTGTTAATGAAGCATTACTTTTTCGACTCAAAGCATCAGCCACTTTATTTTCTTTTCCCATATGGTAATGAATTGTACAATCATAATACTTGATTAATTGAAGCCATCTCATATGTCTCATGTTAAATTCTTTCTGATTGAATATATACTTTAAACTTTTGTGATAGGTATATATTTCACACTTTACTCCATAAAAATGATGCCTCAAAATTTTTTACAGAGAAAACAACAGCAGATAATTCCAAATAATGTGTAGGGTAATTTACCTCCTCAGTTATCAACTATCATGAAGCATAAGAAATTAACTGATCATTCTGCATTAGGATGCAACCATGTCCTTTCAATGAAGCATCACTGTAGATAACAAACTCACCATTCCTAGAAGGTAGTGCCAAAACTGGAGCATTCACCAATCTTCTTTTCAGTTTTTGAAAACAATCATCACATTCTTTTGTCCAGATAAACTTAACACCCTTCCAAGTTAGCTTAATCATTGGACTAGATAACCGTGAAAAATTTCTAACAAACCTTCGGTAATAGCCTTACAAACCAAGGAAGCTACAAATATCAGTTATATTTGTGGGTCTTGGCCATTCTTCAACAACTTTTGTTTTTGCAGGATCCACAGTTATTCCATATTTAGAAACAATATCACCAAGGAAAGAAATTTGGTGCAACCAAAACTCACACATGCTGAACTTCCCATACAATTTCTTTTATTTTAAGGTTTGAAAAATAACCATTAAATTTATTTTATGCTCCACTTTACTTTTAGAAAACACCAAAATATCATCAATAAAAACAACCACCATTTATCACCTGATTCAACTGAGCCATCAGTGCAGTAAACTGCTCAATTATGATTCCGACCGTCTCTGGTTGCTGATTCGAAAGGACATTATACTGTGTATGCCTTCCTAGAAAAGCTTCTCTGTTTCCTCTATGGAAAACCATTTTTATCACAGAAATATCATCAGTGAAGCAACGTGGTAATTTTTAAATGCTATATCATTTCAATCATACCATAAATTAATTTATAATTTATCAATTTTCTAACTCCTAATGTTCTCTAAACCGACCTCTGATACCAACTATAATGTCCCAGCCTTAAACATTACTTAATCTTGAGTTACTTCAAGAATACACATTGAGGATCTTTTCAGGTTTATATTTTTAGAGAATTATATCATAAAACATGAATTACATTCCACATTTAAACTTAGTGGTTATATAAAAGATAATACTCATTTTTCCCATCAACAGAATCATATTTAAAATAAAACATGGATTCTTTCTTGACACTTCCTTGACACTATCATCACATCATATACCTTTCCCTTGACCTGTGAAAAATATTTCAAAAACATGGGATGAGCATAACAATCTCAGTAAGGGATATAAAAGTACGAAATGAAAACATTATTCCATGCTTGGAAACATACTTTACTCATAAAACATAATCACTTACCTCATCAAATCATGAATAAATCATAGAAATCATAAGACATAAAGGTAACTTGAGGTATTCATAACATTCTTACATAGGGAGTAACCCTCATGGTTACGTTTGGAATACCCATCATAGTATATTCCCTAAATATCTTCAGATAAACCTTAACTTTTAACTCCTTTGCATTACCCAATGCATTGGAGAGCTATATCGGACTCACTCACCCGTAGTTTATCACGGAACCATCCGTCTTCATAATATTTCCCAAGAACCATAACATAATCATATCACATAAAACATGTATAAAGGAAACATAAAATATCCACATTTCAATCACAAGATATCAATACAACACATTGATATAATAAAATCATTATGAAAACCATTTTCAATACCAAAATAAAAGAAAATTAATACATGGTATTTATTTTTCTTTTTTAAAAAAAGTTAGGTTATGGCTTGTAGAGGAAGCCGAAAATCAAATAATGGTCACGGTGGAGGAAAAGTTGTTGTCGCCGCATACGTACAACAAAAGAACATTGATTTTGTCATTTAGTAAAACACTTCATCTAAAAAAATATTCCTTCTAATTAAGCGTAAAAGTTAAAGGGGTTTATAAACCATATAAAAAAAGTTTTGTATAAAAGCAAATATGCCTCGATGAATGGGGATTGAGATGAAGTCCCTTACAAAGATCTTTTTTTAAATAAAATAGATCTATTATGTGTATTCACTATATGTACACATAAATAAAGTACAAATACAAGATAGGACATAATAATATAATGAGATAATTTGAATGTAGGAGATTAACCCAAAGAACGGAAATTGGGTTAAGAGGTTCCCTTACCTCGTGTCCGATGTGACTCGATTTCTCTTTAATCTACTGAATAATAAACCTGAGTTAATTTATAATTTCTTAACAACATTTTTCAAGTTCATTATTCCTTTTATATCACTTATTACCATGTCATGAACACTATGTAATTATTTATGTTAATAACGGTCATTTTAACGATCATTGGTGCTTGAGTCAAAAATAAACTCTTTACAATTACAAGTTGTTCATGTATACATTATATCCAGATTTATATTTATTATGTAGATATCATATATATCATATATATCCAGTATATACATTCTTTTATAATATTACATAACATTTAGAGGTAGGATATGAAATGCACCATTCATGGAGACGGTAAGCCGTACGTACGCATGAACGCTACTTTCATTTCTATTTCGTATTTTATGGAATGGAATCATAATGACATAAAAGTATATTATAATTCCATTTCAATGTCATATATAATATCATTAACTTCATCGTTTTTACATCCCACATATGGAATTAACGAATCAAATCACATTGAGGGGGCAGTAGTCCACAATTCCTAAAATGAAGATATCGTGTATACCCATAATGGAAGCCATAAAGGTATGCCAAAAATGAAAAATATAGAAGCATAAGGAAAACATAAACATAATTTATATCATATATAAATATAGTGACATTTTAATGGCCACCATGAAAGGTGTTAAAAGAAGATCGAACAATCATCGTTTCGTGAGGCAGCAAATCGCCAACCACAGAAACAATATATTCTTTAACCATTAGACGAAGGTGTGTGTAGGTGTATCTCTAATAATTCTCATAAAAAAATCCTATTATATTGAATATAATGTTTTAGTTACAATAGAAATGAATAAAAATAGTTCATGGGGTTGGAGAAGAAAAATAAAACATAAGAACACAAGAGAAGACACTACCTTTAAAACGGGTAACTCTTTTTGATTTGAGCTCAAAGGCTTCCTTGGAAAGACTTCTACCCAAAGTGAGGCTTCTAGGAGTAATAGAGGGATGTGGATAGACAAAATGGGCCGGGTTTGGCCGATTCAAAGGCTTGAGAGGTGTGGGTAAGGTGGTAGAGGTGGGGGGCCTTTTATAAGAGGATAGGAGGGGCACACATGGAAAGTTATAAAAGGTTACTTTATTATAAAATGCTTTTCGGATTTTAAAGAACCCAAAATTATATATTTCCTGGATAAGGTGATAAGAGTTCAAAATACACCCATCCAATAGGTTTTTGACAAGTTTAGTTATTAAATTTTACATTATCTTTTCATTTTATTTAAATCTTTAAATAATGAGGTAATCGCTGCATCGTCATGGTGTCATAAATAATTTATTTTTTTATTGGGTAAAAATTATAAAAAACAATCATGATGTAGGAAATAGTTTTAGCTTTCTAATGAGTTTTTATAGTAAATATTATGACTTGAATAACCCCATATAAAGTTTTTTTAGTAAAACAACACATGTTTGTGACATTTTTCTTTTAACATTAAATAAAAATTTATTAATGTCATTTTCTTACCAAACTAGCTCCATGGGGTCCCCATGTTGACCCATGGATTTTCTTGGTCGGACATTACACATTCAATACAGGCATGAAATTTTTCATGATCATTTCATATTATTAAAACATTACTTTTACCTTAAATTATACTAATTACCTCTAATCGCGATTAAAAACGTAAAAGTTACTATTCGCCAAAAAAATTATTTTAATCCCATTGAACCACATTTTACATATTAATGACAACCATGTATGTTGGATTTTTTAAAATTCAAAACACAAAGGTGGTAAAATTTCATTTAAAAAAATCAGTTTTTTAAGTACCACTTAGTGGTTTCACTATTCATCAAAAATTGAAGTTTTTCAGAAAAATACCAAAACATCACCCTAAGCTATATTTAATATTCCAAATTCAAAAATGATGCCTATTTTACAAAATTCGAAACATATAAGTTACATTAATTAATTTAATAATTAAATCTAGCTGTCAGAAAAAAATAGCGTGTTTTTATGAAACAATATATATCAAAAGATTGACACTAGTTTAAGTCCAATTTCAAAGTGAAATTAAATCCAACGACCAATATGGGATTAAATGGTAAAAATATATTATATTTTCACTATTAAACAAATTAAAAAGATAATATAATCATAAAAATTTATTAGATTAGAAACAGGTTTTGAAATAAAATACAACATTTTTTACTATTCATTAAAAAAAGAACATTATCGGAAAAATATCAAAAATTTACACAAAGTAAATTTTGACGTCCCGATTCTAAAAAAGAATTTTATTTGGTCCAAAATAATGTATAAGAGTGACCAAAACTATATTTAATGATGGTTCGCCATCAAAAGGCGATAAGTGGACCTTTAGTGAAAATTAGAGTATATATGCCTAAAATTGATTTCTTTTCGTATTTTAAGCCTTTATCCTTTATTGGATAAATGTAAAAACATTTAACAAACATATATAATCATGTTTTAGTTATTTCTATTCATTCTTTCCAATACAACGGCTACTTGTTAACTACCATTTAAAATAATATTATTTTATTACTAGTGTGCAGCTTATGATTTTAAAGAAATGCTTTGTTGCGTATCGAGTACGCTGTCGAACATAGGATCCCCTTTAAAGTAAAATTAATATTTAACTCGTAAGTATTAATATGTTTGAAAATTTATTATTCTTTATTTACTGGGGATGTTACATCCTTCCCCTCTTTTGTGAATTTCATCTTCGCAATTTTATTCATTTATCAAAATAAATGGGGGTATTTATCCCTCATAGCTTTTATAGATTCCGACATTGCCTCTTCAACCATATGGTTTTTTCAAAAAACCATTACCTGATGAATTAACTTATTCCGCAATACTTTCTCTCTATGATCAAGAATCTGGACTGGTTGTTCTTCATAAGAGAGATTCTCTTCCAACTTAACTAGATCTGGGCTCAAAACATGAGATGGATCTGGAATATACATTCTCAACATCAAAACAGGAAAAACATTATGTACCTGAGATAAACTCGGAGGTAAATCCACTCGGTAAGCAACTAATCCAACTTTTTCCAGAATTTCATATGGTCCAATGAACCTTGGACTCAGCTTTCCTTTCTTACCAAATCGCATCACACTCTTCCATGGTGAAACTTTGAGAAAAACATGACCACCTACCTTGAAATAAAGATCCTTCCTCCGATTATCCGCATAACTCTTCTTCCCGCTATGAGCTATTCTGATGGGTTTCTGAATCAACTGAACTTTTTATGCCATCTCTTCAAACAATTCTATTCCCATCAGCTTCCTTTCACCCACTTCATCCCAAAAAGCTGGAGTTCGACACTGCTTCCCATATAATGCCTCAAACGGTGCCATCTGTATACTAGAATGAAAACTGCTATTATATGAAAATTCAACCAAAGAAAGATGTTGGTCCCAAATTCCCTAATAATCCATCGAACAAGCACGTAGCATATCCTTCAACGTCTAAATTGTTCATTCGGACTTCCCATCTTATTGAGGATGAAAAGCTTCACTAAAATTTAATTCAGTACCCAACGACTTCTAAAGGACTTTCCAAAAGTTAGAAATAAACCTGGGATCACGATCAGATACAATGGATATGGGAACTCCATGAAATCTGAATATCTCTTTAAGATACAATCGAGATATTTGATCTAGAGATAAAGTATCTCGAATAGGAAGAAAATGAGCAGATTTAGTAAAGCGATCAACAATAACCCAGATTGCATTATTACCTCGAGATGTCTTCGGTAATCCCACAACAAAGTCCATGGATATATTTTCACATTTCCACTCTGGTACTAGTAAAGGCTGAAGCATCCCTTTCGGTAATTGTCTCTCTTATTTTACCTGTTGACAAGTCAAACACTTCACAGTAAAATCAGCAATATTTCTTTTCATTCCATCCCACCAGTAATACTCCCACAGATCTCTGTACATCTTAGTACTGCAAGGATGAACTGAAAACAGGGAACTATGAGCCTCACATAACAACTCATTCTTCAACTATGAATCACCAGGAATACATAATCTCTTCCCAACCATCAAAACAAAATCATTATCAATATTAAATTCAGGCAACTTAACCTACTGAACCAGCTCTACCTTTTTCAGCAACCCACTGTCTTTCTTCTACGCTTTCTTAATTCTATCTGATAGAGATGATCTCACTGATACTTGAAACAAAACAGAAGAACATCCTGCACCAACAACATTTATGACAAATTTCATCAAATCCTTAACCAAATAATCATGTTCCAAATGCAACATTGTTAATGAATCATTACTTTTTTGACTCAAAGCATTAGCCACTTTATTTTATTTTCCCAGATGGTAATGAATTGTACAATCATAATCCTTGACTAATTCTAGCCATCTCCTATGTCTCAATTTCAATTCTTTGTGAGTGAATATATACTTTAAAATTATGTGATAGGTATATATTTCACACTTTACTCCATAAAAATGATGCTTCCAAATTTTTAAAGCGAAAACAACAGCAGCTAATTACAAATCATGTGTAGGGTAATTTACCTCATGAGTTTTCAACTGTCATAAAGAAAAATAAATTACCTGATCATTCTGCATTAGGACGCAACCATGTCCTTTTAATGAAGAATCATTGTAGATAACAAACTCACCATTCCTGGAAGGTAGTGCCAAAACTGGAGCATTCACCAATCTTCTTTTCAGTTACTGAGAACAATCATCACATTCTTTTGTCCAGAAAAACATAACACCCTTCCGAGTTTGTTTAATCATTGGACGAGATAACCGTGAAATATTTCTAACAAACCTTCGATAATAGCCTGCCAAACCATGGAAGCTACAAATCTCAGTTACATTTGTGGTTCTTGGCCATTCTTCAAAAACTTTTGTTTTTGCAGGATCCACATTTATTCAATCTTTAGAAACAATATGACCAAGGAAAGAAATTTGTTTCAACCAAAACTCACATTTGTTGAACTTCCCATACAATTTATTTTCTTTTAAGGTTTTCAAAATAACCCTTAAATGTATTTTATGCTCCTCTTTACTTTTAGAAAACTTTAAAATATCATCAATAAACACAACCACCATTTATCACCTGATTCAACTGAGCCATCAGTGCAGTAAACTGCTCAATTCTGATTCTGACCATCTCTGGTTGCTGATTCAAAAGGTCATTATACTCTGTATGCCTTCCTAGAAAAGATTCTCTGTTTCCTCTATGAAAAACCATTCTTATCACAAAAATATCCTAAGTGAAGCAACATGGTAAACTTTAAATGCTATATCATTTCAATCATACCATAAATTAATTTATAATTTATCAATTTTTTAACTCCTAAAGTTTTCTGAACTGACCTATGATACAAACTATAAGGTCCCATCCCTAAACATTACTTAATCTTGATTTACTTCAAGAATACACTTTGAGGATATTTTCAGGTTTAGAGTTTTAGAGAATTAGATCATAAAACATGCATTACATTCCACATTTAAAAGAAGTGGTTACATAAAAGATAATACTCATTTTTCTCATCAACGAAATCATATTTAAAATAAAACATGGATTCTTTTTTGACACTTCCTTGACACTATCATCACATCATATAAATTTCCCTTGATCTGTGAAAAGCATTACAAAAACTTGGGATGAGCATTAAAAGCTCAATAAGGGATATAAAAGTATGAAATGAAAACATTAGTCTATGAAAGGAATCATACTTTACTCCTAAAACATAATCACTTACCTCATCAAATCATGAATAAATCATAGAAATCATAAGATATAAAGGTAACTTGAGGCATTTATAACATTCTTACATAGGAAGTAACCTTCATGGTCATGTTTGAAATACCCATCAAAGTATATTCCCAAGATCTCTTCAGAGAAACCTTAACGTTTAACTCTTTCACATTACCCAATGCATTGGAGAGCTATATCGGGCTCACCCCCCAATAGTTTATCACGGAACCACCAGTCTTCATAATAATGCCAAAGAACTATAACATAATCATATCACGTAAAACATGTTTAAAGGAAACATAACATTTCCACATTTCAATCATAAGATATCAATACAACACATTGTTATAATTAAATTATTATGAAAACCATTTTCAATACCAAAATAAAATAAAAGTAATAGATTGTATTTATTTTTATTTTTTAAAAAAATTTAGGTTATGGCTTGTAGAGGAAGCTGAAACACAAATAATGGTCATGGTGGCGGAAAAGTCATTGTCGCCGCATTCATACGACAAAAAAAACATTTCTTTTGTCGTTAAGGAAAATGATTCATATTAAAAATATATTCCTTTTGAATAAGCATAAAATTCAAAGGGGTTTATACACCGTATAAAAGAAAGTTGTGTATAACACAAAATACGTCTCAATGAATGGCGGTTCAGACGATGTCCCTTACAAAGATCTTTTTTTAAATAAAATAGATCTATTATGTGTATTCACTATAATTACACATAAATAAAGTACAAATTCAAGATAGGACATAATATTATAATGACATAATTTGAAAGTAGGAGATTAACCCAAAGAACGGAAATTGGGTTAAGAAGTTCCCTTACCTCGTGTCCGACGTGACTCGATTTCTCTTTAATCTCCTGAATAATAAACATGAGTTAATTTCTAATTACTTAAGAACCTTTTTCATGTTCATTATTCCTTTTATATCACTTATTTCCATGTCATGAACACTATGTAATTATTTAAGTTAATAACGGTCGTTTTAACGATCATTGGTACTTGAGTAAAAAATAAACTCATTATAATTACAATTTGTTCATGTATCCATTATATCCAGAGTTATATTTATTATGTAGATATAATATATATTATATATATCCAATATATACATTCATTTATAATATTACATAACATTTAGAGGTACAAAATGAAGTGCACAGTTCATGGAGATGGTAAGCCGTACGTACTCATGAACACTACTTTCATTTCTATTTCATATTTTATGGAATGGAATCATAATGATATAAAGGTATATTATAATTCTAGTATAATTTCATATATAATATCATTATCTTTATCATTTTTACGTCCCACATATGGCATTAACAAATCAAATCACTTTGAGGGGGCGGTAGTCCGCACTTCCTAAAATGAATATATCGCTTATACCCATAATGGAAGCCACAAAGGCATACCAAAAATGACAAATACAGAAGAATAAGGAAAACATAAACATAATATATATCATATATAAATATAGTGACATCTTAATGGACACCAAGAAATGTGTTAAAAGAATATTGAACAATCATCGTTTCTTGAGGCAGAAAATCGCCGACCATAAAAACAATATATTCTTTAACCATTAGACAAAGGTGTGTGTAGGTTTAGCTTTAATAATTCTCATAACAACATCCTATTATATTTATTATACTGGCTTAGTTTCAAAATAAAATAATAAAAAGATTTTAGAGGGTTGGAGAAGAAAAATAAAACATAAGAACACAAGAGAAGACACTACCTTAAAATGGGTAACTCTTTTTGATTTGAGCTCAAAAGATTCCTTGGAAAGACTTCTACCCAAAGTGAGGCTTCTATGAGTAAGATAGGGATTTGGATAGACAAAATGGGCTGGGTTTGTCTGAGAAAAAGGCTTGAGAGGTGTGGGTAAGTTGGTAGAGGTGGGGTCTTTTATAAGAGGATAGGAGGGGCACACTTGGAAAGTTATAAAAGGTTAATTTATTATAAAATGATTTTCGGATTTTAAGGATCCCAAAATTATATATTTCTAGGATAAGGTGATAAGAGTTCAAAATCCACCCATCCAATAGGTTTTTGACAAGTGTAGGTCTTAAATTTTACATTATCTTCTTATTTTATTTAAATTGTTAAATAATGAGGTAATCGCTGCATCGTCATGGTGTCATAAATAATTTAATTGTTTTATTGTCTAAAAATTATGAAAAAAATATCATGATGTTGGAAACCATTTTAGATATAATGAATATTTGTAGTCAAAATTATGACTTGTATAACCCCATCTAAAAATTGTTTTAGTAAAACAACACATGTTTGTGACATTTTTATTTTTACATTAAATAAAAAGTTATTAATGTCATTTTCTTCCCAAAGTGGCTCCATGGGGTCCCTAAGTTGTCCCATGGATTGTATGGGTCGGCCATTACACATTAAATAAGGGCATGACATTTGTCAAGATCATTTCATATTATTAAAACATTACTTTTACCTTAAATTTTACTAATTTCCTCTAATCGCGATTAAAAACTTAAAAGTTACTATTCAGCAAAATATTATTTTAATCCCATTGAACCACGTTTTACTTCTTAATGACAACCATGTATGTCGGATTTTTGAAATTCAAAACACAAAGGTGGTAAATTTTTATTTAAACAAAAAAATCAGTTTTTTATGTACCACTTAGTGGTTTCACTATTCATCAAAAATTGAAGTTTTATAGAAAAATACCAAAACTTCTCCCTAAGGTATATTTGATATTCCGAATTCAAAAATGATGCCTATTTTAGAAAATTAAAAAAATATAAGTTAAATGAATTAATTTAATAATTAAATCTAGCTGTCAGAACAAATAGAGAGTTTTTATGAAACAATATATATCAAAAGATTGACACTAGTTTAAGTCCAATTTCAAAGTGAAATTAATTCCAATGACCACTATTGGATAAAATGGTGAAAATATATTATATTTTCACTTTAAAACTAACTCAAAAGCTAATATAATCATAAAAATAAATTAGATTAAAAACAGGTTTTGAAATAAAATACAACATTTTTCACTATTCATTAAAATAAAGAACTTTATCGGAAAAATACCGAAAATTTACACAAAGTAAATTTCGATGTCCTGTTTCTAAAGAAGAATTTTATTTCGTCCAAAATAATTTATAAGAGTGACCAAAACTATATTTAATGACGGTTCTCCATTAAAAGGAGATAAGTGGACCATTAGTGAAAATTAGTGTATATATGCCTAAAATTGAATTCTTTTCGTATTTTAAGCCTTTATCCTTTATTGGATAAATTTAAAAACTTTTAACAAACATATATAATCATATTTGAGTTATTTCTATTCATTCTTGACAATACAACGACTACGTGTTAACTACCATTTAAAATAATATTATTTTATTACTAGTGTGCCATGTATTATTTCAAAGAAACTCTTTGTTGCGTATCGAGTATGCTATCAAACATAAGAACCCCATTAAAATAAAATTAATATTTAATTCGTAAATATTAATATGTATGAAAATGTTTTATTCTTTATTTACCTGAGATATTACATATTTCCCCTCTTTTGGGAATTGTGTCCTCGCAATTTTATTCACTTATCAAAATAAATGGGGGTATTTATCCCTCATAGTATTTTTATATTCCCACGTTGGCTCTTCAACCATTTTTTTCCAACAAAACCTTTACCTGATGAATTACATTATTCCGTAATACTTTCTCTCTATGGTCAAGAATCTGGACTGGTTGTTCTTCATAAGAGAGATTCTCTTCCAATTGAACTACCTCTGGGCTCAAAACATGAGATGGATCTGGAATATACTTTCTCAACATCCAAACATGAAAAAAATTGTGTACCTGAGATAAACTCGGAGGTAAAGCCACTCGGTAAGCAACTAATCCAACTTTTTCCAGGATTTCGTATGGTCCAATGAACCTTGGACTCAGCTTTCCTTTATTACTAAATCGCATCACACTTTTCCACGTTGAAACTTTGAGAAAAACATGATCACCTACCTTGAAATATAGATCCTTCCTCAGGTTATCCGCATAACTGTTCTTCTTACTATGAGTTGTTCTCATGTGTTTCTGAATCAACAGAACTTTTTCTGCCATCTCTTCTACCAATTCTGGTCCCATCAGCTTCCTTTCACCCACTTCATCCCAAAAAGCTGGAGTTCGACACTACTTCCCATATAATTACTCAAACGGTGCCATCTGTATATTGGAATGAAAATTGTTATTATTTGAAAATTCAACCAAAGTAAGATCTTGGTCCCAAATTCCCTGATAATCCATCGAACAAGCACGTAGAATATCCACCAAAGTCTGAATTTTTTGTTCTGACTGCCCATCTGATTGAGGATGAAAAGTTGTACTAAAATGTAATTAAGAACCCAACGACTTCTGAAGGCCTTTCCAAAAGTTATAAGTAAACCTAGGATCACGATCAGATACAATGGATATGGGAACTCCATGCAATCTGACTATCTCTTTATGATACAATCGAGAAATTTTATCTAGAGATAAAGTATCTCGAATAGGAAGGAAATGAGAAGATTTAGTCAAGCGATCAACAATAACCCAGATTGCATTATTACCTCGAGATGTCTTCGGTAATCCCACAACAAAGTCCATGGATATATTTTTCCATTTCCACTCTAGAACTGGTAAAGGCTGAAGCATCCCTTTCGGTAACTGCCACTCTGATTTTACCTGTTGACAAGTCAAACACTTCACAGTAAAATCAGAAATATCTCTTTTCATTCCATCCCACCAGTAATACTCCCGCAGATCTCGGTACATCTTAGTACTATCAGGATGAACTGAAAACGGGGAACTATGAGCCTCACATAACAATTCAATCTTCAACTGTGAATCACCAGGCATACATAATCTCTTCCCAAACCTCAAAACACAATCATTATAATTATTAAATTCAGGAAACTTACCCTTCTGAACCAGCTCTACCTTTTTCTACAACCCACTGTCTTTCTTCTACGCTTGCTTAATTCTATCTGATAGAGATGATCTCACTGATACTTAAAACAAAACAGAAGAACATCCTGCACAAACAACTTTCATGACAAAGTTCATCAAATCTTTAACCAAAGATTCATGTTCCAAATGCAACATTGTTAAGGAAGCATTACTTTTTCGACTCAAAGCATCAACCACTTTGTTTTCTTTATCCCGATGGTAATGGATTGTACAATAATAATCCTTGATTAATTCTAGCCATCTCTTCTGTCTCATGTTCAATTCTTTCTGAGTGAATATATACTTTAAACTTTTGTGATAGGTATATATTTCACACTTTACTCCATAAAAATGATGCCTCCAAATTTTTAAAGCGAAAACAACAGTAGATAATTCCAAATCATGTGTATGGAAATTTACCTCATTAGTTTTCAACTGTCGTGAAGCATAAGCAATTACCTGATCATTCTGCATTAGGACGCAACCATGTCCTTTCAATGAAGCATCACTATAGATAACAAACTCACCATTCCTGGAAGGTAGTTCCAAAACTGGACCATTCAACAATCTTCTTTTCAGTTCCTGAAGACAGTCATTACATTCTTTTGTCCAGATAAACTTAACACCCTTCTGAGTTAGCTTAATCATTAGACTAGATAACCATGAATTTTTTTTAACAAACCTTCGGTAATAGCTTTCCAAACCAAGGAAGCTACAAATCTCAGTTACTTTTGTGGGTCTTGGACATTCTTCAATAACTTTTGTTTTTGCAGGATCCACAGTTATTCCATATTTAGAAACAATATGACCAAGGAAATAAATTTGTTGCAACCAAAACTCACACTTGCTGAACTTCCCATACAATTTCTTTTCTTTTAAGGTTTTCGAAATAACCCTAAAATGTATTTTATTCTCCTCTTTAATTTTAGAAAACACCAAAATATCATTAATAAACACAACCACCATTTATCACCTGATTCAACTGAGCCATCAGAGCAGTAAACTGCTCAATTCTGATTTCGACCATCTCTGGTTGCTGATTCGAAAGGTCATTATACTCTGTATGCCTTCCTAGAAAAGTTGATATGTTTCCTCTATGGAAAACCATTCTTATCACATAAATATCTTAAGCGAAGCAATATGGTAATCTTTAAATGCTATATCATTTCAATCATACCATAAATTAATTTATAATTTATCAATTTTCTAACTCCTAAAGTTGTCTAAACCGCCCTCTGATACCAAATATAATGTCCCAGCCTTAAACATTACTTAATCATGAGTTACTTCATGAATACACATTGAGTATCTTTTTAGGTTTAGAGTTTTAGAGAATTAGATCGTAAAACATTCATTACATTCCACATTTAAACAAAGTGGTTACATAAACGATAATAATTATTGTTTCCATCAACAGAATCATATTTAAAATAAAACATGGATTCGTTCTTGACACAGTTTTTACACTATCATCACATCATATAACTTTCCCTTGACCTTTGAAAAACATTTCAAAAACATGGGATGAGCATAAAAAAGCTCAGTAAGAGATATAAAAGTACGAAATGAAAACATTAGTCCATGCATGGAATCATACTTTTATCATAAAACATAATCACTTACCTCATCAAATCATGAATAAATCATAGAAATAAAAATACACAAAGGTAACTTGAGACATTCATAACATTCTTAAGTAGAGAGTAACCCTCATGGTTACGTTTGGAATACCCATCATAGTATATTCCCTAAATCTGTTCAGAGAAACCTTAACGTTTAACTCCTTCGCATTACCCAATGCATTAGAGAGCTATATCGGGCTCACCCGCCCATAGTTTATCACGGAACCACCCATCTTCATAACAATTCTCAAGAACCATAACATAATCATATCACGTAAAACATGTATAAAGGAAACATAACATTTCCATATTTCAATCACAAGATATTAATACAACACATTGATATAATAAAATCATTATGAAAACCATTATCAATACCAAAATAAAATAAAATTAATAAATGGTATTTATTTTTATTTTTTAAAAAAAGTTAGGTTATGGATTGTAGAGGAAGCCGAAACTCAAATAATGGTCACGATGGCAGAAAATTCATTGTCGCTGCATATGTACGAAATAAAACATTCCTCTTGTAGTTTAGTAAAACGCTTCGTATAAAAAAGTATTCCTTTTTAATAAGCGTAAAATTCAAAGGTGTTTAAACACCGTATAAAAGAAAGTTGTGTATAAAACAAAATTTTCCTCAATGAATGGTGATTGAGACGAAGTCCCTTACAAAGATCTTTTTTTAATAAAATAGATCTATTATGTGTATTCAATATATGTACACATAAATAAATTACAAATACAAGATAGGACATAATAATATAATGACATAATTTGAAAGTAGGAGATTAACCCAAAGAACGGAAATTGGGTTATGAAGTTCCCTTACCTAGTGCCCGACGTGACTCAATTTCTCTTTAATCTCTTGAATAATAAACTTGAGTTAATTTCTAATTTCTTAAGAACCTTTTTCATGTTCATTATTCCTTTTATATCACTTATTACCATGTCATGAACACTATGTAATTATTTAAGTTAATAATTGTCATTTTAACGATCATTGGTACTTGAGTAAAAAAAAACTCTTTAGAATTACAAGGTGTTCATGTATCCATTATATCCAGAGTTATATGTATTATTTAGATATCATATATATCATATATATCCAGTATATAAATTCATTTAGAATATTAAATAACATTTAGAGGTAAGGAATGAAATGCACCGTTCATGGAGATGGTAAGCCGTACGTACGCATGAACGCTACTTTCATTTCTATTTCATATTTTATGGAATGGAATCATAATGAAATAAAGGTATATTATAATTCTAGTACAATGTCATATATAATATCATTAACTCCATCCTTTTTACATCCCACATATGGCATTAACGAATCATATCACTTTGAGGGGGCGGTAGTCCGCACTTCTTAAAATGAAGATATCGTGTATACCCATAATGGAAGCTATAAAGGTATGCCAAAAATGAAAAATAAAGAAGCATAAAGAAAACATAAATATAATATATATCATATATAAATATATTGATATCTTAATGGCCACTATAAAATGTGTTAAAAGAAGATTGAACAATCATCGTTTCGTGACGTAGAAAATCGCCAACCACAGAAACAATATATTCTTTAACCATTAGACGAAGGTGTGTGTAGGTGTAGCTCTAATAATTCTCATAAAAAAAATCCTATTATATTGAAGATAATAGTGTAGTTACAAAAGATAATAATAAAAATATTTTAGGGTGTTGGAGAAGAAAAATAAAACATAAGAACACAAGGGAAGACACTACCTTTAAAATGGGTAACTCTTTTTGATTTGAGCTCAAAGGCTTCCTTGGAAATACTTTTACCCAAAGTGAGGCTTCTAGGAATAAGAGATGGATGTGGATAGAAAAAATGGGTAGGGTTTGGCGGAGCCAATGGCTTTAGAGGTGTGGGTAAGGTGGTAGAGGTGGGGGCCTTTTATAAGAGGAGAGGAGGGGCACACTTGGAAAGTTATAAAAGGTTACTTTATTATAAAATGATTTTCGTATTTTAAAGATCTCAAATTTATATATTTTGAGGATAAGTTGATAAGAGTTATAAATCCACCCATCCAATAGGTTTTTGACAAGTCTAGGTTTTAATTTTACATTATCTTATCATTTTATTTAAATCGATAAATAATGAGGTAATCGCTGCATCATCATGGTGTCATAAATAATTTAATTGTTTTATTGTCTAAAAATTATAAAAAAAATTATCATGATGTAGTAAATCTTTTTATGTTTCTAATGGATAATTACTGTTAAAATTATGGATTGTATAACCCCATTTAAAAAATATTTTAGTAAAACAACACATGTTTGTGACATTTTTATTTTAACATTAAATAAAAAGTTATTAATGTCATTTTCTTACCAAAGTGGCTCCATGGGGTCCCCAAGATGACCCATGGATCTTATTGGTCGGCCATTACACATTAAATAAGGTAATGAAATTTTTCTAGATCATTTCATAATATTAAAACATTACTTTTACCTTAAATTATACTAATTACCTCTAATCGCGATTAAAAACATAAAAGTTACTATTCACCAAAAAATTATTTTAATCCCATTGACTCACATTTTACTTCTTAATGACAACCATGTATGTCGGATTTTTGAAATTCAAAACACAAAGGTGGTAAAATTTCATTTATACAAAAAAAATCAGTTTTTTAAGTACCACTTAGTGGTTTCACTATTCATCAAAAATTGAAGTTTTTCAGAAAAATACCAAAACATCACCCTAAGCTATATTTGATATTCCGAATTCAAAAATTATGCCTATTTTACAAAATAAAAACATATAAGTTACATTAATTAATTTAATAATTAAATCCAGTTGTCAGAACAAATAGTGGGTTTTTATAAAACATTATATATCAAAAGATTGACACTAGTTGAAGTCCAATTTCAAAGTGAAATTAATTCCAACGACCAGTATTGGATTAAATGGTAAAAATATAATATATTTTCACTTTTAAACCAATTCAAAAGATAAAATAATAATAAAAATAAATTAGATTAAAAACAAGTTTTCAGATAAAATACAACATTTTTCACTATTCATTAAAAAAAGAACTTTATCAGAAAAATACCAAAAATTTACACAAAGTATATTTTGAAGTCCCGATTCTAAAGAAGTATTTTATTTGGTCCAAAATAATTTATAAGAGTGACCAAAACTATATTTAATGACAGTTCTCCATCAAAAGGTGATATGTGGACCTTTTGTGAAAATTAGAGTATATATGCCTAAAATTGAATTCTTTTCATATTTTAAGCCTTTATCATTTATTTGATAAATGAAAAAACATTTAACAAACATATATAATCATATTTTAATTATTTATATTCATTCCTGCCAATACAATGACTACGTGTTAACTAACATTTAAAATAATATTATTTTTTTACTAGTGTGCAACGTAAGATTTCAAAGAAACTCTTTGTTGTGTATCAGGTACGCTCTCGAACATAGCAACCCCTTTAAAGTAAAATTAATATTTAATTCGTAAATATTAATAAGTATGAAAATGTATTATTATTTATTTGCCTGGGATGTTACAAATAGTTTCACGAGTAATGGATAATAATTTTTGATCCTTTGAAACTTGATCAAAAATACTACTGATAAGCAATAAAATATAACATAAAACCCTATCCACTTTGGTAACATATGAATTGAAAGACACAAGAAATAAATAAACTTATATTGATATTAATATCCAAAGGTATTCATAATAATAATAATAAAATAAATTCAGTGGTATAATATACACCATCAAAAAGTAAAAAGTGTTGAATGTGATATGTGTCCAACAAAATTAAAAGTGAGATGAAAATCCCTTACATCAAGTCTCTAATTCATTCGTACACATTTTAAACTAAACTAAAAAAATATAGATTTATTATAATACTAGTATATTACAATAATCATATATTTACCATATATTATTTTATTAAGACATCTTATCCCTTATTTGTAAACAATTAATTGTCAAAATGACTAATTTAGTTAATAAATAATTTTCCTTCATGTTTGTTTTGTTTCGGTAGTTTTGGTCTTTGTTCACTGATTATTGTTCCATAATTTGAAGAATTTTAATCATGATAAATATCATATATATTCGTTATATTGAAATTTAGGGTCATCAATAAATGGTAGAGATAGAAAAATGAATTATATCGTTCATGGAGATGATAGGTCCTACATACTCAAGAATATTATTTCCATTTTTTGAAAGATGGAATGAAAGATATATATATATATATAATAATTCAAACATAAAGAATCGTTTTTATATCAAATATATCAAATATATCAAATATATCATATATATTCTATCTGTTCCTTAAATATATCCTTATTAAAATCTATTTAAAAAAAATCAATGATGTATCACATCGCATCGTGGAGGAGGAATCCTACACATACGCAGAATTTAATGCTATTTATTTTTTGAATATTTTAAGGTGAGAAGATAGATGTTATATTACTATTAATAATTCAAAATTATTACATATATATAATATAAAAATTTAATTTCATCATTATATTTTTCCTTGAGAAGTTGTCATGGAAAATGAATTACATTGGTTCGTGAGCCGGTAGTCCATCATACACACGATAGATTGTTTGTATTCCATTTGATGGAGGTGAAGATGGATATAAGAAATTTCCATAACATAATAAAATCTCAATTTATGAGCTATATTTTTTATTCTTTCAGAATATTTGGAAAATATTTTAAGGGCATAGAAGAATAAATAAAACGAAAATGCACGGTTAGGATCTATACCTTATCTTTAGAAAACCACTTCTAGATTATACCTAAATCATTCCAATGATGGTTTTATGATCAATAAAGGGTATCTAGGAAATTGTTATGGATTTAATAAATATTTTAGGGAATGTCTGGTCAGAACCAAAGGGTTCTTTATTTATGGAGTGGTGAGGAAGTTAGGTGTCCATTTATTAGTGGGGGAGGGAACTTGATGGAAATTTCCAACAAAAATACAAAATGATAAAGTAATTACAAAGTAAAATTATTCAAAATAACATAATTTTATAATTTTGGGTAATATATATTCATAATATTAAAATTCAACAGGATTTATAAATTTTTTATTATAAAAATTACCTTTATATTTTTGTTTAACCACATTAGTAATCATATTTTAACCGTAACCATAGTAATTAATTTTAAGTATTTTTACTATTGATTGTGAAAAAAAAATTAAGTTTGAAGTATTGAATAGTTTTAATTAATCCAATCCCAAATATGGAATCTAGTTTTTCAAATTAATTTTATATATGTTTTATAATTTATATAAAATTTAAACATGTAGGCACAACAAAAATGTGGGATTCCAGTGAAAATATTATCAATATTATAAAAACATTATACAAAAGATAAACATTATATTGATTCCAATGAACTAAATTATATTAATCCTAATATAATTTAAATAATTATATTTTAAAAAAAATTTAAAATAAAATATAGCATTTTAAATGCTTTAAATTAGTTGTTCTCCATAAAATTCTGCATTTTTTATTCATTGAAGAACTAATCTTTTCGAAAAAAAATATCAATATATAAATATAATATAATGTTTACATATTGAATTTAAAATAATTTTTCTCAAATTAATTTTCTAAAATTTTAAATTATTAATTTTAAAATATTTTTTCAAAATAGGATAAAACCTCTTTTTAGAAAAAAAAAATTGTTTTTAAGAATATAACTAGATTTATTATAATACTATATTTAAAAAAAATTAGACGAATGGTATTACAATTTATTTTATATATATTACATATATTTAAATAAAATAATTAAAAAATAGTTAATATATTACATTATTAAGATAAAATCAATTTTCATACATAATAATATTTTAAAACAAATTCCCTTATATTCAGATTATTGTAAATTAATTTATAGTAAATTCATAACAAATGAATTTATTTTATAAATGATTAAAAAATTAATTTTTTATAATTTAGTTATTCTTATTCATAACCACCAATTTAATGAATTGTCTATAATGGTATACCATATTAGGGTTTTCTAAAACAATTTCTTCAGTTTAATGTATTTTATCCAAGAAATCACATATATTTTCAAACAATATTTCATAAAATATCAATGTGTAACATTATATCACTGTGAAAAGAATTCCACCATTTAAATTCCAATAGACTGTTACAAAAAACAAAGGATAATTTTTCAACATCATATCCCTAGTTTCCAATATAGCCTACAAAAATTGGTGGTTTCACCACAAAACATTAGCAATGTGAGAGGTTTTGTTTAATAGCATATTATCTATATCATCCAGAATCATTACTGGGTTTTCCTTATAAGAGAGATCATTCCCTAGTGCTATATCCAATGATTTCTTCCAATGTGATGGTATATGAATATACTTCCATGTAAGTGGTATATGGAACACATCGTGGACTTGAGGAATGTTTGGTGGATGTTTGAAGCGATAATAAATTTTCCCAACTTGATAAAAAACTAGAATGGGAAAATATAACTATTAATTAACAATTATATGTTCTCGAATCTCATAACTATATAACAAAAATAAATTCAATGAAAAACCAACTCATTATCTTCATATTCCATATCACATCCAAAATCCTCAGTGAATCTTTTCCATCAAATATAATATACCTTGATGTGTTGTTGGATGACTCTAACCTTATCTGTCATTTCTATAGCTGTTGGTGTCCCCAATAAATTTCATTCCCCAACTTCTTTATATAAAATCATACTTTTACAAATTTTTTCATAGATAGATTTCAAAGATGCCATCTGAATTCTCAAGTGAAATCTATTGTTGTAAGAAAACAAGAATACAGGAAGGTGTTGATCAAAACCACCATTAAATGACAAATAAAAGTGTCTCAAAATATCATCTAGGGATTGAATGGTTATCTCATACAAAACATTTATTTGAGGATGATAATCAATGGTGATTCTTAGATCTATATCCATATCCTACAGCAGAATTCAATTCAACATCAACGTAAACCTTGGGTCCTGATCAAATATAATATAATATGGTAATCTGTGAGATCATACAATGTACACAATGAATATCCTTAAAATTTGATCCAAATAAAAAATATTATATGATGGTAATTATGTGTGTTTAATTTCTATTGCGATTAACTACAGTCTAAATAATATTATAAACATTGTACATTTTCCGGAGTCTGACATCATAATCAATGGTGATGTTTTCCCATTTCCATTCTGGTATTAGTAGTGGTAGTAAAATATATTATTATTATATATCATATCCTTGACATATTGAAATACCAAAAACTGAGATACAATCTTTTCAATATCACTCTTAATGTCATCACACTAGAAATACACTTTTAGATGTATATATATATACTACTTGAAAAAATATATAATGAAGAACTATGATATTCTTATAATAGCCCCTTCTTCAACTATGGTATGGATGGAACACATACACGAATCATGATCTTTGTCATTACATCATAATCAGAGTTAAACATAGAAATATTTCTTAACATTGTTTGAATCATTACATCTTCCTTCTACACCTATTTCATATTCAAATGGATTGATGGTAGAAGAATTATTTGTGAATGATCTGATTTATTACCTTCCTTAAATATTTCAAGATCCAGCTTTTTCAGATATATAAATATCGATTATTTTTTAGTAGACATTATTTATTAGATAGAATTATCCTTGGGACTCAAATCATTACCCACAATGTTAACTTTCCCAAGGTGGTAATGTATTGAGAATTCATAGTCATTAATTATATCCAACCAAATTCTATAGTGCTTTTTAGATCTTTTTTTCTGAATATATAATTTTATATATCCTTATCATTATATATATTATAACTTTACAGATATATCTATTGAAATTATATCTATAATGAAAAAAATACCATAGCTAAATCCAAATCATGAGTTGGTAAATTTCTCTCATGAATCAATAATTATTATAAGGAATAATCTATCAAAATATCATTATACATGGGGATCAATCCCAATCCTTTCTTAGATGCATCACAATAGAATAAAAACCCTTATCCAATATTACTTAATGTGAAAAAAATTCACCCAGTAACCTTCCCTTTAGTTAGATGATATTTTAATCACATTCATCGATGAAAAGGAACATGTCTTCATTCTGCAATTAAATGGTGAGTGGATTAGATATTCTTGATAAATTATCAACAAACCATCTATAATTTGAAACCAAATAAAGAAATTTGAGGGTCTCATTCAAAGTGTTTTTTTGGGCCAATGTTCAATAACTTCTGACTTTGATAGATCCACATAAAAACCCTATAATTAGATTATATGACTCGAAAAATGAAACATTTTTATTAAAAAATTCATCCATGTTGAATATTTCATATAGATTATCATTTGTTCATTTCATTACTAAAATCCTCCGGTGATCTTCATGCTCTTCAGTTCTCTTTGAATAGTTAACAACATCATCTATAAATACTACAACATACTGATAAATGTAATATTTAAATACTATAATCATATAATCCGTATAAATAGTGTGGAAATAGTATGATCAAATGAAATAACTATATATTCATTGTGTAAATACATTGTAAATAATGATTTCATGTGTATATCCAACTTCATGACCCTCAATTGACATTTTATAGAATAAAGATCAATCATTGGAATGTAAATAGTTATGTGTAGCTGATCAAAAAAAGTCATCAAAAGATGGAAGAGGATATTAGTTTTTTATTGTGTTCTTGTTCAATTCCTGATAATCAATATTGAGTCACATAGATACATATTTTATATTAAGAAAAATAATAGTTGTACCCCTGAGTGAAACATTATTCAAAATGAATCCCTTTCCAAGATTCTATTATACTTGTTTCATTAATTATTTTAACTCAACTAGGGATATTCTATAGGGATTATTTTAAAAAAGTGTATAACCATGCATGAGTTATATTGAAAACTAAAATTCATGATTTAGAAGATTACATGAAATACATTTTGTGAAGACACCAAAAAACTCCCACAAAATATGAATATCATCAATTATGTGTTTCTCCTAAACAATCTGAGATGAAAACCACTTTTGGATAGGAATAAATACCCATACAATTGATTTTATTTCAATCATAAGTTTATATTTTTCCATGAACAAATAAAATGTTATATGATGGATTGGAAAATAAAACCTGAAATCCATTACTTAAAAATTTATTATCGATTTATGTATACAAACACAATTCATGGAAAAGATAACATCAAATTTTACCAGAGGTACAGTAAAAATATTTTCATGAAGAACATTACTATTAATATTAACTATGAAATAACCCAATAACTGAGATGTGATAATCATTATATTATATGTTTTCAATGTGAATTCACCATTTAATCATTGATATGATATTGAAATACCCTTATAAAATTCTTCAGGTATATAATAGTGGGTAAATCTAGAGTCAACTATGATATTATAAGTTTTTGATTGGATGTTATGTCAACCATTCACCACATTGTTAACATACAACTCATTATAAATATTTATCAAATGATATTTCCATTTTCATATGGTCTTGGGAGGTTTCTAAAACTGATCAACATCATTAACCTTCTGATTTGAGAAATGGATTGCATAATTACCATACTCCTATAATTTCAAACATTGTGGTTTCAGTGGTGAATTTTATGGATTTATCCCTCTATTCACACAATTATCTATATCTTTCCCATTTCATTGGCATTCATCAACATGTAGTCCCTCCTTTCTATAGTAAAAATATATATTTCCCCCCTTAATACAATTTCATTTATTTATCCTTCCACACATAGAGCATGATGTAAATATCATCTTATTATATTTCTATTTTTTTAATAGTTTCATTTGAATTCCAACATTATTTTATTATTCAGACAATTATATTAATGGGTAACATCAATCTAAATTTTTACCTTGATATCCCAAAAAAATATGTCATCATAGTTGATGACGTATATTATAGAGAATAACATTTGGAGACATGGTTTCAAGACACTGAATAATCAATCAATCATCCTAACATTTATTTAGATAATAATACAAGATGGATATCTCCCATGTATGGTAAAAGTTTTTTCATAGGTACCGACAGACTGGACATCATTTTTCTTTAGTTTAATTAATTCCTTATACAATATGATATGAATAAAATGAGTAAATTACATATTGAAAAATAGTCTCCTAAATGCATCCAACTACATGGAGTAAATTTATTCTTCCTTCCACGTATTACTAACATGCTTCCATTATAAATCTGCCCTTACTTATAAATTATAGACAACCAAAATGTATTTGTCATTCTATAATTACTATAGAGAAGAAAATAACTTTTTAATGGTACTAATCCCTTTATTGAAAAATATTGGAATATTGGAACCACTAAATGAAGGTAGTCTTTATCTCATAAAGGAATCAGAAGAACATTGTCCCCTCCTTTACATATTGGGATGTTCATCTTTATTAATAGCTTGAGAATGTAGTGTAAGTATTTTAATGATATTTTTCATTCCATATGACGTTAAATTTTCTTTCATATGAGGAAAATCATTAAATTTTCTGTCATATTCAGAAATATCCTAATCCCTTTAGGTTACATTTATCAACTTAAAAAAACACGGTTTTTGGACAACAATAATCGTAGTTTTAAACCATCTAATAATTGGAAATAATTTATAGGACTTCCAAACCAATATAACATCTTTTAAATATAATAATCTTTAAGATTAAATGAGGTCACTCATTGAAATCATCTATCCAAATCCATCATGATTGTTTATAGCGTGTTTTTGAACTTCAAAAACATGTAACTTGGGAGTGTCAAACTATGTGTGAATTAATTACCTTTTTCATTCACCATGTGATTGTCAACTAAAATCCCAATTTTCCTTTTTTTTAATTTATAAACCCTATATATAATTGTTCTGGGGTAATGTCAACTTGTAGTATCAAGATAGGAATGTAATTTCTTAGAATCCACTCAATTTATCGATAATTAAATCTATAAAATTTCCATATACTTTGACTTATCCTTAGGGTTCTAACTAATTTTTTATCATTATTATTTCTAAAGGATAACCAAACAATTCTATGATACAAACTATAGTGACCTATAAATTTCATATATAGATATTACATATTATTAGATGAATAGTAATTAAACAAATAAAGATATATTCAAGGGTCATGTAGGTTTAGTCCATTTGAATTCATTTAATGGATTATTTAAATCATTAAGTAGTTATGATGTAAGGAAATACCATTCATACCATAAATAATAAAATAAATTTTACTTTAACATATTAAGTAAAAAAATCAAAAGTGCCTTATTCCAGAAATGACAAGAATATTCATTTTAATCCATTTTTTAAATTAAAAATTATTTAAAATGAATTTAAACAAATAATTTTGAACATTAGAATAATTATTTAATAATTTTTTGAAAAAATATATATGGAAGGGTATGGATTTTCGATCAATGAGAGAAATAAATTCAATTTTTCTTAAAAATATAATTTTTCTATGTTGAGTATATAATGTTTCTAAAATTAAATTAAAACATGTAATTTAAAAAAAATCAATAGGATAAGAATATTAATGGGATTATCAATATATAAATCAGAATATTTGATCATCTGAAACTGAAACATAAATAATCTTGATAAATAATGAGATTGTATAATAAAACCCATGCAATTTTAGTAATCCCCATGAAAGAAAGACCCATAAATTTTATATATATATATATAATATAAATAATAATAATAATAATAATAAAATACATTCATGGGAATTATTTTATCTAAATATATGAAACAAGCGGTGAATAAGAAATGTGTCCCACATAAGTAAAAGTGGGATGAAAATCTTGTTCATCAAGTCTCGACATCATTCATACACATTAAAACCTATTTTATAAAAAATATTTCTTATATATATATACATATTAAAGAAAAATTAGAATATATTCCATACTATATATCATTTAATTATGACCATTTATATCTTTTTATTATCTTTTATTTTTAAAAATCACGGTTTCATGTATTAACTGCTTTCTTTTTTATATATTTTTTTGTTCTGTAGTTTTGGTACTTGTAAATTTATTATAGTTAAATAATATCCAAAATTTTATTTAGGATTTAGATATAATATATATTAAATTATACATAATTAAATTCATATATAAAATTTAGAGATTGAATAATGAGTTACACTATTCATGGAGACAGTAGGTCGTACATACCCATAAACGATTCTTCCATTTTTTCAATGAACAGATTGATGGACTGATATATAATAATTGCAATTTAAAATTTAATTTTTGAATCATATATATTATATAAATTCATTAAATATATCCTTATTACAATAAATTTCAAAATAAAACCAAAGATTTGTCACATAGCTTCATAGAGGCGGTTGTCCACACATACCCACGTGCGATTTTATCGTTTTTAAATGATTTGGAAGGTAAAAATTTAGATGATATATTATAATTATATAAGTATATTTTTTATAAATATAGTATATTTTCTTTATATTCATTTTCATATCCACCCAAGAGAGGCATTGATGAAAATTTAATTACATCAGTTCATGAGACGGTAGTCTGTTGTACACATAATCCACAATTTCATTTCCAAATTCATGTAGAAGGAGATGAATATAAGTTATGTAATTAACATTATATAATATTTTTATATGGAGGATAATGATTTATTATTTCATTATATTGAAAAATTTTCTTGGAGGTTGAAGAGGAAATTAAATGAAAATGGGTGGATAAGAGCTATAACTCTTCTTCGGAAACCCTTTAATGGATTATACCAAATGCCTTATTAAGATGTTTTTCAGATAAAAATAGGGGATCTAGAACATGGTTATGGAATTAAGGAAGCGTTTTTGTAAATTATTTTATAATAAAAATTTCTCTTTATGTGTGTAGAGGATATGATATTGGGCTTTATATTATTAGTGGGAGAGGGAACCCACTCTGAAATTTCCTAAAAGAATCGAAAATAATAAAGTCATTTCGAAGAGAAATCCATCCAAATGGACTTATATTATATATTGTGAGAAGATAAGGACTATATATGTCCATAATATTCTATTTTTACTTTTATAATTGAAAAATTACCATTACATTGAATTTAGACCATGGTAAACTTGATTTAATCTTAACTACGACAATATAATTTTTTTATAATACATTATCAAAAAAATATATATTAACCTAATATATGAATATAAATTAATATAATTAAAAATATTGAACGAATTTTAAAAAAATAAATCATATAACTGAAATAATTTAATTTTAATATGAAACCCCTAGATATGACAAACTAGTAGTTTTCCAATGAAAAGTTGTTAATAATTGTAAATAGTCTATATATAAACATTTAACTTGAAATTTATTCTAATAAAACAAATTTTATTATTAGTAATATAATTTTACTAATTTTACATTTAAAACTTATAAAAAATGTATCTTTTTAAATTATATAAATGATATTTTAGTTCCCAAAAAAATATACATTTTTTACAATTTATAAAACAATATTCTTTTTAGAAAATTATTTACAAGTTAATATGAGATAACTTATAAACTTTGATGTAAGTGATAAATTAATTTTTTTATAATTAATTTTTTGGCATTTCATAAAATTTAATTTAAAAATAATCATGAACAACGAGGATACACAATTTTTAGAAAAAAATCATTTTTTGTTATAAAATTTGATTTATTTTTATCTCATATTTAAAAAAATAATTCATTAATGATAAAACTTATTAATGACTATATAATATGAAAATTTCATTAAAATAATTCATTAATAATTAATAATTAAATTTATTAAGATAAAAGAACATTTTAAGGATATAATGAGTTCGTTAGAAATACATTTCATTTACAGTCAAAATATTTTTATTTTTACTTCAAAAAAATTGGAAAAAATTAATATATTCTATTCCACTATAATCTATATAATTTTAATAATTTTTCTATAACTACTAATTCCAACCATTTAAATGAATATTTTATAATAGTATACTATATTATGGTTTATTAAAACTCAGGGTCATGTGTAAAAAATGTTGTCGATGAAATCAAAATAATTTTAAAATAATATTTCATAAAATATAACGGTGTTTCAATTTTAGGATTGGGATAACCTCTCATGTAACCTATTTTTTAAAACATTAAATAGACTCCCATTTTTTAATTCATCTCATATAAAATTAACTATTTCCCAATTAATTAGTGGGATATATATTTATAGGGCCCCCTATCACATAATAATAAATCCATTCCTAGGTATTCTAGAAATTCATAGGAAATTCATCATAACAAAACACATGGAAAATAAAATGGGTTTTATCAAAATTTCATCATCTTAACCATAAACCACAAAAATTAAATCATATCCAAAATAAACACTAAGGAAAATAAATGTCTTTTATCATAAATGAAAAATTATATTAAATAATTAAGGAAATATTTATTGAGTACAAAACCTATTTATATTTTAAATCATATATTAATCAATTATAATTTCTCAATATATAAATAAAAAATTGTAATTTTAAAATAAAATTGAAATATTTTAAATATGGAATCAAATAATTTAGTGGTCATGATGGTTTGAAATTATAATAATGTCATGTATGTTAAAACAAATATTCAACTCAGATTTTTAGTAAAAATTTAAATGTGCATTGTTTACAAAATTACAACAATATTCTATTAAAATAATTATTTAAAAGTAAATAATGGGTAATCATGACCATAAAATACATTAAATATAAAGAAAAAAGTTTCTTTAAAACATTTATAAAAAACAAGGTTATGGAATTAAAATTATTTTTTATAGAAGAGAGCATTATATATAGTTTTTAATAAATATGTTCTTCTGGTCTCTTTAGTACATAATGTGAGTAAAATTAAATAAAAAAAATTATTTGTTATAATGTACTAGAAGACAATAAAATTTAATTTCTTTTTGAATAAAAGATTATACAATTTCATTAAAAAGGAATTCGTGCGTAAATAATCAAAATATAAATGAGATTGAAATAAAAATAACTAACCTAAAGTTCAGCCATCTTCAAAGGGACTCTAAACCTCTTTATAATAAATTAAAAATTTATTATACATATATAATAGAGTTATGTAAATACTTATAGTATAAAATATGATTCATTGATAACATTTTATCACCCATTCGTATATACATTTTTATTTAAATCATCATTTCTAGTGGGCAAGTGTTCCAATTTTCACATGCATTTTGGTTTGGTAGTTTATGTCCTTTATATGATAATTATTCCATTATATAAAAAATATTAATTATAATATATAAATTATATATATTCCTTATAATAATATTTATATTATTATATAAATTTTATAGATTTAAAAACTAATTACAATTTTCATGGAGATGGTAGATAGTACGTACACATTCACATTGTTTTGATATTACGATGGATGAAACAAAATTAAAGAATATAATAATTTTCCATTACAAAATCATTATTTTATCAAAAATGTATAAAATAATATGTATTAATTTAATATATCCTAATTATCATCCATGTAAATCATAAAAAATAAATTTCAACATTTTTTCAATGTGGTGGTCCACACATATGCATGGGTGACGTTATCATTTCCCAATGTAAAGGAAGGTAAGAATATATATTTCTTATTATAATTATAAAAAAATATTTATAACTTATATATAATATATAAAATGTAAACCCATCATAATAACCATCCATTAAATGTATTTATTTAAAATGAATTTTTTCTCCATGGGTAACCGGTACTCCATACATTCACACGAGTAATACATTCACTTCCCATTTGATGGAAAATAGGGGTTCAAAATGGTATTTCCATAATAATAATAACAATATTTTTGTATATTTAGGATTCTAAAATTATTTTCTTATAATTAATACAATATATATATATATGAAAATTATATTGAGAAATAAATTGGAATTGGTCTGGTAAGAAAATTATCACTTCTTAAGTAAGATTATTTTTTATCCATTTTTATGGAAACATGGAATAATAGTTTTAGAATAAAAATACCTATAATGTATAGGGAATTTGAGAGTATAATTATATGAGGGTTTCTAAAGATATATGTCTCAATTGTTTCTAATAAAAATAGAGAAAGGGGTTCCTTTTATAAGAAATGAAAATGATACACTTGGGATTACAAAAAAGATAAAAATATAAAAAATTCATTATCAAAGATAATGATTTTAAAAGGGTAGGGATTAAAATAAAATGTGGGTCATATATTAATATCATAATAAAATTTTAATTATATAGGTTTTTAGTTCATTTTAAAAAACTTCTTTTGTTTTAACCCCATGGTTAACTAATTTTAATCATTACCATGGTTATTTATTTTTCATAATTTGAAATGTTAATAATTTTACATATAAGGTAAAACTTTGGGTCATAAACTAGATGGTGATGGAATATTATACCATTTCAGATCCTACATGTCAAAGATCATGTTTATTATTATTTTAAATAATTTAATAAAATATTTTTTATCATAATATACTATTTAAAAATACTATAAACTAATTAGATAATTTCACTTTGAAAACAACATTGAATTAATATAATTAAAATATAAACCAGTAACATTCATTTATTATGTTATATTAATAATTAAAATATATGGGTAACTATAGCTCATCCAAAAATTATAAATTTTTTTGGTTTTTAGAACATTAATATGATTTTTCTACTACTTATACAAGCACCATGTTAGCATTGTATAAGAATTGAAGAAATTATTTCATCAATAAGAATAAAAAATATATTTCAAAGATATAAAAAATTTATTAAATTTAAAATATATATTTATAACTGATCGTATTCGAAATTTATCTTTATGTAGAAATTTTCAAGATATTAATTTCAAGAGAGGTACTTTTAGAATTTTATTTATATAAAATAATATAAATTTCATTATCAAGTGATAATTTCACCAAAATGACATATATTTAAATATTGGATTTTAATGGTCTAATTTATTCAATAAAATGAAAGAATGATAATTTTTGGGTTGATTGTGAGACCTTATGTCATGATTTTAATCCTATTTTACCCATTTCACCCATATTGAGGTGGCAAGTATTTACCATGATTACTATTCGTAATAGAAAAAATAAAAGAGACCTATTTATCAAATACAAACCTTATGATTAAAAATATGGAATCAATTTTTCAATATTCACTTTCTATTAATGATAGAAATTAATTTTAAAAATATTTTTTCAAAACGAGATGAACATAGTTTTTTAGAAATGTACATTTTAAACATAAAATTGGATTTATTTTTATCTAATGATTTGAAAAAAAATGTTTTCTGAATGTAAATTTATTTAAAATAATAATTTATAATTTTCATTAAATTCATTATCCAATAGTGAGTAATTTAATTTACTAAGAAAAAAAATACATTCCTCAACAAAAATAGTCATTTAGAAAAACATAACTTTTACTTTCAAAAGATTCTTATTTTTATTTCTTATAAATTGATAACCAATGAATTAATTTTATATAATTATAATGTATATATTCTTCATAATTTAGTTAGTCTTATTCATACTATAAAATATGATGGCTAAATGATAACTATCAAATAAAATAGGGATATTTCAATTATATAACATACTTCTTTTAAACATGGAGTTTCATATTGAAAAATAAATTAAAGGAAGAAAATTTATTTTTAGAAAACCATGTAGAAAATAATTGTGTGTTATAATGTTGACCCCCTTATAATTTTTATTTTTCTATTTTATCGGTATCTAATTTGTTTTTTAGGATTTAATTAATCTTTTATTGGAGAAGGGATGGTTTAACAATACAGTTATTAAGTCAAGGTTGATATGTGTACAGTATATGTTTCCTTGAATTTAGTAATCCTTAAAAATTAGAATATTATCCCTTGTGTGGTTTATTTCTTCTTTTATATTTGAGAGTATTTCATTTTCATGAAAATAATACTATTTGATAGGTATGTCCTTTGGATATTAGGTTTTATAAAGTTCATTTTCTATGTTTTATCATGATATTGAATTGATAACTTTGTGTTGTGGATGAGTTTATTACCTCTACGGATGTGTTTGTATTTTGATAGTGATGGTATTCCTATTTAAGTGTTATCCCATAAGGATATTAAGGTGTCATTGTTTTTTTCTCTCTTTTTGGTTATTGTTGGTTTTTTAGGAAAAATAATTTGATAGGTATCTTGTGTAATAGTCTATAATTTTTAAAATCATTTATTTTCATATTTTTTGTGGTGGAAAATTTTAAGGATGGTCATAGGATGTTTGAATGTTATTGAGTTCAAATTTCATCTCTCGGGGTGTGTTATGGCATGTATTAGTTAGTTTTACTAATAAAATTTGGATGGAATAAAATATTTGTATCCGTTTTTTGTACCTAACCATAAAATGTTTGGTTATGATATTTTTTTAATGTTGTGTTGAAAGGGGGGGATATAGGAATATTCACTATTCTACTAGCATAGATTGGAATGCTGGTTATGGAATAGAAAATTGTATTTCAATATGAATGGTTCCATGGTGTTTTAGTTCAATCTTACATTATTTGTGTTGTGGCCTAAAAACATTTGAGTTAGTCTTACATTGGTCTGATCATGGTGTGGATTGTTCAATTATACGTTGAATTCCTAGGGATTATTCTAATTTTTTGGTCCCTAAGACTAATCTTATTAAAGGTCTCTCAAATTAATCCAACACATGGTATATATAATTATTAGCCTTATCAATGTTTCATGGATTCCTGGGTATTTTAGTTTATATAAAATTATTTCCTTATTTTGTGGCACCACAATTCCTTTCATTGAACTATGGTTTGGTTTGTGATATATCAGTTTTGGTTACAAAATATAGAGGAACATTTCTTGATCATAATCTATTTTTTCATTGAATCATGGACACTTTGTTTGCATCATGACCTTTCCTATTAATATTTTTTTTAATTTCGGTTGACTTATGACATATATGTGATATCACTCTGTGATTTTTGGATTAATCCTTCATTATGATGTGGTAGCCCATTTCATGAAATGATTCCTTATATTTCTAGAGTCATAATACGTTCAGGTGTTTTCATAAATTTTATCCAATTACTCTAAAACAATTCTAACCCAGAGAGACTATAGGTGAATCCATATAGATATTTAACCATATTATTATGGGTTTTATACCACAAATTAAAGATATCAATATCATTATAGTCCAAGGGATTTTTATTATTATTTTTCATTCACATCTCATTCCTTCATGTTTTAATGTTTAGAAGAGGCTATAAAAATTGTTAAATTTCTTGTTTATTGGTGTTTTCTCATGGTTTTTAGTGGGATTAATCTGTTATGAGATTTTTATGATATTTTTTATGTGTAATTTGTGGTGTTTTGATCTACTTATCCTTTTATGATGGGTATTTTTGATGATTTTGTAAAAATATTATATTTTATACATATCATTTCATATTTTCTATGAATGTTGATTTATTATTCTTTTTATTTCATTATCTATAAATTGTGATTTATCGTAAATAAGATTATGAATCTTATCAGATAAATTAATAGGTATCATGGTGAATCATTTAATTTTTAAATAATTCATGTTATTTATTTTTTTTTTATATTTATCAATCATATTTTAGTAGTGAGATACTTTTTCAAGGTATTTTAATGTTGAATAAACATCCATATAATATTAAACACTTAAATATTCAAATGAAAATGCTTCCATGGAATGTAAAAAAATTGAACTAATTATATTTAATTGGGTTATGCTAAATTAATGATGAAGTATGGTTAAATAAGAATGTTCGATGTGGTTGGCAGATGTGATTCTTGTTACATGCTATTATTTGGATACCTTCCACTATTAATAATCTGATAATCACATAAATATAGTCTCAAATTGTTGAAATATGAATTTCAAAATATATTTTAAATGACTATTACTGAATTGTTAAATTAACATTGAAGTATTATTTTAAGGGAGCTAGCTCGATGTGATTCTCTAATAAAAAATTAGGTTTTTTCTTTGTGTTGACATGTTTATTCATTATGTGGTGAAATTTGAGGCTCGCAATGAGTATTATTGTAGCTAGGTTGATATAGTTGGTGTATTAAATACTAGGTGTTTTTTAAAATGGTGTATTTGTATTGTATTTATTAGTTTAGATTAGTGTTAGGGATATTGGAAAGGGTTTGTGGGATAATTAAAATCATTATGTAGGAGTATAACATGGTTTTTGTCATATTTTCATAAAAATATAATGTCCTTTTAAAATATAATGAAATAATGAACAACTAAATTAAAATAGAATGGTATTATTGTTGAATGAGGTTTTGTTAATGTAATAAGTGATTAAATGGGTAGAATATAATTGATAGTGGTTTGTGATGATAGATAATGGGTCAAAATTGATAGACAATGGGTAACATATTGAAATAAAATGACGGGATTGAAATAAAAAGGTTGGAATAAAAGTTTCCATTAATTACTTAATTGTTCGATATTTAATATAGTTAATTAGATGTAATATCCATGGTAAGGGGAAAATTTTTAATAATAATTTGGTTTGGTATAATGGGAGTTTTCTTGTATTGATGGTATTTAGGGTGGCTGGTGTGACTTTTTAGCACATGTGGTAGTGGATGCTATTATGTAGTGGCTGGGTTGATGTGACAGTTTCATGCATATGATGTGGTGTAATTTTGTCATTATTTTTGAACTTTCATTGACTATTATATTTTAAACATTCATATTGATTCTTTGATACTATCACCAAATTATAAAAACCTTATCAACATCCATATGAGGAGATTGTTTCTCTATGGTTTACCCACAATCCATGTTGTATATGGATGGGATGGTTGATTTCCCCATCATCGCACTCCACCTTCATATAAAGTAAATGTCATGAAATATCTTAATAGCTATATATATGGAATAAAACGAATTTTATTTTGGTGTATACATATTTTAACTGAAATTTATATGTGTTTATAGTTTGGATACAAGCTGGGGGTCATGAATTATAGTAGGTGTGCATGATGTTAATGTCTTTTATGTTCATGATACTTGATTATGATAAGGATGTGATGAGAGGTTATTATATTGATGTGATGTATGGTATGCTGTTGTGATATGAAATTATAAAAAAAAATATGCATGTTGTAGGAGCTTATTATACACATCCTTAGGGGAGTGAGTGTAACGAGCTCAATTGGTAAGTCGGTGTAGGGAACCTTCTTAACGTATATTCTTTTGATATTATGTTTTTATACTAGGTTTTTCTATTTGGAGAGTGATCCTTAGTTAAATGGGGTGATGATGGATCTGGAATATGATTATTTTAGTTTGACTATTTATTCAATAAGGATGTACAATACTTATTTAGAGAAATTATATGAGGATTTTGGGAGGATCCTCATGATTATACTTTTATGATCACCCTTTTTTATAAAACTATATCTTAAATTGTTCTCAGGAGGATATGATGATTGGGTTGGACTATATTAGTTGGCGGATTTCTTCATTGGTGTGGTTGTCATTGATATAATAGTATCATTTTGGAATATTATTTTAGTGAATTTATTTATGTTTTACATTTACATGAATTATGTATTGAGATATGTTTTTTATTATATGGAGGTTATTAGTGGGGTTTTATTTGTTCCTATGAATATAAAACATCCCAACCCATGAGCCACATACTAGTGCCCAGATCTACTTTGTAGGATGACTTTATGCTCACCTCCCATTTTACAGAGGTTACTGACTAGTAGAGAGGCTCAAATACAGATCATGGTGAAAATATACCCTCTTTATCAAATTAATACATCATGAGAAATAAAACATCAATATCCAAATGATATTAAACAATAACCAGAATAATACCATACAAATAGAAATCAGTATAACATGATGAATCAAATTAGTAAAATAATAATGAAATCAAAGAAATTGATATGTCATTCTATATATTTTTGACGTATAACTACACAAAAAAATAATGGCACCCTAAAAACATCCCAAATGGGTCTTGACATAATCCATTCTTCCCTCGTCCATGCCCCAATCTATCTCAACCAACTATTATAGGCATCAGGACATTTTCATGACATATAAACATGATTTCTATTTAGGTATTCATCAGGCTTCCCAAGTATGGTATGAGTAAAAATCAGTATTCTGACACCAAAAATGTCTAAAGCAATATTCATTTTATTTTAGTACATGTAGTTTTATAAATAATAACTTATAATAAAACATTTAAAGTGATTACATAATTCTTTATTCATCAATTAAACACATAATTACCTAGGTTTACAATGAAACACGAACCATAAATACTTACATCACCGCATTTCAGAGTCTCAACCATATCAATAAAAAAATAATTCATTATATAATGGGATTTCATGAATCATTTAATTAAAATTAAAAATCAAGGATACTTTGATATATAATCCAATGAAACTATCTTGGGCCTAAAACATCATTTCTAGAATCCTGTGGGTATTTGTAGCCTCAGACCCTAGCATAATCCTCTTTGTTATCACATGTCAGTATTTGGAGTATTAGTCCATGTCCCATACTATTAGTTATCAGATATTGTTATTTGGATCATCATTCTATGTCCCACACTCATACATCAATCAATCACACATGTCACATAAATCGTATTTATCAAGGCCATTCATTATTAACTCTCTCATGTTTTATTCACATAACAACTCACAATTTCAATTCATCAAAACAATCGGGGCTCATAACATTAATCACATTTAATAATTTCAACATTTAACCATTAATCAATTTATCCACATTTGATCATATAATCAATTAAACATTCAAGGTCATTCCAATATCCCTTAATTCAAATTATCAATTGATTCAAAATCACATTAACTGAATAATTTCTCAATACCAATAAATGACCAATTTCATTACACCATTGATTGACCAGTTTCATAATCATATTAAATGAGGAATTTCAAAATCCAGTTAATTTAATAATTAATTATATTACACAAATGAAGTTACCTAATGTGTAAATTATAGTTGTATAAATAAATTCACACAATTATAATTAATACTATGTGAATTGACATTTAGACTACATATATTAAGATCATTGATTAGCGTTTTCCCAATCAAAATCCCAAAATTGAAGTGGAACAATCAAGATAAAAATAGTACTATTGATGGAGTACCAAATAATAAGTCCGTGATCAAACAGATGAATGTCCAAAAAAATATTGATCCAAACCATCTCTAACGGTGGATTAGACTAGCCTCTTCATCTAGAAAGTAATATAGGATGAGTCGAATTTAATTAGAGAAGAAAACACATCTTGGATGAGAGAATATAATTCAAATAGATCTTTGATTCATAAAAAATATGGTATCATGAACCTTGAATTATATTGAGATCATTAATATTTGGATCAATAGGATTAGGGTCAAGATAGTTGCTTTGGGGAAAACCAGGGTTTTTAGGATTTTAATTAAAATAAAAAAATCGAAATGTAAGGTTTCCTATGATGGGGAGCATGGTTTTCTAAAAAGTTCACCATAACAGTATTCCCCTGATAGTGGGGTGAAAAATTACTTATATGAGGGTGTGCGGTTTCACAAACCATGTTCCAACCATGAAAACCCCCTCCTCTTTGCAGTTCAAAGTTTTCTCGGGTAGCCATACTTTTTGGAAAAATCATGATCAAACCCTAAATCAACCAAAACCCCTCTAAAAGCTTCCAAAATTAAATTCAATACACCCAAGAAAAATATCAGCTAATATATACTCAAAATAAATTTAATGGAGAACCTAAATTGAGTATGTGTAATTTCTAGAAAGGTCAGGATCTAACAATCTCCCCCACCTTATAATAGATCTTCCTCAAGATGTACACCCATGAATCTCGATGATTTTTTGGTAAAGATATCAATCCACTAATCCTATATATCTACGTCTCTCCCCAATGTGTCTTCCAGAACATGGCCATGTTTCCACAATAATAGAACTATAGAATAATTATATTCTCAGAAAAAATTCTCACTAAAATTTGCAACATTTATAAGATGCTCCTTAATGGTAGTATCAGTTTCAAGATCAATATCATCAACATCGATCAAATAAGAAGGGTCAGGGTGATACTTCCAAAGTTATGAAACATGAAACAATTGTACATAGCACTATAACTATGTGGAAGATCCAATTTGTACTATTCCTGTCCAATTCTCTCCATGGTCTCTTATTCTCTAACAAACAATGGGGCCAATTTTCGCTACCTCTGAATCCTATAGTGAACCTATCCTGGATAAACATGAAGGAAGACATGATGAAACAATCTAAACTTATGGGGTCATTAATGTTGATTCTTATAAAACTTCATCTTATACTAATTCATATCTATACATTTCTAAATCAGCTAAACCTACTCTCATGTATCTTGTATGAGACTTTTTCTGAACCACTCTAACTCTCCTACCTCTATCTAGGATAGAGATGATCTATATGGAATATGATAAAGATCCTCATATGGTGTCATCTGAATTGTCACCACAATAATATTTTTATAGGATAACACAACATGTTCTATGAGAAACTCCCAAGGCCCACAAAATTCTACAATTCACACCCATAGAACATCATTCAAATCTACAATAGTAAATTCCCACATCACCTTTCTCTATGGGTGGAATTCCATACATATAAATAACTATATACCAATCACCTGATGTAATCCATTCTGTAAGAGCGATGTGATATTTTAGAAATGGTATAAAACTATATTCTTTGGAACCCCAGGCAGATGGAATATCTCCAAAACATACAAGTATACCAACTAATTCATTGATAATGTCTCTCTGATAGGAATCAAATATGTTAATTTTATCAATGAATCCACAATTATTTATATAGATTCATTATTTTGAGGCATAATTAGGAGACCAACCACAAAATACATGGAACAGTCATTCTATTTCCCTTCCTAAATGGGAAAAAACCATAGTATCACCCATGACTTTTTATGCTCAGTCTTCACCTGTTGAAAGGTGTAGCATCTTGATAATCCACCTTAAATTTCCTTTTTCATTCCCAATCACAAATACTATAAACCTATTTCATTGTAAAATTTTGTTAAATCATGTTGAACCGCTCACATTGAGGCATGAAATGCTGACATTAGCTATTCAGGCACACTCATAGGCACAACAACATAATTCCATAAATATATGATCTCATTCTCATCTATGGACTAATTTGAATTTGGATCCCCACATTTTAAGTATTCAATCATGTCCATACACCTCAGATCCTTATACTGTCTCTCCCTATAGTGGTTCAAATTAACAGACTCTGCAGATTATGATATGAGGTTCATCTAATCATGGCCATATGGAACCAAAACATGCAACTCTTCAAACCAAGTCATCAACTTCTAGATAGAACTAAACTCCAAAACTGCATGAGTCTATATTTTCCTACAAAATGTTTCAGTAATGATATTCCCCTTACCAGATGTATATGCTAGCTCAAAATAAAATTACTTCATATTCTCAACCCTCCTCTACTGTCTAAGATTCAAATCTCTCTATATAATGATATTATTAAGATCTTGTGGTTAATATACATAATAAAATTATAACACAATCGATAACACCACCAAAACATCAAGGAATAAAACATTTTAACTCATTTGAGGTCGTGGTTAGGGTAGTTCCATTTATCAAGCCTAAAATTTCATGAACCATATTCCACATATCAACCCTGTACATCAAAACTACTCCAATATTAATCTCCAATGTGTCACAGAACAATGCATACTCCTCAACTAGATCGTGTGGGATCAAGATGGGTGTGAGGGTCAATCACTTCTTCAACATCTAAAAATAATTATCACATGGTTAATACCATTAAAACATAAATACATTATTACTCAATCCTAAAATTAGTGATTACAACTAGGAAAATTCCTGGATAAACCTAAAATAAAAGCCTATGTGACCAATAAATCTATGGATATCAAAAATATTGTTGGGATGATCCCAACGAATAATTATTCATTCCTTCTATAGGTTTACTGACACACCTTCCTCCGAGATGATGCAAAATAAAAAATATACCTGATCAATCTAGAATTGATACTTTGATAACATGTCATATATCAAATGATCTCTTAGTGTAGTCAATATGTTTTCAAGATGTTTGGAATTATAATTATGAGTCTTGTAGTACACAATGATATCATCTAAAAAAATAACCATGACCTGATCTAGTTATGGGTGGACTATTTTCTTCATCAAGACCTTAAATATTGTAGGAGTGTTTGTCAATCCAAACTACATCACGACGAACTCATATATAGAATGCATACTTCTGAATGTTGTTTGTGGTATATTAGAAGACCCTACTCTAAACTGATCATTACATGATCTCAAATTGAATCCTAGATAAAAAAACAAGATTCTCTCAACTAGCCCAGTATATTTTTGATACAAATATGAGGTTACCAGTTCATTACAATCATTTGGTTCAACTTTTGGTAATCGATATATAAATATCAGGTTCCACTACATTCTAACCAATCAAGTCTGGAGAACCCCAAAGTGATTTACATGAATAGATAAATCCCTTATCCATAAATTTGACCATTTGATACTTATGTTCCTGAAGAACTATTGGTGCAGTTATATAATGTGGAAATGAATCTGGATCAGTTAATTGCATGAGATCAATCGTAAACATCACATCCCTCTCAGGTGGCACCATTGAGAATGTCTCAACAAACACATCATGTAACCAATCTACTAAAGGTGATTTAAAACTATATTTCACACCCCCACCATCCAACAACATACTTGAAACATGGGTGGTGTGTTACCCGAGTAGCTAATGAATTGTACATAAAAGTCCCTCATATATATCTGAGTCTCCATGATGAACATAGTTTTGACCCTCTATAGATGTAAATGTCAATATATGGTGGTAACAATGTATAGAAGACTGGTATTCTACTAACCATACCAAACCCCATATAAATTCAAATCCAGACATATCAATGATTTATAGGTCCCATATAAAATGATACTCCCCAATATAAAGTGAATCGTCTCCCATTTGTAGATCTCTCTCGACCGTACTCCAAATAGCTTGATGATTGTCATATCTCTACTCAAAACTCCACAATATGGATCAACTCATTCACATGTTGTGTATATATAAAAGAATGAGTGTCTCATTTATCCAATAAGGAACTATAAATCATAGAATATACGAGAATAACACCTCAAACTATTGATGATTCTACATCTCTATCCACAAGTGGGCATTAAACAACATGAAACGAGCATAACCATATTCCATGTTCTACAGTCTCAGTCATGTGATATGAAACAATTTGATGATATGAGCTCACATTCCACAATGTACCTCATCCACTACCTTAACCACCCTATCCAATAGAACTACAACATAAAGACTAATATAGGGTCGAATATTCCCTTCCATCACTCATACTATGCCTAGATCCTCTATAATTACACACATACCTTGGGTTCCTTCAAAACCATTATAGATATATCATCCTTTTAGAAGCTTCAAAATCTACCGGTGGTTAGGGGTGATATCTATAGAAGTGACCAGGCTTACCACACTGGTGGTAGATCACTATCGTAAGGTCTTGTGTAACTGATCCTTCCCTATGGGTGCACTACATGTTGTCTCCCAGGATAATGTTACCAATGTGATTCTTACTACTATTAGAAGATGTACATATTGTTTTTATTCCAAAACCACATTCCCTCCATAAGATTTCTCATATAGTTTACCCTTATTAATAACATCCTGATTCACCACTTCTGAATACTTTTTCAACTAGAAGATATTAACCTAGGACATTTTCACATATTTAAACACACATTAAAAATGTTTTTCTATAGTAGCCCTGTATCCTACAAATATAATAATAATGAACTAAAAATAGTAAATAGAATAGTATAGTCCATCATGGACATACTCCATTGGGTCAACCTCATTCATTCATCTTCCTTCTTCTTCCTGAGAGTCATATAGTAAATTTACCCACATGAATTTCTCCTAAATGTATTAACACTACATATTCTCCAACATTCCATCCATAGTTTGGATATCCTAGAAATTCTTCTCTTGAACACATAATATATACGAATCCAATTTTACACTCTTATCAGTTTTTTTCTCATTGTGGTTATAAATATTCTGGATAGACTCAATTCATGAAATAGTTTCCTTAGGTCCATTGTCTCGGATGAATATTGGAGGGTGAATCAATTAGAACTCCCATTTCAGGATTGAAATACTATTCACAACCAACCCGGGGTCTCCTTCCATAAACCACATAATCAAATAAACATTATTAGGAAAATCCACTCTAGATACCAAACCTAGTAATATTTGATCCTCGGGTTTCACTGTAGGAGGCATATTTCCACTATTTCCTCCTATAGTTTTATTAATGACCATCATCACAAAATAATATCCCTAAAACATTAATCGAACATATTAGGACACATTATAAAACATTATAAAATTTAAATTGGATGGATTCAAGTAAACCCACAACAAGTAGTCCCCCATACCCGACCACATGGTAAAACCTGAGGAACTATATCTACCCTCAATCATCCCTCACCTAGGTAATGAATTACATAGGGTGACCATCTTGAAATTTTATGGTTCTTTGTAGAAACCCATTTATCTACATAATTTACAACATTTAGCGTCATTTATATTTTTTAATTTCAAATTAGGAACATTTTCATTTAAGTCAAAAAGTAAGGAAATAATATTTCATTTAAACAATTTCCCAAAACCTTCTTTTCCCTATGTCACTAAAAATGATCCATATCACAATAATTCTTTTGTGAATATAATGATGTAGGTATAATCAACCATCATTACAAACTAAGAAACAAATATTAAATATTAGAAATCAATAATATCACAAAAAACGTGCATCATCAAAGGTGGAGTAACATTCAACTGTGACAGTACACATCAATAACTATAATCCCACAATGGTTACCTTGGTTTTCCCATATACATGTGGTAGATTCTCAAATAAATTATCATTTGATCACAACCTTACACTCCCTAGACTTCTTTCAAACATTCCTAAATATTATAAAAAATAAGATAATAAGAAATAAAACTCCAATGATACCACTATTTAACATCCCAACCCAGGGTCCACATATGGACCTCTGAGAAGATTGGTCACATAACCTCAGGTGAACCTCCCCACATAATTGATTCCTACAAATAGAATTGAGGTTATAATATATAACATGATAAGACTATAAAATAATTATCAAATAATATAAATAGTGGAAATAAAAAACAATATCCAAATGACAACAACAAAAAACCAGAATAATATTGTAACCAATAGAAACAAGTATCACAAGATGAATCAGACTATATAGGCAATAAACAAACCAAAGAATTTTATATTACATTATATACATTTTTCAATTATTAATATGAAAAACAAAAATAAAGGCACATTGAAAAATCCCCAAATGGGTCCCGACATCACATTTGGTTCCCTTTTCCATTCCCCATCCCAAATCAACCATCTATTATAGGGGGATTCCCTTTTCCTATGTGGAACTCATGATGTCTATTTGGTTACTAATTAGGAATCCCTAGTTATGTGTGAGTATAAATCAGTTTTCCACCACAAACTATGTCTAAATAAATTCCATGTCCATACAAGTGTATACGGTTCTATATTGAATAAAGTATAATTTATAAGTTAATTGTTATCGTAATTAATTATTGTTTAATTAAACACATAATTAAGTGGTTTTATGATGACACACGAACCAATAGTACATTTTTATGCGCATTCCTATGTCTGATCCATAACACATTAGCATTCACAATTCATTAAATTATGTGATTTAATGAATTATATAATTCCAATTTCATCTCAAGGGTATATGTTTCTCTAATCCAATACAAATTTACAAGGAATAGAACGTCAATCCTAGAACCCTATGAGTATTTTTCAAATCAATCCATGTCCCATGCCACTTTGTTACCACATATTGGTATTTGGAGAATCAATCCTAGTCCAACACATATAGTTATAAAATATGGATATTTGGAGTATCAGTCACTATCCCACACTCATGTATTAATCTATCACATATTTCACATACATCACATTTATTAATATTAGTCATCATTATCACTATTATCAGTTATTCACATCACAATTCAACATTACAATTTATCAAAACAATCAAGGTTCGTCACTTTATTCATATGGAATAATGTGAAGTTTTCACCATTAATCCATTATGAAAATTTAATCATATAATCTATTAACCTACAAGGTTAATCAAACATACCATAATTCCCATCATCAAATATTACATTATAAACTTAAACAACTTGTTTTAAAATACCATTTATTGACCAATATCAAAATCCTGTTAAATCATGAATTTCATAATCCCATTAATTTACAAATTTCATAATCCCATTTATGGGTTAATTAAATAAATTCCAAAAAAAATTGCACAATGTGGAAATAGTAATATCATATTTATATATATGAAATTTTAATCTATATTAGAGGAATTGAAATATTTACTACCTATCCCAAGATCATTATGGATTTTTTTCCAAATAAAGATTCCCATATCAATCCTAAATGACCATTATCACAATGAAATGAAAGATATAAGAACAAATCAGAAGATCAATTTCAAATGGATAAAGATTAAAAAAATATCTATATCTAAACCATTTCTATAAAGATAAAACAATCATATTCATTTTTAAATAAAGAGAGGAGATAGTGGCATCCAACTGGGGAAGAAAACATATATCGGATGCGATAAAATCTATGAAACAGATCATAGATTAAATAATAAAGTTGTAGGGGATAGGTGAAACCCTATTGGGAGCTTAAATTTTATTTTTGGAATGTGTTTGGGGCCTATATATGGTTTTTTGGCGTTAAAACAGATGGGTTCATGATTTCAATTAAAAATTTTGGAGGAATGAAACTCACAAGAACGGTTTCCTTGGTAGGGAAACACTATATGCCCAACCGTGTGACCTAACCATGAACCCCTGATAGTGGGGTCCATGTTTTCATATAACAGGGATCACATTTTGAAAATTCATATTCCAACCAAGAGTACCACATCTATTTTTGATTTTATGGTTATTTAGGGTGGGATTATTGATTGGGAAAACCATGTGCCAACAGGGCAATGCCAAAAACCCCTAAAAACATCCAAAAATCATTTGATCACACCCATGATTAACATCAACCAAAATATAATTAATAAAAGGTAAAATATTAACAAAAAATTATTGTTAAGAATATATATAGAGGTCAGTTTCTTATATATTATTAAGGTAATCCCTTCCATTATGTGTGATTATACACTCAATGATAGCCGCAAACCCATATCTCAAAAGAGGAAAGATTTGGGAGTCACCATCATAATCAATATATTCCTAGGTGAGGTTCCAAATGTGGTAGAGTAATAAAAACCATATAGTTTATGATCATTAATCAGGTACCCAAGAATCCATCTAGTGGTCGGTGAGGGACCACCAACAATCAGCTATCCATATACTCTTTTTTAAAGTGGGGGAAAATTTCTAAATTGAAGGTCTTCAAATTAAAAATTTATTTGAGGTTTTATTATCATATAAAGTAATTTTGAAGACAGAATTACTCGTCATCTCTCTTTTATTGTCACTTATTATGTCCGTTAAACTTGAAATCTTGGATAATACCTATTCAATGATTCAAGGTAATCCCTTTCTGCACATCACTCATTCCCTTCCTCTAAATTTCCCTTTGATTTTGTTTTACTCTATTAGGGATTTATCAATAAATATATCCATATCGTAAGGAAAAAAATTCATATTATAGTGTAATTTTTTGTGTGATTGTAGTGGTTTTATAGGATGTTGTATGGGAGAATTTTTAACAATATTTGGGTTTGTTTATTTTTTTGATTTTGGTTCATGGGATTACATTATTTAATGTATTGGGGTATTATTTTTGAGTAAATATTTGTGAGCTATCATATTCAGATATACTTTCTATTAGGTTAGTCATATTTTTTGTCTCATTACCACAGTTTATTAATTAGGAATTTTAGATGAGATTCCTTCAAGTTGATTTCCATAACATTACAGAAAAGTTAAACGATTAATTTAGATAATAACCGACAGTTTTTAAAATTAAATTTATATATTAAATTAATTTTCATTCAAAATGAGAAATTATTTGTTCACTTATTTCATTGTCAATAAATTTATATGGTACTATGTGGACTAAAAATTTAATCTAAAACCCTTATTATTTTTATTCAATTTAGAATCATAAAGTAGACACTATATTTAGTTGTTTTAGATTAAAAAGTAATATTTACATAGTTATGCCCATGTTTACACTACTTATATATTTCTCATATATAATAGCACAGTCTATGATTGTTTTTATGAGAAATATATTTGTATTAGTCATTATAATCCATTTTAATACCGTTTCCATTGTAATTTTAATGTTAAACAATTCTATTACTTAAGAGAATTATTAATTTAGAAGTCAGTGAAAAAAACTGATAGTTTATTAAGAAGTTTAATTAGTGGAAATATATGTTGTGATTTATGTCAATTGGAAATAGATGGTTTATTAGTTCAATATTACGATCATTTATCATGAATTACTTAATTAGTAAATTTTTATAATAATGGTTATCGGATTTTATTACATTTCATGGAATGGATATCTTAGGTAATATTTTTTAGGGAGGTGAGAAGTCTATAGAGTTTCAATCTAGAAGACTTGAGGAGATTAAGGAAGTGAAAATTATGATTATGGATATGAATTTTGTGGTAGTGATTCCTAGAAAAATTAAGAGTAATGAGAGTATTGGTTCTTATTTTATTGGTTTCTTTCATTATTATTTTTATTTACTTTATCAATTCCATTTTGTATTATGTTTTTATGATTTATTATCTGTTTGTTTCAAAGGAGGCTTATTTTATAGTTACTCTTCTTGGTTATGTAATGAACCACTTTATTTCATTCTAGTTATCTCCTTATTAATTTTATAATTTATTTTATATTGTAATTAGAAAGATGAATAAAGAGATAAGAAAGAATATTGGACAAATATTGTAGGAAAAAAAGATGGGATATGTTACTGGAGATCCATTGTGTACCCAAAGGCCTAATAGTGGTTACTATATGTTGCCTTAGGGAATTTTATTTCATACTGTTTTAAAGAATGTTAACTCACTGGCCTCACATCTGGTAATTAGAGGAAATTATATACCTGATGATCCCTCACTAATTCACTATAAGTAATGGATGGGGTTTTTTAAACTAGGGTTATAGTAGTGGTTTTATTAACAAAATTTTAAATTTTACTCAACAAACCCATGAAATATCATTCACCAGGATATATAAATCCTATGAATTTTTTTGTCATCCTCCCATTCTTTTAATAGGTGATCCTCTCTTCTAATTTCTAGTTAAAAAGGGAAATTTTTAATTTTCCCTATTATAGGTTTAAAAAATACACCATCTCATTTTGGGTTTTCTTTTAATAAGATATTTAATGTGTTAATAATTGTGGTTATTGATGTAATTTTCCCTTCAATTTTACCAATTATAGTTTCTCTTTCATAAGATAGGTTTAAACTGTTGAATCCTTTATCTGAGGTTTATTCTAATCATGATGTGGTGATATCCTCTCTTAATTTAACATCATGATTATGGTTCAACACACATAAATATAAGTGACAACACCAATATTAAATTAAAATTACTCTATTTTATTATCATTGTTGGTGGGTGGAGAGGGATTGAACATAAAATTTATTTCCACTATGTATTAATGAAATATTTTAACATGAGTTTTTTTACTATGATTATTACCACTGATTCTTGTTATACATTTTTATCTTTATTCCAACATTTGATTACATGCCGATATTCCTAGTAATATCTTTTTTATTAAAGAATGTGTGAAATTAATTATTTTAATTTCTTCTATTCATAGTTTTAATTTATCTAGATACTTTTTCTACATTTTTAATTTTGTATGTTATGTTATTTTTGTTATGGAATATTGAAATATATCAAGTTATATATTGTTATTACATTTTCATATATATATATTCGCATGTTTTTGTGTTTGATTACTTGATATTATAATTATTTGGAAGAGGGATGCATTTTAATAGATTGTATGAAGGTATCTAAGTGAATCAATAAAGTCTATTTAAGACTATATAACGGTGTCTAGAACACTTAGTGGTCTTCAATCCATAAGGAGGACATGATATATTTCTTTCCCCTTGTTAGTGATTATACTAATACATGATCTCCACATAGGATTGTTCTAATAATATATATCGATGCCTTTCACCCATATGAAGATGCCTCTCACACTCGATTAGAGTTAATGGTTGCTTATTAATGAGGATTTTGATCATGGATCAAAGAAATTATGGTCAGGTCCATGGTGGTTTTTTAAATCATTTGAACCAATCCTCATCATAGTATAATTCATTTAAATACACCGAATACATGATCAACTAGTTAATTTTGAATTTTGATTACATGTTTACATTATGTTTTTACTACAAGCACATGATGTTATAATATATAGGAAGGGGTTGGGTGGAGATCATTTATTCTGAATGATGTAATCAAACTATACATCTTTACCTTTGGATTCATGTAGAGCAAGTTATAAATGATCAACGTTTCAGAAAAAATTGAGTTTATTTGGATTTTTTTGGAATTGATTATTAGAGGCATTGTGTAGTCTATAGAGATAGTGATGGTTATCTCATCTAGAGATGACATGGGATATTTATTTTTGATTCTTGTATTAGTATAACAAAAAACCTATTATTAGTTCTCTTTTTTAATTATGTTTGTTTATGAATATATGAATATGCTATATATATGTATTCCCTTAAAGTATAAATAAATATATTTTTTCATTTATAATTCTATAACAATAAAAGTTACACATGAAATATAGAATTTTCCATTTTTTTAATATAAAATATATGGATGATTCATTCCTGTTTTATAATATTATACATTACTATCCTAAAAAATTACAAAATATTGAAAATCACTTCCCATTTCTTCCAATTTGTCCTATAGTATTTACTATATCTTATAGTTATTAAAATGTACGCCTAAGGTCTACTGAGTTACATTTCATGTTAAAGAGTGATCTAGATTATCCCATTATAAATTAATTTTGAATACAATCCATGTAAATTTAGTTAGTGGATAAAGAATCTATTATAAAATTATGACTTTTAAATAATTCTATAAATATGTAAGGTCAGTATAACTATGTTTGAGTCTTGATTTATTGAGGTATTTTGGGATTAATTTTTATATCCTTCTTGATTCATAAATCATTTTATGAGACTCTTCAATCATTAATAAATAATCATAGATATATATAGAGTGGAATGTAATATTATATCTTGTAATTTGTTCAATTAGTTAATTGTTTGAATTAAATGAATATCAATATTAATTGAAATAGTAATCATAAATAAATAAACAATACACATATATCTAATACTGGAAATTATATTGATTTAAATCATTATTTTATTCTATTGATTGAATGTTTCCTTTTATTATCATTCTTACAAACATATTTTATTATTATATATGATGCATTGTTTTAATATATTTTTAATCATGATTTAATATGTATTAAAAATTTATGATAGGGAAATAATTGAGATAGGGTATGATTTTTATCCACGCTATTACTGTGTTAACTATATTTCAATAAATTGTTTTCTATTTAAAGAATAATTTCATGAAATCATATACATCAATATTGAGTATGGTAACATGTCGACCACCTGAATCTATTATTGAAGTAGATGCTGAGAATGATCTTCTCACTAGTCTTACTTTGGATATATTGTTCTTAAATGGTATTTATTAGTTTATTTATCATGGAAGATAGAAAAAATATTGATAAGAACCTAGAGAAAATGAGGCCATGCATGTTTTTTAGTTTCATCACCCCCAAACATTTAAGGTGATATATTGCTATATGAAGTAGAGAAATGGGTTTATGTGGTTCTTAAAATATTAGATATATTCAAGACCCTTTACCAACACAAGGTTTCATTTGGCTACCTTAATGTGTATGCGTTTTGTTCATTGATGGCGGAACAATATATTTGAATCTATGAAGGATTCATAGTTGAAGTAAATGGTATGTTTTTGGATTTTTTTCTCAATTAATTTTAACTCGACACAATTTATCATATAAATTATTTATATTTTATATAACTTAAGAAAGTGATAATTATATTCATGGATCATGTCGCAATGTTTTTCAACCTATTTGGTTTGTCTCTTTATTTGAGTAGGGATGATGAAACTAACATTAATAATATAAATATGGGTTTAAAAAATGTTTATGGTTACATGTGATGTTATTAATCTCTATAATCTCTTTGAATTTGAAAAAATAATAATTCATGGTTAAATGGGTTTTACAAGAATTAAAAGAGCATGCTATTTATTTATTGGAGGAATCAATTTTGAGTCATCCTCTAGTAGAAATAATTGACATTAGAAGTGCATGATAAGGTGTAGATATTTCTAGTTCTGTAAGTGTGGAAGAGATAATCCTTATAATTTCTTAGGGATACCTCTAATATATAGTTATTGGTATAGAAAAATAATTCACACTAACTATAATTATCCCTCTAAAGAAATGAAGTGAAATAGTTTTTATAGTATAATAATATTAATTATTTCTATTGGATGAAACCATAAAAGTATGTTTATTTAATAACTTATATGAACTCAGTTTCTAATTCATATTAGGGGGGGTCTACATGGGTTATTCTACCACATCAATGTTGAAATGGATAGTGTGGAAGGTGAGGTGGTTATAGTTTATAGTCAACCAAATCTTATTATAAGTACTTTTTAGACTCATGTTTAAATTAAGGTCATAAAAAGCATATTTCTAGCTGATCTATCTACCATGAATACTGATGTGGGACCTTCAATAGTGATAATTATTATCATAGTATGTTCAATGAAGACATTTTATTTATTTTATAGAGGGTATTATCACTCATTTATGTCAAATAAATGGTATTATCTTTTATTTTTGTTGGTGGAAATGTATTCAAAGAATATTATCCTTGATACTACTATAGTAAAGTGAGAATAATAGATTTAACAAGTATATAACATCCCAAACATATTAAATTCAATCAACGCATCGATTTAAAATAATATTGAATAAATAAAAATATGATTCGCACCATAAATATAAATGTTTAGAAACATTGTATATTGGATATAAAATATTATTATATTATGAAATAAATTAAATATATTCCATAAATATATTCTCACATAGAACTCCTCTTTAGCATACAATACCTAAACTTTTCTTCACAACATGAAGAAGGAAGCATAAGAAATAATGAGATCATATCCTTAATAATGGAAAACATAAGAGATATTAATCCATCATAATATTTAATCATAATATAAGAAAAAGGGTATGTGATCATTAACATAAATTAAAAATTTCATACACAACCTATCATAGATCATAAACATGATTCCTAGATTAAAATATTATCATTTTACAAAACATGACCAATAAGAGTAAGAAACCATCAAATATAAACCATTAATAATAATATCATGTTATAAATCCATGTAATCAACATTAATATAGAAAAACATTTCATACGTCAAGGTTGACTTCCAATATCATCAACATAGGGGATTAGGAGGAACATGTTTCCCATAGTGTATTAGGACAAACCTATTTCTGAATGTTGATCAGGATGCACCCATTTCTAAATGGGAATAAACCATATTGAATTTTTTCCTATAGTTATCTCAACATAAATAAGGTCATACACAAATAATGATTTATAAATATAGTCACCACCAATTTAGATAATGAAATTAATACACATTTTTTACAAGATAAATAATAATTCATCGTATCAGAACCCATAAAAATATAATATGTCCTATAAACATTTCAACATAAAATAGGTTATGCAAAAGAAACAAGGTTCATAAACATTATGCCTTAAAAATATAAATTATCCAAAGAAATATTATATACAATATCCTTGGATCATATACCATATATAGAATATGTATCATAGAATAATGTTATCTTAGATGGAAAATTATTTTTATAGACTACATGGAATAAATTATGAGTAAAATAACATTTCAATTTCAAAATAACTTCTATCTTGAACATCTATAAACTTATAATGATAAAATATAACTAAAATAAATATTTAAAAATAGTAAAAGATTCAAAAAATAATTGAGTGGTCATGACATTGGGAAAAATGTGATCTTTTTGTATAAGTCAAAAACCATTCATTCTATTTTATGTTTGAAATGTCAAAAAGAAACTCATTTAGAAAATAATGAAAATATTAATTTCCAACTGTATATTAAAATTTAAAAAATGGGTAAAAATATCTAAAAAATAAAATAGTATAATGGAACAAAAAACGAAAACATTTTTAGAAAACATGTTTATGGAATTGAAATATTATCTAGTGAAGAGTTAACCATAAATAATATCGAATAATGAAAAGATTGTAAAATAAACCCTTGCCTCAAGTATTTCCTATCCTCATTCATTTTCAAACATCTTATATAGAAAATATGGATTAAATATAAATTTATTCCACAACCTTATATCTATCATACAATGTATTAATTATCTATGACATATAATCACCCTAATTTTAATAACTTGTTATTAAAATCATAGTTATTTTTGATAAATGCTTTATTTTCAACATATGTTTTAGTTCTGTGGTCCAAGTAATTATACATGCTTAATGGTATCATAATTACCATATTTTTAATAACGTTATTAAGAAAATATATATTCATCATATACATATTTACATTCTTTCATTAAAATTTGAGATAGAAAATTTAATTACATGGTACATGGAGACGGTTGGTCGTACATACTCATATATGTTGTTTTCATTTTTTGAAAGATGGAATGAAATAAAGTTTTAAAAATAATAATTATAATTCATTTTATATCATATATATATTCATAAAATTCATCCTCATTATAATTCATTTGAAATATAAATGAACAATTAACATCATCGCATCATGGAGATGGTAGTCCACACATATTCCTGAGTGACATTGCCTTTTCCAAAAATACTATATGATAAGAAGGTGGAAATGATATTTTCATTAAATAAGTATAATAGTGATATAAAAATCATATATATACATATATCCAATTATAGTTCTCATCCATAAAATATTTAGATGAAAAAATAACGGTATTTCTACTTGAGGATGGTAAGTCATACTTACACAGGAGTGGAAATTTCACTAATTATTTGAGAGAAAAGAGGGTATATAATAGTGGTTTAATAATAATAATAACATTTATGGATATTTTGAATAATAAAGTTATTATTTTATGATAAGTATCATTGATTTAGTATATATAATGAATTTTAGAAAAAGAAAGGGATCAGTCATATTGATTACCTCTACTTCATAAAAACTGCTTTATACCTCCTCTAAAGGTCTCTAGGATTAATATTTTGGGAATAATAGAACCCCTTAAATGTTTTTAACTAATTTTAAAAGATTATTATAATGATTATGGTCAATATAGAAGGATCAAATTGATGTAAATAATTGAGGGAGGATTTTTTCATTTAAAATTTAGGTGAGGGGTACACTCGGATTTTCTAAAAACATTTAAATAAAAATAAATTAAATCTCTATAAAAATACCTCCAAATGTTAATATATTAGAATATAATTTATAATAGGTTTTTAATACCATATAACAATATATTCAGACATGTTTTTTATAATTTGAATCTTTATCATTTTGATTAACCATTAGTTAACATGTTTTAATTTATCTATATTAACAACTTTTTTATATTAGAATTTTTTAATTTCAACATAAATTGTGTAAATTATACCATAAATTTCCATTATTGGTAAATTTAGACAATATAATTTTAAGACAGTATTTTTAAATTATTGTATTATTTATAATTAAGTTAACAAAATATATTCTTAGTAAAATGTAATTATTATCAATATTGAAATTTTTCATTAATTCGACAATGAAAACATCAAGAAAAGAAAGAAAAATTAGAGAAATTTATTTTATTATATTTTAAAAACATTACTATCATAAATATAATTCTTTTACCACCTTAAATTTCTCAAATTATTTTACTTTTAATATTTTTCATATAACTTATTTTATTTTCCCATTAATTTACTTATTACGTCATCAGCATTCTAAAATCATTTATGGTAAATATTCATTTAATCTGAATAAAAATTAAATTACCTTTATCTATATAAATAATTTTTTTATTTCAAACAACTACATATAGTATAACATATCCTTTTTATAACACCATATTAAAACTATTACACTTATAAAAACCATAGTTTGAAATATTCGACATTTTTTAATATAAAATATTATATATGTCATAATATTATCCAAAAGGTCCCATATGGTCATAAATTAGACCATTAGATTATATGGTCAAGATAAAGTCATAAATTAAGATTTATTCACGTTATATTGTCATTTAATTGTTTTTAGCATTTTTTCTTTAACCTAAATTACCTAATTGACCCTTTACCATGGTAACCAATATTACCAAGGCTACTTTTCATATTAAGAAAAATAAAAGGGTATTAATAAATATATTTTAATATTGTGATAATAAATATTTACTTAATATTTCAACATTCAAAATAGAAAAAGTTGTTGTAATTAATTTAAAATTAAAATGGGAAAACACAATGAAAAACTGTTTTTCATAAACAACCATTTTTAATCATGTAAATATTTTATATCAATTTCAAAAAATATATTATTGTGATGAAACTAATCACATTATTAAAAAATATATATCCAATTTTAAATTTAAACAATTTAAAAAAAAAATATTACTTTGAAAATATATGAAATAATAAAAAATATTAGTTTCCAATATTCACTAAAAAATAAATCCTTTCAGAAAAATAACAAATATATATAACAAATTAATTTTGAAAAGATAATTTATAAAATTTAAATTTATTTTCTCAAATAAATTTTATGAAGGTCTCAATAATTAAATATTGTTATTTTCTCATAGATGGAAATAAAATATTATTCTTAAAGAAAAATATATTTGTGAATAATGAAATGACTTTACTAAATATTGAGTGATTATTTATTAATAATTAAAAAATAAATTTGTATTGAATATAAAATTTATAGATATTTCATAATATGGTTATTCTGATTCATACCCTCCAATTCAATGACTAGGATATAATGATGGTGTTAAAATAATAATATTTTAAAAGCATATCGGGGTTTTTTTATACTCGGTGTTTCATATTGAGAAACCTATTTGAGAAATAAAATTATTTAAAGATAAATACTACATGGAAAACATTGGTTTTTACATTATACCCACCATAAAATTAATTTTGAATGTAAATGTTTTCAGTCAGATATAAATGGATTAATAAACATCTACATTATCACATCATCATGTTCCAACATAACATCATCAAATTAGAGGTTTCTCCCTATATATTTATCCAGGTGATAGTTATTAATTCATAGAGAATTATATATATGATATAAAATATCTATCAAGTTGTCATCATAAGAATAATATTTTACTAGTTGTATGAACTCTGATTTTAGTACATGTGATGGATCACATATGAAAATCCTCAAGAGAAATACCTAGAACACATGATGATCTTGAGATAGAATTCATGGAAGCACCAATTGATAATCATACCTCTTAAATAGGATCCATAATTTCAAAAGGATAAATATAAAAGGTTTGTAATTGTTCCTTTTTTCTTACATTGGAAATTCAAATAAAAATGATCTCACCAACTTGAAATTCATGATCACATCGAAAATTTACATTTCAACACTTATATCAACAATTTTTTGTTCTTATATGTTATTTAATGTATCTAATATTAATTTCTATTTCATTATCTCTATCAAGTACCCATATCATTATTTTTATAACTTCTTCCTTTTATGCAGGATTTATAACCTTATTTTCATAAAGGGATTTGTAATGATCTATATAAAAACTATAGTGAAAGAAATGTTTGTAAGAAAATTCTAATATAGTAATGTAATGATCAAAAGAACATATGAAATCCATAGAACAATATATTATAATATACTCATCGGTTTTAATTGTTCTCTCTAATTGAAAAACTATCTGAGGATGAAATGTAGTGATGAAACTCAACACTATATAAATATAATTAAAAATATTTCACCTAAATTTCTAGGTCAACTTCAGATATCAATTAGATAAAAAATAATATACTTCTCCATATAACCATGCCACTTCCTTTATGTATATTCTATCAATTTGATCTAGAGATAAATATTATTTAATAGAATCAAAGTGTGATGACTATATATGATCTTATCATATATATTAAAATATTCATTGGAGTCTATAGATCATCCATGTACCGAAATAACTATCAAATATTCCATAATTCTAGTATATGATGATAATACCAATAAATTTCACTAAAATATTAACATTAAGAATCTCATTGGGGTAATTCATAAAAAATTAAAAATGAAATTACCATCTATAGTTGTTAGAATAAGTGTGACCTAAAAATCATGATTTACTTAATCAATTTATATTACCAAATAATTTCATTTTTCAATTATTTTAAAAGGTTTTTGTGTCTTATCATCCATATTATCCTTTAGGATGGTTTACTGATTCACATAATTCCCAAAACTCGTGCACTAAAAACACTGGGTGTCAGTGGTTCATTAGATAGATTCCCCTACTCCTCTATTGTATTAACTATCCCATTAATATAATTTTTACATTCATGGAGTTTATGACCATAGGTTCTACGTTTTATTCACATCTAAGGTCAGTTTACGAAATTACCTTGATGAATTTTCCCGTATTTCTGGCATGTAGATGGATAGAATTTCCTTCCACCATTTCAGCTTTCATAAGACACGATATTTATTTTCATATCAAAACCATTAAATTGTATGGAATATATAATTTTAATTGTATATTTAGTGAACATAAAATTACATTTTCATATTTAATAATGTATCTCATGCCCAAGGACTTTTGAGGGATCAGTTTTTCCCCCCAATGAATCGATCAATCTTTTTAATGGTTAATGTTTAATCTATATGATTACTTTCTATGTATTGTAAAATTAGCATAATAGGTACCAATAGATTCATCATCCCTATGAATAAGTTCATGGAACTTTTTATCCATCTTCTGATGAATACTACAAAAAATGTACTTATTGAAAACATGTTTTTGAACTCATTCAAATCCATGGATCCATGTTCTTATAGTTTCATCATATTCTTGATAAGATTCCACCATTGGTCATCTCATATTATGAATAATAAAAAGAAATGAAAAAATATTTTTTATCCATATCATTGAAGAACAAAACAAATTCATTGGTATTGATTCATCATTCATCAATTATTGGATAACAATACCCACAAAAAGAAGGTGGATATTTCTTAAGGAAATAATCAACAACACATTGTTCACTCGAGTGCATATTTTGAATTTATACATGATTCATATATTGGGAAAGTAGTGTTAGCATAGAAACATGCATTTTTCTATCTCTTATAACATTAGGTTATTAATGAGGAAAATCGATGCATTGTCCATCACACTCAACATTAACAAGGGCTATATGGGTTCTTTAAATTGACTAAAACAAGAAATGATAATACGAGAAACCCTAATCATAGTGGAAGATGAATCAATTCTATAAAATTATTTATAGAAGGTCTAAATGATGACTCATTGTTTTATAACACCGTAGGTATATCCTTGTTTTTTCATTATTGTTTCCTAAAAATTAAGTTTTAATCATATACTTTGACCAATATTCATGGTTTTAAATAAATATTTCTTACCCTAATCACCAATGATTGATTGGACCAAGAACGTACATCAACTATAAGGGAGAAAACATATTATACTCCAATATCACATCTATTTAGATGAATATTAAATACATACCAATGTCATCCACAATATAACAACTAAGGTTTAGATTATTTTGATATTAGATATAAAATATTCTTATTTTATGAAAAATCATCAATATCTAACTTAAATTTCTTCTGGCATATTACTCCACTTAGGTATACCCTACCTAAATGTTTCTTCATATCCAAGATAACGAAACATAATAATGGGTGATCATAGATGCACCCTAAGGTTAAAATTAGGATATATCAATCCATGATCATATCTAATAATAAGATAAGTATAACGGTGTGTGATCATGAACATGACTTAATAATTTTATTTTCATTTAGCCATAGATCAAAAATTTGATTCATGGACTAAAACTTTATTATTTCACAAACAAATTTACTATAAGAGTAAGAAATAATAATAAATCAAACATAAACCATAATCTTATGTCATATAAGTGTATAATCATCATAAAGTTAGAAAACCAATTCATATTTAAACGTTACCTTCCAATACTGTAAATATATTATACCAGGACTCACTTATATACCAAAGCAGACGAGGAAGCACCTTTTTCTAATTATGGATCAGGGCACACCTTTTTTCCAAGGTGTATCAATCCCATCAAATTGTTCCCATTTTATATCATTAGAAATAAATATTTATAAAAATTATTTTTGGGAGGTATGGGTACCACCCATAAGATAATGAATATCATATATATTTGTGCCACAATATCATAAACCATTTTTGTTATCATAACCCATAAGAATAAAATGTTTTTCATAAAAATTTCATCATAACATAAATATTGGAAAACAAATAGTGTTTATAAACATAATGCCATAAAAAATATTACACATCCAGAGAAAGATTAAAACATTTACCCCTGTATAATATCCCCAATATAGAATAAGTAACATCAAATAATTTTATCTTGGGTGGAAATTTATTTTTAAATATTACTTTGAATAATTCCTAAGGAAAATAAATTTTCCATTTTAAAATCACATTTCATTTAAAAAGTTTTTCAAATAAAAATTAAACAAAATTCATTCCAAATAACATTTTAAAATTGAAATAGATTCTTAAAGTAATTTATGAAACATAAATGAAGGAAAATCCACTCATTTAATTTATGTTTAGAAAAAATATTTCATATTTTTGATAGAAAATTAATAAAGAACCTCATTTTGAAAGGGAAATAAAGAATTATTTCAAACCATTTTATAAAAATTCAATCATTTGTAAAATTGTATTAAAAAATATTTCAAGTATGGTAAAATATTTTTTTTTCTGAAAAACCTAAATATTAAATATAAATATTCCCCATTGAATACTTAAACATAAACAATCCCGAATAATGACGAGATTTTGAAATAAAACCTTACCTCAAGTATCACATTTCCTTGTTCATGTTCAAACCTCTTATATAATATAAATGGAATAATTATATATTTATTCCATAAACATATATATATCATACCATGTATTATTTATTTATACATTCTTATTACATTTTTATTAACACTTTGTTATTATAATTATTGTTCTGACGGATAGTTGTTTTGTTTTCCACTCATATTTCTTTTAGACAGTCCTGATCCTTATATTTTAATCTTGGTCTTATTATTTACAGAATGTTAATCATGGTATATAAATAATATATAATCATTATATAAATATTTATAATAATTTTAAAATGTATATATACTTAAATGAATTACACCATACAAGGAGACATTAGGCTATAAGTACGCATGAATGATGATTTCATTTTTCTACTAATCAAATTAAATAATTGTAAATAATAATAAAAGTTTATATAATCATTATTATATCATATATATAATATATATTCATAAAATTTGTCCTTATTACCATACTTGTGAAATATAAATGAAAAAATAATGACATCTCATCATGGAGATAATAGTCAGTACGTATTCTTGATCGATGTTATCATTTCCAAAAATATTGGTTGATAAGAAGGTGTACATTATATTATAATTCCAAAAATATATTAATATTACTAATATCATATATATACATTTATCCCAACATAATTACATATAATGTGTACTTAAGATGAGGAAAATTTAGGGAAAATATGTTTTCTCATGAAAAAAAATGAGAACAAATATAAAAATTTATAATTAAATAAGGATAATATAATTTTCAAAAAGTAAATTAAAGTATAAACAATACTGATTAAAATAATATTGAAACATAATTTCCTTACCAATTTGGTAAAAGTTTTATCATAATTATTGTGAAATAAATATCAAAAAATGTTTATATAAATTCAAAAGAAGATGTATAGTAAGTATCATAAAAGATATTAATCTATAGTTTATACAATACATAAAAGAAAAAATGTGAATATGTTATTTTTCTAATGAAAATAAATGTGAGAGGAATTATATTACCTCATGTCCTACCTTCCTTCGTAAGTGTTCGAACCTCTTGTATAATAAATATTGATTTAATATCAATTTATTCTAAAACCATAATCATATCTTCCATTTCATTTAATATTTACATATTACATCATATCACCTCTTTATTATCAATTTGGTATTAAAAGAATTATTTTTATTGATAAGCGATTCATTTATTATGCATATTTCATTTTGGAAATCATGTACCTTATAATATGATCACAGATATATCATTTACCTAATTTTAATCATGATATAATTATCATATATTATATATATATATATATATATATATATTAATACATAATATATATATATATATAATAATTAATTGAATTTTTCATAGTGAGGGTAGGTCATACAAACACATGAACACTAGTTTTACATTTATGTGGATGAAAAAAAGAAAGGTAAATAATGATTGAACATTCTGGAATTGTTATAATATCATATGATTTACATATATTCATATAATCCATCCTTATAACAGTCCATGTATGTGTGATTATGAAAAATTAATAGCATTGCCTCATGGAGGTTATAACACACAAGTGTGCATGAGAAAACATCACGGATTCCTATGGTTTGCAAGGTAAGAAGGTAGATATGATATTATAATTATTGAAGAATTGTTATTTCCTAAATATAATATATAAACACTAAACCCATCATGATAACTATCAGCGAATGATGGCTATAAAAAATTAATTATATCATTATTAGGAGATGGTAAGTCGTAATCATGCGTAAGTGATGCTTTCACTTCCTATTTGATGATAAATATGGTGGATAATGGTGGTCTCATAATAATAAAAAAAATTATGTATATTTATTATACATAATTAATTATTTAATTATAAATACAACATATGTATTTTTGGTAAAATAAAAATTACATAAGAAGTTATCAGTGGAGTTTATTACCTTGTATTTGAGACAACTTTGATAGATATGTTCTTAAGGAGAGAAGGGTTGGTTTTTTAGGAATAAATTAATTGATATAATGTTTCTAGGGGAGTGACTAAAATAATTGTTTTGGGTTTGTTCAATATAGAAGGCTCAATGTAGTGTTAATAAGAGAAAGGAGGGTTACCCTTTTATAATTGGGGGCAATGGAACTCATGATATTTCATAAAATATTTAAATATTATAATGTAATGATATATAAAAATTATTCCAAATAAAAAGGGAAATTTACATATGTTATTATTAGTTTTATATCACATAAAACTATAAAATTTTTATAGGTTTGAGTGGTGTTTTAAACCTTTCCCTTTTATTTAACTCTTTTGTTAAAAACATTTCATTATCACTGTTGTAACATCTTATTCACTCTTAAAGGGGTATATTATAAATTTAAGGTGAAAAGGTTCTCATAAATTAAAAAGGGATGTAATTTTAACCACTAATTTATTATCCATTAACAATATTATATTCATAGGATTTTAATATAATTTAATAATAAATGTTTTGGAAAAATATAATTAATGTCGATGTTGACACAATTCATTTAATTTGACTTAACAGATATAAATGAAGTGTTTTAATTATATTATCATCCATTTATAGAAATATAATATTTCATATTTTTCAATTTATATAAGACACTATAATTCATCTGTGGAATATTATTTTTAGAGTTTTTAATAATAAAAATCTTTACTTTTCTACTGTTTTCACAAGCATTGCATCACTATAACGTAAACATTAAACATAACAATTTTATTTCTAATAAATTAAAATAAATAACTATAATAAAAATAACTTAATTTAATTCAACATAATATTTATTATTTGTTAAATATGTATTTTCAGACACATCTATGTCCTGAAAAAAGTAATAAACATGTTCTAGTGACATTTTTGACCTTAAAAAAGCATTGCACATGCATTTGGATTCTCATTTCCTATATAAATCCAAATTTTAATATAACCATAATAATCATCAGTAATAATTTATATTTTATAAATAAATTATCAAGGACTTCTTCCTTTAGAAATTTCAATAACGAAACACCAAATTTTACTTTTCCATAGTTTTGTAAGAACTACTTAGACAACAAAAATGATTTTTATATTTATCATGAAATAAATTCAAAAATAAAATTTTGTAATTGTTTACATTTTATATGTTTTTATATTATAATAAAATGTTTGTTTCATATGGTTAAAAAATATTAATAAAATTTTCTTGTCTCAAATATATCTTAAAACATACTTTATTTCCTAAAAACTGTATTTTTTTAATACACAACAAAAACATAAATTCAGAAAAATATCATAACAAATCCTAAAATAAATATTAATTTCAAAATACAGGAAAAATATATCATTTAATTGAATTAAATTCCTTTAATTTACATAAATTAATTTTAATATAAATCAGTAATGAAAATGGGTTTTTTTAAAAGAAAATCATTTTTAAGCCCAAAAATGAACTTATACCAAAGTAAATCATATTACTGATTCGTGTGTAATTATATTGATAATTTATAATGAAATAAATTTGTTAATTTATGATCGACTTAAAATCATAATGTTAAATTTAAATGAAAAGGACTGGATTTTTAAAAAACATACAAAAAATAGTATTTTCACTATTCATTGAAAAATAAATCATTTTTGAAAATTCAAAAAAAATCACCATAAGATAAATTTCAAATACTGAGTTCAAAAAAGAAATTAATTTTAATAAATATATTTTATAAAATTATCTTAATATTATTACACTATTTTCACACTAAAAATATATAAAAATCATTTTTGAAGAAAACATAAGAAAATGTCATTAATAATAATTTAATTCTCATTTATTAAGAATTTATCAGTACAGTTTTATTGAGTAGGATATATATATATCATAATTTTTTTATTCTTATTCATTCCTTTAAATTTAAAATCTATTTTATAACTATAATATTTAAATAATAATATTTCATGGTTTTTTTAATCTTGGTGTTTCATGTTGTATACTCTATCAATAATTATCTTATTTAAAAATGTGAAGGTGTTACATTATCCCCCTTTATAAATTGTGTCCTCTCAATTTATAATTTTTTGTGGAAATAAATGGTTTTAAATTTGATAACTCCTTTGTGAAAAAACCCCACATTTTAGAAAGGTTTAATAAAACAACCTCTTGAAAAGTGGTAAAAAAAATATGATGTTCTTTTAAAGTAACACCTAACTAATTATATAAATATGGGAACATTATTGGGATGGGAAAATATGGGCAAATAAAAAAAATTAATGTCCATATATCATTAACCAAAAAATTACAATGATCCAGAGATATATAATGATCATATAATCAGAAACCAATTATGTGAGAAATAAACTATAAATTCATCCAAAATGAAATTAATTTGAAAATAGTTTTATTTCAATATCCTTGTCCTAAATCATATATATATATTTTAAAAACAATATATATAATAGGAGAAAAAATATGTACATCTATTCTATAAGAATAATATAATCAATTGATTATGATCATATCAGTTTCCACGTCATCTCTTACTCCATGAAATAAAGATGATTTTTGTATGCCTAATGAACTAAAATTAATATCTAACAGATTGTTTGATCAATAATAAATGATATGTAATCACTTATATTTATAGTTATCATCAAACTAAATGGTTTTCACAAGTGATCTTATAAAGATAAATTTTTATATGATGAAATGATATAATAATATTAAAAACCTCATCCAAAGATAAACATAATCCATTCCATAAATGTTTTACCAAATGATAGTTGAAAAACAAAAAAAATTTAGAACAACTTTTACTAAACATAACATTAATCACTAAAATATCATAAAGACTAAATTAATTTTTATATAAAAAATATCTGATGACCTTGATCATATATTAATCTGAAACCAAAAATAGACAACATTTACTATAAAACATCAATTAAAACTTACGTGATTACAAATATTAAATAATTCACCATTCCTTAAATAAAAAAATATATTACAAAATATATTTCATAAATAAAAAAATTTCGCAACTCCATCAATGATAAAATAAATAAATTTTTCATCAATTAAATAATTACTTCCAAGGTCATCAAAACTATCCAATTTACTTTATCCCTATTAATTATCTCATTATACCAACTAAACATCATTATCTTAAAATTTGGAACTTATTAATGGTTATCTATCCCGCACTCATTTGTTTTACATATATTATAACCTAATCAATAATTTAATTATGTTTTTCATCAATACCATTCATCATAATATTGAAAAATACTTAATGAAAATATTCTAGAAAAAATCCTTATAAATTTCATGATTCATATATTCAGGACATAATTCTTTAATTCCATTACATAGACACTTCACCCATTCAACATTACTCTTAAAATAATAACTATGCATTGTCATCTTATTCCTCAACACCTCATTCTTTTTTATATCATTTTTATTATCTTCAACATCAATAGAAAAATACTTAATTTCAAAACCATGTTGATCCTCTTATTAATAATTCCCTCTAAGAAAATTAATATGATAGTGATCATAATTTCAGCATTTAGAACATTCAACTATTGATGATGCCTTAGAGAAACCATTATTCTTATCCATTATGTTAACTAAACTATTAATTTTTCCTCTATAATTAATTACTTTGTCTCCATATTTTACACACTAAAAAAACATACATGTTTTTATAATATATTCCATTAACTTATTCTTTCCACATTATCAATATGTAGGAAACTAAATCTTCTTTGATGCAGCAACATTATATAAATCCAACATTTACTTATTGTGTGTACAAATAAAATCATCCATACTGGGGTTTCTAATCATATAATGGGATAACTAACTATTAATAATAAAATTATTTACATTCCATCTCTCATCTCAATTGGTTTTCTCTTGTTTAACACAATTCAATTGTATCTCACATTTAGAATTAACATGAAAACACTTGGTTCAAGATCTTTACTAAAATAAAAAAATATAGTGTGAGAAACATAAATAATATTGTTTAATTATGTAATAATCAAATTTAATTTATATGATGTAGAAATCATGAAACATTATTTTCAATCCATGACAACTTTTGAATAGAATACGTCATCAATTATAATAATCTATTCAGATCCTTCATAATTATTCATAAGGAAAATGCGATTTATCCAAAACATATCCCCCAGGATATTCAAACAAGGTGTGTAGTAAGGGAACACTCATTTCTCACCATAATGATGGTCGAAATTTATCAACCAACTCCATTAATGGTTATTTACCCAAGTCTCATATATGCAAAACCATGTCAACGTATAGTATCGAAACGAGGATTTATTGACAGGAAACCCACATAATATCTTCCTTAGAAAAAATAGGATATTATCCTATATAGATACTTTTTAATATGGTTCTAAATAAATTACTGTAATCTAATCACAAAATATTTACTAAAACATTCTCCGGATGATAACAATAGGGTCCCAATATTTTTATATATAAATATTAAATCATTTTAGATTAATTTTAAATAAATTTCAAGAACACATGCATAAATCTATAATTTTTTTCTAACATTAGAGAAAATATACCTCCTCCAATATCTCTAAGGCCTTCTTTGTTTTAATGATTTTGATAATCCACCATTCAAGGGGTGAGGTGGTACCCATACAAGGCATATATGCGTAAGTATTACATGGCCTGTAGGCCTTAGAAGAAATTATTTCCCGTAGGCTTTAAACATTACATTAAACCCAGACTAACTACTTGGAACCACTCCTCCCCAACATCTTAATCGTGAAATCAGGTCTCCACCATCACATGGCTATTCGACTAGGATTTTCTATGCATTAATAGGCTTGTCACGATGGCAGGCTCTAAACCCTATCATTCTTACAATTCTTTAGGTTTTCCTATGGTGAAAGCTCCTTGCTCCTACTCCTCCTAATGTTTATTCCTTGTAGGTTGACCGGTTTGAATCTACACTTGAGGTGGCCCAATGGCCTTAAGGTTGCCTGAAGGCCTTACTGACCCAAAGGATTGGGTATCCTGAAGGCCTTAAAGGACTAGAGGATGAAATAGATGGCCCAAAGGCCCAAACGGGGGAATATTCCCAGCTGCTATAGTGCCAAACAGTTCCTACTACTGTTCCCGCTACTGTACCTACTACAGTTTTGCACAGTCCCTGCTACAGTTCTGCACAGTTCCTACTACAGTTCTTCATAGTTCCTGGTATAGTATATACTATAGTACCCCCGAAAATTATACTCCACCTGGATTTGATCCCGGGTCTCCTGGATGCACTGAAGGAGTCCTCACCAACTTGGTTTAGGCTCATGTTCCATTGGAGACAATATCCATAATATTATTATTAAAGGTATTCAAAATCTCCCATAAATATTATCCCATTTCATAATAATCATCTACAAAACCTTCCTAAGTCAATTATTTATAACATAGGGAAAGGAAAAATAAGAATGTATGAGCTAATATGCTATATAAGTGTAAACATGTTATATATAAATCATTGATCATATAAAAGAATAATATAATAATTAGTGTATGATATCATGATTGTAACCTATAATGGTTATTCCTAATCTGTCAAAGATCATAAACACAGGTCATGGACTATTTCATCATCATTTCAAAATATATGAATTATAAGAGTGAAAAATCATCATCAATCATAAAATATAATTTCATGTCATAAAAGTGTGTTAACATCATATATATATATACCATTTCATATCATCGGGTAAACATACCATAACATAAAATCTTACTAGATATGTCCTCAAAACCAATTTACCATAATAGATCAAGCATGTTACCTGGTTTCATATAATTAATCAAGCACATCGACTTATATCTGATAGTTATACAATGATATATAAAACAATATCTAATGAATTGGATGGATATATAATTCCAGTCCCACTAATAACATATTGAAAACTATACATATGACTTCCAAAATAACAAAATAACATTCATTGTATTATTGTATCATAACTTGTGAATATAAAATGAGATTCATAAACATATTATCAACTCAACAAATAATAACCTATAAAAATAAATAGTTTTCATTAACATCTAATCATTATAATCATAAACAACCGAAATAATGAATAATGATGGTATCATTTTAACACATCCCTAGTAAATAATAATTAAAATCAATGTATTTTATCATAGATAAAGAAATTATTTTATGGGAAAATGGATTGGTTCTTAACATAGATATATATTTCACTATGAAATATACCTTTTGAAACCTAAAAATTGATAAAAAATGTTGTGTAAAATATTTTATTTTATTTTAAAATTGGAGAATTTAAATTGATTATTAAATCCATTGGTTAGTCATAACTATGTGAAATTCTGTTCATTCCATATATGTTAAAAAATATTCCTTCACAGTTTATATTAATAAAAAACATATTTTAGAAAACGTATAGAAGATTACCTCTAAAAAATTTAAAGAAAATTAAACATGGGTAAAACTCAATTAAAATAATCATAGTATACCATTAAATAACCTCATCTAAATTATTTTTAGAAAACGTGGATAAGGAAGAAAAATGAAATTAAAACGAAAAGAGAAATAATATTGATTTTCGTTAGAAAATATATTCAGTCCCCTGAGTATATATGGGATGAAAATGAAAGAAAAAAATGTATTCAAATTAAATCGATGTAGTATGATAAAAATTAAATGGTTTTGTCATATTATAATCATGTAATTTTCTTAATGTAAATTAAATAATAAAAAATCAGGTCTAAAAAGAATGAGACATAAATCTTTTACAGCTTTGGTAACATTTGAATCATAATCCCAATGAAATAAAAAAACATAGATATATATTTAAATCCCCATTAAATTAATAATAATCATAATTAAATATATTAATGGGAATTATATAAACTATATAAGTGAAAAATTTAGTGAATATGTAATGTGTCTTACAAAATAAAAGTGCGAAAAAAATCTATTACCTTAGGTCTCTCATTTCATCATATATATTCTGACCTCCTATATACTAATTATATATATATTATAAAATTATTCATGAAATATTATCATATCTATCCATACAATAGTGATTTAATTATGACATCATATCACCCATTTACTAATACTTTTTTATTAAAATCAATTCTCTAGGTGATAACTACTTCGCTTCTCATGCATGTTTTAGTTTAGAAGTCTTGTATCTTGTGATATGATTTTTGTTGTATCATTTAGTAAACTTCTATAATTAAATAAATATCATATATATTAAATATATATATATTCAAACATCATATTTGTTCATAAAAAATTAATTACTCTATTCATAGAGACAGTAGGTCGTACATAGGAATGAATATTTATTTATCTTTTTGATGGATAAATCAAATTAAAGGAAAATAATAATTCACCACTCAGGAATTATTCTTGTTACCTATAAATAACGTATATTCAAAAAATAAATCCTCCATACCATCCATTTAAATTATTTATTGAATTGAATCACATCTCTTTTTTGAGGTGATAGACCACACATTTGCATGATCGATGATACCATTTTCCAATAGTTTCTAATGTATGAAGTTAGATATGATATTATCATTATAGTATAATAATTATTCCATGAATATAATATATAATCATTGAACCCATCACGATAACCATCCATTAAATATTTTTCATAAAAAATAATTTTATCACTACATGGAGACAGTAAGCCTTACGTACACACGAGTGATACATCACTCCCCGTTGGATTAGAAAGATGATGTATAATGATATTTTAACAATAATAATTTAATTTAATTTAATTATTAATTCTTAATTTACTATTTAATGATCAATAAAACATATCTATCTGATGTAAATGAAGAATAAAAAGGATGTGATCGATTAACACAGTCACCTTCTCTCTGAAAGAACTCATTTAGATCTCATCTTAGGGACCCAAGGCTTGGTATTTTTAGAATATTAGAATGTCTAGAATGTGTCTAGGTAAGTGAAGATGAAATAATTTCTTGGTTTTATTCCTTATATAATGATAAAATCTAGTTAAGAAGATAATGGAATGGTTCCCTTTTATAATTTAGGAGAGGGTCACTGTTGGGATTTCTTAAAATAGTAAAATATAAAAAAAGTAGTTATCTAAAAAAATGAATCAAAATGGAAAAATATTTTATCATATATTTTGATGGTGTTGATATCCCATCATCTAATGAAATTTTTCTATGATTGAGTGGTGTTTTAAATCATATATATTTTTCAATCATTTAGTTAACGTATTTTAACCTTAAATACAGTAACGTCCATTTCAATCTTAATGGCTTATAATATAACATATAAGCTAAAAAATTTATTATAATTTCAAATTAGATGAATTTATCAACCAAATTATATCATCTGGTCATATTTTAATATTTTTATGATTTTAATATAATTTATTAAAATACTATATAGATAAATCATAATTAATTTCAATTTTGAGACAATTCATTTAATTTTCCTTAAAAGATATAATGAGATAATAGGAATCAAAATTTAATCATTTTAAAAAATAAATAAATTTTATAATTACTGTAAAAACAATGGGACCCATTAATTCATCCATAAAATATTATTATGAATGATTTTAAATATAAATTACTTGATTTTTCTACTGCTTGCACAAGCACTACATAAGCATTGTGTATTCATTTAAGGTAATTATATCATAATTAAAAAACCAAAATAAATTACCATATTAAAATAAATTCATTATCCCAAATATAATTTTTTTATTTATTAAATACATCTTTTTTATCATATTTATGTCATGAAACCTTATTTAATATATTAATTCTACTTTTTTAGACTTCTACACACATTGAATAAGAATTTGGGTAAGAAAATTCCTATATAACATAGAAATTAATATATAAAAAATTAATAATATTTACTACTTAATAAAATATTTGATAAATGGATTATTACTTTTCAAATATTAACATTAGGATAGAAAATTTTACTTTTCTATTGATGCACAAGCAATGTGTCATCACTAGAAATGGTTTTCATATTTATCTTGACATAAATTAAAAAAATGTAGGTTTTGAATTTTTTATATATGATATTTTAATTATATTATCATATATATGTCATTACATAATATTAATAAATTTTTATAACATGTTTATGTCATTAACATATCTTATGTGATATCATTTTTCATAAAAACATTATTTTTTACTATTTATAAAAAATTTATCATCATTAGAAAAATATCAAAAAATAATCCTAGGATAAATTTAAATTTATCAACCCAAAAATAAATTCCATTTAATAATAATAAACTTCTATAATTTATATAAATTTCTTTTAATATAAATACAAATAAAAACACATTTTAGATAATAATCACTTAAAGCCTTAAAATGAACTTATAGCGAAGTCAAGTATATTACAGATTCCTTTGTAGTAAAATATATTGATTTTAAAGAAAGGATAAATATATTAATTTCATATCAAATTAAATGAATAATATACAATTTAAAATAAATTATATGAAATATTTACAAAAAAACATATAGAAAAATGTTACATAATGAAATAACATGTCTCAGAAGTGGTCATATATATTGCGGATTAGTGTTACAAATTTTTATACTATGGTATGGCCAAATACACTCAGTGAATCCATCAATTCCTTAGATATCACAGTGTCATGGTCAAAATAATTATGGTGTGGGGTCTTTTATTTGACTAGATCCAATTCTTTTATATTGATAAATAATCCATTAATTCTTAAATTATCTGTAGAATGAACTCCTCTAATCAATTTTCACACAAAAAACTTTGGCATAGACCCATTACTGTGATGTGAGCATCTATACGGTTAAGGATTCTGAATTATATACATTTATTGGATTTTAACCCTCCATGATAGATGGTGTAGATGTGGCATGGAAACCTTCTTCTCTAAAGGTAATTATTATAGGAATTAACACCTTGGTGAGGTTCCCTATTATTTTACATAACCAAAAAACACTAAACATATTACTACAGCATAGAACATACCATTTTTGTGTGGACATATCCTCACTATGATGTTGATTTATTCTTATTGTATAGGAAAAATCATGAAATAATCCAAACATTTTCTATAGAATAATTTTTTTCAATGTTATTTTTGAAAAATCTCTTCATTCAACTTCATGAAGGTTGTGACATGGTTTATTCGACCATGACATAGTTATCATGTTGCAATACATGGAATAGTTTTTTTTATGAATTCACTATTACATGACTCCATGAAAGTAACTTTTCATTCCTATGGTGATTATTCATTAACACCTATGTGAATATAATCAAGTACCATTATGGAAGGATCCATTATTCGACCACTGAGAGTTACATAGTTCACCTAGATACTCTTATCCAACCTCACTGCCTGACCAGTTTACCTTTATATTGTTCCCAATTACCCTTATAGAAATATAAAATATACTTCAATTACCATTACCCATTGGGAATGATACACATGCACATGGAATGATGGGATTTTACATTGAAATAAATTCTATATTTTTAATATAACTATACACATACTTAAAGACTCTTCTTATACCATTAAATAATTCATAAAATATTTTTTTACCCTTACATAATATGTGTTACTTAAATCGTACCTTTACAAAGGTTTTATAAAATTTATAACCTTTAAAAAGATTTATATATAGTGTATCTTCTTATCTATTATGTGGAGACAACTAAAGTGCAAGAAGACATGAAATAAACTTCACTTATATTTTTGGTGAGAGAATAAATATATATCCTCCATAAAATAGTCTCCTCAAATTCACTTAATTCTATGACATGGAGTATAAGTTGTGGCATTGGATATATTTTTTATACATAACTTCTCTCCTTCTTCACCTCTTCAATAAAAAATCTATACAAACATACAAAGGGAATTTATCAAACAATATCCCTCTTTGGGCCTATTTACAATTATAAAAACACTCTAATAGATATTTAATACTCCTTCGAAGATATCACATTCATGATGTGTATTAATCAGACACTAATAACCAATTGTAAGATCACATGAATCTTTTTTTATAAAAAATAATTGAGTCAAAATAATTTTCATAATTTGACACCTTAAATTCTACCAAATCTACACTGATTTTTCATCAACATACTCTCCCTATTTCAAAAACATCCCCTCTTAAAAAAACTCTTAGACATTTCACCCCCTTTAGAATCAAAACCAAAAAGGGTCAACTTCTTAGAATAGTTCATAATATAGTGTAAAAATCCAATAAATCGAGAAGATAAAACATACCTCCCTTATAAAAGTTACTATGGGGAATGGGGTCCATCCTAGAATAAATTAAGTTGATGGATATAGTTAGGCTCCAAGAGAAAAACAATGATTCTAAAACTCCACTTTTGGAAGTTTCTTATTGAAGATATCAACAACTCATCCTTGAGTTGACACATACTCTAAAACCAAAATTCCATTCTTCACATTCTTCTTTATGAGGTGATATTTGAGTTTAATGGTCTTGTTTGATGAATGTTTCTTAGAATTTTTGAAATGATTTATCACAATTAACTTTTCCCATGTAATTAATATAGGATAAATCACTTCGACACAAATACCATAATTTTTTTGTTTTATCCATTGTAATTGGGTGAATGCTTAAGTGTCATTACTATTACTATCCTCTATGGTGTTAAATGACATTTAATAACACATCCTTCTTTTCAATGATATAAATAAAATACCAATATAAATAACAACACCTAATGTTAAATTTTAGTTATCTTCTAAATCAGCCCAATCTACATTAGTAAATCCCAAAAAATTATACTTTGAATTGTTGTTATTGAACAACCCATATTTTTTTCATGTGACTTATATATAAAATTATTATTTATAGATATTTTTTATGGATTTCCTTAGGATCGCTCTGAAATAAAGAATCATGAGAAGTATTGAATAATATATCTAGTTGATTAGCCAAAAAATAGAATAAACTCAAAATTATTTTATGAATCATATTCACATCAACCATGTTTCGCTACTCATATTTTTATAATTTCAATCTTGCCTATAGCATAGTTTCCATAGACCTGGAATCCTCCTTCTAAAATTTCTTAAAACATCCTTGGCATATTTTGTTTCAAGATAAATATGCGATAAAATATTTAAACAACCTTAAATTCATGGGAAAATGAAATTTCACATATTACGGACATCTCAAGTTCAAACATCATGAGTTCTAAAAACACCATACATTGATTTTTATTTGTTCCTAAAAACATTATTTCTTCATTATAGATAAAAACCAGAAAACATTAATAACATTCCTTAATATAGTGGATGTGTTAAACTCATCCCCCATAGAAACCAATCATCATTAAAAATTCATATATCCTGGTGTACAATTCTATTTTACCCTATTTAAGGCCATTCAAATCCGCATTTAGTAAAAACCATTAAATAAATCTTTTTTTATGAGAAACCCATCTAGTTTCCCATAATACACTTCTTATTCAAGGAAACCATTTAGGAATGTAAATTTGACATAGATTTTATAATTAATAAAACCATATTGAATATCAAGGGATATAGATATCTAAAGTGTTTAAATTAATTCTATATTCATAAATATATCATAAAAATCAATTCATTAAACTTACGAATATACCTTGTAAACAATTCATGCATTGGCCTTAATCACTTTTAATTGTTTTTTATATTTATTTTAGAATACCCACTTGGTTCCGATAGAATTAGAGTCACTTTGCTTTAGAAAAACATCACATGCCTCATTTTTCTCTATTTGATCACTCACTTAATTCATATCCTTGATCTATATCACATAATTTTCGACATCTGTAAATGATTATTGACCTATTAATAATAAAAAATACTTTATTTTGAACCTTAATTTTTTTGGTTTCAATCCAGGTGGTCTGGTCTCTAATGATGTTAATTAAAATGAATTAATCCATTATTTTTTTACATAATAAGACTTCTATAATTTCGATACATTCTTTTTAATTTGATTATACATCATAATTAAATTCATTTTTTATAACTCCTAATCAACCATAGACTTATGTATTAGTTTAGTGTTTAGAAATTGATTGATTTTCATGTGAGATCATCTCATGTGAAACTGTAATTTTCCATCATTAATCCTTTGCAATGTGATTTATCTCAATAAATATTTTATTTATCATATTATAACACCTAAAATATTTATACTTTGATATGTATCTAATAAATATGTCATCCTCTCCACAATCATTAAATTTTATATTAATTTATTTATTGAGAATGAAAATTTTTCTTCCAAACTCACTGAATTAATTGAGAATATTTTTCCTTCCAAAATAAATTTCATTTGATTTCTCTAATAATTTACAAATTCAAATTCTATATTAGATATGTAAACCACTACAAGAATATATTTTTTGAGTATTGTTATAGAAGAGACTTTTAAATCAACATTTTTAAATCCATGGTATTTATTAGATGATATCTTCATTCCACTAACTCTTTTTTATAGGATATTATATCAAATGAAAAAAAATATGCAATTCAAAGATTCTCCATATATTATTCATCTTTATGATTTTTATATATGGTAACATTTTTTTATCAAAAACATCTATATTTTTTAGGAAATATAAACTTTAACTCTGATTTGATATAGAGTGACACAGGTCTACACCTCATTATATTGAGTGATATTCATAATAAACACCGTTTTAATGAATTATTTGACAAATAAAACATAAGACATATTTTGATCTAACGCTAATTTTGATATTGGTCCATAAACAGCAACATAAACAAGCTCAAGAAAACTTAATGAATTCATCTTCTTTGGAGAGTAATAATTTTATATCATATTTAATTTATGAAATGAAACACATATGGGAGAATTATCATACATTTGATGTGGAATATCACATACTCAATTTCTATTTACTAACCTCTCTAGATATGTTTATTGAAAATTCACAAGCCATATATTCGATATCCAAATCTCCTCCTATTTGGATATTTTAAAAATATTTTCCTCTAAAAAATGTATGGAGATCCCTTAGTTATTGTTCCCTATAAAATAAGTGAACTATATTTATCATTGATAGTAAAAATAATTTCATTGAACTATGCCAAATTTCCATGGTCCCACAATTGACTGAAACTAATATAATTATAAATATACCATCAAAAATGAGAAAATAAATCCTCATTATTTATTTTCCTCAAATCCAGGATTTTCATGACCCAAAAATATTAAGACCGTCATTATTCATAAAATGAACGACATGACCTTTATTATTCTTGAAATTCGCAATGAGTTATTTATTTATAGTCATATGTTATATACATCCACTATCCAGAATTGATGAAAATTATTTGTCTAATTCCCATAAAAAATCTTTTGAACATTATCATTTTCCAATCATCTATTCCTTACCATTGATGGTGATGAATGTTCCTCCTCAATAGTTGGCTCAATGAACTCCTATTCTTGAATATATAAAAAAATCTTTTGATTCTATTTGTTTATTGATAAAGGTTCAAACATTTTCTTTATTCCACATCAAATAATTCTCAATAACAATTTTTAAATTCTTGATTCACAATTTACATACAAAATCCAAAATCCATTCTAAACAAATATCTTTTAAATGATGTTATAATGATTACAAGTTCTTCATACTTTTTGGATTAATATTAATCCTAGAAGGACCTAATAGAAATGAAGCATGAATAGTAAATGTATCCAAGATTTTCAAAGGGAAAACATATAACTCTTCAGTCATAACAATTAACATCTTCTACATAGTTATTTTCCTTTATAATTTCATAACATTCTACCTTATTATAGGACACTATAGCTTGATGTTTTGAAATAACCATAGTTTTACCTTTACAGTTGAACCTCTAAACTTGAGTAATATGTATTCATTCTTAATCATAATTTTTTTTCATCATCCGAGGTGTCAATAATTATTCTTGATCTTCACACTTCTAATAATAGTTCATAACTTCTTCTTCTAACTCCTCATTTCTCATCATTGTATCATTGATATTTTTCTATTTACCATCAACAATTCAGTCATATACTTCAATATTATGTTATAGTTATAATTCCTTCAATGAGTTTTCTTTATTTATATATCTAAGTGTGTGATAATGAATCTGATGATGACAATAGATTGGGTGAAGGTAGAGCAGCGATGGAGGTCTCGGTGATGGGTGAACCCTAGCGGCAATGGAGGTCCCGGCGGCCCCTCTTCCCCCGGGGGAGGGGCCTCAGAATCCTCCTCAGGGCTGCTGGCGTGCAGATCAGTGGACATCAGATGTGGATGTGCCTCTCTTCCCCAACATCAAGGTTGCTCCGAAGGTTCCTGGCATCTTCCTTGGATAGCCAGTGGTTCCAGTCTCTCTTCAAGAGTTCTCTGATGCATCCTCTCTTTTCTCCAACGCACTGGTTGCAAGGTTCGTGCGACGGTGGCCTTCGATTGAGGTATTTGATAAATTTGTGAATGAAAATTGGGGTCTTAATCACCGGGTGGTTGTCGGGATCTTGGGTCCGCGTCAGTTCCTTCTTTACTTTCAGGATGAAGATGACCAAGCGCGGTCTTGGTCCAACACTAGTAGGTCGATTCGCGGATTTCGTTTTCATCTGCTTCGCTGGACGTTTGAATTTCATATGAATCGCGACCCTTCTACCTCTGCGATTTGGATTCAACATCTTGGTTTACCTTTACCGTTCCAAAACCCAGCGTTGTTAAGTTCAATAGGGAATTCTATTGGTCGTCTCCTGTGCCTTGATCAGCGAACGGCTACCTTGAGGAACCCGAGTGTTGCGAGGCTGTGTGTTGAACTGGAACTCTCCCGGCCCCCTCCTGAGATGGTGTGGGTTGTAATTGAGGGGGAATACAGGTATGCACAACCCATATACTATGAGTCCTGGATTGATTACTGCTTCTGCTGCCACAAACAGGGGCATGATCTTTATGTGTGTCGAAAAAAGGGAGTGCGTGAGTGTCCTGCTGCTACAAATGATCCAACTGTCCAGGCCATGATTGATGAGAAATCAACTGGCCATGTTAATGAAGAGTTGATACAGGATGATGCCCCCTTCACTAAGGTCTGTGATGTTCAGGAAAATGGGGGTGTTATGCGAGCTGTGAGGTATGATTTGATAGGGATGTCAGGGCCCTCTATTGCTGCTGTATTTTAACGGCTAAAGAATGACATGAGTCTTAGCTCTATGTCGGATGCATCAAGGTCAATGGTGAAAGTGTGTGATGGTGTTGAGATGCAGGGTGATCAGGAAGCTGAATTGGACTCAAGCAGGCTGCCCAACACCCAGAATGGATATTGTGAGGCACCTATCTCTGCCCCATGTCCTCAAAGTATGGGTAGCAGACATGGGCAACCAGGGGGTGTTAAATCTGGACCAGATTTCTGCTCCATGAACCAATTTTCTGCACTGGATGGGGTGGAAGAACCTGATCAGCTTGATCCACAGCAAGCAGATAATGGGACAAGCTTGATGGGTGGAAAACTGATGGAGGAGGAGACCTCCAACTTTGAATCAGATCACCTGAAGCCTGTGGAGGTGGCAGTGGTTGAGGATGTGGAATTTCCAGGTTTGAAGAATTAGTGTTTAACCCCTATCGAATTAAATCAAACTTCCTTGAGGGCTGGAACAGTGGAGTCAGGAAGGAATGATTGCTTCAAGGGATTGGGAGAAGCTCCTAAGAAGGGGGGAGATGTTTCCAATGGAGAGAGAGAAAATGAGAGGGAGGTGCTCAAAGTCTCTTATAGTGACATGGTTCGAGGAGAAAAGAAGGAAACCCTTGATAATGGGATTGAGAGTATGGGGGCAGGAACTGATCCAAAAAAGAAGAAGCCAAGAAAAGACTACTCCAACATGCCGAGGACGGTGTCTACTAGGTCCTCTGCCAAGAATGGAAAAGGGAAAGAAGTTAACTCAAAGAAGGGACAGAATAAGGTAGTGATCAGGATATCTATGACTGAAAGGGAGTTATGTCTTAGGGAGCAATACCTCAACATGCTCAATCAATATGCTCCATCTGAGTGGGAGTCGGCGGATCCAGATGATTCGGAGGATGGAGACGTTGGAGATTTTGACACATTTTGACTGGCACTGTTGTTGGGGGTGTTTTCATATCATTTCATTATCTTTGTACTTTGTACTGATTTTTCTTTAATAGATTTTCATGGGACCAGGCATTCGGCCTGGGCCTGCATCTTTCTAGTTATATCTAAGTGTGTCAATATCAAAGTATATCTTTAACATTTTATCTTATTTGTATTTTACACAGAACATTCAATCATAAACCATTACATTGGACTTCCCAGTCCCTATTATCCAAATATAAAGATCATCGAGGGATACCTCTACTTATGACTAAAGATCAAAACATCCAAGAAAATATTTCATACTCATCATCACTATCATCATTTCATGTAGTACGTTCAATAACCATAAACACTCCTTAGTCCTTGTAATTTTTTACTACTTATATTTTACTTACTATATAACAATCATCCTCATTAAAATGAAAATTTTTCCTTTTGAAAGACCTTTATTGGGAATTATTTGAAACAAAATTTTTAATCATCCTCATTTTTTACTTAAACATCACAATCATTATATTATTTAGAAATTCTTCAATAAGATGTCCCACCCTTCAACATTTTGAGCAAGAAACATGAATATTTCCGTAAACATTCATCATCTTCTATTATTATTAGAGGAAAGAAATGATATAACCTCATAAAAATTATCAACTTTTAGATTCTCTATGATTGAGGTATTTTTCATGGAATTAAATATTACACCCTAGGTGCATTCCTTTATTTATAGCTCAATTTCATCATTTCTCATTTCAAAACACTCAAAAGTACTACATATGTTAACAAGTGAAATCTATTTTGGACATTTGTATTATATAACTAATAATTATTAATAGAATTGAGGAGGGAGACTTATTATGATCCTCTACATTATATTTTCATATTTGAGGTCGTTACGATGGCCCCACATATCTTCAACAAGAACATTAAAGTGGTTAAGAAAGGCATAAACCATAAGATTCTATGTCATTATCAAATCTTCATAATTGTTCTATATAACATTAAAGTAGTCCTATAAATCCATATAATATCCTTAATAAATATTTATAATTACATCCTATAGAACATGTGAGGTTTTTTCAGACATTACCTTTATAATAATTGATTTAGAAAGAGAACTTTGCAAGGCATCCATATCTTCAAAATTTATATCCAATTCTTAATTGTATATAATTTTTAGGGATCTAATTTTAATATTAGTGATGATTATATAAATTGATGTTTTTAAGTGTCTATGAAAAAGTATTTGAAATAGTGTTACATCTAGATTTTCAAAAATTATAATTTTTTTACTTTAAATACTGGGATACCTTTATGGTTTCCAATCATTTCCATGCTTCTAATATAGGAAAATAATAAACCTCCCCTTTTTTACCACTTCTTATATCTATATAGATAAAAACAATAGGGGGCTGAATCTAGGTATTTATGTTTAATATAATTATTCCATGAGTGATTAGATTACTCTTTAACATTGAGTAAGACTTTGATTTCATTTCTTTTCCCCTAAATGGATTCTAAATGATCTGAACAAAAATAGATAGTGTACTGGGTTCACCCGCACTCGGCTCGTCTAAGGAGCATGCATGACAATGCACTTGTATAAAAAATTCACTAAAATCTCACGAGTTATATAATTAAAATTTTGAGCAGTCTCACTAACCTTCATAGTTCACTACCAAAATATTTTGGAGAACTAACTGATCCCAACCAATAAGGAACTCACTACTCCAATTTTTTGAGTTTTTCTTCTTCTTGTAAAGATGGTGCGAACATACACAAACAATGTTTTTTATCTTAAATACATGTAATGAAGACATCTTTTGAAAATTATAATCTTGTAATTACACCTAATTCTACATTTGACCTTCTATATGTGATTTGGAATATCCCTCTAAAAATTTTCTCATAAAATTTTCTATATTCCTTCATGTCTCTGAATCTCACAATATTTTCACAGAATAATTATCCATATTTTTATTTAAATCCAATGATTATGATTGAATATCTAATCATTGGGGTTGTTCCAATTTTACACAATAATTAATGGGGTCTTCATGCAATATTTAATTCAAATTATACATTGGAATATTTAATTCATAACTCTATTTATTTTAAGTAATGGATAAAACTAACAATAAACTAAAATCACATAGCTTTGTCATGGTCATTTAAGATACTTCATTTTGTTACCTATTATTCATATACAATGTCATGGTCACCATCACTATGGAACAACCATATATTCCTTATTTATTCCTCATCGTTGTCAATATATCTTTAATATTGAGTATTTTAGTTGAAATATTCCTATTATACTAGAGAAATAACACCTCTATTATTCAATGAATGATCTCTGGTATGATGTCCACATAATTCATTTCAAAAAATCATATTTGTTATGTAAATATCACCATGATATGAGCTTCTGTATGTTTCAGGATTCTAAATTTTCTAATTATAATAAATTCATACCCTCCATAATGAAAGGAATAAAAATGGAATGGATAACTTATCTTCCATATGGATTGTGGCATAGTTATTAGCGCCATGTTTCATCTCTCTATAATTTTATGGAATCAAAGAAATATTAAATTATTCAGGGAGTGTATCGTATACCGTTATGATGTGGATATCACCTCTATACAATGATGATTTTTTCATAATGGTTAAAGGACACAATAATATCATCTAACTATTTTTTATGGAATAATGTTTCTCTTAGTGATGTCTGAAAACTCTCTGATTTTTTTTCCTAAAGTTTGCATCATGGTTAATTATACTAAAACATTGTGTTCATGTAGTATTCCATGGAATAATAAATTTTTTAATTCAGATTAACATGACTCCATACATGTAATATTACATGAATACGAGGAATATTTATTTATCCCTATTTTCATTTATTCAGGTACCTTTAAACAGGGATCCTTTATACATCCACTGAATATTTTATAGGTCACCCATATACCCTTACGCATCCTCACAACTTGACATGTTTATCATTACATCGTTCCAAGTTACCCTTACATATATCTCATATTTTAATTTTGATACATTTTCTCATATGCAATTATACCATTGTTTTTGGAAGTATGGGAATTATACTTATATAATTTTTTACATGTTATATGTATCTATGAACACCCTTCAAGACTCTTTATGTAACCTTAAGAAATTAATATGTACTCTCAGTACCATTATGAAAACTTTGTAACTTGAATAATAACATTAAAAAACATGTAGAAAATTTTTATTTCTTTTACAAGGAGTTATATATAGTTTACATTATTCTATATAGCTTGAATACATTTTAAATGAAATTAATTAGAAAATAAACTCCACTTACCATTATGGTGAATGAAATAATTCATTTTCTCCATGGAATAGTAATATAAAATTCCTCACCTTTTAAAAAATGGAAAAGGATATATGTAATATGATATATTTTTAGAGAAAACTATTCTCCTTATTCATCTTGTAAATAAAAAATCCTTGAAAACCCCACAATGGGATATTTTTTCAACAACCCTTCACCTTCATAGTTGGGAAAACATATAGTGTATCCTTTATTTACTCATAAAAGTCCATAAATATTAGTATAACACTTAATGTAAAATGACACCAGTGTAACCCTTAAGTATTTTTGGAGGATCATAGTCATAGAACATAACACTTCACCTTGATAGATGATAGTAATCACTAATATAACACTTAATTCTACCTTTTGAATATTACAATCAAACATAACTCTTTACCTTCATAGATCATGAAAATAAATAACATAAAAAATAAGTACCAATGAGTACATTAAACATGTACATAACCCTTCACCTTCTTGGATGATAAAAATAAAATTCAACCCTTAAGTCTTCTTAGAAGACCATAAAATATTGTATAATCCTCACCATTCTTAGATACAATAGAACATCAATATAACCAATAAGACCCACTATAGAACCCTGAACTACATTGAAACCCATTATATTAGAGGATCTAACCAATCACCAATGTAACCCCTTAATTATTCTTGGTTAACCTTAAAATATAGCTTTAATCTACCTCATCCTCGATAACACAAAACACTTACCCAACCCTTATGTCCTCCTAGAGTACCATAAAATCTAGTGTAACCCATCACAATTATGGAGGCCTTCTCATTATGAGATATAATTTACAATAATACATTTCATGTTGAAATTTATTTGTGGGTAACATACAATGGAAATAATTATTAGGAGTTGTTTTAAATTGAATCTATTATTACTCTTTTAGTTAAGGGGACACTATATGAGGTGTTTTGTAATACATTTCATTCTGTTTTTTTTATTTCTGATTAAATATTTTATTTATATTTTGAATAAAACATTTATGATACTATGAATTTCATAATAATGGTAAATTATTATCTTTTTTATGAATCATATATATGGATACCTTCCCAATCGAAGTGATTTTGAGGATTAATTTTCATGATTTTTCACTTTTTGATGTTATAGTGATATATCTAAATAGAAACTCATATCGGTGTGTGTTAACATTAAAGCAGTGTTTATATTGTTATGATTGGAATATTGGATTTTGAAAACCAATGTTAAAATAAAAATCAAAATATTATATTGTGTTTTAATATTTTATAGTGACTTGATATTGAGTTTGAATGATAAATCCTAGTTTATTACATTTCATTATTAACACCATTGGGATATCATGGAATTTAGTTGAAATTTATTTTTATCTATGATACTTTAGTCTAAACAGATCCTATGTACCTTACGTGTTTTTCTAGTGTATAGATCATACCATGTATATTATCTGCTTATATATTCGTGAATACCCATATATGGTGGTAATGGATTATAATAGACTATTAAAAATTTTATATAATCTTTGTAGGATTTATGAGTATTAATAATAGATACTAGACCTTAATTGAAGTACCATCTACAATATGGTGACAATGACTTGATCAAAAAAATTAGATGTGATGAATATTTTCATATAATATATTCAATAATATTTATTATTACTGATTATTGAAGTGGATTTTATTATGATTAAATTATTGACCATAGATACTAGTGTGAAATAAATTTGATGATATGAGTTTATTGCTTGTATTATTTAGTTTAAATATCATTGATATTGAAATAATCTCCATGACTGGGGAACGAATGATTTTGATGAGTTATGTGAAATGTATCTTTTATTATATAATGTTAATGTGTTAATGACCATGAATAATTAGAAAATAATATTTATATTTACTAGTTTAATAAAAACCAGAATCTATGAGTTTTTTAAAATTCTTTTCTTTTAACTATTCGCCGATATGAGTGAGGGTTGAATAGATGTATGATATTTTATTGATAAATATTTCGTATAATTAGAATTTGTTAAAATAATGTATAGATATAGTGATGAAATATTGAAATTGATTACATACGAATAATTTATTAATCAATATCATCTAAAAATGTGATATTTTAGAAACATTAGATTACATAATTATAAGTAAGATAAAATTATTTATTTAATTTTTTTTAGTGTTATTAGTTGGTTTCAACGATAAGTTACATGATATATATTTTTTACATCATTGAAATTTATTTTTTATTGATAATTATACAATATAGTGAGGGTGTAATGTGGTGTCTTAATGATTATAGTATTTGATAATGACCCATTATTTCAATTTTTTAAATATTAAAATAGATATTTTTTACTCAAATAGAAGGAAAAAATGTTATATGATGCTATGTTATTGAGTTAATCTTGGTGAGATTATTAGTTTTAGATAGTGTGGTTTCATTGAGTAAAATTGATACTTGTGATATGTTGTGATCCATTAACAGGTACTTGATGATGTTATTTTTATGGTATTTATATTCTTGGGTAACACATATTGAGGATACTTTTTAAATTTGGGGTGCATACATTTACCATAAAATAAATGATGGAAATTATTAATCCATGGGAAGAACTGTTGATAAATCCAGGAAGATGTGGATAATTTAAATTTAAATATTATTATATTATTGTTTAATTTTGATTATAGTATGTGTTGGTATATTAATTAATTATTTCCTTCTATCATCAGAATGTTTTAATTGTGTAGTCATATAGGATTGGTATGTTAAACCATGTTATTTAGGTAAAATTAGTTAAGTGTTATGGTGATGTATATAACTCCTATCATTCATGTATTCAAAACAAAACCTTGGTATTTTTGGAATGATTGATTAATATATATTATTATTATTTATAAATTGTATCCTTTGAAGTTTATAGTTTATCATTCATATCATGATTTATGGTTGATATATAACGAAGTTGATATTGAATTTAATGAGTGGAAGAGAACTGAATGAGGTGTGGGTATATATTATTTCATCACATATATATATATAATCATAAAATATTCTTTTATGATGAATAATTTTAAATGGGTTTTTATGAGAGGTTATACACAATGAAATGAGGCTATTTTTTTAGGAAAATAATGACTTATTTTTTTATCAGTTGGTTCCATGGGAGTATTGACATGGGTGAGTTTTATAGTATACATGATTTTTGTTATGGGTGTTATTATTTTAAAAATAATGGTTTATATAAAAATCGTATTATGGTGTATATTTAACATTAGTGAAATATTTTATATGATTTATTTAAATTTCTATCACAACATAATATATTTCATAAGATCCTGGAAAATTTCAGAGAAGCATTTAATAATAGAATTTTCTTAGCTATCGAGTTTTTAATTTATTAAATCAAATATAGATAAATGAAATTTATTTAAACAAAAAAAGTTTTCAAGGATAGTGGATGTAATGATCTAGATATTCATGACTTATTTTCTTATGGAAAACATATGGGGATAATTCCATGTTCTTTTGAGAGTGGATTACCTTGTACATAGAATTTATAACTCATTTTAGATTAATTTTAAACATTACCACTTATATTTAATGAATGATATGTTATAGTGGGTACATTAAGTGTCACAGAAATATTTAAAATTATATTCTAATTTTTTAAATGAAGAATCCTAAAACTAAAATTTGATCATTAATATATATTTGGACTCACAAAGAGACTTGATCAATGATTCAAGAATAGTGTGTTTCCTTTTGGGTGTGATTTTGTTATTATTGTGGCATAGGTGAAAATTTTAGTGCGAGAAGAAATTTATAGATATATAATATTTATTATTTAAAATTTATATTTTGACATAAAATGAATATATTTTTTTCATATTTTCCCTCATATTATATATAACGTCAATGTAGAGGATTAACTCTTTTAATTGAACCATTGGGAGGAGATAATTCGCAACATATTTTAAGATCAAATAAAGAGGTATCATTCTTAGATTATGACATATTACAATGATATTTTTAAACTATTAAATTCAATTATGTTCCTTATTATTCTATTACTAAAGTTTTCATATTAAATTAATGTATAATAATTGTTAAATTATAATAAAAAAATTATATTGGGATCATATCTATCCAAACAATGGATTATGGGTATTATTATAGATAAATTTGATAATTCAAAGATTTACATTATAATTTAATAGCTAAAAACTGAAATTCCTGATGATGGGATTATATACATGGATTATATATCATAATATATTTATAATAGAATAATGATTTTTATATGTCGTATTATGGTCTTAGATATATATTATAGTAATGATTTGATTCCATTTTTAGAAAAGTGAGTATTAATTAAAACTTTTAATAACTATATAGGAAATGATATACCATTATTTCAGTTTCTGAAGAAATAAGCCTAATGAAATTGGGAACATGAAAATATGACATAATAATTATAGGTTTTTATAGAGATAATATTAATTTAATATCACTATCTCTATACCATTTCATGTACTTAAAATTTTATTATTATGATAAAACTATATTTATATACCCCTTGAGTTGAGAAAAACAAATTGTAAGAATTTATATAACATTGGAGACCTTATCTTTCTAAGAAAAAACTAAAATTAGGTATTCTTGGTGCATGATGAAGACATTTTTTGTGGGTATATTATGATTTTATAGTCATTTGATAATGAATTGAATAATAAGGGATTGGCCACACATCCTTATTGATGGATTAGTGTGTGACTCCATGTATCACAGGTTGGGACTCATGTGTTCATTTGGTGAAACATAGAGTTTTTAATTCATAATTTCTATAGCTAGAAATATATAATTTAAATACCTATTAATGTGGTATAGTGGAAAATAAATATATATAAAAGTGAGAGTGTACTTTCTAGAATTTTATAATGGTATTTGATAACATGGGGTGTTTGTGTTTGATTTGTGCATAAGTGATAGAAGTATAAGAATAATATATCATATCTAGAGAATAAATCCTTGATTGATACAAGGTTATAGGTTTTATATAATTCGTTCACGGTTCATAAATTGATGAACCTCTCTTATAATACATGTCAATAATATATACTGAACCATTCACTTATAATCCCTATCAGTTGGTTTCGTTGAGTTTCAAAATTGTAGTCCTTAATAAAAGTTAATCCCTCTTACTATGTTCATTTGAGATAATAAATAAATCAATCAAATATATAATAGATAACTCAACCTAAAATATTAAGGAACCTCCAAATTAATTGTCTGGAATATCAAGTAGTTGATGGTGAGATTTTTCCTTCCAAACACGTGTTGATTATATCAATTCACCTAACCACTCAATCAATCATATTCCATTAAATACATGGTTTATTTAATGGAGGGTTTTAATTAATAAAAAACCAAGTTAGAAACATAAAATGAAATAAATATTAAATAAAATCACAAAAACCCAAGAAAACATAGTTAAAATTGTGATAAAAAATATAAGAGTAATTATAAATATATTATAACTCTAGTAAGAACATGTCACTCTCCTATATGAGTAAATAATTTATGGGGGTTTTATCGCTCTATATAAAAGATATCAACTTTGAACATCGAGCTGTTAGTTTTTTGACACCGTGAGATTTAAATTTTTAATTCAACTATAAATAATGCTCTGTTAGATAGCTTACGTTACACACAACACCAATATGAAACAATTCATGACTTATTATAATAACTATTTATAAAATGTATAGATGTTATTACATTATGATACTAGCATTATACTGCTTTGTTTTAACTGGAAATATTTAATTATTAGAAAATAAACGATTAATGTGATATTATTAAAACCATTTAATGATAAAAGGTAGAATTTATCAAATAATTGATTTAAAGTGTTATTTTAACTTTTAAAATAATTCAAAATATTAACTAATAAATTAATATTAATTAATTAAGAATTGATATGAAATAATATAAATAGCGCATGAGGATAAGAAACTCTTTTTTTCTATAAATGTTGGTTTTATTTTATTTATAATATTTAAATTTTAAATATGTTTTTTTAATTTTATAATGATAATTTAATAAAATGATATATATTTGTGAAATCATTGTATGAAAATTATATCATGGTGAATTTTAGGGATTTTTTTTGAAATGGTTTATTTTTAGGGGAATAGTGAGAATATCATTTTTACATATACCGTCACTTTTAAGAGATAACCACAATATAAAAATGAATTAAAAGTTTATAAAAAAAATTTGGATCAAATTAATTTTATTAATAAGGGTTAAATAATTTATCTAAAAATATTATGTTTCCAAAATATTATGTTTCTAAAATTTTAAATTAGGTTTTGAATTTATTTTAAATCCATATAACTATAATTTATTATTTATATACGGATTAGTATCTTGATAATCAAATTGATACATTATTTTTGGTAAAAAAATTTATTCTAAGCGGACATTTGATTTCTGAAACTATTTTTCGGTGTGTTTTGTGTATTATGTCAAAATTAATTTTTAAAAACAATAAAAAATTTACTTTAAATAGATTATTTATTTGAAATAATAATAATTAATATTATTTAATAATATCAGCATATGTTTTTTTCATTTGAACAAATTTTCATGGTAAATATTGTCCCCAATGGTAAAAGGTATAAATGGTTAAAAGGTGGTTAGCCTATGAGATAAAGCCAAAATTATATTTTAAACATGTCTTAATATGATGTTTTTAGTTTATTTATAATTTATATCATTATATATTTTAAATTTCCCTATTTTTCCACATTCCCAAGAATATGGCCTTATATTATTTTAATGTTAAGGGTATTTATAAGTGTGTCGCACTCCTCACTTGTTAAAAGAAACCTCCTCCTTTCACTCAACCAAATAATTGAGAAACCTATCTATAACAATATAAAATAAAGTACCCTAAATAATCATTATATATTACTTAAAGGTTCTTCCCTTCCCAAAATACCCATTCATGAATCTTTAAGTTACTTTTCAAAGAAGATTATCCATGTATGAGGTATAAGTTCTAACCGGAATTTTAGATGATTATTCAATATTAAACCTACAAAAAATGATCCACAACCTTAACAAAATAATAAAATTAGTATATATAAAATTTTAAAATGTATTTATATAAATTTTAAATCCATTTTCTATCTATATTCCATTTAATAGAAAATGAAAGTGTCAGTCATGCGTACATGCAGACTACCATCTCCATGAGGCGAAGAAATGCATTTTTCACCACCACCTCTAAAGTATGGTTATATAAGAGGATTTAGTGAATAAATATGATATTTAAGATATATATATATATATATGATTATATAAATATAATTTATTATTTAACATTTTTTTATTCATTGAAAAATGAAAACATCACCAGTGTATATGTGCAGACTACTGCATCTATGATGTGATGTAATTCATTTTTCATCACCGCCTTACATAGATTATTCTTAAAAAATTATTTTATAAATATATATATATTATTAATTAGTAATATAATTCATTAATATTATTATATATTATAACATAATAATTACCAATCTTTAAAACATTATCTATTGATATCAGTAGGTTACCTGAAGAAAGATCAATACTGATTTCCAATACATAAATATTTACTAAAAACTCATGTAAATAAAATAAAAAATTACTAAAAATAATTGAAAATATATTATTGTTATATATATAATATATTGATTAAGGATTTTTTTATCCAATAATTGGTTCTGAAATCACATTAGAAAATATTTGTGGAATAATTGAAAATACTAAGATCTGATGATGAAAACCTACATTTACAAGCTAATGAATTTATATTAACTGATTATAAATAATGAGTATGAAAATTAATTGATATTAATTATTTTAATAATAATTTATATATTTATTTATGATTATTATAAATGATTTTAAATCACATTCATGTAATTCAAGAGTAATGATAAGGGTTTCCTTATCATAATTTCAATTTATGCTAATATATTTTATATTCACTAACTTATTTGATTTTTGTGGTGTATATACTCAACCTGTATGAATTTTATGATAATTATCATGAAAATTATTTATATTTACTATTTAATATAATTTTATCTCTTTCATAACGTTCTATTTGAATGGTTATCTAAGATATAAGTGTGTGAGATACTATGTCACTTTTTTATCATTCTTTTTTTATGTTCCAATTTCTATTATGGGATGTTTTATGTCATATATCTTATAAAACTCATATATTTTGTTATACAAATATTTTTATATATTTTCAAACTATTATTTCTATATTTCCTTTGCTTAGTAATCAAAAATATTGAAATAAAATTTTATGAAAAAAAAGAACTTACTTCTCCATTTTTCGTTGGTAATCATTCTTTTAATATATCCATGTACTATAAAAATGAATTATGAATGTTTTTATATAAATTAAATTTAATTTTTAGGGCATTTTTATAATATCTTTGACATTATTTAATTTTTTTTAAATAAATCTTCTTATCATTTTCTGAACTGCTCATTTTCTGAATTGTTTATTTCATAAGTTCATTGTAAGTGTATGAAAATAATGTTTTCAACCTATATATAATGAAATTATTTTCCCGATATCATTTAATTTAATTTTCATGATGACTACATTATAAGTAATTGTTATTTTGAAAAGAAAAATCATATTCTTGATTTTTTGTTAATTTTTTTAAAAATTTACCAAAATATAAACAATGTTTTCTCTTATTTTTCAACGCATAAATAAAATCATTTATAAAAGTATTTTTCTTCTAGGTCAACAATATGTAAGAAATTTTTCAATTTACTATGTATATTATCTTTTCTAAAATTATTGTTTATAAAGTCAATGTTTTATGATATGAATTATTAATATTACATTGGTTGGGACTGTTAAATCCACCCAATTCAATGTTTAATGTGTTATACATAATTATATAAATATATTGTGAGATAACTTGAAGTGATAATCATTTTTTACAAAATTGACTAAGAACTCAATGGAGTTAGATATTATCACAACATTGAGAGTAAACTTGATGTAGTTAGATGTGCTCACAGGATTGATCACAGACATAATATAGCTAGATATGTTCACAAAATATATCATCTAAATTATTTTGTAATATATTTTCAAAATATTGTGTCTGTGAGCCATACAGGTATCTACATTCATAATATTATGATATCTTATAATTATTTTTCCTCTTTTTATGTTATATGATAATGTTACAATACATAGATAATTATTATAGTCGCATGATTTCTCACTTTTATACCATGTTATATGTTTGATAATTTGATATTAGAAGTTATTTTATTTTTTATTATAGAAAACATTCATTATCCAATCTTTGTTTAAAACAGTTTTTATCCCATACTCATGTCTTCTCACATTATTGTGATCTGACCCTTGATAGAATGTTGTTATATTATTTCATTACTCGGTGTTTGAGCTCTCTCTTTCTTATGCTTTCCATTACCCATGTTATAAAGACGAGTATAACCAAGGAGGTTTTTTGAATGGGATCTATTATGGTCAAATTATAGATAAAGTACCAAAAATAAAATGAATAAGTTTTTTATATAGCTAATCCTTGATAACACTAAACCATTCTTTATCTACGATTTTATAAGTATTTGTGAGATGTATTGTTTAAATTAAGGAAATATATGAATGTTTTGTTTGATATATCTCAATTGGTATCAAATACTGTGTGTAATAAAAAAAATTAACACTATACCCATGTATTTGGATCTATGGAGTCTCAATTATATAGGTAAGTTAACTATTGAATATCTAAAAGTAATAAAAAGTCCCTCATTAAAATTTCATTTCCTCAATTAATAAGCTTCTCCTTCCTCTTGGATATTTACATGTGCTGGTGAGGTTCATCGGATAAATTCTATCTGGCATGTTTTTTTCTCCCTTGAACTCACAAGTAATGGTCTCACTCTCCATGATCTAAACTAATTTCTTCTCTCCCATAGATCAAGTGAAATCAATTCTTATTTATTAATTTCATTAATATATATGAAAGAATTTTTTTTGGAAAACATGGATTATATGTGCTCTAGGTTGACACAATGTTGATATATGACAATCCATGATTATATAATAATCCTTTGATCATTTTAGACCCTTATATAATTTTTTATGTTGTAAAAATAGTTCTAAATATACACCAGTATTATTCTTTTTAACTATATGAATTTTTAAATTTACAATCCAATAGTATAATAGATATACATAGCATACATTGGCATATAACATACCATTGGGAAAGTAGTATGATATTTTATATATTACATTTTAGAATTAAGATAATTAATTTTATATCTTAACATGGAACTGTATGGATAACATACCCATAGGGAGTGATTCAAGTCATGTTATCCTCGGTGTAACTTCAATATTTGGTGCATACCACATTAGCTCCTGAATATAGTGTCATTTTTCTAATTTATTTATTATTCAAAAATAAAATATCTTAATTAACAAAGAGTTGTACTGATTTTATATGGTTCATTGGATTTTTATATTTCATTGAGTGAGGAACACATGATACATAGGAGTTTATTAGATAATGTGAATGGGGAAGATATCTCGGTTGCTTCCTCTATATTACGTTGAAGATGGCATAGTTCTGGTAAGCTGGTGTATCATCCATTGAAATGTTAACATATCAATATAATGGAGAACGTGGTATTATTTCAGGTTTTAAATAAACTATTATTATTTTTCATGGGTTGAATTTATTATTATATCATTGGCATTTTATTTTGATGTAGTTGGTGTCCTAACTAAACAGTTCATATCCGATTCCCCCTGAGATTTCATTTGAATCCTATTGTACCCTCAATTCCCATTACTTAATTTCATTAGATATCAATGTATCATATAGTGAATTAATAAGTAAATATTGGGATCATAATTTCTACTCTAGAGAATGATTGTATTCTAATAAAAGATAAATTTAATCTTATAAATTGAACACCTTTTAAAATTATTCTTATCCTCTTTACCTATCATGATTGAATATACTCCTATAATTCAAAAAAAATATTATGAAAATATATCAATTTATTTTATTCTAAAAACATGATTAATCAATATTGTTTCAAATTCCATGAAATGAGGTGTCAAAATAAAAATATCATAGAATATTTTTTCTAACATGTTTGGGTGAATGAAATGAATATATAGTGAATTATTTCCATCAATCTATTCTCATACATTTGAACTGTTACATATCCCAATGTAATGACTTTCTAAAAGCTCTATAAATGATCCTTCCACACAAAAATTCCATCTTTGAGATTATTAAGGTTAAAAATTGTAGATTTTATTTTAATTAAATACTAAATAATAAATACCATAAAAATATTTATATCTTTAGAACCTCATCCAATTCCCAATTTCATACTACCTTCATAATTCCAATCTGATATTATTATAATTCATAAACCAATACCTCAAAAATGTTTATAAATATTAAAATATTTCAACCCTTATCGAACAACTATGAACATATTGAATTATTCCTAGCCTTGTTTATAACAAAAATATATTTAGTGAGTATAGCTAAACCAAAACTAAATCTACAAAAACAGTATGAACCCCCTGAGTATTTTAATGATATTCAGGGTTTTGAATAAAGGATTAGGATGTTGTCACGCAAGTTTATCATCCATTATTGATGGATTAACTCAAATTTCTTTTATTCTATTTTTTTATAGGTATAGTTATATATTTGTTCCAATATGATAATTTTACTCCAAACATAAAATGTATGACACTTTCATGTTGTGGCGCTTCATGAGGTGTTAGTTTTTTTAGAAGACACATAACCAAAATGTGATTTCAAATTTAAAATGAGTTCTTGTGAAAAGTTGATGCATTAAAAATATTTTTAGTTATTTTTCATTTAACAGTTATTGAAAAATATATTTAAGATACCATAGTTTCATTATCTCTGAATCATTAATGGATTGTAAATTTATCTTAATAAGTTTCAATACACTCCCAAAAATAAATAAAAATACATAATAAACACATATAAATTAAAAAAAATTAAAATACATATATATAAATGTTTCCACCCATACACCGTGGATTCATAGAATGTCATCAATTCATTTTAATTTATATGATAATACATAATATATTATAATATAAGTCATCATTAAACTATATAAAATAATTCGGTGACCTAGTGAGTTAACTTGTAGAATTATTAGAGGTGTTAAATATCATTTATGGGATTATATGGATAAATCTCATAACATTTATTCACTCTCATAAAATTTATTATAAAATTATTCTGTTCCCCGCATCCAGTGATCTCATACACAGAAATAACGAAATCATTAGTAACTATGAAATTCCATTTCTATATAGAATTAACTTTACCAAATGTTAATTTCAGTAACTTTTTATACAGAAACACATTTTATATAGAATGGATGATTCTATTTTATATCAACCCATTATATATAATATTTACTCTTTATTTTATACTTATATCATTTTCTAAGTCTTATATTAAAATTTTATTGATCCCCTATACATGTAGCTTTCATTTATTCATAAATTAATTAAAGTCCATGTTCATATTCTTCCCTACCCACTAAGATTTATGTTCTAATTCCAAAATGATGTGATATATTTTCAATTAATCCGGTATTTATAGAGTCATTTTAATGGGTGTATTATAATATTTTCTATAGGACCATAATATATATTTCATCATTTGGCTCTAGTATTTTATATATGTTTTTATAGTATTCTCAAAATACCTTTTAACTACTATATTGGTAACCATTGAAGGACAATTAGTCTGGAAGTGGAATAATGATAATGTTCATTGGTGCAATAGAAATGTATTCAAAATTATTTTTTGTTTATATTGTAGAAGTGTGTTCCTTTTTCACTAATGATGGACTTGGGAATTCAAAATCTATAGAATAAGTTGTATATGGCAGAAAATGACCAAAAAATGAATCCTAAATCATAAAAAACTCAATTTCCACTCATTTGGAAACATAATCAGAAAAAATTAAAATATAAGAATATCTAAAATAAATGGGTTTAGTTCTGAAAAATTTCATTGTCCATTCATAAAAGATTTCACAAAAAATCCAAGGATCATTGATGCAATTCTTATCTTTTTGGAACATTCTTAATGAATTGGAATCATTGGATCTTTTTATAAAATTCATGAGCACCCATAAAAGACTCCACCAATAAAATTCAAATTCTGACACCTTCTGAGATTTATTTAAGTGTCCTAAGTGACCTCTACAAGAAATGGTGTGGACGAAATTAATTATAAATGGTAAGTAATTATATGATATATACCTTCTAGATAATTAGTCACTACATATTATAAAAATTATGGATTATCCCAGATATAGAACTCAAATTAATATTTAACTATTAAAATTTTATATGGATTAAGATGTAAATGGATTTTGGTAGTGATTGTAAAATTTTAAGGACCTATAATTTTATCAAATGAATTTACATTCTAAATATATAATTTTTTAGTATTTAGTAATATAAAATTATACAATGTGAATGCACAACAAGATAAAACCAAAAAAAAAGTATTATTATATTGTTTTAAACATAAAATTTAGAGAAAAAATATGGCTCTAAGAATTAAAAGTATTAAAATGGGATATGAAACATAAAATTGAATGATAATAATAGGAAAATTTGGATATTCTTGTTCAGAATAAATAATCTCACTCAAAAATAACATTATATAAATCAAGTATAATATTTGAAATAAAATTTGATTCATTAAAATTAGAATACATATATATATATATACATATATGTTTGAGATAAAATAGAAGTGAATGAAAAATGAATAATATATGAGGTCTTTATAGAAAGTAGGGAACCCATAGATCCATTACACACGAGACTGTGGGAATAGTAATATGACCATTAGAATATTAATCTGACTGTTGTACTAGTAACCTAACTATTATAATAGTAACCTCACCTATATAAATGGTAAATAATATTTTTTTGTCTTATTATATGAGAATATAGAATATCTATTTCATGGTTAATGTAAATAAACGATTAAAGGGATAAAATAATTGTATAAATGTTTTGTAAACAAATAGTTAATGTGAATTTTTCTAAAAATGTATTACGATTTAAAAGGAAATTTAATTTTCACTAAATAGTTTTCTAATCCAATATTACATATTATTATAATGATAAGAAAATTTTATATGGCCCTATGTAATTTTACCAAGGTTTATAAAATTGATCATAATATTAAAATTATTATTTTTAAAAATAACATGCAATATTTAGTATATTTGGTTATAAAATCATTACAATTGATAATTTTGTGAAAAAATAATGAACTAATGTTTATAATATTTTGAAAAAAACCTCTCTCCTCCCCTTATAAATTGTACCACTACCCACCCCCTTCTTATAACAACTTCAAATTCTCAAGACATTCCAAATTTATTCCAAATTCCCTTTATAATCCCCTCCAAATTTTTTTAGTTCTAATGGTGTAATCAATATGACCACTTCCAAGTGCCTTAATGATTTATTCAAGGAGATGACAATCAAGAGTTAATATTTCCAAAACACCTCATTTAATTTTTTTTAGTTTACCTTTTCCATACCCCCCCCCCCCCCCACACCCAATAGGAACTAATAATTCTAGTACCATATATAAAATTCAATTTTATAGTGATAATGGAATATCTACAAGGAATCATATTCTATTGTTATTTTATTTAAAATTTTAAATAATTGTCTATATTAGGTAAATTTACCACCTCTATGTATGATGAGTTTTTATTTTCCATTACCACATTCAAGGAATTCTTAAATTCTATTATAATGATATAAAACTATCTAAATATTTATATTATATAATATTTCACACATTAGAAATAAAATATGTTCATAATAATAAATTCAATCAAACTAATTAATTATTTTCAGTAATGAAACATCCAAAACATTATAAATGATATTTTTTTATTAATATAAATCTGTGTTATTATATTACATTGTATTATACATAAATTTTACATAAATAATTAGTTAATACTTAAGTTCATTAACTAATTTTTTACATTAATATGAAATAAAACCCATGAAAACACTAATCATTACAATTAAAAAAATATATAAATTAAGAAAACTAGAATGGGAAAATTTTTATGTTTACCATTTTCTAGAATCATCTCCCCACATTAAAAAAATATTTAAAATAAACAAAATTTTAGTAAAACCATCAATATAATAGAAAATGGAAATGTATAACCTCGATAAGAATGTTGGTGAATAATTAATGAATGAATGAAGTAGTATTTATATGAGGTAATGTGACTATTGGAATAGTAAGGTGGCTATTACAATAGTAAGCTGGCCATTGGGAATATTAACTTCATAGTTGAAATAGTAATTTCAAATCAATATAGAAAAATGTAACATAAATAATATTAATAATGAAAATTTTAATTAAATATAAATTTTATAGTTCCATAAAATAAATATCAAGAGTATAAACTCAATGAAAATATAATCACATTTTAAATAAATTATATTTTAAGGTATTTCTAAAAAATCATAATTTTTATATTAAAATTAAAATAAAAATTGATATAATTTTATTTTGATAAATTTGATACCCTTTTCTAAATCAAAGTTTCAAAAGTTTCCAATAGTGATTTTAGGTAATTTTATAGAATTCATCAATTTTTAGGTGAGTATTAAAAATGCAGTTTTCTCGATAATGGTGTATTTTAAATTATGTCAGTCATGATTTAATAAATACATAATCAATTGTAGAGATTTTTTATCAGTCCATAACATATTTAATTTGTTAAGTTATTCATTTAAATATAATAAATATATTTTCCACTTCTGAAAATTATTTTACAATGTCTAAAGTATTCCATTAAAATAATAATTTTTCATTTTTTCCACATTACATTTTAAAAAACTATTGAATTATAATTATAAATGGGATTAAATTCTTAAAACGAATATAATATTTAAATTTTATCTATAATTTAATTAATATAAATATTACATGTTTTATATTGAATATGGTATTTTATTCAATATTTTATTCTAGAAAACCCCCTCTCATCAATTATAAATAATCCCTCAATCCCCAATGGAAAAAAGATCCTCACTCACATAAAAAAGAAACAAATCTAAAAAAATCATCTCCATAAATCCCCTTTTAATCCTTAGGGATGTTTTTTTAGTAACCATATCCAAACATCATTGGAGTTAGTAGTGTATAAGAGAAGAAACACAAATAAGAGGATATGTTTTCATCAACCCTTCATTATATGTTTCTATCTTGTTCCTATTTTTATCAATAAATTCCATATTATAATATTATAATATTAATTATGTATTATATTTACATTATATAAATTATTTTATCCAACATAAATAACATATCTAATATGTAATCATATTTTATAATTCTTATACCTCCACCTTAGTCAATGTCCTCTTAACGGTCGGTTAACTTCCAACAAGGACGTTTCTGATTATTTTATTATCACTAACCTCATGTATAGTTATAATAAATCATTTATTAAATATAAATATTTTAATATATGTATGTTAATAATATGGAATTAATTATACAAATGTATAAAATACATTTAACAAAAAATACTGAAATCAATACTAAATGGGAATGTTTTAATAGAATGAAGATATAAAAACATTTTTTCATTAATGAATGGAATTAAGGAATATAGTCTAATTATTAGAATTTATAATAATTTTATAAATGAAAATAATTCACTTATATTTCAATTTTTTATTAAAACTGTGTTTATTATTTAGTTGGTAGAAATGCAAAGAAATAAAACAGGATTTATGGTAAAGGGATTCTCAAACAAAAAAATATTTCTTTTAGATTATCTCATATTTAACATTTCGTTCAGTATATATTTTCCTATAATATACAAAACTTTTCCTTAAAATGGTATTTCTCCTTTATTTTAGGGATATACATTTTGTCCATCTATAATGGGTTTCTATTCCCATTACAATGATTTTTAAAAAACTATTTATTTTTTCGAACAGCTATTGAATCCTATTGACATGTTTCTCTTGTCAAAGAATAAAACATTATTTTATGCTAAATTATTGACTAAATTATTCATTTTGGAATCATGATGTTATTTCATTAATTATGATATTTCAATTCGTTTACAAAACTTACCTCATTCCATCGGTTGTTTCATGACTATTATTATTAACTTTCCATGTGGAATGGATAATGATAAGAATTTTATGATGTGATAGGTGGGACCAAAATTATATATCCCTCAATTATATTGGTTATTCTGATATATTTAATGATATTATTTTAAAATTTCCTAAACATGATTTTATCTTACTCCGCATTAATGATGTTATGAATTATGGGCTTACATTATGTGTGAACATGATTCTAGAGTGTTTCAAAACTATGTGTGGTATTTGACAACTATGTTATAATTTATCATTGTTATGTAAATTCTATATTCCATGTCTATATATAATTTTACCCACATTATTATGATGATGATCCCATATTTATGACATGATGGTGTTTATTATTATCATCCATTTAATATTGATTCAGATCCCTTATTCCTACCCTATTGGGCTTTTATATCACTCATTTTTTTAAATTATATTCTAAGGTGAATACATATACAAAGTATATCATGATATATTTAGAAGGATGAAAAATAAAATTTAAAATAATGACTATGATTTTTTTATATTCAGTTGATGTACGAACCTAATTCTTCAATGAAACTAAACCATTGGATCCTAAATTGTATCAATATTAAGATATTTATCTCAAATGTTATTAAAGGAAAAGTTGGGTCTCTATAGTTTGTATAATATAATGGTTTATTTATGTTGGTAATTATTATTTGAAAACATTCTTGAAACCCATAAATATAAGACTATGTATAGGTAAGAATCCTATATGATATTTTTTTTGAAAAAGGATACACATAGAGACTCTATAAGATATCGTTATTAGTTAATTGGTGAATAATAATATATTATTTATTCTCTGTTTTTTGACTTACTATTTGTTAAAAACATTTTTATTTTATAAAATGGTGGGAACCAGGAGTAACTAAGCAAACTACATTTTTGAAGGACAATATAATGATTGATCAAACATCATCACTAGTGACATAAGAGTTGGAGTTAAAAAATTTCTTGGATATTCATACCTAACTTCTTTGAATATGAATTATAACATGATCAATAATAAACATCCACCTTCAATAAAGAAGGAGAAACTAGATATCAATTTGTTTATGTTGTAAAAAAACTAATATTCAATGGAGCTTCTGATCCTCTTATCATTGAACAGTCAGTCAATTCAATGGATAAGATATTTTATATGTTCCCATATTCATAAAAGGAGACGGTGTATCTGACTATCTATTATTTTGATGGAGATGTTGATAAATGTGGTAATTAATAAAGTAAACCAAGATGAATGATGAAATTGAAAATATGGAGTTATGAGACATTAAGAATATATTCATCAACATGTATTTCCCATAAACTAATTGAAATATAATGGAGATACAATTCCTAAAACTGATTATAAATGAGGGTTAATTAGTTATAACTAATGAGGAAAACATCACAAGGATTATATATATTCATTGGGTTTTTTATCAACAATGATAGAAAAACTGATAGATTCTTTATTGTTTTAACTATATCTCAAAAACGCTCTATCTATCTAATACATTTGGAGTTTTGAAGAATTAGTTTAATATACTCTCAAAGTGGTGACTTATTTTGGTTAATATCCCTATGTTTATAAATATATGAAAATAAATATGTAGATTAATTCTGTAGGATCAAATGAAAATTGAGGAAATAAGATCCATCCAACAACATGTTAATTATACAAGAAGAATCAGCATGGGGTTTCCTCAAATGCATAGGGAAATTTTTCAATTACAGGGGTTAAATCTACATATTTCATGAATATTTGAGAGATATAACATATTTAACCAATTCTATGGAGTAATTAAAGGAACTATCCATTGTTCAATGCTTTAACTAATGAGATAAAGGTCATTTTGAAATCCAATGAATTAAACCACAAGTAATTGAGGGTAATCTACATTACCAGCCATAAAATATGTAAAGACGTGGAATTTACTTGTACATTTTTTTAAATATATTGGAATTTTATGAGTCCGTGAAAATTGACATCGCGTGATTTCGAGGCCCAGAATTCCCAAAATGAATTTTTTCTGACCTTTTTTTCAGGTATGTTCAGTGAACATGCGAGCAGATTTTTCTAACTTTTGAAGTGGTGATCGGAATTGAAATATGAGGTCACGATTGTATTTGTAGTGTCATTATTCGCTTAGAGAGACTTTCACCTCCAACAATCCATAGATGCATGTGGTTCCGTCTCACCCCTGACCCTGGGAGGCCTGTGGCCCTGGAACTCGTGCAACGCGCTCAGATGGAGTGCACTATCTGCTATTGGGGCTAGTGGAATCGGTGGCCCAACGGGTAGGGGTACCGCTAGTGCCTCAGCTATGATTGGGCCCTGCACCGAGGACTGATCACTTGTTGGGATTCCATCTCGTACAACGTCTAGAACCCTAGATGGCTGTCTACATGGAGCCATCCTAGAAATAAATAGGTGTTCCACATTCAATAAGTTATTCCTGGTGAGAAGAATCAAAATATCACAATGAAAACATTCATTGCCACTGCACTCATTCGGAGGTCGGAGATTCTTACAGAGCTGTTTGCTCGATCCTTACGGCTAGAGACTCTTACTGGAGCATATTAGATGATTACGCACTGGTGCTAGCAGTGTGAACTTAATATAAGAGGCCAGAGCTTCGGCTGGGATCTCTTAGTAGCAGCGTCAAGGCCATACGACGTCATTTTGGGAATAGACTGGTTATCAACATTTCATGCTCATATTGAATGTATTAGGCACAAAGTGTGGTGTGTCCGCATGGATGGGACCAGGTTTACCTTCACCAGTGATATGGGAGCCTTTTCAGCATAGGATGGACTTGCCCGGTGGTGAGTGCAGCTGATCACTCAACAGTTGGCTAGCCTTACCCTCATATCTATTGATGTGGGGAGTCTGAGCTATCCTGTAGTGGTGGACCACTATATGATGTTTTCCTAGATCATTTGTCAGGTGTATCTCCTCACAGAGAGGTGGAATTTTACATTGAGTTATACCCTGATACGATGCCGATATCTACACCAGTGCATCGGATGTCTCCTGCAGAGCCTAGTGGGCTATGAGTACAGCTGGAGGAATTGGAGGAGAAGGGATTCATCCAACCCAGTGTTTCTCCCTGGGCCGCCCCGATTTTATTCTCCCAGAAGGAGTATGGGAGCTTGAGGCTTTGTGTCGACTACCGTCACCTGAACTAGGTGACTGTGAAGAATATTTACCCACTCCTAAGGATTGATGACCTCATTGATCAGCTGAATGGAGCACGGTGGTTCATGAAGATAGACCTCATATCAGACTATCACCAGCTCAGAGATCTAGAAGAGGATGTGCAGAATACAGCATTCAGTTGTTGGTATGGACACAATGAGTTCTTGGTTATGCCATTCAGCGTAACCCAAGCTCCAGTAGTGTTCATGGGACTCATGAACAGGATATTTCAGCCATACAATGATCGTTTTTTTGTCGTCTTTATCGACGACATTCTGATCTACTCGACTACTAAGGAGGAGCATGCCTACCATTTACGAGCTGCACTGGACACACTCCGAGTGCACCAGCTTTATGTTAAGCTCTCTAAGTTCCAGTTCTGGATCGAAGAGGTTCACTTCCTAGGACATGTCATCTCGGAGGCTAGAGTTGTAGTAGATATAGTGAAGATTGAGGTGGTACATGGTTGGGATCCAACCAGGAGTGTGACGGAGGTACGTAGTTTTTTGGGTTTTCCTGATTATTACTGGAGGTTCGTATCAAAGCTTTCCAGAGTTGCAGCACCACTATCAACCATGGATAAGATGGTTCAACCCTTCTTGTGGTCGGAGAGATGCGAGCAGATCTTTCAAGAGCTGATACAGAGGCTGACTAGTGCCCACATCTTGAGGCTTCCTGAGAAAGGTGTTGGGTATGTAGTCTTCTACGGTGCATCAGGGACTAGACTAAGATGTGACTTTATTCAGGAGAGAGTAGTGATCTCTTAGGGTTCACGACAAGTGAGACAACATGAGCAAAACTATGCTACCCCTAACCATGATTTACCAGTAGTGTTCTTCGCCTGGAAGATGTGGCGGCCCTATTTGGTGGGCAAGTGTTTTACCGTGCACTCTGATCACAAGAGTCTCAGGCATATCTTCTCTAATAAGGACCCGGACCTGAGACAACAATGTTGGATTCAATTCTTCCAGGACTATGATTTCAAGATAGTCTATACTCCTGGGAAGGGGAATGTTTTTGCCGATGCACTGAGAAGGAGGTATGTTATAAAACTTCTAGGCGAGGCGACAAAGCAGCTGGCTACATTACAGATATCATTTTTTGATAGGGATGGAGCATCTTTCCTACAGTCTCTTACGATCACTCCCACACTTCTTTAGCGAGTCCTGGAAGCACAGCATGGAGATTCAGACTGCAAGACATGACGTGCTTAGATATCCACAGGACATGCACCTGGTGGATTTTATGAATATGGGGACCATGACATGATCTTTAGAGGATGTATTGTGGTACCAATGTCACTTATGGAGGAAGTGATGAGGGAGTTTCACTCATCCCTTGTAGCGGTGCATCCAAGAGTGGAGAATATGTACCGGGATCTCTAACGATAGCGCTGGTGTCCGGAAATGAAGAAATCATTAGCAGAGTTTGTCTCTTGATGCCTCACTTGTCATCAAGTGAATGTGAATCAGGACGTACCAGCAGTCCTGGTTGAGCCTTTAGAGGTCCCAGAGTGGAAGTGGGATGGGATATCCGTGGACGTCATGACAAGACTTCCGTGTACATCCATGGGACATGAAACTATTTGGGTGATCGTCGACCGACTCACATAGTCGTCCCACTTCCTACCCATCAGAGAGCAGGGTTCAGTATAGAGCTTGGGACACATCGTATGTGTAGTAGATTGTGTGGCTACATGAAGTACCCTTGAAGATTGTCTCCAATCGAGATGCATGATTTACTTACAAGCTATGGAAGGGGTTGTATGATGCTTTTGGGATGCGTCCTCATTTGAGCATCGCCTTCCATCCTCTGACGGATAAATAGACTAACGGACCATTCAGAACCTCAAGGTCATGATGCGTGCTTGTGTTCTTTGACTTCAGTCGTAGCTAGGAGTTTCACTTTACATTGGTGGGGTTTTCATAATACAATATCTATCACACCACCAAAGGGATGTCACATTTTGATGCATTGTACTGGTGACCTGACAGATCACCCTTGTGCTAGACTGACCCAGGGGAGTCAGCACTAGTGTGACCAGAGATGGTATGGGCTACCACAGAGAATGTAAAGATCATCTAGGATCTGATGAAGGCTGTATAGAGTAGGCAGATGTAGTATGTTGATAGGAGACAGAGACCTCTAGAGTTCGAGGATGGTGACCACATCTTTCCATGGGTCTCACCTCGATGAGGTTTGTGGAGATTTTTCCAAGGTGGAAAGTTATCTACGAGGATTATTGGACCTTTTTAGGTCCTCAGAAGTCTTGACAAGGTGGAATGTCGCTTCGTTTTTCCACCTCAGTTGCACTGGGTGCATGACATCTTCCACGTATCCTAGAAAAGAATATATGTGCACGACCCTTCTCACTTCATCGATCATGTAGAGATGTACATCGACGATGGGGCTACATTTACAGAGGTTCTAGTAGAGATTGTTAATCGGCATGTGCGAGTCCTATGTGGGGTGTTGATACCTATATTGTGTGTTCGCTGGTAGCACAGGAACCTCCAAGAGGGTGCATGCGTGTGGGAGGGTCAGATGCATGCTCTGTAACCCCACTTGTTCACTTTGTTTGTGTTGTGGCTTATGGGGACATAAATCTCTAAGGTGGGGAGAATGTAAAGACCTGGAATTTCTATGTATTTTTTTTAAATATATGGTAATTATACGAGTCTGTGAAAATTGATGGCACATGATTATGAGACCTAGAATGCCGAGAATGAATTTTTGAACTTCTGTTCGGGTACGTTTAGAAAATCTGCGAGTGGATTTTTCTAGATTTTGAACTGATGGTTGAAATTGAAATACAAGGACACTGTTGAACTCAATGTGTTGTTATTCTCTTAGAGAGACATTAATATCGATGGCAGTTGGCCGAGGGTGGGAATTGGTTTTTGGGATTTTCTTGAACGAATAAAATAAAAATAAAGTTGTGTATCCTTTATTTTTTATTTTATTTTTTAAAACCTCCATCTGGAATTTGAGATGTGGGGACAAACAGACCTTAACCTCCCTTGAGAGGTTATGCTGGTGGGAACCACCCAAGCCTAACCACCCATGAGATGTTATGGTGGTTGGGACTACCCAAGGCCTAAACCTCTTAAAATCCCCTCTTAATTAGGGAGAAACTCTCAACTCCTTTAATGTGGAGGAGCCTCTTTGGCTTCCTCCAAATTAATTATCCCACCCCCACCCCCACAAATTTAATTAATTAATCCATCTAAATTAATTATATATTCAAATATCAATTTTATTCCAATGAAATAAATAGCCAACATAATCTATTATGTTGGATACTGGGAATTTTCTGGTGGAATTGGGAGAGGAGAGAGCATTGGGAGAACAAATGTTATCCAATGAAGGACTTCACCTCCCAAGGAGGAATTCTCCACCGATGAAGAATGACGACCTCGACGTCAACCTTCTTCCTTGGGACTTCTTTTGACGTGGGATGCCTCCATCTATGACGAACCGACGCATGAGCCCAAGATTGGAGGTGTGTGGCGGATGAGACAAGCGTTGACAACTTCACTTATTCCCTTCTCTTTGACATCAATGAACAATCCAAGGTAGGGGTTTAAACTACAGTTTTTATATTCACATGTTCTTCCCTTCTAAAACAATGAACGCGGATCATCTCATTATCAACTTGATCCGTGGATATTTCTTTTTGCGGGTTGGGAATAGTTATTGTGGGGAAATTGTATGGTGGATGTTTGTATTTTTCCCCATTAAATTCATGAAAATTCTTCATTAATCAAGGAAGAAATTATAGCTTCTTGGAACTTCCCTAACGCGGAGAGTGCAGGCCATAAAAACAAGACAAGTCCTCTCTGAAAATCGGGGTTCTTGGTGTGTTTTTCGCAATGGATGAAGGCGACAAAGTCAACGGCACCTCCCCACAGCCATCGCCAGCCAGCGTTCCGCCGCCCTGCGGCCGAACCGCCTCCCTATGGCGGGTCCGCCACCCTGTGGCCGTACTGCCTCCCAACGGCCGGGCCGCCGTCTGCGGTCGAACCGCCCCACGGACGAACATTCGCCCCATGGACGAACCGCCCCACGGCTGAACCGCAACCTCGTAGTTGGGTTGCTGCTTTGTGGCTGAACCATCACGGCTGAGCCACCAACATTGTTCCATCCGATCCTCCGCTTCCATCCGATCCACTGCCACCATCTGAGCCACTGCTGCTGGACCGAGCCAATGCCACCACGTTGGCTGTCGTGCCACCCTACGGCCCCCTGCGGCATCACCGAGCCGCCCTACAGCCTTACACTTCCCGTGGACTTTGGCAGCCACTGGAGGCCTCGCTGCACCCCTCGCAGTCTCTGTGACACTCGCGACCCTCATGTGATGTGTCGGACCTAGTCGGTCTGACCGGGTCTGATCGGATTCGGGCCCAGTATGACCCATTTACTTTCTTTTGGCCATAACATTGTCACTGGACGTCTGTTTGATGAACCGTCAGCGACAATTGAAATCATGGATCGAGACAATCTCTATGAGTATACCCCACTATATTTTTTGTATTAATATTGTAAATTGTCAGGTTGGACCAAGCATGAATCCAACCGGTCCCCGACACTAAAAGTCTAATAACTCACTGACTGAGTGTATGATTGACATGTTTTCGTATTTCATTATGACCCCTATGACATGGGAGACCATTGAGATGCTACTTCATGGGAATTCATGTTAGTTGGAGTATTCACTAGTATCATTTGGAGCGGATCCTCCCAGAGATGATCGAGCATAGTGCGGGATCCTAGAAGTTGGCTGAGACTTGACGACTGCTGACCTTTTCGACTCAGAGTAACTTGACCGGCCCAGTGGGGAGCACCTCTATGTGACGTGGCAGACCCATGGTGGTGAGTGCATCTGTGTAATGCGGCAGACCCACTGTACTCAACATGAGGTGTACCTCAACATGCCATGGTGGGGAGCGCCTCTGTATGACGGGACAGACCCACGGTACTCAATACGAGGAGTACCTAAACAGTCCAAGATTAGTGGGAAGCGCCTCTTTGTGACGCGACATGCCCACTATACATTAAAGAGGAGGGGTCCTCTATTAGTCGAGTTGTTCGACAATGTGATTGGGAATGTTACTTGTTACTACCCCTAGAATAAATCCTAGTGTGAGATGAGTGAGAACAACTCTGTTTCTTCATGTTTGAGAAGGATTACTTGATAACTTATGTATATGTATGGGAATATACCTAGGTAGGGTTATCTGTTGATTTCATACATTGTGTTTTATCCTCGAATGATTTTGTGAGTCCTTGAGGGTCTCGGGGTGCCTACTCAGTATCGTTATACTCACCCCTGCATGGGATATGCTCTCACATTGTTGAGTTTGGTGAAAAAAATGTACAATTCTGACTAAGGATTAGAGTACCAGTATTGGACAGTACCCAGAGGGGGACCTTAGGACGTGTCGGTACACGGAGAAGGTGGACGAACGAGGAGTGTTGATGAGGCGATATGTACCAACCCTTCAGGTAGAAACCTCATAGGAATACCCAGTAGTTGTATTCCTTTTACTTTAGTTGTACTTGTACTTTAAATTTCTTGTATTTTACTATTGGGATTGTATTTTGGTCCCTTTTACTTTCAAAACTCTTTTGTTATACAGTTTTACTTGGTGTTTCGTATCTAGCTGTGTGCTTCCTTGTGTGTGTGTCTAGAGTTTATAAAAGAAATGCCTTCCCAGTTTTAGGGAATTAAGCCATTGGTGCTAGTCGCTAGCCGCTGACCTATGGAAGGCGAGCTTGGGGTAGTCACGTCACGGGCCCTAGGGGATGGGTCTTGACAAAAGATGAATGAATAATTAAAGGCCTATTCCATCACCCTAGGTGAGGTGGAAGATGAAAAGGATGTTATATAAGGTAAAATTAGTATTCATTCAATAATTGAAATGTTTTATTTGATTCAACTTCTACACATTCCTTTATATCCTTCCTGTTTTTTCACACATTTGAATACAAACCCTAATACCTTGAATAAGATATATCCATAAAAACAACTATTCATGTGATCAACATAGCCAAAATATTTCACTATTCTCCTTTTAGTGTATATGTAATGATTCTTCTAGAAAATTTCATAATCATTCCCCTAGTGGAATTTGATTTTGTACTAACCATGGATTGGATGTTATTATATAAAGAACATGTCTAATATCAAGAAAATGAAATCTCTTTTGATATTTTAAACCATTCCATACTCCATTAAAAGTGCAAGGAACATCATGAATCTACTTTTGATAATACCTTGATGGTGTGGTTAATGATACCACTTGAATATGAAAACTGTACCCAAATGGCTTAGTAAAATGAAATCAACAACCTTGAATACATTCTAATTTTTAAGTAATTTACTGATGTATTAAAAAAAATTCTGAACATCCACGAAATAGAGAGGTAGATTTATTGATAGAGATTATTCAAGGATGCTCTCCTATCACCAAATTCCCTATATTGGATGGCCTCAATTAAACTATAAGTGTTAAAGAACAATTGTTAAGTTCACATAAACAATGGGTTTATATACCCTAGTGTATCACCTTATGGTTCTATAGTGCTCATTGTAAATAAAAAGGATAGATAAATGAAGTTGTTTACAGATAATCGGGATATCAATAAGATCATTATAATGAAACATTACCCTTTATAATGATTGATGACTTTTTTGATCATCTAATGGTAGATTAGTACTACTCAAAATTGGATCATCATTCTGGATATAACCATCTCAATGTAATTTATGAAGATATTTTGAAGACAACCTTTTGTATAATGTTTGGGAAGTATGAGTTCATAGTGATTCTCTTTGGACTTGTTAATTCCTCTACAAAATTCATGGATTTGATGAATATAGTATTTAGAGACTACATTGATAAATTTTTGGTAGTAGTTATTGAAGATATTTTTATTTAATCAGAGTGAAATTAATAAAATAATGATAATATAAGGATTTTACTAGTGTTAATAAAAAGGACATAAATTCAAGTTATGTTCATTAATTATAGATTTTGGATATATAAAATCACATTCTAGGAGAATGTGATCACAGGTGATGGAATTTTAATGGATAATTCAAAGTAATATGAAAATATGAAATGGACCAAACCTATTAGTTTCACAAAAATATATTGTATTTATTGATGGGAAAGTCAATACCCACTTTATTTTAAGAATTTATCAGGATTTACAATCCCACTAACTAACTTAACATGGAAATTGGAAAAGTATTTCTAGTGGGATGAATGTGATTAATACTTTATTGATCTCAAGAGGAGGCTAATCGTTCTTCACGTACTCACACAATCATCAAGTGGGTAAGGTTTCATGATATATATTAATTCTTCAATGAAATTATTAAGTTATTCTCCCATGAAAAATTATAAATTGATATGTTATCCCAAAAAAAAATATCTATGTGTATAACAACCTGACACATGATCTACAGTTAATAGTTTTGATCATTTCCGTGAATATTTGACATTAATAACTCTATATTGAAAAGTGTGACATATATATGGATCTGATGATTCTAAAGTATGTATTCACATATAAGGATATCAATATGAACTAGTGAATATGGTTAGATATGGTCAAGTATGATTATTACTCCCTCTATTACCATGGAATAAAAGATAACAATGTAGTTGATTCACTTAGTGGAAATTAAACTACAACTATATCAATGATGTGGATTGAGAAATTACCTACATTTACGGATATGAAATTTAATAATCTATAAATCATAAGCTAAAGGAATACATCCTAACATTCCCAAATTATTTCCCACCCATCTATTTAAGAGATGATGAAAGAGTTGCAAATTGTGATATATTACATCTAAATGGTTGAAAGTAAAAAAGAAAATATAAATATAAATAATTCAAAATTGATGATGATGTTTTGATTTAGTTTGGAAGTAGAAGTTTTGTGCCTTCATCATAGTTTATAGAGATGTATGTTTTGGAAAATTTTCATACCTCATCTTCCTATATCTACCATGAAAGTGAAATGATTTACCATGGTCTTCAAGAACACTTTTGGTGGGAAAACATCAATAAATAGATCTATGAGTACAACTAAATGTTCATGGTATGTTAGAATGTTAATTCACAATAATTGAAGTCCAAGGGGATGATGTAACCATTTCCCTTAAAGACATAGAAATATTAAAACTTCACCATGGTCTTTTTCATTTGTCTCCTGAAGACATCCATATAAGGAAATGTGATATGGTTTATGGTGGATCAACTCACCAAAACATCCCACTTCATCACTATACGAGAATACATATTACATGAAAAAACTTCCAGAAAATATGAAAAGCAAGTGATGAGGCTTCCTAGAGTGTGAGTTTTGATTGTATCTAATCATGATCAAAAATTTACTTCTAAATTCTTGTTATGATTTTAATATGTAATTAATACATTACTAAAATTGTGTTTGTCCCATCACCCAAAAAATAATAGTTTCTTGTAATGGGATATTCAGAAACTTGAGGACATATAGAGAAGAAACATAATGGAAATAAAAGAAGGATGGGATCATCATCTACCATTATCTAGGATATCATATAAAAAACATCCAATCGTTTATTTAAATAACTCTATATGAATCTTGATATGCTAATCGGCGTAAAACTCATACATGTTGGGATGAAGTTGGTTAATGAAAGATAAATGGACCTAATCTTCTATAGTATATGATATATAATGTTCAATCCAACAAATAGAATACTCAATTTTCACAGATTCGATAGAAGAGCTAGGCTAAAATCTATTGAAGGGACTAAGTGTTTGATGTTGGAGACATTTAATTCCTTTTAATGTCAACATCGAGGAGAGTCATGTTATTTGGAAAGAAAGGGAAGCTTGGACCAAGGTATATTGGCCCCTTTGATATCCTTGATCACATAGGATAAGTACTTTATTAGCGATAACTTCCTCAAAATATAGCTGAATTTCATGATGAGTTCTACGTATCTATCCTAATAAATTACATACCAAATCCCCCACATGTACTAAATCCAAATGTGGTCAAAGTAGTTAATTAACTCTCATATAAGGAGGATATAGTCAAAATCTTATACTATATAGGCAATGTTCTACACAACAAGATAACCCAACTATTGAAAGTGTTGTGCGAGAACCAAAAATATTTAAGTGGTAATGTGGGAACAATATAAACAATGAAACAAAAGTACCCTCAACAATTCAAAATTAGGAATATGGGATGAAATGATGTTGATGAAATTTATAAAGGGGGGAAATGTAATAACCCAGAGATTATAAATTAATTTTTTTTCTTGATTTAAATTTGTTTTATTTTATATTATATACTATTATACACATGCATCATATAATAAAACTAATGAAATTTTATTTTATTAATATATCTCATTATACAAATTGATATCCAAATAGATGAAAATTTCGAACATTATAATGAGAAAAAATATAATTTAATAAAATTACAATGGGAGAAATTGAATACATCCAATCTTCTAGATTCATCACCCATTCCCAAAAAACAATAGAAATGAAATAGAATATTTATAATCGAATCAACATTATAGAATATGGAAATATATAAGATTGATTGGAATTGATGTTAATAATTAAAGAAGGAATTGAGTAATATTTATATGAGATAATGTGATTTTTGGAATTGTAAGGTGACTGTTTAGATAATATCTTGGCTATTGTGAATAGTAACATGATAGTTAAGAATAGTAACCTAACTATTAGAATAGTAATTCGACCTCAAAATAACAAAATTTAATATAAAAACTATTTTTCATGGTTAATGTAATTAAATATAAATATTATTATTCCATAAAATAAATATCAATATTAATAACTCAAATAATATTTAAGAACAATTTTAAAATACTTTATTTTATGGTATTTCATAAAAAACATAATTTTCTATTTCAATGATTAAAATAAAATATTCAGGAAAATTATTTTCATAAAATTAATTTAATTTTTAAAACTATAATGCCAAAATTTAAATTATTTTTTTATTGGTATTTTTCATAAATAATTGAATTTTTAAGTGAACTGTAAAAATAATGTTTTTTCATAATCATTGTTTTCTAAATTACATCATTCACAATTTAATAATAACATAGTCAATTATATAATTTTATTTCAACCAATAACCTATTAAATTTTATAAATTTTCTATTTGAATACAATAAACATGTTTTCTAAACATAAAATATATTTTCCAAATTAAAAAGTCTAAAGTATTCAATAAAAATAAAAAAATCATTTTTCCACATTCCTTTTTAACATACTATTTTATTCAAATTATAAAAGGGGTTAAAGTCCTAAAATAATTCTATTTTATTTTTTAATTACCCATAATATCTTTAATATCACAATTACAATTTTTACATTGGATATAATATTTTATTCAATATTTTATTCTAAAAAACCCCCTCCAAATTTATAAATAACCCCTCTCTCTATCCATGTAAACCCACTCTTACTTCACATTCCTAATAAAGAAATATTACCAAATCGTCTCTCCAAATCCCATTATAAGGCTTATAATTGTTCTGGTGTAACTAACTCTAATCATCATTGGATTTTAGTGTCATTCAAGATAAGAAACAAAAATACGAGTATATGATTTGATCAAATGTTATTTTTGTTTTCTTATTCTATTTCCATTTTCTCTACGCATTCCAACTCAAATATTATAAGAATAATTAATTAATATGTTAATACTATATAAATTAGTTCCCCCCCCCCTAATGTAATCATATATACTATGTAATGATATTTCATATTTCTTACACCTCCTTCGACAATGTCCTGTTAATTATCGGTTAACTTCTAATGTAAATGTTTGGAATTTTTTTATTTTTTCATAAATTATTGATTGATATAATAAATTATTTATGATATAAATATTTATAAATAAAAATATTTTAATCATCTAAATTTAAGTCTATTAATTTATAAATGAATTGAAAAAAATATAAACATCAAAGTGAAGCAAGAAATTTTTAAGGAAAACATGATATCAAAAAAATCATTTTAACTATGGTAATTAATACATATAAATAAATAGATATAATTGATAAATGGTGTAAAAATTGATTATAATTCACATATTTTTGAATTTATTAATTATATTATTTTTTATTCAGGTGGCTTAAAATTAATGAACTAAATAGTTATTTAGAGTAAAGGGATTATCAAAAAAAACTTGTTATTTTAGGTTATATTATATTTCATATATTTTTTATTATAAATATTCCTATAACATTAAAAAATTTCCATAAAATATTTTCCCTATTTTATTTCTGGTATACACATGTTTCTACCCATAAAAAAATTCAAATCCATTTACAATTATTTTTTAAAAAGTCATCATTTTCTAATATATATCTTGAATCATCGGGACTTATTTCTCCATTAAAAGAATAAAATGATATCTAATTCCAATGTATGATCTCTTATAATCATTTGGGGATCATAGAGTTTGTTTAATTAAGTATGATCTCTGATATATTTCATAATACTCTTTCTTTTTTATGTCTTGTTTATGACTACAATTTTTATCCTTCCATGTGACATGCAAGATTATAGACATTTTATAATGTGATAAATGGGTCTAAAAGTATATATCCCTCTAGTGAATTGGGTGATTTTATATATATCATCATATTATCTATATTATTCATGAACATGATTCTTTATTTTTCACATTTATGATGTTGTGATTTTTTCACATACGTTATGTGTGAACATAATGCTAGATTTATTCACAACTATGTGTGGTATTTTAACATTGTTTTATTATTTTTCTTTATTTTACATATTCTAAATTCCATGTATTTTTTCAATATTTCCCACATGATAATGATGATGATCCTTGTCTTTTTATATGATGATTTTATTTTTTTCACACCTAAACGATTGATTCTTGTCCCTTATTCCTCCCATTACTATGATTTTATCTCTCCAATTTTTTTGATGTCTATCCTAATGTTGATACATGTACTAAGGATACCATGAGAGATTTAAAAATATAATAAATAATAATTTAAATACTTTTTTGTTTTAATTTTGTGGAATTGATGTGTACGCATTATTTTATATATAAAATAATCCTTTCGATCTAATATTGAATCAATGTTATTTTATTTATCTTAAATGATATATAATATTTATTTAAGGAAATGTTGGGTTGCTATAGGTAAAAATGCCAAAAATAAACTAACCCTATAACATTAAGATTTTACCAAATGAATCATACATATATCACAACACATATGTATATTTGGGACGATTAAATTTTTTTGAATTTCATGAATACCATTTAATTTCACTTCTTTTCATGAATCCTGATATGAAAAGATCTTCAATATTTATCCACAACTGATCATACCATCGTATTATGAAACTAACACCCAAAAAATGAAATTTTTCATTATATCTCAATTAAATTGTTGTAAATGAACATAATATATTTTTTAAATTAAATAGGGTAAATATTTTTAAAATAAATATTTAATTAATTTAATTTGATTACCTAGGACTTTATGTGATATAGCAGAATGATATTGATCCAAAGGTAATGGATCACTCTGAAGCAGAAAATTTTAATTGGTTTATAACATTTATCTAACAAAATTACATTATTTCCCTTTATTTGATGTCATCTAATGCTTATAAATTATGTTTAGATTTCTATTACATATATATAAATTTATTATCCCTTTCTTTGATGGGGTATTTCAGGACATAAGTTCATTTCTCAAATACCTTCTTTAAAATGAGACCTTATTAAGTGGAGATTTTATATCCCATAATACTTTTATATAACTCCCATTAGAAGTATTAATTCCAATTAAATTTTTATTAAAAAATTTTATATTGTAGGTATAACCATTGTAGGTTAACTTTTTATTTCAATAAAAATTATATAATTATTCATTCTCCAAAATTATTTAACCAATTCCTTAAAATTGAGTTTTGAAAGTTAATTTTTATTTCCAATTTTCTACCCTTTCACAATAATTATTTTACAAATGAACACCAAAATTTGATACATATTCTAATGTATAAGTATATTAACGTCCAAAATATTTAAATTCTTTATTCTCTTTGGAACAATTATAAAATACACTTTTTTATATGAGGCAGGTTCATGTAACCCATTTCATTACCAAGATAATTATTATGTTATTATTTATGATTGGTTTTCTTATGTTGAATAAAAAGGCATGTATATGTTATGATGGGTTCACTAATATGGATATTCAGTGTATATTGAATTTTTTTTCTAATGTGGTATGTGTGGGATTTGATAGTAAACCTAATCCTTTATGGGACTCATTCAACGATGTGATGTTATCTTGGTAGATGTCATTGAATTATTCATATGTCATGTTTTTTATTGGTTTCAAATTCCTATGTTTATAGGACTGTATTATAACATGTTCATTATTTTATGATATCATGTGATTATTCATGATCTTTATCTTTTATATATCATTTTATTTAGTTTGACTAAAATGTTATGCTTCATTCCCGTTTTTATTCCCTTACTAGGATTTATAACTCGCCCATTTATTTTATATATTCCCATGGGTTATCTGATTTATTTTCATTAGTGAAAATAGATTTACAATTTCATTAAGGAGAATAAAATATTGATGTCCTATGTATGTTTATTTCCTATGTATTGTGAACCTATTATTATAGAAACACTAGACCTCATGATCTTTAAGTTATTGTTACTATATTTTTATATTTAAAATAATTTAATAATATATGAAAATGACTTTTTCCTACATAGTTTGTATCAAAGAAAGGTCTATATATTTTTTTGGGATTAATAATAAATTACTTTAGTGAAAACCCTATCTATAATTCTATGTGGATAGAATTATCCTAAAATTTTAGTGAAGTGTAGAGTGTGTGGTTTAAGAGAAATTACATACAAGTTTGGATACTTCAAATGGATGTGTCTCTGACACAATTGTACGAAGGGGTAATAACCTAGAAAATTTTTTATTTGGTATTAACATAATTATCACATACTGTATTAAAAATAGGCATTACGAGACAACTGATTTGACACTCTCATGGGATATTCTTTTTTATATTCACCAAGACATTATTAACCATTTTGATGAACATGAATATATCGGTAGGTTATAAAACCTAATCTAGAATATTACCATGGATAAAGCATATTGAAACCTAGAGACTCATAAAATTGGATTTATGTGTCGTTTATATGTTATTCATTCTACATTAATAGTTTCTATTTTACATAAATTTTAGTGTGAGTATTTAAATATATTATTTATTTTAGTTAATGTTATAAAATAATAGTAACCATGATAATAATAAATTTTATAAGAAATGTTATGATTTCACAAATGAGATTCCTAGCGTTATTGGAGCGGGATATGGGTACTTCATGGATGTACTTGCTCATATGAAACATGTTATGGGTAATAACTTGTATAGTGTGGAACACCATACATCAAAGAAAGATAAATTTGTGTTTAGGTAAATTATAAAATAATTACCACCTATATTTAGTGGATATATTTATTCCCTCATCATAATGAAATGTATTAACTCTATAGAGAAATATTCTATTTCCTCTAACTCTTCAAATAGAAGAAAGATTCACTGGTTCTCTATCACATCGATGAGGAATATAATAGATATTAGGAATTAATCAAGAACATGATGTACAATAAGGGAATTGATTCCATGGAATATGATGGATTCAAGAAAATATTTTTTAAATAAATATATTCCCTGAACTATCCATCTTAAAAAGAAGAGGTAGTTCCACAGAATAAATAAAAAGGTATATGAATCTATTAATGAATATGAGTAAAACATCAAAACAGATTCCATGTTATGCCTATGAATTATTAATCAACATTAAAAGAAATGTGGAATTATTCATTAGTTTATTAATGAATATTATAAAAAAGGATTTAGTGATTTGATAATTGGATAACTATAAAAAGACTGTTCATTATTACCATAAGATAAAGATGGAGATTGGTGGCACATAATGCTCTCATGGGGTTTGGAGATAAAAAGTGTATAAGAGGATCTTCATTCGGAGGGTTTATGGATAATTCCCATGGAGGAAAAAAATGTCCCACTTGTGAGAGGGGTGGGTATAATAATCCCAAAAATGATCATAAGGGAATTAATAGATGATTCAAAAGTAGGAAATAGGTGCATCATGTTAATGAATACTGAACAGAGATGTAAAAAACTACTACTTTTATTGAATAAATCAAGGATCATATCAAATTTTAGCCTATGGTATAGTGTTTCAAATATAATGAATATCCTAATTATAGTAACCAATGACCTATTCCAAGGGTTTTTAAATATTCTCAATGAAAAAAAACCTCAAAGTACAAGAGATCAAGGGAATATGATACAAATTTTGATGATGTGGATCTCAAAAAAATGTTCCGGTAGGTATTTTGGTTTTTTATTTAAGAATCGTGAATGTAATTTTTATGTTGGTTTTAAAACTCATTTATGTTATTTCAAATTCAAAAGAACTCCACAAGATCCACCTCGATACATGGATCTTGAGTTATGTATGAGAATTGAAAACATAGAAATATCTATATCTCAAGTATATAAATCTTCCCTATATAATATTTGTGGATTGAAATTCCTATAAAATATTTTCATTCCTATTTAAGTGTATTGTAATTCTATATTTTATATGTGTTTTTTGTACTTATAAAAATCCAACATCAACTTATATGCTAGGGATATCACTCTCCTCATCCCAAGTGATCCTTTAATTTTTTACAACTATAAGGAGGTGGGTGAATTTCTTTTAGAGTCCTGTTATAATGTTGTTATATAATTTACCTATGAGAAATAATATCGTTCTTAAATGATTGATACCAAGGATATATTCATGCTTTAATAAATTCTCATTATAAGGGACTATGTTAAGATATTCCCTCAAGAGTTCTTCAGTCTTACTCCAGACATGGAGGTTTAGTTCTCAATTAGACTAATACTTGGATCTCTAATTATATCTAGTACTCCTTATATAATGGACACCATTTTTTTATAATAAATAAATAAATAGTTCTAAGATAATCTGGTAGAGGTTTTTATATGACCATGTGCTCCACCATGGGGTGTGATGATCTCCTTCAACAAGAAAATAGATGGGTTAATGATTTTCTACATTCATTATTATGAACTCAATTAAATTATTATAAAAATTATTTTCTCATTCCAAGGATATATGAATTATTAGATCATTTATAGGGGGCCCAACATTGTTTTAAGGTGAACCATTATTGTTATATCACTAATAAAAGCTGTGAAAAAAATATAGACACTATTAAAGACTATGAAGGCTCAATACAAAACCATTGGAGACTAAAAAATTTAGTCACACAAAAAGTGTATAATATGAACCAACGAATATGGTTTCAGCTGATTAAGGATTATGAATTCTCAATACACAACAATATTAGGAATTAAATAAGATCTATGTTGATAGGATCTCATAACATTATCAATGATAGGAATTTAGAGAGTTCCAATATTCTTATACATGAAAAGGATGGACATATGGATCAAAAAGTAAATAACATCATCATTACTTTATCAAATGATTAATCATCCATCCATTATAAATATTTTAATGGATTATCCAATAGATATTATGTAAATACATAAGGAGATGTAAGATATGTGTAAAAGTAAATACTCATGGTTCAAAATTGATGAATATGGAGTTGTAATATTTGGATCACTACTATGAGTACAATCAAATTCATTGATAATATAGGATCCAATGAATTATTCAGATATATTTAAATTATTTATCCACCTTAAGATCATGAAAATTTATTGATAGATTCGATATATCTATTAGTGGTACATTATGAATAATGATATTGAGAAATATATTGAAATATCCATGGTATGTTAGTAGGTGAAGTATGAAAGATTAAAGTCTGAGGGGATGATAAAACCATTACCCATAAATATATATAAATGGTAAAAATTACCATGGAAAATATTACTGTGGTTCTGAATATATCATGAATAAATAATTCAATATGGGTTATAGTGGATCATGTTAAAAATATTTCTACTTTTATTTCAATTTTAGTGTATTGTTTAGTTGATCAATTTGAAAAAAAATATATCAGAGAAGTGGAGAGACTTCGTGGAAAAAACTATTGATTGGATCAAACTGAGATATACTATTTACCTTTAAATTCTACAAACTTCTTCAATATGATCTAAAAACTATATTAAAATTCGTTATGTCTTATCACCCCCAAAATTAGGTACAATCTGGGAAAAAATATAGAAACATGATAACTTGTTAGGGAAATTCGTGATGAACTTTAATGGAGGATGAGATCAACTTCATCATTTGATCTAGTTCTCATACATATAGCTTCCAATAAACCATCCAAATTGATCCATATATATCTCTTTATGGGAAGAGATATTGAACAACAACAGGTTGGGAAAAAATATAGAGAATGTATGAAATTGGTTCCTAAAAAAGAAGATAAAATAGTAGAAAAGGTCTAGGCCATTATGCAATGCATCAGGGATACTCAAAGTTGATAGAATATATATGCCTACAATAATCAATAAGCCCTAAAGTTTGAGTTTGTAGATAAATTTTTCATCTATATATAATTATGGAATAGGGGAATGATATTTGGGAATAAGGAAAATCTAATCCCCGTGTACATCACCCCCTTTGAGATTTTTTTATCATATCACAACTATGTCCTATTGACTAGCACACCCACCTTAACTTTCACAAGTACATGACATATTCCATGTATCCCTCTTGAAAATTCACATACCATATCCCTCGCAAATACTGAATTCATACATGGTAAAGATCAAAAATAAATTATCTTTTGAGGATCACTGGGTGAAGATATAACACCATATGGACAATGTTGTGCTCTATAAATAATTACCTAGTTAAAGTATTATTGAGAAACCATATGTTTGGGGAGGTGTCATGGTAACTATAGGAATCACTGAAGAATAATTACCCTGTCATATTTTAAACATAAAAAGCTAAATGTAATTTTGAAGGTGAAATTTCATAAAGAGGAATTTTGAAAAACACTAGATTTTTATAAATGGAATTTTCCTTCGTAATATATAATTGGGTTATATTTAGTAATATAATACTATTTAATGAACACAATCCACATTATAAAATAAACTATATATTATTATTATAATTTAAAATTAAATTTAAAGAATGAATATGGCCATACAAACTTAATTTTTTATAAGAGGTAAAAAAATATAAAATAAAATAAAAATAGTAATAAAAAATTGATCCTCTTGATAACCCAAAATAGTTTCACTCATGAAGAACAATTTAGAAATGAGTCAGAAAATTAGTAATGAGAAATGAATTATGAAAATAAAAAATATATATATATCATTTATAAAAAAGTATAATTGAATGATCAATGAATGAAATATGAGGTATTTTTTAAATATAGGGAACTCATATGACAATTAAAAATATGGTCGTTGGAATATTAATATGAACATTGGAATAGTAATATGACTGTTAGAATAGTAAAATCACTTATGAAAATTTAAAATTATATTTACATATATCATAACATAAAAATATGACATATTTATATCATGATGTAATTAAAAAATTAATATAAATGATAAAAAAGTGTTTATGTTCTTTAAAAACATAAATATTTTATTTTAATTATATAAAAAAATTATTGATTTAAAATAAATTTTATTTCCATAAAATGATTTCCTAAATTATTATTATTTTTTATTATTATAATAATTTAATTTTTTGAGACCTTTTGTAGTTTTCAAAGTGTTATAAAATAGATCATAATATTAAAAATGGTGTTTTTCAAATAAATGATGATTTTATTTAAAAATTAAATTCCTTTCAATTTAAATATATCATTTACATAAAATTAACATTATTTTTGGAATCTAAATGTCAAAAATTTATAAGGGTTAATTTTTGGTATTTTCTAAAATCGTAAAACAAATAATGACAACGAAATATGAAAAAATATAATATTTAACAATATAAGTTAAATATATGAATTTTGTAGACATAGATGATGTACGGACTCATTAGTTTAAAATGAAATTCCCACTTTACAATATATAGTAATAATATAAACCACTATTAGTACTATTGAGCTAAAATAATAATCTAATTATTACAATGTTCAAAAGGATGCTTTTCCTCCCATTATGAATACCACCCCTTCTCCTCACAACTTTTAATCCTTGGATATTTCCAAATGTATTCTCATTTACATTAAAAAAATATCCCTAATATCCTAGATATTTTATTCTCATCCAACCAACTTATTCCAAGTGAATTTAATAAATTTTATTGGATAGGTCATTCAAGAGGTAATATTCTCAAACAACCTCTTTTAAATTATTTTATTCCTCTACATTATCCTAGACTTCCTCATACAACAAGTAATAATTCATATAGTATCATATATATACTAGAATTTTTTAATAATGTACTACATACCATCCAGTCTCATCTCTTCTCCTATAATTGTAAAAATGAATCCATCGACCATATTTGGTCGGTTCACTACCTTTATGGAGGATGAGTTTTCATTTTCTATTACCACCATCATGGAAGGATTAAATTAAATTATAATGGTTTAAAATTACCCAAATATGTATACAATATATTATTTCACATTCTGTAATTAACATAAATCCAAAATATTAAATAAAGAAATAGTAGTCTGTGATGTTTGGAAATACCGCCAAAATAAGTTAACTATATAACATTACTTTTTTACTAAATTATTCATACATATATTAGAAAAATTAAAATTTGGGACTATTTAAATTTATTTAAGTTCATTAATACCATTTAATTTCACTTCTGGTGTTATAGTATCATTTTAAAACTGATTCATTAATTATCCATAGGTGATCCGACCTTGGAGTCATGAAACGAATACCCTTAGAAAAATGAAATTAGACTTCACATAATAATTAAATTGTTGTAATTGAAATAATATAATTATAATAAATTAAACAAATATGGATATTGGATTTAATTATGTAATTATGTAATTTTATTTGGTTCCCCTTGATTTCAATTGAATGTGTAGAATAATTTGGTACCTATGTTAAGGGATCTCTCTAAACCACTCTATTTTCTATGAGTAATGGAGATTTCTCTATATAAATCAGTTTATATCTATCTATGATGTTATTTAATGATACTAAATTATATACATATGTATCTTACATATATAACTATCTTGTTCTCCATTTTGGGGTGTAATACATGCATTAAGTTTATTTCTCAAATGCCTTATTTAAAATCAGACCCAATTAAGCGGAACATTTCTATAACTTAATAATTTTTTGTAAGTATCATTTAAATTAATTATTACCATTAATTATTTATCTAAATAAATTAATTTTATAGTTATAAGCATTATGGTTTTCCTATGCTTTTCAAAAAAAATCTATACATATTCCTTCTCTATAATTCATTAACCATCTCCTTAAAACACCATTTTAAATTTTCATTTATATAGCCAATTATCTTCCCCTTTTCATGATTTTATTTATGAAATAACAGTATATTTTGATAAATATTCTTAGGTATTGATATATAAATTTCCAAAAAAACATAAATTCATTCTTATCTTTTGAATCATTAAAATATATCATTTTATTTTTGAGATGAGCGAAGATTATACAACCCTTTTCATTTCGCAAATAATGTTTATTTGTATACCATATGAATGATATCCTTATTTGAACACATATGAATAACAATATTATGATGTGTGATTCAAGATGTAAATCAAATTCATTAGGTAATGATTTTGTTTCATGACATGAAATGAATGGAATTAGGGAATATATTTATTTTATAGGGTTTGAATCTAATGTGGAATCGTAATCCTTATCATTAGTGCTAAGTATCCCAAACCACATATTCTTTTCACTCTATACCCTAGTGAAATCTCTTACTTGAATATATACAACATCCAACCACAAACATCAATTGTCACACCTTATAAAATAGTTTCACAGTTTCATATAAATGATTATAAATAATTAATTTCATTATAAAAACTAGGTTGTGTTGGAAAAACTAATGATATAAATCCATGATACTCAAGAAAACAAAATTAATAATCACATACACATAATTCTAATGATAAATGTGCAAGATTTTTTACACTCAAAGTTGATCTCTTAATGATGCGAGTGTCATTATCTATTGAATGTGAAATATCCAAACATAGATTCTGACTTTGATACTATTTTTTTGTAACTCACTATCAACTCTCTCTAACAGATCAATAAGTAACACCCTTTTTTTATTGATTTCTGCAATGAGAAATACATAAACCTTAAACCACCATGATATCTATAACTCTGAAAAAAAACATATCTACATTGTGTATTTAAAAACTAAATCCTATTATTTCATATTCATTTAGAACCATACAATAATTATCATTAAACTTTATCACTAGAATATCCTCATTTTAGAAAAAATCAAAAATAGTCTCTATATATTAATGATTCTGATTTGATTATATAGAGTTGAAATGGCTATATAGAAATTTGATACATGGTTAATTTGGATATATAATTGAATATGGGTATGTAAATTCCAAAAGTATATATGTGGATGGAATGACTATGTGATTCATCTAAATTACTAAATTGGATACCTGATTTACCAAATAACATAAAATGGATACAAGATTCTCCTGATTAAGTATCAATTCACAAATTCTACTGCGTAGATCATATTTGTTATTTGTCCATCATAAATTCAACATTGTATCATAAATGGCTATGTGAATTCACCCTTTAGAAAATATTCATTGTAAAACTAAAATTCATCAAAACTCAAACCTAGAAAAATCAACCAACATTCGGACCATATCACAAAAACATTCCAATAGCATGAAATTTCCTTCCATGATATTTAAATTCATAAACACCATACCAAGAACCATTAGACTGAATAATTACATAGGAAGGGTTTTGAATAAATAAAATAACACATACTCACCAATAACCATGATATATTCATCCTTTCTCGTACCAATCCACAAATACATGGGGTTCTTCAATATCCCAAATTCGAGTTTTTGAAAATCAATTGGAAACCCTCTAACTTGTCATACCTCACGTGGTACTCAAATAAATATAACCATTTCATTGTAACCATGGAGTGATATTTATTAAAAACCACTTCAAATCTAGTCGATCATTACTTTCACAGTAACCAAGTAGAATTATTTAATGACATCTATATCCAACCACCCACATAAATTCCTTCCTTACTAAATTCCTTATTTCTTATTAAATAACATCACCATGAGTTTCTTCCGTGATTTATTATTATTGAGAAGAAATAGTTATCTTTTTAAATTTTCAAAAAACCCCAATAACATTCACTTCCCCTACATTGAAGACTTCTCCCCCAAATTTAAAACATAATACAAAATATAATTAGGGGATCTCAAAGCAATAGAAATTAAAGTTCTAGGAGATTCATGAACATTTAGTTTAATCCATAATTCCACAAACATCACCCTTATAATAGATTAATTAATGAATATTCAACCTAACATTTTGAAAATATGTATTCTATCTTGAAATCTTGGCATTCCACCTTTTCATTGATAATGTGAAATCTAATATCAATATTCATGGATATTTATTTTTTAATTGGTGTTTTTTGTGGCCTTGTATATCTGTGATTCACATTAAATTGGTATTGGACTCCCCATATCAATATTAAAATATTTTAACTACACTTATATCCATATGATTTTCATAAAATCATGTGTAGTTGTTAAATACTATTCCTCAACTATGGTCAAAGTCATTAATGTATTCTTCTTTCTATACTAACTGGAATAGCCTTCTCTGAGAATGAAATATCCCCTAGAATTTGATCATCTATTTATACAGTCACATTCATGATCTATATCTATAAATACCAATTTATACTAATATTAACCGTAAATATATAGAATCATATTTTTCATATTTCATTTCATGTATTTTGATATTCTCTTAACTAAAAATAAACGATATTCATTATGATCACTTTGAAATCAATAATACGAAGTCACTTCATATGTTATCTATGGCCTTGATGTTTCTAGATAGAGTTTACTTACAATGAATATTTTGGATTATTTCTAGTTAAAACTAATTTTAGATTCATCCTTGAACAATTTGGTTCGAACTGAAATGGGAGTTGAAACTTATTTCTCATTTTCCATTAAACAAAATTCATTAATTTTGCCACATAATATTCCTTTGGTAGGAGAATATAATTCCTCTTCTTCTATGTTTGAAATATCATAAAGTATATCATCTCTAAATGAATGTATATTTCATAAAACTTATTCATATAATCAAAAAACTCCACAGATACACTCTTTATCACCTAAAAATATGATGTCATCAAAATATATAATTATAATTATAATGCATTTGAAAAAAATCTTGTTACGGTTATATTCAAATTTATCTTTTATAAAATTTGTATCCTTTAAGCATCCATCCTATTTAAAATACCACACTATGTGTGGCTATTTGAAACCATAAAAATAATTATGAAATCTTCATTCCATAATACCATTATTGATTAATATAAAACAATCAAGTTGTTAAATATAGAATTCATATCAATAACACTATTCAGAAAGGAAGATTTGACATCCATTTGATAAAAATAGAAATTCTTATGATATACCACTTCCAAGAAGAATATTATATTCTCTGGTCTTCCTACTAGTTTAAATGTTTCTTAAAATTTAATAGCTTTATTTTGAGAATATAATTTCATACCATCCTCTCATTGATCCATGATACATTTCTGTTATCATTTTGTATGTTTCTAAAAACCCACATGGTACCAATAAAATTTTTATTTTAGGTCTTGGAATAAGATCAATGGTCGATTTCTTCTCAATATAATCAAGTTGTCTAAACATATATTATACCCACTCATCATTCTAAATTAATTCTTCCACAATACGATTTTCAATTTGGAAAATAAGATCTCGTTGACCTACAAATATCAATAATCTTCTAGTAATAACTAGTGATTATTGATTTCCAATGATATTTTAAATTTCAAAATGTTTATTCAATTTTTTGTACAATTTTCACTCAGTTACAGTAGCTTCATTTTCATCACTGTTTCATTAAGAATAAATATCTACTATGATTGTATTCTTCTCAATAACTCCATCATTCATGATTTCTAACATATAATTGCTATTTTCTACTGAATATTCTAAATATGAATCAACTACTATATCAAATTCTTTCTTGTGTAATAATCATAGCATCACTACAGTCATCTGGCTTATGCATCTATTTTTTTCAATATCTCTATCTATATCTATTTGATATGAAGAATATAAAAATTCCTTCTATATATTTCTCTTGAAAATTTCCCATATTATTGTTCTTATTGTTTTTAAATAAACGACATCCCAAAAAATATAAATATTTAATGGTTGTAATTCTCTTATATCACGTTTCTTATGGTGTATTTTCATTTTTCTAGTGGCAATAATCACATGTTTTTTATGTATGGGATTATATACATGTTATATCCATATATACATTATGAAGTTATGTTTACCTAACATAGTACGGCCCATATAAACTATTATTATGCTCAATCTTTTAGATACACTATTTTTATATAGAGTTATAGTGTGTAATATTAATTCTTGATTCCCTTTTTTAAAATATATATTTCAAATGAATCACATGTACCATCCTTACCATTATGTAATCTCATTTTCAAGACATTAATAACCAAATAATTAACTACCTACCTTCAAATATCAATGAACATTTTAATTTATACAGAATTGGGTTTGATTTACATTACATTAGACAACCAAATATACTGAATAATAAATTTAATGAAATTCATATCACCTATGATATGATTTTGTCTCATTGGACCACATAAGTTATCATGAAAAAGCTCATGTTGTCTGGTAGATAGAATGTCCTCTCTTTTATGTGAACCTTCTGCCATTTTCAATTTTTTACATGTTTCATAGATCTCATACTTGTATTTTTTTATGTTAGGTAGATATCTTATGGTATAATTCATTAAAAATTTAGAAAAATATTGTTTAAAAATATGAAATATACTTCTATGTCAGAAGTTATTTTTATCTTTGGCACTCATGTATTAGGATTTGACACAATCAGCAATTTGGAATATATTACCTTGGTTTATTTTCCAATGAGTGATGAAACACATATTTTTTGTTTTTTTTGGTGATGTATGAATCCATTTTTAATATAAATTCTTTATCATTATCCAAAATATTACTAACATTGAGAAAATTGAGATTTATCCCTTGAATAAATAACACATGATTATACATCATCTTTTAAGCTTTATTTGTGTGGGGATGTCTTCTTAGGTGATATTCTACTTACATCATAGTTCCTATTTTATCTTTGATTTTAACATTTAATTATAAAAATAGATAAATATATCTTACCATCCAAGTTTTATATTCAATATTTTTCGAAATTTACCAATGTGATTCATCATCAGGAAATACATTTAATTTGGTTTTAAAAAAAATTTATCTTAATTTCTCTAGAAAAATAAATAATCAGGAGAATATCTATTTGATGGTTGTGTAGTTTACTTGGTAAGATTTAAATGTTTTTAATGTATAAACTTTGAATATTTTTACATTAATCAACTATTATAGGACTCATCCCACAACATAGTATTTAGAATCAAAAATCAATTTTAATGGTTTATCTAAATTTTGTGGTTATATGATTGAGGGTGAAGTTAACATCCTCTTAATCTCATAAAAATATTTCATATATGATTCATAAAAAAATATCCTTCAAAATTAAATGTTGTAGTGTAAAAAATATCTTATTGAAATCATTAATAAATCTCAGGTTAAATCTCATAGGCCCTGAAAATTATGTAACATATATTGATCATGTGGGGTAATATAATAATATATTGGTTTAAATATTTTCATTTTCATTTTAAATTCTATTTTTGAAATCACATTTATCAAAATAATTTGTTTTTCTACCACGAAGTGTCATTTTTCAAAATTGAGCCCAAACTAGTTTCTTTATGTATTTTGTCAAGAATGTTTTAATGTTTGATAAGAAATTATAAAACTAATTTCCAAAACTAGTGAAATATTATAATAATAAATTTATGGTATTAAATAAAACAATATAAAGTGGTTACCATGTATATTTTGAATATACCCAAGGAATTACACAATATGAATAGAATCCACTTATAAGAAATGGTGATATATAAACTGGTAAATATCATTTCTCTTGACCATCATGGGAAATCATAACATGTATGTATCATGAAACTCTATCATGGAATAAATACATATTATTTTCTAAAAATATTTATATCAATTTTTATATATTTTTTATTGGTAAATATTCTTTCCTAGTCACTTGTTTTAATTTTATAATGACAATGCACACTCTCTATGTTATACATCTGAAGTCCCTAAGAGGGTATAGGTGAATCAGGGTTTCAACTATTTCTTTTCAATTGAATGATATTATCCCAAATTTGGAAGGAACTTCTTAAAAATATACCACACATTCATGTGTGACAACTATAATCATTGGACGACATTAATTTTTATGGACCAGATCAAGAATATTTTATTCCATATTATTCCACAGCCAGTAAGAATTTTAGACAATTTTAACTTACATAAAATCATTACTTGTATTTCCTCAATCACACCTATTATTGATAATGTCCCCAACTATATTTATTTTGGATACGTATTCTTGAATTTTTTGATTAATTTTACCTTATCTTTGGTTTATAAGAAGTTTTCTTCTAGTATTGTAAGGAGACATGAATTTTCATGACTATCCACCTGGTAAATATTAATATTATTTCTTTTTTACCTCATTAGGTAGTTAACATATATTCCTTTGATCGTACACCCCATTCGGTAAAATATAACAGCATGAATAGAGTAAACAATTTAGTTCACACATAGAAGGTAGTGCCATAAACCATCTATGATAAGAACATTAATCTTATTTTTCTCATCACCTACACAATGGATATATCCTTTTCCATTCATCATTAAATCTCCATAACATCCAAAACTAATAGTTCAATTAACTCTACCAATAATATTTTCCAAAAAAAATTAAATTTTTTGTCATATGTGTATCTTGGTCAGAATAGGAAAGTCATGAGGGGTCAATTGAGTTCTTATAAAAGTTTCAATTAAAAAATTTAATTAAAAATTCCTCTAATTTAAGATAAAACTACCCAGTTAAACAAGGTAGCAAAATAATAACATCTTAACTATTCAAATAGTTTCTCAGATGATTTATTAATTCTCAGTTAAAATAGTATGAGATATTGATACAACTTTTAAAGCTACACTAATAAGTAAAAATAGTTATCACTACTATACAAGAGTTACTATCAAAGTAAAATATAGTTTTTTTATAATCTGAGTTAAAATGGAGAAGGACTAAATAAAAAACACATCAGATAAAAATAATATGTGTAGTTTCAAGAAGGATTAGTCCTCTCCACTTGGTGATCACCTCCCACCCTTAAATCTATAACGGTAATGATTTTGAAACAAACTCGTGATCATGGTTATGTACACTAGTATATCCATGTAAAAATACCTCTACTATAGTTCTACATGGAAACAAAAACAACTAAGACACACAAGACCTCGTCTATAGTTATTCATGGGAAAAATAAGTGTAATGTGACAGTTGTTTGAGGATATCTGGTATCCTCTACTTCAGTACCGGATATAGTTTGTGTTTTTAGTATAGACACACACTGCTAAAATGATAAATAAAAATTATAAAATTGAGTAGAATATAATAATAAGGGGTTAGTAATGATCTAATTGTTATACAATTCACCTCAAGAGTCTTTTATGTATCAGAGATTAAGCTTGAGTAATTATTTTCAAACAAACACTAAAAAAAATGTGTCGTGGATCAATATGTTTTTCCTTCTTTGGAGGGTGATATATTCCTATCCTTCAGTTTTATTAGATGTTGTAGAGGTGATGGAACTATGATGAACAATAGTTATCTGGTTCACAGTAAGCAGGAATGAACATTTACTCATGTTTTATTCCTTTTTTTATGTTGCTTGTGGGGGTCTGCTCATGTCTTTTTATGTATGTTTATCCACATGTTCATATTTTTCATGCACTCTTCTTTGAATAAATATTCATTCCACCCAATAATGTGAATGTTTTAGGTAGATTCTATAATTCTTATTTGTTTCATCATCATTAAAATGTCTAAAAAATAATTAAATTAATTAGTATCATTAAAACACTCAAAATATGGCTTTCAGAAGTAATTTAAAATAAATGAAATTTTAAACAGTCTATTAGTGAGTCCTCTATTGGTGTCTCTTTATGTCAGCGACTCATTCCATTAGTATTCCATTATTTAGATCATTATATGCATTGGTGACCCATTTTAACTATTTGTGAGTCTTTTCATAATTAGAAACATGCATCAGGGACTCATTTGAACTGATGGTGAGTACTTTCATCAGTACGTCATTTGCGTCGGTAGGTCAACAGCATCGGTAGGTCATCTGCATTGGTAGGTCATCTATCAGTGACTCAGTTGAACTATCAGTATCTCTATTTTTTCAATAGGTCAATTGAGCTATCGGTAAATCATTTGAACTATCTGGGTCTCATTATTTCTGTCAGTGTCAACCTGGTATACATAGAAAATATTGATTTGTCGATTGTCTTACAACCTAAATATTATCAAAATGTATCAAAGTTATATGTGATCAAATATAATCATAATTACAGGAATTTAAAACTTAAATAATCGTGATTGAAATGTTTAGACATGATTAATAGGAACTGACATGATTTTTTATTATTAAACCCATTAGAAATAGAGATTGTGGCCAACAGTCTCCAATGGTCCAACAATCCCCCACCCCCTTTGATTATAACAAATCATGGAACTCTTTAAAACAATCATGTGAAGTAGAATGAAATCATTCGACTTATTATATACAATTATTGATGACTTTTTGCAATATATAGATAAGTTTCATTGGTAAAATAAATAGAAATGGTATGAAATAAAATGAAAATATATAAGAGTGATGTCAAATGAAAAGTAAATAAGGATAATTCCACAAACTTGTCCCCCCATTGGGATTATCAAAAATTTCAAGGAGAGCTAAAATTGGGATCCCATATGGATTATAAGCAAGAAAGAAAAAGTATCATTGAATAATAGATCGAATATAAATAGATGAAAGAAAAGAACATGAAATTCCATTAACCAATAACGTAAAATGTGTTACAAATCCTCAAGAAAAAATAACAAATGTCAAGAAAATGACCAGATTAGACAATGATCTACACTACGGTTTAGGATTCAGAGTTGCCTTCCCTTTCTCAGATGGATCAATTTACGGTCTAGTGGGTGGTGGCTGAGAAAATGGAGGGTTTGGAATAAATTTCAGAGGTGGTTGAATCACTCCTTCTTGAACATTAATTACATGGTCGGGTTTGTGTTGTGAAAACTCAATAGGATGAATCAATTGCAAGGCCTGAGCAATTGATATCCAAGGTGGATGCACTGATTTATTTGGTCCAATAGGTGTGGCAGTAGGTACTATAATCGCTTAACTTTTTACATGAAGGTATGACATTAATAGTTTTACGAAATAATCATTTATTTCACCACCATATATCATTTATTTCTCAAAATAATCTTTATTATACATGAATTTCTCCAAAAGATGGGTGAAGTCCTTCAAATTGTTTACTTGATCTTTGAAATCTCTGGTCACTAAAGGAAATGATAGGTTCTCTATCAAATACTTAAATATACTAGTCAACTAATATTTTTGATGATCTTCATGAAATAGTAGTCCACCATTTCTGTTATCTAAGAATTTTCAGTCTCACCACTTTTGGAATTGAGTATGTCCATATCATGAACATGATCACTATTTTTCTCAATATTTTCAAGGATGGAAAAACTAGAAGTATCAAATAGAGCTAGAATATATTCCTTAAAAATACTTTCAACTGCCTCAAGGTCCATGATCAGGGAAGACTTACCAGAAGTAGAATAAGTATTAGTAGGAACATAGGTTTGAGAATTTAAGGCCTTAAGAAGAGTATCCATGCAACATTTTTACTCCAACATAAAAGTATTTATTAAAAAATCAATCCCATTTTTTTTCCTAAACTATGTAATTCATGAAACAATTGTATCAAAATTTTTAATTAAGTTGGGTTGAATATACTCTATCACATTCTTTTAAACATTATTTGCATCATCCTCACTTATACCCACTCTCTAACTAGGAATTGAAACCCCTTTCCCAGACTACCTCAATTTTGCAATTGAATATCTGATACAGTGAAATTCATCACTCAACTATGTGTTATCATTTAGAGCTATTTGAATCTCATGAACCATATAAAAATGAACTGATATACATATAGCTGAAAAAATTCTTCTTTACCCCTTTCAAAATATGCTTTACTGACCGAGTCACTAGGAAAAAACCTAGCCACAGATTCCGTTGCAGCAGGTACAAAAACATCACCATATGAGTCATCATAATCTATAACCAGTGCTTCATACCCTTTACTCCATTCCAATTTAATCATTACGTAATCATCTATATGAGTGATAGTATCAAGTCTTACTCTTCCAATTTGATGATATTCACCAGCTTGATCTCCCCTTTCATGAGGATTCCCCTCGATCTAAGCTCTCCTCACTAGTTTCGCACATTCTTCATGAGGTCTCCTTTATTAATATACAAAATGAGGTACTAGAATTGCGTGAGATTTAACATCATCATGAAATTTATCATTTTCTCTTACTTCAACAATATCTTCAAAAAGTTATTCAAACTGTGCCAGATCCACGAATTCATCCATTTCAACATTTCCACTTTGATCATCATTATGATGGTCATCATAAAATTCACTACTTTCATTAACATTACCATATTTAGAGAAATTCTCTTTATTTTCATTTTAGTAGCATATTCTTCACCTTCTTCCTCTTTAATAACATTTCCACTCCCACCATCTTCACATCCTTCTTCCTATTCTACAGAGAAACTAGATCTACTTACATATTACACACAGCCTGAGACATTTGTCTCCTCATCTCCACTATATTCAAGTGTGGTCTCATAAGAGTGTAAGGAATGTGGAGGACTAGGAGTAACAAAAGAAAACCCTTTCAGAGCTATAGTGGGGTTAGGATCACTCTTATCGTCAATAGGTGACCGTTGATCTCTAACAGGAGTGGCTGACTATTCTTTTTCTAAAGAGTAAACAACTTCTTCATCTGGTACTAGACTAGAATATTCAATATTATTAGGAAAATATGGATAGTAAGTTGTATTGAACTAAACATAAATATTATCTTCATCTCAAACCCATTCTTTCTCCCATGGGATTCAATTGATCTTTATCCTTTTACAGATCTCTTTACTGAGGCAGATCCCACTAAACTCAGAAACAAATTCTTCTCCCTCATTAACACAACAATTATATATTACCATAGCTTATATTGGAACTGAATAAAATATAGAATTGGTTTTTTATGATGTTTTAATCATTTCATTTATGTTCATAGAAATGTATCTATACAGATTTACGTTAATCCATTTTCTCAAAAGATAAACAAAATAAATATATTAATACTTTAGAGATAAAAATTCCCCCTTCCAAGGGAAAATATGATGCTTAATAAACTTGAACAAAATTATGCATTCTCTATATAACTATTTAGAAATGGGTTTCATGTGTTCACAATTATTTGTAATATCCTTCAGAGCTATCTAAAAGAATAAAATATCATTCTTAGGAGGAGGGGTGACTTGATAATCATCGAACACACATTCATGAAGGACTTTATGACATTAATCCCATCACCTTTATGAGAAATAAATTCTATTTCCTTTTACTGTTGACTTAATATAGGAAACATCACTTCCTTCCAGTATGAACTCCATATTCTTGTAAAATTCGTGATCTATCTTCAGGTAGCATGGTCATTCACTATCGTAGAACCACTCAAGACATCCCAAGTTCTATATTACCTTGATAAAAAATACTTTATTTCCAAAATCCCTTCCGTAAAACACTCTTTTTATGAAGTTACTACTCGGTTCACTAAATCAGGATTCACTGGTCCAAATGATTTTTTCAGTTCTCTTTTCTATTTCTTAGTTGCATGTGACTCTCCACCATCAAGTTCTCACTTCACATGAAAATTCAAATAGATAATTTTGATGGTCGGAAGGTGAAAGTTCTATAGAAGAGAGAGATAAACGATCAAGTGAGTGTATGGGTAAATGTTTAGAGTGGATCAATTAAAATTTATATCATTTAATGCTTTTGAAGTTAATAAATCATTAAATTGTGAATTGGGTTCAAAAAATCAATAAAACAATGTCATTTTTGTAAAAACTCAAAAATGTATAAAAAGAGTGACTCATCAGTGTCGGCATGAGATATTTTTCATAACACTAATAGTCTCAGCGTTACAAGGTGTCTTTTTTGGAATGACAACATTCTTGGTATGACAAATTCTTGGTGTGACAAATATATTGATGTTGGCAAGACACTATTTGTTGGACATTGTCAGTGTGAGTATGACAACTTGAATTAAAAAAATAATCAAAGGAAAAAAACATAAGGTCTTATAGATTGACCATTCCTAACTCATGTTTTATATTGTTAATTCTCTCATTGTTCAATGGCTTAGTGAAAATGTCATAAATCTGATGCTCAGTGCTCATTAACAATAAAGATATATCACCTTTCTGATACTTTTCTCTCAAAAAGAGATGCATTACATCAATGTGTTTTGTCCTAGAATTTGAAACAATATTCTTATAAATATTTAGTACTTTTTTTCACAATGTATAGGTACATGTCTGAATTGATATCCATAATCTAGTAATGTGTGTTTCATCCAAAAAATATGTGCACAGAAACTACAATCATCTATGTATTCAGCTTCGGTAGTAGATAATGCAATAGAGTTTTTTTTATTACTACACTATGAAACTAGAGACTTCTCAAAAAAGTGACATGTTCTAGAGGTGTTTTTATATAAAAAATACATCCACCAATGTGAGTATCTAAATAACTCACCCAATTAAAAGGTTATCCTCTAGGATAGAGTAGCCCTATGGTTGTAGTATGTTTGCGGTATTTGAACATCCTTTTAACAGCAAAAAGATGATATTAATATAGTTTGGCTTGAACATGTCTACACATTCACACAATAAATGTAATATCTAACCAAATAGAATTTTAATAGAGTAAACATCTCATCATCCCAGTGTAAGTGGGTTGATCAACATATTTACCAACTTCATCATGGTCAAACATACATGTGGTTCTAATTTATGTATTACTAATATTAGTTAATTTAAATCAAAATCAATTTAAGATATCCTGAGTATATTTAATTTGATTCAAAATAATACTTTCATTATTTAGAAATATTTTAAACCCAATAATGTATTTAAGTTCACTCATTAAACTCATATCAACTCTAATTTGCATCATATTTGAAAAATCAACACATAAAAAATTTAATAAAACCAAAAATAATATAATATACATAAACTTTTACTACAAAATAATCATTGGGAATTATTTTTATAAATAGGTTATGATCAGGTATACCTTTTTTAAAACCGTTAAAATAAGAAAATTATTGATACTATCATACTGAGATCTTGGAGCTTACATTAAACTATATAATACTTTTTTTAGTTTAAAAATATAATTTAGAACATGTGGTTTTGTTAATCTACGGGGTTTTTCAAAAACAAAATCTTAAAATATATGCCCATTTTGGAACGCACTATTGAAATCCATTTTATAAATATTGAAATCCAGACGTACTGCATAGGCAAAAAGGATTCTAATGTTCTCAAGTCAAGATACTGGTGTAATGGTTTCCTCATTGTCAATTGCTTCTTCTTGACTATAAACTTGTGAAACAAATCTAGATTTTTATCTAACTATGTTACCAGCATCATCTACTTTATTCCAAAACACTCATTTAGTGCATATACTCATGGTGTGTTTGGGTATATCTATAATTTTCCATACATTGTTTCTTTCAAACTTATTTATCTCTTATTTCATATCAATCACCCAAAATTCATCATTTATAGCATCGATGATGTTTATAGATTTAATATGTGATATAAAATCCTGATGTTCAACCATATTTCTTAGAGAATCTTATGTATGAGTTCCTTTGTCTAAATGTCAAACATTAGAATCTCAAGGTAGATTATTGAGAGGTCTAACAGGTCTTGAAAATGAAGGTCTCGTCACATTAGGTTCTTAAATAGGTTGAGGATCATCATTATTAAAATATAGAGAATTTATAGAACTCGAAATTTAAATATATTTCTTCACAGGATGGTCATAAGATTTAGTATTGATGTTTAGGTTCGACATATCATCCTCAATATCTTCTAGAGTGGTTTTTGGTTGTTATTGATCTGTCTTCACAAACATGAAATGTAAAGATTCATCCACACATTTGGTTCTCTTATTGAAAACTATTAAGATTTAAAATAAATTGAATAACATAGGAAAATTACTTCATCAAAAATGGTGGAAAAATTTTCAAGATTATCCACATTGTTAGGAATATATACTTTGCAACCAAAAACATTGAAGTAGTTATCCATGGTTTTTCTATTGTTCCAAAACTCATATGGAGTTATTTTAAAATTTTGTCTGATTAAGAATATATTGATTATATAGCATGTTTTTTTGAAATATTATGCTTAAAAGTATATTGGTAGGTCATTCTCATTAATCAGGTATCCAGAAATTTCTTTTATGGTATTATTTCTTCTTTCTACAACTCCATTTTTCTAGGGTTTCCTAGAAGTAGAGAAGTTATGAATGTATACATTCTATGACCAAAAAGATTTAAATTCTTGGTTCTCAAACTCACGGTCATTTTCACTTCATAGGGTTTTAATTTTAAGACCACTATGATTTTCTACAGTCCTAGCATACTAGGTGAAATGAGAGAAATAATTACTTTTGTGAGCCAAGAAGAAGGGCCAAGTATATCTAGTGTTTTCATCTACAATAACATAGAAATAGTTCTTAAAACATAGACTTAAAACTATATAAGGTCCAAACAAGACCATGTGAACCAACTCTAGAAGTTGATAAGTGGAAACATCATTCTCTATTTTAAAAGTGATTTTGTTTTGTTAACCCTTTTGATAAGGATTAGAGACCATTTCATTTGGAAACTAATGTTTAGGTAGATCCTTGACAATGAATTTTCAAGTAATATTTCTATGTGAGTGTACATTATAGTGTCTTTATCTCCTATTCCAAATCAGTATTTTTTTATGAAAAAACTCCAGTAAGAAAAATTTTGAGAAATTAAAGATTCTAAGTTAATAGTATAATTATTTTCATTTATGAGATCCGAAATCACTGAATTTTTTTGAGTTAAAAACCTCACATTCATCATTTTAAAATATAACTTAAAAATAACCATCACATAACTGAGAGATACTAAGTAGATTATATTTTAATCCATCAATATAAAGTACATTATAAATTAAAACTGAGTTAGAGTTACCAATCGTTCCAAGGATAATGATTTTTCATTCAACATTTACACCAATGGTTACATTCCCACCATTAATCATTATCAAGTTATTCCAGAATGTGTAATCTCCTATCATGTGTCTTAAATATCCAGTGTCCATGTACGATAATCTTTTACAAGATCTGTTTTATCTATTTTTTTTTAAAAAATAGATTCGTCAAAAAAGATTTTGGTACCCAGATCATTATGGGTCTAGAAAAATTAGTAATAAGATCTTTGGAAACACATACTTTCTTCATGGGTTTCCTATAAGAAACATGAAAATTATTAGAGAAACAAAATGTATTTGGTCCTAAAAATCTTGAAACAGTAGAAGCAGTTTCATAGCTAGAGCTTGAAAAAAATAGAATGGGATAGAAATCAGTATTTTCTATATTTAGATACAAATTGAGTTTTTTTTCATATTCTCCTTTCCTTGTTAATATCCTATTATAGTAGTATACTTAAGAGATACTTGTTTACTGTGCATTTTAACTCAAGTTACTTTTCCATTATTAAATATTTCTATAACATTTTTCAACTATGAATTTAATAATTTCATTTTATTATTACCCTTAAGCAGTTTATAATTTTTATTTTTTTCTACAGCAAGTTCATACTTAACAGTGGTAGTAAAAACATGTTTCTTCTGTAAGGATTTGTATTTTTCTTTTAATTCATTACATGTGAATTCTAAGATATTTCAATATTCAAAAATTTCCAAATTTCTCATATTTTCATAATCACTATCATCTCCAAAATAATATGAATTATGTTCTAGATGATTTAGTGTAAAGAAAAATGTGCTTGTCATTAAACAAATATTTTCTTTGTTATCCTTTTCATCGTGAGAAGATTATGGGTCACTTGAACTGTCCATAGAAGCACTCCATGTTGCCTTCATGTGAATTTTAAACTTTATTTCTTTATTATCATACTTATTATTGTAATTTATCTTGGAATAGATAGAATTTACATTTTGTTTTCTATTACATTCATAATGGATTATTTCACTAGATGTATCAACATTCTTTTAATCATTTCCCAAATGGGCCTTGTGAAAATACTAACTTCTGTAGTTGGGATATCTAAATAATTTTGTCCTTCTATAAAATTTATTAAACCTAGTGGATATTTGAGCCATCTCATCACCACTTTTTGTTGACGATTCTCTATTACATGAACTCTCAGTTTCATCTTGGACTTTATCCATCTTTTTGGAGGTAGTTGAGTTGAAATTAATAGAATTTATTTTTGTATCATCATCCTCTTCTTTTTTGAATTTTAGTCCATCCATGTACATTGTTTCTTCTGGGAAATGGGGATGACCTCGTGTGTTTAAGTTTCAAAATTTTCCAATCGGTTTCTTACGGGTTTATTCATATAACTGGAAACACCCAATGATTCTATATCCATTTGGACCTACATTCCAAAGGTAAGTGCTCCTTAGTTGTGGACCAATGAGGATTAAGAATTTTCATTGGTTGAGAGGATGGGAGGTCAGACTCATCACACCCATTGGGGGAATTATTTTGTACTCTGGGACTCTCGTATATATTTATGTTATGTTCACGAATCCTTATTAATGCACCAAGTATAAGAATGTGTGTTCCTTTGTTTTATCAATCAATAATTGATATGTAAGGGATTTAGAGAATCTTTTATATATATATGAGGTTCTTCATCTACAGAGAATCATCCATATGTGTTAGGGATTCTTGATCAATGGTATCCTTTAATACATTATGTAGAAATCTCCTGGTCATTATGATGACCATACTGGTTTTAAAGCCACTCAATGAGGCACTTGGAGTTTATTGTCGTTCTGGAGGACATGTATTATTTTAGAGTTGGTACCGTACCCACAGATGGGCTACCTACGAATCCTAGTAAGGAATCATAACCCACGTAGTTCAGGAATTAAGATATAGTTTAATGTCATAGGGGATGGATGATAATTAATGAGTGATGGGCTTGAACCATTAGAAAGGCTCCCTACGTACTCTAATTTTAAGGTAGAGATCAATGCCCACGTAGTTCTAGTGAAGAATAATGGGAATTAAGTATGATTTACGGCCCATAAAGTTGTATTTTGTTTACTTTTACACTCTGAGCTCACGTGAGTAATGCTCGTTTGTGAGAAACAAGAAGTATCAGTTATCCTGGTGATTGTTCCATGAAAGATGTGGTCACAAGGAATGATTTGGGGCTTATGTATGTATGACTTCCCATTGATGAAGATTAGGACTTACTTCAGGAATGAAGCCTAGGAATTGGGTCTGTTAAGGTGTATGTCCTTTATGGAGATTTGGATACTCTAACTTGGGGCTTACTCCTAAGAAGGAGGCCCAAATTAGGGGGGACATATGATCGGGTTTTATTCCTGAAAAGTATCCCAAATAATAAGAGGTTAAGACTGGGGCTTACTCCTTAGAAGGTTTCCCAGTTTAAGGGGATTTAATGCTTTTGATTGGGGCTTACTCCTAAGAAGGATGCTCAGATAAAATAAGAGGAGACTTGGGACTTACTCTTGAGAAGGAAGCCCAAATTAAGGAACATGGGGCTTACTCCTAAGGAGGATGCCCAAAGTTAAGGGGACTTATAACTTGGGACTTCTTCCTGAAAAGGATGCCCAGGTTAAAGAGGAAAATTATTATTTGGACTTACTCTTGAGAAGGAGGTCCAGGTTAAGGGACCTTGTAACATGGGATTTATTCCTGAGAAGGAAACCCAGAGTTAAAAGGGGGGACTTGGGGCTTACTCCTAAGGAGGATGCCCAATGTTAAGGATCATATCATCTTTTAGAGTATGAGGTTGAATGAATGGAACCTCTAACCGTATTGATTAAAAGATGTAGAGATCATAAGGTTTTGAGAGAGTTTCCACAGAATTCATTTCGGACAAAGAAGCCAACTAAGATACCATGCCATGAATGGACTTGAATTGAGTCTCGAAGTCTGAATCTTGAGGAGGAGAGGTGCACAAGTAGGAAGGGCACCCAAAAAGAGTCAGGCGTGCATGTACTGTGTGGGCGCGCAAGTACTGTTTGGGCACGCAAGTCTTCTTTGGGCGCTCAAGTTTTGGTCGTGCAAGTATACTTGCGTGACACCTATACACTTGGGTGACGGCAAACCAATAGGGTAATATTTGGGCGATCCTTGACTGAAGCCCTTAGAATTATCGCTAGGGGTGTCCAGAAGGGTGGTGTACATGTTCTGATGAGTGGGTAAGGCGGCGCGCAAGTGAGTCTATTTCTCTTAAGGGTAAAACACTTAGGCACACAAGTGTTAGTGAATTTTAACACTTATACCTTATTCTTCTGGTTTAGACCTTCCATTCTAGGTAAAGAATTACCTTAGAAGTGTTTAGAAGACTTGAAGAAGATACTTGAGCGTTCAAAGATCTGTATTTGAATTCTTGAAAATTCATCCTTGAAATGGTGGGACCGCATGGTCTATTTATAGGCTGCTGATGACTCTGGGAAAAAATCAAATAGGGCACGCAAGTCACCTGCGCGACCAAAAGGCGGCGCGCAAGTGGACTTGCGCGACCATAGAGAAAGTTGCGCGACCCTTCCTTGAAGGAATTCCTGTTCATTATTTCGTTTATTTTTTATGTTTCTTCAAAGGATGAATCATCTTTGTTTGAGGTATTTCCCATTTTCAGTTGTTTAAAATATACGAAGAAAGGAGTGTCAAAAAATGTCCCCCCTAAGAGTTGGATCCAAAAGGAATGAGGATTTTACTCTGAGGAAAATGAGAAACAAAAGAAAATTGGGGCACGCATGTTACAGCGCGCAGGTGGGCTTCGGACACGCAGGGTCTAGCGCGTAGGGGTACGAACTCACCTGTATATAGGTTCCCCATTTCTGTACAAAGCATCCGGATTTCAAAGAATCTTTCTCTCATCATGCAAGTGGGATCGGCTTTCCACTCGTTCGTGTAGGTGTAGCTGTTTGCAGTTCATTTTTTCTGTTCGTGTTGTGATTCTGCAAAGGTAGTTTGACTTGTGTGATGATACTTGCGCTCCCAAACTTTCTCGACACAAATATACTTGTGCGCCAACATTGGACTTTTGTGACTTAATTCCTTGGCCATTTTTCCACTTTTCTTCAGAAATTTTATAAAAAATCAACTTAATTAAGAGTTAATTATTCGACCTTTGTGCAGATTCAATGGCTCCCAAAAGAATTGGAACAGCCGATGAGCTGGCCAGCAATCAGATTGATGATATAATGAACGTCATGTGCCATGAATATTATGATATATGCGACAAAACTCTCCCAGATTTTGATAAGTACATAAATAATTATCATATCAACTTCCCACAGAGTATCTATCACCCCTTGTATAGGCATGGTCATCTACAAGAAGTCATCACCCCAGAGCCAAAGAATCATATGCCCGAGATGCAGCCACAATGCTACTCCACTATTTTGGTTATGTTGAGCATTTAGAGAAATAACAATGGCGTGAACTTTCAAATTTTGCCTCTATTCCATGTCCTTTAAGATATGAAGATAGAGAACCCATGGGATGATATGTTTTCCGCTTGCAGTTGGTGGAGAAAAGACTATCATGATATGGGAAAAATATCAGAAAAGATTACTCTCTCCAAATGGCTTTTTTACATCCAATTCTCTATTCTCAAATCCATGTATCCATCTTCCAAGTCTCTTGTATAGTAACAGAGTCACTGTTTATTCAAAAGAAAATTTTCTCAAACTGCACTCAAGAACATTCTTCTACTATTGTTCCAATAAGGGCTGGTATCACTGCATATCTTATTGTATTCAATTGAATGAATGAACACCAGGTGGCTGCTGATGAAGCTCGGGATGCTGAGAAGAAAATGAAGAGTTATGTTGAAAGCCTTTTTCAATTCTTGAAAAAGATATGAGACTCCAATCTGTGGATGTCCTTCCAACTCTTGAACATCAATGAAATACACTTTAGTCGTCAATCATCTGTTCTTGAATCCCTTATTGGCATTTCAAAGTCATGCATGTCGGACATAAAAAGGCTAATGTTTATGGTCGAAATATCTTTGACCAAATAGATCAAAATTAAATCAATTACATGATAAATTTTTTGAAAACATACTACCACATTCAGGTATGGAGGGGAAAATTGTAAATTGTGACTTTAGAAAATTTGAATATGAGGAATGACATGGGAAAAGGGAATAAAAGCATTATAAAAACTATTTCCTAAGAATGAAGTTACCATTATTTAACAAACCTGTTAGGGGGTTGAATTATGCACGGCCACATAAGGGAATTGGCTGAATAGTCAAATAATAGCATCTTTTGGCTGACAGGTCCATTATGTAGACTCGTTTATACAAGGCCTCCTAAGGGCACATGCTGCACAGTCAGGAAAAAGAACTCTCAAAGATTAACTTTTCTATTGCTAAAAATCTAGTGGATGTTTATGGAGATTCAAAATTTTCCAAAGCACAGAGTCTGTTGTATGGAGTGAGGTACATGAATATGGAGAGGATATTCACAATCAAAATTATCAAAGAATTGGATTAATGTTACTCCTATGAGGGTCTGACCCAAATGTAGGGAAGCGAAATATAAATCATAGACTTGAATACTTGCAGATCATGAAAAAGAGTATGAAAAAAATATGTTAAGGATGGATATATTTTTGAATCTGTACATATTGTTGTTAAGAAAAATATGAAAAAAGAGGTTTTCTCCACAATAATGAAGTTACAACTATTCGAAAAACATGTTAGTGGGTTTGAATTATGCAGAGCCACCTAAGGGAATTGGCTGCATAGTTAAATAATAGCTTCTTTTGGTTGACCGGTTTATTATGTAGACTGGTTTATGCATGGCCGCCTAAGGGCACGTGACGTATGGTCAAACAAAATAATTCCCTAGTATCAGACATTTTGTGACATGATGTCAAGAAAATGGTTATGGATATCTATATGTATTTAAGGTTAGTAGTATGACACGTGAAAATGGGTATTGTCCAATGTATGAAAAAGACACATAGACCAATGCTGACCATAATCATGTTGTGTCTAGAAGGGGAACTTTTCATCCAAAGGACTGAAAGTGGAGTTTGGGGTTAGGCCCAAAGACATGGATCGGGTTCGAGGGATTCTTGAACTTTCCTACTTATCCCATGAGGATGGGAATCAAGCCGCACATAGTTCTGGAAATACCCTCTGTACAGATTTGGTTTGTACATGTGAAGGGTGAAAGGGGAATTTAGTACAATGACGGTTGAACTCAAGATAAATGGTTTGGGAATTTCCATGTATGTAAGTAGTCCATATAACATGACATGATTTAATATCAATGTCAACGATGAATCCCTCTCAGGTGAGAGACAATGGGGGACTTTATAGTTTATCGTCATATAGCGAGGACAATGATGTTGCACAGTTTAGTGTCATGTAGTAGGGACAAAAAAGACGTACATATTTTAACGTCATGTGAGACGAAAGTGAACCAATGTGAAAATATTGGTTTGGGGGTTGCTTCACGAATCAACATCATATGAGACGGGGGTGAACCGATGTTAAGAGCTTAGTTTTGGGCTTGAACCTCATAAGGTTGCCTACATACCCGACCTAGAAGGCCAGGATCAAAGTCTGCGTAGTTCAATTAATGAATGAATTAGTGTTATGGTTGATGTTTACTCTATGCTCACATGATTCATGTTCGGTGTGAGAAACAAGAGGTAACCACAAACCTAATATTTTATATTTTAACGTCATTTAGAAAGGACATATTAGGGACTTTTACATTTTAACGTCATGTAAGAAGATGATGCTATACAGTTTAGTGTCATGTAGCAAGGACAAAGAACAGTTTAATGTCATGTAGGACATATAAATGACTATTTTCACAGTTTAACGGCATGTTGGACGATAGAGAGGCCATGTATTTTATAGTCGTATGATGAGGTCTAAAATGAATTATGCAATTCAAAGTCTTGCAGGACTATGAGGGGACTGTGCAGTTTAAATTCTTGCAGTATAGACTCAAAAGTGAGAATATTTTAATGTTATATCCATGGACTAGTGATACACAGTTTAATGTCACGTAATAGGGAAAAAGACAGTTTAATGTCACGTTGGATGAATTAGGGACAGATTGCTATGCGGTTTAATGTCTTGTAGCAAGGACATCATAGTTTAACATCATGTAGGACGTATAAGTGTTGTACAGTTTAATGTCATATAGCGAGGATGTATTGCTATGCAGTTTAATGTCATGCAGCAAGGACAAAAGGGATGTATTTTTGTTACACAAAATACTTCTTTAGGAATCTAGCATTGGTTGGAGTTGTAATGAGTTCTCTATCCAATGAGATTAAAGAAAAAGCTCCATTGGAGTAGACCTTATGTATTGAATAGGGTCCTTCCAACTTTGGCTCAAGCTTTGGAGGATTCTGTCCTGGTATCATTGGGTTTCTTAGGACCAATACCAATTCTCCTTGAATGAATGAACGAAGACGAACATTTTTTATGATGGATCGTGCTATTCGACTCTGATAGATTTCTAAATAGTGCAGAGTGCAGAATCTTCTTTCATTCAATCATTCCAATTCATCCAATCACCTTTGAGATTGTTCATCTCTAGATGATTGATCACAAATAGCTACTCTGAGTGAGGGTAATTGAACCTCAATGGTAAAGACTGCCTATGTCCCATATACCAATGAATACGGAGTTGACCACGTGGCAGTTTGGGTGCTGGTCCGATAAGCCCATTAAGCATGAAAAAGTTTGTGAGGATAAGACTTCTTGTCATTATCCACCATCTTTTGCAGTATGTTCTAAAGAGACTTATTTAGGGCCTCTATCTGACCATTTTCCACTACATGACACAGAGATGAATGGTTTGATTTAATGTTGTTTTCCAGATACAACTTCATTACCTCGAATGAACAGAAATTGGTGCCATTGTCCATCAAAATGGTGTGAGCGACACTAAATATGGAAATGATGCTAGACTTGACAAAGTAAAAATTCATTTGGAACTAACTTATTTGAGAGGTATTTCCTCTTCCCATTTTGAGAAGAAGTCAGTAGCAGTAAGGATGTACTTAAACCACTTAGATGTGGCCAAAGGATATGGTCCGACTACATCCATTCTCCATGTATCAAATGGCCACGAGTATTTAGTTATATGAAGCAACTCTGGGGGTTGATGAATGAAGTTGGAATTTACTTGGAAATAATGACACTTCTTAGTGAAATCAACACAATCCTGCGTCATTGAAGGCCAAAAGTATCCAAGCCTTCGAACTTGATCAGAAAGTCTATGTCCAGACTAGTGGGAACCACAGACTCCTGCATCTACATCTTTCATGACATCCATTGTCTCTTCACCATCAATACATATGAAGAGAATTCCATCAAAACCTCATTTGTAGAGGAACTTCTGGTGATCTGGGCTATCATAAAGAGTGAAATTGACCGCACATTTCTGGATTTGTTCTTTCTCAGCTCTATCAGGTTGGAGTGTCCCGTTTTGAAGGTATTACCTAATAGGTGTCATCCATCCTATAGTATGACCATATGGTTTAGGAATGGGAATAATTTCATTGATTTCCTCTATTCCAAGTTGAACATAAGGTGAAACCACACGATGTTGGGCAATGCTGATGATTTTCTCATCCCTGTTTGGATCTTCTAGGGTGTGGCTATACTAGCCAGTGCGTCAACATAGGTATTTTGTGAACGCAGGACGTAAAAAAATTTCAGTTCCGAAGGAAATTCCTTCATTAAATCTCTAACATAATCATACAAAGGGACTAATTCTTCCTCTCTAATGGGATAATCCCCATTGACTTGTTTAATTACCAAGTCTAAAGCACCTTTAACATTCAAGTGATTCACCTATGCCTGAAGTGCCAATTCCAAGACTTCAATGAGAGCTTGATATTCTGCATCATTATTTGTGCCACCTCCCAACTAAGAAGGAATGGGGTAACACTTCCTTTTTTGGTGAAATAAGCACGATTCTTAATCCAACTTTGTTTAATTTAGAATATTTCATCCTTTTCCCTATTGGACTTTTGGAGGCACCATCAAAATACATCTCTCATGTTCGAGAATTATTTTGGATAGAGAAGACTTACTCATCAGGATGTTCATCCTCTAAAGATGTATCTTCAACAGATGGGTGTTCAGCAAGTAAATCATCCAAAGCATGGCCTTTAATTTCCTTTTGAGACACGTACTGAATATCAAACTACTGCAAAATAACTTCCCACCTTGATAGATGTCCTGTAAGCATTGGATGACTAAGGATGAATTTTAGTAGGTTATTGGGAGATACCAATTGGACCTCATGATGTTGCAGATAGTGTCTCAATTTATGAACAGCATAGATTAATGCCAGGTATCACTTTTCAATACTCAAATATCGATTTTTTTGTGTCAAGCATAGTTCGACTGAGGTAATAGATGCTGTTTTTGTTTTCTAGCATCATTCTTCTGGGCATCGAAGGCACCTAGTGATTTCTCTAAAGTTGTCAAATAGAGAATAATTGGTCTTCCTTTGACATGTGGCATTAATATATTTGGACTCAATAGGAACTTCTTGAGAATATCAAATGCCTCTTGGATATCTTTATTCCACTGTTAAGTGACTCCCTTCTTCATTAATTTGGTGAAGGGTACAAATATGCCTTCCAAATTGTTGATGAAACGCCGAATATAGGCCAAGTGTCCTTGAAGTCCTCTAAATTCATTCAAATTTGGAGGAGTTGACATACCAAGGATTGACTTTGTCTTCTCAGGATCAACCTTGATGCCACGATGGCGTACAACAAAGCCATGAAATATTCCAGAGGTTACCCCGAAAGCACATTTCAAGGGGTTCATCGTTAAATTGTGTTGTTGAAGTTTGGGGAATATGATTTCCAAATCAGCCAAGTTATTAGACCGTTGTTTGTATTTGACCACTAAATCATCCACGTAACATTCAACAAATTTCCCTATAAAGGGTTTGAAGATTCAGCGCATGGAGCATTGATACGTTGCACATGCATTCTTCAGGCCAAAGGGCATTACCATATAGAAGAACATGCCTTGAGGGGATCTGAAGGCTGTAGAATCCTCATCTTCTGGGGCCATTAAAATTTGATTGTACCCAGAGTAGCCATCCATAAAGGAAAGAGCTTAATAGCCAGTTGTTGCATCAATAAAGAGTTCTGTGATCAGAACTGGAAAATCATCCTAAGGACAATGCCGATTAAGATCTTTAAAATCAATGCAAACTCTAATTTATCCATTCTTATTTTTCACAGGAACAATATTATCCAGCCATTTGGGATATAGAACATCTCTGATGCAGTTATATTTGATAAGATTATCCACTTCAGCATCAATATTGGAAACATAGGTCGGGTGTGTTCTCCTTGCGGCTTGCTTGAATCCTCGATGTTCTTCTGGAAATCCCAAATGATAAGTGGAAACATCGGGATAAATCCCTAGCATTTCTGTACAGTTAGAAGAATATATATCTTAATTTTTCATTAAGAATGAAATATAAATTTCTTATTCCTTAAGAGCCATAGACGACTAATTAAATTAGGGTGTGGATCCTCTTTTGTACCCATATTTACTTATTTGAGTTCATCTACAGTGGTAGAAATACCCTCCTCAAATGCTGGAGGAGAATCCCTTAGATCTTCCTCTTCTTCTTCAGTATGTATTACTTCATCTGGTTCTACTTGCATAGTAGATGACGAAGCAACATTTCCGTGATTAGGAGAAGAGTAATCTGAGCATCTTGAGGAAGAGGCTGCCATTTCTGACCCTATTGACGATAAAGGTTCTTCCATGGGAAATGAAGAATAGATGATAGATTGAAAATCAACATCATCATTCATTTCTGACATAGATATAACTTTTTATGGCCTGATTGATAAAGTATAGAATTACTAGATTTAATCGGATTAAATGAAGACATATCCATTTTAGATTTTATCATTTCTTGGTGAATCAACAATTTCTCCCATGCAATATGGCTCGATTACCATAATTGACATTATGGAACTTTCCATAAGAGTATTTGGATTTGGGTCTATCCTGCCAATTTGACCGATAGGAAACACATAATCTTTACTCCCATGTGTGAATGGGTTTAATAGAATCTATTCCAAACCATACAGAGCATTAATTTTGGTATCCTCCTTTTCCATGGGTTTCCCCTTTCCCTTCATGTGATAGAACTCTACCTCAATGTATTGAGATTCACATGTTTTGAATGGGGATTTATCACCATACAATGTCCCAATTTGACCATTGAAACAATATTTGAGACATTGATGGTATGATGAAGGGATTGTCGCATGTTGATGTAGTCATGGTATTCCATGATAAATGTTGAAAGTGTGTCATGACGAACAACCATGAAATATGAATTGGATACAAGGTCTCCAAACATTGTTCTGAGTGTGATCTCACCTAGAGGTTCTTGTTCATTTTTATCATACCCTTGAAACAATAAATTATAAGTAGATAAATTATATTTTGTGAGGCCCAATCGACGAAGTTTTTGGATTGGGATGAGGTTAACTCTTGAGCCATTATCAATGAAAGCTCATTTGATGTCTATATCATTGACCTTTCCTGATAGATACAAGGGTTTGATGTGTCCATGCACAACATGATCTTCATCCTTATCTGTAAAAGATATCACTGCATGGAATTCTGTAGGATCATTCTATATATGGTATACTTCAGCCACCAAAATTTATGTTTCTAATTCTTAAGGATATGAAAAACCCTCAATGACTGCCTCTCGAAGATCCTTCAATAAATTTAAGGCATATAGAATTGATAACTTAGCTGGTACTTGGGCCAGATGTTTCAAGACATCATACTTTTGATTTAAGGGTCTGTGCTTTCCAACAGGAACATGTGGTTTCGCAGGTGCCTTAGAAGCTGATGTTTTGGAAGTAGATGCATATTGTAATGGGGTAGGAGTTGGAAATACCCCTAGATTTGGTAGATTAGACCGACTAGGTCTATTTACATGGTGATAGGAAGAAGGTGAAAGAACCAACCAATCTTCCAGAACAATTGTTGCAAGACTAGATCTTCCATGTGTGGAAGAATTTCCTTGCTCCTATTGAGCCTGTTGAAGGGCTTTGCCATGGGTTTTCACTGCATATACAGTTCTAGAAGGGGTATTATTGGAATAGGGGCTTCTAAAGTATCCACGTCTTCCCATATATCCCAAACCTCTGGAACTTCCTCTAGTTCCTCTGTTTGATGCAGGGAACTCAAGATCATCCAAATCAAAACCTTGATCTTCATATGGATCTATTAAGTGAATCATGTTAACAGAACCAAAGATCAAATCTTCAATTAATGAAGATTTTTCCTGATTAGCCCGTTTAGGATGTGCCGTTTGGTGGGGCGGTTCCCGCACTTTTTAAGTAGATGGCATAAAATCTTCCAGGGTCAAAGACAATTTAGTCTTTGACATGATTCCATCATGTTATGATTGTTCTTCTTTCTTCGAATCATTATTTTTCTTCGAATATATTCCTTTGGCATTCATAGAATAAGAAACAATTGGTTGATTCAACTGTGTTCATAAAATGGAATGAGTTCGGTTGATCAATTTCCTAACCATCCAATCATCGTATTTCTGCATAGTTTTAGTTTTAACTTCATGCCACTCAGCTTCCTTCTCCGGATTAGTAGTAGTAACACATGCTACCTGGGCTGAAGATCCTTTCAGTTTTAACTCTCTAGAGTCCACCATCTTTTGTTTGAGGTCTTTGAAGAAAAAACACTCCTGGATGGGATGCCCCAACATCTGATGAAATGGGAAACAGTTAGAATGGTCTTCATCTCCTTCATTGTTTGGACTTTTGGAACTTGGAAACTGAACCAAATTATTTTTCCATAACTGAGATGAAGAAACCAGAAACTTTTTCATTCCGGAATGAATAAAGATTGTTCTTTAAGTCATCAATATGTTTCTGCTTTTGTACTCTTTGATCATATTGACGAGGCGGTCCTTGTTGTTGATGCTCAGGATGTAGAGCCCTTCGATATGATGAAGGATTTGAAGTTGAAGCAGGTACAGGTGCTTTTTTAAGCGTAACTATAGTAGCCTCTGTTTTACCCATTCTCCTTCCTGGAACTGGTGTAATTACATGAGTTTTAGCCTTAGTCTATATAAGAGAGTCTTAAATATGCTGAGCTATTGAAGTATGGTCTCGAAACCCTCCTGTGTATTTCACATGGATCAATGGTGTGCATAACTCATCACTAATATTTTCCACATGGATCGGTAACAACTCTTCTTGAGGGAGTGCTAGTTTTAAGGAATATGTTAATCCCTTACAGCGAGAAATGAAACCTGAAACCCTTTCATTCTCCCTTTTCTTACAATTAGTAATATCAAAGACTGTCTTCTTTGGAAAAGTTGAGCTAAACTAAAGAAGGAACCTTTGGCGGAGATCCTCCCACCCAGTAATCGACCGAGATGGAAAACATGTATACCAGATGAAGGCAGATCCTTTCAAATTTCGCATGAAGCATCTATGTTTTACTGCTTCTTGATACTCTAGAGTTCCCATCATGGGGTCACAATGAGACATGTAGTGCATCAAATGCTATTCTGGATCACCTGATCCATTGAAGATAGGTAATACAGGGCTCCCAAAATTTGGTGGGGGATGGGTTGTATCTAACCATTCATGATAAGACTTCTTATCTTGTTGAAACTGTGCACACTTTCCCTCCATAGCTTCCAACGGAGCTATTAATGACTCAGTGGTAGTTATTATCTTTTGAGAATCATCTGGTTGAGCCTGGACTTTAGCAGGTGAAACAACCGGATCTTGGACGGGTATGGTTGCTGGTACTACAACTAATGGTATCACCACTGATTGTTGTTGCATATAACCCATAGGATTAGACCTGTGAGGGTATACTGGTAAAGGAGGACATTCTTGATCCATCCCAGTATCTGCAGCAAACTCCCTTGACTGACTGACTCCAGCTTTTCTAGGAGGAAGACTACCATGAAGTTGTTCTACATTCAACTTCCTTAACTCCCTCATTTCTTCTTCTTGACGTGAAAATCATTCCTCTAATGAGAGGGATTGTCCTTCTCCAGAGGTAGGGTGGAATGTAACCTGGATTTTTTTCCTTTCCCCTTGTTGGACGTCTTTTGAAGAGGGGGAAGTTGGTTATTTGAATGGATACCCATATTCTGGGTAAGCCTTTGATATTGGGTACGCACACCTTCACTTGTCTCTGTGCATACTACCTCTTGAGTAGGAACCTCTTCATCTGATTCCTCTGAATGAGCCTCACGTTCTGGAGGATCAGTGATAACGGCATCGATGACATTTATTGATACATAACGCACTGCATTGTTTCTGTTAGTGTTTATGCGATACTGTCGTCTGCCATGTCCCTTATGAGACATTGACTTTTGTTGCATTGATCCCTCAGGAACATCTTGATGAACCGTAATTTGGAGGTAATCTCCTGATAATTCGGCTCGGCATTCCTCTTGCGAATTCTTCCCCAATCGAGAAAAGACTTATTTTCGCTGAGGAAGAGATTGATGATTTGAAAAAGTCCCCAGTCTGGTGGACTGGGGCTGTTCCTGTCGTTCCTGATGAACTCCTCAAATCCTATTTTTTGATTTTGAGGGTTCGGTTAAAAGAGTCCCTAGTCTGGAAAGATGGCATGACTCTTGATCTGTTACAGCTGAGATCTTCTTCAAATCTCTACCGATTTTGAAAACATTAGTCCAGAAATTGGCTAGATACATCAACCTACATCCGCTCAAATCACCTGGTCTATATAACCGTTGGATGATTTCTGACACTTTGGTCACATGCCAATGTGCATGCTCTAAACGAGATCCATGTTTGATATTCTCATTTTCCTTATGGAAGAGTAATTCGACAACTTGTTCTTTATGTTCCTTATTTTGAGAAGAACTAGTTGAGGCCTGTACCTAAGAAAGCATTTGGTTACACATAAAACCAATTGGTTGTGGCCAGTTGTGGGACATAACATTGCATGAAACCACTTTTGGCGAGCTTTGCTGAGTGGAGAGCATAGTGAAGTTCAGTGCTCCATGAACACCCCATCCTCTGATATGAATACTAGATGGGGCATTGGCAATTAACTGGCGCAATCTTCTTATTTCACCAAGGCATGAACGCTGAAGGGTTCTCTGGTGCTTTTCCACTTTTGGGTTTTTAGAAGCTGAGAGAGAAGCCAAGTTGATTTGGTGTTGAAACCCTTCTATTATCTTAACATGATTTTGATATTCATTATAAGATAATATTTTCTCCTTTAACAGAAAAAGATTTTTCCATATGTTGAGACGAATATCATGAATGCAATATTCTGTCAACATCTCTGAAATATCGTACTAAGATTAAGCCAAAGGCCAAAACATAACTGGTATTTCACCATTCTCCATTTGTTTTCTCATGTTCAGTAATTCTTCTTTGTCATTTGATGATAACTCTTCTACCTGATTAGACCCAAGTTGGTGCTTCCTTGTTGATTCATCGGATTCAACAAGATTGGTAGAGCAATCATTTTCCATGCTATAAGATGAATGACCCAGGGATGGTTCAGAGAAAGACATATACCCCAGGTTATCTTCTAATTGAGAAAGGGTTTCACCAGCTAGAGGTAAATCATCAGACATAACTTGCTTCGCATTTTCATGTTCCTCTAGAAAAGAGGGCTTTCTTGTCACTACATTTTCTATTGGAGAATTATCCAAGAAATTCGAGTCACTACTACAGAGAGGACTTTCACAGTGACATTCATCATCATGGGGAGGATCACCATGGTGGGGTACATCAAGAGATGAAACTTCTTGATCCTTGGTCTTCTGGCTTCACAGAGGGTTATTGGAGCTCTCACATGAAGATGAAACTTCGAGGACGACTAAGCTGTCATGAAGCAAGCCTTCATGGGAAAGTGTATGATGGAGACCTTCGGAATTAATGTTCCCACTATTGGGAACTGAGAGAGTAGAATCTTGAGTCACAATAGATAATTGTCTGAGGGCTTCAAGAACTCCTACATCGAGCGAGGCCTTACTACAGATTGGCTCTTGATTTCTCGATTGTGCTAAACGAGTCTACATCATAGAAGCCATCTTACTCACTTGTGGAACCACTTATTGATGAAAGTTGTTATTAATGGCAGGTGTATGTGCCTTCTCAAGAGAAATGGCCAGGTTAGGCTGATGATCCTCACTTGAATCGTGTGTATATGCCCGCCTCGATTGTTCGTATGATATGGGGGAGTATGGCCCACAACCCTCTTGGACTGGAACAGAGGTGTGTATCTGCTTCGGGGTGACATTCCTATGAGTCACTCCACTGATGGGGACAAATTTATGTGTCTTTCCCTGTGACGCCGCTAAAGCTGTTATAATATCCTGGAAGGCATCCAGAATATGGGCAGGGATTCCCTTATGTTCCTTAACCATTGACAAAATGTGATTGGTGACATCAATCCCTAGAATGGGAATATACGTCCATTTTGGGTTTGGAGTAGGTGTGTTTGTCTTCTCTTCTCCTCCTTTTCCAGTCAGTGGATTCTGACAGTACTTATGCATAGGAGCAGAGAGTTTAGTCTGCTCCAAATTTGTCATCGGAGCTTTCCGACTGACTTCTCTGATTACTACCAAAGGAGACTGTTGGTAGACCTGATGAACATTGGCAGGTGTATGTGACTGTTCTGAATCCTACTTCAAGTATGGTTGATGAATTCCTTTCAATGCTGGCAGACGAGGCTGCTGACAGAACTGTTGAATGTAATCAGGTGTATGCGCCTGCTTACTAGTTGCGACCATATTAGATGCGGTCAGACGAGCCTGCTAAGTGGCAGATGAATTATAAATAGGTGTATGTTCCTTCCTATAATACTCCATTGGAATTTCCTAGAAGAATTGGTGGGTTGCTGCAAGATGAGTCTGCTGGACATCGAGATTAGAATGGACAGGTGTATGTGCATGCCTGTTGCTTGCCATCAAGTTGGTTTGATGTACTTCTCTATTAGGGGTAGAGGAAAGAACCTGCTCCCTGTTTGCCAGATTTCACCTTTGGAGGTTCTTCTTGCGTGATCAGGTCTTAGGGACCTGAGCTAAATTCATGAAGGCATCACCCTCATCATGTTGAGGGCACACTACCACACGAGTCTGGCGGCGATTGTTGATGAGAGCCCTTGGGAAGGACTCATGTTTTCTTGATGTGAGGTCATGAACGGCCTCTTGATCCACCTCCCTTTCGTATGGGAGGGGATTTTTGTTGCGTTCTGTGGATAACGACCTTAAATGGTTGGAGACAGTGGTCAGCACCGCCTGCTTTTTGATCACTAGTTATCGCTGTCCGGACGACCGGTGTGAGTTTTTCACTTGGAGGGCTTGTAGAGCAGCCTCTAGAGTCAAGATGGTACCATTTTGATGGTACTCCCAAACCAGTGTATTTGAGACCCAGCGTTGAAGACGCTGAGTATGTGATAGTATCCTCAGAGTGAATGAGGATCCAGCAGGAGTAGTAGTCGGAGCATTCACGGGTGTAAACTTCAGAGAAGCCATTGCTGAAATGCAGAAAGATTTTGGAACAAGTGGCTATTTAATATAACAGACATAATCAAGATAAAATCGACTACTATATCTTTTGGATGAGTACATATTTTATTGATTGATTTGTTGGCCTGCATATTGAATTTAATAGGGGCCTAAAAAATAAAAAAACACATCATTTTATCTTGGTTAAGGATTCACATCGGGTTCACCAATTTTTTTGTTTCTTCCTGTAAATGGGGATGACCTCATGTGTTTAAGGTTCAAATTTTTCCAATCGGTTTCTAACGGGTTTATTCGTAGAACCAGAAACACCCAATGATTTTAAATCCATTTGGACATACTTTCCAAAGGTAGGTGCTCATTTGTCGTGGATCAATGAGGCTTAAGAAATTGTATTGGTTGAGAGGATGGGAGGTCGGACTCATCACACCATTTTGGGGGGAATTATTGTCTACTCTAGGAATCTCTTATATATTTATGTTATGTTCACGAATCCTTATTAATTCACCATGTATAAGAATGAGTTTTCCTTTGTTTTAGCAATGAATAATTGATATGTAAGGGATTTAAAGAATATTTTATATGTATTTGGGGTTCTTCATCGATAGAGAATCATCTGTATGTGTTAGGGATTCTTGGTCAATGGTATCCTTTAATACATTATGTATAAATCTCCTGGTCATTATGATGACCGTACTGGTATTAGAGCCACTCAATGAGGCACTTGAATTTTATTTTCGTTCAAGAGGACATGGATTATTTTAGAGTTTGGATCGTACCCACAGATGGGATACCTACGTATCCTTGTAAGGGAATCAGAACCCATGTAGTTCATGAATTAATATATAGTTGAATATTATAGAGGACGGATGAGAATTAATGAGTGATGGGATTGAACCTTTAGAAAGGCTTCCTACGTACTCTACTATCAAGGTAGAGATCAAAGTCCACGTAGTTTGAGTGGAGATGTATGGGACTTAAGTATGATTGATGGACCATAAATATGTATTGTGGTTACTTTTACACTCTAAGCTCACGTGAGTAATGATCGTTTGTGAGAAACAAGAGGTACTAGTAATCCTGATGATTGTGCCATGAAAGATGTGGTCACAAGGAATGATATGGGGCTTATGTATGTATGACTGCCCATTGATGAAGACTAGGACATACTTCAGGAAAGAATCCTAGGAACAGTGTTCATAAAGGTGTATCTTCTTTATGGATATTTGGTTACTCTAACTTGGGGATTACTCCTAACAAGGAGGCCCAAATTAGGGGGGACTTATGATCGAGTTTTATTCCGGAAAAGGAATCCCAAATCATAAGAGATTATGACTGGGAATTACTTCTGAGAAGGATGCCCAGGTTAAGGGGATTTAATTTTTGTGATTGGGGCTTACTCCGAAGAAGGATGCCCAGATCAAATAAGAGGAGACATGGGACTTACTTCTGAGAAAGAGTCCCAAATTAAGGAACTTGGGGATTAATCCTTATGAGGATGCCTAAAGTTAAGGGGACATATAACTTGGGACTTCCTCTTGAAAAAGATGACCATGTTAAAAAGGAAAATTATGATTGGGACTTACTCCTGAGAAGGAGGCCCAGGTTAAGGGACCTCGTAACATGGGATTTACTCCTGAGAAGGAAACCCAGAGTTAAAAAGGGGGACTTGGGGATTACTCCTAAGGAGGATACCCAAGGTTAAGGATCATCTCATCTTTTAGAGGCTTGGGTTGAATGAAGGGAACCTCTAACCGTAGTGATGAAAAGATGTAGAGATCACATGGTTTTGAGAGAGGTTCCACAGAATTACTTCCGAACAAAGAAGACAACTAAGAAACCATGCAATGAATGGATTTGAATTGAGTCTTGAAGGTTGAACCATGAGGAGGAGAGGTGCACAAGCAGAAAGGTCACCCAAAAAGATTTAGGGGTGCAATTACTATGTGGGCTTTCAAGTCTTCTTTGGGCGGTCATGTCCTAGTTGCGAAAGTATACCTGCGCGACACCTATACACATGGGCGATGGTTAACCAATAAGGAAATATTTGGGAGATCCTTGACTAATACCCTTATAATTATTCCTAGGTGATTACAGATGGGTGGCGCACAAGTTCTGATGCGTGGGTAAGGTGGCACGCAAGTGTTTCCATTTCCCTAAAGGGTAAAACACTTAGGCACGCAAGTGGTAGTGAATTTTAACACTTAGACCTTATTCATCTTGTTTAGACCATCCATTCGAGGTAAAGAATTAACATAGAAGTGTTCGGAAGAATTTACGAAGAGACTTGGGCGTTCAAAGCTCTGTATCTGAATTCTGGAAAATCTGTCCTTGAAATGGGGGGCCCACAGGGCCTATTTATAAGGTGGGAAGACCCTGGGAAAAAATCACATAGGGCACGCAAGTCACACGGGCAACCAAAAGGAAGCACGCATGTGGACTTGTGCGACCATAGAAAATTTTGTGCGACCCTTTCTTGAAGGAATCCATGTTCATTACTTTGATCATTTTTTATGTTTATTCAAAGGATGAATTTTCTTTGTTTGAGGTATTTCCCTTTTTCAGTTTTTTTAAAATCTGTGACAAAAGGAGCGTCAACATACATCATCAACATTCCTATCAACTCCTTTACGGGAAATTTACTAATTTTATAGGATTCTATTATTGATACAGAAGTTCCTCTCCATATATCTGGTAATCATCTGAGTATTCTCATGATTTTCTCCTTAGTTGTAACATCCCTTCCCAAAGAGATCAATGTATTCACAATTTCATTAACCATGTGATGAATATCCAAAATAAGCTTATGAGACATAATTTTCATGTTATTCTTTTTAATAGTATTTGTGTAAATCTCATTTCCTTAACTATAGAGGATTCTTCATGTGAAACATATAATGTTTCCCAAATTACATGGGTTTTTTACACGTAGAAATTCTATTAAACTCTTCATCACCTAAATAACAGAATTTAGAATTCATGGAATTATAATTATTGTTATATGTAGCCTTATTTGGGTCATCCTATGTATTCCAATCAGTGGTAGGGATCTTTTATTCAACTATAATTTATGATAAAATATGAAAACCAATAATTGTTAGATGAATTTTCATTTTAATTTTCTATTGTTCATTATTTTTTTCATTAAAAAAATGAGGTTTTTTGGTAGCACCATCTTCAAATAAATTATCATAATGAATAAATAATATCTGACTTTTAAATGGATACAAATTTAGAACTAACAAGAATTTAATGATCTTTAAAATACTACTAATATCCTAGTTGAAAATTATTTTAAAACATATTTAAAATTTTGAAATCTGTAACTTGGAAACCTCATTTGATAACAATTTTTGGTCAGACTAGGACACTCAAAAGGTGGTGAATTAAGTTCCTATAAAAAATATGTTAAAAAGTTTATTTTAAATATTCTCCCATTTTAAGATAAAACTAGACATTTCACCAAGGTAGTAAAATCTTAATAGGTTGACTGTTCAAATAGTTTGTCAAAAGATTGATTAATTTTCAGTTATAAAAATATGATATATTGATAAATCATTTGAAAATACCCTAATAAGTAAAAACAGTTATAAATACTATCCGAGGATAATTATCAATGTAATGTTTAGTTTTCCAAAATATGTGTTAAAATAGATAAAGACTAAATTGAAAAACACAACGGATAAAAACAAGATGCTCCATCTCTAGTAGAGACTTTGTCTTCCCCACATGGTGATCACCTTCCACCAAGAAATCTATAATGGTTTCAATTTCGATCCACACCCTAGATCAGGGTTAAAAATAGTACCCTAGAATGTCCAGGTCACAAGACCTCAACCACAGTTCTATATGGGAATATAAAAAACAAGGTCTCACAGGACCTCTTCTGCAATTCTTCATGGTAAAACCATGTGTAAAAAGTAGTTTTTTGAGGATATATAGTATCATATAGTTTTGTGGAGGACACAGTGAGCATTTTTAATAAATACACACACACTAATTCAAAGATTAATAAAAAATGAACAACATAGTAGAATATAATAATAAGGGATTTGAAATGATCTTAGTGTTATGAAGTTTAGCTCTAGGCTCTATAAGGAATCAGAGTTGAAGCTCAAGTCCTCTTCTAGAATCATACACTTAAAGAAGAGTGTTGGAGAGCATTGTGTTTTATCTTCCACAAGGGTAATATGTTCTGCTCCTTCGTGTTTGATGGATGCTCCATAGACGATGGAACTATGATGAAAAGTAGTTCTCTTGTTCATAGAAAACATGAATGAATAATTGCTTCATGTGTTCTTGATTTTTTATGTTATTTTCGGGGGTCTTCTCATTTATTCTTATGTATGTGTGACTATGTGTGAATATCATTCATGAAATATTCTTTGTATATATATTCATTCATCGCAACAATGTTCATGTTTGAGGAAGATACATTACCTTGTATTTCGGATTTCCTCCTTTAAGATGTCTTCAAAAATTGTTATATTAATCAATCGCATTAAAACAATCAGAATATGACAGTTATATGTTATTTTAAATAAATGGAATTTTAAACAGTCAATCAGTGAGTCCTCTATCGGTATCTCCTTTTGTTATTGACTTATTCCATCTTCATGTCATTCTTTCCGTATTTCTATGAATCAATGACTCAGTTTAACTATTAGTTAGTCTTTTCATCAATAGAACCATGAATTAGTGACTCATTTGAAAAGACAATGAGTCCTTGCATTGGTAGTTCATTTGCATCAGTAGGTCATCTGCATCGTTAGGTCATCTATGTTAGTAGGTAATCTATCAGTCACTCATTTGAACTCTTAGTATCTCCATGTGTTGGTAGGTCAATTGACCGGTTGGTAACTCATTTAAACTATCAGTTTATCATTATTTCTATCTGTGTTAGCATGGTATACTTATATAATATTGTTTCTTGTACAGTCTTACCACATAAATATTATCAAAATGTATCAATGTTATATGTTATCATAGATAAACATAATTTCACACATTAAAAACTTTAATAATCATGATTCAAATGTTTATACATGATTAATAGAAATTGAGATTATTTATGATTATTAAAACCATTAATACAAGAGAGGGTGTCCAACAGTCTCTTATGGGCCAACAGTGATGAATACCCACAATCAATAATCTTGGTTTTTTTGTTTTTCATTTCTTTGAGATTAATTTCATCCATATTAGACTTCTGGGTGTTTTTATTTTCCATCCATGATATATTTGGTAATGTATAGTCATATTTTGACATCTCCAAATTCTCATAATCATGTAGGTTAAAATCATACTCTTTTAGTAATTCCCCGAACACAAAAGCCTAGATATGGTGCATTAATTTATTACATTTTAATGATTACATGGAATCAAATGACGTAGGACTGTTCAGTTTAGAATGCTTCGAAAACTAGATTTCATACATGATACCCATACTACATTGGTCATTAGAAAATTCAAACAAGATGCATAATAAAATGGAATAAAATGCATCCTTGAATGCTTATTCAATGATTTATTCTTCATAACCTGGGGAAAAGATACATAATAAGGGTGAGTTCAAATGATCTGTAAGGGTATGTAATAAAGAATAAAAAATGAATAAATATAAATAAATTAACTGGGAATGGTAAATATTTTATAACACATTCTGATCAAACAAATAGATAAGGAAATGTTGATATGGCAATGTAAGGAACTGAATATCATTCCATATAAATCAATAAACTAAGAATGAAATGTATATATAGAAATGTTGACGAAAAATCTCATTGATGAATAATAACTGAATCAAAAGATGATAAATGATTAATTATTGGATGTTATGTTTCTCAGGTACATGAAACCAGAACCATCAAGACCATTAATAAGACGGTTTAACTATAAGGTAAAATCCCATCAATTTTGGAAAAATAATTCATCTCATGAGACTACTTATGCATTGAGTTTCGTGCAATAATTTATACCCAACCCATACGTCAGGTCATAAATGGCCCCAATCCATGTATTTAAGGTTCAAATAATTCCTCGTATATTGAATAAACAATTTTCTTCATCAAAATGTATTTTTGATATATATAAGGTATGGATTTATCAGTAATAAATAGTTAAAAAAATAACCATCAAAGTGAAAATTGTATGTAAAATGATATAAAGTTTAGGAAATAATAATATCCATTATTTTAGAATTTCAATATTAAAGTTTATTTACAATGAAACATTATTATAATAATGTTATTGTTTAAAGATATTGTTAACAATCACAAAATGATGCGAGATTTCATAGATAATCATTAAGAAAATTTTTATGGAGAATATTCATTAATCATTCCTAAATGTCACCTACCACTTTGAAACAAATGAATCATAATATCCAAAATGGAATAAATTTTAATGAAACTTATAATATCATTTTAATAAGGGGATTCATTATATAACATAAAAAATGTATTATATACACCAAATAAAAGTGAATTGGACATAATAATAAATAAGTTTCAATGGAATGTAAATTAAGAAGAAATTTCCTTACCATGTCATTCCTTTTTATTGTGAGGTCTTTATCCTCCTTTATCGTGGTTTAAAATATGTTAATAACAAATATCATTACCATAATCATGTTTATAATACCATATATTAACTTCTAATTATATCTAATTACCCATTTTTATCAACATTCATTAATTTTACTATTTTAGGTGGTAATTGGCTAGTTTTCTTAAGTATGTTTTAACATGTTATGTATGTTTAGAAATAATTAGATCATGGTTTAATAATATTTTTAATGTAAACCATGAATTAAATGTCATATATAATTAGTATATATTTTTTTATAGTAGTCCACAATATTTGGATATTAGAAATGTAGTGCACTTTTCATATTGACGGTAGGTCGTATGTATGCATTAATGCTACTTTAATTCCCTTGTAGTATTAAAAGAAAGAAAAATAATTTATAAATTTTTATATTATAATTATAGTATATATTTTATTTAAGTTATATATTTTTATCAAAACCCTCCTTTATACATTACATGTCTGTAATGAAGGAGTAATATCTCTTTGAGGGGACAGTTGTCTATTCTTCCTCAAACGAAATTATCATATTTTGACACGGTGGAAAGCATATAAGTTTGTTATAAATAAAAATTACATAAGAAAAAAGTAATTATAAATTTCATATATAAAATTTATAAATGTTTTTTCCATCATAATTTCCACCAAGATAGATGGTAAATGAAAAATGAACAATCATCGTTTCGTGAGGCAGTAGTTCACCGTACACAGAAACAATATATTTGTTACCCATTAGATGGAGTTTTTTGTAATTATAGGGAAAAACAATAAATGAAAACATCCTAATATATTGATGATAATTTTTTTTATATAATAAAAGAATAAATATTTTTTAGGGGGTGTAGAATGGAAATTATACTAGAGATCTTGAGAGAATATGTAACCTCTTAATTAGGTAACTTATTTTGGTTTGTTCCAAAAGGGTTCCATGGAATATTTGTTCCAAAAGGAAATATTACATGAGTAAAAGAGGTATTTTTAGAAGTTTATTTGGAATATTTTTTCCTATACTAAGTGGTTTTATGGGATTGAGAAAGTGGGAGAGGTGGTGGCCTTTATAGGGAAGGAAAATGACTAACTTGGTTTTTTTGAAAAAAGTTAGTTGTACCCACATTTTTACATAAAAAAGTATTCAAACCCCAAAAAACAGAATAATTAAAGGTTAATGAACTATTTATATCCATTAAATTGGTGTTTGAAAAGTGTATAGGTCATTTGGGCCCTTATATTAAAGGTTTATCCCTTTACTAAGCTTAATTTTACCATAATAATTTTAATTAATTTAATTTTCTTTCGATTATATTTTTTTCAAAAATGAATTTGTTACTTCTATAAATTATAAATTATGATGAATAAAAATATTTAATCAGTTTTATAAATTCTAGTCCCATATTCTAATAAAATTAATTTATGATTCATCCCACAGGGGGGATGACAATATAGGTTCTTAATGTAAAAACGCCCAAACATTTGTTTTGTTTTTATAATCTATTTCAAACTGAGGTTGATTATTATAACCTAAGTTTGATTAATTTAGAATATGTTATATAATTAAACAATATTACCAATATAAAAAATAATTTATCCTTATAAATGAATCATATGAAAAAGAATCTTTGAACTAAAATGCATTATTTTTTACTATTCATTTAAATTGAAATGTTTCAGAAAAATTTAAAAATTTCACCACAAGAATATAGTAATGAGGGAGAGTTCTTGAGAATATGGTTATGATAACATTAAACATCATAAATACCTATATCTATGCTGATATAAGGGCCATTTGATTCATCATAAATTAATGTACTAGAATAATTTTTTTTCAATATCATATTTCCTGGAGTTGAGGAACACTTTCACTCTCTACGTGTATATATAAATAAATGTTTCTTTAAAGATATTTTTTTCCTTTGATTATTCCTTGAACTATTTATACTTCCTTTCTTTGCACATTACTCATAATATGGTGAATTAATACATTTACTTCTAAAATACCATCTAATTATCTACTTGAACTATTTTATAAATGGTTAACTTTTCCAACAGATTATGATCCAATCACTTTTCAAGGAAAGTAACTAAATTTCAAAAATGAACTTATCATTATCATTTAACATGAAGAAACTCGAAATTTTAAAATTCCAAACATGTGAATCACCTAATCACTTGAAATAAGTTATTAAATTTAATCACTACAAGAACATATTAGAAACATTCATTATTCTTTATTCTTTAAGTAAGACACATGTTATTGGATATATCCCATAAATCCAAAAGTGTTGTAAACTCTATTAAAGGTAGCATAGACCACATGATGAAAACTAATTAATCAGTTAAAAGGTATTCATTACTTGTCCAAATCAATCATTTTATCATCATTATATCCACGTTAAGACCATATTAAGTCTTTTCTTTCCCTCCATAATTTGTTTTTTGAAAATGTTAACTTTTTAATGAATAATTTATCATGGAACCATTCCGCTTAGTATCTTAAATCCTTAACGAAAATGTATTTTAGTAAAATCGATATATATTTCATAAATCATATGAGGGGAAAAAATAAATGAAATTATTTTATATCATATTTCATAGATCCAAATACATGATAACATTAATCATTCTACTTCAATTGTTTCAATAACATATGCTTGAAGTTTATACCTTATCTTCGTCATAGGTATATTCCCATGAATATTGGGATATTTGTTTTCATAGTGTTCTATATATTTACAATTTAATCACTGAATAACATTGTTTTCCTTATTCTAGTTACATTCTTTTTCCTAGTGACCCATTCCTCTGCACTTATAACAAACCCCCAATCCTTTCAATCATTTACTTGGGTAATTTTTTCCAGAGTTATCATAAGTTGAAAAGTCCTTATTTCCCTTCAACTTCATTGACACATTCAGTTTTTCAGTGTTCTTAAATGGCCTCTTATTATATTTTTTTTACCATGTATATATTTATTCTAGAAAACTCCTCTCTATCATGATGGCACATAAAACTATCTCTTATTAGAATGAGAACTTCTGAGAAACTGGTGCACTTCATATCCTTTCTTTAATATCATCAATGAAGTTTTTGATCTCACAATCATTATTGAATATATAATCTGTATCATACCTAGATGGCCATGTAATGGTAGATTCCTGATCATAAATACTCTCTCATTCATAGTGGTTTATTCCAAGGAACTTCCTCTTCATCTCAATTTGTTGATCTAGAGGAATGTATTTATTGAATGATGTATCTTTAAAAGTTGTCCATTGATTGAGTTCAATTTCTTCTTCCTCTCTTGTATTATCAATCAGAGACCACCATTGTTCAGTGTCACCTTCTAATCTATAGTCGTCAAGTTTATCTTTTCACGTTTTTCTACATTCCAAGACCGTAACTATCTTCTCTAGAGGTTTAATCCATTGCTCTCATGTAATTTCATTATAGTACCAATAAATGATGGGGGTTATTACACATAAAGAAATAAAGCATAGGAGACTATCCCCATTGAATAGGTATCACCATTAAAGAAATTTTATTTTCCATAACCAGACTATGCTTCCCTAATGTATCTATAACATTATTAGTTTGAATACAAGCTATATTTTTTTCCTTGGCTGTAAAATCTCATCATTTTCCACGAGTACAGATACCATTCTTCTTTCCATGTGCAATTTCACAACCTATTTAATACACTAGATAATCTAATAATGTTTTGAGATTTTTATAAAACTAAATACGGTATATCATATAACATAAATAAATGCATCATGAATACTAAAATTATAAACATTCCTTACATTGGGGTAATCATTAATTGAAAATCCTTCATAATGGTAGATAAATAATATGTGAATTATCCTATGTTTATCCCCTAGGAGTGTAAAAATAAGTGCATAGTAAGTGATATTTTCATTTAGTAGGTTACCCCAATTTAGGCCCAAAAAAACTCATCTATGTTATTAATCCAAGGAACATTTGTTCCAGAACCACATCTACTTGTAGTGTCCAGATAGGGATGTACTGCTATGAATACCCAAACAATATCTAAATTTTTAAAATTATAAGATATTATTCTATACTTATCCTCAATTTATCTCATATTTTTATTCTCCGCAATCAATGTTTTATAACTCTATTTTACAAGGTTGTCTCTAAACTTCCTTTCATACTATCTATAACACTTCAAACCTAGATGCCTAGAGCCGTTGCATTACTTTATTACATTTACAGGCGTACAAGGAATAAAATCCCAAAGGACCGTTCAGTGTAGCAGTCATATAATTCCATCTTACAAACATGATACAAATAATAAGTATCTTATTATGAAATAAAAACATGATACATAATAAAATATAATAAAATTCATCCTGTAATGCCTATTCAAATAAAACTTCTTCATAACCTGGTGAAAAGAAATATAATAAGGGTGAGAAAAAATTCTCAATAATGTTAAGTAAAGAGGAATAAATATTGAATCAATAGGAATAAATTAACTTGGTAAGTTAAATAATGGATAACACATGTTCTTAAAATAAATAGATAAGATAATATCATTATGTAAAGGTAAGTAACTATAACAAATTTCATTTAAATCAATAAAATTAGAATTAAATGTATCCATATATATGTGGATGAAAAATCTCATGGATGAATAATAACTAAATATAAATGATGTAAATTCATAATTATTTGATTCATTGTTTCCTAGGAACATGTAACTAGTACTATCAATACCTTTCACACGATGGTTTATTTATCAGGTAAAAAACCATTTATTTTGGCCAACTATTTCATCTCATGAAACTACTGATGCATCAAGGGGATTTCATTGACCGGTCCCAACCCATAGGTATTACCTAAATTAACCCCCAACATATGTACTAAATGTCCAAATTGTTCCTCATATATTGAATAAAAATTATCCTTATCAAAATCTATCTATATTGAATAGAATATATTGGTTTATCAATAATTCATAGTTAATAAAATAATTCTCAAAGTGAACACCTTATGTAAAATGATATACGGTTTTGGAAATAATAATATACATTCTCTGATAATATAGATTTTGAATTTAATTTCCAATAAAAAATGATTACAATAAATTAATTGAATCAATATAATGTTAACAATGGAAAAAAGTAAGTGAGATTGAATAGATAATTATTAAGAACATCCTTGAGGAGAATAATATTTAAACATTCCAAATTTTCTCATACCACATTAAAACATTTGAATCATAACCTCCAGAAATGTATGTCATTAAATGAAACTTATAATATCAATATAATAAGGGGATTCCTGATATAGTGTTAAATATTCAATATATAAACCAAATAAATTTGAATTGGAGCATAACAACAAATAAGTCTTAATAGAATGTAAATTAAGAAGAAATTCTCTTACCATAACCATACTTTTTTGTTATGTGGTAATTATAATTATTTATAATGGATTAAAATATAGTATTAACTAATTCAATAACATTAAAAATGTTTATAACACCGTATTTTATCTTCATATAATATTTCATTACCCATTTTTTAACAACATTCAGTAATTTTACTATTTTGGGTGTTAATTGACCAGTTTACTCAAGAATGTTTTAATACTTTATTTTTTGTTATCATTAATTAGATGATGTTTTCATCATCTTATGAATTTAAATCATGAATTAGTTATCATATATAATCATTATATATGTATTTATATTAATACATAATATGATGATATTAAAAATGAAGTGCACTGTTCATGGAGACGGTAGGTCGTTCGTACGCATGAAATCTATTATCATTTCGTTTTTGTATTAAAAGAATGAAAAATAAATGATGCATATGTTTATAATAACTCAATTATAATATGTATGATATATTTGTTAAATATTTTTATTAATAAAAATATTTTTTACATCCTATATATGTCATGATGAGTTATGTCTCTTTGAGGGCGGTAGTCAACACTTCCTCATTCTAAATTATCGTATTTATACAAGATGGAATGCATAAAGGTATGTTCTAAATATAAAATACCAAATAATAAATAAATAATAAATATCATATATAACAAATAAAAACATATTTTCTATCATAATGTCCACCATGAAAGGTGGTAAAGGAAAAAATAATCATTGTTTTGTGAGGAAGTAGTATGTTTTACACATAAACAATATATTTGTTACCCATTATATAAAGGTGTGTGTAATTTTATTGGAAATCTTTTACCTAAAAACATAATAGAATATAAAAGATACTATTTTTATTATATAATTAAAAATAAAGATATTTTATGGGTTATAGAATGGAAATGAAAATAGAGATTTTGAGAGAAGATGTTACCTCTTAATCCGGTAACTTCTTTTGTTTGTACCAAAATGATTATTTGTAAGGATTTAAACCCAAAGGTAGGAATATAAAATTATAGTAGGAATTTTGGAAATTTTATTTCATAGATATTTTCTGATCCTATGTTATTTGATTGGTGTGATGAAGTGGGAGTTGTGGTATTCTTTTATATGGATAGAAAAGGACTCACTTGGCAATTTAGAGAAGAAATTACGTTTACCAACGTTTTTACCAAAAACAATAATTTAAAAAACAACAGAACAAAATAATTGAAGGTTCATGGATGATTTATAGAAATAATATTGGTTTTTTAGAAGTGTATAGGTCATTTGGGTCCTTAAATTAAAGGTTTAGTCATTTATTAAGCGTAATTTTAGCATAATAATAGTAATTAAATTTTAATTACATTCATTAATATTTCTGGTCATTTTTTTGGTATTATTATAAATTATAAAATATTATGAATCTAAATATATAATCCATTTTTCCAAATTCAAATCATAGAATTGGAAGAAATTAATTTAGAATTCATCTCGTAGGTGGGATGACAATACATGTTTTTAAGGTAAAAACATCAAAATGATGGATTTGTATTTATAGAATATTTCAAACGTAAATTTATTATAACAAACTAAATTTGATTAAATGATAAATATATTCTCTTATATAATGTTAAAAAAATTATAAACAATAATTTAACATTATAAATAAATCATATGAAAATGAAATTTTGATATAAAATGCGGTATTGTGAACTCTTCGTTAGAAAATGAAATGTTTCAGAAAAATATAGAAAAATAACACTAATCTAATTTTTATGTTTCTGTTTCAAAGATAATGTTTTTTTTTGACATTTTAAATTAATAAATGTGTCAAAATGAATATTTAAATTGTTTTTTCAAGTAAAAGGCGATAAAATTACCTTCATAAAAGTATAGGGTTTTAAGCGTAATATTTGGTTAGTTATTATCTTGTGATTATAAAATCATTGCGAATAAATTAAATAATATTATATTAAAAATTATATATATATATATATATATAATTAATATAACCTAGTAATTGTTATTAATAAAATCTATTAGGGTAAAATATCTTTGTAAAAATAATAATATTTCCTTTTATATTCAATCGGTTTTCATATTCATTTCTAATTAATTTATAACAAATGAATTCACATTAATTTTTGTGGAAACCATATATTTTCATAAATTATTTACCCATTTTAATAACTACTAATTTATTTTTTAGTTCATATCTTCTTATATTTAATAATATGTAGTTATTCAGTAAAATTTGGTCTTTCTTGTAACACTAGGTAACTTGGTGTCGAGTGAATTACCAAAAATAGAATACATATTATCTATTTAAAATAGTTAATATATTTTTTGGTATAAAGGTATTAATTTTACTTGTGGTATTGGTGTCATATGTCATTCATGCTATCCAATATAAGGTTCTTACTTTAGAATTTTTGGCTATTACACTTCTTCATCTTCTAACTAGGAGTACCTATTTTTTAGAGCCATTATTATTGGTTAACATGGATTAAATATTTCACTTTTCCTGAACTCAAAATCAGTATTCCCATAGTCAGAATAATGAAAAAAATATCAATAAAAATAATATTTTCTATAAAATTATTGATATGGACTCATTATCTTTTATTGATTACAATGTGCTTCCCTATTTAGATATCCAAATGCCTCTTCCAATCAGAACAAGGTCTACCATATAATACTATAATATTGAAATTTCATCATAGGAAATATAATTTCACTTTCATTCAAATGTAGTTCCCAAACATTATTAAAACTTTGCGATCATAGTCTATTAAACCTTGGTGACTGAGTATTGTTTTCATTCCTCTTATTTCTTTTGATTTGATATATTTTTTTTAAATTTGGTGTCTCATTTTTTAGAATAATAGTTACAACCTTATTATTATTTTTTATAAAAAATTTTTCTACATTTGATATTTTGAAATTACAACCAATTCCCACATTACCTATACATACTTGTATTTGTTTATCTAGAATGTTATTGACACCTTATTAGCCTCACTTGACACTTTCTATTAATTCTCTATTTACGAACCTCTTGATATGAATCTTCTTCAATGGATCACTTTATTTATTTTAGTTTTCAAAAAATTTCTTAAAGTGAAAACCACTTAATTCAATATGTATAGAATTATCATTCTCTCTTTGACAAAATCATTATGTACTGCAATTACCTTAGCATATTCATCAATAATCAGCTTGAAATTCACAACATCTTCTAAATTTAATGGATTGGAATGATTATTATCTTACTATTATTATTTTTCATTAATACTTTTCTCAATATAAGACAAATATTAATGAGGCGCTTTCAATATTCCATTAACATTCTGATTTTTATTTCTTAAATATTAAATTTTTCATAACCTCCCTCGTGTTCTACGTTGAGATAAACTATACCTTATAGCTTATTATGTTCCTATTTTTGGGTTATTTCATTCATTAATTTCCATCACAGAATCTCTAATTTCAAACATAATATCTTATTACGCTTCATCTATATGTCATCTAACAATTCATTCATTTTTTCTTATGAAGATCTTCCACTATAATTTATTTCCTGGTTTGAATTATCCATTTTTATGAGGACCTCTTTTGAGGCCTCCATAATATTTTTTATCCACAACCATCACCATAAAAAATTCTTTACAACCATTCATAATTGTTTCCAACTTTACCAAATCAAATGCAATCCAAGGGTATCATTACCTTGAATCTCCCATTTCCTATTTTGAATTTTTTTGGAACATGAGAAGGAAGTTAAAAAAATTTATATTCTACATCATCACTACATTTATGAATGTCATGTTTATCAAATAATATTAATCCCATATCCTTGTATAAATTGGTGTGTATTTTAGTTTAACTGTCATTTCATAGGCTACTTAACTAATATTTGGATCATCAAGAAATAGTTTAGACAGATCCCCTTCTTCAAGAGTTGAGTATTTTATATTGTATAGGGTTGGAACCCATCTCAAGATCTTCTTCACAATGTAAATTTTATTAATTTATTCACAAATACCTAAAATCAATCAAATGAATTTAGTTACTTGGTTGATTAAGATATATACAATTTCATTAGGAAGCATTTTTAGTCTGTCTAACTCATTATGATGTATATGGAGTTTCTCCACCTTTACTTTTCTATCTCCCTCATGTATTTTTTCTAGTTTTACACATAAGGGCTTAATAAGGATATAACCCATCAACATAAAATATATTTGATCTAATAGAGACCTAGTGATATTATTTTGTTCTTTGGAATTAAAAATAATAATTATCATATCTTATTTATTCCTTTAAAATCATGTTTTCTCTCTAACATGAATCGCATGAAATGTGGAGAAGATATGTTCTGTACCAAAAAAGTATAGAAAACATATCATATTGTTCTAATAAATAATGATGTTACTTCCATAAAAAAGAGTGAATCTTCAATTATTTTTGGAATTCTCTATCCAGAGAATCCAAGATAATAGATTTTGTGTATGTGACATAAACACTCTGATCCTGCTAGTTTGAACTCATGATAACCTGAGAGGGTAGGGGGAATCATGATGTCAACTATTAATTTCTAATTAAAGGTTCTTGTCTCCATATTGGTTGGAATTGGTTAATATATTTGAATTATATAATACATAAACCATTCATATAATTAAAAAAGAAAAAAAAACAAAATAAATTTTTTATTGGACTTACACTAAGGGGTAATACAAGGAGAATTCATTTATGATATTTCAGTCATACTATAATCCACTATACATAAATAGATTTTATATATTTCTATTGTTCAAAAATGGTCACTCTATATCAGGTTCACTTCCATTGTAGTGTGTGCAAGGATAGTACACCACCTCCCCTTTTCACTACCATTGACTCCACATTTCTCATTACTTTGGTAAAAAAATTCCATTATTTAGTGACTTGAAGTTTTCTCTCATTTAATCAAAAAAAAAAATAAAAAAATTTACATCATGAATGGAAGAAAATTATACTCTTATTATTTCCTCTATATTCAAATAAACCACAAATTTTACCTATATAATATATTTGATCCAAAAATAACCATGGAAGAATAGTTAAGTGGATCACTATTCATTTCTATATTATGATTAGTATACCAACTTCTTTGTTATGTGAGTGTCTTGGTTCATCACAAGACCCTACTTCACGAACTAATTTTCAATTACTATTTTTTTAGATTAACTCGCATTAAAGTCAATGCTTGTTATGTTATATCCCTTTTCTATTTGAAATACTCATGATATTATGTCCACCAATCTAACATTTCATTTCAACAAAAATATAAATCTTTTTAATATTATAATTGATTCCAAATAATGTTATTATTGAGGTATTTATGGGAAAGCATATCTATAAAAATCACTAATAATTGAAATTACACTATTCCCCTTTGAGACACATAACAAATGTTATGCACTCGAGCCTTCAAATTCTTCCAAAAAACATAATCTTTCACAATAAAGGAAAATATATCCCCATAAGATTTATTTGAATTTGATTAATACCAAAAGTCACCATCTTTCCATCACAAATGACTCTACATCCATTAGAAACTCCCTTCTATACTCTATGGTCACAAATTCTTGCTATAAAAATATATTTACATTTTGAAATTTACAACATTCAAATGTTGATTCGTATACATTCTATGTATTGATAGTATTCCATTGAGAACTGTCTTCATAGTTATTAAATAGTTGTGAACTAGTTTAATTTCAATGTAAAAATCATTACATGGATAAAATATCATTATGGTTTCATGTAAATTCATTATCAAAAATCTCCCTTTGGATATAATACTTGATGTAACATCACCAGTAATACTATGTTTTCATTCCCAAAACAATTCAAACATGAGTAAATTTCCCTAATAACTAACAACATTCAGGATACCATTTTCTTATAAGCAATCCTTCCATGTCTATCAAACTCTTTGGTCACCATATAATGGATACAAAACAAAAAACACACACCATCACACTCATGTATAGATCACCATGGTTTCAAAACATTTTCTATTCTACACAATTATAAGAATATATTCATTTTTTCATTCTCAATAACAATTAACTAAATTTGTTTAACAATTTCGGTGAAAATAACACACAATGAGTTAGAAATAGGCTATATGAGGTTTGATTTAAAAGTGCTTGGGGTATTATGAAGTCAAATTGATAGGGGTTGATCAATGGAAAATAATCCTATAAAATTATTCTAACTTAAACTTATTACACATTTTTTTATTCAAACCAACAATTATGTTGAGATATATATATATATATATATATATATATGTTTGAAAATCTAGGGAATGTATTCACTCCACATATAATTAAAGTAATTAAATGGAGTGTAACACATGTTATTTTAATGTTCTATTATTTTAATGTGTAACTTATCCATGTAATTTTCAGTTATTATCCTGAAACATGAATATAAAATATATTACACAACCTAAAAGAAATAGATAAGAACTGTTATATACATTAGTCATTCACATAATTAATTGGTGAAAGGTGTAACACCCCAAGATATTGAGAAGTTATTATCAATTTAGATTAACATTTAAATATTTTTAATTCCACATGATATAAGAAATGTGTTCTTATATATATAGGTATTTATCTATATTCAAACACTAATTCAAACATTACATTCACAAGAAACACAAAATTGGCTTGCTCGACAAGAAATACCAACATGGATTGTGCTACAAGCAACAACGACTTGGCGTACGATGCACACAATAATGAGTTTCTAGGAAACATCTATTTTTATATTTTTTAATTATTCAAATAAGATAATTATAACCAATACATAAAACTTAGTAATAAATAATTATCAAATATTGTTTTTTATATTAATAAAACATGTTTATAATGAAAGATAATATTTTTTTAGTAAAGTCCTTGTATGTTAGAAATATTGTTTTCTTGAAAGAATCACTTTTCATAATAAAAACAATTTTAGACACATTTAGAAATTTAGATAGGTAAAATAAAATTAATTTTATTAATTCATAATGTTGATATTATCCTAGGTTTAATTTCTTGTATTTTAATGAGAAACTTAATTTTTTATGAATAGTGAAAAATACTATTTTTAGTTAAAAATAGAATTTTTTGTCTAATTAATTATTAATAATAATTGATATTATAAATTAATTTAATGTAAAAATTAGATAAAAATTACCTATACATATACATTTAAATTTATTACAATTAATGCCACATTGATACTGAATATAAAATATTAGCAAACATCTGATCTTTTTTCAACTTTTAAAGCCCGTAATTTTATCCTATCTGCGGGATAAGCACTAAACTTAATTTCTCTGCTTATATGATTGGAATTTCAAAAATCCAAAATAAAGTATTGAATTATGTATAATTTTAGAGACTAGTAATTCCATGTTAATTTTTGACAAAAATTATTAGTAAAAGTTATTAAAATTAATCACAACCGTTAAGGCCAAATTAAGCTTAATTAGGGTCTAAAACTTATAATTAAGGGACTAAATGAACTAGAAACTCGACCAAATCCCACTGGATATCAATATTTTTTCCATAAACCTTACATTATTGAGTTTTTATGGATTTTTTCAGGTACGAACATGTGAACACCTAATCTGTTTCTAAAAATTACATGTGAGTCATTATCTTTACCAATTAAAGGCCACAACCTCTACCCATTACACACACATATAAATCCTCTTAAATTAATAAAACTCCCGACATAAATAGCCTCAAAATGTTCCTCTCATCAACCTTGTATCCTTCCTTTTTTCATAAACCCACTCAAGGAATCCCTTTGGCACATACCAAAAGGAGTTACCTGATTAAGAGGTATTGTCTTCTCTCATGATTCTTTCCTCTATTTTCTTTCTCCACCACCTCCACTATATTTATTCCATTAATTTGTTAAAACACCAGTATCAAAAATATAATAGAATTTTTTTATGAAAAGGTTCTTATCTTCACTTAATCACACCTCCATCTAATGGATTTTGATCAAACTATTTCTCTGTAAGAAGAACTACTGCCTCACAAAACGATGATTGTGCATTTCTCCTTTACCACCAATATTTGTGGCCATTATGATATAAAATATATTTATAAATGTAATATATAATATTTATTATGTATTTAATCTTATTTATTCCTTTTAATACACACATCTTTTACCTTCCATTTTGTGTTAACATGATAATCTCATTTGAGGATGTGTGGACTATCGCCCCCTCATAGCGATGTGATTCCTTCACACACCAGATTGAATTTTTTAACGGTGGGTTTAATGAAATTAAATAATATATATGATATATTAATTATACTTTAATATTTATATTTATATATATATATATATATATATAAACTTATTTTTACATATTTTATTTACATACTTTCTTTCAATATTATAAAAAAAATTAAAAATAGCATTCATGCGTTCATATTGTTTACCATCTCCATGAATGGTGTATTCCATTAAATACTTCATTAATATATATATTATTCTAATATAAGTATACTAGATGTACCAATTATTCATATTATTTTCTACATTTAGGAATAATGATATATGTACAAGGATTGATGATATAACAAACTAAGACAATGCAAAGAACAAAAAGAATATTACACTGAGTGAAATGTTAATATAGGATCATTAATAAAGGGGTAATATAAGGTTATAATCAATCCATATATGGTAATATATATAATAATATTATTCTTTAAACAATATATAATAAACTTATATTTATTATACAAAATGATTTTATGAGTACAAAGAGATTCAAGACACAAGGTAAGGGGATTTCATCTCACATTTAATTTCTATGAGATACAAGCTATGTTCGCCAATCATTCATTTTTTGTGGTGTATATACTGCACATGATTTTATTATATTTATATTGTAATTAAATTTATGGGTATTCACATTCCCTTTTGATGATCCTTCATTAACGGGTTTTATGTTTCAAAAGTCATCTAATTGGTAAAAATGATTTGTCCTAATTTTCCTCCTTTGAGACACATGATTTGTTATGCACCTAAAATTATTTTTGGGGTGTATATACTTCCATTTTAAATTCAATATCATAAATATAAATCTTTTCAAGATATTATATTCTTTATGTTATATTCTTTCCTTAAATGTAGAGCATGATCCCATGATACCATGTTATAAGAGTTTATTGATATAATCTCAATACTTCCCGAGATTGTTTATGTTTTTGCTTCCCTTGATGAAATATTATCATCCATAACTCAAGAATATTCATTTCCTTATTTATAATCAATAATTTGATGATATACTCATGTATTGGTACCATTTTATACTCTTTGATACATAAGATAGTTGAAAAAGTAGTGTTCTGGAAATCCTGAGTTTACCCTCTCTTCGGTCAGAAATCTATGTCTTCCAAAAATATTTATCAAGAATATTATATCATTCCCCTATAATAAATAAAAGATATTTTTACCATTTGTTTTTTTATTAATCTATTCACTGGAATTTTTTTTTTATTTCTCAAGAAGACACTTTTCTATCCTTTTTACAGTGTAAAAGGAATGTTCTTCTATCCTTGTATGACATGTATAGATTTACTCACCATCATTTCATCAAAGCTCCTTTTTCATTGTTAAAATGGTTAATCATTAAGAATTGTTTTTAAAGAAATATTCAAAGAAAATTAATTTAAATGTGTTTTTAAACATAATTTATATGTTTTCATAGAAATTGTTTTCAAAATGTTTCCATGCCTTATTTACATGTTATCAATTTTTTTTGAAAGAAATTATTATCAAAAACTTTTCAAGATTATTTTATATGTTTTTAATAAAATAGATTTTCAAAACAATTTGAAGCTTTTAGAATATGTTTTCACTTTATATTAAAATAATTGGTTTTTTAAAAAACTTCTATATTATTTTATAAGTTCTTAATAAAATTGATTTTCAAATCATTTTGAATCATTATTTATATGTTTTGAAAGTATTTTTAAAGAATTGTTTTTCATAACTTTTTCAAGATTTCTTTAAATGTTTTGAAGTGTTTCCAAAGAATAGGATTCTATAATTCTTTGAAAATTATTTTAATATATTCAAGGTAAAGGGTTTTTAAAATGATTACATGTCTTATTTATAATATTTCATGTTGTTTTATAAGGAAATTATTTTCATATGGTTATTTGTAGTAAAAATATTTTTCAAACAAGAAATGATATTTTCCTAGAGAATTTATTTTAAAAGCTAATTAAAAATTATTTCCCATCTAAGATAACATGCATTGGTGTTAATCATGGATTTATAGGTAATTTTTCAATTTCACCCTTCTTATTCTTTATCTAATTGGATTATGTTTAGATGTCATGATGTTATGAAACCCATTTCTCCTTCATAGTTTATAAGATTTTGAAGACTTCTTCTTTTCAGAGGTTATTATTATGATGAAATGATTTTGAAACCTCTCTATTTACATATGTTATGATATGTTTACATGTTTATTATACCCGTTTAATTTCATTGGTAATGATATGTTTTTTTAAGACCTTTTGGTACATGTATGTATGATTTCATTATGTTATTGGAGGGACCTATATCTACCTCTAATGCATTATGTAAATATTTATATCTCATCAGATAGAATAGGGTTGGAATGACGTTTACTCAGTTCAGTAATATAGTGATGGAATGAGGGTTACATAGTTCAGTAATACAGGGTAGGAATGAGGGATACTCAGATCGGTAATATAAAGATGAAATGAGGGTTACTCATTTTAGTATTACCGGGATGGAATGAGGGTTACTCAGTTTAGTAATACAGTGTTGGAATGATGGTTACTCATTTTAGTAATACATGGATGGAATGAGGGTCACTTAGTTCATTAATACATGGATGGAATGGATGTTACTCAGTTCAGAAAAGGACTTTGTCAACTAAGGTGGCCTTTTCATTGATGCCTTGTCCACAATGGAAATAATATTATATGCTTATGTGTTGACACAATTCCATGTCTTATTCCTATCTTAATAATTCATTTATTATTCTCTTTATTTCATTTGATTTGTCATGAACCAACCTGGGACAACCCTGAACCGATCACCCGAGCTGTTCAGCAACATGTCCCATGGGGCGTTCTCGATCCCCACGGGTTGGAAACCAGTATCGGGCATCAAATTTTAATAACTATGAATTATTTGCACCATAAAATATAAATCCATAAAAAATAATAAGCAGACCAAAAAAACCGAACTCTAATAGTGGAAAAATAAATAAACATAACATCTCAACATACTTATACATGACCTTCCAGGTCACCTCCCAACCAAAGACCAACCTTTCTCCAATATCGAGCAACTCAACCAAGAGAACCTCAGCAATGTAAACCTACAAATTAAATGATAATGTTGGAATAAGCATTAAAAATGCTCAGTAGAGTTGCAAGGTAAACCACAGAAACAAAGAATATCACTTCCAAAAACAATCCAATGTCCCAAGTTTGAAATACAAATATAAAATTAGGGTATTCATATTTTGAAATAAACAACATGTTTTCCCCATTTAATAATCCAGAACACTCTAAATGCCATTCCCATAATCATTTTTCATTTTATAAAAAACCCATAACAAAATATTCCAATGCTTGGAAAAAGTAGAATACGTAAATGGTGCATGCAAGAAGTAAACTATTGTAACAAAAAGTGAACAAGAAATTAAAATAATCCAGCAACCGTGGGTGATCCTAAAAATTCCTAGAATACCCCTGGACGTACTTGGTTCTGAACCACCTATCAGTGTATCATGAATCTCCTATGTCTATAACCAACTGTCCACCCTAAAACTAAACAATCCAGTGGAAAATCCCACTTGGCGTAGCAACCAATCCAGGGGGTACTAGCCCATCAAATCAGGGTTGATAGGAAACCATCACTTGATCATGTAAATGATGCCCATGAACCCATAGTGGTTATAATAACACTGGGTAAGTAGGAGTCCCTCACACGCATGTCTCATCTCATAGCACTTGCCTACCCCAAACATAGACACTCTATACGATAACTCATAAGAGATATCCCCCCTAAAAAGGTTCCCTCAAAATATAAATAAATCATATCATCAAAGGTTCCAACCAGGACATCATGCCATGAAATCATTACAACCATTTGGTACTCTTTAAAAAATATTAAATTTATTAAATGGGTATACAGTAATCAAAATTCCATCCTTTCAAACAATTGACACAAAAAATTCACTAAAGATAAAAGTGACAAACGGGTAATCATGTCACATCCATATTGAATGCATTTTTATAAAACATTAAAAACTCCAAATATACACATACAATTTACAAACAAAAACCATTCTAAAAGTTATCAAAACTTCACCCATGATTTGGAAGACCCAAATAGGCCATGACCTCGATGTAACTATAGCATTACCCAAAACATCACACAAACAGTGTTTTATATTTACAAATCTAAACAGGCGCTTAACTTCCAAAATGAACACCAAATCATTTTTCAACCACCAAACGAGCCATTATCATATTCAAACTCACATCCAAACACAATTCAAAGGCACTGAACATGCATTAAAGAACACATTTAAAAGCATAGTTAAAAATTTCATTATTTGAAAACCAAAAACCATTTAAGTCACTAAGGATTAATGATTAAACAATTTTTCAAGTGACATCTTCATTTGAAAGCACATACAACGGTACACCAAACATCCAAGAGAATATTTTAAAACCCTTTCCACAATGTAATCTCATGATTTAAAAACCAATAACATCCATCCACAACATTTGGAAAAAAAATAAAAAATACCCACAATGAGATCAATAAACCCCCTCCAAAAATTTTAACATACACATTGTTTAAGAAGCACAACTCATTTCTTTAAAACCACAAAATAGTTTCCTTATAAGCATAAAACCATTCCAAAGCCATTTAAAAAAAACAATAACCTCTAACGTTACCTAAACCAAATTTACTGATCAATGAATACCATCATAACATCACAACAGTGTAAACATTTCATTAAGGATGCTTTTACAAATTTTAATTAGCAAAGGCATTTTATAAAATAATTTCGGTTCATAAACACATTAAAATATTTGTTCAAACAATTATTATCAAGATTTTGAACCACTTAAAAAAAATTTATTAAGACTACATTGGGTATTAATCAATCACTTTTCTACTTGGCGTAGATAAAAATTCATAATGGAATGCAATAAAACCGTTATTTTTAACAGCCTATAACTATTTAAAAACAACATAGTAGACCAATGAAGAGTAAAATAAATATGAAACTTATATAAAATAAATACATTGAAGAATGAAATTTCAATTTAATACATCGAAAATGATATACTCAAATTCTCCTACCTCAAACAATTAGAAAAAGCAACAAAACCCTCAATAAATGGGCTAACGATGACCCTCAGTCCAAATGCACACCCAAGAAAACTAGAAAAAATGCACAAAAAACACCCAGGATGTTAGGATTTTTCCAACTCAAAGAAACAACAAATAGAGATAATTAAAAATGAACAAACTTATGATGTGGTTCATGAGAAGGGGGTGTGCGCTAGAAATGGAGGCTTCTGAAGTGACAAGGCGAGGGCTGGGGTGCGAGGGTGAGGTGAGGTTGGGATTTGTAGGTGACATGAAGCTGGAGAAAGGAGGATATGGGGGGGTCCAGAGTAGCCAGGAGGTGAGGGTAGACCATCAGGGGGTGCAGCTTCTATCAAAGAAAAGAATGGTGAGGGGAGTGTTAGCCAGGTGAGGGTGGGATGAAGGAGTAGAGGGCCAGAGCGGTTGTGCATGGAGGCATGTTGGAGATCATTGGCAAAGGAGGGGATCACTGGGGATCGAGGTGTAGGTTTGGGGGTTGGATACTATAAGAGTGGAGGAGAGGAGAGGGTATAGGGTGAGATCTGAAAAGGCCAGAGCAGGAGTTAGAGAGAGAGAGAGAGGTATGGAGTGTGAGGGTGGAGGGCGAGGCTAGCTAGGGATCAGCAGGCACGGTGGCTGGGGCGAGTGCGGAGGAGGCCAAAGCACGGCACACAAGGGATGGGAAGGGGGAAGCCGGTAGCTTATGGTTTATTTTTTTTCATTATATAATAATAATAATAATAATAATAATAATACCATATATACTAATAATTGAAATAAAAATAATAATGATAATAATAATAATAATTAACAACAATAAAAATAATATTAATTAATAGCAATAAAAATAATAATTACAATAAAAATAAAAATTACAATGACAATAATGAAATAATATTAATATTAATATTAATATTAATATTAATAATAAAATTATAATAATAATATTAATGATGATGATGATCAATTTCATGACACCTGGGCCGACTCTGTAGCTACCGCCAACTGTGCAGTGACCGCGCACAGGTCCTAAACCCAGTACAATTGTTAAACGAGAAATATTTTAAATCGGCACCCATCACGGACCTTTTCGTGAGAACCCAAATCTACGAAATCATAAAATAAAAATTAATTTTAAATGTTGGGTGTAACGATTCTCCACACCATAGACACTTTTTCCCCCTGAATGTAACCCAGCCGAAAATTAGACAAAACAAGAATCCATGCCCGAATGAAACCAAAATAAACCACAACACAAGAAAATGGGATAAAACAAGAGGGTTCTCTCCACTATAATAACTAAACTTGTATGGAAATTTAAAAATCAAACATATTACCCCAGGAAGGGGGGCGAAGAAGGAACTCCATACCTATCTAAACTAACTTCAATAGCATGAGTGAACAACATCTCCGCTAAAACATGGAACTGTCACACCAAAACAAAAACCTCCAACACTAGAGTAAAGCCTATATACAGAACTGAACCCAAGAACATAACATGTGAATACCTAAAAACAAAAATTCATCCAAAGGAACTTACACCTCCAAACGAAAATAGCTAAATTGATATCAACCCATAAAAGGTCCAAATTAACCTTTAAGAAAAATGCATGATTGAGAAAACAAAATCCACACAAACAAGAAAACTTGGATTATAATAGAATGAGTCCATCATAACTTCATGACAAAACAATGAACATATAACAACTTCAAATAATTAAGAGTAGAAAAAAAAGAATGGATAGACATTAAATGTTCCAGTACCAACATAGAACTCAAAAACTGAACTGATTCTTCGCACCCCTAACAACTCCTGACTTCGCGCAAGCATCACCCCAAGACTTTTGGCAGGGGATCTGATTAATAAAGCATCTCATGCCTAATAAACAGGAACTAGAATTCTTTCTTCATAATTAATTCTTCATGAAACACTTCCCAAAAACTTCTTTAGATGACCTAGACAGCCGCAATGATGGCACGTCTTCAGGGGTGAAACATGATGGCTTCATGTTCCCTAAATATCCACACTAACGTCACACCACTGAACGTTACAACAAAGTATAATCCAAAATGAATACGGAGTACTTTTTAGAAATAGGTACATATGTAACACTCTTCTCGCCAGATAGGGAACCTTTACGAGCCACTGGATATGCTGGATTGCCATCTATCTATGCACTGGAGACCAACTCATCTAAAAACACCGCATTCACTAGCGTCTAAAAAAGATGATCCCTAGAAGGGAGGACACGCATCTAAATCTATGTAAGAATACCCCTAATAAATAAATAAGCCTTTATCAAATCCTATGGTGCTATCTCTGAAGAACAGGACACATGTTCCTTGAAATGGTCAACATAAGTCTTCAATGTCCATTGTCATTGATGAATACACATGAGTTATTCTTTTTTCATCATCTTAACCTATTCAGGTATGGACCATCAAATGAAGAAATATTTAAATACATACCATGTCATCCGAACCTATGTTGATTGTGGGGAGAAAAAATCCCATTCTTCTATAGTTGGACATTATAATAGACCCAAAACAGCATGCACTCTGACTGCTTCGGGAGTTCCCAATACCCTAAAGACATGCTATACCTCTTCAAGCCACTTTGTTGCCTCTAACGAGCCCCGCTCACCATGATGGATAGGCAATGTTAAAGAATGACCAAAAACTGGTCATGACTTATAAGAAAGCCTTCAGATCTTTCTGGGTGTAATTTTTTACACAACATATAAAACACAAATTCAAAACTGATTTCAAATCAAAGAATAATTAAAAGTAACATCCTGATCCAAAATGACCAGCTCCAAACCAAAAAAAAATCAAACATATCCCATAATTCTCTTTTTGTTTAAAACCAATTTTCATTCTAGATTTAAAAACCGCCTTCTCTCAAAGACACATTCTAAATAGCAACCCCACTTTTCAAACCAAAGTCAATTTCCAAAATCATTTCCCCTTTTTAAAATCACTTTAGAAGAACAAGTTCAATCCTTTAATTCCAAGAACATGCCCAAGTATTCTCATGAACCATTGCACATGTATTCATACACATTCATCCATATGCCCCAACATTCACTTACCATGCATCCCCTCACATGTGAAAACATTCATAAATTGTACATGAGGTTGTACCCAAACAATTTCACTACCAATTCCAAGAAAACACGAGATTTTTTGACAAAGCGATTTCAGTTTTAAAACTCATTTCCCGAATTTATAGCCATTTAAAAGAAATCATTCTCATTTCAAAAACCCATTTTTCATTCTCAAAAGTGCACTTAGACAAACCAGAACCAAGACAACATTAATCTTTCATTAAAATACTCAAGTGAGAAACTAGGATTCAATAATTACCTGTCAACACTTTAGTGTGACATGCCCCACGTAAGTGTCAAAAACTAGGAGAACTTAAACCGTGTACTCTAGATCCACATGGGTCACTAATTCTGGTAAAACCATGATGTAACATAGTATTGAATCCATTTTCATCCCTTAATCTATAACAAACTAGAACAAGACAAGGACTCAATTCCTGAACTACCCCTACAGACTCTAGGTTCGTAACGAGAAAGGGTTCATGACATCCCTCCTGTATCTAGAACTCAAGTCTTGACATTACTAATATCCATCTACCAGGCACCCCAAATAACAAGGGCCTCATATGATACAATTTTTTCAAGAACCAACCAGGTTCATCCTTGAACCGGTCACCTGAGTCGGTCTATGACTTGTCCTTAGGGGCTTTCTTGATCCCCATGGGCTGGCAACCATTGTCAGGCATCAATATTTAATCTCTAAGAATGAATTCTCTCATAGAAGATAAATTAATAATTAAGAACAAATAAAACATTAAAACTGAAATCTAGAAGTGAAAAAATAAAAAATAAATAACATCTTAACATACCTCCATGTGACTTTCCAAGTCACCTCCCCACCAAAGACCATCATTTCTCTAATAATCAGCAACTCGGGCAAGAGAACCTCAAAAAAGGAAACCAACAACTACAATGATAAAGAAAGCAATATCATTAAAAACGATCATTATGGTTACCATGATAAATGACAGAATACAAGAATATCACTTCCCAAAACAATCCAATGTCACAAGTTTTAAATAAAAATATAAAATTAGGGTTTTCACATTTTGAAATAAACAACAAGTTTTCCCCATTTAAAAATCAAACACAAACTAAATTCCATTTAAAAAATCCATTGTCATTTTATAAAAAACAAAAAACAAAATATACCAAATCTGGGATAATTTGGAATAGGTAAACGGTGCAAGATGGAAGTAAACTAGTGTAACAAAAAGTGAACAAGAAATGAAAATAATACAATAACCATGGGAGATTCTAAACATCTTTAATCGACCCCTAGATGTACTCAGTTTAGAACCACCTAATGGTGTATGGTGAAGTTCCTAAGTCTATAACCAACTTTCCATCCTAAAATTGACCAATCCAGAGGAAAATCCAACCAGGCCTAACAACCAATCGATGGTGTACCAACCTATCTAATCATGTTTGATCAAAAACCTTTACTAGATAATTTTAAAGACGCCCAAGAACCCATAGTGGTTATAATAATTATGTGTAAGTAGTAGTCCCTCACATGGGTGACTCATCTTACCACACTTTCCAACCGCAAACACAGACACTTAATTTTATAACCCAGAATGGATATCCCCCCTACAGAGGTGCCCCAAAAAATATATATACATCATATCATCCAATGTTTCATTCGGTCCATCATTCCCTGAAAGCATTTAAACAATTTGGTACTTTTTACTAAATATTAATTTTGCTAAATGGTAATACAGTAATCAAAACATCATCCTTTCAATTAATCAACAAAAACATTACACTAAAGCTAAAAATGCCAAAAGGTCTATCTCATCACATCCATTTCAACACCATTTTTCTAAAAACAATTAAAACATAGAATAGACAAACACAATTTCAAAACATAAACCTTTAAAAATGTTAACAAAACTTCACCCATGAATTATAAAATCCAAACGGGACTTGACCTCGATGTAACTATAATGTTACCCAAAACATCACACAAACGTTGTTTCATATTTAAAAATCCAAATGGCCCTTTATGTTCCAAAAATCACACCAAATAATTTTTCAACCAAAAAAAAGAACCATTATTATTTTCAAACTCATATCAAAACACATTTCAAAAGCATTGACCATGATTTAATGAACAAATATAAAGTCTTCCATTGAAATCACACAAGGGGAACAAACTATATTTGAAAACCAATAACCATTTAAGTCACTGAGGTTTAAATAGAAAACCGTTTTCAAGTTCCATAGTAATTTGAAAACACATCCAATGGTACCACAAGAACCCAAGAGAATATTTGAAAACCCTTTCCATGAAGTCATCACATGATTTAAAAACCACACCCAACCATCTGCAACATTTAGAAAAAAAATAAAAAAATCACCCCGATGAGAACATTAAACGTACTCCAAGAATTTTAATAAACACATTGTTTATGAATCACAACTCAATACATTAAAACCACAAACCATTTCCTTATAACCAGAAAACCTTTCCAATATAATTTAACACAAACAATAATATTTAACATTACCCAAACCAAATTTACTGATCAACGAATACCATTGTAACTTTAGAAAGGTGTAGACATTTCATTAAAGATGCATATCCAATTTTTAATGAAAAAAGGCATTTTACAAAATAATTTGGGTTCATAAACACATTAAAATAATTTTTGTAACAATTATTATCATGATTTAGAAACACATAAAAACAATTTCTTATGAAAATAATGGGTATTCGTCAATCTCCTTTCACCATGGGGTGGATAAACATGTTTAAAGGAATGCACTAAAACCTTTATTTTTAATAACCTATAACAATTTAAAAACCCCATTGCAGATCAATAAAGAGTAAAATAAAGATGAAAATTATATTAAATAAATAATCTTACAATGAAATGTCAATAAAATGAAATGCAAAGTATAAACATGGATTCTCCCACCTCAAATAGTGAGCGGAAGTGATGAAACCCTCAAAAGATGGTCTAACAATGTCCCGCAGTCCAAATGAACTCCCAAGAAAACAAGAAAAATGAACCAAACAACACTTAAGACATTAATATTTTTTTCCAAATCGGTGAAATACAACCAAAAAGAATGAAAAACAATCAAACCTCTGTCGTGGGTCATGATCTGGGGGCGTGCGCCAGAGATGTAGGTTGCTGAAGCGGTTGGGCGAGGGCAGGGGTGCAAGGGAAAGGTGAGGTTGGGATATGCTGGTGCGGAAAATCCAACACAAGGAGGAGATTGGGGGTAAGGAGTGGCAAGGAGGTGAGTGAAGACCATTAGGGGGTGTTTCTACTCCATGGGAAAAGAACATAGAGGGGAGGGTTAGTTGGGTAAGTGCAGGCCAAAGGCACGAAGGGCTAGAGCAACTGGGCATGGAGGCCTGCAGGAGCACATTGGCAAGGTAGGAAAGCACTGGGGGTCATGGCATAATGTTGGGGTCAGTTTCTGCCATATAAGAGGAGAGTTGAGGTTCAAGGGTGATAACCGGGGAGGTTGGAGCAAGAGTGAGAGAGGGCTGGGTGGGGAGCGTGATGGTGGAGGGAGAGGCTGGCTGGGGATTGAGAGGCGGGGAGACTTTGGCGAGCGTGGAGTGTTTTTGGGCACGTCGCATAGGATATGGGAAGGGGAGGAGGGTATATTAGGGTTTCTTAGTTTTTTTCATTGTATAATAATAATGATAATAATAAAACTAGAAATAAAAAAATAACAATGATAATGATAATAATAAATAGAATTAATATGAAAAAAATAATAATTAAAACAATAAAAAAATTAAAATAATGAAATAATAATAATAATAATAATATAATACCAATAATAATAATAATAATAATAATGAGAAATCACACGGAACCAAAACCGACTGTGCAGATACCATAGATTGCGCGGTGACCTCACATGGATCTGAAACCTAGTAAAATTGTTAAAAGACAAAAACATTATACCAGGAACCTACCCGGTCCTTGCCGTGAGAAACCATATCCAAGAGATAATAAAATAAAAATAAATTTAAAAATTCTGGTGGGATATGATTCATGCTTTATGAACTTCCAATCCTTATGCCATGATCTATGTTATAATCTTTGATATGCAATGTATTATCTTTTATTTATAGGATCACATTCTTATACCCTTATACTCGTGTTTTTGATGACATGTCTCCCATGTTAACCTTTACTGAGCATTTGAGCTCACCCCTTTTTTTAATTTCCCCAATTTTATGATGATACTTACTATATTTGATATGTCTAATAAGGGGGTAGTCATGAAGAAACTTGTGAGAGATGATGTAGCTCACATGTTTACAAGTGTTTATGTATCCATGTTTCCAAAGTCACTATACCAACTACGGTATTCGGGAAACATTTTGTTTAATGTGAAATTATTCCACAAAAGTTATTTAATTTATATGTTTGTAAAGTGAGGGCCACTATAAAAATAATCACCCATAACCCCTATGATATTTTTAACCTAACAGAAATCATTACTATATTACACAAGTGCTGATATTCTCTCTTAATCGGTTCTTAATACTACCTTATGATTATATATATCATATAAAATGGAATAATTAAATTTTTTATAGTATAACCAACAATATTTAATGGTACTAGATAAAATTCTATAATCAGATAATCCTTTATCTCAGGGATGTCTTTGAATCAATTATGAGATTTATTCCAAAAAATAGATCATCAACTACTACTGAATAATATTCACCAACATCATGAATATTTTCCTTATTATTTAACATCTTGAAACCATATTTATAGTTTTCCCACTACTTCAATAATTTAATATATAGAATATATTTTAATTTTTTCTAGATGTTAGACATACTTTATCTTATGGTTTCCTAAATACCAATAACCTTCAAGTGATGGTTTGGAACATTCTGTTCGAGAGCTTCTGATTCTTCCACCTTACTAATCATCCATAGTTTACTAATTTTTAACTATCCCTCCTATAGTCTCTTCTTATATCACTAGTGAATCCCCATGAGAACTTATGATATGTTTGTCTTTAAATAAAACATCTTCAGTAGAATATGATACATAAAACCACAAATCTAAATGTACCATCATATAGTATACTATTATATCCAAGATATGAAATTGGTGGATATGAATAGGAATAACTATGATAAAAAATTTTATATTTTACTATAAATTTATTTGTTAAAAATTGAATTGAATTAAATATAAGATCATTTCAATTTAAAAGAGATTCTTTTCAAAAAAAAATTATTGTTTTTTGTGCATGGAATGTGTTTTTATCTTAATAAATTAAATTTATCTCTATTGTTGAATGAATTTATAGAAATTTACATATTAAATATTCAATAAAAAAGTCCCCATTCATCTAATTTTTTCATATGCATGAGATGTGAATATATATCATGTTTTATGATTAAAAAATTATTTTCCAAAAAAACAGTTTTTTTTTTCAGTTTGCACAAAAATTTTAAAATATCTTTTTCACTAATATAAATTAAACCATTAAAAATGGATTCCGTATTTGGAATCACGATTTAGAAAATTTGTAAATAGACCATTTTTTTAGGTATAAATAGTATCTATAGTATTGTTTTCTCAACCTGGTAATGGTAAAATGTGTAAAATAGGGTTAAAACATTGGGACAATGCTTTACAATTTCTATAACACATGAATATTACACATTTTGTGAGTAATTCATCCATTCCCATATAGGTATTGGATTTATGGTCACATTGTGGCCTTTATATTAATTTAATAAAATAATAATTACAAAATTTCACACTCTTGAGTTTAATATCACTAAAAAATATCATAAGGATAAGAGGAGGATATATTCAGTTATAAATTATTATTTTAATGTTTAATCAATTTTAATTATCATAGTAATTATTTCTAATTGAATAATTTAGATAATTTATTACACAATGATGTTGACACTCCCTAGTAAGAAAAAAATACTATAAAGATGTCCTCTGTATATTTCAAAATCTCAAGACGAAGCTAAAAGAAGTAAAACGAATAAAAAATTACTATAGACCTGCTCAAAGGAGATATGAGATAAATCTACGCATAATACATACACGACAAAGGTACGTGACAGGATAGTTTCTCTACTCTTATGTAGATGAGATATGTGTATGCCCTTTATAGCCAACCTATGACAACAAACTCCTTCCGACAAGCCCCCCTCCTAGCCTATAAACAGGACCCATGGGCTCCTAATTTTTTAACAAAAAAAATTTGAATACCACTTAAAGCTCCCATTGCGTAGCTTTTTCTCCCAGATCCATAAAATATTCTCTGGTATCTCTCTGAAAACATGATTGGATAGAATTTGATGGGCTAAGAATGTTTTTAAATCCTTTCAATGAGTGATTCTTATACAGACTTTCTTATCCAACATTAAGTAATTTTTTTAGACATCGTGTAGACCAACATGGAAAACCTATGAAACATACCTGCGTGGTGTACCTGCGTAGAATACCTATATGGAATACCTATGTCGTATAGATACCCTCTATAGAAACACTACATATTAAAGCTTCATAGTTGTGCTCAAGGCCTACATACCATCCTGTAAACCCTCTTCAAAACCTCCCATGGAAGGGTATCTCCTTCCTTGGTTCCCTTATGTAAAAGGGATTAAGTTGAAGCCTCCACCAAAACCTTCTGACTTATCAATGTTTTTGGAAGGGTACATCATCATTTCTCTAATTAGGGTATGTATATCTGCAGTCAAAGTTTTCCCACATTTGTTTTGTAATGTGTAACACCCCGAGATTTTATGAAAAATATTCTTTTTAATTTCATTAATGTCCTGTGTTGTATGCTACACCAAAAGGAGCTTGCACAACACGCATCCATGACATGCCTTACATTACACGCAACCGCGACCTTCCTCGATAGCATGTGTAGTACGCAATAATGAGTTTCACTATACAACAATATGCTATTAAAATATTATTAAAACTAGCCGTTATGAATAGTAATAACCACTTTTTGAAAGTTTATAAATTTTATTTTTCAAAATGGACTTCATTTTTGGATTCGGAATACAAAAATTATCCTCGGGTGAAATTTTGGTATTTTTCTGAAAACTTTCAATTTTTGATGAATAGTGAAACCACTAAGTGGTAGGTTAAAAACTGAATTTTGCATAAAACTTAATTTTACCCCTTCTGTGAATGGAATTTCGAAAAACTGAGAGACACGGTTAATATCAAGGACTAAAATGTGATTCAATGAGATGAAAATAATTTTTGGTGAATAGTAACTTTTTACTTTTTTTTACAACGGTTAAAAGTAAATAGGGTAATTAAGGGTAAAGATGATATTATTATTACCCTAACACATGTCCTAATTCTATTGGATAAGTGAAATTCGATCAAAAACAAACTTAGGAATAAAATATGACCATTTAGGCCCACTTGGATTAGATTAGGACATTTATTATTAATTTATTTAAAGAAGGGTTAAAATAGTTAAAATCAATGTTTAATAAGTAAATAATTTTTAATATGGGGTTATATATAAGCTAAATTCGACTATAAATATTCATTAGAAAGCTAAAACGATTTCCTACATAATGGTACTTTATTTGTACTTTTAGACATTAAATAATTTAATTTATTTATGACACAATGATGATGCAGTAATTATATTATTAATGAAATATTGACATAATTGATGTTATAAAAACCAAAATAAATGTAATTTGAAACTTTTTATGAATTCCACTAATTTTATAGGTAACTATGATATATTAGTGTGGATTTAATAAACTTGGTTCGAACATATAATTCTGTGAGGACTTTCACAAAAATCATATATCAAATAGTGTCAAAATTGACACAAAATAGTTTTTAAATAAAATATTATATTATTAATTGTTATTTTATTCCTAAAAAACTAATGTTCGGCCAAATGACTTAGATAAGGATATATATATTAATAATAAAAAACTTAGGGTTCGTTTGGCATGTTATAGTTAGTGTATTAACCATATAGTGTAAGAAAACAAAAAGTCACGGTAAAAGTTAAATTATTTAACTTAGAGTTAAATCTAATTGATAAGGTTAAAATAATAACATAAACTTGTCTAAATCCTATTAGTTGATAGGATTTCGACCCGTCCCCACTTTACCTTCGAAATAAGACCCTTTTTAACCATTATAAACCGATTTTGACTTTAATATAAAATAATATTTTGAGATATTCCTAAGGTGCCTCTCTCCTCCCTTATAAAAGGGCACCTCCTCCCCCTCCTCCTCACACCAATTTGAGCACTCAAGCTCGGCCAACCCCTGCCAAAATCCCTTATCCACTTCCGTAGAATAATCCTAGAGGTCTTGGTCTTCTTTAAAGACCAATCTTAGTTCCCTAAGTGGAGGATTCAAAGAGGCGTTTCAAAGAAGAGGTAATATCCATTACCGATCTTTTCAATTTCTTTCTTCTTCAACTTCTTCTTCTTTAGTTGTTTCATGATAAAGTAATAACATCAGTATTACTTACATACTGATATGTTATTATAAATATGAAACAACCCTAATTCAACTTCTATCCATCCTACGGAAAAATGAAATCATCGCACGTGCGTACGTACGGAATACCGTCTCCACACCGTGGTGTAATCTATTTTCCACCATCACCTTACAAGGATGGGTATAATGGTGTAATGAGTAACTATATATGATTATTATAAAGTGATATTGATACTGAAATAGTATAAATACACTTAAATACAATTCCACGATCATGGGAACAATATCATCGCTCGTGCGTACGTACGGAATACCGTCTCAACGATGTGATGCGACTCGTTCTACATGATCGTCATTACATAGTAATTATATAAATGAATTGAATGAATAAATATGATATATGTTACACTAATACCATTCTGGATATAAGGTATCTATAACCTTAAAAGAAGAATAAGAATTTATTCAGCAAAACACGCATAAGAACAAAAGGCAATAAAGACCCGAGTAACAAGTAACAATGAAATATTACTAATAAAAAGCTAATAATGTGACCATATATGATATCATATCAATATGTATGATTATGGAATAAGTCAATAACATTATTTAAACCATTATACAGGAGCTTCGAACACGTACAAAGCAAATCAGACCTAAGGTAAGGGAAATATCACAATCTCATTTTTATCCGAGATTGTTTATACTTTGGTATTTACTGGGGTGTATTTTATCATCCACATCCATGTTTCCTCAATATGGAATATTATTTCTATCCACCTACAATTTTTTAAATCCATTTTTACCCTTCGGTGAGTTTTTAGTAAAAGATATGAAATAAATCTTTTGTCGTTTTTCGTACGAGGTACTTTTTTGACTTTTCCGACAAAAGTACGAGAAGAATGTTTTTTTTAACTTATACGGCATGAATGGATTTTTAAAACATTATTTCCAAGAAGCTTCCTTTAAAAGTTTTAAAGTTTATTTTCAATCAAATTCTTTTAGTTTAAAGTTTTATGACATGTTAAGAAAGGAATAATGTTTTTGAAGAAGAAAGGATATTTTCCTCAAGAATGGAGTTCAAGTGTTTTATCAAAATTATTTTCTATCGAAGATAATAAAGGGTTATATTTCCATCACTATTATTAAATGGATTTGATTATGTTGTGATGGAAATATTTTTATGAATTCCTTTATCTTATATGAATCCTTTTATGATGTCATGTTGTTTAAGAATCCCATTTTTATTAAATGGGTTATGCTATGATGTATGGTTTATGATTTTGTGGCACACATAAGAATGGTATCATTATGAGATGGGTGGGACCTATATATCCCTCCAATGCATTGGGTAAAGATTTTATATCTCATGAGATAGACATGGCTGGAACGGTAGGTTATACCGGTTCAGTGAAACAGGACTGAAACGAGGGTGACTCGGTTCAGAAAGGGACTTTCTCCACTAAGATAGTCTTGGCAATGAGTCTTGACTAACAATAAATGATTCTCTATGATTATGTGTGTATGATACAAAGTTTCATGTTTTAAGTTATGATTATTGTGATTACATTTCACTGCCATGATTTATCCCATGTTATGAAATTATGATCTCTTTTGCAGGTTAAGATTTTTAAAAGTTATGTTCTTATTTATACGATGTGATTGATATTTCTTTTGTTTACCCATACTGAGAATTTGAGCTCACCCTTTTCTATTTTATTTTCCCCAGGATATAAAGAAAGGTTTTAGGTATAAAAAAAAGAAGATCTTTATGGGATATGTTGAAGATCTTTCACCAGGATTAAAAGATTATATTCCGAGTTTCCAAAGACACTAAACTATTACGATCCTTGTGTGTGTGTTTTTGTTATGTACTAAGTATTCTGCAAAATGTAATGTAATTTCAATGTACGTTAGGCTTCGGGTCTCTACAGTTGGTATCAGAGGAAAGGTTTAGTCAACCTTTGGAAACTAAGATGCGAAAACGTTAGTGAGATCCCTATAGAAATTTCTAAGGTATGTCTAGGGATGTCCCTAAGGTTAAGTATACGTATTGGTTATAGTACTAGAATTACGCTAACGATCATAGACTTAAACCTAAGATTTATATATTGAAGGTACTCCCCCTTTATTTTGTTGTTTTCCATAGCATGATTTTTGCCTCTCACACTATTCATTTTGGGTTTTAGACGATGGCTTGAACCCGAAAGAACTGTGTTGATCAATGGACAATGCAATGATTGTCCTCCTGAACAAACAAATGTTATGGGAGATGGAGTGAAAAATCTTATTGCTATACTTACACAAGCTATGAATCATTCTGGACATCCAAATGAGCAGAGAAGGGAACAATATTCTATTGAGTCCTTCATGAGGCAACGTCCACCTTCTTTCAGTGGGTCTTCTGATCCACTTGTTGCTGAACAATAGATCAATGCTACTGAAAAGATATTTTAAGTTCTTCAATGTTCTGAACATGATAAAGTAATCTTAGCAGTATATCGTTTGGAAGGTGAAGCTGATCAATGGTGGAATCTTATCAAGAATACGAGGCCAATAGATGAAATTGAGTCCATGGAATGGGATGAGTTCAAGAACTTATTTTTCAATAAGTACTTCCCTCGTATTCTTCGAACAAATATGGAGAAGGAGTTTCTTGAACTAAATCAAAAGGATGGTGAATCTTTTGGTATATACGAAGCGAATTTTACAAGACTTGCATGGTATGCATCTGGCATTATCATCCAACCTGAAAGTAAAGTTGATCGATTTTTCAGTGGCTTAAAACCAAGTCTTCGAAGGGCATTATCTATAAGAGACTTCAGTAGCTATGAAGAAATTTTGTGTTGTGCTATCAAGGTAGAAATGGAAGTTGGTGTTACATATCCATCTCATGGTTTGACAAGAAACGAAAGATAGAGTTCAAGGAGAAATCTCAGAATAATGGTGAAAAGAAGATGAATGTTTCCTTATGCTCAAAGTGTGGAAAAAAGCATGGTGGATATTGTCTTAAAGGGAATAGAAAATGTTTTAAGTGTGGAAAAGAAGGTCATCAAGCAGCTGAGTGTCGAGGTAATGGAAAAAGGGTTTCTAATGATGTGAATAAAGCAAACACTGCAGAGAACGCACCACCAACACTTCAATGCTTCAAGTGCAAGTAAATGGGGCATTATGTTAATAAATGACCTAATCCAAGGGTTAGTGATGATCAACATGAGCAACCACTTAAGGAAAAGGACAAAGGGAAGTCACATGCGATCACTATTGGCGATTTTGAACATGACAACGATGTGGTGGAATGATTTAGTGTTTATGTAATGGGATTCCAAAATAATGTTGTATCATAGAGTATTGGAATATTTATGTATTGGTCTAATGTGGTATTCAAAGTGATTGAGATTTTTTTGGAAATAAGATGATATGCGCATAATGAAGGGAAAACGAGAAAATGAAATGTTTAACAGTATTCATGAGCTCATGATTGATATAAGGACTAAGTGATATCATGGTTTGAGTATATAGAATTTTGACGATTTTGGTAGGTGTAAGGTGTTAACTTTTAACTGCATTCATGTTTTCACTAAGGTTCAATGGGTATTCATTCTTCAAGAGAATATATGATTAAGGTATTCACATGTTTGTAATTTGACCAACAAGACATATCTTATGATATATGGGGATCAACGATGGTATTAAATCTCTGGTAATCGTTTTCACTATGTTATGAGAGTGGATTGCAGTATTATGGATAAGCCTAAAGATTAGAATGGATTATGTTGGACATAAGTTAATATTGTTTAAGGATAAGAGTTTTTTAGATATTATTGATGTGATGTTATAGTAATATAGCTTTAGAAAAAGGAAAACCTGCAGGACGGGCGACAGCCCGTCGCGTCGGACAAGGCTGTGGGAATCGAACCCACAACCGAAGTGTGACTAGCCTTTATCGCCTACCACTGGCCTACAGGAAGTCCCTGTTTAGTAGAAACTAGTTTTATTATATTAAACAGTATGATATATGAAGTATAAGTCCATTTTAGGTACCATATATGATTAATCTCACTATAGAATGACTTATGTATATTTAATAACTTTTGCTAACCTTTTGATGGAATGACCCATCATTCTATCACATGATCTGCTAACACTTCATGAATAACAAATTCAACTTCATTTATTTATGAGATGAAGTGGAAATTGTTCAAGGCACGAACAACAGTGAGATTGTACAAAAATAAAGTAATTATTTATTCTAATTCAAATTCTTCAACTTTAGGGAAATGATCTTGAAAACCAAAAATGTTTTCCTAGTGCTCTTATATCTGATTAATCAGATGGTACCTTAGATCGTCACAAATTTATGGATTTGTGATTGTTGGATTTTCCATAGCCATGTTCTCTACCACTCTCCATCAGAACATGATGGTTAGATTTTTCTTCCATATCCATATTTTCACCTATGTGGAATCCCAGTGATTAGTTTATTTGGGTAACTGTTAAATTTCATACTATCGTTTTTAAAGATTGGTTTTGGTATTACTTTTTACGATGTGGCTTTCTATTAAAGAAACTTTTGAATAGTAAACCATTTATAACCCCGATGAATTTCGAGGGCGAAATTCATTTTAAGGGGGGAGAATGTAACACCCCGAGATTTTATGAAAAATATTCTTTTTAATTTCATTAATGTCTTGTGTTGTATGCTACACCAAAAGGAGCTTGCACAACACGCATCCTTGACTTGCCTTGCATTACACGCAATCGAGACCTTCCTCGATAGCGTGTGTAGTACGAAATAACGAGTTTCACTAAACAACAATATGCTATTAAAATATTATTACAACTAGCCGTTATGAGTAGTAATAACCACTTTTTGAAATTTTATAAATTTTATTTGTCAAAATGGAATTCATTTTTAGATTCGAAATACCGAAATTAGCCTAGGGTGAAATTTTGGTATTTTTCTGAAAACTTTCAATTTTTGATGAATAGTGAAACCACTAAGTGGTAGGTTAAAAACTGAATTTTGCATAAAACTTAATTTTACGGCTTATGTGAATGGAATTTCAAAAATCCGAGAGACACGGTTAATATCAAGGACTAAAATGTGGTTCAATGAGATGAAAATAATTTTTGGTGAATAGTAACATTTTACTTTTTTTTACCACGGTTAAAAGTAAATAGGGTAATTAAGGGTAAAGATGATATTATTATTACCCTAACACATGTCCTAATTCTAATGGATAATTGAAATTAGACCAAAAACAAACTTAGGAATAAAATATGACCATTTTGGCCCACTTGGATTAGATTAGGACATTTATTATTAATTTATTTAAAGAAGGGTTAAAATAGTTAAAATCAAAGTTTAATAAGTAAATAATTTTTAATATGGGTTTATACATAATATAAATTCGACTATAAATATTCATTAGAAAGCTAAAAAGAGTTCCTACATAATGATATTTTATTTGTAATTTTTAGACATTAAATAATTTAATTTATTTATGACACAATGATGATGCAATAATTATCTTATTAATGAAATATTGACATAATTGATGTTATAAACACCAAAATAAATGTAATTTGAGACTTTTTATGAATTACACTAATTTTATAGGTTACTATGATACATTAGTGTTGACTTAATCAACTTTGTTCGAACATATAATTCTTTTATGACTTTCACAAAAATCATATAACAAATTGTGTCAAAATTGACACAAAATAGTTTTTAAATCAAATATTATATTATTAATTGTTATTTTATTCCTAAAAATCTAAGGGTCGGCCAAATTACTTAGATAGTGATATATATATTAATAATAAACAACTTAGGGTTAGTTTGGCATGTTATAGTAAGTGTATTAACCATATAGTGTAAGAAAACCAAAAGTCACGGTAAAAGTTAAATTATTTAACTTAGAGTTAAATCTAATTGATAAGGTTAAAATAACAACCTAAACTTGTCTAAATCCTATTGGTTGATAGGGTTTCGACCCATCCCCACTTTACCTTCGAAATAAGACCCTTTGTAACCATTATAAACCGATTTTGACTTTAATATAAAATAATATTTTGAGATATTCCTAAGGTGCCCCTCTCCTCCCTTATATAAGGGCACCTCCTCCCCCTCCTCCTCACACCAATTTGAGCACTCAAGCTCGTCCAACCCCTGCCAAAATCCCTTCTCCACTTCCCTAGAATAATACAGGAAGTCCTGGTCTTCTTCAAAGACCAATCTTAGTTCCCTAAGTGGAGGATTCAAAGAGGCGTTTCAAAGAAGAGGTAATATTCATTACCGATCTTTTCAATTTCTTTCTTCTTCAACTTCTTCTTCTTTAGTTGTTTCATGATAAAGTAATAACATAAGTATTACTTACATACTGATATGTTATTATAAATATAAAACAACCCTAATTCACCTTCTATCCATCCTACGGAAAAATGAAATCACCGCGCGTGCGTACGTTCGGAATACCGTCTCCACGCCGTGGTGTAATCTATTTTCCACCATCACATTACAAGGATCGGTATAATGGTGTAATGAGTAACTATATATGATTATTATAAAGTGATATTGATACTGAAATAGTATAAATACACTTAAATACAATTCCACGATCATGGGAACAATATCATTGCTCGTGCGTACGTACGGAATACCGTCTCCACGATGTGATGTGACTCGTTCTACATGATCATCATTACATAGTAATTATATAAATGAATTGAATGAATAAATATTAAATATGTTACACTAATACCATTATGGATATAAGGTATCTATAACTTTAAAATAAGAATAAGAATTTATTCGGCAAAACACGCATAAGAACAAAAGGCAATAAAGACCCGAGTAACAAGTAACAATGAAATATTACTAATAAGAAGCTAAGAATATGACCATATATGATATCATATCAATATGTATGATTCTGGAATAAGTCAATAACATTATTTAAACCATTATACAGAAGCTTTGGACACGTACAAAGCAAATCGGACCTAAGGTAAGGGAAATATCACAATCTCATTTTTATCCGAGATTGTTTATACTTTTGTATTTACTGGGTGTATTTTATCATCCACATCCATGTTTCCTCAATATGTAATATTATTTCTATCCACCTACAATTTTTTAAATCCATTTTTACCCTTTGGTGAGTTTTTAGTAAATGATATGAAAGGAATATTTTGTCGTTTTTCGTAGGAGGTACTTTTTTGACTTTTCTGACAAAAGTACGAGAAGAATGTTTTTTTTAACATATACGGCATGAATGTATTTTTAAAACATTCTTTCCAAGAAGCATCCTCTAAAATTATTAAAGATTATTTTTAATCAAATTATTTTAGTTTAATGTTGTATGACATCTTAAGAAAGGAAAAATGTTTTTGAAGAAGAATGGATATTTTCCTCAAGAATGGGGTTCAAGTGTTTCATCAAAGTTATTTTCCATCTAAGATAATAAAGGGTTCTGTTTCTATCCCTATTATTACATGGATTTGATTATGTTGTGATGGAAATATTTTTATGAAATCCTTTATCTTATATGAATCATTTTATGATGTCATGTTGTTTAAGAATCCCATTTTTATTACATGGGTTATGCTATGATGTATGGTTTATGATTTGGTGGAACACATAATAATGGTATCATTATGAGATGGGTGGGACCTATATCTCCCTCCAATGCATTGGGTAAAGATTTTATATCTCATGAGATAGACATGGCCAGAACGGTAGGTTATACCGGTTCAGTGAAACAGGACTGAAACAAGGGTGACTCGGTTCAGAAAGGGACTTTGTCCACTAAGATAGTCTTGGCAATGAGTCTTGACTAACAAGAAATGATTATATATGATTATGTGTGTATGCCACAAAGTTTCATGTTTTAAGTTATGATTATTGTGATTACATTTCACTACCATGATTTATTCCATGTTATGAAATTATGATCTCTTTTGCAGGTTAAGATTTCTAAAAGTTATGTGCTTATTTATACGATGTGATTGATATTTCTTTTGTTTACCCTTACTGAGCATTTGAGCTCACCCTTTTTTGTTTTCTTTTCCCCAGGATATATAGAAAGGTTTTAGGTATAAAAAAAGAAGATCTTTATGGGAGATGTTGAAGATCTTTCACCAGGATTAAAAGATTATATTCTAAGTTTCCAAAGACACTAAACTATTACGATCCTTGTGTGTGTGTTTTTGTTATGTACTAAGTATTCCGCAAATGTAATTCAATGTCAATGTATGTCAGGCTTCGGGTCTCTACATAATGGGGTCAGTATTCATGGAGTGTCTATGGGTTTTTATATTTACAGTGAAATAGAACTATCTCTCATGAACAATGTTGGGGAGATCCCGATCTAGGGGATTTTTGTTTGGGTTCTATCCTCCCCATTTCATATCTATGATTTAGATCCTCAAGTTACCATTAAGGAGAGTTAGGGTCACACATTCTTCTACATTCATGAATATGAGAATCATCCCTTCTCTCCTAGGATTCATCAGGGAACTCTCACTGAGGTAAGCCTCTAATCTTATGAGGGACAAGCCATATAACCCCCATTTTAATCCAATATTGAATGGTCGGTTGCTCTGTGCCCTCACCCACCATCACCTATCCTCCTTTCCCTGTAAGCCTATCCTCTCCCATAATCAAAAAAGAGAGTGTGTGGTTTGTTTAATCTTTCACATCCTCTTATTTCTCACACCATTCATGACTCACTGGGTCATAAAGAACATTGATGATCACAAAATCCACACAGTCCACCACTTGAAATATGAGAACTATGATTCCAATAATAATTGGTATTTTTAGGAAGACTTCATCAAGGCCTGAGCTCATAGAATATCCTCTTTGCAAATGAAACTATAATTCCCTTAATTTAGTCGTTCTCTTTAAGTGTAATCCCCGACACATTTCTCTCAAAGTACTAAACTCTCTTATGAGAATCATCAAACTAAATGGGATTCGATTAACATCTATGTTGGATACGTAGGAAGCCTCCCTAAGGTTTAAAACCAAAACATCAAATAAACCATGTACTTCCTCAACCATATTCCCAATAGGTTCTAAACCAACTTGGAAAACATGTATCATTTCCATGTCCCTTGGGATCCTTAGGCATAAGTCCCACAAAATACTTTGACTAAGAACATTTTTCTTAGATATCCTTACCAAATGACATTAAACTGTATGGCTATGTCCTTATCACATGACCTTAAAAGGTATATTGTTTCCCATTAAATGACACCGAACTATGATGCTTCTGAATCCTTTCACAATGATACGTAAGTAATCCATTCATGGGTAAGATCACAACATCAAATCAAAATTCTGTCTCCCTAGATGACAATAAATTTCAGAGTTCCCTGATGAGTGGATAAAACCCAGTATTATCATAACGATTTTTAAAATAATATCTAAATAATATATGACAGGATACCATGGATTGATAACCTCTAATACATTTGGATGTCTCCATTAATGAAGAACCTATAATACATACAAGTGATTATAAATTTCACACAAGATAATAATTGATTTCAAATTTCAAGGGAACCATATGTTATAATTACAAAATTAATAAGGATTCAGAAGAAATATGTTAAATATAGAAGAGAGTCATGGAGAATTCAATAATCCCACCCCAAGGGTGTGATGAGTCTGATATCCCATCCTCTAGACCAATGTATGTTCTCAAGTATCATAGGCACAAGCTTAATGAATGTATGCCTTTATAAAGAAGGTCCCTTTGGATATAGTGTCATTGTATGTTTTATATTCCATAAATAAATCCCATGGAAACCATCTGGAAGTATCCATTCATAATTTTAACACATGTTCCTAGGGAGACGAAAAAAATGGTGAACCCGATGTGAATCCGTAACTGAGTTAATAGTCTTACACATTTGTCAGGACCCAATAAAATTGATAAAGGATAGCCAGAAAAAGAAATCATTAATTCATGTGTCCATCTAAAAAAATTTTGATTTAATGGAGTTCATTTTTTTTCATGTTTTCTCATAACTCCCTTCACTCGAAATGGCTTCCATCAAGTTTTCACATGTCAATGTTCCAGTTGTTGCTCAAGATGGATAATCATCTACTGGAATTACACCATCACTATCCCATAATATTCAATGTTGGGTATCAAAAGTATTTGTATGGGAATATCATCAACACTTTACTATCCCAACCCTAAAGGATTCTCAACATGCTCTTTAGGTTAACAAAAACCCTCAATCGTCCAGTCAGCGACGAACGTTGGTCAAGATGTAGGTTGTTCCAACCATCATATTCAACTATTTCGGTTCCTTATCCTTGTAACGTAATAACCAGTCCCTCTCATACTATAGTGAGGTAGATTGGGAGGTCACGAATGACCTCAACCCAAACATACATGGGACTTTTCTATGGGCTCCCACCAATAGTTTCTGCCAGAAGAATCATATAGCAGTGAACCCACAACATGATGGCGGTGTTCCCTTCGGTTGTTCGGCCCAGGTCCCTTCGACTCGGGAACACAATACAAAACATAAGGTAAAAATATGGCCAACAAGGATTAGGTTATTAACTTTTCCCCCTCTTGAGAAGTCCAAAAACCTAAATTGGTTTCAATCAATGAACATGCACATAAACATTCCCACCCTATTTCTACCAACTAGTAGACTCGTCTAGAGGTACCCAACCAATCCCACCATGTAAATATGATTCAGTAATATGATCAGACACATACATATACATAAAAACTATCATCCAATCAGCAGGCTCATCTAACTGCAATCATGGAAGCTCACCAATCAAATTTGGTGGCAACTGGTAACCAGGAAAATACACATACCTACACTCGCCAATCCTGCCAAGAGTCTCATCTATTAGAATTGAAAGAAACCTTTCAAGAATTCTTAGTAGAAAATAGAATGTAGAAACCTAAACCTATCAAAATTAATCAAGCGTGTCAGAAATCGCATTCGGCATCACCTAGAGAAGACAATTAGAAAGACCTGATGTCAAATTTGGGGGAGACTCAACTCTCTTCCCCCATACATAAGTACTACCAGTATACACTGATAGGAAAAGGAGGAAAGAAGCATGCACATACACCCACTCTAGATATGGAATGGATGTATATTCTTGTTCTGTACACTTAATTCAATATCACACATTTTATTAATTGTGAAAGGGCAGACACAAATTCCTACACATATTCTAATAGCCTTCCAGAATATCATTACCACAACTTTAATAGTCTGGGGAAACATACACATAGTTCGGTCCCCACACCTGGGATGACTCGTCAGCATACCATCTTGGAGTAGATACATACCCATATTCCAATCAAGGAGGGTTATAGGGCATACTCCCCCATATCATACGGACAACAGGATTGGGAACATACTCCCATTACAATTGGAGCTAATTGGCCCATTTTGATTACCACTCCAAGGAATGCACATATACATTCCCATGATAAACGCTTCTCCCAAAAAGTGGCCCCAACTACATGTAAGTGATCATCTAAGAAGAAGTCTCTCCAAACACAGATAAAGAATCAAGATCCAATCTATGATCTAAACCTCTTAATATTGGAGTTCTTGATTCCCTCAGACAATTATCCCTTACAACTGAAGATCATACTATCCCATTACCAAACTATGGGAGTAGTAGCAAGAATTCTAAAGTTCTCCATCAGACACTTCATCATGAAGGCTTCATTTATGAAAATTAGATCAATTTAGATATCTTAACTATGGATGAGAGCCACGATAACCCTCTCTGTGGATATAATTCTAAATAGAATGAAGATTTATCCCCTACTACAATCCACCATGGTGGTCTGCCCCATGATGGAATTCACTGTGAATGTTCTCTCTGCAGTAGTGTTTTGTACTGTCATGATAATTCTCTAATTGAAAATTTTGTGATGATAAATCCATCTTATTTCGAGGAACTTTCCAACATAAGGCCATTCATGTATGATGTCTTGTCACTAATAGGTTCAATACTTTCTCAACCAGAGGAAATCCCAAGGAGACATTCAATCTCCAAACCTCTCATGGGTCATTTTTCTTCAAATATAGTAGAGAAAAAACAAATTGATTCTGTTATTTGAAATATATAAATTGAGAAGCATCCACTCTGATCAGGACAAGTGGAGTAACCTCTAGAAAAATTTGATGAGGTTATGTTGAATATGAGAAATCATCTAGTTAAAGTTAAAATACCACTCATGTTTTTGACTTTGGAAATCTCTCAATATAATATTCCAGAATTGATGGTAGAGGATTGAATTCACTATATCCTCCTAAACTTGTAGAAAACACTTCATCATTAGAAAGCCAAAGTATTAACGTATAGTGAATGCCAAAGAAATGTAAAGATAATTGAAGGGTTTCAATACCAAATCAACTTGGCATCTCTCTCAGTTTCCTAAAATTCAATGATTGAGAAGTATTAGGTAAACCTTCAGCATGCATGACTAAATGCACTAAAAGGATATACCAGTTAATTACAGACACCCCATTTGGTGTTCGTATCAGAGGATGGGGTGTACATGGAGGATTGCATTTCACTATGCTCCAAAATCAGCAAAGACCACCAAAAGTGGTCTCATGTAATTTTATTTCTCATGGATAGCTAAAATCAATAGATTTAGTTTGCAATCAATGATACGGTCAAGGAAAGGCCTTGAATGGAACTTATCAAAGTCAATCTCAAAGAGAGAATGCTGTTGAGATTCTTCTTTAGAAATCATTTATGAAAATTAAGCAGACCTCTCACTTAGAGGATATCAACCATCAAATTGTAAAATAGCTTGAAATAGCAACGCAGTATTATGAAACATGTGATTTAAGTGGTTTTCGGATAATGCACCCTGCCAATTTTTAGACCAAAAGTTTCAAAATCATAAGAGCATCTAGGCTAATCTCAACTATAGAAATTAAGGAGCTGCCCATTCCTGCAGTGTTGGGGGCTTATTCAACTCAACCATCAAATTCCATAAACAATGTTTGATGGTTTTAAGAACAAAAATAGCCCCATCCTATAAGGATGGGGGATTTTTCACAACTATAATCCCCTGCTTAATGGATGTCAGTTTTCTACCGATTAGGTAAGAATTCAAAAAGTGAATGAACAACTTATCTATCCAAATATTCCCTTCACGTTACTGTCTGTCAAACAGTTCCTACGATTTTAGCATATAGGAGAACAAAGTCTCATGGAGGATTCAAAAGGAGACGATCTTATAAATATACTAACAAAATTACACCAATGCATTACACATCATTAAATTTCATTAATACCATTATGAAAGATCCTCTAGAAAATTAGTCCTGTTCAAGGGAGTCGAAAGATGAATTTATTATTCATAATATAGTACACAGTAATGAAAATGAAGTAGGTTTTCATAACCTAATTCAGAGGCATAACCAGAATCTAGGTATTCCCTGATGTAACCAACTCCCACCTATTTGGAAGGAATTTATCAAGGGCAAAGGTAAATGTCAGATTAGGTCTCACTTTTCGTCTAGAGAAGGTCGATCTCTTTAACTATAAGAAATATTTTCCCATAATAAAATGTTATCAAGGAGTTAGAAATAATCAATGAAGAGTTACATTGAAACATCATTTCTACCATACATGCTCCCCAAGAAGATCCTCAACATCCACATCCTATAGGAACTCCTAATAAAAGAGTATTTTTTGCAACTACAGATGTGGATAATGAATCCATTCCTTGGGTACTCAGCCAGGATATGACTAAATGCATCCTTATAGGTCTGTCCCCATGGGTTATTGAATAAAAATACATGTAGTACCACCACCAGTGGTTTTTCAAGTCGTTCCACCAGTTCATGCTCCATCTGTTGTACCTATATAAATCCCATTTCATCCAGATATTCCCCAAATGTTAATGAATACATTTAAGTTAATAAAAACATGATTGAAATCTATTTAAGAATAGCGTGCACCAATAAAACATGAAAATAACGCTTACCCCAAATGGGTAGATTTGATTTCATTACCACTAAACTTTGTGAATATCACATTTCCAATCATTATGGTTTGAGAGATCCGTAGCAGCACTTAAATCATTTTTTTCTCATTGTCATCCAATGATGGGGACCCCTAAAAAACAAGATGTAGTAAAGATTAGATGTTTTCTGAAATAATTACATGGGATAGCCTTTGTCTGGTATACAAGTTTGTAGTCTCGATCAATTACTGGATTGGAATACCTTTGTTAGAAATTCCATCTAAAATTCAGATCAACGCTATTGAAGAAAAAAAAAATTTATCTTACAAATTGTAGACAATGTGATAATGAAAGGGTTTAATATTTCATTTCTTGATGTAAAGTATTAACATATTACATAAATCTAATACAACCTCAAGTATAGTTTCTTCGAATTTTTGTTGTAAATTTGTGTGATGAGTTATGTACACCACTAATCCTTGTTAAATATACATGAGGTTTTTGAGGCCTTACATAGATTTCAAAACAAGTGGAGGATTTTATTGTGGAAACTAAAGTTAAATCTCATGTAATTCAATCAGATCTAGGAAGAAGAATAGTTAAAGTAGAGGCTGCTACATGCACTCTCAAACCAGAACATGTACCTACTTCTACTTCAAAACCTTAATCATACTGAAGGGATCCACCTCTCGAGCAACACCAATAATGACCGCCTCATCCAAATGATCAAAAATATCAATGGTGTAGAATGTTTTATGAATTAAAAAATAAATTTTATTCTTTTCATAATGAATAGGTTCATGGTTACTTCATTTCTACTTTGGAAAACAATGTGGATTATTTTATAAGGCTGATGAAACTGAATAAATAAGGATACGAAGATCTCCCAAATTATTACAATTTTCATTAAATGTTGGGGGCATTCCATTCAGGAGTGTTTTTTTTTCAAAGACATGCAGAAAAAATTGGTAGGCCCTAGACTAGAGAAATGAAAAAATACTTAGCCCAAGTAGCATGGGTTACTGCTACTAATCAAGATAATGAAAGAGAATGGAAGGAAGACAAATGTATAAATCAAAATAAGTATGATGATTGTATGGTCCGGAAAATGATCAACCAAACACATGACATTCTAAGAACACAGTTGAGGAAACCAATTATGCCTCATGCCACTTCTGCTACAAAAAATCCATCTTCATCAAAAAATCAGTCCCCCAAAGGTCAACCCTCAAAGAAGCCTCATGATCAAGAAGATAAAGTGCAGTCAGAAAAAGATTAGATCATTTCAAGGAATAATTTTTCCTTGAAATTGGAAGATTTTATGTCAACTATCTCAAAAGCATAGGAACCACCCCTCCAAATGAAACTAGCAAAACTGACTTGTCATGAAGAATCTTTCTCATATGAAGAGTTAATTTTTGGTTCCATTAATGTTATCCACTTAAAAAACCCCTATGAAAATGATGATTCTGGTTAGGATGAGGTTAAATTCCCTGTACCTGGCTTGGAAACTTGAAAAATAATCTAAGAGTGTTGATATAGAAGAAGACATGTATATTCTAAAAACTGATATTTTAACTCTACCCCTGCTCGAACCATTTATGCCGCAAAAACTCATTATATAGATCTTCTGCATTCATAGGAAGAACTAGGAAATTCTCCCACACATGACAATATTGGATCATACTTTATTATCTTGGAGGATAAATTAGAGGTTACACCATCATTCTCTTGGATATTATTTAGACCCAATCAGTCTAATTTACCAAGAGTAGAAATATTTCCAACTTTTTCCCTTAACAAATCGTACATCTTCATCAGAAGCATCAACTTCCAAGGAACCTCTAAAACCAAATCTCTATGATTGAAAACACAGACCTTTTGACCAAATGTATAATGGTTTAAAATATATATCCAATGTACCATCCAAGTTATCAATCCTGGATTCCTTGAATCTATCAATGGATATTCAAGAATCACTTATTGAGGTTTTTTCAAGTCCTCAAGAGTTCAAAACTAAAGATACTACTGTTGAGGTTAACTGTATAGAGAATGATTCTGTAGAATGTCATGTGGTTATATCTTTCAAGAATGAAGTTGAGGATAATGTTGTACATGGACACATCAGGCCCACGTGTCTATCCTTTAGGTTTAATGATAAAGACATCCAGCAGGACTTCACTAATAATGGATCAGAAAATAAACTCATTCTCATTGGTACACTTAGTCGATTAGGTCATACAGAATCTGTATTATCTTTTTTCACATTGATGTTGCAAGGTTATGAAATGAATGAACAATAACCTCTAGGTGATATTACACTCTTATCTTAGTTTGGTTATCTTATGTCTAATTCAGACTTCATAGTTGTCTGGAAAGACACAACCTACAACATTTTACATGGAAGTACTTGGCTACATCAACATGTATCCATTCCTTAATCATACAAAAAATGTCTTAATTATTGATTCAATGATAAAATTGGAACATTTTATGGTTGAATGGATCCATTAAAAAAATGTGAATCTCAGTATATTGAGGGACAATTCTATCACAGAAATGGAATTAAATCAGTGAAAAAAGATGTAATAAGAATTAATTATTCAAATCCTTGATAAAAGATGTTGTCTAACCCATTCAAACATATGACTATATATTACATGTTTCTAGTCAATAAAATTGAATGGATAGACCAAAATCCGGGAACTTGTTCTATAAATTCCATAATGTCAATTGTGGAAATCGATCTTGATAGCGTGGGTGAAGTTACTGATAGTAGAAGCTTAAATAAAGACGTCTTTAGTTCATCCACTGATCTTCAGAGTGTCTTTTCTTCATAAATTGTTATAGAGGATGTTATTGTAGTAATAATGTAATACAATGATGTGGATTCACAGTCCATCGTCTTCTCTTTAGTGCTCCAGGAAGACCCTTCATTACTAGTGGGGTCAAAAAACATTGGCTCTTCTTTAGAATTTTCAAATATGGACTCCTCTCCTACTGCTGAATGTTTTCCTTCATCACCTACTCTGCATGAAAAAATAGAAGAAATGACATTTAAGTAAGAAATAGAAGAATATATCATGGATGCTCCACCATCATTTGAGGAAGGCATCTCCACCACTATAGATGAGCTAAAAGAAATAAATCTCAGACCAAAAGAAGATCCATGCCCTACTCTAATTAGTACGACCAGGACTTCTGAAGAGAAAAAGATGTAAACATAATATCTAATGAAACATAGAGATATATTTTGTTCGAACGATGTATAAATTATAGGGCTTAATCCCGGTGTGGCCACTCATCATTTGTGATTTACAGAAGACCATTTAGGGTTTAATAAGGAAGTTAGAAGAACACATCTAACTCACACCTCTAAAATTGAAGCTGAACTCAACATAATTATCAAAGATAACTTTGTCAGAGAAGTGAAATATCATAAATGGCTGCCAACATTGTCTCAGTGAAAAGGAATATTGGGAAAATCAATGTTTCCATTGGTTTCAGATATCTTAACTAGTATTTTCCCAAAGATGACTTACTAGTTATGATCACATAACATTCAATTGATAAAACAGCTAGCTATAAAGCTCTGTCCTTCATGGATGGCTACTCTGTGTACAATCAAATCTAAATGGCCCTAATGGATGATGATTCTATAGCTTTTAAATCTCCTCAAGGTGTGTTTTTATATCGACTAATTCACTTTGGATTAATGAATTCTAGAGCGACATATCAACGTGACATGCACCACATCTTCAAACCCTTCCTGGTAACATTTGTTGAATGTTATGTGGATGAACAACTGGTTAAATCCTAAAAAAATTTATCACTTGACTAATATGGAGACCATATTTGGTAAACATCAACAACATAATATGAAGTTGAACACCTTGAAATGTGCTATTAGTGAAACAGCCCAAGCTTCCACAGTACGTTTCCCTTTGAATAATACTGTAGCGTGTGTTGTACGCAACTTCAAGTTCTAACACACCACAACTAATCAAACTAACCATTATGAATTGTAATACCCACTTTTAAAATTTTATAAATTTTATTTTTCAAAATGGACATCATTTTTGGATTCGTAATATCAAAATTATCCTAGGGTGAATTTTTTGTATTTTTTCGAAAAACATCAATTTTTGATGAATAGTGAAACCACTTAGTAGTAGTTAAGAAAACTAAATTTTTCATTTAAATGAAATTTTACCTCTTCTATGAATTGAATTTTGAAAATCCGACATACATGGTTGTTATTTATAAGTAAAATGTGGTTCAATGAGATGAAAATAATTTTTGGTGAATAGTAACTTTTTACCTTTTTCCACAGTTAAAAGTAAATTGGGTAATTAAGGGTAAAATTACATTATTATTACCGTAACACATGTCCTAATTCTATTGGCTAAATATAATTTGACCAAAATCAACCTTATGAATATTATTTGAACCTCTTAGGTCCACATGCATTAGATTAGGACATTTATTATTATTTAATTCAGAGAAGAGTTAAAAAAGTTAAAATCAATGTTTAATAACTAAAACATTTTTAATATAGGGTTACAGATAAGATAAATTAAACTATAAATACTAATTTGAAAGTTAAATATATTTACTACATAATGGTATTTTATTTCTATTTTTTAGACATTAAATAATATAATTTATTTATGACACAATGATAATGCAGTAATTACTTTAATAATTAAATATTTAAATAATTGATATTATAAATACCCAAATAAATATAATTTGATACTTTTTACGAATTACACTAATTTTATAGGTTAATATGACATGTTAGTATTGATTTAATTAACTTTTTTCGAAGTAATCATGCTGTTATGATTTTCACAAAAATCAATTATCAAATAGTGTCAAAATTGACATAAAAGAGTTTTTAAAACAAATATTATATTATTAATTGATATTATATTACTAAAAATCTAAGGATAGGAAAAAAGACTTATATTATGATATTTGTATCATTAGTTAACCACTTGGGGTTCCCTTTTATGTATATAGTATGTTTATTAACCATATAATATAAAAATACAAAGTGACATGGTAAACGTGAAACTAATTAACTAAGAGTTTAATATAAATGATAAGGTTAATATAGTGACCCAAACCTGTCTAAAATATATTGGATGAAAGGATTTCCACCCATCCCCACCATTTACTTTGAATAATTCACTTTGGAGCCATTATAAACCGAAAATGAATTTATTATAAACTAATAGTTCATGTTTTTTCTAAAGAGCCCCTGATCTCCCTTATAAAAGGACACCACCTCTAACCAATTCTTCACACCTTCAAAGACATTTGGCTCTTACAAACCCTTCCCAAATATCCTCCCAACTTCCATAACTTCAATATGGAGGCCTTATTTTGGTCAGAAATCAAACCTATGGAGCCCTTTTGATCAACTCAAAAAGAAACACCCGAAGAAGAGGTAATAATTTCACCACCCTCTTTCATGTTCCTTTCTTCTTCCACTTATTAATTATTTGTTATTTACATTCTAAAATAATAAATCCAATATCTTTTATATAATTTGATGTTATTATAAATATGGTACAATCATATGAAGTATTCTATCAATACTTTGAATGACTTGTCACCATACATGCGTACGTACGGCTTACCGTCTCCACGTCGTGGTGTAACTGTTATTCAAAACATTTCTATTTGGATGGGTTTGATAATGATGTGTAATTGAAGTAAATAATAAATATAACATTATAATGATTCTATATATATGATATACCATTCAATTATATACTATTTTAATATCAAAATAATGATATTGTCGCTCATGCGTACGTACGGAATACTGTCTCCACGAACGCGATGGGAGTCATTCCCCATCGTATCCATTAAAGAATAATTTTCATTTTATGATTAAAAATAATGTTTAAGGACTTGATATAATTCTGGATATGAATAAGATACAACCTATCCATAACAAACATAGCTTACATAACAAAACATATAAAGGAAAACGAGTAAGTTAACACCCAAAACGACGATAATACTAAACTATTATTAACAATGAAACATTAAAAGCTCATATATGATATAATATTAATGTATATGGTTCTTTTATAATTTAATAAAAATTATTTCTCCATTATACTGGATGTTAAACTACCCTTGACCAAGGAAAAGTACAAGGTAAGGGTTAATTCTACAACCTCTCTATTATTCAAAGTTGTTTATACGTAACTATCTACGGGTCCTCTTTATCATCCAAATCCATGTTTCTTAAAAAAAGTATTTCAAAACATTTTTACTATTTCATAGAAAATGGGTTAAATTCATTTATACCCTTTTAGGTATTTTAATGTAACCTTTCCGTCATTTTCCATACAAGGTACTTTTAACATTTTCAACAAATTTAATGTAAGAATGTTTTCATTAACATATACGGCAGGTGCGGCTATATTCTGCCATTATAATATCATCGAAGCTTCCCCTAGAAACATATAAAAATAATTTAAAAATGAAGGTTTTAATTATAATTATGTGGCTCCTAAATGATTTCAAAATAGAAAGAGATATTTCTATAAAAAGGTTTTGATTTCATCTATGTCAACGTCCTTTAATAGATTTTAAGTTTATTTGATGTTGATTTATTATTATACAAAACATCCATATTATATTGAATGTTTTGTGATTTGTTTGACTATGGATGTGTTATTTGTAAACCATTCATGGTTTATGGATAAAGTATTAATATTTCGTATCCTACTTTTAATACGAATGTTTATGATATGTTTAAACCTTTTTGTATGAGGAATGCATTGGACTTAGTAAGTGACGGGTGGAGCCTGATATAGCTTCTCAATGCATCATAAAGTCTCATGAGACAAACTAGTCTCTTGGAACAAGGCCTTGAAAAAAACTTATTTGTAGTTTTGGCACAAGTCCTTGATTATGTGGTTATGATAGTCTAGCATTTTCATTCCCTCTTTATGAAAGTGGTTATTGATATTTCATGTGATTATTCGACTAGTAGAATATCCATGTCAATATGTAAATGGAATTATTTCATTTTATATTTTCCATATTTTGATGAAGTTCATGTTTAAAAGGATTTTGTTTTAGTTATACATTAACTTGAAGGTCTATGTTTATTTGTAAAAGTTTCTGCTATATTGTTATCCTTACTGATCATATGAGCTCACCCCTTTCAATGTATTATTTTTACTAGGATGTCAAGAATTATTTTATGAATGACCTGCAGGGATAGTATGAGGGGTTATGGATACAAGATGTCATTGTATTTTTTCACTTTATGATGCAGTTTTCACTTTGTGATGTAATGTAAACTTTATGAATGTATCTAGTGATTTCAAGGCTACTAAACTAAATCGGTCTTTCGAGACATGATCATTTGTGATCATGCCTTTGTTACATAATAAACACACTGAATCTGGATAACTGGGGTCGGGGCGTTATAGTTGGTACCAGAGGCAGTTTAGTACTGTCCTTGGAAACTAGATGTAGGTAAACTCTGATTAGAGCACATAGCTCTAAGATATTCATTGAGGATTAGTATAGAATAACATCCTATAATTTTCGTAAAGTAGAGATTCTGTGTATTTTCTGAGCAATACATCCATGTCTCGATATGATCAAGTAAAGGAGGATCTGGCACAGATGTACCTAGGAGTGATAACTCTGACAAGGATTTTTGGGCTTGACCCGAGGTATCCTGGTACACGACAATGGGACTTACTGCACACCTAGTTACGACACTCCCATGGGATATGGTTTGGATAATTCATGATATCTTTAAAAACCATTATAAAGGATTTTTGAGTATATACCTACTCAAAGAAAACCTTTTTATGATTATGGATTATATCCATAAACTGTTCAGTTTATGTTAAGTGTTTTTCAAATTTGGAATTATGTATTTCTATTCATAAACAAATCTAGTTTATGACATTATTTAGAAATGGAACCTAGTGGAAGAAATGGAAATCATGTCAATGCACACACTCCATGTAGGTATTTCCCTCCTGCTCAAGATAATTATAGTAGAGATGGTGATACAACTAGTGTTGATCATCTTATCACCATACTGGTACAATTCAATCCGGTTATGAAAAATAACCTTACTCGTATGGAGCACCCTGATCCGCAACGTGGAGGATAAATTATATATCGCTTCATGAGGAAACAACCACCAACATTTAATGGGGGTAAAAATCCATTAGTAGCTGAGCAATGGATAAACTCCTTAGAGAAAATATTCCACACCTTGGGGAGTAGTGAAAGGTAGAAAATTTTCATGGAAGTTTACCGCCTCACTGGGGCTGCCGATCAATGGTGGTTACTGATTCAAAAGACATCGGAATATGAAGAAGTATCTCGTATGGAATGGAGGGACTTTAAGGAAATTTTATTAGAAAAATAATTTCCACATGACCATCGAGCAGATATGGAAAGGAAATTTTTGAGTTTGAGGAAAAAGGAGGACAAGAATGTTGCAAAGTATGAGGCTAACTTTACAAGGTTAGAAAGGCATGCAGCAGATTATATATGTAACCTGAGAAGTAATATCGATCATTTATTTGGCGGGTTAAAATCATTTCTCCATCGAGCAGTAGTCTCACAATACTTCTCGTCAAACGAAGACATTGTCTCATTTTCTATCAAGAAGGAAAATGAATTCACCTAGTCTTATTACTTTAAATCAAAACAATAGAAGAAGAGATATGATGATAATTTTGGAAGTGGAAATAAGGGGAAGAAGGGAAAAGTTGAATATCCATCCTACAGTAAATGTGGGAAAAAACCCTGGTACTTGTCTGAAGGGAATGGGAGTCTGTTACAAGTGTGGTGAAAAAGGCCACCAAGCTCATGATTGTAAGGGGAATAAGGAATCTATCGATGTTCAATGCTACAATGGCAGAGATATTGGACATTACGCAAATGAATTTCCTAATCGTAAGGGGGACTTACCTCAGAAGAAGCCAAGGGATCAAGGTCAATCTTATGCTATCACTACTGCTGAGGTTGAAAGTTCTAAAGACGTGGTGGCAGGTAATTTAATGGCTTCCTCAAGTTCAGTCAATGTTTTATTTGATTCTGGATCATCGCATTATTTTATATCATCCCAGTTTGCTATGAAAATTAGATATTTCCAATTTGATTTAACATGGTAGTTGTCAGTCAAAACCCCTAAGGGGAGTATAATTACTATAAAGTTTTGTCAATCAGTTCTCATTAAGGAATATAAATGTTCTTTATCTGCTGAGCTCCTCGTCACACCCATGTTTGAATTTGATATAATCCTTGGTATGGATTGGCTATCAGACCATGATGCAAAAATTTATTGAAAGAAGAAGGAGGTTACTATTTTTGATGACGATGATAAAGAACACCTTATCTTTAGAGTAGAATCATCACCACATAATTCTTATCTAGATCCACCCCCAGTAGCTTAACTAAATTCAATTATTGGGGAGGAAGAGAATGAAATAACATTGGGTGAGGAAAGGAATGTTGGAATAGAGAATGTTCCTATTTTGAAAGAATATCTTGATGTTTTTCAAGATGATTTACATGGACATCCTCCCGAATGAGAAATTGAGTTCTCCATTGACCTAATTCATGGTTCAAGGCACATATCAAAGACCCCTAATAAAATGGAAACTATGGAACTAGTGGAACTAAAGAAACAACTAGAGGAATTGATTAATAAGGGATTCATTCGCCCTAGTGTTTCTCTATGGGGAGCCCATGTTATTTTTCTTAAGAAGAAAGATGGATCTATGAGGTTGTGCATTGACTACAGGGAGATCAATGATATAACGATAAAGAACAAGTTTCCCCTACCTTGCATTGATGATTTATTCGACCAACTGCCTGGAGATCAATACGTTTCAAAGATTGACCTTCGATCTAGATATCATCAGTTATGTGTGAAGAAGGAAGACATTCCGAAGATGGCATTCCAAACCAGGTATGGGCATTACGAGTTTATAGTAATGCCTTTTGGATTGACTAATGCACCCTCTATATTCATGGATCTAATGAATAGTGTTTTCAAGGAATATCTTGATGACTTCGTAGTGGTATTTATTAATGATATCTTAGTGTATACCAAAATCTTCAAAGATCTTGAAAATCACTTACGCATTATCCTGAAAACTCTTAGAGGATATGAATTATATGGGATGTTTATCAAGTGTGATTTCTAGATTCGGGATATTTCTTTTCTTGTCCATATTGTCTCTAAGGATGGAATCTATGTTGATCCTTCTAATACAACAGTGATCCAAGAATGGCCAACACCGATGAGTATAACTGAGGTACGTAGTTTTATTTCTTTATCATTTTATTATCGATGTTTCTTCCAGAATTTTGCCCAATTGGCAGACCCATTAACGAATCTCACACGTAAAGGGGTTAAATTTGTTTGGAAAAAAGAGTGTGAATAGTGTTTTGAATAATTTAAGAGAAGATTAGTTAATGCTCTTATATTGAATCTACTATCTGGGAGTGATGGGTTTGTTATTTATAGTGATTCATCAAAGAAAGGAGTTGGTTGGGTCCTTATGAAGAATGATAGGGTTATTGCCTATGCATCACGACAGCTAAAAATTCATGAGAAAAAATATCTCACTCATGATCTTGAGTTAGCAGCTGTAATCTTTTCTTTAAATATTTGGAGACACTATCTCTATGGTGAAAAATGTGAGATATATTCTGATCACAAGAGTTTGAAGTTTATTTTATCACACAAAGAACTCAACATGAGGCAAAGGAGATGGCTTGAAATACTCAAGGATTAAGATTACATGATTCACTACCAACCCGGGAAGGAAAATAAGGTGGAAGATGCTTTGAGCCGAAAGGATCATGGATTTTTGAACAAGATGAGAGTTGAAAGTGATCCTATTCTCATGGACCTTGTAAAGATGGATTTGGAAATTACCATGGACGGTGGATCATAAATACATTTTCAAATGTTTGCCAAACCATCTTTATTAGAAAGGATAAAAAGTTCTCAAGCTGATGATGAAGAGTTTCAAAAGAAGATTAAATATGTGAATGATGGGAGATTCAGTGACTTTGTATATAAAGATGGAATTTTGAAATTTGGGAAGAGAATATATGTTCCCAATATACCTGATCTAAAAAGGGAATTGTTGGATGATGCTCATAGTTCCAATTTCACTATACACCTTGGAAGCACCAAGATGTATAGGGATTTAATGGAACATTTTTGGTGGGACAACATGACGATGGAGATTGCTGATTTTGTGTCAGGATGTATGGTTTGTCAACAAGTGAATTCTGTAAGGAAACAGCCTAGAGGAGTCATGCAACCTCATCCCATACCTGAGTAGAAATGGGATAATATCACAATGGACTTTGTCAGGGGACTACCAAAATCTCCTAGAAGGAACGATGCAATATGGGTCATTATTGATCGTCTTACCATGTTAGCACATTTTCATTCTATAAGTGAGGATCTACCACTTGAACATATAGAAAGACTATATATTAATGAAGGTGTGAGACTTCATGGAGTACCCCTGTCGATTTTTTCTGATCGTGATCCCCATTTCACATCAAGATTCTAGAAATTTCTTCAGAAATCCCTAGATACTGAACATCATTTGAGTACTGCTTACGACCCTCAAACAGATGGAAAATCAGAAAGAACTATTAAAACCATAGAATACATGTTGAGATCCTGATCACATGACTTTCAGGGTATGTGGGCTCCATATTTACCTCTGGTAGAATTTTAGTATAACAATAGTTTCCATTCTAGTATTAAGATGGCACCATCTGAAGCATTATATGGAAAGAGATGTCTCAAACCAACCTGTTGGGATGATATTGGTGAAAGAAATATTTTAGGCCCAGAACTTGTGGAGGAAATGATGGAAAAAGTGAAGGTAATCCAAAACCAAATCAAAGCAGCTCAAAGTAGGAAAAAGAGCTATGCCAATAACTGAAGGAAGGATTTGGAATTTCATGTAGGAGATCATGTTTTCTTGAAGGTATCTCCATGGAAGGGAGTTATACGATTCGGTAAGAAGGGTAAACTAAGTCCCAGGTACATCAGACCCTTCTAAATTCTAGAACGAATTGGTGTTGTACCTTACCGCTTGGCAATGCCGCCAAATCTATCCAAAGTTCACGATGTGTTCCACATATCACTGTTGAGAAAAAACATGTCTGACCCAACACATGTACTCACCTATGATGAATTAGAGCTGGAACACAATCTTTCTTATTGCGAAGAGCCTGTATGGATTCATGATACAAGAGAACAAGTGCTGAGAAACCGAACGACTCATCTAGTAAAAGTTCTATGGAAAACCCATAAGATGGAAGAGGCAACGTGGGAACCCGAGGAACATATGATGAAGAACCACCAGAGTCTTTTTATGTAGTACTACTCTAGAAATTTCGAGGAAGAAATTATTTGAAGTAGGGGAGAATGTAACATCGTAAGCTTCCACGGTACGTTTCCCTTTGAATAATACAGTAGTGTATGTTGTATGCAATTTCGAGTTCTAACACACCACAACTAATAAAACTAGCCGTTATGAATAGTAATACCCAATTTATGAATTTTTTTTTTATTTTTCAAAATGGACTTCATTTTTGGATTCGGAATATCAAAATTAGCCAATGGTGATTTTTTGGTATTTTTTCGAAAAACATTAATTTTGATGAATAGTGAAACCACTTAGTAGTAGTTAAGAAAACTTACTTTTTCATTTAAATGAAATTTTACCACTTCTGTGAATTGAATTTCGAATATCCGACATACATAGTTGTTATTTATAAGTAAAATTTGGTTCAATGAGATGAAAATAATTTTTCCTGAATAGTAACTTTTTATCTTTTTTTACCACGGTTAAAAGTAAATTGGGTAATTAAGGGTAAAAATGACATTATCATTACCCTAACACATGTCCTAATTCTATTTCCATAGCCTAATTCTACCAAAAACAACCTTAGGAATATTATATGACCCTCTTAGGTCCACTTGGATTAGATTAGGACACATATTATTATTTAATTCAAAGAAGAGTTAAAAGAGTTAAAATCAATGTTTAATAAGTAAAACATTTTTAATATAGGGTTACACATAAGATAAATTAGACTATTAATATTAATTAGAAATATAAAAATATCTCCTACATAATTGTATTTTATTTATATTTTTTAGACATTAAATAATTTAATTTATTTATTACACAATGATGATGCATTAATTACTTTAATAATGAAATATTAAAATAATTGATATTATAAATTCCATAATAAATATAATATGATAATTTTTATCAATTAAAGTAATATTATAGATTAATATTACATTTTAGTATTGATTTAATTAACATTGTTCAAAGCAATCATGTTGTTATTATTTTCCCAAAAATCAATTATCAAATAGTGTCAAAATTGAAATAAAATTGTTTTTAAAACATATATTTTATTGTTAATTATATTTTATTCCTAAAAATCTAAGGATCTTCCAAAAGACTTATGTGATGATAGGTGTATCATTAATGAACCACTTGGGGTTCTCCTGGAAGTATATAGTAAGTTTATTAATCACATAAAATAAATATACAAAGTGACATGGTAAATGTCAAACAATTTAACTAAGAGTTAAATATAAATGATAAGGATAATATAGTGACCCAAACCTGTCTAAAATATATTGGATAAAATTATTTCAACCCATACCCACCTTAGACTTTGAATTATCCACTTTTGATCCATTAAAAATAGAATATGAATTTATTATAAACCAATACTTTATGTTTTTCCTAAAGAGCCCCTCCTCTCCCTTATAAAAGGAAACCACTTATAACCAATTATTCACACCATAAAACACATTTGGCTCAGCCAAACCCTACCCTAATATCCTCCCAAAATCCCTCGCATCAACCTAGATGCTTTATCTTGATCAGAAAGCCAACCTATGGAGCCCTTTTGATCAACTCAAAAGGAAACACCCGAAGAGGAGGTAATAATTTCACCACCCTCTATGAAGTTCCTTTCTTGTTACACTTCTTCTTTCTTTGTTATTTCCATTATAAAATAAAAAATCCAGTATCTTCTATATAATTTGATGTTATTATAAATATGGTACAACCATATTCAGTATTTTATCCATCCTTTGAATGACATGTCACCATATGTGTGTACGCACGGCTTACCGTCTCCACGTCGTGGTGTAATTGTTATTCAAAACATTACTATTTGGATGGGTATGATAATGATGTGTAATTGAGTTAAATAATAAATATAAAATTATAATTATTCTGTATATATGATATACCATTCAATTATATACTATTTTAATATCAAAATAATTATATTGTCGCTCGTGTGTACCTATGGAATACCGTCTCCACGAACGCGATGAGATTCATTGCCCATCATATCCATTCAAGAATAACTTTCATTTGATAAATAAAAATAATTTTTATGGAATTTATATCATTCTGGATATGAATAATATACAACCTATCCATAAAAAACATGGCTTATATAACAAATAATATAAAGGAAAACGAGTAAGTTAACACCCAAATATTATTAACAAAGAAACATTAAAGGATCATATATGATATCATATTAATGTATATGGTTCTTGAATAATTTAAAAACAATTATTTCACCATTATACATGAGGTTAAACTACCCTAGACCATGTAAAAGTACAAGTTATGTGTTAATTCTACAACCTCTCCATTATTCAAGGTTGTTTATACGTGACTATCTACTGGGACCTCTTTATCATCCACATCCATGTTTCTTAGAAATGTATTTCATAACATTTTTACTATTTCATAGAAAATGGGTTAAAGGCATCAATACCCTCATAGGTTTTTGAATGGAATCTTTCTGTCATTTTCCTAACAAGGTACTTTTATCCTTTTTCACAAATTTAATGTAAGAATGTTTTCTTTAACTTATACGGAGGGTGCGACTATATTCCACCATTATAATATCATAGAAGATTCCCATACAAGATTATAATAATATTTTCAAAATTAAGGTTTTCATTATAATTATGTGGCTCTTAAATTATTTCAAAATAGAAAATGATATATCTCTAAAAAAGGTTTTGATTTCATCTATGTCAACATCCTTTGATGGATTTTATGTTTATTTGAAGTTGATTTATTATGATACAAAACTTCCATATTGTATTGAATGTTTTGTGATATGTTTGACTGTGGATGCGTTATTTTTATACCATTCATGGTTTATGGATAAAGTATCGAGATTTTATATGCTAATTTTAATATGAATGTTTATGTTATGTTTAAACCTTTTCATATGAGGAATGAATTGGACTTAGTAAGTGACGGGTGGATCCCACTATAGCTCCCAGATGCATCGATAGGTCTCATGAGACAAACTAGTGTCTTGGCACAAGGAATTGATAAAATCGTATTTTTACTCTTGGCACAAGGCCTTGATTATGTGGTTATGAACGTATGGAATTATTCATTCCCTGTTTATGAAAGTGGTTATTGATATTTCATGTGATTATTCGACTAGTAGAATATCCATGTGAATAAGTTAATGGAATTATTTTATTTTATCTTTTCCATATTATGCTGAAGTTCAAGTTTAATAGGATTTTGTTTTGGTTATACCTTTCCTTAAATGTTTATGTTTATTTGTGAAAGTTTCTACTATATTGTTATCCTTACTGAGCATCTGAACTCACCTCTTTAAATGTTTTATTTTGTTCAGGATGTGAATAATTATTTTATGAATGACCAGCATGAGTAGTATGAGGGGATATGGAGACAATATGTCTTTGTAATTTTTCACTTTATGATGTTGTTTTCACATTGTGATGTAATGTAGTCTTTATGAATGTATCTAGTGATTTGAAGGCTACTAACTAAATAGGTCTTTCAAGACTTGATCATTTGTGATCATACCTATGTTACGTAATAAATGCAACGAATCTGGGTAACTGGGGTCTGGGTGTTACATTCAGGGTTACCTTGATAAAATTCTTTTGCTTTGTTGTATGCCACTGAGGAATTGAAGTTGATCTCTTGAAGAAAAAAGAAGTCCTTGGAATGAGACCTTCTCTAAATTTGAAATAATTAAGAGAAATTCATGGACACTCGGCCTACATTTGGTTCTTTATCTCCAATTTTGTAGGAAAGTGTTTACCCTTCACCAAATCAATTAATGAGGGAGTTACATATCAATGGATGAAAGACAGCTAAGAGGAATTTGATACCCTCAAGAAATATCTATTGATCCTACTGGTATTAATTCCACCTATTGAAGGAAATCCACTAAGTCTCTATGTGACAGCTTTATAGGTATCATTGGGTGTCTTCTATTCCCAATAAATGATTATAGGAATGAAAATAGCCTTCAATATCCTAGGAAAATTATGCTTTCCACAGAGACTCGATATTCAAGTATCGATAAGTGATTCCTGGCACTAATCATTGTAGTTCAGAAATTGAGGCACTCCTTACAACATCACAAGGTCTACTTGGTACCTCAAAATAATTTGCTTAAGTTTATCCTTAGTCTTCCTATGCTTATAGGACATTTGGCATGGTGGGATTCTATTTTTCAACAAATCGATATACGGTTTCTACTTCAAAAAGAAATAAAAGGCCAAGCCTTTGCAAATTTCCTTTTTGACCATCCATATATATAAGATACATCTTTGAATATAGAACTTCCTGATGAGTAAATCTTATCTATTAATGATAATCCCCAAAAATGGGAAATGTGATTTTATGGTGCTTCTAGATGTCCAATAGGGAAACGGATGGAAAATCCTAAAGTCAACAATGTAGGGTTAGAAATTGTTCTTTTCTCCTTAGAAAAGGCTGTATTTCCTTATTCCATTCTGTTATCAGAAGGCAGTACCAATAATGAGGTAGAATATCAAGCTCTCATTATAGGCCTGGAAATTAGTTCTCCAGGTACATGTGAACCACCTAAAAGTTAAATGTGATTCATAATTAGTAATATAATAGATCAATGGGGATTATGATATCATAAAACATTAGTTAATAACTTTGTGAGATTATGTTAGAAGGCTAATGTCTGAATTTACCTCAAATCAAAAATTGTCATATATCCCACAATAACAAAATGACCAAGCCGACACACTAGCTAATCCAGCCACAACCTTCACAGATCCAAATAAGGATGATAAAATCATCAGTATTGTGCAACGTCGTGTGATTTTACCTTTTGTTCAAACTAAAATATATGAAATCAATGAAATAAAACATTTTTCCATTTAGTATGTTCATACTATGGGATGGATGGAACACATTATGGAATACCTTCAATATGGAGTACGTCCACAAAATAGAGCTAAAAAGGAATAGATCCAGCGATAATTGGTCAATTTCACTCTTTATGATAGATCAGATCACTAAAAAATCCTATAAAAATGAGTCTTTGATGGAATATTATTCAAATGTATAAATGGAGAAGAAACTGCAGCTATCAAAAAATAATAACATACAAGAGCATGGGGTGCTCACTAGTTTGGGCATTTGCTTTCTGATCAGATCTGAAGGCTTTGATACTTCTAGCCTTCAATGACATAGGGTTTCATAGAGTTCACCAAGAAATGTCACCCCTTCCATGTGCATGCCAACTTCATTCATCAACCCTCAGAGTTTCTACATAAAACTAAGTACTCTTAGCCATTATATACATGGGGAATATATATAGTAAGACCTTATCCTCCAACTATGATTAAGCAGTTCAAGTAAATTTTTACTACTAATAATTTCTACTACAAATGGGTTGAGGCAATACCTCTCAAAGAAGTCGGAGCTAAAATTATTGTTAGATTTTGAAAAGCTAATATCATTACCTGATTTTGTGTCCCTAATACTATATTTACGGGTGACATCACTAATTTATGTTTTGTTGAGGTAAGGAAGTGGTATCAGGAGAACAATATCAAATTCAACCATTCATCGTGCTATCATGCAGTGTCCAATGGATAGATAGAGGCTTTAAACAAGAACCTATAAAATATACTTGATAAAATGGTGGATAATGATAAAAAATATTGTCCTGGTAATCTATTTCATGATTTATGGGCTTACAAGACTACTACATGCTCTAAAACTAAAGAAACACCATATTCATTGGTATACAGAAAAGAAGCAGTTCTTTGTAATTGAAATTCAATTGCCTTCACTATAAGTTACAATATGTGACCAGTTATCTACATGTGAATAGTCTCAGATGAGATTTTATGAGACCGAATGACTACACACAAATAGATTCCATACATTTCATCATTGGGAAGTATATCATAACAAAATAGCATGAGCTTTTAACAAGAAAGTTCACCTCCACTGATTTCTTCAAGGAGAATTGGTATTATTCCTCAGGACTTTGATGATACTATGAATGAAACCTCCAAAACATGAGACAAAGTGTGAAGGAACATACTATATACATAATGTATACTCTAATGGAGATTATTCTCTAATACAAATGGATGGAGAACTTGTTAAAACTACATCTAATTCAAGATTATTGAAAAATTACATTATGTAATGACACATCATAATGTCCTCACTGCATGACTCTAAACATCATAGCACAATGTCATCACTGCATGACAGTAAACTACACAACACAATGTCCTAATTCAATGACTCTAAACTACATAGAACAATGTCCTAGTTTTAATACATTAGATAGAATAACAATTATATGCATCCTTGCTCCACGACATTAAAATTCTCAGCATCTTTTTCCTTATCATAAAACATTAAGCTGAACGATATCATTTTCCCTCACTACATGACATTAAACTGTATGTTTATCATCTTCTTCATTTGATGTTAAGAAATACCATAATATACCACGAATTGGTATTGCTTGTGATTCTTAAAAATTAGTGTCGTCCATGTGGAAGCAGCGCTCAAATCATTGCTACTCCTTAGTGGCATATGTGTTCCATTTCTCCATATTTTTTATTCATATTTTAATAGATACCTCATTTCAAGAACTACGTGTGGATTTATTCTCATTCCAATGGGGTACAAAGATATTCCTATATCACTAATCTTGGGCCCAGCCACAACAATAAATAAATGTTTTTCACTTTTCTCCCAATGAATATAAACTAGATTTAAATGTACTAATTTTTCAGGATACTTGTTTTATCGTGATACCAATTTGTGTCTTAAATTTATCCATTCTTCTGGAATATGTTAAAAGCCCATGTATCTCATATCAAACTCAATTAGTGTGATAAATGATTATTTTAATAAATTAGTTTGTCTTGATTCTTATTTCAATGGGATACGTAGAGAGGCCTAGATCTCCAATCTTTCACCCGACCAAGATTAAAAACCCTTTATTCCCTTTATATATGAATCAATCCTGCATAAGAAATGTTTGAAGAACTAATTGTGTCTTTATTCTCAACTATATGATATACATAGTGTAACATCCCAGGTAAATAAAGAATAAAGAATTTTCATATTTATTAATATTTACGAATTAAATATTAATTTTAATTAAAAGGGGTTTCTACGTTCGATAGCGTACTCGGTATGCAACGATGAGTTTCTTTGAAAACTTACGTTGCACACAAGTAATAAAATAATATTATTTTAAATGTTAGTTAACGAGTAGCCGTTGTTCTGGCGGGAATGGATAGAAATAACTAAAATATGATTATATACGTTTTTAAATGTTTTAAAATTTACCCAATAAAAGATAAAGGCTTAAAATAGGGAAAGAGTTCAATTTTAGGCATTTATACCATAATTTTCACGAAAGGTCCACTTATCACCTTTTGACGGAGAACCGTCATTAAATATAGTTTTGATCGATCTTATAAATTCTTTTGGACCAAATATAACACTTCTTTATAATCGCGATATCAAAATTTACTTTGTGTAAATTTTTGGTACCTTTCTGATAAAGTTCATTTTTTAATGATTAGTTTAAATTGTTGTATTTTAATTCAAAACCACTTTTTAATATAATTTATTTATATGATTAGATTATATTTTGAATTGGTTTTAAAGTGAAATTAGAAAATATTTTTACCATTAAATCCAATAGTGGTCTTTGGAATTAATTTCACTTTGAAATCGAACTTAAACTAGTGTCAATCTTTTGATACTTATTGTTTCATAAAAACACGCTATTTGCTCTGACAGCGGGAATTAATTATTAAATTAATTAATGTGACTTATATGTATTGAATTTTGTAAAATAGACTTCATTTTTGAATTCGTAATATCAAATATAGCTTCGGGTGAATTTTTGGTAATTTTCTGAAAAACTTCAATTTTTGATGAATAGTGAAACCACTAAGTGGTACTTATAAAAATTAATTTTCCGTTTAAATGAAATTTTGCCATCATTGTGTTTTGAATTTCAAAAATCCGATATACATGGTTGTCATTAAGAAGTAAAATGTTGTTCAATGAGATTATAATAATTTTTTGGTGAATAGTAACTTATTAAGTTCTTAATCGCGATTAGTGGTAATTAGTGTAGTTTAAGGTAAAAATAATGCTTTAATAAAATAAGATGAGCTTGACACATGTCCTACCCTCCTTTGTTGTGTCATGGACGACCAAGAAAATCCATGGGTCAACTTGGGGACCCCATGGAGACACTTTGGTTGGAAAATGACATAAATAACTTTTTATTTAATGTTAAAGTAAAAATGACACAAACATAATATGTTTTACGAAAACAATTTTTACATGGGGTTATAAAGATAAGATTTTTGATTATAAATTTTCATTGGAAATCTAAAAAGATTTAATACATCATAGTATTTTTTATATAATTTTTAGACATTAAATAAATTAAATTATTTATGACATAATAATGATGCAGCGATGACATCATTATTTGATGATTTAAATAAAATGGAAAGATAATGTAAAATATATGAACTACACATGTCCAAAACCAATTGGATGAGTGGATTTCGAACCCTTATCACCTTATCCACGCATTCTATCAATGTGGGACCTTTTAAAACCGAAACACATTTTCAAAAAAAGTAATATTTCTTTACTTTCCAAAAGTGCCCCTCCTCTCCTCTTATAAAAGGCCCCCACCTCTACCTCATTTCACACACTCCTCAAGCCTTTGGCTCGGCCAACCCCTACCCATTTACTCTCTGCACATCCCTCTCCTCATCCTAGAGGATTCCTTTTGGGCAGAAGCCTTTCAAAGGAAGCATTTAGGCTCAAATCAAAAGGGAGTTACACTTTTAAAGGTAATTCATTCTCTCTTGTTCATTTGGTTTATTTTGCTTCTCCAACCCTCTAAACTCTCTTTATTTACTTCTTTTGTAACAACACCAGTATCTACAATATACTAGGATGTTGTTATAAGATTTATTTGAGCTACACTCTCACACAACTACATCAAATGGTTAAAGAACATACGGTTTCTGTGGATGGCGAAATTCTGCCTCCCGAAACGATGATTGTTCAATACTCATTTAACACCTTCAAGGGTGGCCATTATGATGTCACTATTTTTATATATGATATATAATATGTTTATTATTTTCTTTAAGCTTATGTATTTTTCATTTTGGTCATACCTTTATGGTTTCCATTATGGGTAAACATGATATCTTCATTTAAGGAAGTGCGGACTACCGCCCCCTCAAAGTGATGTGATTCGTTAATGCCATATGTGGGACATGTAAAGGATGGATTTAAAGTTATTATATATGATGTTATACTGGAATTATAATATACCTATATATCATTATTATTTCCTTCCATTAAAGTATGAGATAGAAATGAATGTAGCGTTCATGCGTAAGTACGGCTTACCGTCTCCATGAATGGTGCATTTCATTTCTTATCCCCAAATGTAATGTAATATTAAAAGTACATGTATATAATGGATATATATAATTAATGATATATCTAAATGATGAATATAATTCTGGAATTAAAAAATACATACCTCTCATTTAGTTTTAATTCCATTAATATGACAAAGAAATGAAAGTAGCGTTCATGCGTACGTACGGCTTACCGTCTCCATGAACGGTGCATTTCATTTCTTACCCCTAAATGATTATGTAATATTATAAATACATGTATATGATGGATATATATGATATATATTATATCCAAATCAGAAATGTCATTCTGGATATAAAGAACCTTTGACCACACGAACATCATGTAATTGTAAGAAGTCCACTTTCGACTTAATAACCAAATATTGAGAAAACAAACATTATTAAATTAAATGGTTACATAATGTTTATAACATGGCAATAAGTGATATAAAAGGAATAATGAACTTTAAAAAGGTTCTAAATCAAGTATAAATTAACTCAAGTTTATTATTCAGGACGTTAAAGAACGATCGAGTCAAGTCGGACCCGAGGTAAGGGAACTTCTTAACCCAATTTCCATTCTTTGGGTTAATCTCTTACTTTAAAATTACGTCATGATATTATTATGTCCTATCTTGTATTTGTACTTTCATTATGTGTAATTATAGTGAATACAAATAATAGATCTATTTTATTTAAAAAATGATCTTTGTAAGGGACTTCGTCTCAATCTCCTTTCATTGAGGCATATTTCGTTTTATACACAACTTTCTTTTATACGGTGTATAAACCCCTTTGACTTTTACTTTTATAGAAAAGGAATATTTTTATACGAAGCGTTTTACCAAACGACAAAAAGGAATGTTTCTTTTAACGTACGCGGCGACAACGACCTTTTCCACCGCCGTGAGTATTATTTGGTCTTTGGATTTCTCAACAAGCCGTAATGTTTTTATAATAAAATAAATACCATATACTCTTTTATGTATTTTGGTATTGAAAATGGTTTTGAAAAAGGATTCTATTATGTCAATATATTTATGATATATTATGATTGAAATGTGGAAATGTTATCATTCCTTTATATTGGTTTTATGTTTTATGATTTTATACTGGTACATGGACATTTTAACGGGTGGTTACGTTATAAACCATATGATGGGTGGTGCCGTGAATACCAGGACAGGTGGTTACGTTATAACCTCCAATGCATTGGGTATGGAAGTCGGCCGTATGGCTATTCCATTAAGTATGTCTGGAAATTGGCCGTATGGATATTCCATTAAGTGATATGGGTGGAAGTCGACCGTATGGTTATTCCACTTAAGTATGTTTATGTCCCAAGTTACCTTTATATATGTTATGTTTTCTTTTTATGGTTTTTATGGTAATCCTTTGGTTACAAAAAGGTAAGTAATGATACTTTATTCAGTGAAGAGTTTTTACTACTTCATGAAGGTGAAGGTATTACTTTGATAGAGTATATATGGTTTACTTGATGTTTGAAAAACTAATAGTTTCCATTCTTTCTGTATCCCTTACTGAGATTTTTATGCTCACCCCAGGTTTTTTTTTGAAATGTTTTCACAGGACTTAATGTGGAATAAGGTCATGGATGGGATCAAGGGAATGTCATCCTATATAAAACATGAAACTAGACACGTTTCTTTTTAATAGTTTTTTTTATTATGGAAACTTAGTAGAAGTGAATACTTTGTAATCTTTTGAGATGTAATAGTTATGTTCTAATTCTCTAAAACTCTAAACCTGAAAAGATCCTCAACGTGAATTATTCATTTAATTCAATATTAAGTAAGGTTTAAGGCCGGGGCCTTATAGTTGGTATCATAGGTCAGTTTAGACAACTTTAGGAGTTAGAAAAGTGTTAAATTATAATATGATTGAAATGATATAGCATTTACGGATTACCATGTTGCTTCGCCTAAGATATTTCTGTGTTCAAAATGGTTTTCTGCAGAGGAAACAAAGCAGTTATGTTGGGACGACATCAGGAGGAAGATAACCTTCCAAATCAGCAACCTAAGATGGTCGGAATCGAAACTGAACAGTTTGTTGCAGTGATGGCACAGTTGACTCAGGCTATAAATGGTGGTGGTATCCATGCATGAGATCAGCCAGATCAACCACAGAGGAACATGTCAGTGGTGGAACATTTCATGAGGCAACATCCTCCATCATTCAGAGGATCATCTGACCCTGTGCAAGCTGAAGGGTAGACTAAATCACTGGAGAAGATTTTTGATGTCATGGGGTGTTCAGAACATCAAAAGGATAGTCTTGCTATTTACCGTTTTGAAGGTGAAGCTGATCAGTGGTGGTCGATGGTGAAAAATATAAGGGATAGTTATGAGATTGAGGATCTTCACTGGGACGAATTCAAAGGTATGTTTCTTGAGAAATATTTTCCTAAGGTGGTTCATCTTAGGATGGAAAAACAGTTCCTAGAATTGAGGCAGGAGGATGATTCAGTGGCTGCTTATGATGAAAAGTTCACTCGATTGGCAAGGTATGCTCCAAACTTTATACGAGAACTTGATAGTAAAATAAACCATTTTTTCTCAGGGTTAAAGCCAAAGTATCTACGGGCTTTAGCTTCTCGTGGGTTCAAAAGTTATGAAAAACTTGTTCGATGTGCGGAGAATGTGGAAATGGAGTTTGCCGATGATCAGGTGTTCTATGACAAACAACAGAATAAGAGGTCTAGTTGGCAGGCAAAGGGGAAGAATTCATCAAAGAAGCAAGGAGGTAAGAAAACCAAATATCCATCCTGTGAGAAGTGTGGTAAAATGCATCCTGGAGAATGTTTATCCAAGTCTGGTAAGTGCTTTCGGTGTGGTAAGTCTTGTCATATTGCTCGTAACTGTAAGGAAGATGATCAAGCAGGAAATGAAAAGCCAACGGTAAGATGTTTTAAGTGTAATAAAATGGGTCATTATGCAAACGAGTGTCCAACAAAGAACTCAACTGGGGGAATGCAGCCAGACTACAAGCAGAAAGGGGTGGTGAAATCCTTTGCAACAACTTCAGCAGATGTTGGGCCATCGAATGAGGTGGTATCAGCTCTAGGGAGCTCAATATTTTTTGAAGATTTACTTGAGGTCGGGGTACCATCAGTTGAAAGTAAAAGAAGTAGACATTCCGAAGACTGCGTTCCATACTAGATATGGACATTATGAATTTTTAGTTATGCCTTTTGGGTTAACCAATGCACCTGCCGTACTCATGGACCTTGTGAATAAAATTTTCCATGAGTTCTTGGATAAGTTTGTGTTTGTGTTTTGAGATTTGGGAAGAGATTGTGTGTGCCTTGTGATTCACAGTTGAAGAATGAGTTGTTATGTGAGGCTCATAGTTCCTCGTTTTCAGTTCATCCTGGCAGTACTAAGATGTACAGAGATCTGCGGGGAGTATTACTGGTGGGATGGAATGAAAAGAGACATTGCTGATTTTACTGTGAAGTGTTTGACATGTCAACAGGTTAAAGAAGAGCGGCAGTTACCGAAAGGGATGCTTCAGCCTTTACCAGTGCCAGAGTGGAAATGGGAAAACATATCCATGGACTTTGTTGTGGGATTACCGAGGACATCTCGAGGTAATAATTCAATCTGGGTTATTGTCGATCTCTTGAACAAGTCTGCTCATTTCCTTGCTATACGAGATACTTTCTCTCTTGATCAACTTTCCTGTTTGTATCTTAAAGAGATAGTCAGGTTACATGGAGTTCCCCTCTCCATTGTATCGGATCGTGATCCCAGGTTTACTTCTAACTTTTGGAAAGGCCTTCAGAAGTCGTTGGGTACTGAATTAAATTTTGGTACAACTTTTCATCCTCAATCAGATGGGCAGTCAGAACGAACAATTCAGACCTTGGAGGATATGCTACGAGCTTGTTCGATGGATTATCATGGAAGTTGGGACCAACATCTTTCTTTGGTTGAGTTTTCTTATAATAACAATTTTCATTCCAGTATACAGATGGCACCATTTGAGGCATTATATGGGAAGCGGTGTCGAACTCCAGCATTTTGGGATGAAGTGGGTGAAAGGAAGCTGATGGGACCAGAATTGGTAGAAGAGATGGCAGAAAAAGTTCAGTTGATTCAGAAACACATGAGAACAGCTCAGAGCAGGCAGAAGAGTTATGCGGATAACCGTAGGAAGGATCTATCTTTCGAGGTAGGTGATCATGTTTTTCTCAAGGTTTCTCCTTGGAAAAGTGTGATGAGATTTGGTAAGAAAAGAAATTTGAGTCCAAGGTTTATTGGACCATATGAAATTCTGGAGAAAGTTGGATCAGTTTCTTACCGAGTGGCTTTACCTCTGAGTTTATCTCAGGTACACAATGTTTTTCACGTTTCGATGTTGAGAAAGTATATCCCAGATCCATCTCATGTTTTGAGTCCAGAGGTAGTTCAGCTGGAAGAGAACCTATCTTATGAGGAACAACCGGTCCAGATTTTTAACCACAAGGAGCAAGTGTTACGGAATAAGGTGATTCATCAGGTAAATGTTTTGTGCAAAAACCATGTGATTGAAGAGGAAATGTGGGAATCTGAAAATTCTATGAGGGATAAATACCCCCACTTATTTTGATAAGTGAATAAAATTGCGAGGACGCAATTCCCAAAAGGGGGGAAGGATGTAACATCCCAGGTAAATAAAGAATAAAGAATTTTCATATTTATTAATATTTACGAATTAAATATTAATTTTAATTAAAAGGGGTTTCTACGTTCGATAGCGTACTCCGTACGCAACGATGAGTTTCTTTGAAAACTTACGTTGCACACAAGTAATAAAATAATATTATTTTAAATGTTAGTTAATGAGTAGCCGTTGTACTGGCGGGAATGGATAGAAATAACTAAAATATGATTATATATGTTTTTAAATGTTTTTACATTTACCCAATAAAAGATAAAGGCTTAAAATACGGAAAGAGTTCAATTTTAGGCATTTATACCATAATTTTCACGAAAGGTCCACTTATCACCTTTTGACGGAGAACCGTCATTAAATATATTTTTTATCGATCTTATAAATTCTTTTGGACCAAATATAACTCTTATTTCGAATCGGGATATCAAAATTTACTTTGTGTAAATATTTGGTACCTTTCTGATAAAGTTCATTTTTTTAATGAATAGTGTAAAATGTTGTATTTTAATTCAAAACCTCTTTTTAATCTAATTTATTTATATGATTAGATTATCTTTTGAATTGGTTTTAAAGTGAAATTAGAAAAAAAATTTACCATTAAATCCAATATTGGTCGTTGGAATTAATTTCACGTTGAAATCGGACTTAAACTAGTGTCAATCTTTTGATACTTATTGTTTCATAAAAACACGCTATTTTCTCTGACAGCAGGAATTAATTATTAAATTAATTAATGTGAATTATATGTATTGAATTTTGTAAAATAGACTTCATTTTTGAATTTGGAATATCAAATATAGCTTCGGGTGAATTTTTGGTAATTTTCTGAAAAACTTCAATTTTTGATGAATAGTGAAACAACTAAGTGGTACTTATAAAAATTAATTTTCCGTTCAAATGAAATTTTTCCATCATTGTGTTTTGAATTTCAAAAATCCAACATACATGGTTGTCATTAAGAAGTAAAATGTGGTTCAATGAGATTATAATAATTTTTTGGTGAATAGTAACTTATTAAGTTCTTAATCGCGATTAGTGGTAATTAGTGTAGTTTAAGGTAAAAATAATGCATTAATAAAATAAGATGAGCTTGACACATGTCCTACCCTCATTGGTTGTGTCATGGCCGACCAAGACAAGCCATGGGTAAACTTGGGGACCCCATGGAGACTTTGGTTGGGAAATGACATAAATAACTTTTTATTTAATGTAAAAGTAAAAATGACACAAACATAATATGTTTTACGAAAACAATTTTTACATGGGGTTATAAAGATCAGATTTTTGATTATAAATAGTCATTGGAAAGCTAAAAAGATTTACTACATCATAGTAGTTTTGTTTTTAATTTTTAGACATTAAATAAATTAAATTATTTATGACATAATAATGATGCAGCAATGACATCATTATTTGACAATTTAAATAAAATGGAATGATAATGTAAAATCTATGAACTACACATGTCCAAAACCAATTGGATGAGTGTATTTCGAACCCTTATCACCTTATACACGAATTCTATCAATGTGGGACCTTTTAAAACCGAAACACATTTTCAAATAAAGTAATATTTCTTTACTTTCCAAAAGTGCCCCTCCTCTCCTCTTATAAAAGGCCACCGCCTCTACCTCATTTCACACACTCCTAAAGCCTTTGGCTCGGCCAAACCCTGCCAAGTTACTCTCTCCACATCCCTCTACTCATCCTAGAGGATTCCCTTTGGGCAGAATCCTTTCAAAGGAAGCCTTTAGGCTCAAATCAAAAGGGAGTTACACTTTTAAAGGTAATTCATTCTCTCTTGTTCATTTGTTTTATTTTGCTTCTCCAACCCTCTAAACTATTTTTATTTACTTCTTTTGTAACAACACCAGAATCTTCAATATACTAGGATGTTGTTATAAGATTTATTCGAGCTAAACTCTCACACAACTACATCAAATGGTTAAAGAACATACGGTTTCCGTGGATGGCAAAATTCTGCCTCCCGAAACGATGATTGTTCAATACTCATTTAACACCTTCAAGGGTGGCCACTATGATGTCACTATTTTTATATATGATATATAATATGTTTATTTTTTTCTATAAGCTTCTGTATTTTTCATTTTGGGCATACCTTTATGGTTTCCATTATGGTTAAACACGATATCTTCATTTAAGGAAGTGCGGACTACCGCCCCCTCAAAGTGATGTGATTCGTTAATGCCATATGTGGGATGTGTAAAGGATGGATTTAAAGTTATTATATATGATGTTATACTGGAATTATAATATACCTCAATATAATTACTATTTCTTTCCATTAAAGTATGAGATAGAAATGAAAGTAGCGTTCATGCGTACGTACGGCTTACCGTCTCCATGAACGGTGCATTTCATTTCTTATCCCAAAATGTAATGTAATATTAAAAGTACATGTATATAATGGATATATATAATTAATGATATATCTAAATGATGAATATAATTCTGGAATTAAAATATACATACCTCTCATTTAGTTTTAATTCCATTAATATGACAAAGAAATGAAAGTAGCGTTCATGCGTACGTACGGCTTACCGTCTCCATGAACGGTGCATTTCATTTCATACCCCTAAATGATTATGTAATATTATAAATACATGTATATTCTGGATATATATGATATATGTGATATCCAAATCATGAATGTCATTCTGGATATAAAGAACCTTTGACCACACGAACACCATGTAATTGTAAGAAGTCCACTTTCGACTTAAGAACCAAATATTGAGAAAACAAACATTATTAACTTAAATGGTTACATAATGATTATAACATGGAAACAAGTGATATAAAAGGAATAATGAACTTTAAAAAGGTTCTTAATAAAGTATAAATTAACTCAAGTTTTTTATTCAGGACGTTAAAGAACGATCGAGTCAAGTCGGACCTGAGGTAAGAGAACTTCTTAACCCAATTTCCATTCTTTGGGTTAATCTCCTACTTTAAAATTACGTCATGATATTATTATGTCCTATCTTGTATTTGTACTTTCATTATGTGTAATTATAGTGAATACAAATAATAGATCTATTTTATTTAAAAAAATGATCTTTGTAAGGGACTTTGTCTCAATCTCCTTTCATTGAGGCATATTTCGTTTTATACACAACTTTCTTTTATATGGTGTATAAACCCCTTTGACTTTTACTTTTATAAAAAATGAATCTTTTTCTACGAAGCGTTTTACAAACGACAAAAATGAATGTTTCTTTTAATGTACGCGGCGACAACGACCTTTCCCGCCGCCGCGAGTATTATTTGGTCTTTGGCTTTCTCAACAAGCCGTAATGTTTTTAGAATAAAATAAATACCATATACTCTTTTATGTATTTTGGTATTGAAAATGGTTTTGAAAAAGGATTCTATTATGTCAATATATTTATGATATATTGTGATTGAAATGTGTAAATTTTATCATTCCTTTATATTGGTTTTATGTTTTATGATTTTATACTGGTACTTGGACATTTTAACGGGTGGTTACGTTATAAACCATATGACGGGTGGTGCCGTGAATACCAGGACGGGTGGTTACGTTATAACCTCCAATGCATTGGGTATGGAAGTCGGCCGTATAGATATTCCATTAAGTATATATGGAAATTGGCCGTATGGCTATTCCATTATATGATATGTGTGGAAGTGGACCGTATGGTTATTCCACTTAAGTATGTTTATGTCCCAAGTTACGTTTATATATGTTATGTTTTCTTTTTATGGGTTTTATGGTAATCCTTTTGTTACAAAAAGGTAAGTAATGATACTTTATTCAGTGAAGAGTTTTTACTACTTCATGAAGGTGAAGGTATTAATTTGATAGAGTATATATGGTTTACTTGATGTTTGAAAAACTAACAGTTTTCATTCTTTCTGTATCCCTTACTGAGCTTTTAATGCTCACCCCAAGTTTTTTTTGAAATGTTTTCACAGGACTTAATGTGGAATAAGGTCAAGGATGGGATCAAGGGAATGTCATCCTATATAAAACATGGAACTTGACACGTTTCTTTTTAAGAGTTTTTTTTATTATGGAAACTTAGTAGAAGTGAATACTTTGTAATCTTTTGAGATTTACTAGTTTTGTTCTAATTCTCTAAAACTCTAAACCTGAAAAGACCCTCAACGTGAATTATTCATTTAATTCAATATTAAGTAAGGTTTAAGGCCGGGGCCTTATACGTAGTGACACCTCTGTTTAATTCCCTAATCCATCCAAAAAATTAATTTTTCACATCGGAATCACTATATATCCTTGCTGCATGTTATTAAACTATAATGTATCCAAAGAACTTCATATGTCTTGATTCTCATCCCAATGAGATATATAGTAAAAATTGTGCCTTATTTCCTAGTACCAGTTGTAGGATAAATTTTTACCTCTCTTTCACGTATAATTAACAATCTATGTGGGGGTCTTCATTTAGGATCACCTCTTTAGAGACCCCACCAAAGAAATAAGGAATGTCTCCATTTTAAATATGAGTCAGGTATTTGTAAGGGAATCCAAACTCATGGAAAATATTGATAAAATATTTCTCCTGTGCATTGAGCATTACCCCCTTTTTAATTTCACACTCTTAATATTTAAAGCTTTTAGATCTTCATAACATTTCTGACGGTTTGGTGGAAGAATTTATGATATCTAAGAACTCTTTTTCCTGACTATAGAGTACATTCCCCAAGGTTTCCTTTCATTATTTTCCTACACAACAGGTCTGTTAGTCAAAATATTCCACTATTTTTTAATGCACCACATTCCCCAGTTGGCCCTACAATCTATATCCCCCCATAACGGGTTTGTCAAATAATGTTAACTTCGTTCATGATTAATGTGTCTTTTGTCCCCTTCAATCTTTGATGACAATATAAAATAATTTTTATCCTAAAGCTGTCATCCATCTATATTTGTCCCTTTACATTTATCTCGATATTTAAGCCTTCAAAACCATGGTTTACTCAATTCCCTCTCCATGTATTCAAGGAATATTGAAATATCCTGGGATCATTTGACCACATATCATCTACTATCTCTATTATGTTTTGGACCTAGTCATATGACCTAAAACTACAAGGATAACTTCTTATATTTGGGAGAATACTTTATAAAGAACCAATTCCTCATTTTCTTTGGAAAATCAAGCATGAAAATAATCTTTCTGTATTCAGGTACCGTTCTCCATAAATCAAACTCCATGCTTTGGAAAATTGTAATCTACAAAAACATTCATCATATTTTAGAAATATAATGTTTGATACTGAAGATATCTTTTTCTTGACATTGTAGTATGTTCCCCCAGTGGCCTTGTATAAAATATTCCTACATAACTGGCATGTTAGTAAAAATATTCCACTATTTACCTATACAACATATTCCTTAGTCGGCCCTGCATAATACATCCCTTATAACAGGTTCTTCAAATAATGGTAACATCATTCTTGGAAATTAATTCCTCAAATGCTTTTATCCCTTTTCCCATATCATAATCTAGATCCGGAAATTCCCAAATTAGAGTTTACAATTCTTTAATTCCATACATGAATATGGTGGTAAGTTTCCATAAAAATTATCATGGAATTGGAAACACATGAACCAATGGTCAAAACTAAAGACCTTAAATTAAATCCACCCAATGTCCTCACTGCATGACTTGAAACTACCCTGTATAATTCCATCAATGCATGATGGAAAACTGTATAGCATGATATCAGAAAGCCCCCTTTCTGAATAATTTCAACCATTCCTCACACACCAAATTTTTTTAGAAGTTTTTCCCCGGAATTACTTATGTTAGCATAAATGTCCCTTCGTTATTAAAATATCATTCCTTGGAAAAACCACCCATTATTGTCTTGAGTCACCCAAATATTATTTTCCCTTTTCTAACTACAATAAAATTTTAAATTCATGGGAACTTGTTTTCATGACTATGCAGTATGTGCCCCCAGTGGCCTTGTATAACATCCTCCTACATAACAAGCATATCATTCAAAAGATTCCATTTTTTGGCTATATAGAATATGCCCTAGTTGACCCTGCATAATATAACCCACATAACGGGCATGTCAAATAATTGTATCTTTGTTCTTGGAAATGACTTCCTTTATATTTAAACTACATGTTTTAGATTTGGTTAGAATAAAAAATCATGACTCAATATTCCAAATAGAAGTATTTAAATAATTTTGCAACAATTCAAAGCCACTGAGCCTTGTTTTAGATCAAATTTCAAAATTTCTGGTCAAAGCTATTTGACCCTAAACATTAGCCTTATTATTCTTAAATGCCTGAATCAAAGCTGTCAATAACCAGAGACATGGTACTCATCATATTAAAAACCCGCAAAGACAACTCTAAAAAAATTTGAGTCTCATCTCACTAAACATACATTTTGTATGATTTATGAAATATTGGGTAATAAAAAGTCAAAATATGCATAGTTTGTGAGGTTTTTATATAACCCTACTAAAAATAAATCTATTGTCATTAGGACCATTTGATTAAATAGAAAATTTTGAGCATCCCATTCATATTACAGTAATTATGATTCTCTAACCTAAAAGTTTGATGATTTAAAAAATCATCATCATCATCATCTTTAATATTAGAGTTGCAGATAGAATGAATATAGACATATATAATTGGAGAAAAAATTCCTTTCATTAATATGGTAAAATCACAGAGACATCCACATAATGGATCATCATTGTCATGTTTTAAATGAAACTCTTGACATGACTCTTCATCTGTTGAATGGCCTTATGAAAACAATCACCCTCTTGTTGAATTTGATATATTTGAGAAACATCAGCCTCCTCATCTTGAGGAAGTGCTTCTTTGGCAGTTGAAATGGTTGTTGTCCCTTCCAACTCGGTTTCTCCCAATGTTTGGTTCAGTTTCTCATGTTTGTCATGAAAATAATTCATTTTTGTTGGAGATATATCATCCCCATAGTCACCACATTATTTTTTTCCGATTTTGATCAATCTCTTTCTATGGTTATCCTTGGCCTTAGTTACGACATCTTGAACACTCTCAACATTAATAAGTCGTTTATCCTTTTCTAGATCTTATCACAACTTATATTCTTGATCCCGTCGAAAAATGGTCTCTTTTATTTCACTATAGACTAAGTGATAATTAAATCCACTAAATCCCAATATGCAAAATAGTTCTGGGATATTTCTAAAATAAGATATAATCTCATCCAATGTCTTCTTGGATATTATTTTCCATATATGTTTCCATTCCTTTTTACGGGAAGGTCCAAGAGAAAATATCACATCTAAATCCAAATCTGAGACACTACCATGGGATAAAATGTACTCTAGAAACAAATCATTTAATGAGGTTCCTTGCTCGGCATCTCTCAGAACAGTGGATGATTCACCTTCTTCTGATGTCTGAGGAAACATAAAATATTCATCATCCGATCATGTTATGGGACATGATAAACCTAATTGGTGAATCAATATTATTTTTAGTTTCATAAGAAAGGTATAAATATAGAATGATATAGATAGTTGGTATAATTTATGAAATAATAATTCAGATTGTTTCTTAGATACATCCCCAGTCCTCTCAACATCAGCAACATGAGTATACATTTCTTGGGGAACAACATTCTCCTGAGATTGTTTACTTTACATAATTGAAGGCTCTGGAAAATATCTAAACATGGGGTCCTCAGTAAGAATGTCTCCACCTTCAGAAGAAGAAGTATACAGTGTAATTCCCCATTCTTGAACGGCCTTCACAACATTCTCTGCAGACAATTCTTTATAAGTTGAACATTGATGTAATGTACCAAGGTAAATAAGAACAATTATGTATGGAAAATACAAGAATGAGAACTTACGTCCTGGAAGTTCCTCATGAATGTCTGAAAACTCCCTGATAGAACCTATAATATCAAATTTTTTATTAAGGTCATCCATAATTTCAATGTATGCGGCTTGGAATTTTATAGAATCATCACCATTTAACGTATCCAACAAATGTTGTTTGATTCCCAAATTGGCTTCGCTGACATTTTTTATGTCATTTCTTCAACTAGTACAACATCATGAGATCATGATAGGTTAGGATCAACACCAATATCTACATCATATTTCTTAGGATCCTCATTCCTTCCTTCTGCAGTGATAGGAATATCATCATTTATTATTACATGATTTACTAGAAAGGGAAAATGATCTGAGATATTTTGAAGAGAATAATATTATCAAAGAATTTACTATTAAAGAGAAATGTATTTGACATTACCATAACCATTCTATCTCTGAATATAATCAGAAGAAGATACAGATGCACCTTTTGATGTCTTATCCAGCAAGGTAATAGATTCATCAATAGGAACATGTGTTTCACTTAGGGTTTCGTTCTCCAATCTTGAAGGATCATCTCTTAATACATTAGAAGAAGATAGAGAGATGTATATCCTACTATAGGATGAACTTAGTCACCAAGGTGTATCAAGAAAGACACAATACAAGAGGATAGTACAAATACATACATCTTTGACGTACACTTCGGACCAATCACAATTCCCTCATTAATTTCATTTCATAACCTTATGGAGAAATTGAAATACTCCACTTGGCTGAAGAAACTCAAGGTAGTGGCTGAGTATTTTTTGTCACTATTACCCTATTCATTATTCTCTCTCCTAGAGATTGTTATGGAGACGTGGGAGGATCATTTAAGATGTCTATGGGAGAACCTGTAGGTCCATATCATGGTGACCTGAGAACCTGTCCTGAGGTTCCTTCCCTAAATTTAAGCTACAAAATGCAATGTCATTATGATTAATGATGGTAAATGTAAAAGAATTATTGAAAGAAGAGAAAAAGAAAAAAAAACATTCTCAATTTTACCATAAATGTCTCATTCCTCTTCATGGTGAATAATTACACCTCCACATATCCCTAGTTCCATCTTATTGGATACTTGTTTACAGGTTGGGAATTGTTCCTCAGTTTTATATATAAAGGTATCCAACTTCTCAATATACTCCCATACTTCTTCGAGGTAATAATCTAGATGACAAGTATAAGGTTCTTTAATGTCACCCACATTCGGTATTTGAAGGCCATTTTGGAGGAATTCCCATGCATCCCTGAGATGATGATCCATGCTCTCCTAGAATTTAATAGCTAAAGGTCGTAAATAATTTTGTTTTGATATAGTTTGGTGTGTAGAAAACTCAACAAACTCTAACTGGTGAGCCTCTTGAGGCCTCCATTCTTCTTCAGAAATGTTATAATATGGGATAGGAATCTCATTATGATAGTGGCGGATGGATCACCGTGGTGACAGATGTATTTTTTCCCTAGCCTTAGTCTTCCTGGTTTTCATTCTGTAAAGATGTTTTGAAGGATTTGAAACTTCTGAATCCTATGCATCATCTTTGGCTTTATACCCCTTACAATGATTTCTACGTATAATAGTTTTCATGGCCTTTTCCCAATATATTCCTTTTATTAGACCAGTCCGAGGGTATAAAGAAGCCTATACATTGGAATATCTAGCATTCAATCCAATTGATGTGTCTGATTGAGGTAACCTAATTGATAATTTGGATATCTCTCAGTCCATAAAAATCAAAAATTGTATCGTTACCATTGGGTGTTTCTCATGTCTAACTTACATGGGTGGAAAAGTGTTTGATTGTAGAAGAAATTTTAGCTAGAGAGAAATCCTATATGGGATGTAATGCTCAAAGATAATTTCACCATCAATCTTGGTTGATAATACATTGTCCCTGAATGTTATCATATAATACTTTAGCTCACAAATTTCTTCCTTACCGTCATCAATAAATATTCCAGTTGGTGGGATATGAAAAGGGAAGAAGCTGAATTATCCTACTGCATTCAATTCCCTCAACACTACATTAGGTCTCAAATTCAAAGGATCAATACTGGAAACATTCTATAAAAATGGTTGAAATCGATAATTGGGGACTCTAACTGAATTCATCATTGAGTATGAAGAAAATTGTGCGGTAATACATCCCCACAATACGTGAAATTTCCCTGAAATTATAAATGGATCCTTCATATTGTGAAAATGTAGTAGGGAATAATCATTATTTCAAATACAAGAGTTTCTTACCCAATATATTTTCTTCTAACAACTTAGATGCAATAAAAAAATTTCCATGGCCTTACACCTCCACCGGAGTCGAGGACTAGAAAAAAGCAAATGCTTAGCCACATGGAAAGGATGTCGGCTAAGCATTCCATTGCATCAATATTATATTTGTCTTTATATCCCCAGTTCTTGTAGTCACCACTTTCTAATATGTCCAATATGTTCTTCAAATTCCCCGGTTATCTATAGAAGGAAAAATAGCATGAAATCTCCAGGTGGGACCTTTCCTTATTGTTTGTACTAAAAATGCTTCCATACATACTCTTGCATGAATATATTTATTGTCTTTATGAAATTAATTTTATATTATGAATAATTCATGAGACAATGGTTTTTTTCTGGTAACACCACCCCATGTTGTTGCTGGTGTAAAAAACTCATCATACATTTCCCTGATAATGGGAACCCCAAATATTTAGTAGATATAACATAAACCAATACCAACCACATCATGTTTCAAGTGTAATGTTTTCATTTCAGGCTCTATCAGTGCATAAATTCATGAATTAATTCTTTTTTATAAACATAAGTTTGTCTCATCTAGATAGCTTCATAAATGTGAACATCTAATAGCTCTTTCCTAAATTCTGCACAAGGCTGGCATAACCAAAATGCCCACATCCATTCAGGTTTAACTCATCCATAATGAGGATCACAATCTTCCTTCAAACCATTATATTGATCAGTTTGTAAATCATGAAAGTCTGAATCATTACAATATATCCTTGGTTATACAACATGCTCTTTTATATTAGGAGTACAACCACTATGGTGTAGAATGCATCCAGTGGGCATTGTTCCCTCATGAACAAGCACATCCTTCGTAGTAACATTCATGAAAAGAAAATTGTATTATTGGGGAAACCAATTCATTGGATAATATCTCTTAATAGATGTAATGTGTCATCTTGCAAAAGCTTGTGGCTGTATAAAGGCAAATAAATACTTTGTGTATATTCCCATTGGTATGGAATTAATCCATTTTGTGGTCTAGGAAGAGTATTGTCAATGACTTCATAATAGTCGGGTTTGAAAATCTTAATTTTCTCATTTTAATGAGCCATGTATTTCTTATTAGTGGTCATTAAGTCATCCATTTCCTGCAAGAGAATTAACAAGTTCCCATTATTATGTTGGAAATTTGACATAAGGAAATTGAAATTTCAAGTTAAAGGAATTTAAATAATTTGGAAAAGGAAATTATTTGTGTAGGTATGTCGACGTGATGTTCCACATTGGTCCTCCAACCAGGATTATAGAAAAAATAATTTGAAGTAATCTTTCTGTGTATCTCCATCACTCAAATGGTTTTACCTTGAGAAAATTTCATGGAACCTATATGAGAACACAATGCAGCATGTCTGGATAAACAAGCTAAGAAACGATAGAGGAAAATAAGAGATCTTAGATGATGAAAATTGAAAATGAATAGGCCAATTTATAGACATCGTTGACCCATGCATCATGCCTGTGAAAAATAGTTATGCGTCATACCTGAGTCAAATAGCAAAGTAGCTCAGAAACTACCCAATTGTATTTTTTCTCACAATCTTGCCTCCTGACTCAGCCCTCTTTCTAACCAAATCCAATCCTAATGGGGGGGGGGGGTTTGACACTCCTTAGTAGGAAAATAATAATATAAAGACATCCTCTTGATATTTCAAAATCTCAAGACAAAGCTAAGCAATGTAAAAGTTGTAATAAAGTTGCTATAAACCTGCACAGAGGAGCCACATTATAAAGCTCCGTGGAAGACCTACATGACAAGATGATTTATCTACCCCTACAAGAAGGATTTTTGTGTATCAGTTGTGTGGCTTACCTATTCCAACTAACTACTTTTGACAAATCCCACTCTTATCCCATAAATAGGACCCTTCAGATACTCAATTTTGAATTGAACAAAGTTTAAATACCTCTTGAAGATTCCATTGTGTATCACATTCACCCAGATCCCTCAATTTTTCTTTGGTATCTGTCTAAAAGCATGAGAGGAGAGAATTATATGGGATAATCACATTTTTAAATCCTTTCAATGTTTGAAACATTCATAGTCTTGGTTATCCTTCATTAAGGAATTTTTTAGTCATCGTGTGGACCGGCATGGAACACCTATGCAACATACCTATGTGGTATACCAATGCGACATACCTATGGGCTGTAGCTACCCTGTATAGCTACACTGCATAGCTGACCGCAGGGCCTATGCATAATCCTGTAAACCCTCTTCAAATCCACTCATGGAATGGTATCTCATTCCTTGGTTCCCTTATCTAAACGGGACTATGTTGAATCCTACACCAAAAACTCCTAACATACCAATCCATTAGGAATGGAACATCAGTGTGTATCATATTTTTGTCTGTATATCCACAGTCAGAGGTTTCCCATATTTTTTTAATGGGGTAAGGATTCATGGAGTGTCTATGGGTTTATATAAAAGCTATCACATGGGCGTTTATCCCATGAACACCGTTGGGTAGATCCCAGTCTAGAGAATTAGGGTTTGGGTTATTTCCTCCCCTTTTCATCTCTATGATTCAAAGCCTCCTGTTCCCAATAGAGAGATAGAGTTTCGCACTTGACATTCCATTCATGCAAAGGATAAGTTTTCCTCCTCTATAGGGATCCCTCTGGGAACTCCCACTATGGTAATCCCATGATCTTATGAGGGTCGAGCCATATAACCCCCAATTTCATCCCAAGTTGAAGGGTTCATTTCTCCTCACCCTCTCCCAGCGTCACCATGGTTTATTTCACCATATGCCTATCCTCTCCCATCAGTGGAAGAGAGAGTGTGTGGTTTTTTTGAATATTTCACATTCTCTGGTTTCTCACACTAATAATGTCTCATATGGGCATAGAAAACTGTAATGATCACAACATCCAGACAATTCACCACCTTAACTATGAGAACTATCATTCCCATCATAATTGGGATATGTTGGAAGCATTAATCAAGGCCTCATATCATTTAAGATCCTCCTCCAGAATCCAACCCTAATTCCGCTAATTTGTGAATAATGATTAAGAGTAATCCCCATATTATTTATATCAAAGGACCACACTCTCCAATGAGACTTATCGAACTACATGGGCATTGCTTCCCAAGCAATTGGGATTCGTAGGAATCATCCATGAGGTTCAAACCCAACACTTCAAATCAACCATTTTCTTCCTGATTCATATTCCCAATAGGGTGTAATCCAACTTGGAAACTTGTATCTATTCCATGTTCCTTGGGCTGATTAGGCATAAGTCACACACCAAACTTTTCCTAAGAACATTTCTCTTAGAGATCCTTACCAAATGACATTAAATTGTATAGATAGGTCTTTATCACATGACCATAATAGTTATGGTGTTTCTCATTAATTGGTACTGAACAATGACAATTCTAAGGCCTTTCACAAGGATATGTAGGTAACCCAATCAAGGGTACGATCCCAACATAAAAACAAACTTTTGTCTCCCTAGATGTCAATAAATTCTAGAGTTCCCCACTGAGTGGCTTAAAAACCAATATTATCATAACGATGGTTAAAATAATGTCTAAATAATATATGAGAGGATACAATTTAGTGATAACATCGAATACATATGGTTGTCTCCATTAATGAAGAACCTTGAGTACATACATATGATTCTAAATTTCACACGTGCTAATAATTGACGGGAAATTTAAGGGTACACCTATGTTATACATGGTAAATTAGTAAGGATTCAAAAGAAATATATTAAATCTATAAGAGAGTCCTAGATTAGGAAATAATTCTCCAAAAATGGGTGTTATGAGTCTGATCTCCCATCCTCTCAACCAATGTATTTTCTAAAGAATCCTAGGCCAAAGCCTAATGAATTCCTGCCTTTAGAAAGCAGTTTTTTTGTGTATAGAGAGTCGTTGGATGTTTTTGGTTCCACAAATAAACCCAATGGAAACCGCCTAGAAGTACTGATTCCTAATAGGAACTCACATTCCAAGGTTTCAGAAACAAATGCTAACATGGTATTTATTCGATTAGTTGAAAAATAAAATAAATGATATTAAAAATATCAACAGTAATAATATTTGGGGGAATGATTGTGTTTCATTTATTTAATATATTATTATTACATATCAGATTTTTGTTAAAGGTTTATATTATAATTTAATTTATTACTTGTTGTGTTTAAAGTCAAATTAAATGAATGGTGTCAAAAAAATATATTTATTACATTTTATGAATATAAAAATTTATTATATTGTTTAAAAATAATAGAAGTCACGAAGAAGGAAATGGTGGATTTGATATGGTCTAAAATTCCACCCTTTAGCCATATATAATCCAATTTTCAATGTTTATGTAAATGTATAACCATTTAATATTGAAAAAAAAATCCATGGTAATGTTTAATATTGGATATCCAATGGGTTGATAAAAATGAGAATGTTTGAAATGAAACCAAAAACCTATATAAATTTAATTGGTAACTAATATTTACAACTTATACCATAATTATTCTAATATATATCCATTTTAGTCATTTTTAATGAGAATGAATCAAGTATATTTTAATATTTTTTATTCTAAGAGTTCCCCTTCTCTCACTTATAATAGGGAACCAGGTTACCTCCCTTCCTTAAAAATTTTTAGTCTTCGAGATCAAATAGGAACAAACATAAAATCATAAAATATTACTTCACCACATATTTGATCTTGTTTTATATCCAAAATATATTTTGTTCCATGCTTAATCTAAAATCCAAAATAGTTTTATCAATAAAGAGGTATAACTCTAAACTAAGGGTTTTCAATTTTATTTCTTCTTTAAAATCATATAAATCCTTTGCATCCACCATAAAATAATTAATTCAGTATAATAAATATACTTAATTGTAATTATTATATTATATACACCATTATCCAAATTATTCCATCCTACAAAAAGAGAAAACATCATTCGTGTGTATGTATGGATTACCATCTTCATGTAGTAGTGTAATTCAATTTTCATCATTGTTATACATTGAGGGTTATAATGATAGATTTAATAAATATATTTTTGATTTATAATATTTTTATGATTTTTGGAAAGTGAATTATTATTTCCTATTGTTTCATTCCATCTTTTAAAAAAGGAAAATAGTGTACAAGCATATGTACGACATACCATCTCCATGAGTAGTATAATTTGTTTTCTATCTGTACCCTTTATGGATGACTCGGTATATATAAATATTATTCATATTATAATAATATCTTGGATAAAATAATTTATACGATGTCAACATGAATAGAGTATATAGATCAAGACTGTCGAACATAAACATACATGAAAAAAGAAGCAGTTATCAATGGGAATAGTGATTTAAAAAAATAATTATCAATAAATGGGTGAAAATATGTTATAAGAAAATAATATATATTATTACATATTTTAGTGTGGTAATTAAATAAATTTAAAATAATTATATATTTATTATATTTTATTTTGGTATTCATATGAATAAATTCGAGATTTGAGGTAATGATTTTATGTTTCAATCTCATTGTTTATTGGAATTCTCTATGATTATGTTCTTTTGATAACATACTGTAGTTTACCTCTCAATAAACTCATTAATTTTATTCTCCTCTATTTATTTCTATATATTACATGTTTTTATTTAATTTTTCTTTATTTATGTACTCAAAAAATTGAAATAATATTTTAAAGGACAACCGACTATATTTCACTATTCGGATGAATGTACTTTTTATTCCATATCTATGTTTTCTAAATATATTTTCTAGAATATTTTAAATATTATCGTATTATCAATTAATGTAATATTTACCTATGAATTATTTTTTAAGAAAATTTCATAGAAGTAATATACTTTTAATTTACTCAAGGAGGTGCTTATATAATTTAAAAAAATATGAAAGTAATTTTTATTTTAACTTACATGGAATGATTGGAATTAACCACTATAATTAACACTCAATAATTTTAATCTTTATTTATATGTTTCTAAGGAATTAATTTTTAATTTGGAAAATTTTTAATTTTTAAAAACCAAATTTCAATGCTATGTGGGTATTTTCTTTCCTAAATGTTGAAGGTGGTATTTTCAAGGCATTTTTCATATATGATATTTTCCCTTGATGTTACCTAATCATACGAGGGATATGATAATATTTTTCCATGGTTATTATATATATACATGTTTTCTTATTATATTTAAAAGATGTTTATGGAACTTTTTCTTTTACATGGGGTATGCTATGATGAATTGATGAAATTTCTATGAATCCCATTTATTTTCCACTGGTTATCCATAATATAATGTTAATGGGAACCATATCCTTATCTTGTATTATGTTATGATAAATGTTTTATAATCTTAAAGAATACCTCTGTATGATTTTAATTATTTCATGGGTGCTCTTGGAATTATATATCCATCTAATGAATTTGGTAAATTTGGATATCTAATGAGATAAATGGAACTAGAATATAGAGTGAACTCTGTTCGGTAAGAGACTTCATCCATAATGATACTCTTGGGAGTGAACCTTGACTAATATGATGAAATAAGGAGTGAACCCAACCGATTATTATAGTCTTGGAAGTGATCCTTGACTATAGAAATGATTTAATGTGCTTACGTATATTCTAAACAACTATGTCATGTGTAAAGGGTATTATCTCATGTCTCATGTACATTATTTCATTTAAGATTTGTTTCTTATGAACTATTAAAAATTATGACATTGCTCAAGATTATTTTCTTTGATATATGGGGTGTTTTTTTTCAAACATTAATCTCATTTTTTCACACCCATATACTCATACTATGATTATGTGATCACTAATATCTCTATTATTTACCCGTAATGAGCTTCTTATCTCACCCATTCTTATGATTACATTTCATAGGATATGGAATATGTTTTAGGTACGATATTTTTAAGAAGGGTTAAATTTTTTAATAATTATTTGGGAGATTAAGTACGTCTTATAGAAACATGTTGTTTATGTATCCAAGTTTCCAAGGGCACTAGAACTATATGATTCTAGCATGGATTGTTATGTTATATAATGAATATTTATATAATAAGATACAATATATATGTATAAAAAGTATGGTTCACTATAGTTGGTATCAAATCAATGTTTGGTTACCATTAGAAAGTGGGATGAGGATAATTTAGTGAGAAACCTTAGGATAATCCTTTTTATAGGATAACGCCCTATGTTATGGTGAAAAATGGGGTGTTTTCCCTAAAACATCCCTTATTGGATACAAAAAGTGTAAATGGTTTAAGAATAGATTTATATAGGGTTAATTACCTAAAAAAGAGTTCCTAGAGTATATTTTGTCCATAATTATGGTTCATTGTGATTTTTACCTTACTAAGAACTTATTTTAACACTACCAGAAGAAATGTTTTCGTTAATTCACATATTAATTAAAAACTTTTATAGGGTATTTGAATGGGAAATAATCATGGATATCCTAGAATACACCTAATTTTTTTATACTGATAAATTTTTTTCATGATATAGATATCCTATGAATGATATTTCATTATCTATAATTAATCACTCAGATTAAAGATGTTTGATGATCATGAAAACCGGTTTTATTTCTATATGAGATTGAAGATAGAATAATGAATTTGATGTAGTAATAGGAATGATAAAACATTAAATTACCATATATATGTATATTTATATGAATATATATATAAGGAAAAGTAAAAAAAGGAATATTAATTTATATCCTTGATAATTACATGTTGAATTAATAGTGAAAATAATACTATGATGATTTCAACACAATTGTTTGACTCTTCTTAAATTCAAGTTTTTTAGAATTTGCTTCGTGCAATTATTTTTATTCCCCCTCTATTTGAATTTGATAACATTATAGTCATGGGTTTTCATAATTTGTATAAATACCACATCAATTTTAGGGGAAGTGAAGTCACATTAAATATTATGAACCAAAATATGATGGTATATTACTCTGAAGATAAATATAAAATTTATATGGAAACAACATCCATTATATTTGTCTTGATTCCTATTAGAAAGGGGTATTTATCTTATATGGTTGGGGAGAAACTCAACATTGAATATTTTACCATTATACTGATGTTTGTTGTTTTTTTAGAATAGTTTCCAAGTCTTCAACAAACATGTGAAGATGAGTTTTTAATAGAACTCATGCATGGTACTATACCTATTTAAAATATTTCATGTAGAGTAGAACTAATTGTGTTACAAGAGATGAAGAAAAAACTCATGGGAAATCTTGGCAGGGGGCTAATTCGATCAAGTGTGTCACATTGGGGTGCACTAATTTTTTTTTAAATTAAATATGGATCAATGTTACTCTAAATTGATTATCTGAAACAAAATAATATCGTAATAATGAAATGATATCATATAAATTGTATTAGTTACTTGTTTTTCAAATTTTTTGGAGCTAAATACTTTTTCATTATTGATATTTTATCAAGATGCTATAATTTTAGGGAAAAAATTGAATCCATGCCTAAAAAAAACTTTTGAACATTTTATAGAAACTATGAATTTATAGTGATTCTATTTGGTCTTATTAATTGACATAATATCATCATTGATTTCATGAAGGGATTATTTAGAGAATACATTGATCAGTTTGTAGTGGCATTTATAGATGATATTCATATTAATCAAATATAAAGGAATTCCATAAATATCATTTGAGGATTGTTCTGAATACCTTAAGGAAGGGGACATTTTTTGAAAAATTTACAAAGTGTGAATTTGGTCTAAATAACATTTCTTTTATGGGTCATATAATCTCAAGTGTATTTATATCGATGGACTCATTAAGGAAATACATTATTAAAGGCTGAAAATATTAACCATTATGAGTAAGATCCATATTTTACATATATTTGATATATAATATCAATGATTATTTGGAATATTTCTCTAGTTATCCAATCCACTCACTATGTTCATTTGTATGGGAGTGAAGTTACTTTGGATAGACAGATATAAAAAAATCATGGAACTGAAGAGTAGGTTAGTTAGTGCACTTTTCTATACACTACCCAACAGTGGAGAAAGATTTTTAATATATATATATGAATATAAGAAGTGATTGAAATGTGAGTTAATGAATAATGATATTGTTATAGCTTATACCTCATGAAAATTGAAGGTTCATAATAATAATTACCCAAAACATGACTTGGAGTTAGTTTTGGTAATTGTTTTATTATAGACATGGATGAATTATATTTATAGAGAAAAGTGTGATATATATAATGATCATAATATTTTAAAGTATATATTCATTTACAAATACATGAATATCAACCATATAAGATCGTTTGGCGGATTAAATATTATGAAAGATCAATACATTACCTCCTTGGGAAAGTGAATAAGGTGACAGATTATCAAGTCAAAATGACCATACTAGCTTTTCTATTATAAAGGTCATAAAAGATTCAATATATCTAGATTTAAAAAAGGATGTTTCTAGATATATTAAATGAAGGGGAAATATTATCCTTATTAAATTAGTGTCTAACCATATATCCAAATGAATATTAAAGAGTCATAAAATAAAGAAGCAGATATGTAGAATAAATTGACAAATGTTCCATAGTTAGACCATTTTTTTCTTTAATGATAAGGTTTAGATACCATGTATATGGCTCATCAACATATTTCTTCAAGAATGATCTATTGGTGGAATATCATAGTTCATCATTGTCAATTCATCATGGAAGTGTGAAGAAATTTTGTGATCTGAAAGAGTATTTATAGTGTGAAAACATGAAAAGAGATATTATATAGTATGTATCCTTGTGCATGTTATTTGCATAAGTTAAAGACAATATATAGAAGTTTATGGGGATATTTCAACAATTTTTTTTATAAAATTATGTATATTAGAAAACGACACTATGTATTTTTTCATCGGTCTCCACAAAACGTCTAAAGGAAAAAATTATATTTGGTTTGTAGTTGAGAACCTTAGAAATTCAGTACACCTCATTGATAGAAAGTAATATTAATATCTTGATCACATTTATATAAAATACATTAAGTAATTGGTAAGGATTCATGGAGTACCAAATACTATTGTATATGATAGGGATTCGAGTTTTATGTCATATTTATGAAGAAGTTCTTTTAAGATCTAGATATAGAGTTGATTATCAGTAGTTCTTATCATCCACATATAGATAGTCAATCTAAAATATCCATTAAAACACTAAAGATTATGTTGAGGTCTTGTTTAACGGATTTAGACGGTTATTGGGATCAACACCTTCCTATAATTGTTTTTCTTAAAAACAGATTTCAATTGATTATTTAGATAGATCATTACGAATCCATCATTGAAAATATGTGTATAAATCTAATATTTTAGGATACATTTTTGGGAAATAAATCTATTACTACCTAATATATAAATTTAAATGTAAATGAAAGTTATAGTTATTCAGTACCACATAATTTCAACTCATGGTAAATAAAAACAGTTACGTTATAAATCAATCGAGGAATATAGAAATATATTTTGGTGAGAAGATATTCATGTGAATTTATTCCTGGAACAAGGTTATGAAATTTATAAATAAAAAAAGATAATCCAAAGGTATATTTTCCCCCATTGAATGCTTGATCATGTTGTAATAGTATCATATCCAAGAGCACTTCAACTAAACTGATCTAAATTTCATGATATGTTCCATGTATCTCTCTTGAGGAAGTTAATACATAATTCTTAACATGTACTAAACTCAATGTTTTTACCACTGAAGAATGACCATTCCAATGAGGAACAAATTGTAGAAATATTCAATTGTATATATAAAGTGATATGGAACAAGACTACCACCTGGTCAATGTTCTCTTAACGAAATAAAAATTTGAAGAAGCTACTTGGGATCTTTTGGATGTGATGAAATAGAGATATAATCATTTTTTATAACATAGTGATGAAATTTAAATTGATAAATTCAAATTAATGTAGTTATAATGTAATACCATGAGATTTTATGATATAATGATGTTCAAATTAAATTTCTTTTGATCCACACAACACTGAGTATAAATGAATATTTATATAGTCTACAATTATAAATTAGTTGTCAAATTGGGGAGTATGAAACGAACTAACTAAATTATGTAAAATGTTGTGTTAAAATATCTTCATTATTTATCAATTGATTATAAATAATGATAAAATCATTTGTAAGTAAAAGATATTTTTTTCTAAAAATTATTTTTATACAACCAGTGTGATTTTATCATTTTATGAAAAAACTAAGGGATTATATATATTTTTTTGATAATCCTATTTTTATTTGGTTTGATAGTGTACCCTTACATGACATGTGTTCCCAAATTTACGAGGGCCAAAACATTATCCAAATGCCCAAGGACCAAGAACATAGAATAACCCCACCAATTATTATTTAAATCACATAATTCGCCTAATCTTCTTACCTCTCAAGATGGTTGGATGGTATTTCCCATTGAATAATTGAGCTATGATTCTAATTTAAAAATTCATACCCCCTCATTCTTCCGAATCTAGTTAGAATTTTTTGTAGTAACATTATGATCTAAATATCCTGATCTCTGGTATAAATCTAGGAATTCGTATCTAACATGACTGATTCATTCACTAAAATCATGCACTAAAATCCTACACTATTTAACTGTGTCCCATTCCTATATAGATCAGCATGGTTTTTCTTTCATGATCCCAATTGTGAGCAACCATCCACCTTCGCAGCCTAACAACAACAACCCCTAAATAATTTACCTTTTGTGTTCCCACATCCGGTCTATGTATTTACCATTTTGGAACCTAACATTGCACTATGACACCTATCTAACATAGACATCAAATCTTCCACTATTATCAAGGCCTACTAGAAGAATCACAATGCCAACACCCCCTATTTGGATCTCATGATGAGAATACCTTGAGATGGTTAAATCCCACCATTGAGAACCCTATTTCCCAACCTCCTCAACCCTAATTCCAACCCCAAATTTTTAAGACCTTCTATGTTTTGATCATGGATGATTGATATGGTATAATGGGGTTTCCTTTACCAGTAGGTCAAACCCCAACAAATATTCCAGAATATTTTTTTAAATAAGGTAGGAAGAACCCCCCCTATTTTGTATTAAATTCCCCTATTTATTTTTTAGGAAAATGGATCTGATTACATGGCCATTAGTAAGCTCAGTGGGTTGGAATCCCAAATATAAGTCTCGTAGGACCCTGACTAAAAGATCTAATTATGGAATCCCCACCTGTATGTGCACATTGGCCAAAGAGACACTAGTTTCTAGGCCCTCCTACCTAGTACCATGGAAGGGTAACTTTTATTTATCACACCAGAGTCAAAATTTCCCCCTGGTTTGAAGAGAACAACATCATTGTCATGGCCAATCAACCAGCCTTATTTTCTTTTACACTACTATCTGATAGTGTGTCACTCTCTGTATCCCAAACACGATCATACAGAAACCATCCTACAATTCATTTTCATTATGTCCACCCACCACTGGTGTGATCTTTCTACACCCTACACTAAATTGTGTCCTATAAATCCCATAAATGTTTGGTATCTAGGGTTTGATCCATTTATTAATGCATGATTACAGCGCTTTCTTCACCACTGTCCAAGTTCCCAACTTCCAATGTATTTTTATCATAATAAATTAAATTCAACCCTATTATTGGATGAAGTTAACAAAATTCTATATGATTTATATATATTTAATTTTTGAAGAATTTATCAATTTTTTTCTAGGTAAGAGATATGAATGTATATCATGTTTTATGATTGAAAATTTATTTTCCAAAAAATTAACTTTCATCACATTTTGTGAACCTATTTGAAATTTAATTTATAACACTTAAAAAATATCTTGAGAAATGGATTCCAAGTTTGGAATCAGCAAAATACAATTTTTGAAATAGTTTTGTTTTTTGAAAAATATTAATAGTAACCATAGTAAATTTTTATCACTTCGGTAAGGGTAAAATGGGTTAAATACGTTATAACATTGGGATATAGATTTAAAAATATGATGACACCTTTCTTTATCCCATTGGATGAATTTATTTCATTCATTTCCATCCATTTATCGAATATATGGTCACTTATTTCCATATTTATTTGATTTTAACCTTTATATTAATTTTAGAAAATAATAAATATGAAATTTCACTATCATGACTCTAATATATATAAAATTATTAAATGAGGATAAAAGAAAGATTTGTTCAATTGTAACTTATTATTTTAATGATAATTCAATATCTTTTATCATATTTATTTGTTTTTAAATAAATAATTGCCCTAAATTATTAGGGAGCTCCAACCGTGTCTTTTTTCAATTAATAGAAAAATAAAATACAAGATTTCCAAAATATTAATATTAATAATGTTGTGTTTAATTATAATGGTCTATGAATATTTTATATTTATATAACATATTATATTTGTTTTAACGTTTTATATTCTAATTCCATTATTTGCTTATTTTCATTAATGTCAAACTAAATGGATGGTTTAAAAATGACAGCAATGATATTTTACAAAAATAAAATTTTATTATTTAATTTTCAAATCAAAAAAAAATTGAAAGTTGACAAGGTGTTAAATATATTGTGTAATTTACATAACTTTTCCATTTATTATTAAATTATCAACTTTTTATTAAAATTACAACAATTCAGTATTGAAATGTTTTTATCATAGTTGTGGATAAAATTTATTAAGTGAGGGGTTAATAAAATAGATAAGGACTAAAATAACACCAAACATAAATTTCATTTTATTTTGGTTTTTGACCATATAATATTTTTATTCAAATATATATATTTATTAGTATCATTTTTCATACGAAATTATAAATTTTATCTTAATGTTTTTTATGATTCCAATAGTGCCCCTCCCCTCACTTATAAATGAGAATTTTCTAATATCTTCCTCACATAGTTTTAGCCTTTTATCTAATAAAATGCCTTCTGAATACCTCCAATGTTTCCTTCAACATATCTTTGATATTTTTTTATTTCCAAAATACCATCCCTTTGAGGATTAATGTTTAATCCAAAAGATTGTTCTCAAAAAATAATTACAACACTAAATCGAGTGTTTTCAATTTTATTTATTCTTCAACCTATTATAAATACATGATAACCAATATAAAATAATTTATTTTTTATATCAAAAATAATTATTTTTTATTATTATAATTAAATAAACATTATTCACTTAATTTTCATCCTACGGACAACGAAAATATCATGCGTGCGTAGGTACAGATTACCATATACATGTAGTGTTGTAATTCATTTTTCATTACCAATTTTAATGTATAGTTATAATGATAGGTTTAATAAATATATACGTTATTTATGATATTATTATTATTATTTATAGTTAAATTATCATTTAAATTTCTTCCATTTCATCCATCAAAAAATGGAAACAACGATCATGTGTATGTATGGATTACCTTCTCTATTAAAGGTGTAATTTATTTTTCTACATATAACTTTTATGGATGAAGATATATATATATATATATATATTTAAATAATTTAATGTTTAATATTTTTGAGACTATGGTACCAGGATAAGAGTATAAAGGATGGCTTTCAAACAGAATCATGCATGAAAGATGAAGTAGTTACCACCCGAAACATTGATTTTAAAAAATATTTGATATTAAATTAGTGATATGTTATTATAATAAAATCATATATGGTAATATAAATACAATTATGATATATCAATATATCTAAAATAAATATATATTATTGTAAATGAGTTTTCATGTAATATAATTAATTACAAGACATTGGGTAGGGGATTTAATTAGAACCTCATTATTTATCTGGATTGTTTATGATTAAGTTTTTATGATAAAATATTACTTTATAACTATCAAAGAACTATTGAATTATCTTATCCTGTGATTGTTTCTGAAAATTACATGTTTTCCTTTTATTTTACTATCATTAACTACACATGGGAGAAAATAAATATTTTTATGAAGAATCGGCTTGACTCCTCTCTTATATCAAAAATAATTCTTCTTCTATATCCATGTTTTCTAAAATTGTTTTGAATATTTTCATTACTATTATACTATGAATGTTTCATTCAAATTTTACCAATTTTTTAATTTTTAAACAAATTTTTTAAAATGAATAATATTTTCACTTTACAAATGAGGTATTTTTATTTTTTTTCAAAAATAATGAAAAGAAATTTTTATTTTAACATATATAGAATGGATAAAATTTCACACCATCATAACCACTTAATGCATTGAATCATCCTTTAGAAATTTTCATGTTCTTTCTAATGAAATTTTTTCTAAAATAATTTGAAAGGTTATTTTCCACAAGAAATATTTCAACTGGTCTTTTAAAGGTATTTTTTATCTAAGATAAAATCCATTGATGTTATCCTATTTTTACTAGTTTTGTGATCCAATGATTCCATCTGTATTCTTTCTCTAGATGATTTATGATTATGGGAAAATTATGTTCATAAAAACTATTCTTTTTCTATTGGTTATTATTTGGGGAATAAATTTCATTTTTATGGAACACATTTATTTTATAGTGTTTATACCATGATAAAATGTTTATGAAACTCATTTCTTTTTCAGGGGTTATAATATGATGATTATTTTATGATATTTTGGAATAAATTTGTATTATTTTCATTATGTTATTTGTGGGGTTGGAATTACATATCACTTTAATTAATCGGGTAAAAATGGATATATCAATAGATAGAAGATATTAGAATAAGGATTGAACTCAACCAAGTATGGGACTCTAACCACTATCATAGTCTTGGGAGTGAAACATGACTAATGTAATGGGGAGTGAACCCAATCCACCATGATATTCTTAGTAGTTATTTGTGAATACCACAGAAATGATTTTCTATGCTTATGTGTATACCAAAAATCTATGTCCTATGTTAATGTTATTCTCTCATGGTTCATGTTATTTGATTCATTTATGAGTCAGATCTTTTGATCTGCCAATATTTAGGTCATGACTTGGGTTTATGTTATATTCTATACAATGTATGGTTTTCAATTATCAATATAAAGTTTCTATACCCTTTTTATTATGTTATTCTTATATGATCAATGATATCTCCTTGGTTTACCTTTTTGAGCATCTAAGATCACCCTTTCTTATGCTTCACTTCCCTAGGATTTGAAGTATGTTTTTACGTATGGTATTTATAAGAAGAGATATTTTTTGTTAGAATTAAGTGGCAGATGATGTAGATATTTTATGAAATTTTTATTATGTGTTAATTATCCAAAGTCACTAGATCTATATTATTCTAGTGTGTATTTTTTGTAATGTAATTTATAATTATCTAATAAGATGTAAAATTATGTTTGAAAAATATTTCTCTCTTTAAATGGTAATTAGATATTAATGAATCCCCATTTATTTACCAATTCTTTCAAATAAAATTAAATTTAATGAATTATGCCTAATTTTAATTTATAGTAAATCAAAAACAACTGTCAATCACCTTAAATGACTTCATTTATATTATATCATAACCTTTTTATGCCTCTACAAAATGAAGTATCTAAAATTTACAATACATTGATAAACCTTTTCTTTAATCATTATATTTCCATGGTGAATTTTAAATCCTTTATTTCAATTTCAACACTATCATAATGATTTTGTATTTGAATAAGTTTAGGTTAATTACCTTCTAATCTTCCTATAGTCTAACATTTCTTGAATTTAATATCTTGATCTTCTTATTCAGTAAACATAACTCAAAATCATAGATCATTTTAGTCTTAAATCACATTATGAAATTCGTTTTTTTCAAAACATTTAAATATCTAAAAATACATTCTATAACTATGGATTTTGGTATCTAAACATTAAATATTTAGGACTTATTATCTTATGATCATCTAATTATCAAATTTCATAGACATAGACAATTGAAACTTTTACTAAGAAAATATTTCTATTGCAATATCATATATCACCATTAAATTATAAATATTACATCATCAAATATTGTTATTATTAACATTCAATCATTAATTTATATAGTTTTGAAGTTGTATTTTTCTAAAACATTGGATTTACATCAACCAAAGTAGTCAAAATAATATAATTCTCTTTCAGCTAACCACCTTTGGAAACTCTGATTTATTACTTCATCATCCATAATCATTTTATATTCATGATTTTTTAATGGAATTCATATGTCTTTTTTATATTTTGGATACATCTAATGAAATCCTAATATACAAAACTTTTCATTATCTGAATATAAAAAATGTATGGTCTTTAATACTTTTTTCTTTTCCAATTATTAGTTGCCTCAAACAGATTCTATTGATTGAAACTATTTAAAATCACATCACAAAGTACAATATAGGATAATTATTTATGAGTGTTTTGCAACTCTCCAACTTTCCCAGGAATCAAAAATGATCTTACTCTAGTTTATTCCAAAGGTAACTATCTGATGCTGAGCTCCTACAATTAAAAATTCTATTGGAATTACCCTTTTAAAATTCAAATCATCTTGAATCAAAAATTTTGTGTATAATCATAATTTTTATTTAATGAATATTATTATTTCATCATGTGAAAAATATTCAAACACCTCTAGATATTTTGGTCTTAAGACATATTAGTTCAACCATATCATCTTATAATATTAAAACTCAACATCAAGATCTGATCTTCTACTACTTCATCTTTGAGATTTATTGAAACCTAAAATTTTCAAAAAAAAATATTTTTACACTTCTCAATTACACCTTTTTATATGATTAATTTTCTCTTTGTTTTTACCATGGTTCCACAACCTTTTCCAATTTTTCGTTATTGATAAATTTTAATAAGAGTAAATGACTCTTATGAAATTTCATGATAAGTATTATATTTTTTAGCATGACAATTTTACACATAATTTACACTATTACATGTTCCCTGTAACACCCCAAGCTTCCATGGTACGTATACTTTTTAAGTAATTCAATAGTGTGTGATACATGCAATACAGAGATATAACACACCATGACTTATCAAACTATCTATTTAAAAAAGTATCTATTAATATTATTAAAAACATTTTTAATTTAATATATACCATATAATTTTATCATTTATCTTATGTGTTTCATAGACATAATATAATTACAAATTCAATTTTCAAATAAATGAAGTATATTTCAAAAAATAATATTTTCTTCCTTTTAATGGAGAACCATTTTTAAATATAATATTTGATATTTTAATATATTAATTTTAATGAAAATGAATTATTCGTTATATCCAGAACAAAAATATTTATATTGGATAAATATTTTGTGTTTTCTCATAACTTTCAAATTTTGATTAATAGTAAAAATAGATGTATTTTAATCTAAAATAGATTTTTGATCTAAATTATTTATATAGTGAGATTATCTATTTAATTGGTTTTAAATTTTAATTTTATTATTTTTTTATCATTTAATCCAATGTTAGTAATTGTATTTAATTTTAAATTGAAATTGGACATAAAAACATGTCATTATTTTGATAGTTCTTACTTCTTAGAAACCCGCTTTCTCAATTTGACAATGGGAATAAATTTTATATTAATTTCTTCAAATTATTTGATTTGAATTTGTAAAAGTGGATTCTATATTTGTAATAATAAGGTCATGATTTTTTAAATAGTTACCTTTTATTTTTGGACATTATGAATAGTAAATTAATTAATAAATTTTACTTACCATGGTTAAAGGGTAAATCAGGTAAATAAGGGTAAAAATTAATATTATAATAATATAAAAATACCCTAACATATATCCAAATCCTATTTTATGAAATATTTCCAACCATGAAAATCCTTAGTTAAATTTTAGGACCCCATAGAGCCACTTGGGTTTGAAAATGACACGCTATGATAATTAATTTAAAGGGAAATATAATATAAACATGTATATTTTAAGAAATCAATCATAATATATGGATATATAACTTATCTATATGACTATAAATAGTCTTTAGAAAATTAAAAATATAACCTAAAACATGGTATATTATTTATAATTTTTAGATATTAAATAAATATATTTTTTTCATAACATAGTGTTGATGCAAAAATCATCTTATTAATGAAAGATTAAAATAAATCAATTTATAAATATTAATATAAATTTAATTTTAATATTTTGATGGTATAAAATAAATTTTTATATCAAATTGACATATGAGGTATGATTAATGACTTTTTTGAAGGAATAAATTTGTTACGAAATTAACAAAAATCAACTACTAAATAGTGTCAAAAATTGAAAAAACTGAGTTTTAAAAAAATACTATTTTAATAATTGACATAATAGTCCTAAAAATATAAGATTCACCCAAATGAATTATTTAGTTTTAAAATGTCATTAATTTTCCACTTGGGTTTCTCTTGGCATTTTATTGTTATTATATTGACCATATAGTATAAAAAGACAAGAAGATACGGTAAGAGTTATCTTATTTAACTAAGGGTAAATCATAAAAGGTAAGGCTAATTTAAAAACAAAAAATTGTATAAGAATCATTTTCAAAGAGTATTTAGACCCATACTAATCTTATAATTGAACTTAATCACTTTGGAGCTATTATAATTTAAAAAACAATTAATAATAAATTAATATTTCAAGCTTCTCCTGAAGTGCCTCTCACCTCTCTTATAAAAGGGAAGTTCTCCTTATCTTTTATTCATAACTCCTAATCGCTTTAGATCAGGAAAACCCATTTAAATATCCTGAAAAATTACCTAAAATCATCATGGTGTCCACCCTTTGGTCATAAAACTATCCTACAGATTTCATTTTGAAAATCAGGAGACACTCTGAGAAGAGGTCGTCCTTTTATCCCTTCTTTCAATGTTATTTTTCTTCTTCTACATACTCTTATATTTTGTTTACATAAAAATTTAATAAATAAAGTATCATACATTTAAGGATATTTATTATAATCATGTAACAACTATATTCATAATTTTAACCATCTTATTAATAATAATGTCTCAATGTGTTTGTATGTACCACTAACCTTCTCCACATCATGGTGTAATTTGTAATTACATATTATATTATTTGGATGGTTATATGATGAGTATAATAGACATAAATAATAATTATTACATGATAAAAATTCTCTATAATTAATATACCATCCAGTTCTATATAATTTAACCATTAAAGGAATGATATGGTCTCTTGTGCATATGTACGGCCTACCCTCTTCACGACGTGATGAAATTTATTCTCCACATTAACCATCCAAGAATTTTTATAAACATCATATGATGAGAAAATATAATATTTAGGAACATAATATCATTCTGTATTTGAATATATAACATCCTATAAATAATAAATAGGACTTAAATAACAAAACATGCATAGGAAAACCAAGTAGTTAACAACCGAAATAATTAAGAAAATGAGATGGGAGGATTGTATATGATATCATAAATATGTATATGGTCCTGGTATATTTTTAACTATATTTAACCATTATACAGAATTTTAACACACCCAAGGTAAGGGTTAATTCTTTAATCTAATTATTGTTTGAGATTGTTTATGTGTAAGTATTTACTGGGATATATTTATCATCGATGTTCATGTATCATAATTTTTTTTTTCAAAATGACTATTTTATGGTTTTATGGAAGGTAATCTCTAACTAGATCATAATTTTAAATTTTTTAAAGATTTATTTTTCTAAATATATTTAATTAATTTCTATGTTTTCAAAAAATTTGTAAACATTTATTTTTATGAACATGATTATTTTAAAATGTTAATTCCATTAAAAATTTTAATAATGGTATGAGAATAATTCATTAAAAATATATTTTATATGAATTCCATTATAAATAGTGCATCTTTTAAATGATTTCATTAAAAACAGATATCTCTATTAAATAGTTTTACTAATTATTCTCAACTTTGTCAACATCCTTTATTAGATATTATTCTTGATTGATGTTTATTTATTCTAATAAAATCTTCCATATTGTAGTGAATGAGTTATGTTATTTCTGTCATGGATGTGATATTTTTATACCATTCATGGTTTCTGGTTAATTTATTTTAATTTAGTATGCAAGTGTTAATACGATTTTTTAAGTTCGGTTTCACCATTTTTATAAGAGGAATACATTAGAATTTGTATGTGACAGGGACGAACAGCTATAGCCCCTTGATTCGTCGGTAGTCTCATGAGACAATTATGTTTCATTTTTGGATAATGTCTTACCCAATTATTTATTGTTTCATGGCCGAATCCTTGGAGGTATGTTTAAGATGTCCCGAATTATGGATTCCCTCATTATGAGATTTGTTAGTTATTTTAAAAGTGGTTATTAGACTAGTATAATATCCATGTGAGTGTTTAAATATAATTATATGATTTATTATTAGCATATTATGAGGAAGATAATTTTTTAAAAGGATTGTGCTTCAGTTTTGTACCATGCGTTAAATGTTTATTTTTTATTTTGATAGATTACACTACATTTTTTATTCTTACTGAGCATATGAGCTCACCCATTTCATATGTTTTTTATTTTCCCATGATGCCAAGATTTGTTTTATAATAGACATGCAGGGTTAATATGGGTGAATTATGGCATTATCAAAGGTTTATCTTTGATATATTTTATGGTAGAAATTTTAATGTAATGTTAATGTATGTAATTTATTTTCCAAGACTGCTAAACTAATCAGTCCTTTGAGACGTGATTACTTTTAATCATTCCAATTTTTTAAAATAATGTGTTTTCTCTAGGCATATGGGGTTAGGGTGCTATTGTTGATATCACAGAAAGTTTTGAAAAAACCTTGCAAATAGATTTTGAAAACATAAATTACGGATCATAACCATACAATATACATTAAGGATAAGTATAGAAACACCCCCTAAATTTTTTTAATGTAGATATTAGATAGATATTAGATGAAATTAATCTCTCTCTAGATACTACAAGTGAACTTTATTTTGGAATAGATGTACCTAGGGTTGAAAACTTAGAGAAGGTGTTTCGGACTTCACTTAGGGTAACTTTGTACATGATAACGTGCTTTATTGTACACCTGGATTGACACTCTCGGGGCTATGGCTAAAAGAATTCATATTTTCATTACAAACCATTATGAATTATTTGTGAGTAGATATTTCCTCAATGGAACCCTACTTATGATTAAGGATTAGATATATATAAATTTTTCAATTTATGTTTAAGTAATTTATTAGTTTGGAATTATGTATTATGATTCATAACTTAATTTACTGTATTCCATTGTTTATAAATAGCGCCTAGTGGAAGGAATGTAAATTGTATCAATACAAATAATATATTTAGGGATTTCCGTCCTACGGAAGTTAATTATAGTGGATCTGGTGATGAAACTGGTTTTGAACTACATATAATTGTACTGGGATAGTAGATGTAACACGCTGACCCCAGTTACCCAGAGTTGGTGCATTATTACGTATCATTGGCATGATCACAAAAGATCAAGTCTCGAACGACCAATTAGTTTAGTAGCCTTGAAGTTACTAGATACATTCATAAGGATTACATTAGATCATAAAATGGAAAACTACAACAACATTGTTTCCATACACAACACTGAGATCCCATTGACTATCCCTGCATGTCAGTCATAATATACTTCTTCGAATCTGGGGAAAAATAAAACATTGATAGGGGTGAGCTTAGATGCCCTGTAAGGTTAAAAATATAATAGAAACATTCATTAATAAGCATAAAAATTTAAGGAAATGTATAAAACTAATACAAAATCCTTTTAAACATCAACCTCATCATAATAAGACAAATATAAATAAAAATAATGCCATTTACTTACTCTCATGGATATTATACTAATTTAATAATCACATGTAATATCAATAGCCACATTCATAATGATGGAATGCATAATGTCATACTTCATAACCACATAGTCAAGTCATTGTGATAATACTAAAAATAATATTTTGTCAATTCCTTACCCAAGACACTCGGTTGTCTCATGAGACCTACCGATGCATCGTGGAGCTATTGTGGTCTCCACCCGTCACATACTATGTCCAATGCATTCCTCATATGAAAAGGTTTAAACATAACATAAACATTCGTATTAAAACTAGCATATGAAATGTCAATACTTATTCCACAAACCATTAATGGTATAGAAAAAAAACATCCACAGTCATGCATATCACAAAAACTTCAATACAATATAGATGATTTGTATCATAATAAATTATCTTCAAATAATCTTAAAATCCATCAAAAGATGTTTACATAGATGAAATGAAAACCTTTTTTAGAGAAATATCCCTTTATATTTTGAAAAATCATTTATATGTCATATAATTATAAAAGAAAACCTTTATTTTGAAAATATTTTTATAAGCTTGTAAGGGATGCTTCGACTATGTTATAACGGCGGAATATAGCCACACCTTCCGTATAAGTTAAAAAGACATTCTTACCTGAATTTTGTCAAAAAGGGCATAAAGTAAGTTGTTTGGAAAACGATGAAAATATTCCTTTAAAAAATTATAAATTCAAATAAGGGTATAAATGACTTTAAAAAATAGTCTAGTAAATAGTAAAAATGTTTAGAAATACATATTTAAGAAAACACGGATGTGGATGATAAAGAGGTCCAAAAAGATAATTACAAATAAATTGTCCTGAATAATGAAGAGGTTGGAGAATTAACACTTTCCTTGTACTTTTCCATGGTTGAGTGTAGTTTAAACATATGAATAATGTTGAAATACATGTTATTAAATTATACAAGATCCATATAAATTAATATTACATCATATATGATCTTTTAATATTGCTTTGTTAATAAAATTTTAGTATTATCATCGGTTCGGGTGTTAACTGATTCACCTTCCTTTATATTCATTGTTACGTAAGTAATGTTTGTTATGGATAGGATGTATCATATTCATATTCCGAATTATTTTAAGTCTTATAACATTATTTTTAATCATCAAATGAATATTAGTCTTGAATGTATACGATGGGGAGTGAATCTCATCGTGTTCATGGAGACGGTAATCAGTATGTATGCACGAGCGACAATATCATTCTTCTGATATTAAAATCATATATAATTGGATGGTATATCATATATACAAGATAATTATTATGTTATATTTATTATATAAATCATTTATAAATAATTATTATTCCCATCCAAATAATAATATATTGAATATAAACTACACCAGGACGTGGAGACGGTAAGTCGTACGTACGCACGTATGCTGACATGTCATTCAAAGGATAGATAGAATAATGAATATGGTTGTACCATATTTATAATAAAATCATAGTATATATAAGATATTGAAGTTATTATTTTAAAATGAAAACAACAAGGAAAGAAGAAGTGGGAGAAGGAAAAAACATGAAAGAGGGGGTGGTATATTTACCTCTTCCTCGAGTGCTTCCTTTTCATTTGATCAAAAGGGTTCCTTAGGTAGGCTTCTTAAATAAAGTAGGGCCTCTAGGATGAAGGTAGGACAGTTGATAGGATATTTGGGTAGGGTTTTGCTGAGCCAACTGGCTTTTCAGGTGTGAATTATAGAGAAGGGGAAGTGCCCTTTTTTAAGGGGGTGAGGGTCACTTTAGGAAAAGCAAGATATATTAATTAGTAATAAAATAATTATCATTTTCTAATGGATCATAATTGATTTATTTTGAAGATAAGGTTGGAATGGGTTTAAATACACTAAACCAATATGTTATAGATTTTTGGGTCACTATATTAACCTTATCTTTTATATTTAACTCTTAGTTAATTAGTTTGACATTTACCATGTCTCTTTGTATTTTTATATTATATGGTTAATAAACATACCATAACAAGCCAAGAGAACCCCAAGTGGTTCATTAATAATATATATAACTTTATCTAAGTCATTTTTACGATCCATATATTTTTATGAATATTATATCAATTAATAATATAATATTTGTTTTAAAAACTCTTTTATGTCAATTTTGAGAGAATTTGGTATTTTGTTTTTGCTAAAATTATAATAGCATTATTACTTCGAAAAAATTTTATTTAATCAACCATAACATGTCATATTAACCTATAATATTTGGGGAATTCTTAAAAAATATCAAATTACATTTATTTGGTTATTTATAATATCAATTATTTTTATATTTCATAATAAGGTAATTATTTCATCATCATTATGTCATAAATAAATTAAATTATTTAGTGTCTAATATTTTTAAATAATATACCATTATCTAGGAAATATTTATATCTTTCTAATTAATATTTATAGTTGAAAAGATAACTTATATACCCCATGTAATAATTGTTTTACTAAAAGATATGGGTTTATGTGATTTTGGTCTTTTCTTTAAATTAACTAATATAAAGTGCCATTATCCCTCTCAAGTGGCTCCATGGGGTCCCAAATATCGACCCAAGGATGCCCATGGTCGTACATGACTCATCCAATAATGTTAGGACATGTTTTGAGGTAATTTTATATTATTATAATATTATTATTACCTTGAATTACATATTTACCTTTAACCGCGGTAAATAAAAGTCAAAAGTTACAATTCACCAAAAAATATTTTCATCTTATTGAACAATATTTTACATACTAGTATTAACTGTGTCTCTCAGATTTTCAAAATTCAACTCAATGAAGTGGTAAAATTACGTTTTATATAAATTTTAAAATGCTCCTAAGAGGTGGGTAAAAGACGGTGAAAAGTTCAATAAAATTTTTATATAACTAAAATTATTATAAACTGACTCCAATGAATTACATTGAAATTATATAGGTATTATGTATCTATTTTTATCTAAAATAAATTTAAATATTAATAATATTTATTTAAATAAAAATTCGGTTATAAACTATAACTCATTGTTTTTCACTATTCGTCAAAAATTGAATGATTTCAGAAAAATACAAAAAATTCACCCTAAGATAATTTCGATATTCTGAATCAAAAAATGAAGTCCATTTTGAAAGATAAAATTTATAATCTTTTAAAATGTGTGTATTAAAATTCATAACGGCTAGTTTGATAGGTTGTGGTGTGTTAGAACACGAAGTTGCGTACAACACACACTATTGTATTATTCAAAAGAGAAGCGTATTATAGAAGAATGGGGTGTTATATTCTCCCCTCCTTTAAATTATTTTATCCTTGAAATTTAAAAAATATTACTGCATAAAATTACTCGGGTGGTTATTCATCATATTTTCCTTGGGTTCCCATGTCGACTCTTCCATCTTATGGTTTCCCCATAGAACTTTTACTATATGAGTTGTCTGATTCCTCAACAATTGTTCTCTAGTATCCAAAATCTAGACAGGATCTTCACAATAAGATTGATCAGGTTTTGTTCTAATTTCCACATAGGTGAGTACATGTGTTGGGTGAGGCATGTATTTTCTCAACAATGATACATGGAACACATCGTGAACTTTGGAGGGACTTGGCGGAATTTCCAAACGGTAAGCTACAACCCCAATTCGTTCTAGAATTTCGAAAGGTCTGATGTACCTGTGACATAATTTTACCTTCTTACCAAAACGTATAAGACCCTTATATGGAGATACATTCATGAAAACATGATCTCCTACCAAACATTCCAAATCCTTCCTTCTGTTATTGACATAGATTTTCTGCCTACTTTGATCTTCTTTGATGTGGGTTTGGATTACCTTCAAATTTTCCATTGTTTCCTCAACATGTTCTGCACTGAAGAGTTTACGTTCACTATCATCATCCCAACAGGTTGGCGTGTGGCATCTCTTTCCATATAATGATTTATATGGTTCCATATGAATACTTGAATGGATGATATTGTTATAAGAAAATTCTATGAGATGTAAATAGTGATCCCACATACCTGGAAAGTCATGTGGGAAAGATCTCAATATGTACTCTCAAGTTTGAATAGTCCATTCTGATTTTCCATCAGTATGAGGGTGGTAGGCAGTGTTCAAACAAAGTTCAGTATCCAGGTCTTTCTAAATACTTTTCCAGAATCTTGATGTAAAATGTAGATCATGGTTAAAAAATTGATAGGGGTACTCCATGAAGTCTCAAAAATTCATTAATATATAGTCTTGCTAGACGATCAAGTGGTAAATGTTCTCTTATAGAATGAAAATGTTTTAACTTGGTAAGACGCTCAACAATGACCCATATTTCATTGTTCATTATAGTAGTCTTTGGTATTCCCATGGAAAAATCCATCATAATATTATCCCATTCCCACTCAGGTATGGGAAGAGGTTGCATGACTCATCTAGGCTGTTGCCTTCCATCTTTCATTTGTTGAAAAACCATACATCTTGAACAAAAATCAGTAATCTCCCTATTCATATTGTCCCACCAAAAATGTTCTTTCAAATCCCAATACATCTTAGTGCTAATTGGATGTATATAGAAATTGGAACTATGAGCATCATCCAACAATTCTCTTTTTAGATCAGGTATTTCAGGAACACAAAGTCACCCAATCTCCCATCATTCACAGCATTAATCTTCTTTTGAAACTCATCAACATCGATATGAGAACTCTTTATCCTTTCTAGTAATGATGGTTTGGAATCCATTTGAAAAAGTTTTGATGTTTCACTTTCCATGGTTATCCCCATGTCCAACATTACTAGATCTTTGTATATAGGATCATTTTCAACTCTCATCTTGTTCAGAACTCCATGATCCTTTCTTCTCAATGAATATGCCCCCTTATTTCCCATCCTCGGGTGGTAGGGTATGGTGAAATCATAATCCTTGAATAGTTTAATCCATATCCTTCACCTCATGTTGAGTTCTTTCGGTGAGAAAATATACTTCAAACTCTTGTGATCAGTATATATCTCTCGTTTTTTCACCATAGATATAATGTCTCCATATCTTCAATGCAATTATTACAGCTACTAACTCAAGATCATGATTAGGATAGTTTTTCTCATGAATAGTTAGCTCTTGTGATGCATAGGCAATAACCCTATCATTCTATAAAATGACACAACCAAGTCCTTTCGTTGATGCATCATTATAAATAACACACCCTTCATTCCCCGATGGTAGAGTCAAGGTAGAAGAATTGAATAAAATAATCTTTAGTTTTTCAAAAAATTCATCACAATCTTTTTTCCAGACAAATTTAACCCTTTTACATGTGATCTTCGTTAATTGGTTAGTCAATCGGGAAAAATTCTGGATAAAACGCCGATAATACACTACTAAACCAAAAAAACTACATACCTTAGTTATACTCATTGGTTTTTTCCATTCATGGATTGATTTTGTCTTAGAAGGATCAATATATATTCCATCATTAGAGAAAACAAGTCCAACAAAAGAAATCTTCTGAAGCAAGAAATCACACTTGACAAACTTCCCATATAATTCATGTCTTCTAAGAGTTTTTAGAATAATGTACAAGTGATTTTCATGATCTTCGTATATTTTAGAGTATACCAAAGTATCATCACAAAACACAACAACAAAGTCATCAAGATATTCATTGAAAAAATTATTCATTAGATCCATCAAGATAGAGGGAGCATTAGTCAATCCAAAATGCATTACTATAAACTCGTAATGGCCATACCTTGTTCGAAACGCTGTTTTTGGAATGTCTTCCTTCTTCATGAACATCTGATAATATCCAGATCAAAGGTCAGTCTTTGAAAAGTATTGATCTCCATGAAGTTGGTCGAATAAATCAGCAATGGGAGGTAGGTGATACGTTTTCTTTATTGTTATCGCCCTGATCTCCTTGTAGTCAATGCACAACTTCATAGATCCATCTTTATTCATAAAAAATAACAGGGGTTACCCATGGAGAAACACTAGGGTGAATAAATCCCTTCTTACTCAATTCCTCTAATTTTTTCACTAGTTCCACTAATTCCATAGTGGCCATTCTATAAGGGGTCTTTGATATGGGCCTTGAACCAGGAATTAATTAAATGGAAAACTCAATTTCTTGTTCTCGAGAATTTCCAGGTAAATCCTCTAGAAATACTTCAACATATTATTAAAAAATAGGTACATACTCTATTTTAACATTCCTTTACTCACCCACAGTTATATCATTCTCTTCCTCCCCAATAATTGCATTTAGTTGAGCTACTAGGGGTGGATCTAGATAAGAATTAGGTGGTGATGTTTCTACTTTAAAGGTAAGGTGTTCCTTATCATCATCATCAAAAATTTTAACCTCATTCTTTTTATAATAAATCTTCACATCAAGGTCTGTAAGACAATACATACCGAGGATTATATCAAATTCAATCATGGGTATGATGATGAGATCAACAGATAAATAACATTTATATGCCTTAATGGGGACTGATTACCAAAAATTTGTTGTAATGATACTTCCCTTATGAGTATTTACTGGAAAATCCATTTTCAAATAAAATTAGAGATATCTAGTTTTCATAGAAAACATGGAAGATATGAAACAATGCGAAGATCCAGAATCAAATAAAGAATTGGATAAACATGAAGAAACCATTAAATTACCTACTACTACGTCTTTCAGAGCTTCAACATCAGCAGTAGCGATATCATAAGCTGGGCCTTGATCCCTTGGTATTTTCTGAGGTAAGTTCCCCTGACGCTTAGTACATTCATTTTCATAATGTCCCATTTCTCTACAATTGTATCATTCAACATTAACAGCCTTTTTATTCTCCTTTCAATCAGGAGCTTGGTGGCCTTTTTTGCCACATTTGTAACAGACCCACATTTTCTTAAGAGAAGTACCAAGGTGTTTCTACCCACATTTAATGTTGGATAGATATTTAACTTTTCCCTTATACCCCTTATTTATATTTCCAGAGTGTTCAACATATCTCTTCTTTTATTTCTTTACTTTAAAGTCATAAGATATATAGATTTTTTTTCTCTTGATAGCACATGAGACAATATCTTCATACGACGAGAAGGATTGTGAGACTATTTCTCAACAGCGAAATTGTTTGAACCCATCAATGAAACGATCAATATTACTTCATGGGTTATGTATATAATCTGAAACATGCCTCGCACACCTAGTAAAGTTATATTCATACATTGCGACATTCTCATCCTCCTTTTTCCTCAGACTCAGAAATTGTCTTTCCATATCTGCTTGATGGTCATGAGGAAAGTATTTTTCTAGGAAAATATTTTTAAACTCCCTCCATTCCATATTGGATACTTCATCATCTTCCTTTGTGTTTTCAATCAATGAACACCACTAATCAACATCTCCAGTGAGGCAGTAAACTACCATGGAAATGTTTTCCCTTTCACTACTCCCCAATGTGTGGAATATTTTCTCTAAAAAATTTATCCACTGCTTAGATACTAATGGATTGGAACCCCCCCCCCCATTGAATGTTGGTTTTTTTCCTCATTAAGCGATCTAACATTGATCCTCTACACTAAGGATCCGGGTGCTCTATCCGGGTAAGGTTATTATTAATAACGAGGATGAGTTGTCCCAGTATAGTGATAAGCTTATCAGCACCAGTTGTATCACCATCTCCACAATAATTATCTTGAGCAGGATGCATATCCCTACATGGAGTCTATGAATTAATATAGTTTCCATTCCTTCCACTAGGAACCATTTCTAAACAATGTCATACATTAGATTAGTTTATAATTCACAATACATAATTCCAAACATATAACATACATAAAATAAATTGAACAGTATATGTATATAATTCATAATCATAAAAAAATATTTTCTTTGAGGAGGTATATACTCATAAATCCTTCATAATTGTTTGTAATTAAAATGTGGATTGTCCTAGGCATATCCCCCGGGAGTATCATAACCAAGAGTGTAGCAAGGTTCGTTGTCGTGTACCAGGATAACTCGGGTCAAGACCGAAACTACATGTCGGAGTTTTCACTCCGAGTAATATCTGTTCCGGAGCCGTGTCTACCTGCTCATATCCAGATAGGGATGTATTTCTTGGAAAATATACAAAATTTCTACATTACCAAAATTCTAGGATGTTCTTCTATACTAGTCCTCAAAGTATATCATAGGGTAATGTGATCTAATCAGAGCTTATCTAAATCCAGCTTCCAAGGTTACTACTAAACTTACTCAGATACCAACTGTAATGCCCCGACACCAGTTACCCATAGTTGGTGCTTTATTATGTATTTTTGGCATGATTAAAAATGATCAAGTCCCGAAAGACTGATTAGTTTTGTATCCTTGGAGGTACTAGAAACATTGATATGGTTTACATTACATCATAAAATGGAAAACTACAACAACATTGTTTACATAGACAACACTGAGATCCCATAGACTATCCCTACAGGTTAGTAAAAATATACTTCTTCTCATCCTGAGAAAAATAAAACATATAAAGGGGTGAGCTCAGATGCTCATTAATGTTAACAATATAGCAAAAACTTTCATTAATAAGCATAAACATTTAATGAAATATATAAAACTAAAACAAAATATTTTTAAACATAAACTTCATCATAATATGGAAAATATAAATCAAAATAATGCTATTTACTTACTAACATGGATATTATACTAGTTGAATAATCACATGAAATATCAATAGCTACTTTCATAATGATTGAATGTGTAATGCAATACTTCATAACCACATAGTCCAGGCCTTGTGCCAAGACTACAAATAAGTGTTTTTCAAGTCCTTGTTCCAAGACACTCATTTGTCTCATATACATACTAATTCATCGAGGAGATAATGCGGGCTCCACCCGTCACTTAGTAATTCCAACGCATTCCTCATATGAAAATTGTTAAACATAACATAAGCATTTGTATTAAAACTAGCATACAAAATGTCAATAGTTTATCTATAAACCATGAATGGTATAAAAATAACACATCCATAGTCAAACATATCACAAAAACTTCAATATAATATGGAAGATTTGTATCATAATAACTCAACTTCAAATAATCATAAAATCCATCGATGGATGTTAACATAGATGAAATCAAAAACCTTTTTTTAGAGAAATATCTCTTTCTATTTTGAAATCATTTAGAAGTCATATAATTATAAAAAATAAATTTATTTGGAAAATATTTTTATAATATTGTAAGGTAATCTTCGAATATGTTATAATGGCGGAATATGTCCGCACCTGCTGTATAAGTTAAAAAACAGTATTACCTTGATTTTGTCGAAAAGGGCATAAAGTAACTCATTTGGAAAATGACAGAAAGATTCCCTTAAAAATGTATAAAGTAAAATAAGGGTATGAATGACTTTAACCCATAGTTTAGTAAATAGAAAAAATATTTTGAAATAAATTTTTAATAAAACACGGATGCGGATGATAAAGAGGTCCCAGAAGATAATTACATATAAACAACCTCGAAAAAAGAATTGGTTGAAGTATAAACCCTTAACTTTTACATTTCCTTGGTTGAGGGTAGGTTAACCATATATACAATGGTGAAATAATTTTTATTAAATTATAAAATAACTGTATACATTAATATGATATCATATATGGACTTTTAAAATTTCTTTGTTAATAATATTTTAGTATTTTCGTCGTTTCAGGTGTTAACTGATTCATCATCCTTTATATGCTTTGTTACGTAAGTAATGTTTGTTATGTACAAGGTGTATCTTATTCATATTCATAATAATATTTAGTCTTAAAAATTTATTTTTCATCATCAAATGAAAATTATACTTAAATGGATATGATGGGGAATGAATCTCATCGTGTTCATGGAGACGATAATCATTACATACGCACAAGCGAAAATATCATTATTTTGATATTAAAATCATATATAATTGGATGGTATATCATATATAAAGAATCATTAGCATGTTATATTTATTATTTAAATCATTTATACATCATTATTATACCCATCCAAATAATAATTTATTAAATAACAACTACACCACGACGTCGAGACGGTAAGCCTTACGTACGCACCTTTGGTGACATGTCATTCAAATGATGGATATAGTAATTAATATGTTTTTACTATATGTATAATAACATCACATTATATATAATATACTAGAGTTATTATTTTATTATGGAGAAACAAGGAAAGAAGAAGCGGAAGAAGAAAAAAACATGAAATAGGTGGAGAGATATTTACCTCTTCTTCGAGTTCTTCCTTTTGATTTGATCAAAAGGGCTCCTTAGGTTGGCTCTCTGACTAAAAGAAGGCCACTATGATTAAAGTAGGACAATTGAGTGGATATTTTGGTAGGGTTTGGATGATCCAAATGGCTTTGAAGGTGTGAATTACAGAGAAGGGAAAGTTCCCTTTTATAAGAGGGGTGAGGGTCACTTTAGGAAAAGCTAGAAATATTAATTTTTAATAAATTAATTTTCGGTTTCTAATGGATCCAAATTGATTTATTTATAATATTATGTGGTAATGGGAGTAAATAAACTCAACCAATAGGTTTTAGATAGGTTTTGGTTACTATATTCACCTTATCTTTTAGATTTATGTCTTAGTTAATTAGGTTGACATTTACCATGCCTCTTTATATTTTTATATTATATGGTTAATAAACATACCATAAGAAGCCAAGATAACCCCAAGTGGTTCATAAATAATATATATAACCTTATATAAGTCATTTTTTATCCTTGTATTTTTAGGAATATTTTATCAATTAATAATATAATATGTGTTTTAAAAACTCTTTTATGTCACTTTTGACACTATTTGTTATTTTGTTTTTGCTAAATTTATAACAGCATTATTACTTCAAAAACAATTTATTTAATCAACCCTAACATTTCATCTTAACCTATAAAATTATTGTAATTCATAAAAAATCTAAAATTACATTTATTTTTGTATTTATAATATCGATAATTTTAATATTTGATTAATAAGGTAATTACCACATCATCATTGTGTCATAAATAAATTAAATTAATTAATTTCTAGAAATTATATATAAAATACAATTTTGTAGGAAGTATTTTTATCTTTCTAATTGATATTTATAGTCGAAATGATAACTTATATACCCCATGTAAAAATTGGTTTACAAGAAGATATGTGTTTATGTGTTTTTTGTCTTTTCTTTAAATTAATTAATATAATGTTCTATTATCACTCTCAACTGGCTCCATGGGGTCCCAAAATAAACCCTAGGATGCCCATGGCCGGCCAAGACTTATCCAATAAAGTTAGAAAAGGTGTTAAGGTAATTTTTTGTTATTATAATATTATTATTACCTTGAATTACCCAATTTACCTTTACCTACGGTAAATAAAAGTCAGAAGTTACTATTCATAAAAAAATATTTTCTTCTTATTGAACCACATTTCACATACTAATTTTAATCGTGTCTCTCTGATTTTTGAAATTCAACTCACAAAAGCCGTAATATTAGGTTTTATGTGAATTTTCAAATTCTCCTAGGAGGTGAGTAAAAGACGGTAAAAAGTGCAATAAAATTATTATATATCTAAAATTATTATAAACAGACTCCAATGAATTACATTTAATTTATATAGGTATTATGTATATATTTTGACCTAAAATAAATTAAATAAATAAAAAAATTTAAATAAAAATATGGTTTGAAACTATAACTCAGTGTTTTCACTATTCATAAAAAATTGCTAGTTTTCATAAAAATAACAAAAAATTACCATAAGGTAATTTTGATATTCCGAATCAAAAGATGAAGTCATTTTTTAAAGATAAATTTTATATAATTTTAAAAAGTGGTTATTACTATACATAAAGGCTATATTGATTGGTTGTGGTGTGTTATAACTCAGAGTTCCATACACACATGCTATTGTATTATTCAAAAGAGAAGCGTATCGTGGAAGCCTGGGGTGTTACAGAAGACTCTGGTTATGAATAACAATGTTACCAATATAGATAACCTTGATCCACAATGCATAGGATCAATGTTAGACCACTTCATGCGATAATAACCTCCAACATTAAATGGGACTACGAATTCATTTTTGGATGAGGGATGGATAAGTTCCTTGGAGAAAATATTTCTTTCTTTGGGAAGTAGTAAAAGGGATAAATCTTTCATAGAATTTTACTGTCTCTCAAGAGATGAGAATCAATGGTGTTAATTCATTCGAAACACGATGGAGGATGAATAAGTAACAAATATTTAATGGAAGGAGTTTAATGAAATTTTCTTAGAGATATACATTCCTCATGTACAACAAACAGATATGGAAAGCAACTTTCTGAGTATGAGGGAGAATGAGGATGATAATGTTACAAAGTATGAGGCTAACTTCACAAGGTTAGAAATTAATGGTATAGACTACATACATAACCCATTAAGTAAGATTGATAGATTTTGTGATGGGTTAAAACCATTCCTCTGATGAGCACTAGTATCACAATCCTTCTCAACGTACGAAGATATAGTCTTGTGTGCTTTCAATATGAAATAATACTTCTCTATGTATATCGACATTATAGTAAACCAAGAAAATAAGAGAATGTTGGAGCAAGGGATATATAAAGGTAAAATGAGAATGAAGTATTTTTTTATGTGATAATTGTGGGAAGAGACACCCTGGTAATTACCTAAAAGGAATGTGAGTTTTTTATAAATGTGTAGAAAAAGGTCATTAGGATCATGATTTTAATCGAAATAAAGAAGTTTTGTAATGATAAAATTATAAAAATATGGGACATTATGCAAATTATTGTGTAAAGCATCAAGGAGATTTTTCTCATAAGAATCAAATAGATCAGGGTCAAGATTATGTTGTTACTATGGTTAAAGTGGAATAATTTATGTATTTTTGTTTTATTTGTTTAATAATTATATTATAGTTATAACAATAATTTGATAAATAAAATAATTGTACTGAAGTAATTTTTGTTTTCATTGAGGTTTTAATATGATTATGTTAATCATATATTTACTATGTGACAATAAGAGAAGCATTATGTTGTTTGGGGAGTCTGATGATACAATTCATTTTGGAGATATAGAGACCTTTTAGATAGAGTTTGGTTTGAAGTATTTTCGATAACCCAAATGGTTAAAATGTATTATGTTGAAATTTTATATTATTGTATAAGGATAAAAAATTTCCTAAGGTTATTTCTGGAATGTTATAAAAATATAGTTTGAGAAACATGACAACTGCATGCTGGATAGAAACCTGTCGTATCATAAAAGGCTACAAGAATCAAACCCAAAACCGAACTGCGACAAGGATTTATCTCCTACCATTGGCTTGTTGGAAGTCCATGGTTTCTATAACATTTATTTCATTATTTAAATTGTATAAGTATATATTTTTAACCTTATACGATTAAAATAAATAGAATTATTTTTGGATTTATTATCTCTTGGAGAGAAATATGAGTTTATGGTTGGAATTGGTTAATGGATTAAACTTTACATGGAAATTAACTATTCTTACTTGTGTTTTTAGTATATAAAGTAATTCTTCAACTCTGGGAAAAATATCAGAAAACCGAAAAAATCCTAGCATGTTATTTTTTGATGAGTACAATGGTCCCTTAGATCATCACAGATTTATATCTTTCATATTGTTAACTTTCTCTTAATAATATTCTCTATCACTATCTATTAGAACTCGATGGTTATATTTTTCATTCATTGTGATTTTTTATTACATCAACCATAGTATGTGTTATTTCTAGTAATCATCATACTCAACTTTATTTATATTAAATTAGAGGGCTCATTAATCCTTTTTTAGATATGGGATTTCAAATAAGATATTTTCAAATTTCAAAAACATTATTTTCATCTATATGTTTAAATTGAGAGGATGCAATTTATTGAAGGAGGGGATAATTTAACATCCCATTCTTCCATAGTATTCTTCATTTTAAAATAATTCAATAGCGTGTGATGTAACCAACACAGAGTTCAAGCGCAGCACGACCTATCAAACAAGCCATTTAAAAAGTGGTTATGGATAGTGTTAACCAGATTTTGGATATTATATATCCCATATAATACTAGCATTCATCTTATGTGTTTCTTAGATATAATATAAGGACATATTAATTTTTTCAAATAAAAGACGTATTTTTTAAATAATGCAGTTTTCAAACTTTTAATGGTGAATACTTTTTAAATATAATATTTTGAACTTTTATATATTCAATTTTATGAAATGAAATCATTCATTATAATAGGGGAAAAAATTACTTGGATAATTTTTTTCTGTTTTTCTGATAACTTTTGTATATTAATAAATAGTGAAAATTAATGCATTTTAATTCAAAACTACATTTTCATTTAAATTTTTTATATATGTTGATTATCAATGTAATTGGTTTTAAAGTGTTATTGGATTATGTTTTTATCATACAATCCAATTAGGTCGTTGGAATTAATTTCACATTGAAATTGGACATAAACACATGTCAATCTTTTTATAGTTTTTACTTATTAAAAACCCACTTTCTAATTTTCAAAATGGGAATTTTTATTAACTTAATTTCTACAAATTTTTTGTTTTGTATTTGTAAAAATTTATTAAATATTTGGATTAATGAGTCTAAAATTGTGTAAATAGGTACCTTTTATTTTCGTACATTATGAATAGTAACTTCAGTAATTATTTTTATTTATCATGGTTAATGGTTAAATTAGGTATATAAGGGTAAAATTTCATATTATAATAATATAAAACTACCCTAACATGTGTCATAATCCTATTATATGATATAGGGAAGACCATTATAACCCTTAGGTTTATTTTAGGACCCCATGGAGCCACATGGATGTGAAAATGACATGTTATAATAATTAATTTATAAGGAAATAAAACATAAACACGTATCCTTTACTTAATCTATTTTAATATAGGGTTATATAATTGATATATATGTCCATAAATAGTAAATATAAAGATCAAACTATTTCCTACATCATGTTATTTTATTTACATTTTTTATACATTAAATAAATATATTTATTTACGACGTGATGATGATGTAGTTATTACCTTTTTAATGAAAGATTCAAATAAATGAAATTAAAAATGTGAAAATAAATGTAATTTGAATCTTTTGGTGCCATAAACGAATTTTATGGATGAAATTGACATATTATGTATGATTTAATGGATTTATTTTTAATTAATCAATTTTTTCTGACTTTAACAAGAATAAATTACTAAATACTGTCGAAAATTGACATAAATGAGTTTTTAAGAACATACTATTTTATCAAACAATATAATAGTCCTAAAAATCTAATATTATTAAAAATGACTTATATTATGTTAATAATTTCATTAATTATCCACTTGGGGTTCTCTATTAATTTTATTGTAACTATATTAACCACATAGTATAAAAATACAAGAAGACATGGTAAAAGTTAACTTATTTAACTATGGGGTAATCCCAAAAGATAAGGTTACTTTCATAACCTAAACATGTTAAAAATTAATTCTATGAGACCATTTAGACCCATACTAATATTATCCTAGAAATAAATTTCATTTAAATTATCAGAATCCTAAAATGAATTAATAATAAATTAATATCCCAATATTATCTTAAAGTGCCCCTACCCTCTCTTATAAATGGGAACATCTTCTTATCATTTATTGACACCAAAATATAACTTTTTTATGGACAAATCATATAAAAATATCCTAATAACATCCCTAAATTCATCCTAGAGGCTACCCTTTAGGGAATAAAACCATCATGTTGTGTCATTTGTGAAAATCAAAAGGAGACACTCGAAGAAGAGGTAATCGGTTTATCCCTTCTTTCAAAGTTCTTTTCATCTTATACTTCATCATTATATATTGTTTCCATACCAAAGTAATAAATCCAGTATCATAAATATACTAATATGTTATTAAAATTATGGTACAACTACATTCATCAATTATCCATCCAAAAAATAATAATATCTCATGTGTGCATACGTACGACTTGCCATCTCCACGTCGTGGTGTAATTTATTATTCCACGTTTCATTATTTTGATGGGTATAATGAGGAATAAAATAGACATAAATAATGAATATGACATAATTATAATTAATTATAAATAATATTCCATATATTCCCATATCATTTAACTATTAATGGAATGATATTTCCATTTGTGCATACGTGTGACCTACAGTCTCCAGGATGTGATGAGATTCATTATTCACATTAATCAATAAAGTATGATTATAAACATAATATGATAAGTAAATATAGTATTTATTAATTTAATATAAATATTTATTTTAATGGAATACATCATATTCATATGAAATAAGACTTAATTAAATAACATGCATAGGAAAACAAATCAGTTAATTCCTAAAAAAAATTAACAAAACTAGATAAGAGAACTGTATATTATATAATAAATATGTATATGGTTCTAGTATAATTTATTAAAAAAATATAACCATTATAAATAAATTTAACACACCCTCAACTAAAGTAATGTACAAGGTAAGGGTTATTTCTTAAATCTCATTGTTATCTGAGATTTTTTGTGTGTAGGTATTTACTAGGACATATTTATCATCCATGTTCATGTTTTAGAAAAATGTTTTCAAAAATAATATTTTAAGGCTTTATGGAAGGGAATCATTAACTAGATTATCATTTTAAACTTTTTAAAGATTTATTTTTATAAATCTAATTAATTTCTATGTTTTCAAAAAGATTTAAAGGATTTATTAATATGTATGTTATTGTTTTAAAATTTTAATTCATTTCAAAAGTTTCAATGTGGTATGGGACACTATGACTCAAAAATATATTTTAAATGAATAAATTTATAAATTGTGTGACTTTTAAATGATTTCATGAAAAAGTCATATTTCTCTCATAGATTTTTACAGATTATTTCCAATGATTTCAACATCCTTTATTGAATATTATTCTTCATTGAGTGTGGTTTATTATAATACAATCATCCATATAGTATTGAGTAAGATATTATATTTTTTACGATGGATGTGCTATTTTTATACCATTCATGGTTTATGGTTGAATTGTTTGCATTAAATATTCTAGTTTTAATACAACGTTTTATGTTATGTTTCACTCTTTTTATAAGAGGAATGCATTGTACTTTGTTATTGTCATACAGGGCCTACTATTTCCCCTCTATACATCAGTAGTCTCATTAGAAACTTATGTTTGTGTTTTGGATAATGTCTTGCCCAATTAGGTATGATTTATTGGCTAATACCGTGAAGATATGTTTAAGATTTCCATCATTATTGATTCCCTTGTTATGAGATTAGTTATTGATTTTACATGTCATTATTAGACTATTAGAATATATATGTGAATGTTTAAATGGTATTATTTGATTTATTATTCCCATATTATTATTTAGATAATGTTTTAAAAGGATTTTTTGTTTTTTACCTTTCCTCAAAAAAAATTTATTTTTGATATCTTCCTCTATATTGTTTATCCTCACTGAGCATCTGATCTCACCCATTTCTTTTTTTTATTTTTCATATATTCCAAGAAGGGTTTTATGGTTGATATGCAGGTTAAAGATAGGGGAATAATAGAATTCTTAATGGATTATCAATGTTTTGTTTCATGTTTGAAGTTGTAATTTAGTCTTAATGTATGTAATATATTCTCTAATACTGCTAAACTGATCAGTCCTTCAAGACTTTATTACTTATAATAACACCAATGTATTAAAATAATGCACCAACTCTGGGATTATAGGTTCAGGGCATTACATTCCAATACAGTTTTCAAATAATCAAATTTATTTTGAAAATATGATCATGTTCCCATTTCTAGATATATAATCATTTATATCCATGATACTTATTTTATAAGTTCATCTTGTAAATTCCATGAGTGAATTATTTTTTTTTTGATTTATCCTCCATTGGTTAAACTTTTATGAGTACACCTTCAGGATTTACATCATCATAGCTTTTTAAATCAGCTAAACCTTCTATAAAAGTTTCACCTTCATACATGTATATTTAATAGTTTCCTTAAAAAGAAATTCAAATTCTTATATTCACACAAACGTTCATCTCAAAAATAACTATATTTTTATGGTCTACTTCTTTACTATTAGGAACCATCTCTTCCATCATCAAAACACATTTACTTTGTATCTTATGGAAGTGGGTCTCAAAAACACCTATCTGTGGATGTGTTAACATTCATATGAAACCACCCAAAACCCTTCAATGATAATTCATATGCTCATTTAATTTACATTTTCATACACATTTATTTACCAACTTTTTGGTTATTTAATCATGAATATTAACATGAAATACAATAAATCATCGTCTAAATCAATTTGGTGCATCAAATTAAAAAAAATTCTTGGTTTTTTTAATATATCCATCATGGTTCTGTTTAGTCTGCTTTGAGGTTATCTAACAGAATTTAAATTATATTTATAGAATAATTAGTATGTGTGGATTCTATAAAATTGTCTCAGGATGTCACATAGACACCATCCTTTATCATTTACATTTTCTTTCAAAATATATATGAGTTTCAATTATTATTTAGTTAATAAGTTTCAAGTAATGATTACTTGATACTTATCTGCTCTAATTAGGAACACATGTTTTGATTTGGGTGGAAATAGTTTCAATTATACTTGGACGTGAATTAAATACAGAAAATATTCGGTTTACATACCATTATCACCTTTTTTTCTTTTATAAATGAAACACTATCTGTTTCATTATATGAGAATAAACAATTAAATCCATCAATTAATTTAAGAGATAAAAACTCATCGAATTGTTTTTCATTGACCACTTGATTCTAACAAAAATTATACATAGGATTTCCAAATCTGAATTTGATACATGGATTCATAATTCAATTCAATAGAGTAGTTAATTATAAGATCATGGTTCCCAAAAATGTGATAATTTTAAAAGTGAATGTTCCTCTTTTGAAAAATTAATGATTAAAAAGTGTCGGTGTATCATGTGTTTTCAATAAACTTAATTGTGAGAGTACCATTGGGAACATAAGTAATGATACATGCAGTATTTAAAATTTTCCATCATAGGGGTGCTAGTGGTAGGGATGGTTTTTTATTCTCCTATATGTCAGGGATTTTGAAATTATTTGGATGAATTATGTTTTATAACCTTACTAAATGATCTTCTAAAACATCAATTGTTATTATTATTGCATAGTTATAATACTCAACTACCAGTCATGTTTGATTTAGATCTACTATATATAAATAGTAAAATATATAATGTGGAATAAAATTTATAGCTACTCAAAAATCAAATCATGAGTCTATAAATGGAATGGATCAGATGGATGAAGGAATTGATAAGGTCCCAATGTTTTTGAATTTAGTGGGTTGAAAAAGGAGTTATTAATGATCCTACATTCCATTCGTGGTTAATTCACAATTTATATGGAGAATTACCTTTTTTTTATATATTTCATTATGTAAAATAGCATATTTGGGACTATATAAGGATTATAGAAAGTCCATATTGATTTCATCCTATTTGAATGTGTCAAAAAAATAGTTTTGAATTTATTCTATATATTATTTTTATATTTATTCATTTATCATGTAATAGGAAGGGGAGGATTGTCTTTATCTATTGATAGTTTCTCTTCTTTATTATTTCATTCCTTCTGATTCTTTTCAATATTAGATTCCACCTTAATATTGTTTTAATTTTAATATACCAGGTTGGATTTCAAATTAGTGTGACCTTCTTTATCACTCTTAATAGTTATTAACCTCATATTTCAATTATTATTAGGTAGTTTTTTTGCTAGAAATTTCCTAGAGTTCTTATTCATCATTTATTCTAAACTCAAAAAATAGATTTTCAATTTTTGACATCTTTTTTTAATTCATTGATGTTTGGGGTTAGTTTTTAATGGGATATTGATTGAGAAATAAATTATGGGTGATCATTGGGTTTATACTATTTAAATAGTGATGATAAGAAGTTTTTTTACTCTTTCTTGAGATTATTTTGGATTGGTGGAGGTTAATGATATTATTATTGTTATTTTATTATATCATGGTTCTGTTGATTTTCAAATCTATAATAAACATGGAAATTATCTCTCCATAAGAATATGGGTTATTTAAAGGGTCTATATTTAATTTTAGTATTATACCACTCAAAAAACAACAATTCAACATATTTATTAGTGAAATAGTTAAATGAATAAAAATGTCTAAAAACCATAAAAATTTTATATTTCTTATTAGTCTATTTGAAGATTTTATTTCTTAACAAAGGTACTACCTTTTCAATTATAGATTCAAATTTATGAGATTTAATAGGCTCTAGCTCATGTTACCCTATAGTGTATATACTTATTATTTCATTCTAACTTTAGTTTTTTCAAGAAATATTCCTCAAAACATTTTTTTCAAGTGGTGATTTTTTAATATGTACTCCTACAAATTATTTATTAAGTAAGTTATTTTCATTTTTATTATAAATTGGTAGAAAAAATTGGAATTGGTGTTCTTATATGTATTTTTGTGGATTTCTGTCACAAAGATCTGTGAATCTTTCTCAATATTCATAGATATTCAATCATCTAATTTTTTTCATTGTATTGATTTATTTCAACATAGAAATACTCCTTGAGTTTAGTAAGATACATTAAATGAAATGCCTCTAAAGATCATCACATATTTTTTATAATTCAAGGATGGGGATTTTATTTAAAATCTTTATGATATCAGCTGATCTTTCTCCATTTTAAATTCTCCTCTGAAACACCTCTTATATTATAGGTGGAACACATCATGGAAAATTCCTTAATAATACTAGGTGGATAAACTACTGAATACTATGAGTGAAAATTGAATATTTCATTCTTTCAATTAAAAACCTAATTTCAAAATAGATTATTATTTAATGGTATGGTTTAAAATGTAACAAGAATAGAAGCCTCTTCAATTTTGTACAAAGTTCTCTTCATGGAATCTAATTCATATTGAAAACATTGAGTTTTACTTCAATATTTCAATTTGATGTTCTCCACTATCGTTTATTATATTATCATGATTTATTTGTTCTCTAAATCTTGAAAAAAAGTTCCCCTAAAGATCTAGATCAAGACTAAATATGTGATAACTTTAAGATTTTTTCAGGAAAATTTGTTGTCTGTTGTTAGGAAATTTGAACCACTTCTATAAAAATGGATCTATGTGATTCTAATTGTATTTCACTCTTCATCTTATTACTTGGTAGTAAAACATAATTTTAAATCAAGATATTGTAATATAGTGGATACTTGGATTGTCTCCGAAAAAGGGTGAAATTTCTAGCATTTCATGTTGATAAGTGTTAGCATGGGGGTTTTCATATGATTTCTATATAATAAATATAAATAAAATAAAAAGAGAACTTATCAATAGAATAGATCAATTATCAATCCGAAGGTTTTTGTGTTTCTGTTATTTTATCATAGTTCTTAAATTGATGAATCACTTTTCTACTATTTATTAATAATATATTCACAATCATTGACTATAAATCCTTTTATATTTGTCTTGATGAGTTTTAGGACTGAAATAATTGTTTCAGGTTGAGAATCCTTCATATGTGTGTAGGGGAGAAAAGAAAAATCACATTAACCACCAAAAGTAAACTATAATTTAACTATTAAGGATCCTCCTAATCAAGACATATTAACCCCATGTTACAGATAATGATATTCCACCATATAAACATGTATTAAAAATCACTACAAACTTCACCACTCGATCACTATTCCATAATAAATAGGTTTGATTGTACATAGGGAGAGAATAAATAATAAATAAAGGTAAAAAATTAAATTGAGATTAATTATCCTAAAAACGCATCTAATAATTCATAATTAAAACTAATATTATGTTATTAATAAGAATAATAAATACATTAGAACTCAATAATGTACAAGTATATCCCCCCCACTGAATCAATCATACGGATGGATTTATACATGAAAATAAAAGATCATATCCGAGGACACATATCTATCAATTGGCATGAAAGAAAGGTACATAACATCAAAAAACCTAAAAATTATCTAAATAAAAGTGTTATTCTTCAATTTGTAGGGTATTCTTCATCTTGGATCATTCCATGTGACATTAAGGTTCTCTTGGTGAATTCAACGTGGAATTTATATTAATCCCTTGAAATATTGAGTGAAATATAATCTCTCCATTATCCCATCATATTTCCACTATTCTAAGGATCATGTTACATATTTCATTATTTCCCATTTTTTTGAAAACACAAATGTAATATTATTTTTGAACCCACATTTTTTATATGTGATCCACATGGAAAGTATTTATCAATGTTTCCTACTTCTGGAATATTCTTTTTTTGATCATCTAGAACAATTTCGTGAACAATTTATGACACAGAAACAATTATTAATTAATTATGCTGTTTGAAATGTTGTGATAATAAAATTTATGCATTTATGCCCTAATAGTATATTAGTTCATGCATTACCATTGATGGTTACTCATATTATATTGGGTAAGAATCATTTTATCATGATGAATTTATCTAGATTATGTTTGAGCACCGGTCGAACATTATTTGTCCCCCAAAAATGTCATTGGAGTGTGAAATGTTCTCAATGTAGTGACATAGATCATGCCATCATGGAAAATTATCAATAAATAGCACATGCTACATCGACTCATGAATATAGTCTCATTGGATAACTTATAAACTTTAATGAAATTAAGGATGAAAACAAAGAGATTAATAAAATTAGTTTATAATTTATTTTTGATTTCTATATTATATGAAATGGGGAACATGATTTCTGTTTGTGTTCTCTACACAGTGTTGGAAAGGATTCTATTTTGTGTGTTTCCCTTATATTGTATTGAAGATAGAATAAGAACAAAATGTTTATACTTCATCCAATAATATGAAGACACAACCTTATAAATTAGAATTGATATTTCTCTAGTTTTTTAATCCACTATCAATATAGTCCAAAGTATTTTTTATTGCTACATCAGTGACATTTTATTCTTACACAATTTTTATCCAAGCTAAAAATTTCATACATGAGATTCCATGAGATTTGGTTGGTAACATAGTGTAGCCTCAAGTTCCATTGTGAGATAACATTATCTCCTGAATGTAGATTGGAGATATTTTATGGGATTACATTGGGCTCTAATAATATTCTTTAGAGAATATTAGTATTCTTATTCAACATTAAGTTACTCTTTTATAATGAATGAATGCTCAAATTCATTTCAAATTTAGTTCTTCTCAAAATACAATATCTTCATATAAATCAAAAAAAATAAGGGAATTATTCATAGGTGGAAAATAATTTTACTCCAAAAACATTATCAATTCACTATTTTCATATTTTGGGTAATTTTATAAATATTTATCAAATCCTGTGAAATGTGGTATAAAAAATATCACAGAATGATTTTCTCGAATAAGTATAATGGAATAAAATTGATATATTATGAATAAGATATTAATAATTATTTTAAATAATACCCATCTATCCAAAATAATCATATTATTTAATTAATATCCATGTCACCATTTTTTTGAAGGTGCAAGATCAATCCAATACTCATGATAGGTTATTTCCAATAATAAATAAAATAATTATCAAACAACTTTGTGGGGTGGGGAGTGGGTCATGTTAATGGTTTCCACATGACACCCTCTCATGAATAAAGAACATATATAGTACATGAGGGTTGTCTGGGACCTAATTTTAATGCCTCAAATTTCATTAAATCCATTCAACCTCTTGTAGCTAACAAAACCCAGTTTGGATAATTTTAGTTATGGTTGGTACATGAATTTTTATAATTATTATCCAAAGGAACTCATTATATTAAATTTATTTTTAATTTTATCATCCTTTATTAAAATACATGCATTGATGGTGTGGTATTATAATGTTATTGGATATAAATCCTATTAGTATAAATGTAAACTATATAAGAAAATGAGATTAATTGTTGATGGAAATAAAAAAATAGTTTTTAATAAATTGATAATGATAGTACATGTAGATAATTTGATGATTTATGTTATCTAGAGACATTATAAATTATTATTAAATGGAATGAGATTCCAATAACAATGTGAGATACTCATTAGTTAAATGAATTAACACTTCAATGATAGTAATTATTAAGGAAGACATGAGGAACTAGATTGAGTTATTATCCTAAAAAATATATTATTGAAGACATAAACATATTGTGAGTGTTTTATAATATTTATAATAAAGAACATGAATATATATAGTGAACTATGATAATAATTATTGTACACATGAGATATGATAAAGAATTACAATAGGTAATTATGTAGTGTGATATCTCAAATTATGATATGGATTTAGTGAAATTTACATGATTTATTAGGAATTATTGTGAATGATATAAATTTAATAGTATGATAATGTGGATTGAAAATTTAACTCATAAATTAAAAAAGAAAATTGATATCTATGAAGATAAATAAATATTCTAACGGTGATACAATAACTATTTAGCAATGTTATGAATAATTAGGGGATGAAGTGTGATTATTTTGATAAAAAAAGTAGAATGAGGACATTAACCTTATCAATTGACGTAATTTTTTTCATGATATAGTGCTGAAAATAAAATGTGATAACGATGTGATAATGTTATGATTATTATTCTCAACACTTTTACTAATATAGATATGATTATGTGAAGTTTATGTTGATGTTATTACTATGCTAATTTAGCTAATTTAATTAATTAGGAATATGAAACTAAACTACCATTGAATTATACTATGCTAAGGATGTAGGAATCTTATAGAATGTTACAAAAACAAATGGTTTTTAATGAATATATACTTTATGATTGGTATATTTATTATCCATTAGTTTTGTGATTGAATTGTTTTTTCATCGTAAATTTCATAGGTGATATAGCTTAATTACTAGTAGATATTGATGATATTGATGGTGATAGTGCACTAGAGTGTCCATTCACACATGCATACTCATCTAGATTACAGTTTAACAGTAACATATACATGTATCTATATTCATTATCATTCATATTTCATGGTTTTATAATGTTGAAGGTACACCTAAATATTTATTCTTATCCATACCAACTATCCTAGGTTTGAGGTAGATGATGAATCACGTAAGTTTTTACACAATTTCTCTCCCACATATCAATGATTGATGTGGATAATGCATCACTAAGTACATTGAATTTTATTAATAAAAAATTAATGTTCAATGTAGTATAGTTAAAGAGGAATTACTCTGGAATGAGACAGTGGTGCTTTTTTTGGTGATTTATTTTAGAATAAATTTATAATAGGATGTGAGATAAGATGTAATTATTTTTCATGATATATTATTTATTTATAAGATAAATCCTATTATTCATAACCCATCGATGATATGTTACTACTTGGTATCTCTAGGAGGTCATCATATTATGACCATTACCCCTCTCTGATAGTCTACAGACCATAATGTGGCATAAGGCTAACTTTATGGGTTCTTGGGGACCTATAATTAGATATAGATATTTTAATTTCCTTTATTTTTAGAATTTACAGAAATATAAATGATTATATATATGTGTATAAGAATATTTTTTATTGATTGTAATCATGGTTAGATATTGGAAAAAATTTAGAAATTGAATTATCAATGAGATTCCATGATTGGTGAATGGTGATAGTAAATTTGTTTGAGGGAGATACCATTATAGTTAGTATGTTTGATGATATAAATTTTATGTTAGTGTTATATTATTACAATATATTCATTGATGATGAACATATATACTAGTTCTATCTGAGTGTCAACACACTTCTTGGGATTATAATTATGAGAATTATTTCTCACCCTTTCATGCACACTTCTATGTTTTTATCTCTTTTGTTAATATAGATTAGATGATAAAACTAGTGGAGGAGTGTAGATGTTGCTGATTAATGTGATATATGGTACTTCATGGTATGTTTTCTTCATTGGGATGACTACATTGGTTTTATACATATTAAGACTTATATTTAATTACATCTATTTGGGATGTGTTATGTGTTTGTAATGAATCATTTGATTACATAACATTACATTATAGAAATTTTTAATGTATATAAGTGTTTTATATTAAACTATAAGTTATTATTTTTTAATATAGGTGATGATGTATTATGTTAGTAGGTGACATGTCATATTTCATGGTAATGGTTCTCATCATTTTTTTATGGAGATGTTTGTGCTAGTTTCGAGTTGCAACCCTATTATAAGTGGATTTGGAGAGTTTTCATGATTACATTCCATGAAATTACACATATATTGATTAGGGGATATACAATATTCCTATATATTTACTAATTTTATAATATTAACTTGATTTTACTAGTGGTTTAAATAGGATTTCTAGTTTTATGAACTCTTAAGGGTGATTGAACTATGGTCCCATTATTATTTTCCTATGAAAAGATAAAAAAATAATATCCATGTTATAAATAATTATAAATTAAAGTGGAAATAAATAAAGGGTTGGGTTAAAATAAAAAATTCAAAAACCTTTTATCATGATTCTTTTTTTGGATAAAATTGAATGTGTGTGTGTCAAATTATTATTTTGTTTTTCTTAAGATGGTGATTCTTAAGAATAGTTGTGTATTTGTATTAGAAAAATCTTAGATATAATTTTTTTATCGATTAATTGTTGGGAATGATTTATCTTACCTATATGAGTTTTTTTAAAAGTTTTGAAATTGTTTTAATGAGGAATGAAAAAGTCATGTGCAGTAGAGTGTGAAATTCCTATCTTGTGCATAGTTTCTATAAAGTTTTATGAAGGAAATTTGAGTTGTATAATGTAATATTTTTCATTTTTTAAATATTTGGTGTCATGATATAATGATAATAGAAATTTTCTAAAGAATAAATAAGATTTTTGTAGGGAATTAAGAACAAAATATTTTTTATTAAACAAAAGAAATTATTAAACATGATTTTTAGGATCCTACTAGATACATTGAATCATAATGATAAAACTCACCATGCACAAGAACAAAATTTAATGATTAATTCTAAAATATATCTCGATGAAATTAAAAAAAGGAAGGATAAAATCACTTGAAAATAAATCCATGAATTTTAAAAAAAATTATACTATGATTACTAATATGCACATAAATAACAACATGGTAAATGTTAGATGAAGTAAATTCTAGTGATGAATTCATGGCGGACACATAGAATAGAAATTTATATAGATATAACTTTTTGAGTGTTTCGATCCTTAAATAGTATTTTTTTTTTAAAATTATATATGTATGGAACTAGATTTTTACACCTATATAAAGTTTATTTCATTTTTCTCAAAGAATTTTAAACTTTTCGTCAAGGTGTTTTATCCAATAATTTCATTTATTTACAAGTGGTTTGAAGGATATATTAAGGATATGTATGTCATGGTTATCTATAATTTCATTATTTTTAATTAAGTTCTTTTTTATTTTTATTTGTATTTTATGTGTTTTAATTAATTAAAAATTAATTATAGATTGATTATAATCAAATAGTTTCTTAAAATTGAATGGAATAAAAAATATAATAACATGCATTATATTTTAATCCATTTTATTGAATTCAATTATTAATAATAGAATCATATTTAAAATAATTTATTAAATTTATTTCATATTAGGTAATTGATAATAATTCTTTAGTAAAGTGTAAGGATAACATGGTAGAGTGGATAGATTCCTAAGATTTATTTTTATAAAATTTTTGTATAATAATTAATATTAATGTAAATTGAATTTTATTAATTAATCTATTCATGCGGGTAAGTATGTTTAGATAAGTATTAAATCTAATTATGTGGATTTAGTTCCATTTATTATCTAGAAAACTATTATTTTCAATGAAATTATTAGGATAATGAGTTTTATATGTCATTAAAAAAAATATTTTTAATGTAATTCTATTACCGTTGTTTTCAAAGAATGTATGTAATCTAATTTTAGTATTTTAATAGAATATTAATCAAAATATTTACTTAGTTTTCAATTAGAAAGATAAATTTTCATGATGTATTAATGAGTAATTGAATGTAAAGAAGATTTTTTACAGGAAACATATCTATATTACTCTAAAATATAAAATTTAATTTTATATAAAATGAAATGGAACTATAATCTTCCATAGGTTCTCCCCTAGGTGTATCCTGGTTTCCTAGGGATTCCCTCTGAAATACAGTATGATAGAGATGTGGGGGGTCCCCTTCCACTTTTTGGTGACCATCCATTACTCTTCTTGGCTTCCTACTCATTTCTTCCAACTCGTTCCACCATCTAAAAAGAACCATCAGTGATTTAAATGGGTCGTTTGTGTATGATATATGAGGTTTTTCATGGTTGGGATTCATTAGGAGAATATGGGGTTGTTATGAATTCAAGGATCATCATCTTTGAGTGTTGAATTTTGTATGTTATGGTCATATTATTGTGGATAAAATAATGTTTATGGAATGGCCTCCTCTTTTCATAGTGGGATCCCATTGTTAAATCTCTAATTTTCCCCGTATTTATTATTAATTTCTTCTCCTCATGGTGATTTATTCCTTACTAGGGTTTTCATAATATTGTTATTTTACTACGGGTGATGGAATGTGTTTGTCCAGTCTATCCTACAGTGCTTGAATTATTCCATTGACTCTGCTACAAAGTCCATGTGTTTTTCACCAATTGGTTTTTGTCTCAACATAATGCCTTATTGAGGGTTTCTATCTAATTGTTTTCTATGGTTCACAATATGAATCCACAACATGTCACCATCTCTACTATTTATTCTATGTTTGTGTCACTAGCCGTCTTGGTTTGAACTACTTATGATCTTCTACATCTCCCCTAACTAGGGTCATATTTTCCCTCATCCCTCATATTACCTTCCATCCTTATCCTCCATGTATGAACCCACTCTTGTCATACTTATCAATGTATATTTCTATTTAGTATCGTTATGGTGGCTTGTGCAATGGAAGATCTTATTCATGGGTTTATCTCAATTTTTATTCTTTGGAATGCTTTCATGTTCTACACTCTATTCATCAGAATCCTCCAATGTGACTGTGATCAAAGCATATCGCATTTTTTCATAATTTGGTGATGGGTTCTTTATATTCTATTGAGAAGAATTTAAAATTTTAATTAAAAATGTTAGTGTTTTTATGGTTAGTTTTTTCATGAAAACATAGGGTTCCCACATTGATTGGAGGAAGTGGTGTGTGCCTCTTATAAGAAATTAGAAGTAACAAAATAACATCCAGAAGAAAGAAGAAGAAGGTCCCATTTTCTAATTTTTTTTTCCACCAAATTGGGATTCCAATATACAACCATTTTGAGAGAGAATAAAGTGCCACTGAGGTGGATGGTGACCAGTGGGATGCAAGAGATGTGGTAATAAAAAATAATAATAATAATGTGTGCATGTTTTTATAATAGATAATATAGGGCCATGAGGGTCAGGTGAAGATAAATCCAGCATAAGAGATACTTAAAAATGGTCTACCACAATTGTTGTAGCTTGAGTGAATATATAACTAAGACATGACATGAAAATATTGTGAGGGAATTTTCAAAAATGACGTGTGAATAGATAAATGATGGAGTTTTATGAATCAAAAGTATTATTGGTTTTGGAGATCATGTGATGTGTCATATTCCCAAGATCATCGGTAAAACAAAATGGCTATTTCAGGCAGACATGTCAAAATTCATTTGGGTGTGTTGTGAAATAATCCATCATGTGTGGAATAAATTCCTTCGGGGGAAAAAAATTTTTAGGTGAATTAATTCTAATGTTTGATGATTCTTCCATTTAGAAAATGGAATATTCAACTACATATTCTATGTTTACCCTTCTTGTATGTCTTAATGGTTTACATGTTTTCATATCTCTCAATTAGTGGTTTTCATAGTCCTCGATAATGATAATAATGTTCATATTGATGTGTTCATCAATGGTGGTGCTCTTCCCCTAATAATATAGTCATTTGTGATTCTATTGGTAGATTTATAAGTTATATTACTTGAAAAAGGTGTCATCTAGAATCATTTATACATAGGGATTGAGAATTTATCTTCCTTAGTCTATCTGAATCTAGCTCGTTCCTTTTTTAATTTGATTCAATAGCCTAAATTCTCTAGTGTGTAGTTTTCTTTGTTTATATTTGTGATATATATTATGTTTTGTGGTCATGTAAAGGATCCTTATTCACATTAAAAGTAGGTTTCATTATAAAATAAAAATAATATGTGGGAAATTTTGTAGGATATTCTTTCATTCTCTGTTGGGGCTATATATGGAAATATAGGGTTTCCATTTCACCGTTATTTCTCCCAATTTGTGTTTTTGTTACATTTTTCTGGTTCATAGTTCACATCATTTTAATCTTTGTTGTTAATAAATATTAAAAGGATAGTAGTATAATTTTTTTAGATGAGTAGAAGAGGTTTTGGGAAATAAATTTTCTATATAGTTTAAGTAAGTTGCTTTTTGAGGTGACATTTTACTAAAGGATTATTTTTTGTTTTGTTTCACTGTTTTTCTTAAGGATTTAATTTTGGGGTTACTAAATCTAGGAATTATATTTAATTGGTTTAGTTATTTTTACACATTATTATTTTTTGGGACATAGAATGTTGATTATTTTCTATTATTTACGAGGGTGGTTATGATTTTTTTAGGGTTATTCCATGAGTTTTTTTTATAGTGGATAGTGAGTTTAAAATATAATTATAGACATTATTAAATTGTGATTGATTACAAATTTCCAAAAGTTTAGGCATACCAATATAAAAAAACATATAAAATACATCATTTCACATGATTATTCATTAAATCTCATAATCAATCACACCATAAAACCGATATTTTTAGTGTATTTGGATAATATCTACATAATCATCATATCCTAAAATGTCTTCAATATATCATATTAATTATTTTAACATGTTATATTTTAGAAACATCATACATAATAATATTAATTATATCCATGAAATAGAAACATGGAAAATTGTGAGCTGAAATTCTCATAAATTTTAAACAATAAAGATAATAACTGATAACAAGATTAGTATGAGGGTATGAGAACAAAAACATAGTTCCAAAACATATCATTACTATATTGTAAAAAAATAAACTTGTATTATAACATATAAATCAAGGATATGATGATAAGAATGTTATAAGACAACATAACTTGAGTATGTTGAAAAAAATATGAATGTGGCACAAAATTAAGCATAAAAATCATAAAATTGTGGATCTTGATTCATGATTTTCCTCCAATAACACAGTGGTTCAGGAATCACATTCCCACATCCCATTACATAGTAGATCAGGACTAATATCCATACCACTCATATATATATCATAAGATATAAAAACTTATCCCATCTATTAGAATACTAAATAATTCTAAAGCTACCGATCACGTGATGATAATTATATATATGTGTTCCACGTGAATATGAGAACATTCTTATTACATCATTAATTAATTAAAATATATAAAATATATGTATTTCATGAAATAGTCATAGAACATTCTATAATTCATCCAGATAACTAAGGTGGATGGTATCATAATAACATATTCCTAGTTTAAAATATGTTACACCAAAGGATATTGAAATAAATTAAAACCAATTTTAAGTATTATTAGATAAATCAAATTGAAATAAAATAAGAAATATTACTTTTATTTTCAAAAACATTATGAATTAAGAATATTTTTGAAACAATTTTAAAATATAAAATGTAATCTTCATAAATAATAATTGTTAAAAATGAATATGTTCACATGAAATACATTAAAAATGGATTATTTTAAAACTTTTGTTAAAAAAACAGACCATGTGGAAATGTAAAGATATTCACGTAAAAAATTTGTAATGAGATTAAAAATAGTATAAAATGACCATAATAAATTATTAAAACATATATAATACATAAATAAAGTCATACAAAGAATATGAACATAGAGGAGGGTGATTCAAGACCAAAAATATGAAGTGGGGTCTGTTTCACTTACAAGTATCACATCAGGAAAATTAATTTCCAAGGGATATGAAATTTAAAGAGTAAATCTAAAAACACAATAATAATAATATGATAATAAAATGTTTTTGGTTTTATAAATATTTTTTTCCCAATTATTCCCTAAATGGAAATTCAATCATAACAATGTCAATTTGAAAATGAGATTGGAATATACTTCTTACCAATTTGGTAACATTTTAATCAAACCCACTTGAAAGAGATAAGATGAGATGGATTTTTCAATACCTATAATTTCATGAAATTCTTTACAAAATTCATCCATATAGTCATATATACCCCACACAAAAAGAAACAACTAGTGAATATAGAATATGTTTTAATGGTATAAAGTTGAGAGAAAAAAACCCTTATCATTACATCAGTTTTCAAATAATTCACTTTCATATCTTTTAAAATAATCATAATAATTTTAATAAATTATATTAAAAAGTATTCATATCAATTTTATTTTCTATGCTTTAATAAATGTTATCCATTATAAATTGATTACTTAGTTAATGTTTATTTTTATCATCAGATATTTTTAATTTTGAATAATTCTCACATGTTTCTTAATGGAGAGGTTAAATACCGTTAATTTAAAAAAAAGTTAAAAATTGATAGATTAAAAAATTAATTTAAATCATTTTTTCCCATTCTTTTTTATCACCATTTTAATTTTTTTTGAAACTATGGGCAGGGTTCTCTAGAACGATATCCATGAAGATATTGTTTCGAGTAATTTACCAATTTTAATGAATTACTTTATAATGATCATTAATTATTGTTTTAAGAATTCTAAAACATAATTATGAAATATATATATATATCATTAATATCATATACATTTACCAAATATATTTTAGAACCAATATTGTACGGTAGTGATGAAAATGAAACAGGTCTTCTATATAGGCGGTAGTACGCATGTAAACACGAGTGATATTTTCGTTTTACAATGAATGGGATGGGGGAAGGTAGATAAATATTTATCTTTATAGAGTCTTATCTTTGTTTTAAATATCAACTTTATTTGTTTATTATATCATTATAACCATTATTTTGAGGTAGTCATGAAAAATTAATGATCGATTGTAACACCCTATGATTTTGAAAATAAATTTAATAATGAATGCATGAGACACTGAGTCTCTAAAAAACACTAATTTGTTATAATCTAGGCATTAAAAATATTTTTACCACCATTGTTAAAGGAATTTTCAAAAAGTCACCTACACAGTTTTGTTTAGTAATATATATATAGTCTAATAAGATAAACATACTTTTTGGTGAATTGTAATATATCCTTATGAACAGTAATATTGATAGTAATAAGACCCTTATGAATAGTAAATCATATTATTATTTTATTTCATTAAGTATATACTATAATGAGATCTTGATTAAATTTTTAATGTTATATAAATAGAATTATAGTTTTAAAAATGTTATTTTTCAAATAAATTATGATTTTATTTAAAAATTCAATTAATAGTATTTAGAAAATTATTTTCAAATATGGAGTTAATTTTTGAATTATGCATGTTGATAAATGGTTACGGTGAATTTTTGGGATTTTTCTGAAATACTTGAATTTTTTGGGGAGAGTTAAATTCGATAATTTACAAAATATGCTAAATAAGTGATTTTTTGCATCATGCGTGAGTCTTGGATGATGTAAATTAACATTCATTAAAACTCACATGAACATATTACCTTTCTTGGTTACAAGAATCCAAAAAATTAGTAGTCTTTGTCAAAATAATTATATAATGATTAAAATAATGGAAAAACTATCCCCTCCTCCACTATAATCCCCCCTCACTCCCTCTACTTTTCACACCTCTCAAGACTTGTGTCTTGTATAAATTCTATTCATATATCCTCCCAATATCCTCTCCAACACCCATCAACCCTTGGTCTCATTAAAATACTAAAACCTTTTCCCTAAAGAGGCTCTCAAGGAATATTACATCAAGAGGTAAATTCCACTTTTCATTTATTTTATTTCATGTTATTTTCTTTTCTTTTTAATTCCTCAACTCCATTAATCCAAACGTTATGAAAAATCCATTATCTTACATGTAATGGAATGTTTTTATGATAACAGAACAGTTCTTCATCATTTCTCATTTCTTCTTATTTTATACTAGAAATGAAAACACCATTTGAGATGTGTTAATTTATCACATTCAAGGATTATGGGATATCAATTTCTATTACCATATTCAATTCTTGTCATGAAACCATTTTGATGGTTGAACCAGACTATATAATATGTATTATAACTTATTTAAGGTTCTATAATCCTTTTTTAAACATGATATAAATTTATAAATCAAAATGAGTTCATTGTGACCAAAAACCGCCAATTAACCCAACCAATTGTCATTAATGTTTTATATAATGATTCATCTTCACTCCCAATATAAAAAAGATATAACCATTTAATCTTCAGTTTTTTCACTAATAACATAAATCTTCTATTCTAAAAAACCATTCTCAATCTACAATTTTACCCATACATGAATATAAGTAATGTGGTTATGGAAACCAAGGAAGGAACTCTCTAAAACAATGAAATTGAATCTCTTAACCCATCAAAAGGCCATGAATGAACATAAACAGGTTATAAAAAATCAATTAAATTTATAGAAGGTTTTAGAATAATTAATTTATGAACCTCAATTTTATTATTCAAGTCGTTATGATCAAGAGGGGAACACCTTTAGACTTAAGATAAGGGTTTTCCACCCGAACATCCATTTTCATTCAGATTTTTTTATTATCTACTTACATCAATTAAATTTATATTCATTCATATTTACTCCTTATAATTTTTGTTTTAATGTTCCATATATTTTAACCAACCAGAATCATACCTTCATTTATTGGTAGTTATATGTTCTAAAAGGATCTTTCAAAAAATATTCCTAAAATACAAGCCTGTTTCAAAAGAATTTTTTGAATTCTTACCTATTTTTAAGGGTAGTATATGATATATTTTAAAAAGGCATTATTTTCCCAAAAAAATAATTTTTTTATGAAAAATCTATATTATTTCACTTCTATTTTTATACAAAGATTTTTTTCAAAAGAACTCTTATTTTCAACGTAAAACAGTATTTATCTCAAGAATTATTCAATAATTGTATAATAGTATTTTAATTTGATTCAACAATCTTATTGATTATTATGTATAAATGGGACTAATATTTTATAATATCATATACCAGATTTTGTTTAATGGTTTATGAAAGTTTGAATATGGATGTTTTATCTTACAACCATTCCCAATATTACTATGAATGGTTAGTGTTTATGCTTAATGTACATGGATTGTTATTTGAATTTCATATGTTAGTTTCAATATGAATGTATAGATTGTGTATATTTATCGCCATTCAAATTATGAATTTATTGGATGTATTATGTAATGGGTGGGTCCTTCTATAGCCCCTCGATGAATCTATATGTCTCATGAGACAAATAGATTTGGACTTGGCTAAGGCCTTGCCTATTTTTATATATGTTCTTGGTCTAGGCATTAATAAATTTTTTATTTCTTGGACGATGCCTTGATGGTATGTTTCATAAAGTCGATTATATAAATTTCCACATCATTAAGATAGACATTCATATTTCATGTGGTTATTAGACTACTAGATTACCCATGATTATGTTTTGTTTTTTGCAATATTTACTCAACTCATATGTCTACTGTAATGTGTTAATGTTTATTATTATAAAGGCTTGTGTTTTCAATTATTTGACATGGCTAATGTTTATTTTTATGATATATTCCAATATATTGTTTACCATTACTGATAGTTTGATCTCACTGCTTTCTTATGCTTAATTTGCTTATGATATATTGATGTTTTCAGTGAACAACCGGTAGGGATAAACATATAGTTCTTGATGTTCCTAATAAAACATATATTTTTTATTTCATTTCAAGTTTTAATGTTGAACTTATTTATGTATCTAGATTTCAAAATCAACAAAACTATTCATTCCTTCCAGATATTACATTCCTGAAATTATGGCAATGTAAAGTAATAAGGCATCGATTCTCGGAAACTAGGGTCAGGTCTTTACATTTTGTATCAGAGGATGTTTAGTAGAAAACCTGGAATCTATATTTACAAATCATAGATTAGGTAAAATTATCCTAATATAGTCTTTGAGGATAAACATACAAGAACATCCTCGTATTTTGGTACGTAATATATTATGTGGATCATTATTGAAAATACATTCATGTTTGGATACTACAAGTGGATGTGGTTCTGGCACAGATGTACCTAGTAGTGAAAAATATGACAAGGAGTTCCGGGCTTGACTCGAGGTATCCTGGTACATGACAATGAGACTTAATACACACCTGGTTTGATACTCTCATGGGATATACTTTAGATAATTCACATTTTATTTACAAGATATTATGGTGGATTTAAATGTAAATTTTTCCTCATAAAACCCATGTCTATGATTATGGGATTAGGTAGACATTGGATTTTAGTTTATGCTAAGTATTTTTCTAAGTTGAGATTATATATTATGATTCATAACCTAATATAGCGTATGAAATTATTTAAAAATGTTTCCTAGTGGAAGGAATGGAAAATAAATGAATTTGTGTATCACATTTAAGGATTTCCCTTCTGTGGAAGATAATGATGTTGGATCAGGAGTTTCAACTGGGGGGAGAATCTTATAACTATACTGGGACAACTTACTAAAGTTATGAACAAAAACATTACCTATATGGATCATAGTGATCCACAACATGGAGAAGATATGTTTCATCTCTTTATATGACAGAAGACTCTACCATTTAATGGGACTAAAAACCCATTCATAGAGGAGTAGTGGATAAGATCCTTAGAAAAGATATTTCTTATCTTGGGAAGTAATGATTGGGATGATTTTCTCATCGAATTTTATCATCTTTCGAGAGATTTTGATAAATGTTGGTCACTTATTAATAAAAAAGGGAGTAGGAAGATATATAAAACATGTAATTGAGTGAATTTAAAGAACTTTTCTTAGATAAATACATTCCTTATGAACAACAAGAACATATGGAATGGTAGTTTCTTAATTTGAGTCAAAAGGAAAATGATAATGTTCCAAAGTATGAAGCTAACTTCGCAAGGATAGAAATGAATGTTATGGACTATATCCGTAATACAAGAAGAAATATTGATCAATTATTTGATGGCTAAAATTCATTCTTATGGAGGGTGCTGGTCTGCCAAAATTTCTCATCATATGAAGATATAGTCTCATGTTCTAACAAGATGTAAAAGGAGTTACCTAGTCTTATGACAATAATGGAATGAATGATATGAATATGATACTGAAAACTCTGAAGAAAATAATATGGAAATTGGGAATAAGGGAAGAGTTGACTTTCCACTAATGTGATAATTATGGAAGGAAGCACCCAAGTTCCTGCATAAAAGGAAAAGGGGTATGCTACAAGTGTGGATAGAAGGTCCATTATGATGGTGTTTTCAAAGGTAATAAATAATATATTTACATTCAATGATATAATTGTAGTAATATGGGACACTATGCTAATGTTTGTGCAAATCATCATGGAAACATGCCTTAGAAAATGCCAAGAGAGTAGGGAAAAACATATGTGATAACAACTGCTTATATTAAAGTTCCTAATGATATGGTGGTAGGTACATTTATTATTTCCTCAAACATATCCAATGAATTATTTGATTCTTTGTAATTTAATTCTTTCATATCCTCCCATATTCTCAAGAAATTTGATATTTCCAATTTGATTTAGTAAGGGAGTTGTAATTCCAAACTCCTATGGAATGTATCATTGTAACAAAATTGTGTCAGGTAGTTCCCATTATGTTATATAAATATTATTTATCTTTTTATTTTATTATCATACCCAGGATTGGATTTGATATTATCCTAAGTCTTTATTAGATTTTTAACCATGATGTAAAAATTTATTGCATGAAGAAGGGGGTTACAATTTTTGAGGATGATGTGGAATCTCTTATATTTAGAGCAGAAACATCACCATATGATTCTCATGTAGATGCACCACCAACAGCTCTATTGAATTCAATTACTTGGAAGGAAGGAAATGCTATAACTATGGGTGAGGAAAGGAATATTCAAATACATGATGTACCTATTGTGCTAGAATATTTTTATGTGTTTCCAGAGTACTTACATAGACATCCACCAGAGTGGAAAATTGAGTTTTTCATTGACTAAATTCTTGATTAAAGTCCCATATCAAAGACCCCTTGTAGAATATCCATTGTAGAACTAGTGGAACAGAAGAAAAAACTAATGGAATTGGGTAATAAATGATTTATTCTCCCTAGTGTTACTCCATGGGGATCCTCATTTCTTTTTGTTAAGAAGAAATATGGGTCTATGAGGTTGTGAATTTACTACAGGGAGATCAATGCTATAACAATAAAGAACAAGAATCACCTACCTCGCATTGATGATTTATTTGATCACCTTCATGGAGCCCAATATTTTTCAAAGATTTATATTTGATCTAGATATCATTAATTGCGTGTCTGGAAGGAAGATATGCAAATGACATTATTTCGAACCAGGTTTTGGCATTAAAGGTTTATAGTAATGTCTTTTGGACTGACTCAAGAACCCTCTCTGTTCGTGGATCTAATGAATAGATTTTTCAATGAATATCTTGATGAATTTGTGGTGGTATTTATTGATGATATCTTGGTATACTCCAAAATCTATGAGGATTATGTAAAGCAATTACTCGCTATTCTAAATACCCTTAAAGGAAATTAATTATATGGGATGTTTAGAAAGTGTGAATTTTTTATTCAATCAGTTTCCTTTTTGGGCCACATTATCTCTAAAGATGGAATATATATTGATACATTGAATACAAAGGTTGTACAAGATGGAATACTCTAACAAAAATAACAAAGGTGCATTGTTTTATTGGATTAGTAGGTTATTATCAGTGTTTTGTTAAAAACATCACATGTTTATCCAACCCAATTACCAAGCTTACACATAAAGGGGTTAAGTAAATATGGAAAAAATAATGTGAGGACCATTTAAAAGAACTTAATATGAGATTAGTGAATTCACCGATCTTAACTCTATATTAAGGGAATTATGGGTTTTAAATCTATAGTGATACATCAAAAAAGTACTTGGTTGTGTCCTTATGCAGAATTATAGAGTTATTACCTATCCATCAAGGTAGTTCAAAATTCATGAAAAAAACTATCCTACTTATGATATTGAGTTACCCATGGTAATATTTTCTATGAAGATATGGAGACATGATCTCAGTTTAAAAAAATGTGAGATATATACAAATCATAAGTGTCTAAAATATATCTTCTCACAAAAAGAACTCAACATGTGGAAAAAGAGATGGATCGAAATACTCAAGGAAGTTGATAGTTTCATTCCCTATGATCTAAGAAAGGAAATCAAGTTAGTTGATGCATTAAGTAGGAAGGATCATGGAGTTCTCAACAAAATGAGGATTGACAAGGATCCTTTGTACTTGGATATTGTGAGGGTGGATATTGGAATTATCAAAGAAGGTTAAACATCACTAGTTTTTCACATGGTTTCCCACAATCATTAATAGAAATAATTAAATCATCATAGTCTGATGATGATACTCATCAAAAGAAAATTAATGTTTTGAAAGATGGGATGTTGGGTAACATCATGTGGGAAGATGGAATTCTGAAATTTGGGAAGAGGCTATGTGTTCCCTCTCTACCCGAGCTGAAAAGGGAGTTTTTGGACGATTCTCATAGCTCAAATTCCTCTATACAACCTAGTATCACCAAAAGGTATATATATTTGAAAGAACATTTATGTTGGGATAACATAAAGAGGTAAATTGTTGATTATGTATGATTATATTTAGTATATCAACAAGTGATGTCTGAATGAAAATATCATAAAATATTCACGTAACCTCTACCTATTCCTAAATGGAAATAGGATGACATCACCATGGATTTTGTCACTTGATAATCAAAAATTCCATGAATGAATGATGTAATATGGGTAATTGTGTATGGACTTACGAAATCTGCACATTTCCTCGTTATAAGGGAGGATTTTCCAATAGAGCTCTAAGTGAAACTCTATATAAATGAAGTTGTGTGACTTCATGGATCACATCTATCAATTATTTTTTATTGTGATATATGATTTACATCGAAATTATGGAATAGTTTTCAGAATTATTTGGATATTTATCTTCGATTGAGTACTGCATATCACTCGTAAACTGATAGAAAATTAGAAAAAATGATCTAAAACATAAATGACATAAAGATAACTTGTTCACTTGAATCTTACAGCATGAGGGATCAATATTTACCTTTAGTGGAGTTTTCCTACAATAATAGTTTCCATTCATGTATTCATATGGCACCATAGAAAGTATTGTACAAAATGAGATGTCGTACACCAACTTGTTGGGATGAAATTGGAGAAAGGAAGCTTGTGGGATCAGATCTTATGGAAGAAACATCAGCGAAGGTAAAGACCATTCTTGTACATATCAAATCAGCAAAAACTAGACTAAAATTCTGCTGATAATCGAAGTATTGATTTGGATTTTTAAATGGGAGATCATGTTTTCGGGAAAGAATCTCTATGTAAGGGTGTAATATGAATTGGGAAGAAAGGGAAACCCACCTCTAGGTATATAAACCCTTTTAAAATTATGGAGAGAATTGGAGATGTTTTATATCGTATGGCTATTCCACCAAACCTATCTAAAGTACACAATGTGTTCCATGTCTCATTACTGAGAAAGTACATGCCAGGCCCAATGCATGTCCCCACTTCTAAAGGTATAGAATTGGGACATGACCTATCATAATGTAAAGAGTCTATCCAGATTTTGGACAAAAAATAACAAGTGTTGGGGAATTGGATGACTCGATTGGTAAATATAATTTGGAAAAATCATAAAATCTTAGAGGCAATAAGGGATCCTAGAGATATTATTATGAAGAACTACCCAAATCTTTTTGACAGGTAACATTCTGGTAATTTCAAGGATAAAATGTTTTTATGGAGGGAATAATGTAACACACCAAGATTTTTAAAATAAATTTAATATTGAATTCATGAAACTTTGAGTCTCTAAAAATAAAAAATTTGATATAAACTAGCCAGTAAATATATTTTTACGACATCTGTTATTGGAATTTCGAAAAAATGACATACACGGTTGCGTTCGGTAAGATATTTAGAGTCTAAATAGATAAACATAGTTTTGGGTGAATAGTAACACACCCATATGAAGAGTAATACGACTCTTATAAATAGTAAATCATATTATTATTTTATTTCCGCAAGGTTATAAGATAATGATATTTTGATCAAATTTTCTCAGTGATATAAAATGAATTATAGTTTTAAAATATTTAATTTTTAATAAATTATAATTTTATTTAATAATTAATTAAATAATATTTAGAAAAATATTTTCAAAAAATGGATTTCATTTTTGATTTTTTCACGTTGAAAAATGGTGAGGGTTATTATTTTTTATTTTTCTAAAATACTTTAATTAATGATGAATAGTGAAATTTGATAATTTACAAAATATACTATATAAGTGAATTTCTACATCATGCATGAGTCATGGCTAGTGTAATTGACCATTTGTTCGAAATAAAATGAATATATTACTATTATTGGTCACAATAATCAATACTATTGGTTTTCATAAGAAAAATAATAAAATAATGAGTAAACTAATGGGAAAACCCTCCTCTCCTCCACCATAACCCCCCCCCCCTCACTCCCTCTTCTCTTCACTCCCCTCGTGCCTTGTTCCTTGACTAATTTATTCTAAAATACCCTCCCAAGCTCCTCCCCCACATCCAGAATCCCATTGTCTCATTAATATTCCAAAACCTCTTCCCAAAAGACGCTCTCAATAAAGATTACTTCAAGAGGTAAATTCCTCTTTTCATTTCATTTATTCCAAGTTCCTTTCATTTATTTATCCTTCCTCGCATCATTTCATTAAAATGTTGTGATTACTACAATAATATAAATGCACTAGAATATTTCTATGATTAAGGGATAGTTCTTCATCATGTCTCATTTCCCCTTCATTTATACTAGAAATGAAAACACCATCCGAGATGTGTTAATTTATCACATTCAAGGAAAACGGCTTTTCAATTTTTGTTAACGTCTCTAATTCTAGTCATGAAACCATTTTGATAGTTAAAACAAACTATAATATATGTATTATAACTTATTTAAGGTTATGGAATCCTTTTTTACACATGATATAAATTTATAATTCAAAATGAGTTTATTGTGATCAAAAACCACCAATAAACACAAACAATTGTCATTAATGTTTTATATAATGATTCATCTTCACTCCTAATAACCGATAATTTTTTATAACTACTTATATTGTTGTTTCACACTAATAACAGACAACTTCTATTCTATACATGCATTCTAATTCAAAATTTCAATCCATATATGAATATAAGTAAACTGGTCATGGAAACCAAGAAAGAAAACACTCCTAATCAATGAAATTGAATCTCTTAACCCATTAAAAGGCCATCAATGAACCTAACAAGGTTATAATAAATAAATTAAATGTATATTAGGTTCTGTAATAATTAATTTATGAACCTAAATTTTGTTATTCAGGTTTTTAAGATTAATAGAGGAACACCTTCGGACTTAATGTATGGGTTTCCCACCCAAACCTCCATTTTCATTCGGGTTACTTTTGTTATCCACTTACCTCAATTAAATTACTATTCATTCATATTTACTCCCCGTAATTATGTATGAATGTTCCATATATGTGTACCAATAAGAATCATACCTTAATTTAAAGGGATTTATATTTTTTAAAGGGATCCTTAAAAAAATCTTCCTAAAATATAACCATGTTTCAAAAGAATTACAGGGATTCTTACCTATTTTCAAGGGAACTATATAAACTATTTTAAGCAACAATTATTTATTTAAAAATAATGATTTTATTATTAAAATAGTCTAATATTTCAATTCTTTTTTTAAGCAATGGTTTATCTAAAACAATACTTCTATTCAAATTAAAAGAGTATTTATCTCAACAATTATTCGGTTATTTTATAAGTGTATTTTCATTTGTTTCAACCCTCTTATTGATTCTTATGTATAAATGGGACAGATATTTTTTTATATCATATACCATATTTTATTTAATGGTTTATCATTAGTTTGACTATGGATGTTCTATCTTAAAACTAATCACCATTTTATTCTGAATGGTTTGTGTTTATGCTTAATGTTCAGGGAAAGTTATTTACATTTCAGAAGTTAGTTTGAATATGAATGTATATATTGTTTATGATTATCCCCATTCATATGAAAAATTACTTGGACATATTATATGATGTTTAGGGCCCTCTATACCCCCTTGATGCATAGGTAGGTCTCATGAGACAAATAGATATGGAATTGGGTGAGGCCTTGCCCATTTTTTATATGGTTTTGGACGAGGCCTTAATTATTTTTAGATGTCTTGGCCAAGGTCGTAACGGTATGTGTCAGAATGTCTAGAATATGCATTTGCCTCATTATAACGCTTGATATTAAAATTTCATGTGGGTATTCTACTTGTATAATACCCATGATTATGTTTTATTTTGACAATATTTACTCACCTCATATTTCGTCCATAATGTGTTCATGTTTAATAATTTAAAGGCATGGTTTTTCAATTATTCACTATGTATTATGTTTATGTTTATGATATAGTCCACTATATTTTTTACCCTTACTGATCATTTCATATCACCCATTTTTTGTGTTTTATTTTATAAGAACATGAAGAATATTATTATGAATGAAGTGTATGGATAAACTTCTAGTTGGGGATGATTTCAATAAAACATATATGTTGAATATGATTTCATTTTGTAATGATGAAATTATTTATGTATCTAGATTTCTAAATCAATAAAAATATTTGTAACTTTAGGATAAAACTTTATTGTAATTAATAAAATGTAATGTAATAAGGCACTAGCTCTAGGCAACTAGGATCAGGTCTTTACAATGATGTTTTAATTTTCGAAATGGTTCGGAGTATTATATAAAATGATTGTTATATTACTTTAATATAATTTTTTATTCATATGATACTATTGAAATTATTTTATCAAGGGTATATGTTATTATTAGGAGATATAAGAAGATATAATGGAATATAAATGTAAAGGGAGTGATCAGAAAGTTTTATAATACACCTTTGAACAACTCCTTCAAAAATTGGATTAATGCTTTGTAGGGTGTTTCTTTTATGATAAAATAATGTCTAGGAAGTGTTAATATTTTTTCATGGTGTAAATTAGAAAAAAATAATTGTTTAAATAAGTGTATCGAGGTGTTAGGAGATGGGGGTAGTGAATGACTCTTTTTATAAGTGATAGGAGGGTCATTTCGGTAATAGGATATGAAGTATTCAAGGAAAATGCCTCCAAAATTGTGATATAATGGAGTAGGGTTAAGGCTTGGTAAATCAACCTATCATCCACATAAATAATGGATATGTTTTAAGAAATTCTAAATATTTTCCACTTAATTTAACCTTTTCCATAATATATTTAACAATGGAAACAATTTTATTAAACATGGTAAATTATTTTTATTACTAAAAAATATTTTCACATATTAAGTGATTTTTACATGATGATTTATAATATGAAAACCATTTTATGATATTAAATTTATGAAAAAGGAAATATTATTAAATTAATTAATGAATAACACCTAAAAATATTTTTTGAAAAATATAACTTAGTTTCCCAAATGTCAAAAAATGGTTTCTAATTTGAAATTATTATTTTCAAATGTATAATTTTATTTATTAAACACATCTTTGGTCCGGAAAATTATGTCATATATTTTTTAGTTATTCTTATATTCTAATGTTGTAGAATTCATTTTATTTGTAATAATAAAATTTTATACTATTCACCTAAAAATAAATATTTTCATAAAAAACACAAAATATAATCCTAATTTAATATTTTCATGATAATTACAAAAAAATAGTTCATTTTTACAAAATAAAATTTTAAAATTTAGTGACTTAACTTTAAAATGGAAACATAGAATGTAATGAAAAATTAACTTCATATAAAATTGAATTTTATAAATATTAATTGTTATTTTCTTATTTAATATCAGTTATTAATTCAAATAATTTTAGTCTATTATTTATATCAAAAAAATAATTTATCATCATTTAACGAGAATATATTTAATTTCTTAAAATTAAAATTTATAGTGGATAACTGTAAATTTTTTTAAAGAATCATTTTTAAGCATAAATGATATAATTGTTAATTTTGTTATACTAGATGAATTATATACATTAATTAGTATTAAAAATAACCTTTTTATTTATAGATATATTTCATATTTTTTTCACCTCTATATATGCCCACCAATTCAATAGATACATTATATCATTTATTTTCACTAGATATAATTTTATCTTCAAAAATAGATCACTATTTGATTTAGTATAGTGTTGTGTTTGAAAAAATATAATAAAAAATATTAAATAAATGAAATCTTATTTTCATTTCATGGGTTTTTAAATTCTAAAACATTAAAATAATATTTCTCCAAAATCGTTTCACTCTAATAAAGACAGCGATGGATACCTCCTCCTCATTACCACTTCTAGTTACCATGTCCATTCCTAGAACATACAATTCCTCTACAAACATTAAATAAATGAGTACTATTATTTCACATATACTTATCTCTATGATAAAAAATTTATAGTAGTTTTCCTATATAAGAGAAATCATGTTTCATATCTATAACCACTGAGTTCAGTACATGAGGAAAATCAGGTATACACCTCCTCAAAATTAACACATAAAACACATCATGTACATGTGATAGGTTTGGTGGATATAAAATATGATAATCACTAATCCCAACATGATCAAGTGTTTAAAAATGACCAATGAATCTAATAATTAACTTCTACTTGTTACTAAATCATATATAATTCTTTCGTGGTGATATTTGAAGGAATACCTTATCATTGAATTCATGCTTCAAATATCACTAGTGGTTATAAGAATTACTCTTCTATCATCATTTTATAAATTTATCATTTTGAAAAATAGTTTTAAGATTATCTATCATCTCCTGATTAAGGTCCAGTCCCATTTACTTCTACACTCCCACTTCTTCCAAATGACTTGGGGTGCTACACCTTTTCCTATATAAAGCCACATATAGTTTTATTTGAATGATAGAATGGATAAAATTATTGCATGAAAACTATACTAAGGGTAGGTTTTGATCCCAAAATCCTTTAAAATTTATAAAATATAATCTCAATATATACTCCAGAGTTTGAATGGTCCTTTTAGATTAATCATTAGTCAATGGATGGTAAGTAGTATTGAATAATTACTCTATATCCAAAACCCATTGAATAATTCTACAAAACATTGAGGTAAACCATGGATCTAGAAAAAATAAAATTTAATGTGGTATAACATGTAGCCTTACCAATTTTATTATGTATATCTTAGTATGTTTTTTCATAGATAAATATTTTATATTATAAATAAAATTCATTGACTTCATTTTCTAATCGACTAAAACCAAAATAGAATTGTTTCCCTTAGATTATTTTAAGAGTCCTATAAATAAATACATGGTAATGTTCTACCATGTACATATTTGTAATTGTAATTTTTTCATCATCCCGTTATAATTTTTTCATTAAAACATAACTTCATAGAATACCAAGCACTACGATACAAATTATGTAATCTCTTTCTTTATGTAATCCCACCAGAAATTCCACTTTAGATATCTATACAACATTTTTCCTGTAGGTTGAATATACACTAATGATCTATGTGAATTTATATGATGAATTTATATATATATATATATATGTAGGTATGTATGTATGTATTTTAACCATTTAATTTATATTTAAACATGTTTTTACACGGATAATGTTGTTTTTGGTGTATTTTTTAAGGGATTTTGATCATAACTATAAAGTGGGGATCTGTTGAAAAAGTATTCAATTTTAGACTATTTGTACCCTAAAAATATGAATAGGTCATAAATTCATCAATGCATGCCAATTGTAGATCAATCCATAACATCCCTTCAAGTTGTAAATATTTTTAAAAGAATATTACTAATGGTGGAAGAGTAATACATACACCGTATAACCCTTGATGCTCAATGACCACAAAAAATCATTAAAGATATAAAATTTGGAGATATAAAAGTATAGAAGATTATAAAGATGTCACTCACAATGTAAATCCAATTCTTAATATTTATGTGTGTTGTGTATAATGTGATTAAATAATACGTGCAGCATAAAACATGTTTATGTCATAAGATGATGTAGCCTATTTATTTTCCAATAAGTATAGGTTTTGAAGAGCTTGGACATATTTTCCCTGTTGGAGGTTCTTCAGCTTTCTTCTCTATTATTTTCATTCCCTTGTGGATACTTCTTTTCCATTTAAATAAAATTTCAAATTCCTATTATATTTACGTTGTCTTTCTACTTCTGCCTCAACAGTGGGGACTTGTTTTTTTATTCTTCATCATCGACCACCATAAATTTCTTATTTCCATTCAAATTAGTGTTGATTCAATTGAGTTACTTGAATATTTTTCTAAATTTATGTTATATTAAATTGCATTGCTTATGTTCAGGTTTAATACTAATGTTTCCCTGCATAGCCAAACCACCTATAGCTAGGAATCAAAATTTGGGGTAGCAAGTATTTAATTGATTTTCAAATTAAATCCCTTGTAATTTATTAACTATGTAATATAGTTGTTTATATAGTCCTATCGCATTTCCTTAAATGATCTAGGCTAAGAGATTGTAAGTGATATAACCCAAGCTATTTATAATTCCAATCTATAACCTACAGTCGGATTTTTTTCTTCTTCTACAATTTTGCCTACAACATCTATATTAGAAACCACATTTAGATCAAAGATTAGATTCTAATATGGGTATATATGATTTCTTAAACCAAGGATAACATAGTTTATTTTAAACAATGAGGATGTATAATATAATAGACCTTCCCATGTTATATTTATCTTTATCCTATTTGATGGATCACCAAAATTGATTTCAAGCACTTTATTTCATTAACTGAGTTCAATACAGTTTCTTATCATAAACCTAACTCTTATATTCATATAAAGAATCCACTTATAGGAAATAGTTCCTAGGAAACTTAGCATAGTTTGCTCTTATATGTGGGTTTGACCCCGAACATTCACTATTCTATGTACCATAGTATTAGTTATAGTTGTGTTTTTTAAATTTCAACATTGATCACACCCATTAACAATCATAGATGTTGTGTGGTCTGGTCAAATTTTGGCGACATTATCATGGACTAACTATTTACGTTTGCAAAGTGAACTTCGGTATGAACCAAGGATTTCCTCACACCCCCTTCTTCCCTACCCCGTCTCTCTTTTAAATTTTCACACCCAAATGAGTTTCTTATTAATTTACTTCATTATGGTTCATGAGACAGCCCCATATGCCTCATCTAAGGATCCTAAAATTTTGAGATCAAGTTGAGTTCAACCCAAAAAAAAGGAGAGGTACCTCATTGCATACCATTGTTTAAATATGGCTGATTACAAAAATCATGTTATGATCAATCACCAAAATGAAAAATATGTACCACATAAATAGCAGGGACATCAACCACTACTACAAGAGAACCCAATTATGGACTACAGTTTTCCATCCATTAGTGGGTTTTCACCTAATATTTGTTTGGCCTCATATTTTGGCATGCAATTGTGAGATCAAACCTGGAATGATTCATATGATCAAGATCATGGGCCAGTTTAGTAGACATCAAAGTGAATATCCACGTGAATAAATTTTTAATTTCTATAAAGTATATAATACCTTATGAATATAATGAGTCTCTTGAGATTCCATTTAACATAGGCTCATTCCCATCTCCTTTCATGATACATATAAGGGCCAGTTGAATATTTGAACTCTTAAATACATAAAAACAAGGGATGAATTAGATACAAAATTCATAGATAAATAATTCCCACCCATATGTATATGGATGATCTATAATAGAATAGAAAACATCACACATGTGGATTGTGAACTAACATGGGAGGTGTGGGAATGTATTATGAAATTGACTCAAATGTTCCCACATCACAGACTCGATTTGTGGTCACATATTGTATATTTTTACTAGGGCATACAAAATTCTACACGGATAGTGATAATTATCAGCACTGGTGGTAGACTAATTCAAAAAACACCATAAGTTGGTTGAGAACATTTTGAGGGTTTCTCACACAATACTAGTCTATAATAGAGAAATCAGGGACCTCCTCAATGTGGAATTCACCAAGTAGAAGAAAACAACTTGCTTTTAGACTAGGAAAAAACCCTTAATAAAAAGATAAAAAATATTCAATTACAATTTCCAAACCCAACATCACATATTCATTTGATGGTTTCTCAAGCTTGTGAGATCTATAGAGTACCAAATTTTTATCAATACTGTCTTTAAGTTATAGAATAATCAAAATTAATTATTTTAGTTATGTTAATTATAATCATAAAACACAATAATTTCATAAAATTATTTAACAAAAAAAAGTGGTTCAAAAAAAACAACAACCAAATAAATATTACTATCAGTAGATATGTGGTCAATACCCACCAAGGTATCAAGTAACACCTCCTGATGAATCTAATCAGACAAAAAAAACATACCATAATAACCTTCTCCCCCTTGTACTCAAATCAATCCACCCTATAATCCATAAAAAATTCACCACGATCATACAAGATAACAAAAATCATCACCTCAGTTGTCAAAACATAAGAATATGATTAATATTTTAATTAAAAAAATATACTTGGGAATGAATAATCAAGAAAAAAAGGTCAAAAATCAAGATGATTCTCTTTGAAACCACGAGCCCTATATAGGGATGATCTCTAAGACTCTTTTAGACCAATTATCATGAACGATTCTGGGTGATTCTGAGACACAACAGAGAGAGGTAGATAAATTTTTTGTTCAACAAAATTTCAAATAACTGAACATTCAATATCCATACAAATGTAATTAAATGAGGATAGAGGAACATTAATCACATGCAATAATCATCATAAACATTATAGAACTCGTAAAGATTATAAGAAACAAAACATAGAAACAGATCCATTTGAAAACCCTCAATTACATGAGAATAAATTAAAATAATATTTATACATGGAACTGCAACAATATTGGTCCCCTATTCCAATCCTATAAATAATGAGATAAGGAATTATAGAGGTGTAATATAAGAAATTTTTGAAAATTTTCAAACAACTCCACATAAACATCCCATTTAATGAATCCTTGTTTAATATTTACACCTACACTATATTCATAAAAGAGATACTTTCTAATAACATGCAGATATAGGAATTAAGAGTTATCTTCATAAATGAAGAGTTTTTCATGGTAGTTCATTAGAAAATTCCACACAAGATGAGGGACCCCTATATATTCTCATTCCCATGAAAAGTCAGCTCATACAATTTCGACAAAACATTATCTGATATCATATAAATTATAAATATCATTCCAATAAGTGTATTACAAAAAATGGGATTTGAATAAATAATTCCTAAAATAGTGTAACTTCATCAAACATACTTATCATTCAAGTTTCCTAGGGAAACATTGGAGGATGTTTTAGTCAATGTTGATAAATTCTTATTTTGTATTTATTTTCTTATATTAGATATGGAGGAAGAAGGTTATGTCCCCCTAATTATATGATGAGAACTTATAACTACTATAATAGAATTAATATATTTTAATCAAGATTGAGAAATTCTTATCTTGTGATGCAACCAAGAAAATTTGTTAATAATTTGATTGTCAATCTATTCTACTAAATCATGAAAAATATGATTTCATGTCTATTTAGGATGAAAATTAAAATATTTATCCTGATGAATAATAATTTAGTGAATATGAAGAGTTAAATTACAAGAATCCTCTGATGATAGAACACACTCCACAGATCATTCCCTCAGTCATTATGGAACAAAAATTAGAATTATAGCACCATCAACCACATTAATGTACTCATTTTTTGAAACTAAATATTTAATACTAGTTATCATAAGATCATAGATAAAACAAGAACATAAAGACAAACTAATAAATGTACACAATATGTATAAGACTATAGTAGTATGTGGTGTGGAAGAGATCAAGGGGATTAGCACCATGAGTTCACCCCACTAGTGAAGTAATTAATTAAGAAGGAAGTTATAAAACATATATATTATGGGATTATATTTTCTATATTAAATATTAATTGGGTGATCCCACTACAAGTCATTCTAATGATTGGTGGATTAAATATAACAAACAATTAATATGAATTAAACCCAACTCAAAAAAACTATTGGAAGGATTTTATGTGTCAACTATAGAAATATAAATCCAACTTGAAAAGACCTCTTTTTTCTCCAATTCATTGAAATTATTCTTGAGATATTCCCTAGACATGAATTATACTATTTTTGCGATATATATTCTTTATAAAATCATTTTCTTATGCTCTTCGTCAGGGTGTTCATCCGTCTATCGAGGATACGCAGCAGTTTCCCCGCATTCACATTTTCCAAAGGTGTGTGGAATCCATCACTTCTTTAGAGACATTTGATCTTTGATAAAAATAGGATGATAGTTTGTTGGTTCATCCTTCTGTGGATTCCCCTTCAAAATTCATCACCTAGTTCAGCTCTCCCTCATAGATTTGAGTTGTAGGTCGTGAATCTCATTCCATGTGCCATATATTTGTGGACTCTAGTTAATTATGCTACTTCGGTCAGGACATTCCAAGGGGTTCAGATAGGGATGCAACCTTTTGTCAGATTATACGGTAATATTGGGAATGTTTGGCATCATTGGATGCATGAACATTGGAAAATGATTTCTTCCTCATTGGAGGGCATCTCAAGGGTGTAGAGATCTGAGGTATCCCATAATGAATATAGGGTATACGATTCCAGTGTAATTTCTCTGAGGTTTTATTCATAGTCCTATGTTTAGAACTGGTAATTATGCAAGTTTAAAATATTGCAGAGACGGTTATGTCGAAGGCATAGTTTGTGAGGTTTTCCTCAGATATCTCATGTTCATCACGGGGAAGGTCGTGAGATTAACGTCTAATGGTGATGAAGATGTCTAAGGACCCGACCTTATTACATTACATAATCTTGAATTTAGTCATGAAATAACATCCTTTCATGATGATGATCTTTTATAGTTTAGTGCTTTAGATAATTGGGAAATAATAAATTCATAAAAATACCTATTAATACAGAGTGGATACCATAAAATCAGTATTCATTTCTTCCGAAATATAAAAATTTTCAAATAAAACATGAGTTCTTTTAAAATTATTCAAACACTTAACTCGACCTCCTCCTTTTTTATACACATCCTTATAACCTGTGAAAATCATTTAAAAACATGGGATGATCACAAAAACTCAGTAAGGGATTTATAAATAAATAGTGAACACATTAGTCCATTAATACTTGTATCGTATAAAATCATTTTCAAAAGACATACTTTTAACCCATATATACTTACTTTGTGAAACATGATATTTCAAAAATATTCTAGAAAAACATAAGAACATAAATATAACCATAAATGTATCTTGGGGAATTACATACCTAATCTTGTAACCCTCTCAGCTACCTGAAAATTTTTAACCCTCATGACTACCTTACAATTTGTGTAACCATCATAGTTACAAATGGAGTAACCATACGATCGAAATCAAAATTACACATAACAAATGTATTAGAGGGAGATATAGGTACAAAAATTCATCATAAAAAATTCCTAAGAACCACAACATTGTCTTAAAACATGAATAATTTCATAAAAAATTCTTTTGAATTTAGTAAAAGAGAATTTTAAAAGAGGATTTTAAAAGGAAAGTCATTATAAATATCATATAATTGAAGTGAGACTTAATAGAGTTGATGGAATATGTATAAAAACTATAAATACACATAATAAAACATAATTAAAGCCAAATTAATCTCACAAAAAATTTTAATACCACATATATAATGGAGTATAATTTTAACCCAAATAATTGACATTGGGTTAGGAATTCACTTACTTCAGGTTTTTATTACTTAAAACTCATTTGAACCACCTATATAATGCTTAAAAGAGATTTATTAATATCATAAAAAACATAATTATATTTATAATACCTTATATGATCATCTAATTACATCATTTTACCCATTAATTGTTAGTATTTTGTTCCTTGCAATGTTTTGGGTGTGTTCTTTACAAGATTTCCATGATCTGTTCATGATGGATATTCTTGTAGATTGGAACTGAAAATCCAGAATTTGAATGTAGTGGTAGTAGAATATTTTAATAACTTTAAATTATACAATTTATCATTATTAATTATGAAATTAGTATGGTTCATAAGTTAAACCATTATTGATATATGTTTAGGTAATTTTGGTGATTTTTTTATCACAAAGAACTCATTTTGTTTTATAAATTAATAACATGTGTAAAAAATGATTACAGAACCTTATATAAGATATAATACACAAATTATAATATGTTTCAATGATAAAAATGGCTTTATGACCATTTATGAATGAATTGAATGAAATTGAAATCACATTGTCCGCAATGCCGGTTAATCGAAACATGACGGACAGTGTTTTAATTTCTTGAATAAGTGGGAGATGAGAAGAAGTATAATAGTGATTCTTCCATAATTAGGATGAAATAAAGAATATTTTAGATGTTATTTAATTCATGTCTATTGTATATGGTGAGGTGAGGAAATAAGAATAATAGAAAATAAAATGAAAAGAAAAGAAAGATAACAAAAGATGATGTTTACCTCTTGATCTCTTCTCCTTGAGATCCCTCTTAAGGCCTATGGTTTTGGCCTTTTGGTTACACCAGAATATCTAAGACTTGAGTAAGAGACTTGGGAGTAGTATTGGTTAGAGCATAGGTATGGTTAAAGGCTTGAGATGTGTGGGAGGAAGAGGGGAATGAAGGTGGTCTTTATAGTGGAGGATATGAGGTATTTTACATTATTTTAATCATTATTATAATTTTTTTCTAAAGACTATGAATAATATTAATTCATGTGAACCAAAACAGTAATAATGGAATTATATTTCTAACCAAGCTGTCTTAAATAAATTATGATTTCAAAAATAGTGTATTTATCTTTTAATTGAAATATATAGTATTTTACCTTATTTCACTATTCTTCAAAAATTCAAGAATTTCATAAAAAATCCCAAAAATTCACTCTAACAATTTTTCGACATGTAAAATTAAAAAGATTACCTCCATTTTTTGAAAACAAGTTTCTAAATATTAATAATTTAATTTTTAAATAAAATAATACTTTATTCACAAATAATAAATTTTAATTCTGTAACTTCTTTTATATGACATTGAAAAATTTACAAAGATGTCATTATCCTAAATCCCTAATAAAATAAAATAATAATATCATTTACTACTCATTAGGGTTAAAATACTATTCATAAGGGTATGTTACTATTCACTAAAAATCAAGCTAGTTTCATCAGACTCCAAATAACATACTGAACGCAATTGTAGATGATCGTTTTTTAGAATTCAAAACATAGAATCAGAAATATTGTGTTTAAAGGATGGTTATAAATACCTACATAAAACAATGTTTCATTCATTTCAATTTGTTTATAAAAATTTGGGGTGTTACATTATCCTCACCTTCCAAAATGTGCACCCTCACAATTATATTTACTTATTAAACAATTGAGGGTACCTTTCCCTCATAGTATTTTCATATTCCCATGTTCCTTCTTCAACCATGTAGTTTCTCCACAAAACCGTTACCCGGTAGATTACCTTCTTCAAAAATACTTGTTCCCTTTGATCAAAAGTCTAAACCAGTTTTCCTTCATACAAATGGTTCTATTCGAGATGATATACTTATAGGATCAAGAGATTAGATGAATCTGGAACATGATTTCTCAATATCTAAACATGATAAACCTTGTTTTCCTGAGATAAATTTGAAGGCAATGATACTAGGTTGGAAACTGGTCCAACATTCACTATAATTTTGTAAGGTCCAATGAACTATGGACATATCTTTCCTTTCTTACCAAAACAAATAATACTTTTCTATGTATATATTCTATGAAAAACATTATCACCTACCTCGAAAGATTAGTTTTTCATCATGTTCTCTGCATAGATTTTATGTCTGATCTGAGATGCCCTCATGTGTTGCCAGATTATCTTCAATTTCTCATTGACTTCCTCTACTAATTCTTGTCTCATAAACTTCCTTTCCCCTAATTCATCCCAAAAAGTAGAAGTTATATACTGCTTCCCATACAAGGCCTCAAAATGTGTCTTCTATATACTGGAATGAAAAAATTTATTATAATAAAACTCAACTCAAAAAAATGTTGATCCCAAATTCCCTAATAGTACATTGAACAATCTCTAACCATATCCTACATCTTCTGAATCGTTCATTATAATTTCCCATCTAATTGAGTATGAAAAGATATACTGAAATTTATTTTTTTGACCAAAAACATCTTAATTCCCTTGCATAAGTTATAAGTGAACCTGGGATCCTATTTTGATACAATAGAATGAGGAACTCCATGTAACCAAACAATTTCTTGGAGTCACAGTCAAGAAAACTGATCCAATGAAATTATATCTAAAATAAAAAGAAAATGTGCAGATTTTGTCAGCTGATCAAAAATAACCCAAATCGCATTGTTACATAGATAAGTCTTTGGTATTCCCACCACAAAGTCCATGGATACAATATTTCATTTCCACTCTAGCACTGGAAAATGCTAAATCATATCTTTCGGTAACTATATCTCTACTTTAACCTAATGACATGTCAAACTATTCATGGTAAATTCTGAAATATCTCTTTCCATTCCATCCCACCAATAATACTCATAAATGTATTTTTACATCTTAGTACTGCTAGGATGAACTGAAAATTGAGAACTATGAGCTTCACATGACAAATATTTATTGACCTAGGAATCACAAGGCACAGACAACATTTTCCCAAATATTAAAACATAATCTTATTCAAGGTTAAATTATATAAACAACCCAATTTTAACAAATTCTAACTATTTCTATAACTCATGTTCTTCCATCTACACATGATTAATTCTATCTGATAATGATAATTTCACCGAAACGTGAAACAAAATATAGGTATTTCTTACACCAACAACTTCTAAGAAAAAATTCATCAAATTATAAATCAAGAGATCATGTTTCAAACGTAACATGGTTAATGATGCATGATGTTTTTGAATCAATGAATTCTACACTTTTTTTATTTTCTCATATGGAAATTGATCGTGCACTCGTAATCCTTTATCAGTTCATTCCATATTATAGGCCTCGTATTTAATTCCTTCTAATTGAATATATATTTCATACTTTTATGGTTTATAAATACTTTACATTTGGCTCCGTGTAAATGATGTCTCCAAATATGCAAAGAAAAAACCACAGCTACTAATTCTAAATCATGTGTGGTGTAATAAAATCATGATGTTTTAGTTGTATTGAAGTATAAGAAATTACCAGGTCATTCTGCATCAATACACAACAATGTCCCTTAAATGAAGCATCAATATAGATTACAAACTCACAATTTCATGAAGGAATTTCCAATATAGTATCATTCACCAATCTCTTCTTCAGTTACTGATAACAAACCTAACATTGTTTTTTCAAAATAAATTTAACCCCATTTCACATTAACTTAGTTATCGGGCTAGATAACCATGAAATGTTTTCAACTAACTTTTGGTAATAACATACTAATCCAATAAAACAATGAACCTACATAACATTTATGGGTCTTGGATATTCATCAACCACTTTTTCATGGCAGGATGAAAATTTATTCTATTTTTAGTTACAATGTTCCCAAGAAATGAAATATGTTACAACCAAAAATCACTCTTTTTGAATTTTTTATATAGTTTCTTTTACTTTTATGATTTTAAAACAGCCCTTAGATTATTTTTCATGCTACTATTTATTCTTATAAAATACTACAATGACATCAATAAACACAACACCAAACATATCCAAGAACTCATGAAATATTCAGTTCATAAGACTCATGAATATAGTAGGTGTATTAGTTAACCCAAACATCATTAAATAAATCTTAATTCCCATATCTAGTATGAAATGATATTTTCAAGATCTCATCCTTCTTCCCCTTGACTAAATGGCCAGAAGGCCTTCATTTTTATTAATTCTTGATAACCCCCCTTTCAAGGGATGAGGGGGAACCCTTACAAGGCCCGTAGGATTAGATATTACATGGCCCATAGGCTTAGGAGTACATGACCTGAAGGTCTTAGAGAATTCAACCAAAAAATCTATAAGGAACTGCCCCTCCCCAGCATTTTCATCCTAATAGTAGCTCTCCACCATTGGATGACTGTCTGGCTAGGCTTCCCATGCAAGCATAGGCTGGTACCGATGGCATAGTCATACCCACTCATTCTGAAAATACATTTAGCTCTGCTCTTGTGAGTTCACCTACTCTGAATCCTCTTCTAGGGCTGCTCCTTTTTTTGTAGTGTGTCTAGGGCCTGCATTCATGTGGCCTGAAGGCCTTGGGGTGGCCCTAAAGCATTAATGTGACCTGAAGTCCTTGAGAATCAACTGGCCCGAAGTCCTTGGGTGGCCCAAAAGTCTTTCAGGACCCAAGGACCAAACAGGTGGCCCGAAGGCCTAGATGGATGAATAGTTCCAGCTATTACAGTACCAAACTTTGAATGCTATAGTGTCTACTACTGTACTTCTACAGTAAACCGGAAATATTCCTCCACCCAAATTTGATCTCGGGTCTCTTGGATGCAGCTACCGACTCCTCACCAATTGGGCTAAGGCTCATGTGCCTTCTTCACCTTCAACTAATGGTATCCTGATCTGAAGTCATTAGTGGAAAATTACTGAGCTCCGTGGACATGATCAAACAAGTCATTGATTTGAGGAAAGGGATAAATGTTTTTAATAGTGATGTTATTAAAATATATAGAATCAATAAAAATCCTTATGGAACCATCATTATTTTTAATGAAGAAAACATGATCACCCCATGGTAAAGTTCTAGGAAGAATGAAGCTTTTCTCAATAATAAACCTACAATATATTTTTCATTTCAATAAATTCCACTTGAGCCATTCTATATGGGGGTTTTTAAATTTTCTTACCATTAGGAACTAAGTCAATTGTGAATTAAACTTCCCTTTCATGTATGACATAGGGTAACTCTTTAGGAAAAACATCAAGGTATTCATTTACCACTGGCACATCATTAATCTGAATAGATCCCTTATTTTCAATAATATGAGAAAGATAACTTTCATTTCCATATTTCAACAGTTTCTCAGGTTTCTAATATGTTATCAATTGTATGGGTTTTTTCTTGAATAAAATTTGAAACTCATTCTGAAAAACAACTTCTTTAGATCTACCTTCAATCTTAGCATGATAAACACAAAATCCAATCCTTTACCAGAATCACATCAAACTCTACTAAGGGGGAAAATAGGGTTTTTAGGTTAATTATTTCCACAGACCACAATAGAATGATATTTATAATTCTCTTTTTCAATAATATTTTCCCCTGGTGTTTTAACAACAAGTTAATATCTTATTTGTTGAGGTTATATTTACAATTTACCAGAAGATCTTTCAGAATTAATGGAATGTATAGACCCCATATCAAATAAAACATTAGAAAAATTTGAGCAATCAAACAAGGTACCTGATACAACATCATTGGATGGACTGACATCTGCTGATGTAGTGGCAAAGGATCTCACTACACAATTATTTTTAATGTATGGCTTCTCTGCATTATTCAGATCTCTCTTTCAGAATGCATTTACATAATGACCAATCTAACCAAATTTAAAACATTTAACAGTTTTCTGATTCAGTTTAGTCTTAAGATAATTCTCATTATAATCTCAGGACATATGTCCCAAAATACCACATTGAAAACACTTCCCAATTTTGGTAAGGCATTCCCTAGGGTGCTTTTTTCCACACTTTTCACAAACTAGAAATTTGATTTTGTTACCATCAGATTTATTTGAATGATTCTTACCAATCTCTTTCCATATGGACTTATTCTTCCCCTTATAGTGAAAATGCATGCGATTATCAAAAAACATCATCTCTAACCTCTCGACACATCAGAAAATTATCTCATAACTTTTGAATTCATGGGAGGCCAACACCCTTCGATACCTTGACTTCAATATTTAGTAAAAGAAGTTGATTTTTCTATCAAGATCCAGAATAATATTTATATCATTCCTCACAATTCAAGTGAATTTCACTTCATACAAAGCCACATAATCTTCCTCCATTTTCATCAATTCAACGAATTGCTTCTCTATCCTATGTCGCACCACATTAGGAAAAACAATTTCATGGAAAATAATTTTTAATTCATCCCACTATATGGAATTAATATTCTCTCAATGCCTAATATTCGGTGAAATTGACCACCACTGATCAACTTCACCATCAACATGATACATGGAATGATTTTCCATTTTATTATCTGAACATCCCATAACATCGAATATCATTTCAAGGGATTTAATATATCCTTAAACCGTTACTGGGTCAGAAGATCCATTGAAAGAAAGAGGGTGTTCTCTCATAAAATGTTCCACTATTATCATGTTCTGTTTTGGTACCTATATATGTTCTCTTACATGGATTCCACCACCATTTATTGTGGAAATTAATTAAGACATTACTATCAAAATTTTCTCGGTTCTGATCCCTACTATTCCGAGCTACAGATTCGGAAGGATGTCGTGCTGTCAGTGCCTCTCCTCTTCAACTTCTCTATTTCTTTAGCAGAAAACCATTCTGAACAAACACATATTAGTTGAATCAACAAGTTATTCTTTGAAATCTATAACATTTTAAATTATCTATAGAGTAAAATTATTTTATGGTTTTCTTTTAATATCACCGTAACCCCTAAAATTATTTAAACAATCATTTGATACCAACTATAAGGAGCTAGCCTTATTAAATTACATAATAATTAATTTAGTCAAGAACTAACATCCTTTAACATTGATAATCTTTTCATGTTTAGATATTTACATATTTGTGATATAAAACTTTCATTACATTACACATTAATACAGATTAGATACAATAAAGACAGTATTCATTTTTCCAAAATATAAAACTTTTCAAATAAAACATGATTTCTTGGAAAACTATTCAAAAATTTAACTTGGATTACTTCTTATTCTTACACATCATGCTAACCTATGAAAATAATTTGAAATCTTCATATGATAACCAAAATCATAGTAATAGATATAAAAATAGTGAATGTACACATAAGTCCTGAATACTTGTAACATATGAAATCATTTTTAAAATACATACATGTCGCCCATATATACTTACATTGTGAAACATGATATTTCAACAAGATTACCACAAAAAATAAGAACATTAGTAGAACTATAAATGTATCTAGGTTCATTACTTACATAATCTTATAACACTCTAAACTACCTTATAATTTTTAACTCTCACAGCTACCTTAAAATATTTGTAACCATCGCAGTTGCACATGGAGTAACCATATGTAAGACCACCAAAATACACATAAAAAATGAATTAAAGAGAGTTATAGGTCCCACTCTTCATCATAAATAATTCACAATACCCAGAACATTATCATACAACATTAATAATTTCATAAAAACATTTCTTTTGAATTTTGTAAAACAGAATTTTAAAAGAGGATTTTAAACTGAAAGTTGCTTATAAATATAATATAATTGAATTCATACTTAATATAGTGGATGTAATATGTGTACATATGGTAAATAAACATAATTAAAAATAATATAGACAAAATTAATCTCATAAATAAATTTAATACCACACAGATAATGAAATATAATGTTAACCTAATGAATATAAATTGGGTTAAAAATTATTGTACCTCAGGTATTTCTTACATAAACCTTGTTAAAACATCATTTATAATGTTTAAAAGTGTGTTATTAATATCTTACAGAAACATATTCATATTTATAACAACTTATATGATAATTTCATTACATCATTTCACCCTTTAATTGTTATTATTTTTTCCTTGTAGTGTTTTGGGTGCGTTAATTACATGATCACTTCATGATGGATATTTTTGTAGATTGGAAGTGAAAAACTAGAATTTGATTAGAGTGGTATTTAAATATATCCATAAATATATATTATAACATTTATCATTTTGAATTATTAAATGATAATCATTTATAATTTAAAACATTATTGATAATTATTGAGGTCATTTTGGCGATTCATCGATCGTGAAGAACTCATTTTGTTTTATAAATTAATTTTATGTGTAAAAAATGATTCTAGAACCTTATATAGGATATAATACAAAAATTATAATCTTATTAAATCATGAAAATTGATTCATGTCCTTTATTTAAGGAAGTAAAAGAAATTTAAATCACATCGTCCAAGATTTTTGGTAAATCGACACATCACAAACGATGTTTTAATTTCTTGAATAAGTGAGAGAGCAAAAGAAGTATAATGGTGAATCTTCCATAAACATGATTAAATAAAAAATATTTAAGATATTGGATCATTCAGGCATCTTTTATAAGGGTAGGTTAGGAAAGAATAAGATTAGAAAATAAATTGAAAATAAAAGAAAGAAAACAAGAGAGGTTGTTTACCTCTTCATCTCTTCTCCTTGAGATCTATCTTAAGGCCTTTGGTTTTGGACTTTTTGTGAGAAAAAAATATCTAGGACGTGGGAAGAGTCTTGGGAGGATTTTTATTCATAACTTAAGTAAGTATCGAGTCTTTAGAGGTGTGGGAGGATGAGGAGAATGAGGGTGGTATTTATAGTGGATGAGAGGATGTATTTTACATTATTTTAATCATTATTATAATATTTTTGCTCAAGCCTATGAATAGTATTAATTCATGTTACCCCAAATAGTAATAATGGAATGTGAGTTCAAACCAAATGGTCTTCCATAACTTATTATATAACAAATAGTGTGTTTAACTAATAATTTGAATATACGGTATTTTATTTTATTTCATTATTCATCAAAAATTCCAGAATTCCAGAAATATCCCAAAAATTCACCCTAGCCATTTTTTGATGTTTAGAATTCAAAAATGAACTCAATTTTTTTGAAAATTAGTTCTTAAATATTATTTACTTAATTTTTTAATAAAATCATACTTTATTAAAAAAATTATCATTTTAAATTTTATAACTGATTTTATTTCACATTGAAAAACTAACCAAGATGTCATTATATTAAATAATTGAGAAAAGAAAATAATAAAAAAAATTAATATTCAATAGTTTCATACTAATATTCATACTAATATTCATAATGATATGTTACTATTCTCCAAAAATCAAATTGGTTCTATCAGACTCCAAATAACCTACTGACCATAATTGTAGATGACTATTTTTAGAAATTCAAAACATAGAAGCGGAAAAATTGTGTTTAAAGGCTAGTTATAAATATCTAATTAAAACAAAGTTTCATGAATTTTAATTTATTTTTAAAACCTTGGGGTGTTACAAGATGAGAGTGATCAGAATGCCCCATGGAGATAGATCATATTGGTATATTCCTAGGGGGGATCACCTGGAGGGTTTTCCAGGTGGATAGATCAAAAATAAAAAATAAGAGTGGCCCCAGGATGGTGTGTCCCATAAATGGAATATATCACATTGTTAAGTATGATCTGGACACACTGAGGGAGGATCCGGGAGAGTTCACCCCTGAAAGGTGGATACCATATGGATGGATCAAAACTCTCAACGAGAGAAAACCCATGGTGGTGTTTCCCATAAAGGGAAGATATCACACCGTGATGTTTGATCTAGACACCATTGAGGGAGGATCATGTAATGTGAACCCCAGAAAGTGGGGCACTGGATGGGTGGATCAAATTTCTCAATGAGAGAAGACCAAGGGTAGTGTTTCTTGTAAAGGGAAGATATTACACTGTGAAGTCTGATCTAGACACCACTGAGGGAGGATCATGGAAAGTGCACCCCATAATAGTGGACACCGAATGGATGGATCTGAATTCTCAATGTGGGAAGAACTAGGGTGGTGTGTTCTATAAAGGGATGGTATCACACCGTAATGTCTGATGTAGTCACCACTGAGGGAGGATCATGGAAATTGTACCCACGAAAGGGTGACACGGGATGGATGGATCAAAATGCTCAATGAAAGTGGACCAAGGGTTGTGTGTAGAAAAAAGGGATGATGTCACACTATGATGGTGGATCCCTAAAATGGATAACTAGACGGATGGATGCAGATTCCCAGAAAGAGCAGACCCATGTTTGTGTTTCCCAAAAAGGGAAGATGTCAAACCAAGAAGGCTGATCTAGACACCACTAAGGGAAGATCGTAGTGGTCGACCCCAAAGTGGGGAAAGATTATCACTGTCAAGGATTGAAGCTTAGGGAGTCTTCTTAAGTACCTTGTATACAATACATGGATCAAAACCCACATAGATACAAGGGGTGGTTTGGGTATTGCATGTGATTAGCTTCCCTTCGCAACATGGTCACTCTTGGTTGGATGATATAGATGTACAGGGATTAAACATTGTCAGCTTACTGGGTGTTGTTAGAGAAATGATAAAGTGGATGGCATGATATCAATGAGATGTGGCAGCCTGAGTAAGAATCAGGGTGGATGATGGAGTATTTCAATGACGTAGGTGAACTGAAAGGGGCATAACTGATGTGAAGATGATAGTGTTGGGATTTAACCACATAGAGGTTATTTATATACCTTTCTTGAAAGGGTCAAGGATCGAAGTCAATATAGTTTTGTAATGGGGATATGATTTTATTGAGGAGGTGGCTCATGATAATGAACACATGGATCAGAATTGAAGTAAGTGGATCGTTGGGATAAGGCATGATCTTCTCGATAGACGAGGGCTCAAGGGAGAGTCTAGGATGGTCATGATTGATAGTATTGGACCTCAAGAAAGATTCCTACATATCCCACTGGTAGGTAATCAAAGTCCGTGTAGTTCAAGGATGGGGTCATAGAATGAAGTTGTACACAAAGAAAAATAACTTAGAGACATGTTTGGGATTACGTGTGGTTAGAAGCCCATCGTAGGATGGACACTTTTTATTGGAGGAGTACAGATTGATTGTGGGGATTATGCATGGTTAGATGCTATGGAACTAGCCTATATTCAGTAAGGGGAAGACCAAGGATATGGGTTCCAACAAAGGAGACATCAAATGTTACTATTTTTTGGGGTTGAACCTCATGGAGGTTTCCTACATACCTTGTCTATGAGATAGGTATTAAAACCCGCATTGTTCGTAATAATATAGTTTAACATCATGGAGGATTAAAATGTTCATATTATTTAACGTCATGCAGGATGGGGGTGAACTGACATGAAATGGTCAATACCGATGGGCAATGGTCTTGAACCTTAGAGAGGATTCCTACGTACATTTCCTAAAAAGGGAAAGGATCCGAGTCCATGTAGTTCGGAAAGTGGGTCTTTGGGGCTTACATGATAAGGAAACCCAAAAATGATGTCATGGTCATTGTTTTACCATAAGATCACATGATTCAAGCTTGGTGTAATAAACAAGAGGCAACCGATGACCTGATGATCAAGGAACAAAGGTGCAACCACGATGGGTGGTGAATGGGGATTATGCATGGAAGTTTTCTAGGTGCCGCTATGGAGCGGTAATGGTGGATGGGTCATATGCATGGAAGATCCCTGTAATTTCTTCCTCATGTTTGGCCATTAGGGAATCCAATCTCATTGGTGGGTTGTGGAATGTAATTGGGGCCACCACCTATGTGCTAGTACATAAGTGGGATAACACAAATGGTGTTGGAATAAATCTGAACAATGGGATATGATAAGTGTGAATCACATGCTCAACAATCATAACCCAATGGGGGTTGCATGAAGAATGGAGATAACTTCTTACCATATTTGAATGACAAGATCAACATTGGGTTATCCTGATATGGAAACAAAAAAAACAAGGTCCAACCATTAACCATATTCAAAACATGTGTCCAAACTCGAAGTGTCATCCAATGTCTTCCAGGGCATTGTCCCATAACGGTAGGTGAGATAAAGCGGCATGGGACCTTGCCATTATGGGATCCCTTCAGACATGAAAGTGGATGAAGATCCAAATGAAGGACACGAAAAGCATGAGGTGGAGTGATGGAATGTTTGAATGTATTCCAACACTCATGAAATTATGCCATTGTAATAATGGCATGAGGTATCTTATTCATGTCACATACTCCATCTATTATATGAAACAACTGGCATAATATTATTGAATTATAGGAAATTATATATTTTAAAGACATGTATTGAGGACTATTGGCATCTTATTGTTGGATCATGAGGCATCTCTTATTCAGAACAGGAGGCATGTAAGATTTTTCACATAGGGCATACTATATTTTACTGTCCTGTTGAGGGGACTACTAGAATCTTATTCATATCACATAAGTCATATCTTCTTAGAAATAAGAGGCATCCTATATTTTTTACATAAGGTGTACTATATTTTATAGACCGGTAGAGAAGACTATTAGGCATAAAGAGACTATAAATGGAAGGTGTTGGGAAATATGGATGAGAGGCCCTTTATAGTTGAATGTATCATAGAAGACTGGTGATGAGGTTTTAGAATATTCTTGAGGAATGGATTATCTCAAGGTACTCTGGGAATTGCTGATTAGAATCTTATCCCACGACATTAGAAAGGAACCATGGGGAATATGTTGACCTAAGGTGTTTTAAGGGGTTCCTAGGAGTATCTCAAACCATGGTACTCCAATGGTGGAAGTGGGGTGCACATAAGGGTTCAAGGTAAAATGGAACTGACTGGGTCTGAAATGTTCTTGGTGTGACTCTACATTTTTCATGGGGTTTAGTGATTGTATCAAAGGGTCCATCCCAAAGGGCTGGTAACACATCCCGACAATGATCCCGACTAGGGGTGTGGGGGTGCAGCCCTCGTGGTATGGATCGGTGGGTGCGATGGTAGGAACTTTGTGAAGGATAGGGATTCGCAAAGGAAAGGGGTTCATAGAACATAGGGTCTCGCAAAGGATAATGTTTCGTAGATCTCAGGGTCCAACTGAGCATGGGGCTTTGTGAAGCTCATGGTATCACGAAGCATGGGGCATCATGGAGCTCAGGGTCTGGTAGAGAATTGGGATTCATGGGGCCTCAACCAATATGAAAGATCTCCCTCCTGCACAAAGGGAGGATGCCTTTGTGAAGGGAATCATTTCACGGTGATCGAGAGCATCATTAAATAAGAGATAAACTGCCGAAGGGGCTACGTAACCATCCTTTTTATGGGGGGCAAGTCAGTTATTTATAGGTGATGGAGGTCAGTGGAGCTCACCACGGAGAACAAATGGGTGATATAAAGAAAAAGTTACGTAAGAAAGCAGATATTTTTTTGACCAGCTTTGTAGAGGAAAAGTGATTTTGTGGAGTGGATTTATTTATGATCGGCACCGCAGAGAAAAAGTGAGGTAGTGGAGAAGATACATTTGTGATCAAATTAGTATAAGAAATATGATGTTATTGAGAAGATAAATTTGTGATAGGATATTCAAAGGAAAACATACATACATAGCAGATACATTCATGGAAGGGATCTCCACGAACCGCTATCCTCCCAAGTAGGATGTGGAAAAAATGGACTTCAAGAAGAACATACGTTCATGCGGTTGTGGAGGGATCTCCATGAATGTGATCCATGAACAAGTTTTCCAACCCAACATTGAACGACTATAACTTCTAATCTGTAACTCCTTTCGGGATCCGTAACTACTAAATCAGAAGCTTTAAAAACTGACTATTCTCTTGAATAAATTATGGAATCATTCAATTCATATTTTGAATTAATTTTCTGGTGCCAACACAATCACATCATTATCACTCCAATTGATTACACAAAGGCAACATTCACATTACCTTTCGAAGCCTCCATCTATTGAAAAATTTCATTTGGAATGTGTAATGCACTAGTGATATTCCAATAGTATATCACACATATAATTCATGATATAAAAGAGGAGTTTCTATAGATTTTCAAGGAGGATTTTTTGAGATACAGTCTATTATTTGAGGTCTATTTGGGAAATTTGCAATTGGTTTTACAACATTGTGAAGTGAAATTTCTTATGTTTAATTGGGATAAATTTCATTTGATGTTACAAGGAGAAATAATACTTGGGTATAAAATTTAAATTAATTTCTTGGAAGTCAACCCAGGGATGGTTAAATTAGTTGATGATAGTCCTCAACCAAAAATACTAAAAGGTTTAATGATTTTTCCTAGCCACGTGGGATTTTATCACTGCTTTTTGAAATACTATTAAAAAATATCCCAACCACTGACACACCTAATGTAGAAAGGTATTCAATTTTACTTTAGTGAAGAATGTCAGTATAATTTTGATAATCTAAAAAATGTCCTGATGGCCACTATTTTCATTATATTTCCTGACACGGACAATGAATTTAAAATTCTTTATGATACTAGTGACTTCATTTTGGGTTTTTTTTGGACAGTGGGTTTCACATATCTTTCACCCCATTTATTATTCCATCCATAATCTAAATGACCCTAAAATTAATTAAACAACCACAAAGAAGGAGATATTTGGAGTTTATTTTACATTTGTTTAATTTTTTTCATATCTCGTACTCTCCAAAGTCATAACATATAAGAATAACATAGCACTGAAAAAACTTATGAATAAAAAGGATGCAAAATATTAGTTGATTAGGTGGATCCTATTATTGGAATAATTTTAAATTGTCATCATAGACACAAAAGTGACTGAAAATATTATTGCTGACCATTTGAATAGACTTTCACTCCCCAATATCGAGAATGATAACAAGTTAAGTATAGAATATTGTTTCCCCAATGTGACAGTATTCAATATGTATATTCAATAAAAAACCTAGTTCACTATCATAGAGAACTTCACTCCTACTGAAACCCTCTACCCCCATTTCTTCTATCAATAGAGGAACAAATACATTTCCGATTCATCACACTATTAATTGTATGATACTCTATTGTTTAAAAATTATAATGATGGATTAATGTGGCAATAAATCTATAAGAGAAAATTCAAAGTGTTCTAGAATTATATCATACATTACCTAGAAAATGAAATCATGGGTTTGAGCATACCATGGATAAAATCTTTTAAAATGAATTATTTTTTCCCACACTTCATCTGGGAGAAAGAAAATTTTACCAATTTTTTGATAGGTTCCAATGGAAATACACCATATGGGAATATAAATAATTCCCATAACCCTAACCTTGAGATATAAATCTTTAAAGTATGTGGAATTTATTTCATTGGACCCTTCCCAATTCTCATGGAATGCTTTAAATCTTGGTGGGTGTAGAATATGTCTCAATATAGGTATAATTATAGGATACAAGTTTTTTACACAACCAAGGTGGTCATGCTTTTCCTAAGGAAAAAAATATTCTCCCAATTTTGGATTTACCAGCTTATTCATTAATTATCAAGCAATGCATTTTAATAATGTTACTTTAAAATGAATGCTTTAAAAGTATAGGATTAGATACAATACAATCCCGCATTATCAATCACAAATGTAACTAGGAAGGTAGAAGTATTTAATCGGTAGATTAATAAAATTATGGTAAAGATAGTCAATACAAATACGAAATATTAGAGTCTCAAGTTTTATGATGTGATGTGGGCATGCCACAACACTTATAAAACATAGAATGGAATTAAAAATTTTAAAATTATCTATGTAAAACCCTATCACCCACTATTAGAATTAGAGAACTACTCATTATATTCAATTAAAAAGATAAAGATAGATGAAAGAATGTTATGAAACAAATATTGCTTCAATTGGATGAGCTGATGTAAATTATAATAGATGACTAAAAATGACAAAAACTATATGGAGGAAATAAATTAATGGCATGACTGATGCATCATGCGATGGACATACATTGTTCGATTCCCATTGGAATTTATTTCTTAGAAATGTGAAGTCCTAATGGTTGGGTCTAATTGAAAATTTTAAATTATTCTCATATGGAAGTACTAAAATTCAAAATTTAAATATACCACACTCAAAGTCAAATCGATATTGGTTAAAAAATACCAATATTCATTTTTGTTAAAAAAATGTGTCTTGTATTTTAAATTTACCTTAATTTAAGTGATGTATATATCAAGAATAAAAATTAAATTTTGAATAGGATGAAACCCAGGTTGGTTTTGAAGAGGCTAGGGTCATTAAATATCAATAGAATACTTCATATTTTCCCCCTTTGAAAAAAAACATATCTCCATTTTAATGTAATAAAACTAACATATGTGGTGTACAATTCTTAGTTTGTTTACTTAATCCATAACCTTAGGGTTTATGGATCTCATTCATCCTCACCTTTCCTTCTCCCCACTACAACTCTTTCTCCATCCCTCATCCCTGATTTCCACTCCTCCCTCATCCAATCCTCCATTTCCCTCCCTTTTATACTTACATCTTCACATCCTCCACTGACCTCATAGTCCAAAGAGGAGGTGTCACCCACCCCCTTCCAAATGCATTGGTTAGGGTTTGTTTCCTCCTGTGGCCAAACACAAAATTGGGAAACCTTCCCCACTTTATCTTTCTCCACCACCTACCCACCCATCTATGAACCACACCGAACCTACCAATCAATATATTTTAGGTTCAGGTTAAATATCCCACCACTCGTAGGGTTCTTCTCCAACTAAAAATATTCACATGTGACTTCATTTTTCAAAACTATGGATCCCATTCCTCTTGGGCCACTTACAAGTTAGCTTATGGTAATGAACAAAACCCAAGGTTTCACATTTTTTTCACAAGATCGTCATAGACAAGGATGTTATAGAATCCCTCTAGTACACGCACCTTAATCATATTATTGAGGTGTGTGGGATAAATTTTGGGATCTCTTTCTATAGTTCCTAACTACTTTCGAGATGGAATTCATCCACATCACTTTCAGGCTTGGTGACAGGGACTGGTAGTTGACACTGTATGGGTGCAGAGTTTTCATGGGGTTTATTATTATGAATTTTCTAGATATCATACCAAAGGTTCCTTATAACTTATCTACACATTATGGATGCTCTATTGAGATGGTTGTCGATAGCTCGCAACCCCACCATCATTTGTGATCCGATGATGAGGAGGAGCTTCCATCGGATGTTTGAAACTCTTAGGATCATACACTATGGTTTATCCCATTCATGGATAGAATGAGGTGACTCCCTGAGGTAATCACTCATACTAATATGTCCATCCTTTCCACCACAATGGGGTCTCTATCACTCAAAATGGATCATGATATTTCTATTTACAATGAGACTTATGTCCGTAGGAGACACATCACTCAGATAAGTGGATAATTCATCACCCACCTAACCAGACAGTTTGGAGTCTTAAATAGCTCCCATATGATCTAATACTTTGGGGTCAATTTTTTCTATTGACATTACCATGATTCATAATATGGGGATGAATCAAAAGGAAGGAAACCACTATGATTGGGCACCAGAATACACATAGTCCACTGACTAGGCCCCTGATTAGTAGACATATATTTCCCATTACATTATTGATTATCCCTCAACTTATAGACTAAAGGAATCAGTATCTTCTCATCCTACTTATTCTCTTTAAGATATTTGGAAGGTGGTTCATTTCCCAGATCGCCTTCTCCTCATTCTAGAGAACTAGAGATTGACCTACCACTATTTCAGCATCTCATTCACTGTGCCTTCCTCTTCTCCTCAAAGTCAATACACATACCCATCCTTATCCAAAAATCAGGCTTACTTCCAGTTTCCTCCCCATATAGTCCACTATAGAACATTCATTCTCCCCAATCAAGATTCCACCTGAGATCATGGACCATTCTACCCAGTATGACTTCCTGGAGGCAAATGCTCAATGGAAAAAAGGGTCCTTCTATATTTTCTATATATGAGGTGCAATTTATAGATCCATATTCTAGACATATGTCCCTAGTATGGATCAGTACCTCCCCTACATCAGTAGCGATTAACCATATTACTAGAAACACAACACCTATTTTGGTGGATGATCCACATACACCTACTAGCATCTTTTACATTAACATGGTGGAGTAGGTCCATCCACCCACTGTTGGGTAGGGATTCACTGATTCTACTAGCAAAGAATCTTCCTTACCTACTTAGTAATTTCCTAGTGTACCCCTCCCCTTTTTATCATTCTAGGTGTTTTCCTATTATTATTGTATTCCATTTCCCGGTTTTGTAATTTATATTATATAAGGGAATGGATACTATATTTTTACTACAAATACCTATCTTACACACTTACTATTTATTATGAATTTAGTTAGATATTTATTGATTAATTTATCACACTATTACTTTTGATGAACATCTTAGTCGTCTTATTGGCCTTCCCCATAAGGTATTACCTTATTCATCTACTTTATAGGGACAATCTTGCTAGATCAGGACATGGACTACACTCATGCACCTGTTGCCTCATGAGAGGTGTGTTAATACCATTTTTGAGGTGGCGAATCACTCTAAGAAACTATTAGATATCAAGGACACCACCTATGATTCCATGACGAAGTAAAATATATATTAATCGATGGATTTATTCGATTGATCATTGTAAATCATTCTGGATGATTCCATCATTGTTATACCTTTTTGGGAGGTAGCCCATATGTTGATCTTTTGAGTTTTTTATTGAGTATGATAGGGATTTCTTTTTCTTATTATATGTTTTATTGTTTGATACATAATTCTACTTGTTAGTTTATATTAATCTATAATCATGAATATATAATATTATATCCATTTCAATCAATCATATACACCATCCACTATTTTTACATACAAAGTGGTTCTATCTTGTGAACTGGTCATTTCCCAAGTTTATGTATATATTGTTTCTAAAATTATTATAGGGGGGGCCAGTTTCACATCAATATCTAATATTTTTTCCCATGGCATGACATTTATTCATGGGATTTTTTGGTTTCTTAAACTAATTTCATTTTTTCCATTTACAATTTTATTCTTCTTCAATTATTATCTCTCCTACATCAAGGACCAAAAAGTGAAGAATTTTTTTCATTTTATGTCTCTAGTGTCAATATTGTGATTTATTATATATGAAATTGGATTATTGCAGGTTCTCATTATTATATGAGAAATTTTTCATTTGAACCGTGATTTAACATGAAATATCATCAAACCCATATAAATAAAAGAAATAATTTATATAAATAATATGAAATTAAATTATTTATCCATGTTTAGAATTTTACCATGATAAAAAAATTGAGTAATTTAATTCTAATTATAAATATATGTAATCATTTTTTATTGAATTCATACTAGTTACTATTTCATAATTAGTTGTTTTTTGTATTTATTCCCATTCCTGAAAGGATTCTTGTCCTAACTTTTCTCATTTTTTATGAGCATATTTTGAGAGTGATACACGGGGTATTTAAACCTATTAGAACATGAATTTGAATCTTATTGAGGTTATGAATGAACAAATATGTTGTAAAATTGATACATCCATTTCTATTAAGTCATTTTTATTAATAATTGCCTACAAAATTATCCTTATTAAACCAATAGAATCCATGGGTGAAATTGTTAGTATTGATCCCTATAATAAACCCATTTTATCCATTCCTAAACTTCTTGTTTATGATTGAGTTGTTTTCAAATGAATAAATATGGGGGAATGATAATCACTGGTGGTCACATGTTGTTTGTTACTAAGGAGATATGTGGTGAATTTTTAACATGATCTATGGGATCTAGTCTATGGTCTTCTTATATACCATTCATTGTCATCCTATTTCAATTATATATATGTGTGTCTGTTATGTTTTAGGATGTTCAAAAATCACCTTTACCAAACCAAATAACCTCATAGCAGATTATATGTGGTTAGGTGGTGGATTTGAGTATTGTTCAAAACATGGCCTTAGAAAAAAGATATAAATATTATAACTTTATTACACTTTTGTGACACATCCAAGGACATGGCCTAAGTGTTTTGGGATTATTGAGATTATAATTTATGGAGGTGGTTTTTTATTTCACTATTCATGATTATTATTAATTTTACTTGAGAGTTTAACCTCCTATTTAGCTCTATTAAAATCATATACCCACCTTCCCTTAGTCTTAGAGTCATCTGAATGTCACTGTAAAGAACTCATGATTAATTATGTTATTTTAATTTACATTGATGAAATTTTTAAACCATGTCAAGATTATGTCTATGAACATGTATTCAAGGCATTATCATAACTATAGTTTTTTTTTACTTTGAGGGAAGAGAAAAATTCATCCTGAGGTAAATTTTCAAATGGTTATAGTTATCTCTAAGGAATATTTAAGAATGGAAATTAATGGAAAAAGGGATTTGAATAGAAGAACATGATTATGAGGCATGTCTTGTAATGAAATGACTCTTTGGAAAAGGTATATATCATTAGTTTTTCTTTCAAATATATCCTTTAAGCTTGTTTAAGGTGTGTAACATTCTACAGAAGGTTCAGGGAGTGTCTGGGGCTTGTTCGGAGCCCGGGAGTTGGAGAAATGGACTTACATACAGGGGCGCACGGCCTGCGCATGGCCTGCACATGGTTTGGGTAAACCATGTGGCCTTTGGTTTGAACGAAGTGATATGTGCACGGTTTGCGCACGACATGAATAGTAAAGTCACACGGTTTGGGTAAACCATGCGGCCCTGCTTTCTGGAGGCAATGAGGTGCGCACGGTTTGGTAAACCGTGCGCCTTAATTGTGCGACCCTGATCTGGATAAAAATTTACAATTTTTCCAATAATTATATTTAGGCCTAAAACATATTCCTTTCTCCTACCCACAGACAGAACTAGAGGGGAGCCCCATTTGAGCTCCAAAACCCTCTCCTCAATCATTCTCTAACCATTTCTTCCCTAGGTGTCTGTTCTTCGATCCGTCGAAGGCGTTGGATCACCCTTGGTAAGGCTAACCTCACGCACCCCTTTCTCTTCGGAAAAACTTTCCAACTGTTGTGTTATTTTTATGTAGGCTCATATGCCCTATTTTTATGGAATTGGACTGAAACTCCAATCTTTCCCAATCTACATCGAATCTGAGGTCGATATCGAGCGATCCTACATCTACAGCCCTAAGGTAGGTGTTCATGTGTTCTCCTTTTGGGTTTTCATTGTTCATGAGTTTTTTTTTCCATGCCTTAGTTTGTATTTTTCCAAACCTTTTATTTATATTGACTGCTTATTGTCTAAATGACCCCCGTGATAAGAGGGTATGGGAACTACCCTAATTTGTGTGTTTGGGTACTGTATGACCCCGGTATGGAAACCCATAAGTTTTATGCCTTGAGTTTTATCCCTTTTTCACCTTTGGACCTTATGGGTATGTCTTGAAAGTCATTTTCCATGTGAGGAAAATTGGATGTTTTGGTTAGGTCTTGGCTAGGATGAGTTAGCCTAAACCCCTTTTATTATTTTAAATGCATGTTTGCTTGAAATGTGATTATGTGATACTGTGAGATGTAAATTCCATGTTTTATTGATATGAATGTTATAAGAAGTGTATGCCTTATAAACTATACTATTAAATGATAAAGCTTCGGGCCAGGGGTAGACTGTGAGAGATCCCCTATGATACGGCTTCGGGCTAGGGGCAGACCGTGAGAGCTCCCCTAATTGAATGATAAAGCTTCGAGCCAGGGGTAGACCATGAGAGCACCCCTATGTTACGGCTTCGTGCTAAGGGTAGACTGTGAGAGCTCCCTTGAATCATTATTAGACATTCGGGTCAGGGATAGACAGTGAGAGCGTCCCCAAGGCTGGGCTAGGGGTAGGATGGAGAGCACTGCCCCTGGGTTAAGGACGTCTGTGAGTTCCGTCCTGGTCCTACCCAACAAATTATATATATATATATATATATATATATATATATATATATATATATATATATAAATAAGCAGGTGACTTGTTCATATTACCAGCCATGAGCTGTTGTAGGTAGACCCACCAGTTGTCCTTCCGGAACCCGAGCGGGAGAGTTCCTTATTGTTTTACTTTACTTACTTTCACTCTATTGCTCACTATTATTGTGAACACCTATTTGGATTACACGTAGATCCCGTTGGTGGTGGCCTATTGATACTTGTCTCACACCCTACCCGGCGGCCTCCTGGGCCCCCGTGTAGACTTTACTACTGCAGGTATTAGTAGGGGAAAAGGCCCGGTGTCAGGTTGTTGATACTTGTATGATCTAGCTGGAGTTCCAGAGCAGAAGATCGAGCTTGGCTAGAGATTTTCATGGATTTCTTTGTTCTCTTTTTGTATTAATTCATAGCATGTTGGTGTTTTATTTCCATTTTATCAGCATTCCATGCATCTATTTTGTATTAGACACTACCTATGAGGCTTTTGAATATTTATCCAGATTTCTTTACTTCAGTTGGTTGGTTTGTATGTTTATTTTTTTCTCTGGTTTATCCATTGGTTGTGCATCCTCTATTTCTATTACCTTGCTGCCGTTACGTTGTGTACTCTGACATGGGGGTACAGTCTCCCCACTGACTTACCACTACACCCCTGCTGCTAGTCAGCAGCCCCTGGCCTATGGGGAGACGAGCCAGGGGTCATGTGGCCAAACGGGATCGAGGCTCGGGTTGAGGGGAAGTTGGGTCTGAGACGTCACAAAGTGGTTTCAGAGGGTTTCTTTCTTTCTTTCATTACTATTTGGCAACGATAGACTTGGAGACCAGGAACGCTTAGGGACTTAGTTATAATCCTTACTTGGGCGGCGTGAACCAATTTATGGGGAAAAGACCAAGTTTCCTAAATTATGTTGTTATTGATTTTTCTATTTACTGTTGAAACCATTTCACCATTGGGTGCTTCACATGATTTGTGATGTTAATGACTTTTGCGAGATTGAAATTTTTGTTTCATGGTTCCACCCGATGAAATGAGGGTTATGCATTAGAACATGCGTCATGGTAGGCACAATATGATTAGGTCTTGCATTTTTCCATGCCATGTCTAAATTTTCAGTGATCATTCCTTGTTGGTTATCTCCATGCCTTATTAATTTGTGTGAAACTGTGCTAACCCTCCCTGAAGGTTGTGAATTGAGGAATGAGGTGGTTTTAGTGGGTGTCACTCTTTGGTTCATAAGGTGTATGGGCCCTTATGGATCGGAAAATAACATTCCAACTAAACCAATCATTTTATTTAAAGTAATTTCAAATGCATGTTTAGTAGTACTAAATGATAAATGACATTAAAGTGTGTTTCATCTTTCAATTCATGAGGAGTATGAGCCCTTATGGGCTAGAAAATGCCATATAACCGGATTAAGTTAATTCTGAGCAGTTGTGGGTTTTTCTAAGAATTACTATGGGTATGGATATGTGATCTTAAGGGGTAGGATGGATTAGTACATATACTAGATTATAGAGTTAAAACATTAACTTGTTGGTTTCTTCTTTTGGTACGTTCATTTGGCATTGTAGCATTATGCCTCCGAGACGTACTCGAGTCGCGCGTGCTGAAGTCGGTGACGATCACATTCCTAAGGTGGCGAGCCCTAAGCCGTTGGTTGATCTTCCTGTCGAGCCACCTCAGGCTCCTCTTTTTATTACTGAGATGGGTGTTGATGCCCAGTTATGTGATAGATTATTGTGTTTGATGTAGACTGTGCATGGTGGAGTGCGACCTGCCCCGAGTATGGCAGAGTTGACCATCGAGTTTTAGTCATAACATCCTCCTACTTTTACAGGAGATGGCGGACCACTTGCTGTGAAGTCCTGGTTGGAGGTGATTATTGGACGTTTGGGCCTCGATGATGAGTCATATCATGGCATGATCACGTTAGATACCCCATTAGGTATCCGTCCAAGGGGAATTCATTGTTTCCAGAATTGTCCCCTCGAGTTGGGTGGTTACCTCTTCGTGTGGAACCTGTATGTTCGAATATGATGGGTTATGATGTAATAATTGGGATGGACTGGTTAGTTCCCTATAGAGCCTGGATTGACTGCTATCATCGGAGGGGGATGTTTACGTCACCATAGGGCGACACACATATGAATAAGGGAGAATGGGATCTTAGTGCGACACGAGCAGGAACAGAACACTAGAGTTTAGGTGGTGACACGACACTGGTTTCCAGTCATTATCTCGATGACGAAGGGTTACAACCCTATGGTTATCCTCTTGTGGTGGAGCGTTTCATTGATGTATTTCCTGATGATTTCTATGGTCTACCTCTAGTGTGAGAGGTGGAGTTTACTATTGAGTATATACCAGGAGTATCACCAGTGACCATTCCTCCTTATAGGATGGCACCTAAGGAGCTTTTGGAGCTAAAGAGTCAGCTGGAGGACCTGGAGGGAAAAGGTTTTATATGTCCCATCACTTCTCCTTAGAGATCACTAGTTCTCTTTACTAAGAAGGCAGATGGTACCCTTCATCTTTGTGTGGATTACCTAATTTAAATCAGCTGACTATCAAGAATAAATATCCTTTACCTTGAATAGACCACCTCTTCGATCATCTCTATGGAGAGAAGGTGTTTTCCAAGATAGATTTGAGGTCAGGTTATCACTAGGTGCATTTCAGGACTTCAGACATACCTCGTACAGAGTTCAAGAGTAGGTATGGTCTCTATGAGTACATAGCCATGTCGTTTGGGCTTACGAATGCACCTACAGTGTTTATGGATCTTATGAATCGGATTTTTCACCCTTACCTTGATTCTTTTGTGGTTATATTTGTGGACAACATCTTATTCTATTCACGCTCAAGACACGACCATGCAACCCATCTTGAGATTGTGCTGAATACACTAAGAGAGAATCAACTTTATGCTAAACTCAGTAAATGCCACTTTTGGATAAATATGGTTCACTTCCCGGGTCACATTATTTCTGAGTCTGGAGTTTCAGTTGACCCTAAGAAGGTGAGTGTTGTAGTCTCTTGGGAGCAGCCCAAGAACGTCTTTTACATCAAGAGTTTCTTGGGGCTTGCCAGATATTATAGGCATTTTATTCAGGAATTTTCACACCTAGCAGCACAGGTTATAGATTTGACCAAAAAGGGGGTGAGATTCGAGGGGTCGGAACCTTATGAAATAGCTTTTCATGAACTGAAGGGCATACTGACTTTTGCACTGATACTGATCTTGCCAGAGTTTGGCAGGGCATATACAGTCTATTGTGATGCGTCAGGTATCGGGGTTGGATCTGTCATGATGCAGGACGATTGACTCGTTGTGTATGGTTCTCGTTAGTTAAAGCCTCATGAATGGAATTATCCGACGCACGACCTCGAGCTCACAACGGTTGTACATGCCTTACGCTAATGGATACACTATTTGTTGGGATAGCATTTTTTTGGTATTCACTGACCACAAAAGCCTCAAAAAAATCTTCACTCAGCGGGATCTAAATCTCAGGCAATGCAGGTGGGTCGAGTACCTGTAATCCTTTGATTTCGAATTGGCCTACACTCCTGGGAAGGGAAATTCTGTAGCCGATGTGTTGAGTCAGAAAACTCAGTCGCAGGTGGTTTGGGAATCTAATGCGCAGTGGAAGCTGATGGCCCTATTTTCAGAGATGCACATTGAGGTTCAATAAGGTCAGAGTCAGACTGTTTTCTCAGCCTTAGGAGTGACATCTGCTCTTTTGGAACGAGTAAGGGCAAGACAGTTATCAGATCCGGAAGGCCTTGTTCTACGAGAGAGTGTCAATGATGATGCCTCTACAGATTGGACCGTGGATGAGGGTGATACATTATTGTTTTGTGGGCATGTATGGGTCCCAGCAGACATCAAAGAGGATCTGATGAGGGATTTCCACGCCTCAGCTTGGGCAGTTCACTCTGGAATCACCAAAATGTATCTTGATTTGCGATGACAGTATTGGTGGCCTAGCATGAAGTAGGAGATAGCCGGTTTCATCATACATTGTTCCACCTTTCAGTAGGTGAAGGCGGAACATCAGTTTCCGTCTGGGCTTTTGCAGCCGTTGTCCATTCTAGAGTGGAAATAGGATGATGTTTCTATGGACTTTGTAACTGCATTACCCAAGTAACCTTGTGGAAACGATGTAGTATGGGTTATCATCGACCGTCTAATGAAGGTTGCGCATTTCTTACCCATGTGAGAGACCTTCATGGTTGATGACTTGGGAAGTCTGTATGTCATGGAAATAGTGCGCCTTCATGGAGCACCTCGTTCTGTTGTCTCGGTCAGAGATCCTTGTTTTACGTCTCAGTTCTGGTAGGGTTTACAGAAGGCCTTGGGTACGCAGGTACATTTCAGCATGGCCTATCACCCACAGACTGACGGACAGACCGAGCGCACTATACAGGTACTAGAGGATATGTTACGTGCATGTGTTTTTGATTTTTGAGGTTCATGGGAGAAACACATTCCTCTTGTCGAGTTCAGTTATAACAATAGCTTCCAGGCTACCATTGAGATGGTTCCCTATGAAGCCTTATATGGTAGGCCTTGTCACTCACCTTTGTGTTGTCTTGATGCTGGGGAGGCATCTATTCTAGAACCACGTCTTGTGCAGGAGACTACTGGGAAGATACAACTATTCAAGAAGCGTATGCAGACAGCTCAGTCTAGACAGCAGTCTTAGGCTAACAAGCACCGACGACATCTTGAGTTTGAGGTCGGGAACCGGGTTTTCTTGAAGGTCTCATCTAGGTTAGGGAAGAGATGAATTCCAAATCAAGGTAAGCTTTCGTCGAGGTTCATATGATACTTTGAGGTGGTGAAGCGGATCGGACCAATAGCTTACCAGCTTGCACATCCACAGAGATACCAGGCCATGCACAATGTTTTTCATGTATCTCAGCTTCGTCAGTACTTTTCAGACCGGAATCATGTTTTTCAGCCTGATGAGGTTGAACTAGATATGGATGCTTCCTTCGAGGAATATCTGATGTGAATTGTCGACCAGAGCATGAAGACACTCTGAGGTAGGTATGTTCCTCTTGTACGGGTGCTATGGCAGCACGGCCGGGTATAGGACGATACCTGGGAGCAGGATGCTGATATACGATCACAATGGCTGGATCTTTTCACTGGTGACACCTCTTTACCCTCAGAAGGCCATCTTGGGGATGTGTTTCTCTAAGGAGGGGAGGTGGTAACGACCCGAATCTTTTTCAAAGTATAGATTGTTATTTTTTTTTATAAATATTTCATTTATGATTGTTTAAGGTGTGTAACGTTCTAAGGAAGGTTTGGGGAGTGTCTAGGGCATGTTCGGAGCCCGGGAGTTGGAGAAATGGACATACAGACAGGGGTGCACGACTTGCATACGGCCTGCGCACAGTTTGGGAAAACCATGTTGCCTTTGGTTTGAATGTAGTGAGATGTGCATGGTTTTCACACGACATGAATAGTAAAGTCGCATAGTTTTGGTAAACCATGCGACCCTGATCTGGGTAAAAATTTGCAATTTTCCATTAATTTTATTTAAGATAAAAACCTATTCCTTTCACCTACCCGCGAATAGAACCAGAGAGGAGCCCCCTTTGAGCTCCAAAACCCTCTCCTCACACATTCTCTTGTCGTTTCTTCCCCGGGTGTCCGTCTTTCAATCCGTCGAAGGCATTGGATCACCCTTGGTAAGGTTAACCTCACGCACCCCTTTATCCTTGGAACATCTTTCCTATCATTGTTTAATTTTGATGCAGGCTCATATGCCCTATTTTCAAGGGATTAGAATGAAACTCAGATCTTTCCCAATCTATTTCGAATTTTAGTTCGATATCGAGCGATCCTACGTCTACAGCCCTAAATTAGGTGGTCATGTGTTCTCGTTTTGGGTATTCGTCATTCTTGAGATTATTTTGTCATGTCGTGGTTTGCCTTTTTTTAAAACCCTTATTTATATTGACTGTTTACTATCTAAATGACCCCCATGATAGAAGGGTATGGGAACTACCCTCATTTGGGTGTTTGGGTACCGTATGACCCCGGTATGGACACCCATAGGTGTTATGCCTTCAGTTTTATCCCTTTTTCACCTTTGGACCTTATGTGTATGTCATGAAAGCCATTTTCTATGTAAGGAAAATGGGATGTTTTGGTTAGGGCTTGGCTAGGATGAGTTAGCCTAAACCCCTTTTATTATTTTAAATACCTGATTTCTTATAATGTGATTATGTGATATTGTGAGATGGAAATGCCATGTTTTATAGATATGAATGTTATAAGAAGTGTATTCCTTATAAAATATACTATTGAATGATAATCCTTCGGGCCAGGGGTAGACTGTGAGAGCTCGCCTATGATACAGCTTCGGGCTAGGGGTAGACCGTGAGAGCTCCCCTAATTGAATGATAAATCTTAGGGCTAGGGGTAGACAGTGAGAGCTCCCATATCATATGGCTTTGCATTAAGGGTAGACTGTGAGAGCTCCCTTGAATCATTCTTAAGCCTTTGGGCCGGGGAGAGACCCTGAGACCTTCCCCATAGTTGGGCCAGGGGTGGGATCGAGAGCGCTGCCCCAGGGTTAAGGACGTCTGTGAGTTCCGTCCGGGTCCTACCCAACATATTATATATATATATATATTTATATATATATATATATATCTATAAATAAGCATGTGACTTGTTCAGATTACCTGCCATGAGCTGTAGCAGGTAGACCCGCTAGGTGTCCTTCTGGAACCTGAGCGAGAGAGTTGCTTATTGTTTTGCTTTAATTACTTGAACTCTATTGCTCACTATTACTGCGAACACCTATTTGGATTACATGTAGACCCTATTGGTGGTGGCCTATTAAGACTTGTCTCACACTCTACCTGGTGGCCTCTTGGGCCCCCGTTTAGACTTTACTGCTACAGGTACTAGTAGGGGAAAAGGTCCGGCGTCAGGTTGTTGATACATGTATAATCTAGCTATAGTTCTAGAGCAGAGGATTGAGCTTGGATAGAGATGCTCGTGGACTGCTTTGTTCTCTTTTTGTATTATTTCATAACATGCTTGCCTTCTATTTCCATTGTTTCAGCATGCCATGCATCCAATTTGTATCAGACACTGCCTATGATGTTTTTTGTATATTTATCCAGATTTCCTTACTTCTATTGGTTTGTTTGTATGTTTCTCCTTTTCTCCTATTTATCCATTGGTTATGCCTCTGCTATTTCTATTACCTTGCTACTATTCTTCTGTGTACTCTGACATGGGGGTACAGTCTCCCCACTGACTTACCACTACACCCCCGCTGCTAGTCGGCAGCCCCTGGACTATGGGGAGATGAGCCAGGGGTCATGTGGTCAACCGGGCTCGGGGTTCGGGTTGAGGGGCAACCGGGTCCGAGACGTCACATGTATATTTTTATTTTCAGGGGTTATTTAGAGGAATATCACTCTGTTTAAATTTCTTGGTTATAATGCTTTATTACTATTAAAAATATTCTCATTGGAATCCTTATTGAGATTATTTTTTTATGGAGAAGAAATTGTATAATTTAGGGAGGATGTAATAAAATTTATTTATATATATATATATTGGAAGAAAAAAAAATTATTTGAACTTGTTTTGTGCATGGCTAATGTGGTTATTGGTTTATTTTTTCATTGAGTTTGAGAATAAGTAGAAATTAGGTATTTGATGCAAATTTAAGATATTTATGACTATTTATTCCATAAAAATGAGTTTATGATATAAATCCATCAAGAAAGTACAATTTTACAATAATCCATAACATCCATTCAATCTAAAAACTTTCCATAAGAATAATACTTATAACATAATAGAAATAATTATGCAGTAAAATCCTCGGGGATCGAGGACCCCAAAAAAATCATTCAAATAACGAAATTCAGAGATATAAAATCACCAAATTCTGGGAATCAATCACTTACTACATAAATCCATGTATTACGACATAAGAGTTATGGGAATAATATGATTAAAGAATATTTATTGCATTAATCATTTTTACACGATAATATTATATGGACTATTAATTTTCTAGCAACCATACATTTTAAGAAAATTGGATCTATTTTCATTATTTTGGGTTCTTATTCTTTTTTATTTCTCATTTTCATTCCCATGTTGCTACTACACTTCCCTTTAAATAAGAATTAAAATTATGTTTTTTGTTCCTTTATTTTGATGTTTCTCCCCCAATGGTTGGGTCTTCTTTTTTATGTTTCTTCATCAACATCCAACATCGGTTTCTTTTTACATTAAATTTAGGTTAATTTCTAATTTTTTCTCTAACTCTTACACTAAATCCATGTCTTCCTAAATTTCATTGATTATTTTCGTCTTTATTATTATATTTTCAATTTATGAATAAACCACCTAGGGATAAGGATAAAATGTAGGGGAATAAATTATCTAATGAATTTCTAAATCAAACATAGGTAATTTATTAGATAAAGAATTAGGTTGTTAATAAAATCATATCAAATTCCCTAGAATGATCCAGAACATGATGTCATAGTGTAAATACCCCGACCTAATTCTAATATACCAAACTAATACCAACATTTTTTTTTTGATTTATATTTTTTAATTACAACTAATGTATATGTATTAGCTACCACATTTTGACTACAGAGTAGTTTCCTACATGGGTAGATCAAATTTACTCATCCAATACTAAATTGGTGAGTTTTTAAAAACTACAAAGTCTAATATAAAAGGCCTTCCCTTGTCAGATGTTGGGTTATCCTATGTGTAGACTTCTCAAAATTGATCCAGAACCCATTATTTTATCAACTAATATCAATTCAATATTTTTACCATATGCCCAACTCTTTGAATCATTTTAAGAATCCACAGTTAGGTTATAGTAACTAGGAAACCAGCCATATCCAACTCTCCCCCATGGGTTCAAACTCATATTTCCATTTTTTAATGTACCTTCATATTAGTTCGTGTTGGGTTTTAAAATTTATAATCTGATTATAACCATTCAGAATCAATGAAGTTGCATGGTCTATTCATACATCATCTAATAACTCCTTTAATTAAATATTGTACGGGATAAATATATGTTTCCCAGATATAATAACTTGACCATTTTTAAGGTTAAACCCTTGAATATTCCTCACAATATTATAATTCTTCATATCCTTCTCATTTACCTCCATTATCTTTACATGGATGGATAGTTTAGTCATTATTTTGGAAAGATAGAATTTATAACCTTACATTATGGTTTCATGGTATATCCTTTGTAAATATATTAGTATTGGTTCTTTATTGATCCTCACCATGGAAAAAGTAGTATGATCCTTCTTTCTTAGAGAATCAGCTGCCTTATTTTTTATCCTATGGTGGTAATGTATTGATACATCATTGTATTTTAATAATTCCAAACATCTCATTTTGTTCATGTAAAACAATGATTTTTTAATATATAATTTATAGTATTGTGGTGGCTGTTGATATCACACTTTTCCCTATAGAGATAATTTCACCAAAATTTTAATGAAAAGACTACTACGACCAACTCTAGAACATTAGTTGGATAAATTTTTGAATGAGACATTAATTAATGTGAAGTATAAGCTATTTATTTGTAACATAGTATAACTATTCAACCTTAATACTTTAATGAATCATCACTATATATTACAAATGCTTTTCTATTACAGGGTAATGTAAGGACATGTGAAGTTACCAATCACTTATCAATCTCCTTGATCCATTCCCAAAATTATTCTATCTAGAAGAACATAACTCCTCTTCATGTTAACATGGTTATAGGCTTGAAAAACATGATAAATTTCTCAAAAATAATCCTTTTTATACCTCTAATCCAAGAAAACATCTTATTTATATTATAGTGGTTTCCCTCAAACATTATTCAATCACTTTTTTATTCTATGTATCAATAGACATACCCTCGATTCTAATTACACAACCCAAGAAGGGTGATTTTTAAATCCAAAATTTATACTTTTTTATCTTGGAAAATAATTTCAAATTTTCTAGGGAATTCAACATAATCATAAAATTACTTTCATGTTATTACCTAATATTTTAATATATAACTATATCATTAATAAATAATATAAAATATTATTCATGTTAATATGTAAAAACTATATTCATCATATTCATGAAGCTAACTAGTTCATTTTTTGATCTGAATAGAATCACTATGAATTTTCAGGGTTTATATATTGTGCAACGGGTTTTCTTGGGAATATATTCTTTTCATATCCTTGGTTGATGGTATCCATTTCAAAGAACAATATTTTAGAAATATTCATCTCCTTATAGTTGATCAATAAAATCATCATAGAGGTTAGAGTATATTTTATCATGAATGTGATCTTGTTATGTACAAAATAGTCAATAAAAAGACACATTTATCTATCCTTATTCTTAGTAAAGATAACTTTTGAACCCCTTGGGGAAGCACTCAAGTATATAAAAATTGTATTTATATTTTCTTGGGGTTTCTTCTTCAATTCCTTTGATTCAATTGAATCCATTCAATAATGAGTCTTTGATAGAGGAACAATAATAAGAATGAGTTCAATTGAAAACTCAACCTCGTGATATAGGGGATAGATAGAAAATTATCTCAAAAATATATTGAAATACTTCAAACAAAATAGGAATATATCTATTGTTATGGAATCCATTTGAGATAAATACTCCACATACTTGGGTATTAAGACCCATATAATGGCAGTAGTTCCCATAGAAGGTGCATAGTCATACTCATATTGATTATGATCCTGGGTTGATTAGGCTTATTAAATATGAATTTTATATCCCAGTATTTCATGTGTGATATATATAGCTAGATCATATCCACTCCTAAAATCACATCAAATTCAACTAAATGAACGATTACAATATTTTCAAGAAGCATGTTATAAAAAAATCCATCAGAGAAGATTTGTAAACTTGAGATGTAATTATTTCAGATTTGGGGGGGTTTTATAGATAATTCATAATCTAATCATTTGGTTTTAAATATTATTTCTATAGTACATTTTCCCTTTATAAAGGATTCGATTGGACCTAAACCAAATAAAACATTCATAGTTCTAGAGTAAATGATATGTGTACCTTTAACCATGTCATTTTTATGACCTACTTCCATAGTTACAGTTTTATTAGTTCTACAAAAATTCCTTTGATAAGGGGGATTCATTTAAAACCATAATTGTTATTGGAATATATTTTTTTAAAATAATTTTATTTCTTTGATATCTTGTGTTACACAAAACTTTGGCTTAGTTTGCGTTACATGCAATACTGAGTTTCTATGAAGCCCAATATTTTCATTATATCATGATAATTATTACCTAACCTTTATAATTTTTTGTATTAATATGATTAAAAAAATTATGAAATTATGATTTACACATGTAAAACCCTTTTGAAATTAAATGGAAATATTTTTCTGAAAAAAAACTATTTAAATACCCACAAGTCTGTTTTATACCAAAAAAATTAAAAAATCACCATTGTTGGTTTATATTAAATAAATATAAATAAAAATTATTAAATCTACATTTTAATATTCTTCCTATTTTTTTATATACAATATATAAAAATGAATCTGGTTTTATGTTTAAAAAAATTGTATATTTCAAAAACCAGTTTTATCGCCTTTTAGTGGCACTCTTATTTTAAAACTAAATTCTAAAACATTATATATTATATTTGAAAAAATAAATATAATATTTTAATTATTTATATCCAAATTTACTATGGTTTTATTTTTTATATTCTTTTGATAAGTATCTAGTTCTAATGAATAGTGAAAAATATTGAATTTTATTTAAAACAAAAAGATTTCAAGATAATTTACCATGTTTAAGTATAAAATTATTTTTTTAAAGTATAATTAGATAAATTATATATCATTTAATCAGAATAATTTCAGTGGAATAAATTTATCATTTAAATTTGATATGAAAACATTTTCATCTTTTGAATGTTTTCACTATAAAAACTCATTTTTTCATTCCATCAGGAGGATTAATTTTAAGTAAATATTATCCAATTAGGTGTTTTAAATTATTAAAAATTTATTCCATATTTAAAATAATATTTTTATAATTTATTAAATAGGCCCCCTTTTTTGGATAATATGAATCGTAACATTAGTATTTTGTATTACCATGACTTATGGTAAATTTGGTAATTAAGGGTAAAAAATAATATTTTTAATTTTATAAAATTTGTGAAAAAACTACCTGATTTTATTATATGAGTTATTTTATACCTAAATAATTTTTGGAACTATTTTATGAACTATTTATTCTACTTGGATGAATTTAATCCCTTTATTGTATTTCATTTTCAAGAAAAGTCAAATATATCATACTAATGTTTTAATAAATATAACATTTTTAAAATAGGGTTATTTAGAATATATATTAATCTATAAATAGAATTTGGAAATATAAAATATTTATCTACATCATGGTAATTTCTTTAAAAAAATTCATGAATAAATAATTATCATAAATATTTGCACAATGATGATGCAGTAATTATCCAATTAATGAAAGAATAAATTAAATGATATTAGAAATATTAACATAAATATAAATTTACTTAATTAAGGTGATATTATATTTTTATTGATTATTTTTATATATTTTTGGTGTCTTAAATAAATTTTTTTTTGAATATATCTTGTAGTCTATATTTTCATAAAGTCAAACTAATGAACAGTGTCAAAATTGACCCTTATGATATTTTTTGAAAATAAAATTTTATTAAAATAGTAAAAAATCCTAATAATACTAAATAAGAAAAAATGGGATATATTAATGTCTAAAATATTATATATTTGCAATATGTGGTCCAATTGACACTTTATATGTAAAAATTATGACATTTTTATATTGAATTATTTGATACCATAGTTAAATTTAAATTAAATTAACTAAGGGATTTTCAAAATGAAAAGGATCAAAATAACACAAAAACATGTTTAAATGTATTTAGTGATGATATTACAACATTGTAGTATCTTATTTTCGATGGCATGACCTTTTTGTGGTATTTGGATTGATAATTAATTTATTATAAATTAATCGTTTGAGAAATACCAAAAGTGTCCCTCCCTGCTCTTATAAAAGATAACATATTCTTAATTTTCCTTTAGATTTAAAAAAATATTTGTTTTGGCCAAAATATATAAAAATATCCTCCCAAATTGCCTCCATTAATCCTAGAATCCTTCCATTTGGATTAAATACTACAAAGGATGTCCTTTTGTGCACAATCAAAATGAGATACTCGAGGAAGAGGCAATGTTACTCAACAAACGTTTTCGTTTTAGTTATTACATAAACCCCTTTAGTTATTTTTATTTAAAGTTTATTTAATAAAATAAGGATATGTAATATAATGAGATTTTTAGGTTAATTTTATGAACTAAAACTTCACACACATTATCCAATTTTTATACGCAATCATTGTTCATGTGTACGGTGGACTACCCCCTCGCAGATCAATTTCTTTCTTTCATCCATTAGGACCTTTTGCAGATGGAAATAATGATTTATTTATATTTTATTTATGATATATATTATTTTTTTTATGTCATTATGATTCTTTAATTTTTATATCACACATACCTTCATACCTTTCATTTTGTGGGAATATGATAATGTCATTCATGTGTACGGCGAACTACCACCTCACGACGTAATGTGATCCATTCACACATTAGATGGAATGTATTAAGAATGGATTTAATAATCATATGTGATATATATGGGAGAAAATTGATGCTATAATGATGAAATTTTCTATAATTTTCTATCTTTTAACATGAAAATAAAATGAAAACAGCGCTCATGCGTACGTATTGCCTACCGTCTCCATGAACAATTTATTTTATTTTCTAACTCAAAATTTAATGAATCATCATAATTACAAATATTATAAATATATATGATATTTATGTCATGGTTAAAATTATTATTATTTTTAAATAATTATCTAAGAAATAGAGACAAGAATAATAGGTAAAAACATGTATGAAAAACAAATCAATTATTACCCGAACATAACATTAACTATGAATTATTAATAAGCATGTAATATAAAGACCCAATTAAATCAGATATGGTATTTATGTATATGAATATGTTTATATGGTATATGTATAATAAAATTATATATATAATAAAAAATATTTTAATGTTCATGAAGGAATTCAAGATATAAGTTATGATATTTTTGTCTCACTTATACTTCGGTGGGACACATGTCTTATACACAACATATCTCTTATGTTTGTTGTGTATACTTACCATGAAATTATTTTAGGATTATTATCATAATTATTATGATACTTTCATATTCATATAATATTATTTATTTCATGGATCATATGGTTTTACTGACTATATAGTGTTAAAGGATTATTTCACAATATCATCACTATTCCGGATTGTTATTCAATTGGTGAATATTTAACTTCCATTTCCATGTTTTCTAAAAAAATTAAAAATTGTTTTTAACACTGTTTAAAATAATTTTTTCTTATTTCTGATATTTTTACAAAAACTTTATTGAAAATAATATGTTTTTCATTTTTTAAACAATTCTCTTTATGACTTTCCCAACACAAATATAGAACGAATGATTTTTTTAACTTATACGGATTGAAGTGTATTTCCTTCCATAATGAAACCTTAATTTCTTAACACATCCTCTGAAATATTATATGTTCATTTTCAAATAATATTTTTTCCTTTATAACATCACATCTCTTTAAAAAAATTATTTTATAAAGGAAATGATATTTTCCTGCAAAATTATTTCATGTAATCCTTCAAAACCATTTTTCTTCTAAGATAACATTATTTGGAGATTATTTTTTTCTCAGGATATGATCCATGGATACCATTCTTATGGTTTATGTTTATGATGTAATGATGTTTATGTGTCCCATTACTTGTCCATGGGTTATGAAATGATGAAGTGTAAATGAATCCAATTTCTTTTCAGGGAATCTGTTATGATGAATGAGTTATGTTCTTGTGGAACACATATATATGGTTTTAATTATGTGATATGTGGGACCAACATCACCCTCTAGTTCAGTTGGGTAATGAATTATACCTCATAATATAGTTAGGTTAAATAAGACAATTTTCTTGATCCATGATGTGATACAAGTCAATGCGGTTGATCCGTTATGGGGAACAAGTCATTGTGCTTTATCTATTTCTGGAAATAGGTGATAAGGCATGATCCATGAGTCATGGTAGTTATCCTTGACATATGAAATGTTATTCAATACTTATTCTGATTCTACACACATTAATGATATGAACTTATGTTTCATGATTGAGTTATGATGATGTTTCATTCTTATGATTCATGTCTTTTAAAATGTTAATGTTTTGTGACATGACTCGTGTTTTTGATCCATGACATGTTGGGTATGAGTTTTTCTCCTCTTCATATACCCATATTTCTTATATTAGGACTTTATATTATAATAAATTTATATCTTCATCGTTTAACCTTACTGAGCATCTAATTTCACCCTTTTCTTATGCATCCTTTCCACAGGTTATGGAGAAATGTTTTTTGTAAAGGCCACTAGATCAAACTTCCTGATTGGGGTAAATCATGGTATGATAGATTAAAATAACTATACCTTTTTATCTTGTTTAATTTTTTTAAAAAAATCTTCTATCTCCTTCCCATTTTCAGCGTACGAAAAAAATATTAAAGCATGCACATGACACGTCAATTTTACATGGTTCACCCTCACTAAGCTATTCTCTTGGAGAATACATTAAGGATGTAATGATGTACCAAATACAATATAAATGCACTACTGTTTAAATTTTTTTAAGAATATTTTCTCTCCCTCCTCATTCACAACCAATCACAACTTGAAAACCTAATGCTCTCTCAACTGATGTGTGCTCACTTCTTTTTTAGGAGATACACTAACAATTTATGGACTTTTAGGTCCCTTCATTATCACTAATGAATTTATCCTCCATTGTATGTATATTATCATTAATGTCCCACATTCATCAACTGGTGAATACCACTTTACCATAGAACAATGTTCTTACACTTTTAAAACACTTTCACAAAGCAAATTTCCTTCATGAAGCTCCCTATTTTGCAAATCTCAAACAAGCCATCGTGGAGAACCTTCTTTCATAAAGCTCACTTACTTCACAAAGCTTCTTATTTTTTGAAGATCAAACTAGTGTTTGTGAATTCCCTTTTATGAATCTCATATCATTCGGTTATATTTTAATTAATTTGGGAACTACTTTTCAAACATCCTTTACGAGCCACCTATGTGAACCACCATCACTAACCTCCTTCGCGATTCTGGAGCCATAATATTTTTTTAAGTCTTCTTGTCTCTTCTGAAGAGGGTATAGGCCTATTTATATGAGTTTCCACCATATTCAAGAACCTTATAGGACACATCATCACCATTTCGTGAAGCTCCCACTTTTCCTCTATAATGCACCAATTTTCACAATTCTTCACGAATATTTCTAGCTTTCAATTCTCATCAAAATCATAGATGATTCTGTCAAATACTTTATATAATTTTGATGCTCCAATCGCAATGCTCGTTGGAATCACAGATATTTCCTCAAAAACATTTGTCGCTATGATGCTCCACTCGCAATGTTCATCAACTTCACCATTCATGATACTCCTTGTGCTCACAAAGATCGTTTTCAATATTCATTGATAATTTTTGAAACACTCGTTGTGAATCCCATATTCATAAAAGTATTTCTTTTTCCATATTTAGATGATATCTTGAAGAAAATTCATATTTCTCAATGCTATCCAAACTCTAAATTTTGGTCCCAAAAAATTTATCAAACACCAGGAAAATGCGTCACCTTAGACACGTGCTTTGGCACACACCAACCTTCCTCATTACTAGTCATCTAGATTTTTCAAAAAACATAATCCCCCTAAAAACATACTGAAAGGATTTCTTAGGGATTTTTTTCCAAAAAATATTCCCCATTGGGTTCTTGGACAACATTATAAAAATTTCATCCCTCATTAAGGCTTCTTCCACCATAAACCATAGTTTGATTCTTGTGATTAAGATAACGATCAGAGATTTACTCAACACACACTCTAAGTACACATGTGAAATGCTCGGCATTAGAAAAAATCCTATCATGTAAAAATCATCAATGAATCACTATATTCCATGAAAAAACCACTAATCTACTTATATCATGACCCTCAGTTGTCGTGATATATAATATTTGATCAATCACTTATATAATCAAATGATTTAAAAAGTACTATGACTTCACTACTTGGGTTCTCATTTTTTGTAATGTTTAATGTTTTACAAACTAAGCTCTAATTATTCCCTCATCATTTAACTCCACCTATCAGCTTCTCTACCTGACTTGACTAAATCCCCCCTCCCACTTCCACCTTTCATCATATCCCTGTGTCTTTTACAAATACATGTTCTCCCTTTTACTGCCCACAAATTTCCCTCCTTTTTCAACGAACCAAAAGTTCACTCCTTTCCATTCTACATCATAATAAAGAACATAAATCAGAACAATATGAAAAGACACATCATACTTTGAGGAGAGTGGATCCCGCACGCACACTTTTTCAAGTGAAAGGAGTCGAGTGAACTGCCAGGGCCAGTCATTACCTATCTAATGAATCCTTGGGTATGTCCTTTCTCATAATCTCTACAACTAGTAGTTATGTAGGAACATACTCCAACATTAAAATCCATTTCTCAACCTTCTCCTTCATAAAATGATAGTTCATTTCAATTTTATTTTTCCTTGAGTGATGGACTATAATTTCTCTAATATTGATAGAACATTAATTATCCCAATGTATTATTATGATAGACTTCACTTCAAATCCCATATCATTAAGCTACTACTTCATCCATAATAGTTTTGTGCATACTTGAGTTGGAAAAAAATACTCATAATTTGTGGTGATCAATTAAATGAAATATTTTTTATTTCATAGCTAATAAATACACAATACACCAAGATATAATGAACCCCCAGACATTGATTTCAGGTCATCTACTAAACCGGCACAATATTCATCTGTATATGCTAGTATCTCTAGGTGATATTTTTTTATTGTACATCAAACCTAAATCCACAATTCCCTTAATATACTGAATTATTATTTTCATTGTAAGAATGTTGATTTATTTGGGATTGATTTGGTATCTCTCTACTTTGAATGTTGTGAAAATAATATTGTGACTTTTGTTGTTAGGTATAGTAAACATACAATAATTTTCATGTATTCTATGGTATAAAATGTCTTCACATCATCATCATTAGATAGTTTCATCGAGGTTTCAAATATATTTTTTTTATCCGTTAAATTATCCATTTCACATCTTCTCAAAATATACTAGGAATATTTGGATTGAGAAATGATTTCCCCGTTTTATCTTTTTATTACTTATAAAACAAAGAAAAGCATCAGCTCACTAATCATTAACATTTAGAACTCACTTTTCATTATTTTAGAAAACTTTCGGCATTATGCATCATCTGATCCACCAAATATTATGTCATAGACATAAACGAACACCATAATCCTTTGATTGCACTCATTATTGAAATAGATATTGCCATAAATGCTTCCACTCTGAATTCCAAAAATCATCAAATACTGACCATGTCTCGAGAACCATGATCTTGGTGCTTGTTTCAAACCATATTTTACTTTTTTCACCCAAAAAACATTGTTCTCATATTCATGAATGAGAAAATGATATGAATTCTCAATATACACTTCTTCTTTAAGATCCCCCTTCCAAAATGAAAATTTGGCATCCATCTGGAAATCTTTGAACTTCCATTGTACTAAAATGTCCATGAATTATATTATTATCCCCATCCTTGAAATAGGAGAAAATTTCTCATCGACATCGATACCCTCTATCTATGAGTAACATTTACACACTATTAATGCTTTATTTCGAATCAATATTCCATCTAAAGTAATCATGTTATGAAAGATCCATTTACTATAAATGAGATTCTTATATTTTTGCCTCTAAACAATCTCCCATGTATTATTATTCCCAATATGGTCTAACTCATAATTCATAGCATGAACCTAGTTCTCATATCTAGCTTCATTATCAAAACATTAAGGTTCAACCTGAGGTAGGAAAGATGCCGCATGTAATGACTTCATTCTTCTTTTTTGAGCTGGTGATATATGATCACCAATCATGTTTTTCCTATCAATTTCAGCATAACTATTGTTCTTATTTGCAGATATAGACTTGACTTCTTCTTATTCATCATTATAATCTTATTCTAAATCAGAATCTACCACTTCTTCACTCTCTATGATTCTTAACTATTCATCATTTTCATCAAAAACCTTCTCATTGTGTTTTCGAATATTATGTTCATCTTCCACTATCATAATGTCATTTCCTTAAACTACTTTTCATAACCACTTATTAAATCATTTATATGATTTTATTTTTCCAAATTAGACAACTAATATCCCCTCATCTCTATGTGAATCAAATTTCATGTGTTTTTCTTTTTTAAGAATAAAGCACTTACTTCCAAAGATTCAAAAGTATTTTATTATTGTCTTCTTTCTATTTCACATATCATAAAGAGTATTTCTTTATTTTGTATCCAATAAAACCCTGTTATAAATTTAGATTGATGTCACAACTACATCCTACCAATATATCTCTGGAAGGTCTTTTTTAATAAGCATCATTATGTCCATGTTATTGATGGTCTGAATTATCTACTCAACCACTCCATTCTGTTGAGGATTTCTCACTGAAAAAACTTGATTCCTTATCCCATGTTTCTTGAGATAGTCTATCACATGACTGTTTGTGAATTAAATTCCATTATCAGTGTGAAACATTATAATTTTCTATCCAATAATCATTTCACATTCCCTCTGATACTGTTTATACTACTGTACACTTCAAAGTTGTGGATAATTACAAATATCCAAGACATTATACTACAATATTTAATGAAAAAACATATTAACTCTTCTCATCAATGTCTCTTGGTGAAATAGGCCCACATACATCTACATGAACCAATTCAAGAACATTGGTTGAATTCCGTTCCTTTTCTTTGTACATCTTTCTAATGATCATATTTTATTGGAAAGCACCACACGTATAAGTATGATCATATGATATATTAGGGAGGTCTCTAGATGTATCATACTTTTCCAGATCATCTAATTATGGTTGGTATATATGAAAGAGTCATTTATGTGACAACATTTTTTCCTCCTCTATGGACAAAAAGCACATACCTTCTTCTCCACTTACAAGGTACATGTTTCCCTTTTGTTCATTTTCTATTTAGCATAACTGCACCGTATCTTCCTATGATGGAACACATAATCATTGTAAATCTTAGAGAAATTCCTGAGTCACAAAGTAGACTAACAGTAAGAAAATAGTTACTGAGACCTTTCACTACTAAGGAATCAACACGTCTCATTTCTTTTCTCCTAAACCTAGCCTTTCTTGAGCCAATTATCTTTAGACCTTCATTATTTCCAAAAATGAAAACCCCTACATTTTCAGATTTTATTCCTATAGAAATGTCCTTACAGCCTCTCATATGTGATGTGCGACAACTATCAAATATCCATACACTATAATGGTCTGTTGCTTTAAGGGAAATTTCTACAACAACTAACTTATTAGCTCTGTTATTCTTGATTTATGTTTTTGTATTCATACTCTCTATAGATTGAAAATACTGATCTTCCACAGAGTATGGTGGACCATCATCATCTTATAGAGAGACAAATCGATTTTATGTTTTCATTTCACCTATTGATTCATTGGTTTTTATCTTACAAACACTTTGGTTCTACATTGGAACATTCATCTGTATTGTTGATGTAAAATATCTAGCCATGTCCCAACTTCCACACCACCAAAAAAATCCCTTGAAATATATTCTAGAGTATCAAGCTCTATTTGGATGCCCATGTTTTCTATTCTCTTCTGTCTTTCTTAACTATGGAACAAACAATTTTGTGAGTGCCCCATTATTCCACAATAATAACACCTTATTTAGGGTAAATTCTTGTATGTCACATCTACAGAAAAAGTTGTCCCTTGGGTTCATTGAATTTTTTTATTATTTTTCGTACCAAAATCAATTTTCAATTTCAGAGTGAGTGCTTGCGATCTGGCATCACCCATGAAATCTTTTTTTTTTATCATGCCCCATATAAACCATATAATTTTGATTTGTCTCTTGCTTATGTTTTTTTGGACATCAATTATCCATTTCTGACATTTATATCTTCTTGAGTGATATCCTTTTCTGATTTCATATTCAGAATCAAGAGTTTTACATATCATTTACTTTTAATAACATACAGATGACGGACCCTAGATCACCCTGAGAGGGGGTTAATTAGGGTGTCATCTTTTTCTCATCCTTACTAGATCTTGTTGCCACATTGGTAAGAACCATTTCTAAAACATGTATGATGGATATGTGCATTAATTAAAACATTCACATGTAGAAGGAGAGCAAAAAAAATTTACTTCTTTCACCAAAAAGGGCTACTTCCAAGGAGCATACACCGATAGGTTCCCAATCGTACCAAATTTTACTAAACATCACTGGTTGTGGATTACAAATGGTTAAGAAAAGTCACTTTATCTTAGGTAAACTGACTTTATAATTGTTTATGGATAGCCCACTTATTCCCTTGTATCACTTATGTTGACTTCCCCTAGCTCACTGCCTTGGGAGAGGTCCCACTGAGTTTATCTACTTGACAGTTGCTTCAACAGATTGGCTTGAAAATTCATAGTCTCTATTCAGCATGAGACAATATGTGCATCGAAATCTCGAATTCAGGAAATTATATATTCAGTTTTCTCATTTAGTTAAATTACTAAATTTAAAAAAACTTCTTCTTCTTCTTTTCTTTAATCACAAACTCCCTTTATGATGTTTTTTTAGGCATGTTGTCCCTAAATATATCAACTAACTCTGATCTGCATATCACGCCAGTTCTATAGACCATGCCTATTTTGCATACCGCCTCTATTCAGCATACCATGCCTGTTCTATGTACCATGTCTATTCTGTGTAGCACGCATGTTCTGCATACTGCACTTGTTCTATGTACCGTGCCTATTCTGTTAACCATGAACATTCTATGTACCATGCCTATTTAGTGTACCATGTATTCTCTGCATACTGCACCTATTTGGCGTACTGCAACACATATCGTGCTTGCTCCGCATATCATTCCTACTTAGTATTACACCCATGCTCAATGTATTGTGCCTACTCCGGACACTATTCCTACTCTGCACACCAAGCCTGCTCCACGCACTGTGCATTCTCCATGAACCGCACCCTCTCCAACCACATGCCTGCTCTGTGCACCACACCTACTCTGTGCACCACACCTCTGTGTACTGCCTTCGCGTACCACCTCTATTTACCACCCTCACATACTACCTTAATGTACTACCTATACGTACCTCTTTTTTGTACCACCTCTACATACAACCTCTGTGTATTTCCTTCGTATACCGCCTATGCGTACAATTTCTTCCTTCTGCAGACATTTCTTCAAATTCTGTCAATTATTTTATCTCTCACATACCACTTTTTCTTATGAAAAATCTCTTCCATGGACTACTCTATCTAATTTTTTGAACTGTTTCATCTTCCTCATATCACTTCTCCCTGCAAATAATCTCACCGGCATACCACTTTTGGACATAGCTAAGTTCTTCCATTGCGATTATATTTTCTTATCAAATTCGCTCTCTCTTAATGATGAGATTAGAACTCCTTATATAGGAAAATAAGTCCACATATTTTTTCAATCCATTTTACCCCAATTTTCAATGAGGGAAAATCTAAACCACAAATTAAACTCCATATGTATACTTCAATACTCCATAGAATACCTCTCCTGTTTCGCGAACCACATAAATCCCGAAAACCTTCAGTATTCTGCATACTGCACGCCTTCACCACGTACCATCACTACGAAACATTATTAATAGCATTCTGCATAACACATTCCTTTACCACGTACTATCTTTAAGAACTATTTTTGATAGTATTCTATGTACTGTATGACTTCACCTTTTATCGTTATGCATACCTTTCACTCCTAGCCTTTTTTTCCCATAACCAAGCTCTTGATTTTGAGTGCCAATCATTTGGAAAACACTAGGAAACTGTTCCACCTTCAATACTACATTAAGTCTCAAACATATAACCCCATTCTTTTCGAAATCACTTTTCATATTTCTTCTTTAACAATAATATACATTCATCATAAACCTTATCTATTGTGATATATAGTCTTTGATCGATCACCTTTAGCATCATCAGATTATCCAGAAAAATTACTGCAACTTCCCCATCATCTAGCAACATCAGTCATTCTGGTCTAAACTGAATATCACTGGTGACATCTTCTCATCTTTCTATGATCATTATTAAATCTTAAAATCTCCACATGATCCATCATGCATTAATTCATTTCTATTCAAGTAAGATATTTCATGGTCTCTTTGAATAGTAAGATGCTGCATGACCACTTTATAACATGAACCACTTCATCTCCTTCATCATTTTGATCTTCATTGGAAATTATTGACAACAAATACAACCTTATACACAAATTGGCACCATCATTACCCCCTTTTGTATTTTTTTGTTAATACCATAATGTCCTCTTAAAATGAATGTGTCAATATCAAAATTAGAATCTTCTCTATCTCCTTTGTCTCTCACTTTTACTCAAATGAATGTGTCAGTATGAATATAAGAATCTCCTCTATCCCCTTTTTCTTTGTCTTTATCTTTCACTTTTCGAACATTCATTTCACTTCCTCTCCCCCTTATTAACAAGATATACAACGTTCATGGGAAATGGGCATCAATACTTTCTTAAGAATCGTGCCTTCAATCATTTCACATTAAGTCTACTTTGGAAATACATTGTGTAGAAAACAAGAGAATTTCATTTAAAAAATATGGTTCTCTGTTATTCACTAATCATGATACCACATGATATGAGATCTCATGTACTTTGTCTTCAAGGTTTTTCCACTTTAATTCCAAGAAGAATAAATTGAATGTGATAGGGAATAATCAAATTGAAACTCATTCACTCACGTCAACAAATATATCAATAACATTAATGTGAAATTGGAGGGATAAGTGGCCTTGGGGAACTTCCATTATTATTATGTCACTAATTAATTTATTTACTCTGCCTTTGTAAAATGGCCTTCATTTTGAGTAACTAAGGATGAGAGATTGAGAAATTTCATACCATTTATAATGACATTTTCTTCATGAAATTTCCAGATTAAATGAATTTAATACCAACTGAAGATGATACTGATTGAAATAATAATTTTGGAAGATTATTCATTTGTCCCCAATCTTGGGAAACACTCCTCATCAACTTCATCAGTGTTTATCCTTTATCATTATAATCTTTTAATATAAATTGAATAATCTTCCATGGATGTAAAATTCTCCATCTTAGCTATTAACAGTTTATTACACTCACTACTTCTCAGGTTCTCCCCCTGAGATCATGCTTCACCTTTAATTCCCCACACTATCATCACAAAAATTTAATACACAAATGGTTAAGGGAATACGGTGGTTCATCCTTTCTTCTTCATTGTGGGAAGAAAGGTTGAGATGGTTTTCTCTACCAATATGCTCTATTTTCCTAGTCTTCAAGCTTGCACATCTAAACATATGTTCTGATCTGTGTTGATGTGGCATGGATCTCTTCACATTCTCTTCTTCTTTGTGTAGAAAATTATTCTTCTTAACATCCATCACTAATGATACATTCTTACTCCTCTTATGGACACCCTCATTCTCTATTATTAATGTTAGAAAACATTTTTCAATGTGACCAGATTTTATACATATCTCACACAGAACATCTTTAACACAATTGTTTCTCTTGGATTGTAATATCTCATGCACTTTATCTTCAACTCGTGAACATTATTCTTTTCCTTTACCACCATCATTGGCCTGTTCATTTTCAAGTTATCTCATTCATTCAAAATCTTCTAATCAGATGACTAACATGTCATTTTTAACTCTTGTAGTAGGTTTGGATCTTCCACCCGAGTTCATATGAGTTTCATCCCTTTTAGTTTCTATTTTAGATCAATTTCCCTTAAATTTCATAGATCTAAAATTATGGGTGTTTTTAACTTCCCTACATGAGATCAATTAGTGAAATGTGTCTTCACAATATTTTTCTGATTTCTTACAAAGGTATTTAATTCATACATAGCCCGAATTAGAGGTCTTGTTTTCTTATAAAAAATGAATGCATGATGAGATGGGAATGTACCTACCTTGTGACCACTTCCATTCCATACATCATATATGATATCAATAATTCCAAAACTATTTGTGGTAAACAGATTCTTCTAGACCTACATATGTTTCTTCTTCTTCTCTGTCATTATTCCCTTTGATATAGGCTTCCTCTATGCTTTTCAATTTAATGGATTGTACCAACAATCCAATACACAATTCCCAAATCTGTTGCAGCCCCAACAGTGATCCACAAATCTTATTTTATTTGAATTATGTTTTCGGGACAACTTTTTGATGTGTTCTGTTCATTTTGGAGAACCACCTTCCACATTCTTCTTCCTATTCAACCCAGACCTGGTGATAGGTAACTCCTCACCTTTTCTCATCCATACTTGTTTTGAATTTCTATTACATCATGTAATCCATGTGGAAACATACGTAGAAACATTTTTACAAGATGATTTGGATGGACCCTTATTCTTCTCAGCTATTTTTGATAGATTAATGAGTGAATTTGTTATATTCTTATCACATTTTGGAGGTATTATTAAAGTAGAATCCACCAGAGATCATTGTTTATCAGAAGATAATATTTCATTCTTTTGAGAAATCTCAATTTGTGTCTCCTCAAGATTGGCCAACTAAGCATACAATTCTAGACATTGACTTCTGAGAATGAACTTCTGAGCATAAATAATAATCAACTTCTCATCAAAATCATTCTTCATTCTAACAATTTATTCCTCATGCAGCATAATTTTATTCGAAATCAATGAGACGTGTTCCTTGATCTTCTTGGATATCCATTCCAATTATAGACCCTTGACATCAATGGAATTTTTTAGATTCCCTTCAAGTACATGGATCTTTTATTCAAGATCCTTTTCTGACTCTCTCTTACTCTTCAAATTCATTGAACCATTTTGATGTATTTATTTCATTCCTCCTCCATGATTCTTCAAATGATTCAATCTATTTGGAGAGATAATAACATTATGATATTTTCTTTTCCAAGCCTTCCTCTATAGAATCTACTTCTTTTCTTGGCTTGCTAATTTCCTCTTGAATACATTCAAATATTATACAAATACCAAAAACTCAATATTAGGAGATATCATAAAGGTATTTTTGTCGTATATAAATTTCATATGTGGCTGAAGATTGATCAAGGGTGAAAACACATATCTCTCGATATACTTCCTCTTTTCTTTCCAGACCTGAAATAACATCATATTATGAATGACATGGGGAACCAGATACTACAAATTTTTTAGATATTAGGGGATTCTTCAGCTGACTCTTCTATTACTTTTTTCGGTTTTTCAAGGTCTTGCTAGTTATAGAATTATGCTCATAGATAACTGAACTTTCATCAAGAATAATCTTCATTGTTGAATCAGGAAACAAAACTCAAATGCACTTCTGAATATAATTACTGAAGAGTGTCCAACATATGTAAAATGTTGTGCTCTGATACCAATTGATAGACCCTAGATCACCCTGAGAGGGGGTGGATCAGGGTGTTATCATTTTCTCTTCATTACTGGATCATGTTCCCACGTTGGTAAGAACACTTTTTGAAACTTGTATGTTAGATATGTGCAGTAATTAAAATATTCATATGTAGAAGGATAACACAACACATTTTACTTGGTTCACCACTAAGGGATATGTCCAAGGAGCATAGGCCGACATGTTTCCCGTCATACAAAATTCTACTAATCATCACTATAAATGTATTACAATGGTTTATGCATAGACACTTTTTCCTAGGCACACTGTATTTACAATGGTTTATTAATAGCCTGCCTCTTCCCTTTTATCACTTCTATTAACTTTCCCTGGCTCACTACCTTGGGAGATATTTCACATAGTTTATCGACTTGAAGGTCGTTTCAATATATTGGCATGAAAAGTGTTTATATCTATTCTACACGAGACACTACCTGAATTGAAGACCCAAATTGATTCTATTTTATAATCGGTTTTCACATTTAGTGTAATGACGGAATTCACTAAAATTTATTCTTCTTTTTTCTAGAATAAAAAAATCCCATTATGATGTTTTAATTTCCAGAAATTTTCCCTGATTCTATTGTTTGTCTCTTATCTACATACAGTGCTTGTTCTACATATCGCTCCCATTCTGCATACCATGCTTGTTCTGCATACTGCAGCTGTTCTGCGAACCGTGTATGTTCATTATACCATGCCTCCTCCACATACTTCACATGTTCGGCATACTGCACCACGTACCTTGCATGATCCATGTACCTTTCTTACTCCGCACACCACTCCTGATCTGCATACCACTCCAGCTACCCGCACTGTGCCTGCTCCGCGCACAACGACTGCTCTACGCACCATGCCTACTCCACGCAATGTGCCTCTGTGTACTGCCTTTGCCTATAGCCTTTCTATACCACCTTTGTGTACCACCATTTCATACCACCTCTGTATATCATCTTCGTGTACTATCTCCGCATACCGACTCCACGTACCACCTATGTGTACCGCCTCTGCGTACCGTTTCTTCCTTCCATGGTCTTCTTCTTCAAATTATGAAAATTATTTTGTCTCCCGCATACCACATTTTCTTAAACAAAATCTATTCTACTAACTACTCCTTCTAATTTTGCGAACTACGTCTTTCGTGTACCACTTCGTCCTGCATAAAATACCACCAACATACAATTTTCAGACATAGATGAGCTCTTTCACACCGATGAAATTTTTTTTATTGAACTCTCACTCCCTTAATGATATGATTAGCACTCCATATATAGGAAAATAACTCGACAAATTTTACCAATATATTTTATCCAAATTTTATATGTGGGATAATTTTCATAGCATATTGAACTCCATCTGTGTACTACAAGCCTCAACCGCGTACCGCTCCTATTTCATGAACCACAACGATCCCGCCAACCTTCATCATTCCGCATACTGCATAACTTAACTGCATACTGTTGTTGTGAACTATTTTTGAAATCATTCCACGCACCACACACCTTTACCAAGTACCATTACTGAGAACTGGTTTCGACAGAATTTTGCATACCGCATGCCTTCACCTCGTACCGTTAAGCATAATGCATTCCTTCACCGCGTACTGTTACTGTGAACCATTTTCAACAGCATTACACATACTGCATGCCTTCACTGCATATTGTTCCACATTTTTCATGCCTTCACTACATACCGCTCCGCATACTATACACTCCTAACCATTGTTTTCCATCACCAAGATCCCGATTTTAAGGCCCAAACATTTGGAAAACACTTGGAACCTATGCCACCTTCAATACTACTTTCAGCCTCAAACATATCCCCATTCATTGCAAACTCCCTTTTTATATTTCTTCTTAAACAATAATATTATTTCATAATGAACCTTATATGTCTTGATATATAGTCTTTAATAGACCACCTTTAGAATCGTCAGATTATCTAGTGAAAGTACTGCAACATCCATGTCTGCCAGCAACATCAGTCTTTCTAGTCAACGCTAAACATGAATGGAATCATCATCTCAGCTTTGTATAATCATTATTAATTATTAAAATATCCACATGATACCTCATTAATTAATTAATTTCTCTTCATGAAGGATCTTTCATGGTCTATTTGAATAGTGAGATGTCGCATGACCACTTTATAACATGAATCGCTTCATCTCCATCTTCATTTTGACCTTCATTGACAACAGTTGACAACAAATACAACCTTATACACAATATGGTCCAAACAATATACTAATTTATCTTCATGTTCTTTGATACATTTGATTTGATTCCTTCCAGTGTTATTTAAACTATCTATTTCACTTCTATTTTCCTTGATTTTTCTCGTGTACTCAACATCTTTCTCTAATCTCTCTCACTTTTAAGACATGCGATTTTCAATTTATTTCATCAGCTCAGACTTATCTTTTTCATGCTAGTACATATATAGTTTGGAATCATGATCCAATTAGTTTTGATTCTACGTTTTGGTTCTTCAAACATCTATTTCGTTGTGATATGCTTCTAATTAGGCCTCCAAATCGACTCTTCCATCAACTTCATTCTCATCAATGATAGTTTCCTCATTTTTATGGAAACTATTGACCACTGTAGCCAAATAATTTTCTCGATGAACTTTAAAATTCTCTATCTCTTAATCCTCTTAGACATCAGATTCATATGAACTTTAACATTCTTATAGAAGAAGATTATATTTCTTAAATAAATTTATCTTCAAATATTTATTTCCTTTCACATATGATGACAACATTTCATGGGAATTTTAACATCATCCTCACCATATTCTTGGAACTTATTGGGACATCTTGTTATAACATGACTGACATTTATACACCTAATGAATGCAATTGGTATTTTCCTTTTGAAATTTATTTTTTCCTCTTTGATTATTTTAGGAATGGAATGACATTACCTCATATGTCTCTCCTTATTCGTGATAATCATCAATGGTGAGGTTCATTATGGCCTTTAATTCCACCACTTTATATTTTCCCCTTTTCCACTTCATCATTATCATCATTTCTCATTTTATATACTACAAGCGTACTATGAAAGTTATCCAGTGTTAGCTCTTTTAGATCTTTGTCTTCCAATAATGAAACTTTTAGATTGAACCAAGGTAGAAGTTTCTTCAAGATACACTTCACAATATTTATATGTCTAATGACTTTTCCATGTCCTTGCATCCCTTCTACTATAATATTTACCCTCTCAAATAATGCATCAACAGACTCATTCGGGTTGATTCTCAGATCTTCATACTTATTCAATAAAACATACATCTTTTCCTCACTTATCTTTTTATCTCTTTTATATATATATATATATATATATATATATTCAATAGTGATTCATATACATCACATGATGTTTTTCATGACATCACCTTCGTATAGATTGTATTGGATAGGTATCCACATAAATTGTTGATTCTAATATATTATGAATACAATTTCTTTCTTTTATATTTTGATAAATCACCACTATTGATATCAGTTGAAATAACATGCATCGTTGTGGTATACATATCCATTCCTAAAGATTAGAAGTAGTGTTTCATTCAATTCTTATATAACTAAAAATAATTCTCTTTAAAGATCATAATTAATTTTTGATTGATGACCTCCATTGAGCAGTAATCCTAGATATTTTCCTTTCTCTCTAATCTAAATTGTTAGGCCCACTAGGTCAAATACCTTGAGAGGGGGTGAATTAGGGTATGATAGATTAAAATAACTTCCCTTTTTTTATCTTGTTTTATTGTTAAAAAAACTCTTTTCCCTCTCCTCCTCGATTGCTGAATATGAAAAAAATTTAAATCATGCATAGGATATAAAAATTTTACTTGGTTCACCATCACTGGGCTACGTCTAAGAATCTTACACCAGAAATGTGCTAATGTACCAAAACCACTATAAGCACACTCTTATTGACAATGTTCGAATTGGAATAATTGTCCCTGCTGGTTTACAACCAATCAAGACTTGAAAGCTTATTTCTCTCTCAACTAAATATTTCTCACTAAATCTTCAAAAGATCCTCTCACTGTTTATAGACTAGTAGGTTCCTTCACTATAACTATTGAATGCATCCTCCATTGTATATAGATTCTCTATTGATGTACCACATTCATCCACTGATGAATATCACCTTACCATAGAACACTAGATAATCCATTTTAAAAAAAAGTTTCCAAATCACACTGCCATCGTGAAGCTCCCTATTTTTTGAAGCTTAAACAATCCTTCTTGAGCACCTTCCTTCATAAAACTCACTACCTTAGTTAATGTCCTTATTTCACAAATCTAAAACTATCCTTTGTGAATTCCCTTAAATTCATGAAGTTGATATCATTTTCTTGGCTTCGACATCCTTAAAAAACATCGTTGAAAACCTCCTTCACAAACAACCTCTACGAACCACATTCGCCAACTCCCTTCATGATTCAAAAGCATTTAGATATTTTAAGCCTTGTTTTCTATAATGAAGGGGGAAAGTCCTATTTATAGGAATTTACACAAACTAAATAAAACATTGGGCCACATCATCACTATTTAAAGAAGCTCCAACTTTTCTATCGTAATGCTTCCATTTTTGCAACGCTAGACAAGTATTTCTAGCTTGAAATGCTCTCCAAAATCATTGAGAGTTCTGTCAAATAGTTTGGGACAATATGATTTGTCACACACAATTATTTTCTCAATCATAGAAAATTCCATCAAATCCATTTCACTATTGTGATGCTCCACTCGTAATGCTCTTCACCTTCACCATTCACGATGTTCATTGTACTCATATTGATCACGATCAAAATTCATTGATCCTTTAAGAAACACTCTTCATGAATCATATCTTAATGAATATCATGGCTTTTATATATTTTGATTAAATCTTTAAGGAAATAATTATTTATAAATTTTAGTAAAACTCTAAATTTTGGACCCCAAAACATATACATACACTGGGAAACTGTGCCACCTTAGACACATGCTTCAGCACAAACCAACTGTCCGCATTACCAATCATCTAGATTCATCAACAAACACAATCACACCCAAAACATAATAAGATGAAACTTTGAGGACTTTTTTTCCCAAAAATTTAATGTACTTGTACTAAAGGGGAATATCTTTATTGAAGACATTGAAGATATTTCATTAGACTTGATGTTTGTGCTTCATGTTTTCAAAACCACTAAACTATTATGGGTCATGAGAATGTGTTTGTATAATGTAATGAATATTAATTTAATAATATGTAATATCCATGTTTTAAAATCCTAATATATTATTTTTGGTATCAGATGAAAGGTTTAGTCAACCACTGGATACTTGGAAGAGAAAACCATAGTAATATCTGTAAGGATAATTCTAACTATAAGTTAAAATCCTATATTTTTCTTAAATATCATGAATAACCTATGATTAAACATAAGGTGCCATATACATAAAAATTTTACGTAATTTCCCTTTATTGTGTTATTATAAAAATTTTATTAAGGTTTCTCACATAAAAATGTCTAGTTTTAGTGATTGGATCGAACTCAAAGGAACCACGGTAATGATGAATCTCATGGTCAATGAAATAATTTTCCTCCTAAGAAACCAAATGTTGTAGGATAAATAATGAAAAAATATTTTTATTAGCCTCACGCAACTTTTTCATTCTATGAATCATTCAAGATATTCAATTTATCAATTCTTGGAACAACATTCTTTTGAGTCCTCCGTGAGGTATCTTCCACCTTCTTTTAGTGGGTCATATGATCTAGGTGTGGTAGAGAAATGGATCAGTACCACATAAAATATATTTTTGGTTATACAATGATCATATCATGACAAATAATTTTTTTTTGTATATCAGTTGAATGGTTCAGCAGATCAATGGTGGATTATTATCATGAATACTAGTCAATAGTTTGAAATTTAATCCATGGAATGGGATGAGTTCATGAAATTATTTTCCAATAAGTACGTTCCATTTATTATTCATATGGAAATGGGGAAGGATTTTCATGAGTTGAAGAAAAATGAAAATGAATATTTTGAATCCTATGATGAAATGATTATAAGACATGCAAGGGATGATTCTAAAACTATCATACAAACGAAATATAAGGTTTTTGGATTTCTCAGTGGATTATAAAAAAGTATTTGAAGGGAGTTATCTATAAGGGACTTCAATAGCTATGAATAAATCATCTCATATGCCATCATGGTGGAAATGGAGGTTTGAATTATGTATCAATATCATGGTTATGACATGAAAATGAATTTTTTGATTAATGATAACTATAAAAAACAATGGAAAAAATAATATGAGTTTTCATTTATGTTCAAAGTGTGAGAAGAACCATGGTGGAGATTTTTTAAAGGGAACTGGTAAATAATTCAAGTGTTGAACAATACGTCATCTTGAAAATGAATACCAAAGTAATGGGATAATGTTAGGTAATGATGAAAATATATTTTAGGCTATATAGAAATAACCCCACATACTAAAATACATATAGTGTAAGTAAAATTGTAATTATGCTAATGAATTCCCAAATCCAATGGTTAATTATGATAATCACTATCAGCAACCTCTTAAATCCAAAGAAAAGGGGAAATCTTATGTGATCACTATTTGATATGTGGAGTATGACAATGAAGTGGGGAAAAGGATTGATTTTTTATATATTGTAGTTATATAATAATGTTGTAGAATGAAATTTATGTTATTAAAGAATAATGAAAAATATGTGTATTGGTTCATTGTAGTATTCCTTAATGATTTTAATGAATATATTGAATGGTACTGGGAACCATGAAATGTGATTGAGGGGGTTTGTTTATATTGGAATTGAAGGATACCCTTAAAATATTCAAGTTGTTGGGATAATAATGAGAAAAAGAGATTCTTTTATTATGATAAAATTAATGGGATAGTATTGATAACCTTGGAATTGATCACTAAAATGATGATTGTGCGGTTTATAATTGTATGGATTGAGATTATAGAATTTTTGGATTTATTGTATGAGGAAAGACATAATTTTTGAATACATTCATGTTTTCACAATGGTTTTAGGGTAATTTAGGATATTAACATGTTTCAATAGAATAAATGATAATGGTATCCACATGTTTGGTATGTGAAAATCAAGATAAACATCATGTTTTTTACAAATAAATGATAAGTTGGTTTTATAAATTTTTGTGGCTATCTTTCCAATGTCTTATATTTTCATATTTTGGAAGGATCAAAAGGGTAACCATTTATGAAATTATTTACATTGAAAATTATATGAGGATTTAAAGATTTAATGTTTCGTAATAGGAATACTTCTTTTAATTGGATATCATGTGCTAACCATTTTTTTGTGGTGATAACTATAGACATATGGAATGAATTCTCATCCCATTATGTATCTTATGATCCACAAGTTCATTAGCAATTAAAATTCGAAATTCATATTTTCTTGGAGTAATAGAATTATATATAAATTGATCATGGAACAACCATAGAGTGAGATTATACTTATGATATGATATAAAGTAAGTATTTCATCTAAATATATTTTGAACTAATATTTTATCATTTTATCATCATTTTTTATGATATCAATGACCTTTTATAAACCTATCTGTTCGGTTGTTTTGTGACCATTAAACTTTTCTTCAGCATGTTCTCTATCACTATCAATCATAACTTGATAGATAGTTATCTATTGTATTACCATGATTTCACTTTCCACTATATTATCCTTTGTGGAAACCTATAAATGTGTGACATTGGGTAATGATTATGATTCCAACTCTCCATTTGTAAAGGATGTTTTTGTATTCTTTTTTACGATGTGGGTTTCTGTGAAGTTATCTTTTATATAATAAAAAACTATTCATACTAATGAATTTCAATGGATAAATTAATTCTGAGGGTAGAATGTAACACCTTGATAATTCTATGAAATTGTTTTCTAGAAAAAATAATTTGATTTCGTTGATTTCTTACATTACACGCAACACCGGCTTATCACACATTACACACAAAAATGAATTTATAAGAAACATTATTTTATCATTGTAACAATAAAATTATAACATAACCATTATAACTAAAGTTATTAAAAGGAATTAATTAATTATGAATGTATTTTTTACACATCAAAATCCTTCTGAAAATAAAAGGAAACCATTTTTTTGAAAAACACTTTAAATGCACACAAGTGCATTTTATACCAATAAAATAGGAAAATTAATTTTTTTTGGTTTATATTAATGAAATATATATATATATATAACTCATTATAATATTTAACATTTATACTATGTGTTTTATAGACATGATATAAAAATAAATACAGTTCGATGCTTAAAAAATTGTAATTTTTTAGAAGCAGTTGTATCACCTTTTATAAAGTACTAGTTTTAAAACTAAATTTAAAAAATTTTACAAAATTTATTTTTAAAAATAACATTCTACGTTCAAATAGTAATATCAAAATTTAAATTGGTTGAATATTTGGAATTTTTTTGATAAGTTTCATGTGTTGATGAATAGTGAAAAATACTAAATTATAATTTAAACCAGCATTTTCATCGAAATAATTTATAGTGTAAATTTTTTTTGTTGGTTTTATAATATAATTTGATCAATTTTATATCATTTAATACAATTTAGGTAATTTTAACCAATTTCACATTGAATTTGGATATAAAATCATTTTAATCTGTGTTGGTTTTCACATTAAAAACTCATTATATCATTCCATCAACGAGATTACTATTAAATTTATTTAAACAAATTATTCATTTTTATTTTGAAAAATTGAATAAATATTTGGAATCATAAGGTATAAAATTATTAAATATAACCATTTATTTTTTTGAAAATATGAGTAATGAATTTAGTAATTTTTATTACCATGGCTATGGACAAATAAGGTAATTAAGCGTAAGAAATAATTTTATAAATATTGTAAAATTACTCCAAAAATTGTTTTGTTTTATTGGATGAATAATTTTGAACCAAAAATCATCATTTATAATAATTTATGACCGCTTGAAGCAACTTTTAATACAATAATTCCTTTAGAGTATTTTAGTTTAAAGAAAAGTCAAATTTGTCGTACTTATTTTTTAATAACTATATCATTTTTAATATAGGTTTACATATAAGATATATAAGGATATAAATATTATTTATAATTATAAAAATTTAATTTACATCATCAATGATTATTTTTAAAATTTAGTGAGTAAATATAAATCGTAAATAATTACCTAATGATGGTGCAATGATAATTCAATTGATGAAACAATCAATTAAATGATATTAGGAATATTAAAAGAAATATAATTTTAATTAATTAAAGAGATCCATTTATTTTATAGATTATTATGATATTTTAGGGTTATATAAGAGTATTTGTTTCAAATATATTTAGTCATCTTGAGTGTCTTTATGTCAAAGTAGTTAATAGTGTAAAAATTTACACTTATTGTATTTTAGGATAATAATATTTTATTAAATTATTTAATAATCATAAAAATCCTAAATAAATAAATTATAAAAAATATGGTCTAAAATATGATAAAGTTACCAGTTAAGATCTAATTTAGAGTTTATAATTAAATATTAAAATATTATTTTAATGATAAATTTGTTAACATAGTTAAAATTAAAATAGACTAAGTAAGGGATAATCAAAATTATAAGGTTAAAAATAACCCCAAAACACAAGTAAAATTTATTGTTTTATGATATTACGAACTTATATTATCTTATATTCTAATAAATATACGTTTGGATATATTTGGATTCATAATGAATAAATTATAAATTAATGATTTGTGAAATCCCAAAAGTTACCCTCACATCTCTTATAAATGGAAACATCTTCTTATACATTCTTCACATTTTAAAACCTATTTTTCTTGGATAAAATATGTAAAAATATCCTCCCAAAATATCAACAATAATCCTATAAGACTTCCTTTTGTAATTAATCCACCCAAGGATGTTATTTTGTGAAAATAAAAAGAAGAAACCTGTAGAAGAGGTAACTTTCATCAACAAATGTTTTTATTTTATTTATTCATAAAACCAATTAAATTATTTTTATTTAATGTTTATATAATAACATATGTAAAATAAATATACATATATGTTGTTATTTTATGTTCATGAACTAATAAATAACACACATCAATCAAATGGGATACACAACCATTGTTTGTGTGGGCAACGGAGTACCCCCTCACGAACTAATGTCATTCATTCTTCCATTACCACCTTTCAAGGTAAAAATTAATTATGGATTTATATTCTATATATGATATATATTATTTTTATTATGAAATTTTGATTCCTGAATTTTTATACCACACATACCTCCATGCTCTTCATTTTGTTGGAATACGATAACGTCGTTCGTGTGTACAGAGGACTACCACCTCACAAAGCAATGTGATTCATTCACACATCACATGGAATGTAATCAGAATGTTTTTAATTAAATAATTTGATATATATATGACATTTAACGATTCTGTAATTATAATATATCATATAATTTTATTTCTTTCAACATGTAAAAAATGAAAACAACGTTCATGCATACATATGGACTACGTCTCCATGAAAGGTGTATTTTATTTTCTAACTATAAATTTTATTAATAACCATAAATAAATATATTATGAATTTATATGATATTTATATCATTTTTATAATTATGTAGATGTTTAAATAGAGACCTATGTAAGATTACCAAGAATAACGAGACCAAACATGTATGAATAATAAAGTTCTTATTACAGGAAACATAACATTAACTTATAATTGTTATTATGATATTAATATAAAGTCATAAGTAAATCATATATGTTATTTCATATATGAATATTATTATATAGTAGATATATAGTAAAATTATATTCATTATAAAATATTTTTTAATTTGTACCTAGGAAGTCAAGACATTAGGTAAGGGATTATTGTCTTACTTTTATTTATGTGGGACACATGCCTGATACACTACTTGTTTCTTCTATGTGGTGTATATACATCACATTAATTTATTTTATGAGTATTATCCTAAATATTATAGTATTTTCATATACAGATAATTTTTTTCAAGGATCACATGATTCAAATGATTATAAAGTGGAAATTTTTTATTTCACAATCTCACCATTATTTAATATTGTTTATGATAAATTCTATACTTTGTAATATTTACCTTCAATGTCCATGTTTTCTGAAAATATAAAAAAATACCTTTTCATAAAATTATTTTTACGCATGTTTTATATTTTCTAAAAAAGGATTTAAATTTTTTTTTCTAAACATGTAACATTATTACCTTTCCTAAAAACTACATGAGGAATGTTTTTTAACTTATACGGAATGAGAATCCTTAACCACAATCATGATGCCTTAATTCTATGAAGATTATTTTAAAATATTTCAATGTTATTTTAACAAATATATTTCTTTTATAATTTCACAGATATTTAAAAAATATATTTAATAAAGGAAGTGATATTTTCCTCCAGAATTAGTTAATTAAATATTTAAAAAAACATTTTCCTTCTAAAAAAAATTATTTTATGATTAATTATGTTTTTATAGGGATATTATCCAAGGATACCATTCTTATGGTTTATGTTTATGATGGTCTGAATTTTATAATTCCCATTACCATTCCATGGGTTATTTCATGATTAAATTTTTATGAAACCCATTTCTTTTCATGGGTTCTCTTATGATGAATGATTTATGTTCTTATGGCACACGTATGTAAGGATTTCATTAAGTGATAGGAGGGACCTATATCTCCCTCTAATGCACTAGGAAATTAATTATACCTCATGATATAGTTCGGGGAAACAAATCGATCTCCTTGATCTGTGATGGAAAACAAGTATATGTTCTTGATCTGTGATTGGAAAAATGTTAATGTTCATTCACTGTTGCTAGAAATAGGTGATGAGGCCTTATCCAAGAGTCATGGTAGTTATCCTTGAAATATGAAATTGTTTTTTGTACTCATGATGATTCCATAAAAATTTGTGATATGAAATTATGTTTCATGATTGATTTATGGTAAATTTTTATTCTTGTGATTCATGTCTTTTATGTATTCATGAATGATTCTTCATGTGAGAAATCTTTCATCAACAGAGCTCTTCTATCTCTCTAACAGCAATAATGAATAATTATTCTTCATTGTTTCTTGATTCGATGTTGAGGTATGTTATTTTTTATTGGATTTATCCCCATTATTGATTTATTCAGGAAAAAAATAAATTTATTCATTTTTATAATTATTTCATGGATCATTTTATATTTACGGTTAAAAATTATTAATTATTACACCTTGATTTTTCTTGGTTTTTTGTCAATTTCCCTATCAATGAAGAAAGGCTGACATGAAAAATGGCTAACATTCATCCCTCACTTTTGTGTTTTGTTATTTTCTCCCATATCTCCTCAAAATTTTATCATCATTATTTCATTTGAACATTGGTTTGACTTTACATGGGAACTATTCATTGTGAAATCAATTATTTTTAATAATGGATCATCATCGTAGGTTTTGATTCTAGATTGAAGGAATGGTAGAGGATTGTCTGTGACAATAGAATAACGGCGCTGGATTGAAGGATATTGATTCATAGGTTTTGAATTTGGTTATTGTAATGTGATTGGAGATGATTTATGAGTAGATGGGCGGTTGTAGTCTATCCATTTATGAGGGCCCAGGTTTATTTAAATTCATACCTAGGATATGTAGTGTTATTCTTAGATGAAGAGGTACAAGAGGAGCCCCGAGAAGATATGTGTGAAGACCATCCATTTTTTTGAAAATCCAAATATACATAGCTTATAGTTTGAAAGAACAAATATTGTGTTTAACACTTACATGGTGTCTAGATTTTATGCATAATGATAAGTATCACATGGGAATTCTATTATAACACATTGCATGTGATCCAGAGCTGGTGAGAAGATGTATATCCATGTATATATGAGCATAGGCATGAGTAATTTAAATGGGATTGACAAGAGTAAACATGCATGGTATAGAGTGAAGGTATATAGACATGAAAGGATTTTACTTAGTGGGAAACATCATGAACCCCTTGTACACACCATGTACCAGTTTTAAGTAATACATTATCATTTCATTCCCTTATTCTATTAATGGTGTCATAATGGGTACATTTCCCTTGTCAATCCCTAAGAGGGTACAATGTGAAATCTTATCTTGGGTATAGGATAGGAGATATCCTCTCTAGTTAGTCCTAGATAGATTCATGTATCCCTATGTGTGGACATGGATGTGATCCTTTATTATATTTCCCTAGGATGGGTCATGTAATGCATTTCTGATATCCATTTCTTGTGATTTCCATAGATGAATATTATTCCAGATAAGGTTAGTTACCCCCCATAGGGGCCTCAATATGGTCTCTTAAATTTTTTAAAATATATTTTGAGTTCCATTACCTAATGAGAATAGAAAAATCCAATTAATATGAAAAATGAGATGACTTCCATTAGTATCAATGATAAATGAAAATTCCCCCCTCATATGAACATGACCTACGAGCTTCTGGATGAATAATTGAATAATAATGAGGATATTAACTTACATTGATAATTGGGGTCAATATGTGAGCATATATTTGTGGTTATAATCTTTATTTCTAACTGACTATCCTCAGTGATATTGAGAAAAATCCCTCCGAATGTTTGTGTTTGCTGATATCATGGTTTCCTACTAGGTATGTTAATAATTAGCCTTGCATGGGCTCTTCCCACATATTTCATTTCTTATAAATATTGGATAAATTGTAAAAAAAAATAGGAGGACTATGAGTAGGTGATTATTAGTTGCACTAGACAGACCACAGAGAGTTCCATGAGTTGCTACTTTATAGAAGTCCCCTTTTCATTAGAAGGATGGACTGTTTTTCTAGTATGGTGGTATTGTGTCTATCCCTTTTCTTTTTTATGCTCTATTTCATTCTATAAAGTGGTATAGGTTTTATTTTCTATTTTTTTGTATTATTTTTTTATCCTTTTAACATTATACTAGTGTATGTACATTTTTGTGTATGTATATGTACTTTAGGATAAGGCCTCCCATGTGTTTGATATGCCTAATCATAACTTCTCTACATCCCATATCCTATTATAGGTGGGATTGGGGTGTCACACGTCTTTTTTCTATCCAGGTTGTACCCAGTTGATTGTTTTATGATAAATTGGTATTAAAGAATATGTTATCTTTATACTAGAGTTTGAAGAACGTTTAGCTGTGTGTATTAGTTTGGTAACTAGGGAGATAGTGTTAAGGTTTCTTGACATAGAATCTCAGGAAAGAGAACCCAATTATGATGTGATGGATAATGTATTTATTCACCAAGACTCTGATAACCTAATAGTTCACATAGAACATATAGGAAATGGTTGTATGTAAAACATCATTATATGGATCATATACAAATGTGTTGTAGATTTCATATACTTATTATGTCATTTCCCTAAACATTGTCTTTTAAAATAGTGAATCTTGACTATTGTAGGATACCTCCATGATAATATCCATATAATAATTTCGAGTCGTATCATGATTATGATCAACATAATAATTATGCTTCGGTATAAGGACATGTATAGGGGAAGTTCCTTTGGGTAATTTTCAAATACAATCTACACCTATTCAGAATCCAATTATTCCAAAAGTATAAGCAGATGGTGTGAATAGGATGATAACAGTTCATACATTCAATAGGTAGATACAACTTAGTTTTATAGTTTATTCAAACCCCCAGGAACGATAGGACAAGCTTGAGGTAGTTGGGTTAGTTTTATGCCTTATTAGGACACCTCTTGATCAAATAGTGGTCCTAGGGGTGAGCTATATCCAAGGACCATCTAGGAGATGGGTGAGATTACTAACATAAAAATATGAGAAGGGGAATATTTCTGGGAAATATTTAATGACCTCTTCATCTAGGATCTAGTAGATAATTATGTGGTGGAGGGTGTTCTAATATGTTACCACTAATAAAACCTATAGTCAGTCCCCTCCTATCTTAGGTAGATGGTGGACATGATTATTGATATCTACTGACTGTGGAGTTATATGTCCCAAATGCAAAAAATTTGGTCTATGGTATTATCTATTTCTTCTAAAAATTAGCTTCTATTTTTATAGATATAGTCATGAGCCATTGGTTCCTTTCCATAACCCTTTGTTGGATATGGATATTCCAGTCCAGCCTTTGGAGTGGCCATTTTTCTGATACTCCTACCGGGGATAATTTTTTGATCAAAAATTTATTCAAACACTATGAACAAACTCTTGGAGGATAGATCTTTATATAGGGTCTTTTATTATTCATGATGATGCATTACGAATTCATTCAAGGTTTGGACTACCTCTATATCGTTTATGTACAAATTGACTATTTTAGGTGGAGGATGTGATGTGGTGATGTTGATGGGATGATATTTTCATTAATTGGAATAATGGAGTGCGGGGTAGTGTAGGGTACACTCAAACATAGAAGAATTGATTTTATTATTCTTCAGATGGCTAGTATAACACTTAGAGAAATGGGTTCTATGATTTTTCATCTTCCTAAAGTAGGATTGTGGGTATTTATTTTCTAAGGAATTTTTAGGGCTACAACACCACTAAGAGATCAACTTCTATATAGAAAAATAACAATGGACAACCCTGATGTCTATACTAGAATATATGATGTCCCCGATAGAGCATTGATACATTAAGGTTCTTTTGGAAGATTTATAATGGAAATGATTTTTTAGGCTCTCTGTGCCCCCCTGGGATTTCATAGTGATTCTCACAATGAAGGTAGTTTAGGACCTATGGTTATGTGTGTATTATCATTTCTTGAACTAGGTGACCATCATGAATTATTATCTACTTACAAGGATAGGTGACCTCTTTTACTAGTCAAAATGGGTGATGTGGTTCTCGATGATTTACCTCAGGTCGGGTTTTCACCATCTTCAAGGTTGAGAGGAGGATATTCTAAATAAAACATTCTAGTACCACTATGGTACCAATGAGTACTTGGTGATTCCCATCATATTTAAAAAATTTCATGACTGTGTTCATGGGACTCATTAACCAGATCTTTCAGCCCTTATTAGACTAATTCATGGTATTCTTCATCAATGACATCCTTATGTACATAGTGTTAGAGCAGGATCACACCAAACATTTGAACATGGTTCTAGATATACTCTAAGAGTACTAGATTTATAGTAATCTCTTCAAGTTTAAATTTTAGGTTCAAGTGGTTCAAATCCATAGGCATTCCTTCTTATAGTGTGGGGTAATAGTTGGCCCAACAAAGATCGAGTCACTTCTACCTTGGGATCCACCCTAGTCTGTGACTGAGGTATAGAGTATCCTTGGGATGATAGGTTATTATCGGAGATTCCTGCCTAATTTATCTAGCATCATGGAACTTTTCACTACATTGACCCAAAAGGGGAATCCTATCATGTAGATAGAGAAGTACCAACATGATTTTTCGGAACTATCGCAGTGGTTGATGAGTTCCACGATATTATTATAACTAGAGGACGGTGTTGAATATAAGGCATTATGAGATTCAAGTAAATTGAGTCTTAAATGGGTTTTAATGAAGAGTAAGGAATGTTTTTCCATGGTTCCCAAATGTTGAGACCATATGAGAAGAACTTTGAAAGCAATTTTTGGGATCTAATAGTAGTGGTGTTGTCCTTGAAGATTTTATGAGACTATACTATGGGATTGTGATTACTCGTCGATTCCAACCATAAGATTCAAATGAATATATTTTTTCAGAATGATATTTACCTAGGGTAGTGGAAAACATGGTAGTTCCTATAAGATTATGAAATTGAAATATTTTATACACTTCATATGGAAAATATAGTGGAAGATTCTCTTAGTAGTAAATCACAGTCGCAATTGTTTAGTAAAGCATCAGAGAAGTTGGCCTCACTTCAATTTTACCATGTGGGCAAGGATAGTGTAATGTACCTTCAATCGATGGGTGTTACAGCTATGATTCATTGTCATTTCAGGGAGGTACACCTTAGAAATATTTATTATGATGACTTTAATGACAATATATCTGGTGAACATTCTCCTGGTGGATTTTATGAAGGTGGGGAGCATGTAATTATTTTTTTCAGATGGATAATGGTATTAGTAAAACTATTAGAGGAGGTGCTGAGAGAGTTTCAAACATCCACATTAGCAGTACATATAAAAGTTTTAAAGATGAACAAGGTCCATCAACAATAGTTTTTGTTTTGAGGGATTAATAGAAGTGTTACTGATTTTATATCTCGATGCCTCACTTTCTAGTAGGTGAAGGCTGAGAACCATGTTATAGAGGGTTTGATGTAACTCCTCGGGGTATAATAGTGGAAGAGAGATGGTATCTTTATATATTTCATGATGATAATTCTATTATCAGATAGATGAAACAACACTATCTGGGTGATCATAGATTAACTCACCAAGTCATCCCACATCTTGGCCATCTAAAAGCAAGTTTTAGTATAGGGTTTGGGTTCCTGTACATGCACGATATAATTCAGATTCTTGGAGTTCCCTCAATGATATTTTCAATTCATGTGTATCACATCATATCAAGATTATAGAAAGAATATTTTGAGAATATTATGACTTAGTTATGGTTGTTCAATATTTTTGACCCTGGAAATACGGTCAATCATAGTGGACCACTCATTTCATGGAGGATATTCTTTGGGCTTTTGTGTTAGACTTTATCTTTGTCTTGGAGGTGTTAGGTCCCTTGCTATGGAAGAGGTGAATAGAGGGGGGTGAATAGTCTTTTTGATTTATTGTTACAAATTCTAATTTATTAGAGGTATATAACAGTTTTCAAACATACATTGAAAATAATATGGTTAACACATGTGATTTGATAGAGGTTTGGATCACCAACATCCTATTCCTCCCTTCCATATACTCTACTCCTCGAGGAGATTCGTATGCACTATATCCTTGATTTTGATCGGGATTGAAAACCCAATTACATGCAAATAAATATGTACCTTTTTCACACCTAGTGGTATAACCCAACCTACCTCTTTTATAGTTGGTGGAAAACCCCTAAATCTTAAAAGAGTCACAACTTACCTTCCATTTTATGTGATAAATAACCTAAAATCTCTTTTAGATGGGAGGAACACTCCAATGATTGCGTTTTTAAGGTAAAATCATAAACGAATACTCTAGACAACAAACTGGTGATTTGAAGAATGACCATGAAAATATTAGAAAAACAATATTATAGCAGTTGAGCAGATGAGTAAGAAATGTGTTGTAGGTCATGTTCATTGGTCACATTAGTGGAGAAAGATGAAGACAATGAAAACACTTGGTGATCATAGTAGAACAACTAAGGATGAATAGGTTTATTAATCTATTCGAGAGTAGCAAGAAAATGTATTATCATATCCTTGTTGAATGAATCTTCTGCACTAGATGATAGGTTTTTATACATTAATAATTCTCCTGCATAGTTAAAATATATATCAATTAGATCGTTCTCATGTCCAATCTCATAATGACACTTGATAATGATTAATAATAATATAATATGACCATTACCTTAGTATTTTAAATACATGGTGAATATAGAATACATAAAAACTATTATTAATTCATGAAATAATAAAAAGACTATTTAATATATTAAGATTAATATTTATTAAATAAATCAAAATTAAGAATTAATTCAATTAACAATGTTGATCTACATATTTATATATGAAGTAGAATGTTTGTCGAAATAGATCATTGTAAAAATATTTTTTTGTTCAGATGTCATTGAAAAAATGATACAATTGTTTTTATACAATGTTGAAATTGTATTCTTACATAAAATATTAAACATTTTATACTCTAATTAATTTTAACAAAATTAACTAAACAATGAAAATAAAAAAATTTGAAATAATTTTTTAAATAACAGTGATACATTACTCACCATTGAAAATGGAGAGATGGGATACATTTCTCACCATTAAAATATAGATCAGTAATAAATTTATCACCATAGAAAATAGAGATCAGTGACACATTTCTCACCATTGGAAATTTAGACTAGTGAGACGTTACTCACTATTGGAAATGTCTAATGGTTGAAAACATAGTTTTACCTACCATTTCAATTTTAAGAAAAATTAACAAGAGTTTAACAAAACTAAAAATTATACCAATCATGTTATCTTTAAATGGTTCAATGGGAATGATAAAATATTTCTCACCGTTGTGTTCCCAACAGCAACTCGTGACTCGCCGTTGGGTTCCAGTGGTGACTCATGTCTCACCGTTAGGTTACAATAGTTACTAGTTGAAAAAATAATGAATAAAATTGTATAAACATAAAATATAAAAACATTACATCTATTTAACAGAGAAACATGAAATAATCGAAATTTCAAATATAATTAATTTAAAAAAAATTACAATACTTATTTGTTCTTTGATGAATAAAAATATGAATATAAAGTTATGAAACATGGAATTAAAATAGAATAATTTTTCTAAAAGAAATAATATAACAGAATAAAAAATCAAACAATTATGAAGAAACACAATATATTTAAAAATAGAAAGTAATAGTTCATTTAGAAATGTGAAGCTATAAAATTCATAGAAAAGAGAAGTAGATGAGAAATAAAGAATAGAAATAGAACACAAGAAGTATCATATGAAATGGATTGAATAAGTTTACTATCAAAGAAAAAAATAGAAAATAGAGACACATGATTAGTGATAGAACAGTATGGAGGTGATTCATATACTCACTGTTAGGGTTCTAATGGTGAGAATTCTACTTGTTGGAGAATTTTCTTGGAAATGAAAATCCTTAGTATTGGTATAAAATAGTAGTGTCAAAAAGATTTATTTTTGGTTAATACCAACAGTAAAATAAGGATAACCATTGCTTTACAAACTGACAGTGATAACTCAATTATATGAAAGAATATATAGGAGATTAAAAACTATTGAATCCTGATGAGTTATGAAGGAATCATGACGATGAAAATGTGGGGAACGAAACAAATTCTTGAAGATAACAAACATCTATTGTTTATAATAAAATTAAAAAAAATACCAAGAAATAAATAGATATTAATGAAAGAATGTAGAAACAGTGCAGAGGAAAATATAGAATTAGAGAGGAGTAGGTCCCAGGGAACGGTGGATGGTCAGATAATCGATTTGCCTGTTATGGAGGAGGATGATGAGAGAAAGAAAGAATCTTGTGGTAGTTTGAAAAAAAAAGAGATTAGATGGTATAGAATTGATCTCGGTGAAAAATGTTTTTCTATAATTGAAATCTAGACACGAAGCGTAAGACGAATATAAAGACTGATGTAGAGTAGACTTGGTAGAATAAAAGCACATGCCACATTTGGTAGGAAACCATAGCCCAACTCATGTGGGTTCACTCATGGACCTTATACATGAGCCTGTGAGTGTGTGTAGAGTGCACTATGCATTGACAAGGCTCTATGCGAGCCTTAATATCTAGATCTCCCTCGAGGCTTGATCACTCGGTCCCCTTAAAAGATGTTGAGTTTTAGTTGAATTTTTTGATATAAATCCATTATTTTTTGGAAAAAAAATACTTTTAAAATATAAATAAAAGGATATCATAACAAAATCTGAATACATGTTAATAAGATATAATAATTAGGAATAAATTTATGTAATTAAATATTATGCAATTGTATTTTATCAAGAAACAAAAGGAGATATAAAATTATCAATACCTAATTACAAATGATCTCTCTCTTTTAGGAAATTAAAAAAACAATATTTATTAAATTTTCAATTAACTAAATATAAAATTATTAAATCTTCAAAAAAATTCTCCCCTTTGTGAAATTTATCAAAAATTACATAGGAAATTTTGAAAGTAACAAAGTAAACAATTACATTTTAGATACCATAAAAAATAATACATTTTAATTATTTAAATTTTATATTTTTAAACATTATGATATAATATATCATTTAGGAAAAGTATAAAAATCTAATAGATATAGAAAATAATAGATAGTTATATTGATCATGTAAATAGTGTTATTTTATAAAAAGTTTTCAGAGTGCAATAAAGACCTTTCAATTACAAAATATATACATAAAAAATTTCATTGATTTAACAAAATATAAAATATACAAATGAAATTTTAAATATTTTATCATACCCAATTCAAAACATACATTAGAGTATAAAATAGATACTTGCTTTAAAAAAATAACCACTATAAAAATAAAAAAATAAATTATTCAATGATAGAAGAATTGAGATTTTTATTTTAGTAAAAATGTTAATAAGAATGATATAATTATAATTAAATCACATTGATTAAAATTTAAAATAACATATACATAGAACTAAAATGCATGGCTTTTACATGTTATTTTTAAATACCACCAAAGGACAGAATATTGTTACATTCTATGAAAAAAATGTTCTTCATGAAGAGATTTGATAAAACAAAGTACTTCCAAAATAAATAAACAATTTATTTAATGAATTTTAAAAAAATAAATTCCCCTAAAGATTAATGTCATGACCCATCCATTGGGGCCCGCATCGTGACTACCCCAAGGCTACCTTCCATAGACCAGGGGCTGGTGACTAGCACCGAAAGGCGTATTCCCTAAAAACATGAAGGAATTTCCTTTATAACTTGTAAACTCACGCAGATAAGCACAAAGTAAGATACAAGAACAAATTAAAACTATGTAGTAAACAGGGTGTGTACAGAAAGTAAAAAGGGTCCAGAATACAAGCCAAACCATAAAGTATAAGTAAATTAAAAAGTACAAGTAAAACTGAAATAGCTCATGTGAACACCATCCAAGGATCCGATCTGAAGGGTAGGTACATCTCTTGATAGTCGTCTCTATAGTACGGCTCGTCTAATTTAAACCTCCAAGCTACCTCTAGTCCTGGTACCCTCGTCCTCATTCAGCGTTGTATATCATCTGCACTAAACACAACAAGGTGCGGGCGTAGCCCGTCCAGGGGTTAGTATAACAATACTAAGTAGGGACCCCGATACCCTTGAAGTTCTCACAAAATCTTCAAAGTATAAACCAAAAGGCATAAAAATAAAATTAAACCCTACTTATGTATATTCCCATACATATACCTAAGTTGTTGGGTAAACTCATCTCAATCATGAGGAAACTCAAGGCCCAACTCAAAATCCAAAAGCCCAACTATTCCATGAAGGATAGAATACCACAAAGATAATACTCAGATCACACTAGGTATACAACTCTGTGAAACATAATTATTAATCTACCCCACATAGGATCATTATGGAAGCAGATAGATAGTCACAGGATTCACTAGTGATAGTAACAAGTAACATTCCCAGTCACAATGTTGAAAACTGCGGCTACTGGAGAACTCATCCTCTATTGAGTAAGTGGGCCTACCACGTAACATAGAGGATCCTCCCACTAACCATGGAAGGCTGAGGTACTCCTCTTGTCATGTACCGTGGGTCTTCTGTGTCACACAGAGCCTCTCCCCACCATGGGTCTGTCGCGTCACACAGAGGCGCTCCCCACAGTGGGTCTGCCGCATCACACAGAGGTGCTCCCCCTCATGGCCTACTGAGATACTCATCCTGTCAAGTATCATGGGTCTTCCAAATCACAAAATAGTGTTCCCCAATGTGGTTCTACCACATTACACAATGGTGATCCCAACTGGGCCTGTTGAGTCACTCTGAGTCGAAACGGTCAACAATCGTAAAGTCTCAGCCAGTCTCAGGGTTCTGTACGTATCACGCTTGGTAGAACTGCTTCCAAAGCCATATTTCATACCTAAACCACACTTAAGTTCCAATAATAATTATCCCAAAGTTATTTCATGTCACATGGGACCCAACGCAACAGATGGCACCTTAATCGGATGCTCAGTCTGTATGTTACTAGCATTTCTGATCTGAGGGCCCGGTTGGATTCGGGGTCTGATACAACCCGGTCGTACTCCAACATTATCCAAAACTCAAGTTAAGTATACTAACAGAACCATTTTGATCCAATTATATTGATTCTATACACGGTTTTTCAAATGGATATCCGTTTCTCAAGTTATAACCAAAAAGTTAATACTGGGCCCAGATCGACCCAGGCCCGGTCTGACCCGGCCCGTGTCTGGCCCGGATGGCCTAGGCCTCAGTAGTCACGGCCTGCTCTGCCGTGGTCCAGCCCGGCCCATGTAGGGTGTGTCCTCGCCTAGACAACATAGGGGGTGGCCCAAACCATGAAGGGCGCAACCCGTTGGCGTGGCCCACGATGCGGCTCGTGGTGTGTGCTCATGGTGCGGCCTGCGGTGTGGGCCATGGTGCGGCCTCACGGTGCGGCCAGCATTCCATAATATGGTGTGGCCTAGCTATCACATTGGACTGCTCGGCGGTCCCGCATGGTGCACCTTGGCTGGCCAGAACGGCCAGCTGGTCTTCCTTCCAGTGGCGTGACGGCGTCACTGTCAGCCTATGGTCGGTCGGGTATCGGCCTCCGTCCACCTTCGCCGCAGCCAAGTGGTCATGGGCTTCAGATACACATGGGCAGCAGACGCTCACCGTCGCTCTACCAAATGCTCGACCGATTACTGGTCGCCATCCTGCCCCACCGCGGTCGATGGGCCACACCCTCATCTTCAACCTGCGGCGAGGACATGTGCCGCCCTTCCGTCCTTGCGGCTTAACGAGTGTCGACCGTCACCTTCTTCCACAAGCAATTGTGGCTTCATTCCAAGACAAAAAAATTATATTATCACATATTCAAGATCCTTGTGTTGAGGGATTCACGTCCTTATATCTCACTCAGCAAAACTCTGTGTTTCCAGCAGCAATAAATATTAGGTTTTGGAAGGATGCACGAAGAATGCGTGAAGAAATAAAAGGATTATAAGCAAGGTTAATGTGCAGGATGATGTCCATGTTCATTGGGCCATCATTGTAGTGAAATTTGGATATGAGGATTCAAAAGAATAAATTAAAAAATATATAAAACCCCTACCTAAATTTTTCATTATAGGTTTTTCCAGGAAGAAATACATAGTCAATGAACAATTTTGGTGTTTCTTGCTTCTGCAAGACAATTCTGATCTGGGCTCGGGGTCGGTTCCTCGTTCTTCATTGGGGGTGGTTCTTCATTGGAGAAAGTTCTTCTCAGTTCTCCAAGGTTCTCCCAACTCTCCTTTTCCAACGATTTTCCACCGGTAAATGAGTATCCAACATATATTAAAATAGGTTTATCAAATTAATTAATTTTGGCACAATTAATTTGGTTATGTTGGCACGTTAAAGTCTTCACAATTAAATGGTATAATAAATTGAATTATGTTATCACAATCTAATGTCACATTAAATTGATATCATGTTTTCCCAATTGAATGGGAGGATTCCAAGGAATTTCCCCACATTAATGAAGGGTTTGGGTGGTCCCCACCACTAAAATTCAAAAAGGAGGTTTCAAACATGGGTAGTCCCCACCTCCATAATTCAAAAGGAGGTTTCAAAAATAAAAATAAAATTTTAATTATTTTATTTTTCTTCTCCAATGAAAAATTGAAAAAATAACTTCTTCCCTTGACCTATTGTGGTCAAGGTGATGGTCTCTTTAAGAGAATACCAGCGCTGCGAGGTCAATGGTGTCCTCATATTTCTATTCTGAGCACCGGTTAAAAAGTTAAAAAACCCCACTTGGAAGTTTACTGAACGTACGGGAACAAATGTTCAGAAACTCGTTTTGGACACTCTGGTCCTCATAATCATGTTCCGTCAATTTTTGAAGACTCGTAAAATTCCCATATAATTTAAAAAAATATGGAAAAATCTGGGTCTTTACATTCTCCACACCTCATGTCTATGCATCCCCAAAAGCCATAACACAAACTAGGGATACAAGTGGGGGTACTGAGCATGAATATGAGCCTCTCCCTCCCTTTTTCTCTCCTGGAGGTCCCTGTGCTACCAATGAATGCACACTAGAGGTATCGAATTCCCATGAAGGACTCTCTCCAGTCAATCCTCAATCTCCACTAGAACCTCTGAAAACATCACCCCATCATCGATTTCTAGCTCACCCCAGTCAATGATGTGTGAAGGTTCATGCATGTATCTCCTCTACTGAGATACATGGAAGATTTTGTGAACCCGATGCAGCTAAGGTAGAAGAGCTAAGCGGTAAGCACCTCACTAACTCTGTTGAGGACCTAAAAGTGTCTGATGATCCTCGAAGATAACTTGCCGTCCATTTCAAATGTCCACAATTCTCATCAAGGTGATACCTGTAGAATGATAAGGTCTCCATCCTCGAACATGAGATGTCTCTGTTTCCTGTCAGCATAAGATTTCTGGATGCTCTATGCAGTCTTCATTCGCTCCTTGATGATCTGCACCTTCTCCGTGGTAACCCGTACCATCTCTGGTCCCACGACTGTTGTCTCCCCTGGGTCAGTCCAGAATAGAAGCGATCTTCAAGGTCGAACATACAACAGCTCAAATGGTGACATACCAATAGTGGAGTGATAATTTTTGTTGTATGCTAACTCCCCTAAGGGAAAGTGATCCTAGCAGTTGCGGCCAAAATCAAGGACACAAGAACGTAGCATGTCCTTGAGGGTCTAAATGGTCTACTCTATTTAGCCATCTGTATGAGGATGACAGGTGGTGTCAACCAAATATGTGTCCTGAATGCCTACTGAAACCCCTTCCATAACTAGGAAGTAAACCGTGCATCATGATCGGAGACAATCATAGATGGAACTCCATGAAGCCATACAATCCCCTATACGTTGAGGCATCACAATCCCTATACTAAACCCTTCTCTCTAATAGATAGAAAGTTGTCCAACTTGGTGAGTCGGTCAATGATCCCACATATAGATTCATCACTTATGGATTTTCATGGAAGTATCATCATTAAGTCCATGGAAATTCCATCCTATTTCCACTATGGCACCTCTAATGGCCGAAATACGCCTGCTGGAACCTAATGATCTGCCTTCACATTCTGAAAAGTGAGGCACTGAGAGACAAACTTTTCCACTGCCTTATTCAATACAAGCCACTAGTGTTGACAACAGAGGTCCTGGTACATCTTCTCCACTCTTGGATGTACCGCGAGAGGGGAGGTATGGAACTCCCTCAACACTTCCTCCCTAATTTCTACTGGTACCATAGTATACCCTATGAAGAGTATGAAATGCTCCCCACCATCGTAAAATCCATTAGGTGCCTATCCTCGGGATATATGAGCACGTCGAGCCTCACAATAAGCATCCCAACGATGTGCCTCCCTGACTCGCTGAAGGAGTGGGGGAGTGACTATAAGAGACTGATGATGTGCTTCTCCATCTCGATCCACATAGGATATCTGCAAGGTGGCTAGCTACTCTATCGCATCACTCACCAACTGTATACCAGATATCCTAATGAGTGCATCTGCTACTACATTTCCCTTCCTATATGTAAATACTATCTCAAAGTCATATTCCAAGATGAACGCAATCCAACGTTGATGTATCAGGTTCACGTCTTTTTGAGAGATGATATACCTGAGACTCTTGTGATCAAAGTAGAAATTAAAATGTTCTCCCATCAAGTGATGTCACCATATCTTCAAGGAAAAGACTACTCTTTCTAACTCTAGGTCGTGGGTAGAGTAGTTCTACTCATGTTGTCTAATCTTTCGAGAACCATACGCGATCACTAATCGCTCTGACATCAGGACACATCCAAGCCAGGTCCCTGATGCGTCGTAGTGGACTATGTACCCAACGCCTTCCTTTGGTAGCCTCAATAAAGAAATCAATTCCCCAACCTAAGTTCTAATGAGGACAATATCTATTTAAAATGCCCTCAATAAAGGAAACAATGAAGAGCTTATGAAATCACCACCATTGATGTTTTCCGTGATAATGAAGTGGTTTATGGAATACATATACTTCAATGTATATTTTTGGATGTCATATTAAATCATATTTATAGACTTTGTAGTATATCTAGTATTATTTCTGAGAGTATTATATCCCCACCCTAATGATTATATAGTGAATAAAACTTCTAGTTGTATGATTATTATATCCTAATATGATGTTTATTGGTATATAATTCATGTAAATATTAAACCCCCGCCCTATAATGATGGATTTCATAATGCCAGACTTCATAACCCCATAGTCATAGCCTTGTGCCAAGACTAAAAATAAGATTTTGACAAGGCCTTGTGCTAAGAAACTGGTTTGTCTCATGAGACCTACCAATACATAGAGGAGCTATAGAGGGATCCACCCGTCACTTACTAAGTCCTATGAATTTCTCATATCAAAGGTTTTAGACATAACACAAACATTCGTATTAAAACTAGCATACCAAATGTCAGTACAGTATCCATAAACCATTAATGGTATAAAAATAACACATCCACAGTCAAAGATATCAAAAAAAATCAATATAATATGGAGGATTTGTATCATAATAAATCAACTTCAAATAAGCTTAAAATCCATCAAAGGATGTTGATATAGATGAAATAAAAACATTTTATAAAGAAATATATATTTCTATTTTAAAATTATTTAGAAGTCATATAATTATAAAAGAAAATATTTATTTTGAAAATATTAGTATAATCATGTAAGGGAAGCTTCGATGATGTTATAACGGAAAAATATAGTCACACCTTCCGTATAAGTTAAAAAAACATTCTTACCCTAATTTTGTTGAAAGGGCATAAAGTAACTCATTTAGAAAATGATGGAAAGATTCCTTCCAAAATGTATAAAGTGAAATATGGGTATAAATGATATTAACGTATAGTCTAGTAAATAGTAAAAAAAATTGAAATACATTTTTAAGAAAACATGGATGTGGATGATAAAGAGGACTGAGAAGATATTTACATATAAACAACCTTGAATAATGAAGAGGTTGTAGAATTAACCCATACCTTGTAAATCCCTCTTGGTTGAGGGTAGGTTAATCTTTTGTATAATGGTGAAATAATTTTTTTAAATTATACAAGAACCATATACATTAATATGATATCCTATATGATCTTTTAATGTTGATTTGTTAATAATATTTTAGTATTATCATCGTTTCAGGTGTTAACTGATTTGTCTTCATTTATATGATTTGTTAAATAAGTAATGTTTATTATGGATAGGATGTATATTTTTAATATTCAGAATTATATTAAGTCTTAAAACATTATTTTTAATTATCAAATGAAAATTAGTCTTAAATGGATCTGACGGGGAATGAATCTCATCGTGTTCATGGAGACGGTAATCTGTACATACGCATGAGCGACAATATCATTATTTTGGTATTAAAATAGTATATAATTGGATTTTGTATCATATATAAATAATAATTATCATGTTATATTTATTATTTACATCATTTATAAATCATTATTATACCTATCCAAATAATAATATATTCAATAACAACTACACCACGACGTGGATACGGTAAGTCGTGCGTATGCACGTATGGTGGAAAGTCATTAAAAGGATGCATAGAAAAATGAATATGGTTGTACTATATTTATAATAACATCACAATATATAAATGATACTAGATTTATTATTTTATAATGGAAAAAACAAAGAACGAAGAAGTGGAAGATGAAAAAAACATGAAAGAGATGGTGAGATATTTACCTCTTTTTTGGGTTCTTCCATTTGATTTGATCAAAAGGGATCCATAGGTTGGCTTTATGACTAAAGTAGGGCCTCTATAATGAATGGAGGAAATTTTTGAGGATTTTTGGGCAGGTTTTGGCCGACCCAAATGGCTTTTAAGGTGTGAATTAGAGAGAAGGGGATGTGTCCTTTTATAATAGTGGTGAGAGTCACTTTAGGAAAAGCTAAAAATATTATTTTATAATGAAATCGTTTTCTTTTTATAATGGATCCAAATTTATTTATTTCGAATCTAAGGTATTAATGGGTCTAAATCCACTCTATAAATAAGTTTTAGACAGGTTTGTATCATTATATTATCCTTATCATTTAGATTTAACTCTTAGTTAATTAGTTTGACATTTACCATATCTCTCTGTATTTTTATATTATATGGTTAATAAACATACATTAACAAGACAAGTGAACCCAAAATGGTTAATTATTAATATATATAACCTTATCTATGTCATTTTTCTGATCCTTATATTTTTATTAATATTATATCAATTAATAATATAATATTTGTTTTAAAATCTTGTTTATGTCAATTTTGACACTATTTGGTATTTTGTTTTTTATAAATTCATAAAAGCATTATGACTTCGTAAACAATTTATTAAATCAACCCTAACATGTCATATTAACCTATAAAGTTAGTGTAATTCCAAAATAAGCTCAAATTACATTTATTTGGGTATTTATAATATCAATTATTTTAATATTTCATTAATTAGGTAATTACTGCATCATCATTGTGTCATCAATAAATTAAACTGTTTAATGTCTAAAATTTATAAACAAAATAACATTATGTAGGAAATATTTTTATATTTATATTGATTATTTATAGTAGAAATGGTAACTTATATACCCCATGAAAAAATTTGTTTTTTAAAAGATGTTTGTTAATGTGATTATTGTCTTTTCTTTAAATTAATTAATATAAAGTGACATTATCACTCTCAAGTGGATCCATGGGGTCCCAAAATCAACCCAAGGATTCCCATGGTCGACCATGACTCATAAAATAATGTGAGGACAAGTGTTAATGAAATTTTATATTATTATAATGTTATTATTACCTTGAATTACCTTATTTACCTTTAACTGTGGTAAAAAAAGTCAAAAGTTACTATTAACCAAAAATTATTTTCCTCTTATTGAACCACATTTTACCTACTGATATTAACCATGTCTATATGATTTTTGAAATTCAACTCACAGAAGCGGTAAAATTACGTTTTATGTAAATTTTCAAAAGCTCCTAGGTGGTGGGTATAGACGGTAAAAAGTTCAATAAACATTTTATATATCTCAAATTATTATAAACTAACTCCAATTAATTAAATTAAACTTTTATAGGTATTTTGTATCTATTTTGACCTAAAATATATTTAAATAAAATAAATAATTATTTAAATAAAAATTTGGTTTAAAACTATAACTAAGTGTTTTTAACTGTTCATCAAAAATTGAAAGTTTTCATTAAAATACCAATAATTCACCCTAAGATAATTTCAATATTTCAAATACAAAATTGAAGTCCATTTAGAAAGTTAAAATTTATAAAATTTCCAAAAATGCGTATTACTATTCATAACAGCTAGTTTGATTGGTTGTGGTGTGTTAGAACTCGAAGTTGAGTACAACACACGCTATTGTATTATTCAAAAGAGAAGTGTATTGTGGAAGATTGGGGTGTTACATTCTCCCCTCCAACAATTAATTTCACCCTTGAAATTTCTAGAATATTACTGAATAAAAAGGCTCGGGTGGTTCTTCATCATAAGTTCATCGAGTTTCCTCGTCGACTCATCCATCTTCTGGTTTCTCCATATAACATTTACCAGATGAGTCGTCCAGTTCCTCAAAACTTGTTCTCTAGTATCCAGAATCTTGAAAGGATCTTCACAATAAGATAGATCAAGTTCCAGTTCAATTTCCCTTTATGTGAGTACATGTGTTGGGTCAGGCATGTATTTTCTCAACAATGATATATGGAACACATCGGGAACTTTGGAGAGACTTGGTGGTATTGCTAAATGGTATGCTACATCCCCAATTCATTCCATAATTTCAAATTCTTTGATATACCTGGGACATAATTTTCCCTTCTTACCGAAACATATAACACCCTTCCATGAAGAAACCTTCATGAAAACATGATCTCCTACCTAAAATTCCAAATCCTTCCTTTAGTTATCGACATATCACTTCTTCCTACATTGAGAAACATTGTTGTGGGTTTGGATTACCTTCACCTTTTCCATCATTTCCTCAACAAGTTATGGGCCTATGAGTTTTACTTCACAAACATCATCCCAACAGGTTGGTGTGTGACATCTCTTTCCGTATAACGCTTCATATGGTGCCATATGAATACTTGAATGGAAGCAATTATTATAGGAAAATTATACCAGAGGTAAATATTGATCCCACATACCTTGAATGTCTACTGAGAAATATCTCAACATGTCTTCTATGTTTTGAATAGTCATTTCTGATTTTCCATCAGTTTGAGGGTGGTAGGCAGTGCTCAAATGATGTTTAGTATCCAGGGATTTCTGAAGACTTTTCTAGAATCATGATGTAAAACATGGATCATTATTAGAAACAATCGATAGGGGTACTCCATGAAGTCTTACAACGTCAATAATATATTTTCATTCTAGAAGTTCAAGTGGTAAATCTTCTCTTAAAATAAGAAAATGTGCTGACATCGTAAGACGATCAGCAATGACCCATATTGCATCATTCCTTCTAGGAGTCTTTGGTAGTCCCATGACAAAATCCATCGTAATATTATCCCGTTTACAATCAGGTATGGGAGGTGGTTTCATGACTCCTCTATGATATTGCCTTCCAACTTTCACTTTTTGACAAACCATATATCTAAACACAAAATCCGCAATCTCCCTCTTCATGTTGTCCAACCAAAAATTTTCCTTCAAATCCCTATACATCTTAGTGATAACAGGGTGTATAGATAAATTGTAACTATGATCATCATCCAATAATTACCTTTTTATATCATGTATATTGGGAACACAATGTCTCTTCCCAAATTTCAAAATTCCTTCATCATACAAAAAGTCACTAAATCTCCCATCATTCACAGCTTTAATCTTCTTTTGAAACTCTTCATCATCGGTCTGAGAAATATTTATCCTTTCTACTAAAGATGGTTTGGTAACGATTTGATATTTTTTGATGTTTCACCTTCCATGGTTATCCCCATGTCCAACATTACCATATCCTTGTAAATAGGATCATTTTCAACTCTCATCTTGTTCATAACTCAATTATCCTTTTTTTCAATCATCTCCCAACTTATTTTCCTTCTTCGAGTGGTAGTGTATGGTGCAATCATAATCCTTGAGTAGTTCAATCCATCTCCTTTTCCTCATGTTGAGTTCTTTCTGTGAGAAAATATACATCAATATCCTGTGATCGGTATATATCTCACATTTTCACCATATAGATAATTTCTCCATATATTCAAAGCAATGATTATAGCTTCTAACTCAATATCATGAGTAGGATACTTTTTATCATGAATTTTTAGCTGTCATGATGCATAGGGAATAACCATATGATTCTGCATAAGGACACAATGAAGTTCTTTCTTTGATGCATCACTATAAATAACAAACCCATCATTCCTAGATGGTAGAGTCAAGATAAGATCATTGACTAATATTCTCTTCAGTTCTTCGAAACATTCTTCACACTCTTTTTTACAAACAAATTTAACCCCTTTACGTCTGAGCTTTGTTAATGGGTTAGCCAATTGGGCAAAATTCTGGACGAAATGCCGATAATAACCTGCTAAACCAATAAAACTGCGTACCTCAGTTATACTCGTTGGTGCTGGCCATTCTTGGATTGCATTTGTATTAGAAGGATCAACATTGATTCTATCCTTATAGAAAATATGGCCACGAAAAGAAATCTCCTGAAGCAATAATTCACACTTGTTAAACATCCCATATAATTCATGTCTTCTATGAGTCTTTAGAATAATACACAAGTTATTTTCATGATCATAGTATCTTTTGGATTATACCAAAATATCATTAATAAATACCACTACAATACCGTCAAGAAATTCCTTGAAAACACTATTAATTAGATCCATGAAGACATAGGGTGCATTAGTCAATCCAAAAGGCATTACATTAAATTCATAATGCTTGTACCTGGTTCGAAATGATGTTTTCAGATTGTTTTCCTTCTTCACAAACAACTGATGATATCCAGGTGGAAGGTCAATCATTGAAAATTATTAAGCTCCTTGAAGTCAATCGAATAAATCATCAATGCGAGGTAGGGGATACATGTTCTTTATTATTATAGCATTGATCTCCCTGTAGGCAATACAAAACCTCATAGATCTGTCTTTCTTCTTAAAAAAAGAACAGGGGCTCCCAATGGAGAAACAATAGGGAGAATAAATACCATATTACTCAATTCCTATAGTTGTTTCTTTAGTTCCACTAATTCCACAGTGTCCATTCTATAAGGGTTCTTTGATGTGGGCCTTGAACTAAGAATTAAGTCAATGGAAATCTCAATTTCTCATTCTGGAGGATGTCCAGGTAAATCCTTTGGAAATACATCAACATATTATTGCACAATTGGTACATCCACTATTAGAACATTATTTTCCTCACCCACAGTTATTTCATTTTCTTCCTCCCTAATAATTGAATTTAGTTGAGCTACTAGGGGTGGATCTAGATAAGAATTAGGTGGCAATGTTTCTGCTCTAAATATAAGGTGTTCTTTATCATCATCATCAAAAATTGTAACCTCCTTCTTCATACAATAAATCTTCACAACATGGTCTAAAATCCAATCCATACCAAGGATTATATCAAATTCAATCAAGGGTATTACAATGAGATCAGCATATAAATAATGTTTATATTCCTTAATGGGGACTGATTCACAACACATTATTGTAATTATACTTCCCTTAAGAGTTTTGACTGAAAACTCCCTTGTCAAATAAAATATGAAATATCTAATTTTCTTAGAAAATTGGGATGATATGAAATAATGTGATGATCCAGAATCAGAAAAAGCATTGTCTAAACTTGAAGAAACCATTAAATTACCTGCTACTATGTCTTTCATAGATTCATCCTCAGCAGTAGTGATAACATAAATCATGGCCTTGATCTCTTGGACTTTTCTAAGGTAAGTTCCTCTAATGCTTAAGAAATTCATTTTCATAATTTCCCTTTTCTCTAAAATTGTATAATTCAATATTAACAGCCTCTTTCTTCCCCTTGAAATCACGAGATAGGTGGACTTTTTCACCACACTTGTAATAAACTCACATTCCTTTCAGACAAGTACCAGGGTATTTCTTTATACAATTACTATAGGATGGACATTCATATTTTCCCTTCTTCCCCTTATTTCCATTTTCATGGTGTTTTTCCCTTATTTCCCTTATTTACTATAGGATGGATATTAAACTTTTCCCTCTTCTTCTCTTACATTTCATTAATGTCACAAGACATAGAGAATTATATTTATGTCTTGATAGCACATGAGACAATATCATCATATGATGAGAAGTATTGTGAGACTAATACTTGATGGAGAAATGGTTTTAACCCATAAAAGAAATAATCAATCTTACTTCTTGGCTTACGTATATAATCTGTAGCATGCCTCGCTAACCTTGTAATGTTAGCTTCATACTTTGCAACATTATCATCCTCCTTTTACCTCAAACTCCAAAATTGTCTTTCCATATCCGCTCGATGGTCATGAGGAAAGTATTTTTCTAAGAAAATCCCTTTAAACTATCTATATTCCATATTTGATACTTCATCTTCTTACTTTGTGTTTTGAATCAATGACCACCATTGATCAGCATCTCCAGTGAGGCGCTAAACTGACAGGACATCTTTTTCCCTTTCACTACTCCCCAAGGTGGGGAATATTTTCTCTAAGGAATTAATCCATTGCTCAGCTACTAATGGATTTTTAACCTCATTGAATGTTGGTGGTTGTTTCCTCATGAATTGATCTAAAATTAATTATCCATGCTTCGGATCAGGTTGCTTCATACTGGTAAGGTTATTATTCATAACTTGAGTGAGTTGTCCCAGTATAGTTATAAGTTGATCAGCGCCCGTTGTATCACCAGCTCTACTATAATTATCTTGAGCATGAGGGAAATCTCTACATGGAGTGTGTTCATTGATACGATTTCCATTGTTTCCACTAGGCTCCATTTATAAAAAATTTCATACACTAGATTATTTTATAAATCACAATACATAATTCCAAACTTATAACACACTTAACATAAATTAAATAGTTTATGGATATAATCCATAATCATAAAAAAATGTTTTCTTTGAGGAGGTATATACACATAAATCCTTTATAATGGTTTGTAATGAAAATGTGGATTATCCTATGAATATCCCCTGGGAGTGTCGTAACCAACAGTGAATCATATACCAAGATATCTCAGGTCAAGCCCGACACTCCTTGTCGGAGTTTTCACTCCTAGGTATATCTGTGCTATAGCTGCCTATACCTTCTCATATCCAGACCAGGATTTATTGCTCGGAAAATACAAAAAATCTTTATATTACCGAAATTCTAGGATTATCTTTTATACTAATCCTCAAATACATTCATCGGGTAATGTGATATAATCAGACTTTATCTAAATGTAGCTTCCAAGGAAAGTATTAAACATCCTATGATATCAACTGTAACGCCCAGACCCTAGTTACCCAGAGTCGATGCATTATTACATATCATTGGAATGATCAGAAAAGATCAATTCATGAAGGACTGATTAGTTTAGTAGCCTTGGAAGTACTATATACATTCATAAGGTTTACATTACATTATAAAATGGAAAAATAAAACAACATTGTTTCCATAGAAAACACTGAGATCCCATAGACTATCCCTGCAAGACAGCCATAATATACTTCTTCGCATCATCGGATAAATAAAACATAGAAAGGGGTGAAATCAGATGCTCAGTAAGGATACCAATATAGTGGAAACATTCATTAATAAGCATAAACATTTAAGGCAATGAATAAAACTAAAACAAAATCCATTTAAACATACACTTCATCATAATATGGCACATATAAATCAAAATAATTCCATTTACTTACTCACATGAATATTCTACTAGTCGAATAATCACATGCCATATCAATAGCCACTTTCATAATGATGGAATGCATAATGCCAGACTTCATAACCACATAGTCAAGGTGTTGTTCCATGACTACAAATAATATTTTTTTCAATTCCTTGTGAAAATACACTTGTTTGTCTCGTGAGACCTACCGATGCATCGAGGAGCTATAGCAGGCTCGACCCACCACTTACTAAGTCCTATGCATTCCTCATATGAAAAGGTTTAAACATAACATAAACATTTTTTATTAAAACTATCATACAAAATGTCAATAAATTATCCATAAACCATGAATGGTATAGAAATAACAGATCCAATGTCAAAAATATCACAAAAACTTCTATATAATATGGAATATTTTTATCATAATAAATAAACACCAAATAATCTTAAAATCCATCAAAGGATGTTGACATAGATGAAATCAAAACCATTTTAGAGAAATATCTCTTTCTATTTTGAAATCATTAAGAAGTCATATAATAATAAAATAAAACATTTATTTTGAAAATATTATTATAATATTTTAAGGAAAGCTTCAACGATGTTATAACAGAGGAATATAGCCGCACTTTCCATATAAGTTAAGAAAACATTCTTACATTAATTTTGTCAAAAAGGGCATAAAGAAACTCGTTTGGAAAATGAAGGAATGATTCCTTTAAAAATGTATAAAGTCAAATAAGGGTATAAATATCTTTAACCAATAGTATATTAAATATTAAATATGTTTTCTAATAAATTTTTAAGAAAACACGGATGTGGATGATAATGATGTCTGAGAAGATAATTACATATAAACAACCTTGAATAATGAAGAGGTTATAGAATTAACCCATACCTTGTAATTTTCCTTGGTTGAGGGTAGGTTAACCTCTAGTATAATGGTGAAATAAGTGTTATTAAATTATACAAGAACCATATAAATTAATATGATATCATATATATTCTTTTAATATTGCTTTGTTAATAATATTTTTGTATTATCGTCGTTTAGGGTGTTAACTGATTCGTCTTCCTTTATATGTTTTGTTACATAAGTAATGTTTGTTATGGATAAGATGTATATTATTCATATTAAGAATGATATTAAGTCTTAAATAATTATTTTTAATCATAAAATGAAAATTATTCTTGAATGGATACGATGGGGAATGAATCTCATCATGTTCTTGGAGACGGTAACCCGTACGTACGCACGAGAGACGATATCATTATTTTTATTTTAAAATCGTATATAATTGGATGTTATATCATATATACAGAATCATTATCATGTTATATTGGTTATTTACATCATTTATACATCATTTGTATACCAATCCAAATAATAATTTATTGAATAACAACTACACCACAACGTGGAGATGGTAAGCTGTACATATGCACGTATGGTGACATGTCATTCAAATGATGGATTGAATAATTAATATGGTTGTACCATATTTATAATAACATCATAGTATATTGATGATACTGGAGTTATTATTTTATAATGTAAAAAATAAGTAAAATATAAGTGGAAGAAGAAAAAATACATGAAAGAGGTGGTGAGATATTTACCTATTCTTTGGGTTCTTCCTTTTGATTTGATCAAAATGGCTCCTTAGGATAGATTTATAACTAATGTATGGTCTCTAGGATGAAGGGAGGACATTTTAGAGGATATTGGGTCCATGTTTGGATGAGCCAAATGGATTTTATGGTGTGAATTAGAGACAAGGGGAAGTGCCCTTTTATAAAAGGGGTGAGGGACACATTAGGCAAAGCTAGAAATAATATTTTATAATAAATTAATTTTTGGATTCTAATGGATTAAAATTAATTTATTTTGAAGCTAATTTTTTCATGGGTATAAATCCACTCAACCAATAGTTTTTAGATAGGTTTGGGTCACTATATTAGCCTTATATTTTTTATTTAACTCTTAGTTGATTAGTTTGACATTCACCATGTCTCTTTGTATTTTTTTATTACATGGTTAATAAACATACCATAACAAGACAAGAGAACACCAAGTGGTTCATTATTAATATAAATAATCTCATATAAGCCATTTTCCTGAGCCTTAGATTTTTAGGAATATTATATAAATTAATAATATAATATTTGTTTTAAAATATCTTTTATGTCAATTTTGACACTATTTAGTATTTTGGTTTTTCAAATTTCATAACAGAATTATTACTTCGAAAAAAATTGTTTAATGAACCCTAACATGTAATATTAACCTATAAAATAAGATTAATTCCTAAAAAATCTCAAATTACATTTATTTGGGTATTTATAATATCAATTATTTTAATATTTCATTAATAAGGTAATTACTACATCATAATTATGTCATAAATAAATGTAATTATTTAATGTCCAAAAATTATAAATAAAATAAAATTATGTTGTAAATCTATTTAGCTTTCTAATTAATATTTATACTTGAAAAGATAACTTATATACCCCATGTAAAAATTGTTTTACTATAAGATATGTGTTTATGTGATTTTTGTCTTTTCTTTAAATTAATTTAAATAAAGTGACATTATCACTCTCATGTGGCTACATGGGGTTCCAAAATAAACACAAGGACCCCCATGGTAGTCCATGACTCATCCAATAAAGTTAGGACAAGTGTTAGGTAATTTTATATTATTATAATATTATTATTACCTTTAATTTCCCTATTTACCTTTAATCGCGGTAAATAAAAGTCAAAAGAAACAATTCACCAAAAATTATTTTCATCTTATTGAACCAAATTTTACATACTGATATTAACCATGTCTTTTGGATTTTTGAAATTCAACTCACTGAAGTGGTAAAATTATGTTTTATGTAAATTGGAAAATGATCCTAAGAGGTGGGTAAAAGACGGTAAAAAGTTCAATTAAATTTATATATATATATATAATTATTATAAACTGACTCCAATGAATTACATTGAACTTATATAGGTATTATGTGTCTATTTTTACCAAAAATAAATTTAAATAAAATAAATAATTATTTTAAAAAAAAAAATTGGTTTTAAACTATAACTTAGTGTTTTTCACTATTCATAAAAAAATTGAATGTTTTCAAAAAAAATACCGAAAATTGACCCTAAGATAATATTGATTTCCTAATCCAAAATTGTTTTCCATTTTGAAAGATAAAATTAAAAAAATTCAAAAGCTGGGTATTATTATTCATAACAGCTAGTTTGATTGGTTGTGGTGTGTTAGAACATGAAGTTGCGTACAACACACGCTATTGTATTATTCAAAAGAGAAGTGTACCATGGATGTTTGGGGTGTTACAATAAATTAATTAAAAAGTCTTATATATATATAACAAATTATTAATAGTATTAAACATTAAAAATGATATTTTTCAAAGAACTTTTTTTAAATTTTCATTATTTTATATTATTAAAATTATTTTATCAACTTTCATAAATTATTTTGATAATATTTTATATTTCAATGTATTCTCAAATATTTTAACATTAATTTAATAATTAAATAACACGGAATTATATTAAGAACACACAAAGATTAAAGGTCTTTTTTCTATAAAAAAATTTCATTAAATTTTTATTTTCATTTAAAATGTATATTTATGAATTCAATAATTTTGAAATGATTATTTTAAATTCATTTTTATAATTTAACTTATCAAAATTATCTTATGGAGTGTTTTTTGGTTTATTCAAAAAATTATTAGTTTTAAGTGAACCGTAAAATGTTTTACAAATACTGTAACATTTAAGACATATTTAAGATATAATAATGAATTACAGGATTATAAAATATTTTTCTTGATAAAATATTTTTTAAAAGAGTTAAATAACTTATTTTAATTATTATTTTGGATTTATATATCTATGTTTGACATTTTAGAAAGTAAGTGCTTTTTTAATCTATTAAAATAACTATTTTGGATCCTTTTCATTAATTATGAAATTAACAGGTTACATTTGGTATTGGACTTGTTTTAAAGTCACATAACTCTCCTTTTTTATTCATAAAAAATAATGTTTAATGATACTCAATTTTGTACATTATTGTTTTGTAACATAATTTTTATTTTCAAATAGATATTTTTAGGAAAAAAGTAATTTTCAATGAGTTTTGTGTAGTTATATTGAAATTAGATTTTACAACCTCCTAGAATTGAATCATTTAAAATATAATACATATATGGAATTTTTGTAATTAATATTAGTTAAAAAGTTGAATTTTAATTTTGGGAATATAAATATTATACCATAGTAAAAAACATTTCCCATGGTAAATATTAAATGGGGTTAAAATGGGTGGTAACCTAATAGATATGGTAAAAATTATCATATCGCATGCCCCAAATTAGTCGGTTGAGTGGATTTAGACTTTACCTTACACTATATTTGAAATTTGAATAATTATGTGCTACTTTAAATGGGATAGTAATTTATTATATTTCAAATGTTCTTAATATTTTCAATGGTGTCACTCTCCTCATTTATAAAAGGTGAAATCCATCACCACATAAATTCCACTATAAAATATAATTTCACCCATATATTATTCCCAATTCTCATTCCAAACAAAGCCTATCCCATGTTATTTAGCTCATGGTCTCTATAAATTTCCCAAATCCCATCTAAATTAAGAATTAATATTCTAGAAAAGTGTAATTAACATTATTAAATATCTCATTATTTTTTGTATAGTCATTATAACATGATCCCATTTGGGTTTGTTTTACCACCCACATGAATGATGAAATAATAATTATATCCTGAATTAATATTAAATTTTGAATAATATTAATTTTACATAATAATGATTAATTTTTGATGTTTCCATAATTTTGGAATTACAATAATATAGTAATATCATTCCATAATCATCCATATCATTTATTCTAGTTTGTAATCTTTTTGGTCAGTTTAATAACCTACATGAATAGATGTATAATTTTTTATCATGAGTGGATTTGTAAAATAATTTGATGGTAATATATGATATTAATATACAAAAAAAATGTCTTTTTTGTATAATTTTAATTTTATGAATTATAATCCATATTGAAAAATAAAAATTTATATGATAAAGGATACCAAAAAATGTTTTAGTAATACCTAAAATATAAATAGAAAACATGTAACTACCTAAACAATTATATAACTTCTATTTCTAGTACCTTTACCATTATACAGATGAATAAGTTACAAACATGGAGTGATAATCACTGCCATTATACCAAAAAACAAGGAATAGTTAAAAATAATAAATACCAGAAAAATAATATTAACTAAAAAGGTGAAAATTATAACACACAAAAATTTTATGGTATGCCTATTCTTAAATAAATTCAATTTGTTATATAGCATATGTTTCATGGAGCACCTAGCATAAATTAACGACAATATACTATTTAATATTATTATTTTAACATTACCATTGTAAACTCGTTAAAATTTAGGGTGTGAATAGGATTGACTAAATAATTAAAATATAGTTTACAAATGTTTATAAAATTAATTCATTGGTTACCAGTTAATTATAAATAATAATAATAATTAATTGAATATAAATGTTGTGTATTTTTTAAAAAACAATTTTTATGACTATAATGTCATTTTATCTTAAAAACTTAAATTAATACTTGTTACTAAAAGATATTAATGAAATTTATTTGACATAAATCCAATAAAATGTATTAAAATTCTCTAACATGTTATATAATCTTAATGTTATAATTAATCCAATTTTAAGCATAAAAAGAATTATTATTCTGAAAGTCAATTTTAAAACTGTTAATACCCAATTTATTTAGAAACTAAATACTGAAACATTTATAAATATTATTTTCAAAAATAAATATAATTTTTTAAATTAGGATAAAAAAATTATCTTAGGGTGATTGTTTGATATTTTTCCGATAAGTTCAAATTTTTTATGAAAATTGAAGAATATTGCATTTTAATGGAAAACTAACTTCTCATCTAAATAACATATATAGTTATTTTATAATTAAAATTAGTTTTACATAATAATTAGTTCCATTATACGTCAATAAATCCAATTTAGGTCGTTGAAATCAATTTCACTTTGAAATTGGATATTAAAAATAATTTTAATTTTTGAACATTTTCACATTTAAAACACATTTTCTCGTTGTAGCTGCGGGATTAAATTCGATAATATTTTTTCAAATTCAGTGAATTTAATTTGTTAAAATGGATTCCATATTTTACATATTAATTTTCAAATTATATTTTATGGATGATTTGATTTTTACACCTAAAAAATTTGACCATGGTAAAAAAATATTTACAATAGTATAGGTAAAATAATGGAAATGGTTGATGTTAAATGGTAAAAGCATAAAATACATAAAAATTAAACTAATTAATGGTTTTATGAAGTATTTATCCACCGAATCCATCCATTAAAACATTAATTATATTAAAATTTAATGAAAATTAATTCCACCTCAAAGTGGTTTCCTTTAAATAAAAAATAATCATTATTTAATCACTTAAACCCACCTCCCCTCTTGTATAAATACCACTAATCACCATCCCATTTCTACTAAAAAATTTTATGATCATCTAATATCTATAAAAAAAATCCTTTCCTCACTCTCCCCATGTACAATTTCTTCTTTCCGTATGAAAATTCCAAATTTAGGGTCCTCAAGAGGTCCTCCAAGGAAGTGATATTATAGATGTAATTTTCTCAAAACACCTCTCTTATTTTCTTTTGTTCATCTAGTTTTTTCTCATCTATTTAATCCATAAAGTCCTAAAAATTTTTAAATCATGTAAATACTATAATTTATGTTTTTAAGGTAACATATTATATACACCCCTTTTAGTACCTCCTCTTATTCAATGAAATGAAACTATTGTCTTAATTATGTAGATTAACCATCTATGTGACAAATGATTTTTTTATTTTCCATTACCACCTCTATGTATGCTCATAAAACTATTTATATAGTTAAATAATATTTTAATATTTATATAATAACCTATTTCATGTTTTTAACTAATATATACTAACAATAGTATTAAAACAAAGTAGGTCTATGGTGTTCGTAAAAACCACCAAAATAAACTAAATGTTTTTTATTAAAATGTTATAAAATGTATCATCCTCATACAAGAAATAAAAATTTTATATGGGGTCATTTATAAATCTGGGTTTTTAATCCCACATTATAATAACATCCATAATTTTTCTTAGTTGTACCGATCCTGAAACCATGAAATGAACGCACATGAAACCAAGAAAATAATAAAATATTATTAATGAGTGGGGCATAAAATGTTTTAAAATAATAACAGAAGGTATTAGAAATATTAATATATTTAATTAATTTTTTCATTGAATTCTATAAACCATTATACAATAGGTAAAGTATGCACCACTAAAGGAAAGCGTGAGGTAATCCTTTTCTCATCTCACTTTTTACTTTTGTGATATATATGCGTTACTCACCACTAGTTTATTTTAGGTGGTGTATATATAAATCCATTTGAAATTAAATATAATTAATCTATTTATCTTCATGTTATTAAACATTTCATATGATAATTATTACCTTTACATGGCATACGATTTGACTGATTACAGGTGGTAAGGGCTTCCTTAACACAATTTCAATTCATTGTGTTAAACATCTATTTCATTGAATGTGTCATTATAATGAAATGTCTTAAATTAATTTTGACTATTTGATGTTATAAATATTATTATGACTTATTATATACTCCTTTTACTGATTTTATATGAAATGTGCATAATTTGTGTGAAATATTAATGTTTTAATACTAAGTTTGATTTTTGAACATTTTTAGAAGTAGTCCAATTGAGTAAGTTTATTATTTTATTTATACCTATCACCCTAATTATCCAAATTGTGTGGTTATTGTTTTTTATGATTCTGATTTAAAAATAAAATATTTAATTAAAATGTATCATGAGCCAATTCTGCCATTTGAAGCGCCATATGGTCCTCACAAACAAGACCAAAGAATCTATGAAGAAACGGGAATAATCATGAAGATTGATTTACTGGGATAAATACAAATATCCAAATTCCATTATTCTCCACCATAGTTCGGGGGACAATTTAAGGAATCCAGGAAAAAAAATCCGTGTCCTAATAATAACAAAAAATGACCCAAATGATGCATTGAAATCCCGCCCACCATTCTCTCCGTGAATTAAAAGCAGCACAAAAATATTTACATTTCTCCGGATATGAAAATCCATTAGAGCTGAGATATTTCAGTGTGAAATATGAGATATGGGTGGACATCTCCTTTGATGAAATTATTTTTATTTGAGGGCATCTTCCTTTTCCAAAACCCACTCACATTGTGGACATAGAAAAAGTCTGGATGGAAATGGATAGATCAGAATTGTTTAGTAAAACCTCCATAACCATTGCTCCATAAGTCCAATGGATGCCAAAGTTTTACAGTAGATATAGGAATATTATATCTACAACTTTGAAGAAATCTATGGTTCATGATTCTGCTTTAGGAGTGTCCAAATTGGCGATCCAAGTGGAGGGGTAATTCTGGAATGCAAACAGTCCACCATCTTGGGCTATAAATGCATCCCCTCCTCTCCTTTCAAAATGGTTGGCATTTCAGAATAGAGGAGGGCCATTTGGAACGACCAAGGCTCTTACAAATTCTTTGGAGGACATTCCAAACTCATGTTTTCACTTGATAGACTCTTCCTCCTCTCTTTCGTTTCATTTACTTTTTTGTTCTTCTTCATTTGAAATCTTGTAAGTGTTAGTTTTGTAATTCTGTTTTAATGAAAGTTTCTTCTTCAATATCTCTTAATCTCACCCACCTTATGTAGTTTATTATTAATGTTCTTAAAATAACTTAAATCAATTTAAAATCCATTCACTTATTTTCCTTCCTCATTCAATGTAAATTCTATATTTAACAATTTATTCATCGTTTGTGTGTGTGTTCGGCGCACTACTCTTATCTTTTCCCTTTAGTTTTCCTCTCTTTATAAATTATCACCATAAAAATATATTACCAGATTCATAACCATCTTAATGGCTGAGTAACTCTTCCATTGGGGTGAGTTATAATTTTGGGATGTTAAGTGATTGAGAGTATTTGCTCGATGAATATTCTTTAATTTACAATTGTGTATGTTGGACTTAACATGTCATCGATTAATGACTTGTTTTGTTTAACATGTGGTTTCCAGAGATTATTGGAACCATAAATACACTACCATAAACAAGCTCTGATTGACATTATAACCATAAGTTAATTCTTGTATTAAAGGATTAACACTTAGTAATACAATCAACATTATCTTGCAAAGTGGGTGTTAAGTTAACTGTAATATAAAGCAAAGCTCCAGGATATCACAAGCATAAATCACTAAAAATGAACTCACCCCAATATTTATCAATGTTTTAAATGAAACATCATCCTTAAAATCATTTAATAATCTCTAAAAACAAACCCCCCAATCAGAATACAATTAACTAAAAGCAACCGAATATTAAAAAGTATCATCACAGAGGATTTGACCCGAGCACTGTTACACACATTAGCAGAGCATCGGAACCTTGAAAGGTCGATTGGCGAAAATCGACTGCACTTCAAATGGTGTCGTTTCCAGGGATGGTTCTTTAAGTAGTTATTAGTTTCTGGTTATTTTAATAATAATAAAAAGAAACAAAATTTAAAAAAAATATGCAATGAGAAACCAATCTTCCTCTTTCTTTCAAAATCTCTATGAATGTCCCGTATCCTCCCAAAAAATCCCTCGGATTTGTTTGACCCTGAAATTGATCAAAAACTTCACCAACTTAAAAGGAACATAAGATATAATCAAATAATTCAAGAACCAGTCCTTGTCCAACCAGTTGAATTAGAAATGTCCAATCCTAGGGAACAAGCCCTTAAAGAACTCACTGCCCCTAATATGAATTACCAACCTATTGGTATTCCATATAAAAACATAGAGGCTGACTTCGAACTCAAATAAGGTTTGGTTCATCTTCTTCCTGATTTCCACGAGCTAGCTGGTGAAGATCCACATCTCCACCTTAAAGTGTTCCAAGTGGTGTGCTCTACCATGAACCCTCAAGGGGTTTCTGAGGAACAAATTAGACTCTTAGCATTCCCATTCTCCCTAGCTAACTCCACCAAGTCATGGGTCTACTACCTTCCTCCTTGTTCCATACCCACATGTAATGACATGAAGCAACTCTTCTTAGAGAAATTCTTTCCTGCTTCTCGTACTTCTTCTATCTGAAAAGAAATAAGTGGTATACACTAATTCCCTAGTGAATCACTCCATGAGTACTGGGAGAGGTTCAAAAATCTTGTTCAACCTTCCCACATCACCAAATCCCTGATCAACTATTGATCCAATACTTATATGAGGGTTTTTTGGCTATGGAGATAACTCTCATTGATGTCGTAAGTGTAAATGCACTTGTTGATAAAACTCTTGTAGCTGCAAGATATCTCATAAGTAACATGGCCGCAAACACACAACAATTCCATACTCGAGCACATGCTCAAGTCAAACAAGACCAAGATAATCAATCAATAGAGCCGAACTAGATGACCGAGTGGATGAGCGAACTTATAGGTCTTGTGCAACAACTAGTTGTGGCATAAAAATTCCTAACCTCGTCTTCTCTGCAATAAATGTTTCATGGACCTGTCAAAAACTGTGGAATCTACAACTCTTCATCTCATCAAACTCACACATGTCCACAACTTCAAGAGGATCAATCTGATTCATCTGGACCAATGGATATCAATGCAGCATATGCTCAGCAGAACACCAACCCTCACCTATTAGGTCAGTTAGTTAGAAACATCAACCAACCCCACTCTGAGACCTTCTCTTCATCATATATCCCTAACGTGAGATATGGTAATCCCGTCTCTCATCCCCCTTAATTCCCTCTTCCTAATCCAAACCAGTTTCAATACGGTCAAGGTGTTGGTAACTTCCAACAACCTTATCCTTTTGTCCCTCAACCGAAAAGGATCAAGCATCCTATTCCTCCTCCTAGATTCCACTATCCTAATGAGCCTTCCCAATTCCCAAACCAATTCAATCACTTTGCTAATAACGAAAATCAAGGCAATCCCAATTTGGGACTAGCCTCTTCTTCTAAGAAACCATGGGAAAGTTTTGTTGAAGATCTTTCCTCTTTCACTCATTCTAGTATTAAGAACATTGAAACCTAATTTGGTCAACTTGCATCCCACCTTAGTCAGTAGAAACCATCCAATTCTTCCCAACTCCCAGCCCAACCATTACCCAACCCCAACGGTAATGTAAGTGTAACTGAACATAGATCGAGAAAGAAAATTACTATGCCTCAAGATAAGTCCTTCAACCCCCCTATGAATGTTGACCTAGAAAATGAAAAGAAAAATAAACTTGAAAAGGAACATGAAGCCATTCCCACACCTCCTTCTATTCCATATAGGAACCCAATTCCTTTTCCTCAAGCCGTTTCTAATTCAAAGAAGTCCTTTGAACCGGGTCCTGAAATTCTAGACATGTTTAGACATGTTGAATTCAAAATACCTCTCTTAGATTCCATTAAACAAATACCTAAGTATTCCATGTTTCATAAGGAATTTATCACCCACAAGAGGCAACTTAGGACCTTTGAAAATGTTTCCACCCAACAGTGTATTCCCATAAAGTGCAATGATCCAGGGACCTTTACAGTTTCATGCGAAATATGAAGTTCCAACTTTGATGATGCACTCATAGACCTAGGAACCTCAATTAATGCCATGCCCAGATCCATCTTCTCCAACCTTGGTCTAGGTCCCTTACATCCAATGGGTGTTGTCATTCAATTGGCCAATCAAAGGACTGCTAGTCCTGAGGGAATAATTGAGGATGTCCTTGTTCGTGTCAATGATCTTATCTTCCCTGCTGATTTCTATGCCCTTGACATGGATGGTGAGATGAACTCTTCTTGATCTCACATAATTATAGGATGACCATTCCTAATGACAGCGAGAACCAAGATTGATGTCCATTCAGGCATCTTATCCATGGAATTCGATGACCAATAGGTCAAGTTCAACATTTTCCAAGCCATGTGATACCCATCTAAGGATCACTCTGTATTCTCAATCCATGCTTCTGAGGACACTTATAAGAGTCAATTGAACCCAATTCCATCATGTTCATCATGTTATGATGAAAAAAGATCTTGTGAAATTTGCACCATGATTAACTAAGTTATAAATGGTGAAGTTGATGTTGACCTCTCATTCATAGACTCCATAAATCTGGAGAAACATGAAAACTCTCTTGAATCCCACATCAACTCTGATCGCTACTGCTCCACCTTGGAATGTATTAAAGAAAATGAATCTAAATCAACTGAAGTCCCTTCATCCATTCTTGAGTTGTCTAACCCACAAATGAAAGATGAGACTGATCTGAAACCTCTTCCTACACACCGGAAATACGCATTCCATTTCCACAATCACTCATATGCAATCATTATCTCTTCTTCACTTACCGAAACTGAGGAATCCAAACTTGTTCAGGTATTAGAGGACAACAAAAAGGACTTAGGTTGGACCCTAGATGACATACCAGGAATCAACCTTGCTTTTCGCATGCATCACATCCATCTTGAGGAATCATCCAAACCAATTAGACAAACAAAAAGAAGACGCAATCCACTCATACTTGAGGTAGTTAGGGAAGAGATCACCAAGCTTCTTCAAGCTGGTATTATCTACCCAATTTCTGATAGTGAATGGGTTGGTCCAATCCAAGTTGTACCTAATATGGGTGGGATAACTGTTGTCACAAATGAACATGGTGATGTAGTCACAACTCGAGTGAAGAACAAGTGGCATGTGTGCATTGACTATAGGAAATTGAATGTCAAAACATGAAAAGATCACTACCCTCTTCCATTCCTTCATCAAATGATATAATCATTGGATGGAAAGTCACACTATTGTTTTCTTGATGGATACACCGGCTATTTCAAAATCCCAAACGCACCTCAATATCAATAAAAGACTACTTTCACATGCCCCTTTGGAACATATTCATATAGGAGAATGCCTTTTGGCATTTGCAATGCTTCTTCAACATTCCAGATGTGGATGATGAGTATCTTTTCAAAATTCATTGAACACTGCATGGAAGCCTTCATGGATGACTTTACCATTTACGGTGAGTCATTTGAATCGTGCTTGAATTCACACTCTCTAGTCCTTCAAAAGTGTTTCAATTGTAACCTTGTGTTAAATTATGAAAAATGTCACTTCATGGTTGCAAATGGGATTGTTCTAGGGAACGTAGTTTCCAAAGATAGTATTGAAGTTGATCCTGCCAAAGTTAATGTGATCCAATCACTTCCTAAACCTACTTCTATTTGAGACATCTGTTCATTCCTCGGTCATGCTGGTTTCTATCGGAGATTCATCCATAACTTCAGTAAAATTTCCCTCACACTCACTCGGTTTCTCCAAAATGACGTCACATTCCATTTCTATGAGGTTTTCAAGATAACATTCATTGAACTCAAAACTGATCTTACATATACCCTGATAATCCAACCCCCAGATTGGTCCTTACCCTTTGAGTTGATGTGTGATGCTTCTGATAGAGGTGTTGGGGTTGTTCCTGGTCAAAGAAGAGAAAAAGTTCTTCATGTCATCTATTATGCCTAAAAACATTGGATAAAACACAATCTCACTACACTATGACTGAAAAGTAACTTTTAGCATTTTTTTTCCTTAGATAAATTATGGCCCTATCTCTTATGTTCCAAAATCATCATCTTCACAGACCATTCTACTATAATGGTCTTACTCAAGAAATGTTATTCCAAACCAAGGGTAATAAGATGGATCTTATTGGTCCAAGAGTTTGACCTTGAAATCAAAGATAGACTAGGAAAAGGAAACCTTGTGGTAGATCACTTGAGTTGAATTTTTAATTCTTCTCATTCTCAAATCATCGATCTTAAATTCCCCATTGAGCACCTTTCATCTCTCACTCCAAAAATAACATAGTATGCCCCAATTGTAAATTAATTGGTTTCTGGTGTTTTCCCATAAAAGTTTTCAAAAGAACAAAAAAATAAAGATGAAAAGTTATTCAAAATACTATTTTTTGGAAGAAAATAAACTTCGGAAAACTGGGGATGAAAAGGTAATAAAGAGATGTGTCGATAACAATTAATATTCTTCCATATAAGAATTCTGTCACTCAATGCATGGTAGTGGCCACTTTGGACCACAAAGGACCTCCCTAAAGGTCCTAGACACTAGATTCTTCTGGCCTTCACTCTTCAAGGACTCACATGAGTTCTTCCAATTCTGTCCCACTTGCCTAAAACATGGCACAATTTCAAAGAGAAATGAAATTCCCCAAAATCCTTTAATTTTCTGTGAGATCTTCGATGTTTGGGGTATCGATTTCATGGGACCATTTCCTCCTTCCAATGGATTCTCATACATCCTTCTTGTGGTTGATTATTTTTCTAGGTGGGTCGAGGCCAAACCCACTAGAAAGGATGATTCACATACTATTAGTATGTTCCTAAAGACACCCATCTTCCACCGATTTGGCACACCTCATTGCTTGATAAGTGACTTAGGAACACATTTTTGTAATAAAACCATGGAAACTATTTTGAAAACAAATGGGGTTCTACATAAAACATCAACTGCATATCACCCCCAAACATATGGCATGGCTTAACTTTCTAATAGAGAAGTGAAAATATTTCTTGAGAGAATTGTAAAACCCAGCAAAAAAGACTGGCTAAAAATACTTGGTGAAGCACTTTGGGCTTATCGAACTTCCTATTAAACACCCATTGGGATGTCTCATTTTAGGCTAGTTTTTCGTAAAGCATGTCATTTTCTAGTTGAAATCCAACATTAGTCATTTTGGGCTTTGAAAACTTGTAATTTTTATATTGAAAAATATGGTGAAGAAAGATTGTTGCAATTGGGTGAACTGGAGGAGCTTCGACTTGATTCTTACGAGAATTATAATATCTACAAAGAAAAATCCACGGCACTCCATGATGAACACGTCTGAAGAAAGGTATTCCATGAAGGTGATAAGGTAATGCACTTTAATTCTCGATTTTGACTTCACCCAGTTATACTTAATTCTCATTGGGAAGGTCCTTTTATTATTACTAATGTTTACCCATTTGGTGCAGTGTAAGTCCAAGACCCCTCATCCAATAGGACATTCATATTTAATAGACATCGGTTAAAGAATCACCATGAGACGACACACAATGCTGGATCAACATCAACTTCCACTGGATCCCCAACTTCTCCAGTCTACCTACCACTAGATAAATATGGAAACCCACCAAATCCAAACCAGGGGGCACCTCTTTCCCTTTAACACACTCTCTCTCTCTCTTCCTCCCTCTACCTCTTTCTTCTTCCTCCTCTACCTTTCATTTTTTTCCACTTTATTTTTTAAACCCTTTATTTTTCTATTTCCTTTTTCTGTGAGTGTGTCTTTATTAAAAACTCAAAAAAAAACAAAAAAACAAAAAAAACGAAGAGAATCATAATAAAAAAACAATACAAAAAACTTCAGAGTCATGCTTACTCACCATCGAGTTTTGAAATTTTGTCCAACCTTTTTGGGGATTAAACAGACATGTTTTCATCTAAAGAATTTTGTATTTTCATCATGAATTTGGATAAATAATTTTTTTTCATAACCAACACATTTTGAATGCTCAATTTTTTATTTGGAAAATTATTTTCCCAACCATGAGTAACAACATTAGCTTTCATTCCCAGGCTACCTATGGCCATCTTTTCAAAATGTGTGAATTTCACCCCTTTTTGTGAGTCTTGAGTTTGTAGACCTTCGAGGTGAATTTCCATATTTTTTGTGCATTAATATGATATAGGAATTTTATGAACCACATGGGCATCACAATAGCCAAATTGCTTCCCATTAACCATACATTAATCCTACTTTTGAAAGCCTCTTCTAGCCTATGAAAACCTGTTATTTTATAGCCACATTTCAAGCCTAACACCTTATCCCACCCATCATCTACATGGATTTAAATTTTATTATTTATTGCAATTTAAGTGTGGGGGGATGTTTTTAATTTTGGGTACCCTTTTTTGATTTCACCTTGTTATCATATGATTGAGGGAAAGCATCCATTTTAGTGTGGGGGAGAGGTTTTCATTTAGTGTGGTTTGTGAATGTATATAAGCTAATGACATATTGTTCAAATTTTATTGACAAGTGTTCAAGAAAAAAATTCAAAAAAATCAAAAAACAAAAATTGGGTTGTTTTTTGGGTCGTTCAAAAATAACTATTTCTCATCCTTTGATCTTGTTATAACTATTACTATTAGTTTTTTCAGGAGATCAATCATGGGTTGGGATATGATTGTGAGATCTTTTCCAAGTTCAACTTTAGAAAAAAGAGGGGAAAAAAATAAAAAAACACTTGAATTGTATTATTATGTCATTGGGAGAAGTTTTGTGCTTTGTAAATATTTAATATTCTCATCCCCTTCAAATTTCAGTCCTCTATTGTGACTTTCTTCACACAATTTTTCCCTTACAAATATGTGTTTTCATTTCCTTCAATGTTTTATATCAAAACAAATGTGCATTGCTTTTTCCATATTGGTGTTTTACCCCCCTTCATTTCTCTCTTAGACATTATATTCCTACCATACCATAGCCACAGAAAAACCCCTAAAAAGACCTCTTTATTTTTTAGCACTTTAGGATAGGGAGTGGAAGCTGAGAGCTCTTACAAACTCTAATATTTTCACTTTTGTTTGGTGAATGAGTGAAACTCCATAAAATAATTTTATCATCTTGAGAGGTGTAAGTTTTGTGTGCCACCATTTTCGATTTCTAAATTTGAGCATGAAAAAATGAATTTTTTTTGGAACATTTTTTCTGTAACAATTTGTGGTGGATTTAAAAATGGATGTGTGAAATTGTATAAAACTCCCATGATTGGGGAAATATATTTTAATATTTGTTGGTGAGTGAAAATGATTTTGTTATGTTTTTATATTTGTTTCACATGAGGACATGCACAAGACTATGTGTGGGGAGTTGATGTTGTAAATATTTTCATGACTTATTATATACTATCTTTACTGATTTTATATGAAATGTGCTTAATTTCTATGAAATATTAATGTTTTAATACTAAGTATGATTTTTGAACATTTTTAGAAGTAGTCTAACTGAGTCAGTTTACTATTTTATTTATAACTATCACCATACTTATCAAAATGTGTGGTTATTTTTTTTAGGATTCTTATTTAAATAGAAAACATTTCATTATAAGGTACCATGATCCAATTCTGCCATTTGAAGGGTCATATGGTCCTCACAAACAAGACCAAATAATCTGTTAAGAAACTGGACTATTCATGAAGATTGATTTAATGGGATAAATAAATAAGTACAAATTCCATTTTTCTCCACCATAGTTTGGGGGACAATTTAAGGAGTCCAGGATAAAAATTTCAAGGCCTAATAATAATAAAAATGAGCCCAAATGATGCATTGAAATCCAACCGACCATTTTGTCCGTGAATTAAAAGCCTCACACAAATATTGCAATTTCTCCTGATGTGAACATCCATTTGAGCTGATAGTTTGCAGTGTAAAAGAGGAGCTATGGGAGGATAACTATATTGAGGAAATTACTTTTATTTTATGGAATCTTCTAATTCCAAAACCAATTCACATTATAGCTTTCGAAAATGTCTCGATTGAAATAGATAGATTAGAATTTTTTAGTAAAACCACCATAACCATTGCTCCATAAGTCCAATGGACACCAAATTTTCATAGTAGTCTGAGGACCTTTATAGCTACAACTTTTAAGAAGGAGATATTTCCTGATGCGGCTTTATGAGTGTCCAAATCAGCGAGACAAGTGGAGGGGTAATTCTAGAATGCAAACAGTCCACCATCTTGGGCTATAAATATATACCCTCCTCTCCTTTCAAAAGGGTTGGAATTTCATAATAGAGTAGGATCAATTGGTACAACCAAGTCTCTGCCAAAGGCCTGGGAGGACATTTCAAACTCATGTTTTCACTTGAGAGACCCTTCCTCCTATCTTTCATTTCATTTACTTTTGTGTTCTTCTTCATTTGAAATCATGTAAGTGTTTGTTATGTAATTCTGTTTCAATGAATGTTTCTTCTTCAATATCTCTTAATCTCACCCACATTCTGTAGTTAAATTTTAATGTTCTTAAAATAGCTTAAATCCAGTGAAAATCCATTCTCTTATTTTTCTTCCTCATTCAATCTAAATTCTATATTTGACAATTTCTTCATTGTTTGTGTGTGTGTGTTCGGCGCACTACTCTTATCTTGTCCCTTTCTTTTTCTTCTCTTTATAATTCATCAACATAAACATATATTACAAGTTTAATAACCATATTAATGGATGAGTAAATCTCCCATTGGTGGGATTTATAATTTAGGGATGTTAAGTAATTGAGAGTATTTTTTGGATGAATATTCTTTAATTTAGCATTGTGTATGTTAGACTTAACATGTCAAGGATTAATGACTTGTTTTGTTTAACATGTAGTTTCCATGGATAAATGTAACCATAAATACACTACCATCAAAAATATATGATTGATATTAGAACCATAAGTTATGTTAAGTCTTGTATTAAAGCCTTAACACTTAGTAATTCCAATCAACATTATCTTGCGAAGTGGGTGTTAAATCAACTGCAATATAAAACAAAGATCCAGGATATCACAAGCCTAACTCCCTAAAAATGGACTCAACCCAATCCTTATCAATTTCTTAAATAAAACATCATCCATAAAATCATTTCATATTCTCTGCAACCAAACCCTCAATCATAATATAATTAACTAAAAACAACTGACTATTAAAAAGTATCATCGCCAAGGATTCGACCCGAGTACTACTATACACATTAGCAGATCATCGGAACCTTGAACGGTCGATAGGTGACTATCATCCGAACTTCACTATCTCATGATTTATTTAAATTTTTTATGTGTATTTATATATAATACATATAATAGATTCATCTTTTTAACAATATCATCTTTCTAAGGGATTTTATCTCAATTTTACTTTATTGATTAATATTTTAATATTATGCAACTAATTTTGTTTATTTGGTGTATATACTTCCACTTTATTTTATTTATTATCATAATTCAAGGAAAATTTCATTTATCTTAAATATCCATATTTATATTATCATTGATATTTTTATTTTTTAAGCCATGTGCCATTTTATATTTGGTGTTTACTTTAAATGATATTTCATTAACTTGGGAAATAATTTCAAATCTATATTTTCTACCAAATAAAAATATCTTTTTATAGTTAATATTGATTCAATACATTATTATGTATATAATTAATTATTTTTAAATTAATGAACATGTCGTGACACATATAAAAATCCACTTCATGCATCTATTTTATCATGAGATGAAAAATGTGGCCAATTAAATGGGTTTCTACCCATAAAGATTATAGTTTCTTGTGAAATTCCATAATAGTAGTGGTTCGTGTTCAAGATACATGAAGTAAGACAATTAATCATTTCATTAAAAATTAATTTATTTTTATCCATGAGATTTTCACTATGATATTATCCATGAATTAAGAATATGAAAAATTTATTCATAAAATGGAATGTGTGGTTTACATTATTTATCGTTCTATATTTATTATGCTAATTAATTCATTATTTCATCCACTCTATTTAACCCTTACTTAGCATTTGAGTTCACCCATATTTTGTTTCCTTTGAATTTTTTATAAAGAATAGAATAATGAATGAGTTCAAGAATTCAATTTACGATCCTTTTTTATGTTATATGTTTACTAACCAATGTAATAAGTGAACCATGTATGTATCTAGTCCATCAAGACTACTAAACTATTAAGTCCATTTGGATGGAATTTCATGAATCTTATGATAATATAACAAAGTAATTCACCATATTTGGGATACTGGGATATGGTTTGTTATAGTTGGTATTAGTGGAAGTTTAGTATAAACATTAGGAACTAGATTTAGGAAACCATAGATTATGGAAAATAACTATAAGATTGACTTTGTTAATAAGCATATAATAACATCCCAAATAATCCATGTCTATGATTACGAGATTATCTATTCATGTATTTTTCAATTTGTTTACGTATTTCATTATTTTTGGGATTGTACATTATGTTTCAAAATGTTATAATATGATCTTGTGTAATTTTTTATTTGGAAATTGGTGCCTAGTAGAAGGAATTGGAACCACATCAATATATTTAATCCATTGTGTAAGAATGATCATTTCTTTGATAACATCACACCAATATTTCAAAGATAAATAGTCTATAAAACATTATCATAATATAAGGAAATGGTATCATGTGATATCAAGATATAGGAACAATTATATATATATAATGGATTCAATGGGAAGAACGAGAAGAAGTGGAAAGAAGAGAAAAAGATGGATAAAGGGAATAAGGGAAAGAAGGATTTTCCCACATGTAATAATTATGGAAGGAACCACCTTGGAATATGCATAAAAGGAAAAGGAGTTTTGTTCCAGTGTAGAGAAAAGGCCACCAGGATCATGATTTCAAGAGAAGGAAATAATTTTCCAATATATAATTTTTTAAATATAAGGATATGGGGTAATACACAAAATAATAATCCCAAAGTCAAGGGAATATACCTCAAAAGCTAATGGATTATGTTAAAGCTTATTTTATTACCATAGATGAAATGTAATGATTAAGGTGATTGTGATTGGATTCAAGAATTATATAATTTGTGTATTTTATCAATGATTTATTAGTTATAATAATTATGTAATATATAAGTATTTTACTATAGTCCTTCTTCTTTATGGATTTGGAAGCATGTGATGAATGGTATGAGTAACTAGGAGAAGTGATTCTGTTATAAGTTAATATTTTGGAAAAACATGATTCATGAAATCTAACCCTAAATATGTTCCTAATTTTGAGATAATAATTATAAAGATATGTTTATGGGATAGTATTGGTGACCACGAAATTTGTTAGTGATTTTATGGTTTATGTTGGGTTTACTACATGTTTAGATTTAAGGAATATATTCAACAACCTGAGATATTATTTTTAAAAGAGTTCTTGTTTTTCATTATGGTTTAATGGTGATCTAGGTATTAATATATTTGTAATTTGATAATAAGATCACATTATTTAGTTAATAAAACATCATGTTAGGCTATCTTTGGAAATTTAGTGACCTTCCTTCTAAATTTGTTGTCTTTGAATTATGATAGTCATATTTTTAATGAGTCATAAGATTAAATAAATATGGAATAGATTAAGTTGAAATTTTTATATTATTGATTGAGTTTAATGTATCATTTTTTTTCTATATGTCATGTACTAGCCAGTTTTCTTTTAATAAATATTTAAATTCTAATGTATTGACTTATGTAACTTTTGATAAAAGTGCTACGAGCATAAAAATTCATCTTGAATATCTATATTTTGGTTTAAAAAATGATGTGGAGATAGATAGTAGCACAAACAAAGAGTTATATTGTAATTATGAGATGAAATAATGTAATTATATCTTATTAAATTAATTGGAAATAAACTTTTATCCTATTTCAATCATTTTTATGACATTAATAACCTTTTTCAGACTAATTTGGAATATAGTTTTGTGTTTATTAACATTTTAATGATCATGTCCTCTATCAATATCCATTAGAACATGATAGTTGTTTTTATATTTCATATACATTTTTTCACTTCTCAATAGTGTGATCCCGTTATAAAGCCTAATTTTTTGGTAACCATCACATTTGTTGTTCCCTCTTATTAAGGGGATTTTTACCAACCCAATTTATAATGTGGGTTTCCCATAAAAGTATTTTCACATATCAACTTTTGATTTTCAAAGTACAATTTCAAATGGTGGGAAATTTTTTTATTAAATTAGGGGAGAATATAACACCCCAATATTTTATGGTATATATCTTATTAAGTAAATTCAATTTCTTTGATATCATACATTTCACATAGCACCAAGCATAAAAAATTGTTATATATTATTAAATATTATTATTTTAAATGATCATTATAAACAATTTGTTAAATTGTATAGTGTGAATTTAATTAAATACATTGTGAAAATATTATTTAAACATGTTTTTAAAAGTAATTTATTGATTACTGATTAATTATAAATGAAATTAGAAACTAGTTGAATATAAAGGATGTGTTTCATAAAAACACTATTTTTATTTCTTTATGGAATTTTATCTTAAAACAATTAATTAATAACTGTTATTGAAATATATTAATTAAATATATATGTTATATGTACAATTAATTGTTTTTAAATCCATCCAATAATATTTATAGGCTTAAGATAAGAATAAATCTATATTTAATCATTAATTCATTATTTTTTTAAAAATGCAATTTTTACATTATTTAATGGAATGTCTATTTTAAAAATAAATTATGGCATGTTTTTCAATTATATTTTTTTAAAAAAAATAAATTTTAAAAAAGGAATATCAAAATTATTGTATGGTGAATTTTTTGTATTTTTATGATAAGTTTCATTTTTTGATGAAAAATGAAAAATACTATATTTCAATTAAAAATTAACTTTTCATCTAAATAATTAATATGGTTATATTTTATTTTTATTTTTATTTAAGGTATAATTTTTCAATTATACACCAATAAAACCAATTTAGGTCATTTTACTACATTTCACATAGTGATTGGATATAAAAACATTTCAATCTTTTGAACTTTGTCGCTTTGAAAACTCGATTTCCAGTTGCATCTGTGGGATTAATTTCAAATATAATTTTTCCTATTATGTGAATTAAATTTCTAAAAATGTATTCCATTTTTCAAATGATAATGTTAAATTCATTTTATATGGTCAATTTTATTTTTAAACAAAAAAGTTACCATTCTAAAAAAATTATTTTCGGCGGTATAGCTAAAATAATGGAAAGGGATAATGTTAACAGACAATGGCATAAAATACCTAAAAATTAAAAAATTAAATGGGTTTTGAGTTATTAATATAAACTAAAAATACATTAAAACTTTAATTATATTCAAAATTCGTGGAAATTAAATCAATTTCATTGTTGTTGGCTTTAATTGTGAAATAATCCTTATTTAATCACATAAACCCACCTCTCCTCAAGTATAAATATCACCCCTAACAAAACCATTTCAACTCAAAACACTTGAAGATAATATAATATATTCCAAACACAATCCTACAAACACTCAACATGTAAATTTTCGGATGGTCTCACAAAAATACTGGATACAAGGTCTCCATGGGATTCTCTAAGGAGGTGATATTCAAGAGGAAGTTTTCTCAAAACAACTTTCTAATTTTATTTTATTCTTATAATTTTTCCTCATATATTTCATCCGTAAAGGAATAATAATTACTAAATCATTTACATACTGTAATTTTACGTTTCTAAGGAAATACCTTATGTCTACCCCTTTAATTACCTCCTATTATTCAAAGAAACAAAACCATTGTCCAAATTATGTCGGTTAACCATCTTAGCGAATAATGATTTTGTTCATTTTCAATTACCACCTTCACAGATTTTAATATAAATATTTTTATGGTTAAATAATATTTTAATAGTTTTATTATAACCTATTTCATGTTATGTAACTAATATATACTCATAATAGTAAAAAAGATAAAACTAGTTTGTGGTGTTTGGAAAAACCACCAAAATAAACTAAATGTTTATCATTAACACTTTTTCAACTGAATAATCCTCATACAAGAAAGAAAAATGATATGTAAGACCATTTTTAATTATTCATTTTTAATTACATTTTACAATATCAATGATAATTTTTCACAAATGAACCAATCAAGAAACCCTGAAACGAACGCACTAGAAACTATGAAAATAATGAAATATTATTAATGAATGGGTTATAATATGTTATGAAATCATAACATAAGATATTATAAATATTAATATATTTATTTAATGGGTTAATAAAATTATTTAAACCATTATATAGGATGTTAATGTACACACCACTAATGGGAAGATTTAGTTAAGGGTTTTCTCAGCTCACTTTTTACTTCTCTGAGATATATAACTTATTCACTAGTAATTTATTTTGTGTGGTTTATATATAATTCTATTTGATATTAAAAAATATTATTATCATTATCCTCATGGAATTGAATTTTTTAATAGATAATTATGACTTTTATTGTGGAATTTTATTTGACTGATTACATGTAGTAAGGAATTTCTTAACTCAATTTTCATTCATAGGGTTAAACATCTTTTTCATTGATTATTTCAGGGTACGAAAATATCTGAAATGACTTTTTATTATCTCATGTTGTATTTACACATGTTTTATGTGTATTTATAGTGAATACACATAATCAATTAATTTTATTAATAATATGATCATTGTACGAGACATCATCCCAATTTCACTTCATTGATTCATATTTTTATATTGTCTGTGTAATTTCATTACATTGGTGTATATACTTCCCATTTGTTTTATTTATGATCACTATTAAAGGAAAATTTCATTTATCTTAAATATTCATATTTCTTGTATCATGGATATTATTATTTTCTATACTGCATTCCATTTGATATAGGATTTTTACTTTGAAAGTTATTTGATTAACTAGGGAAATAATATTGCATCTATATTTTCTTATAAATATATATATTTGTTGATAATTCATATTGATTAAACTTATTTTTTGGTATATAATGAAAACTTTGGATATAAAATAATGGGTTGGAAATGTATATAGAAAACCCCCTGATGCATTGGTAGTCTCTTGAGATGAATAATGTGGACAAATTAAATGGTTTTTTCCACTAAAGATTATATTTTCTTGTAAAAGTTATTAATGGTAGTGGTTCATGTTCTAGATACATGATATCCAACAATTAAGTATTTCATCCAGAATTCAGTAGTTTTTATCCATGAGATTTTCACTATGATATTATTCATGAATTCAGATTGTGAAAAAGTTATTCATTAAATGACATGTGTCTTTTCAATTATTTACTATTCTGTATTGATTATTCTCCTTGATTTATTATTTATTCTACAATATATAACCCTTACTCATCATTTTATCCCATCGCTATTTTTTCCTTTCCCCAGGTTATGAAGAAGAGAACATCGAATGGGTTCATGAATGAAATCTACATTCCATTATTATGTTCTATTTTTATTTATGAATATAATAAGGTAACCATGTATGTATCTATTTATTCAAGGCTACAAAACTATTTGGTCCTCTATGATGCGATTTCTTCTATATTATTGTAATGTAATAAAGTAAGGTACTAGATCTAGGATATTAGGGATTCGGTCATAAAAATAATTAAGCAATAAATGAAAGTTAATGATTATTAAAAATTCTAATAAATATGAATGATGTTATAGAATTTATGATTAATGGGTCTGTGTTTATTATACATGAAGTTATATCTTTTCCTGCCAAGCATGAATCCATAGTAATGGTTTTTTATCTCACTTTTCTTTCTTTAAGACATATTTCATATGCACCACTTGTTTTATCTCTTAAATGTTTTATACTACCATATGTTTTTATTATATTTTTCATGTAATTCAATGGATTAAAACATCCATATCACATTCTATCATTAATGGTTTTATGATTAAAAAGAAACCAATTTTATAAGGGGTTTAATGAAGTAAATTTTATTACATTGATTCATTAATTATATTCCATGAGTGAAATGTTTCAAGTTTCTATTTTTATACCATTTATCTATTATATATGTTTTTTTACTCATTATATATATGGATTTAAATTTTCCCATCAGAATATTCCTTTTGGATGAATTTCCTCTTTAAAAATGATACGATATTGAGAATAATTCAACACTTTCTTAAAACATGTTTTTTCCCAGTCCATATTTTCTTATTCCCACCAATTTTTTTTAATATTGAAATCCAAAAATTAGTTATTCTAATAATCATAAATATTTTATTTACCTATCACTTAAATGGCATATTTTTTACTCTTTAAGTTGATTTTATTTTTAGTACAAAATTTTAAAAATTATTTAATTATTTTTCCATTCCTGATGAAAAAATAAATTTTCTACACCAAATTTCCTCTAGAGACCCATTATGACTTTTTAAATGTTCTATTTTTGGTATATTTTAAAAACAGGAGTTTTAAAAAATGTTTTCATGTAACCTATTAGAAAACTATTTTTTATGTGGATAATAACATCATCTGTTTACAATAATGTTAGAGAATGTTTTCTAAATATCCTTTTCTATTTAGATTCCACATTCCTTTATTTCATAACCCCCTCCCTCCAAAGGTACTCCTCATAGGTAAAAAATTAATGAAGAGTGATAATGGTCCCTGAGTCCCACCTTGAAAAGGCCTCGAGTTGGCAACTAGCACCAAGGGTATTAAAATCTCACATATAAATAGAGTGACTATAAATAGATAAAGTAGAATATAGGATATCAACCATCAAGAAACTCAATGAAATAAATAAAATAGGTAACCAAAACAGTCCCACAATGAATGTATAATGTAATGTGAAAAAAATTTCTCTAAAAAAGTACCAAAAAGTATTGTACTAAATCAATGACTTTACAACAACTCCAATGTACAGGCTAGTAATGTCCAACATTTTCCATGAAGACCTCCTTGAAGCAAGAATATTAGTTTTTATATACATGGGGTGAGCATAAATTGTATAATCAATATTATTATACACAAATTATCTCATGAACATTTTAGGGGAGAATACTAATTCACCCCTAAGAAATCCAAAGAACCAACAGCACCGAATCAGGTCAACTAACAAAACTCGTCCTCACCAAGACACGCTCATAAAATAATTCATCCAATTTTTGTAACATAATAAGAAGCATATCATTTCATGAATTCCACCACCCCACATTTCCATTGATTATTCATTTTCACACCCCAATATCATATGTTCCGGTTCTCCCATACCATTAATAGAGTTATTCCCAAAGACACCTAGAAAAGTGGATCGTACCAAGAACCTCATGTGAAACTAGTCATCACATCTACATCCTCTCATAACCACTACTTGATATTGATAATAGTAAGGTATCATGAATATGAAGGACATTAACCACATTCCCTCCTCTCATCATGCATTAGTCCCACTATTAACTACCTCATCAATCTCATCATCCCAACCATAAAGTCACTATATCTGTAAGACATCATGGTCCATGCATAAGAACCTGGCCGGGAAGAGAGAGAGAATAAGATGGGGTTTTTATCCGTCTGTCCTCACTGTCTTGGATCAAAGGGAAAAACACCACCACCCCCCATATTTCGTTTCCACCACATTGTTCTCAATGTGGGTGGGGTGAATATAGATGGCATTCTTTTGTTGAGCCCATTATTTTCTTTCTAACCAACAACCATATTTATTTATTATAAAATTGTTTTCATCTAACATTAATGTAATGGGATTAACAAATGAATGTGGTTTATGAACACCTAGATTACGAACCATATTCATTTTTTAATTGAATTTTTTTCATGTTAAACAAAACATATCTTAACCACACTTGATATTTTAATTGATGAGTTAATTTACCATTCCAACCCGTACAATTTCAGTTTCATCATTATCATTTCATTCCATTACTATCGAGAAAATAGCACAACACCACATAACACAACATCCCATATTCCACAAGTAGACAATCCCCATTATTCAACCACCACATATCACAACCACAACTCATCTTAATCGTAATCCAACACAACATCACATCACAACTACTTCATGTCGAAACCACCATGAATCATTAGCACCACAGAAAAGTATCACCACATATCGCAACTACCACACCACCACACAGCATATTCACCACACCACGCATTTCAAATAAATTATTTCAGATTAATCAATTTAATTTTAACATATTTGATTCAATATTCTCAAGGTTATTATAACACAAGATATGATTCCATGTTCAACTAATTCAATTCTCGGGTATACATTATAATCCATTTTCATGTGTGGCGTTTTCATGATAAAATCACAATAAGATTGTCCAATTCCATGATCATAATATCATAACAAAAAACAACATATGATTTGTCTAGAATAATAAAAATCTTTCTCAAACATATTGTAAAAAATCAAAGAACAAGTACCTCATTCAATTTCTACCATTTATCATTAATTTCTATTAAGAATATTGAATTTTCTTTATTAATCCATTTTATAGTATATTACCAAAGAAAAAAATATTATATCCACGCATTTACTTCTAAATTGGAGAGATTAAGGATACACTACCTCAAATAGAGGATTCTATTTTTTTAAGGTTATAATAAGAGGAATATCACTACTAAGAACCATATAAAAAGGAAAAAATGGGAATAATCTAGAACTTAACAAATCATATCAACCTCTAATTGAAAAATATCCTTAACAATTTTACCCTTATACATTAGTATTCTATGGATGAATAATGGGAAGGAAATAGGGAGGAAAAGGTAAGGAAACTCATGAAGAGTAGTCAAGGTTTTCTCTATGAAGTCCCTAGTTAGAAGCTGGTGAAAAGGATCTGAAATACCTCATAGGTATACCCTTGGATTTCTTAAGGACTGAGAAATATGTTTTAATAATAATGGGTTTCAAGGGGTTATAGAAACTTAATAACATACTAGAAAATTAGAGGACTATGATGTGATATTGGTTACTATAGTGTAAAAGTTCTGACATTGGACAAGATTAGTGCACAAGGGAAGGGACCACATCTTAGTGGGTTTGGAAAAATCTGTATATGATAAATGAGTTCTGAACTATATATATAATAAATCAAGAAAAGCTCTATGGTGAAAAAGAAATAAAATACTTTTTAGAATCTAACCTCAAAGAAAAAACCTATCTTTTAACCCAACTCCATGACATTACTATCCTAGAAAAGATAGAGCAACGTGATTCCCTCCTTTATGACTACATACTATAGCCCATATCTTCATGCCACAACTATGATAAAAATGACGATCCACCGTAACTCCACCTTTAAGTCCCTATACAAAAACAAACCACTCTATGACATAGGATCCTGCTTTACGGTGCAACAAAAATCCCTACAACATAAAATCCTTATCTAGTTAAAATATCAACTAAAACCCGAACATAAACTCCCCAACTCCCTTTGAAAATCCCCCCAGTTCCCTCATCACAAGAACTATCACAAAATAATAAGACGAGATGTACAACTGATTAGATCAGATATCTCTATAACAACTCATGTCCTTGAGAATCAAAATAAAAATCAGGAGAGAAAAAATGGAAGTTGTTCAAAAAAATATCTGATGGGATATCTCTTAGGGATCAAATTAGAGCCTAAATTAAACCACACTATTTCATACCAACCATGAGTCAACTCTCTTCCACAAAACCATCTACATGACCATTACAAACTCCATAGATACTGTTTCCCTCTGGAATTGGGGATGACCTCGTTGATTGAAGGTTCAATCATTCCAATCGGTTTCTAATGGGTTTGTTCATAGAACCAGAAACATCCAATGATTCCATATCCATTTGGACCTACTTTCCAAAGGTAGGCACTCATTAGTTGTCAATTGATGAGGCTTAGGAATTTGCATTGGTCGAGAGGATGGGAGGTCGTAATCATCACAACTTTTTTAGGGGAATTATTGTCTACTCAGGGACTCTATTTATATATTTAAGTTATGTTCATGAATCCTTATTACATTACCAAGTGTAAAATGAGATTTCCTTTAGTCTGAAAATCAATGATTGTTATGTAGGAAATTTAGAGAATATTTTATATGTATTCGAGGTTCTTCATCGATGAAGAATCATCTGTATTTGTTAGAGATTATTAGTTGATGGTATCCTTAAAAATACATAAAAGTCTCTTGGTCATTATGTTGACCATACTAGTTTTAAATCCACTCAGTGGGGCACTTGAAGTTTATTGTCATTCGGGAGGACATGGATTATTTCAGAGTTGGGATCGTACCCGCTGATGGGCTACCTACGTATCCTTTGTTTTGGAAAAGGAATTAGAACCCATGTAGTTTGAATAAGGGAGTATGATGTTTATACATGATTGATGGCTCATGAAAGATGTCATGATTACTTTTACACTCTAAGCTCACGTGAGTCATGTTCGGTGAGAGAAACAAGAGGTATCGGTGAAACCAGACAATTTGTGCCACAAAAGATGCAATGATGTGGGGCTTATGTGTGTATGACTGCCCAAAATAAATGAGGATTAACATTTACTTCGGGAAGGAAATCCAAGAACAGGGTCCATAAAGGTATATGTGCTTCATGGAGATTTGGATACTCTAATCTTGGGGCTTAATCCTAAGGAAGATTCCCATGTTAGGAGGGGAATTATGATTGGGTTTTACTCTTGAGAAGGAAGCCCAGATCAAAAGGAAATTAAGACTGGGGCTTACTCCTAAAAAGAAGGCCCATATTTGAGATTGGGGCTTACTCTTGAAAAGGAAGCCCAGGTTAAGAGAATTATGGTTGGGGCTTACTCCTAAGGAGGATTCCCATATTTGGGAAATTTAATACTGGGGCTTACTCCTAAGGAGGATGCCTAGATTAGAGGACTTGGGGATTACTCCTAAAGAGGATTCCCACAGTAATGAGAATTTGGACTGGGTCTTACTCTTGAAAAGGAGGCCCAGATTAGAGGACTTGGGGCTTACTCCTAAAGAGGATGCCCACAGTAATGAGAATTTGGATTGGGTCTTACTCCTGAAAAGGAGGCCCAGGTTAAGGATTCCCTCATCTTAAAGGATGAGGTTGAGTGAATGAAATCTCAATCTTTAGTGACATAAAGATGTGTAAATCACTAGATTTTGAGAGATGTTCCACGGAGTTCCTTTCAGATAAGGAATCCAAATCAAGAAATCATGCAATAAATGGATTTGAAGAGTGTCTTGAAGACTGAATTTTGAATAGGAGAGGTGGAATGGCATAATAGGGGTGAAAATGGGAAAGAAAGGCACCAAAAAAGGTAGGGGCACGCAAGTCCTGGCAGGCGCGCAGGTACTACATGGGCGTGCAAGTCCTGGGCGCGTAGGTATACCTGCGCGGCACATGGGTACTTGCTAGATTTTCATCCCTTAGAGTAATATTTGGGTGATCCTTGATCAAATCCTTTAGAATCATCCCAAGAGGCTTTCCAGAAGATGGCGCACAAGTTATGGTGAAGAAGTAGGGCGGTGTGCAAGTGTGTTCATTTCCCTTAAGGGTAAAACACTTAGGCATGCAATTGTTAGTGAATTATAACACTTAGACCTTACTCCTCCTATTTAGACCTTCCATTTTAGGTAAAGAATTACCTTATAAGTGTTCGGAAGACCTAAATAAGAGACTTGGGCGTTTAGTCATCTGTATCTGAATTCTGGAAAAATTCCTTTTAAAATGGGGGGCCCACCGGGGGTATTTATAGGCTGGTCAAGACCCTGGGCGGTTATCACCTAGGGTGTGCAAGTGACTTGTGCAACCAACTTCGACGTGAAGGTGTACGTGCGCGACCATTGCGGCGCGCAGGTGTACGTGCGCGACCATTGTGGCGCATAGGTGTACTTGCGCGACCATTACAGAACTTGCCTGACCCATGTGCAATGTTCTTCTTATTCATTCCTTTGTCAATTTTTGATATTTTTCCAAAGGTTGAATCACTTGGAGCTCAGATATTCCCATTTTCCAATCTTTAGATTCTGTGATGAAAGGAGCGTCAACAAAAGTCCCCCCTCAGAGTTGGATCCAAAAAAATGAGGATTTGACTTTGAGGAAATCGAGAATCAAAAGTAAATTGGGGCGTGTAAGGTTGGGCGCACAAATGAGCTTCGGGCGCATAGGGCCTGACGCACAGGGGTATGGCCTTTAGTCGTGCAGGGTACGACACGCAGGGTCATGGCCGCGTCTATAAATAGGGGGCTTCATTCTGTACAAAGCACTTGGCTCTCACGGATTTCTTGCTCTCGGCGCGCAGCTTGGCTCTCGGCTTTTTCTCATCTGCACAAGTGATTCCACTATTTCACACTTCTTGTTTCTTGTGTCGCGCTTCTGTTAAGGTATTTGGACTTGCGCGGTGATACTTGCACGGCCAATACTTGTGCGACAGAAGGAGACTTCCGCGCCAACTATGGGACTTGCGTGCCTTAATGACTTAGCCAATTTCTTCAAATACTTCACAAATTTTATGAAAAATTAACATACCTTATGAGTTAATTATTCAATTCTTGTGTAGTTCAAATGGATCCAAAGAGAATCGGAATGGCTGATGAACTGGCGAGAAAAATAATTGATGAGATGATGGACATTGTTGGCCATGATTACTATAATATCTGCGACAGCACTTTCTCAGATTTGGCTATGTAATTGGAGAAATATCATCTTAATTTCACACAGAGCATCTACCTACCTCTGTATGGTCATGGTCATATGCAAGGAGTCAATGTTCCAGATGTAAAGAACTATATGTCTGAGATGCAGCTGCACCACTACTCCTTTATTTCGGTTATGTTGTGCATTAAGGGCAACAACATTGGTGTGAACATTCAAATTTTCCCTCCATGCCATTTCCTTGCATATATGAAAATGGAAAACCCATGGGCTGAAATTTTTTCCACTACTAGTTGGTGGAGAGAAGATTATCATGGCATTGGAACAATATCTAAAAATTGTACTCACTCTAAATGTCCCTTTACTTCCAATGCTCCATTCTCAAATTCATGTATCCATCTTCCAAGTCTCTTGGACAGAAACAGAGTCAATGTTTGATCAGCAGAGAATGTTCTCAAACCGCACTCAAGAACATTCTTCTACAATTGTTCCAAGAAGAGCTGGTATCACTGCATCTCTTATTGTATCCAATTGAATGAATGAATTCCAGGTGACTGCTGATGATTCCTGGGATGCCGTAAATCAAATGAAGAGTTATGTTGAAATCCTTTTGTAATTCTTGAAAAATAGAAGAGACTCTAATCTATGGATGTCCATCTAACTCTTATGCATCAATGAAAACACTTTCATCTTTAATAATTTGTACTTGCATTCTCTTATTCCAGGTTTAAAGTCATGCATGTCTGACATAAAAAGGCTAATGTTTAAGGTCGAAATAGCATTGATCGAATGAATTACAATTGACTCAATTCCTTGAAAACTTATCTGAAAATATTACCATAATCATGTATGAGGTAAAATATGTAAACTATGACTTAAGCATATTTGAATCTGAGGAATGATATAAAAAAGAGATAAAAGGAATTAGAAGAAGTTGTTCCCAATAATTAAGTTACCATTATTTAAAAAACTCGTTAGGGGGTTGAATTATGCAGGGCCACCTAAGGGCATTGGCTGCATAGTTAAATAAATAACATCTTTTGGCTAACTCGTCCATTATGTAGACGAATAATGCAAGGCCATCTAAGGGCACGTGCTGCATAGTCAGGAAAAAGAACTCTCAGAAATTTACTTTCCTAGTGCTAAAAAGCTAGTGAAAGTTTATGGAGATTCAAATTTTCCAAAGTATAGAGTTTGTTTTATGGAAAAATGTACTTGAATATGGAGATGATATTTCCAAACAAGATTATCGAAGAACTGGATAAATATCTCTCCTATGAAGGTCTGACCCAAACTTAGGGAAGGAGAATATAAACCATAGACTTGAATACTTTCAGATCATGAAAAAGGATATGGGACAAATATGTTAAGGATGGTTATTTTTGCAGATCCTTACATATTGTCATGACAAATAAAGACAAAATAGATTTTCCTCCCAATAATGAAGTTAACACTATTTGACAAACCCATTATGGGGTGAATTATGCAGAGCCACCTAAGGATATTGGCTGAATAGTCAAATAATAGCATCTTTTTGCTGACATGTTTTTTATGTAGACTGTTTATGCAAGGCCGCCTAAGGGAACGTGCTGCATGGTCAGGCAAAAGAACTCTCAGAATTTCAAACCTTTTTGTGACTAGAAGTTAAGAAAATGGTTATGAAGATCTGAAAATATTTAAGTTTAGGATTATGACTCATAAATATGGGTCTTGTCTAATGTATGTAGAGATGCACAGAACAATTCTAACCATAATCATGTTGTGGATGGGTCCTGAATGGAAATGTTGGAATTCAATATGTATCCCATAAGGATGGGAATTGAGCCATACGTAGTTCTTAAACTACAGTTTGATGTCGTGTGGGACAAAAGGATTGGAGATCTTAGTTTAGGGTCATATAGATTAGACCATTATAAGAAATACATAGTGTGTGTTTTCACAGGGACTTTTCATCCAAGGGACTGAAAGTGGAATTTGGAGTTAGGCCCAAAAAAATGGGGCTGGATTCGAGGGACACTCGAACGTTCCTACGTATCCCTTAAGGATGGGAATCAATCCCACATAGTTATATAACTACCCTCTATACAAATTTGGTTCATACATGTGAAGGGTGAAAAGGGACTTTAGTGCAATGATGGTTTAACCCAAGATAAAAGGTTCTGGAATTGCCATGTATGCACATAGTCTTTGGAATCAAACATGATTTAAAATCAATGTAAATAATGATTCTCTCTCAAGCGAGGGTATCAAAGAATGTTATAGTTTATTTTCATACTGGACAAAAGTGTTGTATATTTTAACGTCATATCGCAAGGACGAAAGTGAACCAATGTAAAGATATTGATTCTAGGGTGGTTTCACAAATCAACATCATATGAGATGGAGGTGAACCAATGTGAAGAGATTGATTTTGGGCTTGAACCATGGGAGGTTGCCTACGTACCCAGCTTGGAAGGCAAGGATCAAAGTCCGCGTAGTTTAATTAATGAATGAATTAATGATCAAGTTGTTCTTGGGGACAATGACCTAAGAAATGATGTTGTTGGGACATACACATGGTTAATATCCCAGAGAGAGTGTTATGGTTGAATTTTTCTCTATGCTCATGTGATTCATACTCAGTGTGAGAAACAAGAGGTAACAACAACCATAACGATGCACATCTTAATGTCATGTAGGACGTATAAAGGTCTTTCTATATAGTTTAGTGTCATGTAGTTAGGAAGATGGGAACAATATAGTTTAATATCATGTTGGACGAAAGGGGGATTGTGCAGTTTAATTTCATGTAGTGAGGGAAAAATAGTACACCATTTAACGTTATGTTGGACGTATTAGAGACTTTTTCACAGTTTAATGTCATGTTGGACGAAAAAGGGACGATACAGTTTAGCGTCATGTTGGACGTAAGTGCCAATAGTTTAAGGTCATATGCATGGACCATGGATGGTGTAGTTTAACGTCATGTTGGATGTAAGGGAGGTCTGTACAGTTTATCATCATGTAGTTAGGATGTCACAGTTTAACTTCATGTGAGAAGAAAGGAATACAAATAGTTTAAGGTCATATGTATGGACCATTGTTGTATAGTTTAACGTAATATAGCAGGGACGATGAAGGGGACACCGTTTAATGTCATGTTGGACATCTGTGCAAATAGTTTAAGGTCATATGCATGGACCGTTGGTTATGCAGTTTAACGTCTTGCTGGACGGTGGTGCAGTTTAAGGTCATACCGGACCAATGATGATATATTTTGTGTTTATACAAAATACTTCATCAAAAATATGTCATTGGTTGGAGTAGTGATGAGTTCTCCATCCATCGAGATTAATGAATAAGGTCCATTAAAGTAGACCTTATGTATTAAATCAGGTCCTTCCCATTTTGGCTCAAGATTGGGAGGTTTCTTTCCTGGTATCATTGGAGTTCTGAGAACTAATACCAATTCTCCATTAGTGAATGAACAAAGACAAAAAAAATTTTAAAATATCGTGCTATTCGATTCTGATAGACTTCTAAGTGGTGAAAAGTGCACAATATTTTCTCATCTAACCGTTCCAATTCATTCAATCGCTTTTGAGATTGATCATCTATAGATGACTGATCCCAAATAGATACTTTGAGCGAGGGTAGTTGAACTTCAATGGGAAAGACATCTTCTATTCTATATACCAGTAAATGTGGATTTGACCGCGTTGTAGTGCGGGTGGTAGTCCGATAAGCCCATAAAGCATGGAAGAGTTTATCAGGACATGATTTCTTATCTTTATCCACCATATTTTGTAGTATATTTGATGAGTCTTATTGAAGGCCTCTATCTATCCATTGAACGCTTCATGATACCGAGATGAATGGTTAGATTTGATGTTCTATTATTGATACAATTTCTTCACCTTGGATGAACAGAATTTGGTGCCATTGTCCATCAATATGGTATAAGGGACACCAAATATGGTAATGATGTTAGACTTGATGAAGCTAACAATGCATTTAGAACTGGATTCCTTGAGAGGTATTGCCTCTTCCCATTTGGAAAAGAAATCAGTAAAAGTAAGAATAGACTTAAACTGCTTGGCCGTAGCTGAAGGGCAAGGTCCCACCACATCCATTCCCCATGTGGCAAATGGCCATGAGTATTTTGCTGTATGAAGCAACTCTGGAGGTTGATGAATGAATTTGGCATGTACATGTCATGAATGACACTTCTTTGTGAGATCAACACAATCTTGTATCATTGATGGACAAAAGTATCCAAGCCTTCAAATCTGATCAGACAGTCTATGCCCAAACTGGTGGGCACCACAGACTCCTGCACGCACTTCTTTCGTGACAGTCATTGTCTCTTCACCATCAATGCATCTGAAGAGACCTCCATCAAAACCATGTTTGTAGAGAATTTTCTCTAGGTGATCTTGGCTATCGTAAAGAGTAAAATTGACCACACATCATCGGATTTGTTCTTTCTCAGCTCTATCAGGTGGAAGTGTTCCATTTTGAAGGTATTCCTTGATAGGTGACATCTATCCTGTAGTATGACTATACAGTTCAGGAATGGGACTAATTTCATTAATTTCCTCTGTTTTGATTCAAACATAAGGTAAAATTGTACGATGGTGGGAAATACTGATGGTTGTCTCGTCCCGATTTGGATCTGTCAGAGCTATGGCTATATTAGCCAGTGCATCATCTTGAACATTTTGTGATCGTGGGACATAAGAAAATGTCGGTTCAGAAGGGAATTATGCCATTAACTCTCTGGCGTAATTATACAAAGGGATTGGTTCTTCTTTTCTGATGGCATAATCCCAATTGACTTGTTTGATTACCTGGTCTGAATCACCTTTCACCTTTAAGTGATTCACTTGTGCTTGGAGCACCAATTCCAAGCCTGCGATGAGAGCTTGGTATTCTGCTTCATTATTGGTACCACCTTCCCACAATAAGAAGGAATAAGGTAACACTACCTTTTCTGGAGAAATGAGAACAATTCCTAAGCCAACTTTGTTGAATTTTGGATTTTCCATTTTACTCCCTGTTGGACTTCTGGAAGCACCATCAAAATACATTTCCCATGCTTGAGGACTTTCTTGAATAGAGAAGATTTCATCATTAGGGAGTTCAATATCTGACGATGTGTCTTCAACTGAAGGGTGTTCAGATAGGAAATCAGCCAGAGCTTGTCCCTTTATTGCCTTTTGAGACACATACTGAATATCGAATTGCTGAAAAATAACTTCCTACCTTGCCAGACGTCCTGTAAGAAATGGACGACTAAGGATGAATTTGAGCGGGTTATTGCGAGATACCAATTGGACCTCGTGATGTTGCAGGTAGTGTCTCAACTTCTAAACTGCAATGATTAATATCAGGCAGCACTTATCAATACTTGAATACCGGGTTTCTGCTTCAAGCATAGTCCGACTAAGGTAGTAGAGGATGTTTGCATTCCCAGCATCATTCTTCTGATCAAGAAAGGCATCCAATGATCACTCTAAAGCTATCACACAGAGGATATGTGGTCTCCCTTCAACAGGTGGCATGAGTACCAACGGACTCAAGAGGTATTTCTTGAGAATATCAAATGCTTCTTGACATTATTCAGTCCACTCGTCAGTGACTCCCTTCTTCATCAATTTGGTGAAGGGTAAACTTTTTCCTACCAAATTGGCGATGAAACGCCGAATATAGGATAAGTGTCCTTGAAGTACTTATAATTCTTTCAAATTTTGAGGAGTTGATATACCAAGGATTGACTTTTTCTTCTCAGGATCGACTTCAATACCACGATGGCGTACAACAAAGCCGAGAAATTTTCCTGAGGTTACCCCAAAAGCACATTTTATGGGGTTCATCTTCAAATTATGTTGTCAAAGCTTGCAGAATATGAATTCTAAATTACCCAAGTGATTAAAAAGTTGTTTGGATTTTACCACCAAATCTTCCACATAGCTTTCAACAAACTTCCCTAAAAGGGTGTGAAGATACGATGCATGGCACGCTGATATGTTGTACCTACATTCTTTAAGCCAAAGGGCATTACCCGGTAGCAAAACACACCCTGAGGGGCTCTGAAGGCTGTGGATTCCTCATCTTTTGGGGCCATTCAGATTTGATTATATCTAGAATATGCATCCATGAAGGAAAGTTCTTCATAGCCAGTTGTTGCATCAATTAAAAGTTCTGTAATTGCAACTGGGAAATCATCCATAGGACAATGCCGATTAAGATCTCTGAAATCGATGCAAACTCTAATTTGTCCATTATTGTTCTTTATAGGGACAATATTAGCCAACCACTTGGGATATTGAACTTCTCTGACGAAGTTATCTTTGATAAGCTTATCCACTTTAGCTTCAATTTTGGAAGGATAAGTTGGGTGTGTTCTTCTCACAGCTTGCTTAAATCCTCGATGTTCTTCTGGTAAACCCAAATGATGAGTAGCTACATCAGGATCAAGCACGGGCATCTCTGTACACTTCCAAGAAAATATGTCTCGGTTTTTCTTTAAAAAGTAAATATACATCTCTTGTTCTTCAAGAGTCATGGCTGCACTAATTAATGTGGGGTGTAGATCTTCTTTTGAACCTAGACTTATTTCTCTTAGTTCATCCACAGTGGTAGAGATACCCTCTTCAAATGCTGGAGGAGCATCTCTGAGATCTTCCTCTTCTTATTCAACATGTATTATTTATTCCATTTCTACTTGCATAGTATATGATAAAGCAGAATTTCTATTATCAGAAGAGATGTTAAAATTTGAACATCTTGAAGAAGAAGCTTCCATTTCTGACCCAATTGATGATGAATGGTTTTCCTTGGGAAATAAAGAGGATATGATGGATTGAGAATCGACATCATTGTTCACCTCCGATGTTTCTATAACTTCTTCTGTCCTGATTGGAAAAGTATAGACTTGTTGGATTTCAGCAGATGAAATGAAGACGTAACCATTTGGGCTTTCATCACTGCTTGGAGGATCACCAATTTCTCCCTTGTTGTATGGCTTGATTACCGTAATTGACATTATGGATCATTCCATAAGAGTACTTTGATTTGGGTCTATTCGATCATTTAGATTGATAGGCAACACATAATCTGTACTCACATGGGCAAATGGATATACTGGAATCTTCTCCAAACCATATGGAGCATTAACTTTGGTAATCTCCTTTGTTGTGGATTTATCCTTTTCTTTCATTTGATAGAATTCCGCCTCAATGTATTGAGACTCACATGTCTTGAACGGGGCCTTATCACCATATAATGTCCCAACTTGACCATTGAAACAATATTTGAGACATTTATGGTATGATAAAGGGAGAGCCGCATGCTGATGTAGCCAGGGTCTTCCAAGAAAGATGTTGAAAGCTGAGTCTTGATCAACAACCATTAAATATGAATTGGATACAAGATCTCCAAACTAAGTTCTGAGTGTAACTTCTCCGAGTGGATCTTGTTCATTTTTATCATACCCTTGTAACATCATGGTAGAAGGAGATAAATCAGATTCTGTGAGGCCCAATCGATGAAGTGTACGAATGGGCATGAGGTTGACTCCTAAACCATTGTCAATGAAATCTCTTCGAACGTCTACGCCATTGACCTTTCCAGATAAGTACAAAGGTATAATATGCCCATGCACAACATCAGCTTCATCTTCGTTAGTAAAAGATATTATTGCATGGAATTCTGCAGGATTATTATCTATGTGATAGACTTCACCTGCATCAATTTTAGTTTCAAACTCATAAGGACTTGACAAAGCCTCTATGAGTGCTTCCTGAAGATCTTTTGACAGATTCAAAGCATCCATAATTGATAACTTGGCTGGTACTTGGGACAAGTGTTTCAATACATCATAATTTTGATCCAAAGGTCTATGTTTTCCAACAGGAACATGTGGTTTAGCAGGTGCCTTGGAAGCAAATGCTTTGGATGTTGATGCATCTTCTATTGGGATAGGAGTTGGAAATATTCCTTGCTTTGGAAGATTAGACCGATTAGATCTATTTACTTGTTGAGAGGATGAAGGTGTAACCCCCAACCCATCCTCCAAAATAACTGTTCCAGGACTGAATTTATTATTGGTAGAAGAACTCTCTTGTTCTTGCTGAGCTCGCTGAAGGGCTCTACCACGAGTTTCTGCTGTGTACACAGTTCTAGTAGGGGTCGAATTGGAATAGTGTCTTCTGAAATATCCACGTCTTCCCCTGTATCCTGAGCCTATAGAACTTCCTCTAATTCATGTGTTTGATACAGCGAATTCAGGCTCATCGAAATAGAAACTGCGACTGGCATATGGATCTGTTAATTCAATCATATTAATAGAACTGAAAATCAACTCTTCATCCGATGAAGACTCTGCCTGATTAGCCTATTTAGGCTGTGCATTTTGGTGGGATGGTGCCCATTGATTTGAAGTAGATGGCATGAATTCTTCCCAGGTCAAAGACAACATAGGCTTTGACACGTACTCGTCGTCTTCTGATTCTTTTTCTTTCATTGAATCATGTCATTTCTTTGAGGATTTTCCCTCTGATGAAGAAGGTTTTGCTGCGGCATTCATGAAGAAGGTACAATTGGTTTCTTCAATTGCGTTCACAAAATAGCATGAGTTCAGTTAATCGTCTTTCGGACCATCCAACCATCATATTTTTGTGCATTTTTTTAACTTCTTTCCACTCGCCTTCCTCCTCTAGAACTGTAGCAGTAACACATGCTACCTACGCTGAAGAACCTTTTAATTTGACTTGTCCTGAGTCAACCATCTTTTATAGGAGTTCTTTGAAGACAAAACACTCCTGGATGGAATGCCCCAATATTTGATGAAAGGGGAAATAATTGGGACGGTCTTCATCTCCATCCTTGTTTGGCCTTTTGGGCCTTGGAAACTAAACCAAATTGTTTTCCAGAGCCGAAATAAAGTAACCAGGAACTTTTTCATTTCGGAAAGAGTATGTTTTTCTCTTCAGATCCTCAAATTGTTTTTGTCTTTGATCTCTTTGATCGTCTTGACGAAACGCCCTTTTTGTTGGAGCTCAGGAGGTGGATCCCTTCTAAAAGATAAAGGTTTTGAGGTAGAAGCAGGTACAGGTTCTTGTTTAAGAATAACTGTAGTAGTTTCTTCTTTACCCATTCTCCTTCCTAGATCTGATGGAATTACAGGAGATTTATCCTTATTCTGTATAATAGAATCTTCAATCTGTTGAGCGATTGAGGTAAGGTCTCGAAACCCTTTTGTGTATTTCACAGGGATCAGTGGTGTGCGTAATTTGTCACGCAGATTTGCCACACAGATTGGCAACAGTTCCTCTTAAGGGAGTGCTAAGCTCATGGAATATGTTAATCCCTTCCAGCGAGCAATGAAATCGGAGACACTTTCATTCTCTATTTTCTTATAGTTTGTAACATCAAAATTTTTTGTCTTTGGAAATGTTGAGCTACATTGAAGAAGAAATCATTTATGGAGATCTTCCCATCCGGTAATTGACCAGGATTTCAAGCTTGTATACCGGACAAAAGCTGGTCCTTGTAAGGTTCGCACGAAGCATCTGAGTTTCACTACCTCTTGCTACTCTAGAGTTCCCATCATAGGATCTCAACAAGACACGTAATGCATCCAATGCTATTCAGGGTCGCCTGATCCATTGAAAATAGGGAATACAGGGTTCCCAAAATTTGATGGGGGAGATATTGAATCTACCCATTTAGGGTAAGCTTTCTTTTCTGGTTGAACCTGTGTATTCTTCCATTCCCTAGCTTCCAACCGAGTTGCTAATGACTCAATAGTAGTTATTAACTTTTGAGAAACATCCGGTGGAGCTTGAATCTGAACAGGTGCACTGACTGGAGCTTGGACAAATGTGGTGGTTGTTACTACAACCGATGGCAGCACTGCCAATTGTTGTTGCACTTGACCCATAGGATTAGACCTATGAGTGTGTACTGATAAAGGAGGATATTCTTGATCCATCTCAGTAGTTGCAACAAACTCCATGGGCTGACTGACTCGAGCACGCTTAGGAGGAAGACTACCTTGATGTAGTTTTGCGTTCAACCTCCTCAATTATTTCATTTCTTCCTCTTGTTGCGCAAATCTTTGCTCTTGTGAGAGCGATTGGCCTTATTCAGAGGGAGGATATGTAACCTGATTCTTTCCCTTTCCCTTGTTTGATCCCTTTCATAGAGGGGGAAGTGGGTTATTTGAAGGAACACCCAGATTATGGGTAAATCTTTGATTTCATGTACGCACACCTTCATCATTTGTGTCTGTGAATACAACTTCCTGAGTATGAACCTCTTCATCTGAGTCCCCTGAGTGAGCCTCATCCGGTGGATCAGCAACAACGGCATTGATGACATTGATTGATGCATAACGCATCACATCCCTTCTATCTAAATTTCTGTGATATTTTCTTCTTCCATGTCTTTGATGAGACATTGCCTTTTGTTGATTCAATCACTCAGGAAATTCTTGACAAACCATAATTTGGAGGGAATATCCTGATAATTTGGATCTTTTTTCCTCTTGAGGCTTCTTCCCCAATCGAGAAAAGACCGACTTTCTCTAAGGAGGGGATTGATGATTTGAAAAAGTCCCCAGTCTGGTGGTATGTGGCTGTTCCTACTGTTCCCGCTCAACTCCTAGAATTCTATTTGTTGATTCCGAGGGTTGGTTTAAAAGAGTCCTCAGTCTGGAAAGCTGGGGTAGCTCTTGAAATGTTATGTCTGAGACATTCTTAAATTCTCTCCTGATCTTTCGGATCTTGGTCCAGAAATTAGCTGGATGCAACGAACTATATCCACTTTTATCACCCGGATCGAAAGACCGTTGGATGATTTCTGACACTTCTGTAACTTGATGATGTGCTTGCACCATACGAGAGGCTTGTTCAATATTCTCGTTTGCTTGATGCAGGAGTAATTCAACAGCTTGTTCTCTGTATTCTTGATTTTAAGAAGAACTAGTTGAGGCCTGTTCTTGGTAAAGCTTTTTATTACAAACAAAACCCATTGAATGTGGCTCTCCATGGGAAATAACATTGCATGAGTCCATTTTCGGCGGGCTTTGCTGACTGGAGAGCACAGTGAAATTTAGTGCTCCATGAACACCCCATCCTCTGACATGAATACCAGATGGGGCATTGGAAATTAAATGGCGCAATCTTCTTAGTGCGCCAAGGCATGAATGCTGACGGGCTCTCTGCTACTTTTCAGCCTTCGGATATCGAGAGACTGATAGAGATTCCAAGTCAATTTGACGTTGTAACCCTACTATTATTATAACATGATTTTCATATTCATTATAAGATAATACTTTATTTTTCAACTGACAAGTAGTTTTCCATATGTTGAGACAAATATCATGAATCCCATCTTCCGTCAACATCTCTGAAATGTCATACTGAGAGTCATCCAGAGTCCAAAACATGACTGGCACTTCACCCTTTGCCAGTTGTTTTCTCATGTTCAGAATTTCCTCTTTATCATTAAATGAAGATTCTTCTACCTTATCTGACCAGAGCTGGTGCTTCCATGTTGCTTCATCGGATTCAACAAGATTGGTAGAGAAAACACTGATCAAACTAGAAGATGCATGACTTAGGGGTGGTTCAGAGAATGACCTACACCCTGGGCTATCTTTATATTGAGAAATTATTTCACCTTCTAGTGATGAAGCATCACACATGACTGGTTTCGCATTTGCAAGTGCCTCAAGATAATAGGGATTTCTCGGCAAAACATTGTCCATTGGATCATTTTCCATGCAATTTGCATCACTACTACGGAGAGGAATTTCATAGAAAAATTCATCATCATGGGGAGGACCACCATGGTGGGTTACAGCAAAAGAGGATATCTCTTTCTCCTTGGTATTCTGGCCACACAGAGGGTTATTTTAGCTCTCATATGAAGATGAAACTTTGAGATCGACCGAATTTTCATTAAGAAAGCCTTCATGAGGAAGTGTCTGTTGAAGACCTTCGGAATTAATGGTCCCACTATTGGGAAATGAGGCAGTAGAATCTTGAATTCTAACAGATAACTGTCTGATGGCTTCAAGAACTCTAGCATTCAGCAAGGCCTTATTAGATATTGGCTCTTGATCTCTTGACCGTGATGGGCGGGTCTTCTTTTTAGACGCCTTCTTACTCACCTTGGAAACCACTTGTTGATGAAAGTGGATGATTTGAGCAGGTGTATGTGCCTGATCAGGAGAGATGGCCAGGTTAGGCTAATGATCTCCACTCAAATCAGGTGTATGTTCCTGACTTGGTTGTCCATGTGATATGGGGAAGTATGCCCCACAACCCTCTTAGACAGGAACAGATGTGTGTGTCTATTCTAGAGTGAACTGTTGATGTGTCACTCCACTGGTAGGGATAGATTTTCATTTCTTTCCCTGTGATGTTGCTGAATCCGTTATAATATCCTGGCAGGCATCCAGAATATGAACAGGGATTTGCTTCTACTCTTTCACCATTGATAGAATATGCTTGGTGACTTCAGCTATCAGAACAGGGATATACATCCATTCTGTGATTGGAGTATGTGTATGTGCCTACTCCTGTCCTCCTTTTCCAGTCAGTGAATCCTGACAGTACTCAAGTATGGGGGTAGAAAGTTCAGTCTGCCTCCTATTTTTTGCCGGAGCATTCCGACTAACTTCTCTGAATTCTACCAAGAAAGACTATTGGTAGGCTTGAGTAGTACTAGCAGGTGTATGTGCCTGCTGATTTCACTGCACCGAACGTTGTTGATGAGCTCCATCATATGTAGTCAGAAGAGCCTAATGACTAGCTGATGATGTATAAACAAGTATATGTTCCTCCTTATAGTACTCCACCAGAATTTCCTGGCGGGATTGGCGTGATGCTGCCAGACGAGTCTGCTGGAAAGCGGAATTAAAATGGGCAGGTGTGTGTGCCCGCTCGTTTCTTTCCACCAAGTAAGGTTGGTGGACTTCTCCGGAGATGGCAGAGATGAGAACCTACTTACAATTAACCGGATTTCACCTCTGGTGATTCGTCTTGCCTTCTTGGATTTGAGGAACCTGAGCCGAACACCTGGAGTTGGTACCCTCATCATGTTGAGGGCGCACTGTCGTACGAGTCTGGAGGCGATTGTTGATGGGATCCCTTGGGAAGGACTCCTATATCTTTGAATTAAGGCCTAGAGGGACCTGCTCATTCACCTCCCCAGAATAAGGGAGTGAATGGTGATTGCGTTCCGGGGATAACGACTCAAAACGGTTGGAGACAGTGGTTAGCACTGCCTGCTTCTTGATCACTGATCGTCGCTGTCCGGGCGACCAGGGTGAATTGTTCACTTGGAGGGCTTGTCGGGAAGCCTCCAGAGTTGGAATAGTACCGTTTTGACGGTACTCCTTAACCAGTGTGTTTGATACCCAGAGTTGAAGACGCTGAGTAGGTGATGTCGTCCTCAGAGCGGACGATGATCCAGTAGGAATAGCAGTAGTGGCATTCACAGCAATGGTTTTCATAGAAGACATATTCATGGTTGTGAACCTGAGAGCAGCCATTTCTTAGAATGCAAAAAATCTTGGAAAAGTGTGCCTATTTGATATAACAGAAATGATCAAGATAAATTCAGCCACTACATCTTTTGGATGAGCACATATATCAATAATTTTTTTTGTGGGCCCTCTCATTGAGTTTTAAATAGGGGCCTAAAAAATAAGTAAAACATCATTTGAACTTGGTTGAGGATTCATGTCGGGTTCACCATTTTTTGTTTCCCTCTAGAATTGGGGATGACCTCGTTGATTAAAGGTTCAGACATTCCAATCGATTTCTAATGGGTTTTTTCGTAGAACCAGAAACATCCAATGATTCCATATCCATTTGGACCTACTTTCCAAAGGTAGGCGCTCATTAGTTGTGAACTGATGAGGCTTAGGAATTTGCATTGGTAGAGAGGATGGGAGTTCGGACTCATCACACATTTTTTAGGGGAATTATTGTCTACTACGGGACTCTCTCTATATATTTAAGTTATGTTTTTGAATCTTTATTAGATTACAAAGTATAAAATGAGCTTTCCTTTAGTCTGATAATCAATGATTGGTACATAGGAAATTTAGATAATCATTTATATGTATTCGAGGTTCTTCATCGATGAAGAATCATATGTATTTGTTAGATATTATTAGTTGATTGTATCCTTAAAAATACATTAAAGTCTCTTGGTCATTATGATGACCATACTGGTTTTAAAGCCACTCAGTGGGGAACTTGAAGTTTATTTTCATTCAAGAGTACATGGATTATTTCAGAGTTTGGATCGTACCCATTGATGGCCTACCTACATATCCTTTGTTTTGTAAAAGGAATCAGAACCCATGTAGTTCGAATAAGAGAGTATGATGTTTATGCATGATTGATGGCTCATGAAATATGTCATGATTACTTTTACACTCTAGGCTCACATGAGTCATGCTCAGTGTGAGAAACAAGTGGTATCGGTGAAACCAGACAATTTGTGCCACGAAAGATGCAATGATGTGGGGCTTATATGTGTATGACTTTCCAGAATAAATGAGTATTAAGATTTACTTCAGGGAGGAAATCCAGGAATATGGTCCATAAAGGTATATGTGCTTCATGGAGATTTTGACACTCTAATCTTGGGGCTTACTCCGAAGGAAGATTCCCAAGTTAGGAGGGGACTTATAATTGGGTTTTACTCTTGATAAGGAAGCCCAGATCAAAAAGAAATTAAGACTGGGGATTACTCTAGAAAAGGAGTCCCATATTTGAGATTGGGGCTTACTCCTGAAAAGGAGGCCCAGGTTAAGAGAATTATGGTTGGGGATTACTCCTAAGGAGGATTCCCATATTTTGGAACATTGAGACTGAGGATTACTCCTAAAGAGGATTCCTAGATTAGATGACTTGGGGCTTACTCCTAAAAAAGATGCCCACAGTAATGAGAATTTGGAATGGGGATTACTCATGAAAAGGAGTCCAAGATTAAGGGGCTTGGGGCTTACTGCTAAAGAGGATGCCCACAGTAATGAGAATTTGGACTGGGGCTTACTCCTGAAAAGGAGGCCCAAGTTAAGGATTCCCTCGTCTTAAAGGATGAGGTTGAATGAATGAAATCTCAATCTTTAGTGACATAAAGATGTGTAAATCACTAGATTTTGATAGATGTTCCACGGATTTCCTTTCAGATAAGGAAGCCAAATCAAGAAATCATGCAATAAATGGCTTTGAATGGTGCCTTGAAGACTGAATTTTAAATAGGAGAGGTGGAATGGCATAATATGGGTGAAAATGGGTAGAAAAGGCACCCAAAAATGTAGGGGCGCGCATGTCCTAGCAGGCGCATAGGTACTGCGTGGGCGCGCAAGTCCTGGACGCACAGGTATACCTATGTAGCACATGGGTACTTGCATGATTTTCAGCCCTTAGAGTAATATTTGGGTGATCCTTGATAAAATCCTTTAGAATCATCCCTAGTGGCTTTCTAGAAGATGGCGCGCAAGTTATGGTGAAGAAGTAGGGCGGCGCGCATGTGTGTTCATTTCCCTTAAGGGTAAAACACTTAGGTGTGCAAGTGTTAGTGAATTCTAACACTTAGACCTTACTCCTCCTGTTTAGACCATCTATTCTAGGTAAATAATTACCTTAGAAGTGTTCGGAAGACCTGAAGAAGAGACTTAAATGTTAAGAGATCTGTATCGAAATTCTTGAAAAATTCCTCCCGAAATGGGGAGCCCACGGGGGGTATTTATAGGCTGGAGAAGACCCCAGGCGGTTATCACCTAGGGCGCGCAAGTGACTTGCGTGACCAACTTCAGCGCGCAGCTGTACCTGCGTGACCATTGCGGCACGCAGGTGTACTTGCGCGACCATTGTAGAACTTGCGCGACCCTTGTGCAATGTTCTTCTTATTCATTCCTTTGTCAATTTTTGATATTTGTCCAAAGGTTGAATCACTTTGAGCTCAGATATTCCCCTTTTCTAATCTTTAGATTCTGTGACGAAAGGAGCATCAACAGATACTAAGACATTGACTACCACAACAATAATAAAACATGATCCCAAACACACAAATTGAAGAACCCCAACCTCCTAATAAAAAATTTATCATATTTTATGGACACTGACTCACTAGAATAGTTTAAAAATGTGTGTTAATATATCTCATCTTGATTAGGAAGGGGTTTTACCTTCTTTACATACTCTAAGCTTTAGAAAACATCATCAATAAAGTAAAAAAGGAACATTTCGTACATTAAAAATATTCAAAAATCACACCAAAATTGAAAAACTAAAAGAAACTCTGGTTACTGGGTATTCATTTTCACCTCATTATCTAAAGTACTATTCTCTCTCCACTATGTCTCCTTAACACTCACACCAAGGTAATGGTCCGTTCAAACAACACCTTCTCTTGATGGTCCTAGAGCATTAATGGTCACTCCATGAATATCGCATCATCCTTAATATCCAAATTTACCTAGTCAATGATACAAGAGTGATCGTGAAGATGCTGATAGATATAAGACACAAGAAGGATTTCATGGAATTTGTCATATAGTGATGGAAGTGCCAACAGATATTCCACATCGGTAATATAATACAACACCAAAAAATCCTGATGAATTGCTGATAAATCTTACTCCATCTAATAAAACATTATTGCCTGTGACATAGAGATATCTTTAAAAGAACATAGTCTCTCACTATAAACTAATGTGGACGAGTCAGTACAGCCCAAAGTGGATAAAATCTTGACATGGAGTAAGGGAATCCCTAATCTATATTACTATATAGTATGACCTATACAGTTTTGTGTGGTTTCATAAGGGAGATTCGTTCCTAGATGCCGAGGATGTTACACATGAGAAGTATCTTTAGAGGTGGTTGTTCTGACCCCTCTCTTTTATTCGGGTCTCGTTTCGATTATCAAGGGAAAGAATAGTTTCAGAGGTATTTAATGTAATAGCCCAAACCCTCTTGGTCCATTAAATTACCAATTTCTAGTGCTTTGGTCACCCTGGACATATGTCTGGATCCAATTTGCAGGGTGTCGGTGGCAGGATGTCACTGTGGTGTCACCCATCAGTGACACCGAGCAGTGAGTCACAGATCAGTGGGACACCAATCCATGTGTCACCAATTTGTGTGAAATTGATCGATGTCTCACCGTAAATCTGTTTTTAGCCCCATAAACAATGTTTTAAATCCCCCAATGGTGGGTGACCCTCAACAAACACGTTTTTCATCTCCTTAAACGAAATACTTATATGCACAGTGGTTATCGCCACCTATCTGATGAGAATTATTAAATGAAAATTATTTCCATTGTGTGTAACTGTCCAACCATGTGGTGAAACCATTATCTATATTTAAATTCATTCATGTTTTTTTTTCAAATCTCGTAACTCCAGGATCTCACCCTTTTATCCTACTAGAATTCCTTTTTTCTTCTTGGCTACTTTATTTCATTCCTTATTACTTTTAGAGTCCCCTATCCTGAGGCATGTGATGCGCATGTGTTGGATCATTTACTACCAATTATTGGAGTCCTTGGAGTTCCTACCCTACAATTCACGCATCTCTAGTTCTTGGTGCGGGGAGAAAAACTTCAATCATTAATCATCAGGTAGGGTTCTTCTTTCGTATCACTTTATTGTGTATCATGCGGTGTGGGTATGATAATATTTTCATCAGGTATTGATGAAACCAAACCTTAACGAAGATAATAAATGGTTTTTAAAAAATGAAGGTGAGTGTTTTATGGTGATATTGTACTCTTTTATGTTATCATATATGTTGAGAATTGTATGGGATTATGTCCACTAAAAATCATGGTCGTTGGTGGTCCTTTCATGCGCACTAATGAACCTCTATTTTTTTGTAGGGCCACATGATGGTGCTTTGTTTGGTTCCAGTACTTTGAGGGATCTCACATATCCCTTTTGTTGTTGTGACTTTACAAGAGAACTGGGTGTGAATGCTTAAATTGCAGTTTGTCTATCTTTCCTTCCATGTCTTGAGGTTATGCATGTTAGTTTACGGGTAATGAAGAATTATTAACAACAGAATCACATGAATATGAAAAACCAATGGGTTCAATAGGGAATTGTGTTCTGGGAATGAGTTGTGACATGGTTGTGGTTGTGGTGCTTCTTATTAATGAATATTATCGAGGGTGTTTGTGTATGGGATGGTTTTGGAACCCCTATGTTGGGAAGAGTGATTGTTTACCTATATGTATAATTAATTTCTTATGTTTCTTATTTTCACCCCACCCAAGTTGAGCACTTCATGCCGAAAAAACCCCATTTCATGCTGGATGGTGTTTTTTCCAACACTCCAATGAGTGGCTGGTTATTATCTCTTTTATTGTTTCCTTTCTCGAGTTTCCCAAGATTCTTTCGGATAGGTTGTGACAGCCTAAGATCTATTATAGCCCAATATTGTTCATGCAGGGAAGCGTGGTGGTTGGCCCAAGTGTGTGTGGGTAGGTTTTTCCCCAAGTTTCTTCGGTATGAGGTCCAAGTATCTTCGGTCATGGTAATAGTTTTTCGGGCCCATGTGTCTTCTGGCATGGTGGTAGTTGTTTTGGTCCAGGTTTTTGTGGGTGTGGTTATGTGTGGTTGTTGTGGCCCATGTTTTTGAAGGTAGGATGTGTGGTTGGGGTAGCCTAGGTGTGTGCTGGAAGAATATAGAAGTGATAGTGCAGTGAGAATGGAGAGGTAGGTCTGACGAATAGGATGTCTTCAATATCCAATGGGAAAGTGTTGTGGGGTACCCAAACATCGATGTGTTATTACTATTACTTTACTTGACTTTCGTTATTTGGGGAGTGTTCCTTGGAGAGGTTTTGGTCGATATTATCCTTTCTTGGTTATTTGGTTATCTGTGTTTCTCATGGGGCATTATATTTTTACCCCTCATGTGCTCGAGGGATTTTGGATTTCCCTATTCAGTATACCTGTATACTCATCCTATGTATATAAAACTACATTCAGGTTTCCAGGCGGACTTCGTGGATCGTGAGGGGACGTACTAGTTCAGACATTGGCATAGTTGAGGATGAGGTTTTTCTTTTCATTGGTACTTTCTTTTGGAGTTTTCTTGTATTCTTTCGCACTTACATTTGGAACATGTATATGGGAATGGTTTGTTTTGGCATTACTTTTACCTCCAGTTTTGGTGTTGTTAGAGATTTACTATCTTATCTATCGATCCTACTAAATATAAATGGGTAAGACCTTCCATTTTGGGTGTGATTCTATACCCTTCGTGCTAGTCACCACTCTAGGACCTATTGAAGGTAGGTTTCATGGGTCATTATCTCTCATTCAACTCAAGGAAGGAAGGGTCTATAAATCTTTTGTCTCTTCCCTCATCTTAGTGAAGGCGGTTCGTGATATGTAAGAAATTTATTTTTTTTCTAAATACACTAGATTTAGTAATTTTTATGGTTGAATCCTTATAGTTTTTGTCAGAATAATTTTTTATGTAATTTTATAGTTTATGATAAAGTACATGAGTTTAATAAAATAATTATAATTTATGGTTACCATGATATTGATTTTAAATATTACCATGTTTCTTTATCTAAACTATGTATTTTCAGAATGAATTTTCCCAAAGGATACAAAGAAACTAATGAAGGAAGGTACTAATAGGATAATATCTATCCTAATTAGCAACCAAGAATGGCTATAATTTGAACTGTGTAGTTTTTCATTGTGATGCATCAGTGGAAAAGGAATTTAAATTATGGTGGCATAAATGATAGAGTGAAACAAAACATTCAATATAGAAACATATTGATAACGGATCATTATATAAGACACCACCCGCAAACATTCAGTGGAGACTCTAATTTATGGGTAGTTTAGGGATAGATTTTAGATCTTATAAATATATTCAAATACTTGGGTTTTTTATAAAATCAAAAAATAATTCTTACAATTTATTATTTTGAAGGTGATAAAAATTAGTGGTGTTCAATGATTGCGAATACTAGAAAAATATAATATATGGAATCCATGTAATAAGATACATTTAAGAATATTTTCTTTGAAAAATATCTTCCTACAGTTTCTTGACATCGGATGAAAAAGAAATTATTGGAATTAATGTAGAATAATAAAGATTCGATGGCCTCGTATGAATTTAACTTCACCCAACTGGAAAGTTACTCACTAAATGATATCTTTAATATTGATAGTAAAATTAATCAAATTTAATTAGGACTAAAGAAAAGATGCCTAAGAGATTTGTCCTCCTTAGAATTTAACAGTTATGAGAATATTGGTCATTTTACTGATAATGAGTAAATGAAAGGATAAAAATTGTTCTCGGTGGTAGGGATTTGGAAGGAATCCATAAAATAAGTCCGAAGGAAATAAAACTAGGTTTCTTTTTTTTTAATATGTGTGGAAAAAATCACTCTAGAGAATATCATATGAAATCTAGGAAGTGATTAAAATTTGGTAATTTTGGGTATATGGATTAGGATTTCAAAGAAAATGATCTTGGTAGTGGTAAGACCAATTTTGGTAAGATTTATGGTTTTTTAAATGTAATGAGATGAGATGCGTCATTATAAAAATGCACCTCTAAATAATAGAAAAAAATTATATGAATTTGAAATAATTTATGTGTAATGGTGTAGATAAATACTTTGAAACTAAATTATCATACGTTGGGACATCAAATGGGGTGGTAACATGAACATTACTTTTTTACTCAATTTATTATAACATCTTTTTTGATTCATGGTCTACAAATTCTTTAGTTTATAATAAATGTTTTATTAAAATGAAAATTTCACCTCAAGAAATGAATTCAAGACTTTTGTTAAAAACATGTGGGGGAAGTATTAAGGAAAGATAACATAAATAGGTATTACTATTATTATATATGGAATTGTTTTACTTGAAAACCTTATTGTATTTCCCCTATAGAGTTTAATGTAATTTTGGGTCTGGATTTGATTTCAGTTTATCATTTTATGATAAATTTCATAAATAAATAATTTTATCTATAGAATGAGTTTAAATTTTTATATAAAAATTAATTCATAACATTTATAACATATCAATAAGATAAAAAAATTTAAAATTTAGAAATTAATTTTATCTCTCTCATATTATTGAAAATAAAGGAACTGTTCTAATTAATGGTGTGTTGATAGTAAAATAACATATGAAATTTATTCCTTGTGAGTTTCCTTATATTATAATTGAATGAGAAGCTGAATTTACTATTGATGTAGTGCATGATTATAAGACAATTTCAAAACCACCTTATCAAATTAATTAAGTATAATTTCTATAATTGAATATGTAGTTACAATAATTACTTGATAAAAGGTTCATTCATCCTTTCCACTTCTTCATGGAGATATCTTGATTTATTTTAAAAAAAAATTGTTTTTGTGAGGCTTTTAATTGATTATATAGAATATAAACACAAAATTATTAATAATAATTATCCCTTTACTAATATATATGACTTGTTTAATAATATCTTTGTAGTTCAATATTTTTCGAAAGTTGATCTTTGGTTCGGGTACCATATGATGAAGTTGGATGATGAAATCTCTAACATACTTATTCATAATATGTATGGGAATTATGAGTTTATTTTATGAACTATTGTTTAATGAATTTTATATTTGTATTTATATATATTATGAATAAATATTTCCATGAATATTTTGAAAAAAAAATTTGTATTTACTGATGATGTTTTGGTTTATTTGAAAAGTTATGAGGATCATGAAAAACATATAAGGATTTTTCTTCAAACCTTGAATGAAAATATATAATATAATAATTTTAGCAATTATTATTTTTGGTTACAATATATTTCATTCATTGGAAATATCATTATTAAGGATGGAATAATTGTCCATCCTCCTAAAACTATAGTTGTTGATGAATTAAGAAGACCTAAAAAATTTAACGAAGCTTCATATTCATCTGGTATTTATAGGATATTACCAACAGTCTTTTGAAAACATTATATGGTTATCAATACCACTAACCATGTTAAAATGAAATGATGTTTGGTTCATCTTGGTAAAAAATATCATGATATTTATAATAATTGAAATAAATATCAGTGAATGCTTCAAATTTTTCCTTTCCATTCATAAATTATGACTTTGTTAGCTACTATTATTATTTATTTAAGGGGATAGGTTTTTTATTACATAATTAATAGTTAATTTATTATGCTTCACAACTATTAAAACCCTCTAAGGATAATTATCCTACACAAGACCTTGAACTGGAGGTTGTAGTGTTTGCTTTAAAAATTTAGACGCATCATTTATGTTGAGTAAAGTGTGAAATATATACTAACAAAAAAATATAAAAGTATATATTCACTCAAAATGACATGAATATAAGAAATATGAGATGGAATTAATTGAGAAATGATTTATACTACATAATTTATTACCATCCAGTTAAAGAAAATAATGTTGTTAATGATTTGATTCAAAAAAATGCTACATTAACCATGTTATGTTTAGAACCTGAACATTTTATTAATCATTTGATTAATATTGTCTTATAAATTATGAATATAGTAACTCCATCTTCTTTATTTTAATTATCATTAAAAATAATCCTTTTCATGTATCATTAAACAATCTTAGAAGGAATATCATGAGTAATAGGAAAAGGTAGAATTGGTTACAAAAGGTAAGTTTCATGAATTTAATATAAATAAAGAAGGTGTTTTGAGATTAAGAAAAGGGTTATGTGTTTTATTCTTACCTACATTTTAATAAATAACTACTGATTGAGGCTCATAACTCTCTAATTTGGATTCATATTCATAGAATAATATTGTATAGATACCTATGGGAACATTTCTGGTGGGAAAGAATGAAAAAAAATAAATGATTTATTTTACAATGAAATCATTAACATGTAAAAAGTTTAATGTCAAATGAAAATTAATGAAGGTAATTTTTTATCTATTTATAGTTCAACAATTAAAATATGAAAATATATCCATGTATTTCATGGTGGTATTAACAACTAAATCTCAAATATAGAATTTGATTTGGGTAGTTATCGATTAATTAACTAAATATTTTCATTTTCATACCATTTGAGCTAATATGACATTGGATAAAATTTATCAATTATATGTTAAAAAGATATTTATATTACATAGAGTCCATATGTCTATGTTATTTTATCATGATGTTAGATTCAACTCTATTTTCTACAAATTACTTTTAAATTCATAGGGTACTGAATTAAATTTTAGTATATCCATTCACCCTCAATGTGGTGGTTAGTCAAAATAAACTATTCAAACATTGAAGGATATAACATGATCTTGTTAAACTGATTATTAGGTAAATTATAATCAACATATACCATTAGATGATCTTTTTTAGACTAAAAGTTTTTATTCCAGCGTATAGATGGAAACATTTGAGGCATTATGTGGAAACCAATTTCGGACTCCATCATATTGGTAGGAATTTAAGGAAAGAAAGTTATTGGGATCATAATTGGTAGAATAAATTTTTGAGAAGGTGAATATGATTCAGCAACATATGATGATGGATCAAAGTGAACTAAAAATCTATGCAGATAATTAGAGGAAATATCATTAATTCTATATATGAGATCATGATTTTTTTAAAGGATATCTATGGAAAATTGTTATTTTTTGATAGAAATGTAAATTTAAGTACAAGATTCATTGGAAAATATGAAATTCTAGAAAATAATGGATTAGTTTTTTACAAAGTGTAATTTTCTCCAAGTATATCATCGGTTCATTATTTTTTTCTTTTTTCATTGTTAGGAAAATATGTGCGAAATGCATCTCATGATTTGGGCCCTAAATTAGTTTAGTTAGACTAAAAACATTTATACTCAGAACACTGTTTTTTGATTATTGACTATAAATAGTAGGTTTTGTGGAATAATGTTATTCACCATGTTATGTTTTTTTGGAAAACCCATATGATTGAAAAAGAAACATGGGAATCTAAAAATGTTATAAAAGAAAAATATCCCATCATATTTAAGTAATGAATAAAATTATGAGGACGTAATTACCAAAAGTGTGGAGTAATGTAATAACCCAATTAATTTTAATAGTAAATCAATTTCAAGGGTTAATTTTATTTTATAGAGTTATATTCATTATAATAATGTTATGTAATTGATTAATGAAAAAGGAAACAGTTTTATTATTATTAACTTGGTTTTATTGTTTTATAAGGTATTATTTAAAAAAATCTTATAAAAATTTTATAATTTTATCTTTGAAAAATAAAATTAATTTTTATAATTTTTTTACCAAAATATTCTTAGGGTGAAATTTTTGGATTTATCGTAAAGGATTGATTTTTTAGTGAATAGTGAAAAATATTATTTCCTGTAAAAATATCAGTTGTTTAAATTTATTTAATAAATTTAAAATTAGAAATTCATTATAAAATAAAATATGTATTATTTAAATATATATAACATAATTAATTTATTTGTAATTTTCATTATACCTGATTTTGGAATAATATCATTTTTGGGCTTAAAACGTATTTTTCTAAAATCTAGTTTTCATTAATTTTTTACAAATTTCTATTAAAACTGATTTCTTAAAATTATAGAAATTTAATCACAAAAATTTTATTCAATATTTGGTATTAGGATATTCAAATTTTTTAAATAAGTTCCCTTTATTTTTTTCATTACAAACAATAACTGTAGTAAATATTTGTCACCATAGAAAGGGTAAATATAGATATTAAGGTTAAAAATCATATGCTAAGGCATAAAAATATCTATAAAAGTTGTAAAATTTTTATTTAATATTTTTTTTCAACCATAACCATCTAAAGATCAAAAATATGAAAATTTATTTCTAGTTTCATATGATAAGGACATCAATTTGATTTTAAATAAAGAATAAAAAGAAAATTTCACTCTCTTTGTTTCAAAATCATTAATAGTTTTTCAAAAGGATTAAAATAGGCTTTGTTAAGTTATAAATTTTTGGTTTAATTATTAAATATTTTTTATCTTCGTACTCTATTTATAATTTACATTGATGAAATAGCTTCTTTAAATTCTTACGCAACACCAACATAGTGCTTATGCGAGCAGTAAAAAAGTCCAGAAAATTATTTAAGAACTCTAAAAGTAAACTTTTGTGGGTGATTTATAGTATCCTGAGAATTTATTTAGATAAATATAACACATTAGGAAATTTTTAAAATTTAATATTTTAATTCCATTTTAATATTGATGTCATTAATTTCAAACTATGTGAATAGTACTAAAAATTACTTTAATGGTAGATTATATTACATAATATTTAATTTAAGGATTTAGAATTCATAAAAATATTATATTTATCCATGTTAAGGTGATATGATCTATAATATCAACCATAGTCCATTTACGTTTCAATTTACGTTTTATATAAATTTCTTGACCCGTATTGAGTAAAACACATTTATATTATGGAAATCCTCAAAAGTGTTAATGAGGCGTTAAAACTAGAGAAAATGGTGAAACAATAACCTAAACTAGTCCAAATATTATAAGAAAATATTATATTCACTCATAAGCATCCTATATTCTATATATATATATATATTATGACACTATTCTTTGTAAATTAGTTTATATTGATTTAATGCTTTATGTAATTCTAAGAGTTCCTCTCCCCTCTCTTATAAAAGGGTATCTTATCTCCTCTCTTCCTCATAACCTTTGAGCTCTATATTTCTTTCATTGCCTTCCCAAGTCTCTCCCAAACATACTTACACATGTTCTATACGTCCTGGTATCCCCAAAAGACCAAATATGTAAGGATTAATGTGTAATCCAAAGGGGTTGTTCGAGAAGAAGGTATTAGTCCTAAACAACCTATTTCATGTTTATTTCTTATTCTAAATTCATTAAATATTATTTAACCCTAATAAAATAATAAAATAAATATACACATTATATTTAAATGTTATTATAAATATATTATATTTATTTTCATTTCCTTTTACATCCTATGGGAGATAAAAGCATCACTCGTGCATACGTATGGATTGCCTGCTTCATAAGGCGATGTGTTTTCATTTTTATCACCACCTCACAAGAATGGTTATTAGGATTAATTTAATAAATATATATGATATAAATGAAATAATTATAAATATTTAATGGTATGATAATATATATTTTCATAACTTTCCCTCCATTGAGAAATGATAACATCATTTGTGTGTATGTGTGGAAAACAACATCCATAATGCGATGGGATTCTCTTTTTATGTACGTATTTCATAGATAGTTATAAAATATTATCTAATGTATAGTAATGATAATAATTACATGATTTGTATTTTTTATATGATGTAACAATGACCCCAATTTACCGAAATCAACCTACTGATGTTGTTTTGTGTTTATGAACCGAACACCCTCAAAATGTTTGACAAAAACATAACTTATTAACTAACTAAATAAAAAATAGTTATAAATTTTATAAAGGGGATAAATATAATGACATATTGTTTCATGAAATTAAATAAATAATATAAATTTATTAATTTTGATGATAAATATAATATGTTTCAAGTCATACTCGATCTCCACTAACCATCTTGTAATGGGTTTTAAAAGGAAACATTTTACGTAAAATATGAAGAAATTTTCAACTTTATTTTTAAGAGGATAATGAGTGTTCTATTATAATTTGTAAAACATTTAGTGTATTTCTACCACTTTAATATATATTTTATTTTTTTAATAATTTATAATATTCTATGTTTTATTTGAAGAAAAATACTTTGTCCCTTTGTTCTGGGTATCTTCAAAAAGGGTTTTAAGTGGAATAGATATTTTGTTATCTGAAGTGTTTTTCTTATGGGTGATAAGAATATTTTTTATTAGTATAATGATTAAAATGAAATATTTATTGTTTAATGATTATTTTGTTCATGGGAACTATTTATGATGATGTATGAGCCTCATATATCTCTCTAATTCATTGGGTATATGGACGGAGTTAATCACCTATTGTTTTCTCCTAGGAGATTCTTCAAATTTATAGTGTAGGTTATTCCATTTATAAGGGTGATTTTCATATTGATATTAAATTATGTCCCAAATTACCTAAATTATTTATCTATTATTCATATGGGTTATTATGGAAATGGTATTATTTCATATGGTTTGCTAATGAGATTAAGATTAAAAGGGATGTTAATGATACTTCTTCAGAATGAAATGTAAATATTTATGAAAAGGAGTTCATGAGTTTTTAATGAATGTAATGAAACATTTATAAGTTTCATTTTTTATTTTAATATATATTATGAAATTTGTTATGAAATTATTCTTGAAGTGAATTTTATTTCTTGAATAATAAAATGTTTATTTTGAGCTATATTTGTTTATGAATATGATTTTTCTTTCATGTGTATTCTTGGAATAAAAAGTTTTTTTCAGAATTTATTTCTTTTATATTCACCTTACTAATATTTTTATTCTCATCCAATAGTTTAAAATTATTTTCAATGGGTTTTAATGATAATTAGCGACAAGGATGAGGTTAACATGAAAATTTTGAAGACATACCATGAAAATAAAACATATTATATATGAAAAGTTTTTTGATATGGTAAATATAGATATGTTGTGGAAGTTTCTAATTATTAATTTATTATTTTTTATTTTTATGGTGATAAACTAATTCAATAAAAATAGAAACTAAAAAGATACACCAAATGTAATAAATTGAATTTTGGTCTATGTAAATTAGATTATGTAATTTTTTAAGGTCAGGTCATTATACTGGAGCACTGATAAACCTCCAATTCAAGTAGGAAAATGATTCTTGGCACTAATTATTCAACAAAAAAAAGAATGATATTTCTTTTTTAGAGCTATCACAAGGATTAAGTCCATGATAAATCAAATAAAATCGTATGAAAATAGGCTTTGAGGCTAAAAAACTATTAAAATCAACTATATTCTTGGGTTTCTCCAAAAACATTCACTTATAAAAATTTACCAAAATCTAGTGGTGTATAAGGACATAAAATATAGCTCTAATAAAATAGGCATGATTCTCATTTTAATTTGAGTAGATCAAGTCTTCACTGATGAACAAGACTACACACTAGTCTAGGAACTCATGAAACACAAACATCATGATCCTCATGAACACATCTAGTGCTTTCACGACACTAAATGAAATGGCCACAAACTCCAACTACCCATACCTATATCGAATGGTAGACTATGGGATATCATCTTCTTTCACCCTCAACTAATGATATTCAAACCACAAAAATGATCATTGGAAACAAACTATATCTTCTCAACTAGTAAAAAATACCATCGATCCTTGGAAGAGGTTAAGGATTCTTGATCATCACCTAACTCATCCTCCAATAGTATATAAATAGACGGAAACTGCTTTAAACCTTCTTAGAGAATAACACTAAAGCACCCCATGGTATAATAATGGTCCATATGAAGACCTTTTTAATCAGATCATGTATTTTATTGCTCAACTCTTATAACTAAGAAGGTGGAATCTAATGGGGAGTTATTGAAATCAAAGAAGCGACTGGCTGCAAATCAATCCCAAACTTACTTTCATGTTGAGTGTGTAGCATCATAACCTCCTCCAAAAAACATATAGGAAGTACTCAATGACTATTCAAACCTATAACATCCCAGTGTCCACTTATATCACCAAAAACCCTTTCATCAAAAGAATAAGGGGTTTTATAACTCTATTACCCATTTGAAAACCCCAATCAATAATGAAAAAAGGCATGATGACTATCAATATCCAATAACAAAACCATCCATTATAAGAATTTGAAAACCTCACACATAGAATACAACCAATCATTGTTGAGGGTGAAATCGTACAACTCTATCTTATGAAAGAAATGATCCCAACATTACTAATGCTTCCCCATTATCAGTCCACACCCCAGAAACACATTCAACAGCTTGGTATGGCCTCCGACTAGCATAAGAAACACCCATGAAATGTGAAACATATCTATATCTAGTACTATAGAATATACTATAATGAGTGCAACAAATGACTGTGAATACCCTAAATTAAAAAAGGATCAAAATGAGTATATTACATACTGATTGTATCTCTAACGATAATTAACCTCTATGGTGTGGGAACCTCAATAAAATGAAATTTTCCACACCCAACTCCCATGCCTCACATTTTAGGGTCACCTATATAGAAATTATTAGGTTGAGGTCCCTATGAATGAGAAACATCCTGAGCTCGTCCCCTACCCACCCCCACCTCCTCCTTGCGGTGTATAATATTTCTTCCCATGTTATTGAAAAAGAATCACCCGTGGTTTCTACTATGACTAACACTAAACCTAAACACAACCACTCTTACTAACTCTAATAATAGCGATGAATTGTTTCTAATGATGAAAATATCCCCCATAGACATAGAACACAAGTCTAAAGGCCCCATAAATATCACAGAGACCACTGAATCCTGATGTCCAGAACAAATCTACCTTGGTTGACTCCCCATAGGTAAAAACCTAAAATGAATTTTCACCTAATACCTACTACTAAAAACTCTACCCCTTGAGAAACCCTTCTGGTTCCCCTTCTTTAGTATCCATATTCAATATTTCATACATTCGATCACACATACCTTCTTTTAAACCTCCAAGAATGTTAGCAACATAAAAGGAGTAACTAAAAACTAATATAATGGGGGAGTGCCTCTTTAATAAACTACTCATGATAATCCTCATCAGGAAAAAGATATGTTGAAAACATTAAATATCCTTAAACATGATCTCAAGATCCCACATTTACATACACCCTTATTTAAGGGAAATAATCTCATGCCTCTTCACTACCTTAATGTTCAATTATAGTAACTCTAATCAAAACTCCTTCTATAAGTGTTCCCATGAAAAATATACCTCATTATACTCCACAAGATACAAAATACATGCCTGAATTGTCCCACCTCTCATCGAACTAACTACTAACTGAACCCATTACTTTTCCCAAGAACAAATCAAGCTAAAGGCGATATTGATCTCCTCCAACCAGTGATCTATCACCAGATCAGAGATGATTCCCTCGTAAATCAATAAATATTTCCATTGAAAGGGACAAAAAATATTCTACCTTGGATCATCCTCCTCAACTACGTTGACCCTCTAGCAGTCAACCGAGTCAATATGTTAAACATCACAAGCCTGAACCCCATGTGGATGAAATTAAGGTTTCATAGCTAAAATAAAAAACCAAGATTCCCTAATTGTGATATTATATAATTTTATTAATATTTATTTAATTCATTTAAATTTTTAATGATCACCAAATATATATAATAAAATTAACAATGATGTTTCATGTGCATCACCTAGTTTTCTACACTATAATGGTAACACATCACTTGTTCGTTTAGTAGACTTAGATTTATTCCATTCTTTCCTAGGGGGGTGATAACATTCTACATTCTAGCTGATCTTCCAGAGTCATTATATTGGACCAGGATTAATTAATTTTCTTTACCTACAAACTCATGAAATTGTAAATATTCATTACTCAAAATGGCATTGAATCTCTCAACCTATCCTTTGATAGCACTCTATCCTAGCCCCATCCCTCCAAATGTACCCCTCTTCGGATTAAATTGACAGAATAGATTTTATGGACCCTATATTCCACCTTTAGTATTCCCTGGATTAGTGTGATTCACCAAGGGTATAAAATTATCATATATTTAAGGAATTTATAGATAAAATAAGATCATATTAGAGGATATAAACTAATAATAAACTCCATGAATAAATAAAATAGGTAACCAAATCTATCCCACAATGAATGTATAAAGTAGAAAAAATATAAATATTCTCAAATATAAATATATAAAAAAGAAAATTCTGAAGTTAGTGACTTAGAATAAACTCTAATATACGGGCTAGTAATATCCATCACGGCCCATAAAGTCAGCTGAAAAAACTTTAAATAAGTTTGTATATACGTGGGGTGATCATAACATTTATACTCGATAGTATCATACCGAAAGTCTATCATGCACATGCGAAAATAGAATACTAATTCACTTTTGATAAAATAAGATAACCAATAACACCTTAGTACGTCTAATAGCTAAAACTATCCTCACCATGGAACTTTTACCAAATTTTGTGTCCATGTATAGAAACATAATAATAATCATATCGATGCCAGGATACCCTACAGCACTTTCCCCTGTACTATTCTATCTCACACCCCAATCTCAATTCCTTGGTGCTATCATAAATTATATATAAACCTTCCCAAAGACACATGGGAAAATAAATTATCCTAATCACCCAACATGAAACTGGTTATCACATTCACAACCTCTAATAACCACCTCAAGATATCTAGAATAATATGGCATCAAGAATATAAATAATAACAACATCACACCCTCTTCCAACCATGAATTACCCTAACTATGAACCACCCCATCAATCTCATCAACCAAACAATAAATGAAATATATCCACAATACATCATATCTCATGCATAAGAACCTTTACTAGTATAGAGAGTGAGGATAAAGGGGTAGACATGAAAATATCCTCACAATCTTGGATATTGGAAAAAAACACCCCCAAAACACTTGGTTGTTGTAACATACTGCTCAATCTTTGCAGGGTGCCTATAAAAATCACAATAAAAATAAAATATATTATATTCAAGCACATGATAAAACACTATGGGTTCACAACAAGATCTCCATCATATCTCAAAATAATTTCTACAATACCTCACAACCTCAACCAAATTTTCTTCCACCTTTGAATTCCAATATTCATAAAGACAATCCAAAAACTACTACCATACTCATTATTTTCTGTTCAATTTAATCCATTTCCAAATTTACCAATGACCATCCATCATCATTTATTAATCCCAAACTTTTCATGTTAAACTGAATCCATTTTAACCACACTTTACATTTTAATTTATGAGTTTGTTCACCATTACAACACATAGCATTTCAGTTTCATCATTATCATTTTATTCCATCACAACTAGGAAACATGAAAAACACCACACAAAACAACATCCCATATCCCACATATCAACATGACCAATGCTTAAACCACCACATATCAAAACAAAGTATCATCTCAACCAAATACCAACACAATTTCACATCACAACTTCTTTCCATCTCAACTACCAAGAATAATTACCATTGAACACCCTAATTATTGCACATCACAACGACCACACAACCACAAAACATATTCTCTACACCACACTGTTCACATATACTATTTTAGATTAATCAGGGAGATTTAATCATATTTATCTCAATATTACATGTTGGTCGGAGTGGATACTCAAAAGGGGGGGTGAATTGAGTACCAATTAAAAATTTTTGTCAAAAAATATTTCTATTAAAATCCCCCAATTTATAAAACAAGTTAAACATTAGTGAATTTATACAAATTGTAAATGTTCAATTAGTTTCTCAAAGATTTATTACTTCTCAGTTCACATAATCTGAATATTAAGTTACCTTTTGAAACTAACTTACTAGTTCACAATAAGTACAAACACTTACTAGTTCAACTATCATAGTTACTCTAAAACAGATTTATATTTAAAGTACTTTGCAGCGGAATATTCAAAATATATTTTAACAAAGATAGGAAGAAAAAAAATTGTAAAACAAGAGGTTCTGTCTCAATCCAAGACTTAGTCCTCTCAAACAGTTTATATAAACTGAGATCCACACCTGGGATCATGGGTTTCCAACAGTACTTAGACTGTTCAGGTCCTCTGACCTCTACCAAAGTTCTTCATGGGAAAAAAACAAAAGCAACATCTCTTAGGTTTTCTAGGTCACACATGGCCTCTTCCACAACTCACAGTGGGATACAAGAAGGTGAAGAATGTTTGGTGTGGGGATTTAGTATCCTCCAGTTCAACTCAGGAGATAGTGTGTCTCTAAGAAATAGAAAAATACACACACACTACTCAGAATGTTAAGAAAATGGATACAAAAGAAGAAAAATAGAGTTTAGAAAGCTCTGTTTAATTGAAGATGAGCTCTGTACTCGTTTTGATGTTGCAGATGAATGTCAAGTCCTTTCTGGTGAGGATGAATCAAAACAGAGTATCGTCATTCTTCCCAGCTACTGCTATTTAGACTTCTTCATATGATTTTCAGTAAGGCACAACTACTCGTCTTTGTGGTTCTTCTAGGTAAATGATCTTCTACCAGCTCTCTGTTTTTTACAGGTGTTCTTTAAGTTCATTTTATGTTTCGTGGGACTTCACACACGTTCACCTTATTTCTTGTGTTGTTCTCTTTTTGTCCAGCACTCTTCTCTTCTTTTTTACTGTAGATCTTCCTTTTTATTCCTTGAGATCTGGAAAAAAGAATTATTACCTTTTTATAGGTATGAGGTATGGTTTCCTGACATCCAACAACCAACATTAATTAACAGTAGGGTTATTTGACTATGAAAATATGATTGTTGTAATTAAAAGTGTTAGTGGAAAGTTCCAACAGTTTTCATGACTATCGGTGAGTCAATATATTGGTAAGTCATTTTGAATTTGCATCGGTATCAGTAGGTCATTTGGTTAGCATCGGTTTCGGTAGTTCATTTGATCAGCATCAGCTTCGGTAGGTCATTTGATCAGCATTGACTTCAGTAGGTCATTTGATCAGCATTGGCTTCAATAGGTCATTTGATTAGCATCGGTTTTAGTAGGTCATTTGATCAGCATCAGTTTCGGTAGGTCATTTGATCAGCATCGGTTTCGGTAGGTCATTTGATCAGTATTGGTTGTGACCGTTGTCATCAGTGTGACTGTTCTTCATCGGTGCGACCGTGCTACATCGGTGCGACCGTTCTTCATCAGTACAACCATTTTCATTAGTTCGACCATTCTTCATCGGTGAAACTGTTCTTCATCAGTTCGACCATGGAATTTGTTCGACCGTTCTTCATCGATGCGACCATTCTTCATCGATGCGACTGTTCTTCATCGGTGCGACCATTCTTCATCAGTTTTAACTAACGGTGACTCAAGAAAATAACTAACGGTGAGTCAAGAACATGGAATACACACCAAGTGTCTGTTCAATCCAAAACACTTCTAGGTCAATAGAAAACCATAAATAATCATAGATAAACATATGTAGACATGAGTAAACATATATAAACACATGTAGACAAGATTCATGATTATAAAAATAACCATCTCACATAGGGTTCAACAGTCTCCCCCTTTTTGATAATCACAAATATATGGAATAAGTGAAGAGAGTTGATGTTATGACATTTAGTATGCTCCACCAATATAAAAATAAAATATTCCAAAAGGTAAACATATCATCAGAGCATGACATCATATGATAAACAAGGTTAGAGTAGAAAACAGAGCTTATATAAATGTCTCCCCCTTAGATATATATATGATATGAGTCTCCCCCTTAGATATGTATGTAGGTACTTTATCTATGTATTCATTTATATATTTAGTCATCATTTAAGTAGTCATCATTTCTCCCCCTTTGGGATTATCAAAAAGAAGAATGGTCCATTTAAATAACCACTCAAAAAATGGTAAAAGAAGAAGAAACACATAAAAGACACCCTATCAAAAATGACAGGCACGACTACTTCTTAGGATGCAGAGGAGATTTTCCTTTAGCAGATGGAGTAATGGATGGGCCAGTGGGTGGCTTGGTGGATGGTTGATCCGGCCAGATGGAGAGAGGAGGCAGGACAGCTTGGGCTGGAAGCAGAGTAGGTGCTAAAGTGACTTATTGGAGACTAGAAGATCTTTTTGAAGGAGTCTATTGAATGACTGGATTAATATTGGAGAGATCCTGAGAAACTGATAAATGACCAGGAGAAACACTGGATGGATTGAGAGGATCAGAAGTAGGAAAAACAATTGCCTTAGCTTGCACATTAATATAGGGTTTGAGAATATTGATAAAATCTTGAATGAATTCTCCACCATACTTCAAGGCTTTCTCAAAGTCATCTTTGTTCATCATGAAGCTCTCTAGAGTAGGAGTGAAATATTTCAACTGCTGTACCTAAGCCTTAAAGGCTTCGGTGACTGGAGGAAGCCTCAAATTTTCATCCAAGACATTAAGCTGATGGTTCAACTCATGCTTGGTATAAATTTTAGTGAAATAGTGGTCCGAATTTTCTTTGATCTCTTTCTGAGCCTTAGTGGCTTCAGCCGAATACAGCTTCACCATCTGGTGAATATGATCACTATTCCCTTTCATCTTTTTCAAAGATTCCAAATCCATGATCTTTCCATGTGCTGCTAACTCTTATTTTATAACATTCTATTAGGAATTGAGCTAATGACCAATAATCTTGGTCACATTGGAGGATCTAGGTTGAGATATAATCTGAGTTATCTCAGCCTTCAACTTTCTCAAATCCGACTTCTTTAGATGTTCTATCAAATTTCTCAGAACATCTATCATACCAGTGATGGTTGATCAAAATGCTCCTAATAGAGAAACTAAATAATTTCCTAAATCCTTGAGTGCTTGATTTAGAGAGGTAATGTGCCTTCCAATCAGCTCACTAGTATTGCACAGGTCTGGCTTGATAATGCTTACCACTCTTTGAGTAAAAGCATCCAGAGCAGCCTTGGATACATTCATAGGAACAGAAGTAGGAATATTGGAAAATTCCACTTTCATTGTCTCTCTAACTGCATAGAGAAAATCATCTTTAAATCAATCTAAATCCGATCGAGAAACTCAATGACCAGGTTTTTCTACTTCCATACGCACAGACTCAGCAGCTAGTCTAGCCTTAACTGAAAGTCTTGACCTTTCATTGTGCACCTCTTCTTCTTATTCCTCTGAATAATCCAGACCTAGAACTGCAAGACCTAGATGTTCTTATCATTCATCCTTCCAAAATGTGTAAATGGGATTTACAAAATCAGATCTACCAGAATTTTCATGAGAGCCTTCCCCATCTCGATCAACCACTGACTGTATTCTCCTTTCAGCCTCAGATACAGTTTCTTCTTCAACTCGTTGAGGTTGTGGATCAGATTTGATCACATTTTGACCATCTACTGGCAGATTATCAGCATCATCATCATCACCACCACAATCATCATTATCATCATCACTATTACCATTCTCATCATCATTATTGATGGAATTTTTATTTGAACTTTCTTTACTGATGGATTCCTACTCCTCAGATTTTGATTCTTCAATTTCAGCTTCTTTTTCATCACCTAGAAGTGGTTCTGACTCCGGTAACATGAGAGGTGGACTAACTAGTCCAAATTCAATTCTTCTTTTCTTAGGACTTACTGTATTAGGATCACACCTATCATCAAGAGGTGACTCGGGTTCCTTTTCAGTATCCACATCATCATCAGCCTCAGCTTCCCCTGTTCCCTTCTTACTTGACTCTCCAGTTTTCTTAGGATCTTCTATCTCCTCTTCCTTATTAGAATAAACAACTTCTTCACTAGGTTTTAAACCAGGATCTCTCATACCCTTTGGTCTCTTAGGATGGTCAGAAGGATTAAAGGAGTCATACAACTTATCATCAGCTGCAACCCATGCTTTCTTCCATGGATTCCAGTTGATTTTAATTCTTTTACTGATATCCTTGTTAATGTAGAAACTGCTACTAGCTGAGATACACTAATATCTATCTTCAGCATAGCCCAAACATTTCAACATAGCAGAGATTTTCTTAGAGTAGAACAAGGTTTTATCTTTCTTGGATGACTTCACCATCTCAACAATATGAACAGTAATATATCTACACAAGTTAATCTTATCATAATTTAAAAATAAAAACAAAAGGAAAACATCCTGATACTTTACAGCACCAGAATCAACCTTTCTAGGACATATTTGGAGATGAATAAAATTAAAAAAAAATCCTACTCTCACCATCTAACTCAGGAGTTGTTATTCTTCTAGATTAAGAATTTCCAGTCAGCATCTCTAGAGAAAGCTCATAAGAAACATATGTAGTGGTAGGAGGAATATTACCAGAATAATCTTCATATCTACCTTTATGTGGTACTCCCAAACACTCATCCCACTGCTTTGAAGAAAAAGAAATCATCTTCCCTTTGACTACTGAATATAATCTCACAGCTTCTGCTCCATCCAATACAATGCTCAAATTCAAATAAAACTCATGAACTAGATTTGGGTAGTATACTTGAATATTGTTACAGAACCATTTTTTCCATCCTTACAACTCTAAAACATTTAAAATTTCAGATTTACTGGATGACACTCATTCATAAGTTACTTCCTTTTCATGTGTAACCACCCGAGTTTCCAACTCCAGGTTTACTGACCTTAGAGTTGTGCTGATCGATTCTCCTCGAGCGCATTTCATATGAGAGAAACCTTATTATTCCTTGCTTTGTCACTTTTTCTTTTCTATTTGGAGATTCGAGATGATTGAGAGGTTGGAAATGTTCGAAAGGTTAAGGATTCAGAAAAAATTAGAGTTTGAGGGGAGATGGATGGTCAACAGTATTTAGAAATGAAATAGCCACGAGTCATTATTTTTATCATTTAGGGTTACAAAACATAATTTTGGTTAAGTAAAACAAAATATTTTTAAAAACACTAATGGTTTCATATACTGTACAACATAATCAGTAGCATAGATCGGTTTCCCTGGTCGGTTTTATAGATCGGTTTCACAGATCGGTTTCACATATCGGTTTTACATATCGGTTTCACATATCGGTTTCACAAATCGGTTTCACAGATCGGTTTCATAGATCGATCATACCTAACTCTTGTTTAATAAAGTATAACCATTCATAGATTAAGGGCTCGGTGAAAATATCAGTTAACTGATGTTCACAGTCAATAAATTCTAGGGAAATATGACCCTTTTGATAATGATCTCTCAAAAAGTGATGTCTGACATCAAATTTCTTAGTCCTAGAGTGAGAAAAAGGATACATAGAGATGGTAATTTCACTAGTGTTATCACAGTTTATTGAAACCAGTTTAAATTAATACCCATAGTTTAATAAAGTGTGTTTCATCCACAGAATATGTGTACAACAACTACCAGCAGCAATGTATTCTGCTTCAGCAGTAGACAATGCAACAAAGTTCGATTTCATATTGCACCAAGATACCAGGGACTTTCCCAAAGGATGACATGTTTCAGATGTTCTTTTTCTATCCATCTTGCAACTAGTAAATTCAGCATCTAAACAACTCATTAAGTCAAAGGATTGTTCTTTTGGATAAAACAAACATAAATTGGAAGTATTTTTAAGATATTTTAAAATCCTTTTAAAAGCAAGTAAATGAGATTCTTTAGGATTATCTTAAAATCTTTCACACATTCATACACTAAACATGATATCTAGTTTACTAGCAGTAAGGTAATGTAAGCTTCCAATCATACCTCTATAATTGCTTTGATCAACTGGTTTCCCAGTTTCATCATCATCAAACTTACAGGTGGTACTCCTAGGTGTATCACTTCCCTTATTACTATCCAAAACAAAATGTTTCAAAATATCCTTTTTATATTTACTTTGATTTAAAATAATAAAATTTTCTTTTGAAAATTTTTAAATCCAAGAAAATACTTGAGTTCTCCCATTAAAGTCATTTCAAATTCATATTGCATAATCATTGAAAATCAGTACATAATGAATTTTTAGAAGACCCAAATATAATATAATCAACATATATTTGTACAATTATAATATCATTAGAAAATATTTTAATAAAAATATTGGGATCTTCAATTCCTTTAGTAAAACCTTTAGAAATAAGAAAATTTGTAAGTCTATCATACCAAGCTCTTGGAGCCTGTTTTAAACCATATAAAGCTTTAGGATGCTTAAAAACATGATTTTGAAATGAGGATTAGTAAAACCAAGAGGTTGTTCAACAAATAAATCTTCATTTATAAAACCATTTAGAAAATCACTTTTGACATTCATTTGATATAACATGAAATTCATATGAGATGCATAGGCAAGTAAGATCCTAATGGCTTTTAATCTAGCTACAGGTGAAAAGGTTTCTTCGTAGTCTATTCCTTATTTTTTTAGTGTAACCCTATGCAACTAATCAATCATTGTTTCTAATGATATTTCCAGATTCATCAAATTTATTTCTGAAAACCCATTTAGTACCTATGACGTTGTTTCTTTCAAATTGATTTAACTCTTCTTGCATAGCCATTACCCAAAATTCATCATTTATTGCATCATTGATATTTTTAGGTTCTAGATGTGAAATAAAGGCATGATGTTCAACCTGATTTCATAGAGAATCTCTAGTATGTGTCCCTCTATCAGGATTAACAACAACATCATCTAAAGGATGATTCTTTAGAATCCTAGTCGATCTAGTGAAGGTAGGAATAGAAATTTCAGGATATTTTCTAGGTTCGGGTTTGTTAGGAGTAGATTCTAAAATGTTTCCAAAACTATTTCTCTTTACAATAGGTTCATTGATTTTATCATTAAGTTTCAGAACAGACAAATCTTCTTCAATATTTTCAAGAGAAGGTTTAGGTTTATGTGGATCAGTTTCATCAAATTTTATGTGAACAGATTCATCCACACACTTGGTTCTCCTATTAAATACTCTATAGGATTTGCTAGTAACTGAATATCCTAAAAAGATTCCTTCATCACTCTTGGATGCAAATTTGTCTAGATTATCCTTAGTATTGATAATAAAGACTTTGCAACCAAAGACTCTGAAGTAACTAACTATAGGTTTTCTATTATTCCACAATTCATAAGGGTTCTTCTTAATAATAGGTCTAATGAAGACTCTATTGATAATATAACAAGATGTATTTACAACATCATCCCAAAAATAAATCGGCAGGTCATACTCATTGAGCATAGTTCTTGCAATTTTATGAAGGGTTCTATTTCTTCTTTCTACTAAACCATTCTGTTGAGGTGTCATAGGGGAAGAAAAGTTGTGACTATACCCATTGTGTGAGCAGTAAGTGTAACACCCTGACCCTAGGTACCCAGATTCGGTGCATTATTACATAACATTGGCATGATCACAAAGGATCAAGTCTCGAAAGACCGATTAGTTTAGTAGTCTTGGAAACACTAGATATATTCATAAGTCTTACACTACATCATAAGGTAAAAAAACTACACCAACATCTTGTCTTCATATCCCCTCATACTATCCCTGCAGGTCATTCATAAATTACTTCTTCACATCCTGGGAAAAATAAAACATTGAATGGGGTGAGCTCAGATGCTCAGTAATGATAACAATATAGCAGAAGCTTTCATAGATAAGCATAAACACTTAAAGCAATTTATAACTAAAACAAAAGCCTCTTAAACATAAACTTCAGCATAATATGTCAAAGATAAAATGAAATAATGCCATTTACATTTTCACATTGATATTCTACTAGTAGAACAATCACATGAAATATCAATAACCACTTTCATAATGATGGAATGCATAATGCCAGACTATCATAACCACATAGCCAAGGCCTCGTGCCATGTCTAAAAATAAGATTTTGCCAAGGCCTTGTGCCAAGACACTAGTTTGTCTCATGAGGCCTACCGATGCATCGAGGATCTATAGTGAGATCCACCTGTCACTTACTAAGTCCAATTCATTCCTCATATTAAAAGTACTAAACATAACATAAATATTCATATTAAAACTAGCATACGAAATGTCAATACTTTATCCACAAACCATGGATGGTATAAAAATAGCACATCCATAGTCAAACATAACTCATTCGATACAATATGGAAGATTGTATTGTATCATAATAACCTCAATCAAGAATGATGAAGGATATTGACATAGATGAAAATAATAATCAAAACAATTAGAGTGAAATATCTCCCTTTTTCTTGAAATCATTTAAAAGTCACACTATTTTTTCAAGAATCCATTTAAAATATATTTTTGAATCAAAGTGTCACATACCACTTTGAAACATTTAAAATGAATTTTGATTTAAAAACTTTAATTTCCATATAATTAAATCCTTAAAACCATTTTTAAAACATGGACATTAGTGAGAAAGATTTAGAATAATCAATCTTTAAAACATTTTAAAATGTCATTTTAGTTAGAGTTCCTAACCAAAAGAGAGACAATTGAATAAAAATAATTGAGGAAATAAAAACATTTTAATATCATGAGAATAAAGGGATTCATGATATATTATGTCAAAGTACATTATATACACCATATAAAAGTGATTTGGTGTATAACAACAAAGGAGTCTCAATGAAATGTAAATTGAGATGAAATCTCTCATAAAGGCCATATCCTTAGTTTAAGGATAAATCAACGACATAATTATGTGTGAAAAATATAAATACACTCAATATTATTGGATATTCAGTGTAAAACAATCAAAGGACATTCACACATATTCTTGTAAAAACAACACCAATGAATTGGATGTTTAACTCAAAAATGGAGAATGAGTTAAAATTACTCTTATCAAATTCATATCGATGACTTGAGAAATTATCAATGGATTTAATATGTGTATCAAAAGTATATCCACAGAAAGGGGAGTGGAATTCATTACATAATCAAATGAAAAGTGATTCTATACATAATCTAGGAGTAAAATAATCAATGAAGTATCATAAAGCCGAATGAGTAGAAATTGAAATTTCAAATTCCCTTACCGATTTGGTAACTTATGAAACATGCACCCATGAAATAAGGGTAATACAATGATGATGTAAATATCCATAAATTAAAGTATATTACACAATGAATACAATCATGGGCAGTACACACACCACATGCAATAATAAGTGGTGAACAATAGAAATCTCACGGAATTAAAAGTGAGATAAGAAACCCCTTTCTTTGTACTTTTTCCTTGTTAGATGGTAGCTTAACCACCTGTATAATGGTGAAATAATTGTTATTGAATTATTCAAGAATAATTTACATTAATATGATATCATATATCATCTTTTAATATTGATTTGTTAATAATATCTTAGTATTATCGTCATTTCGGGTGTTAACTTACTCGTTTTCCTTTATATTCTTTGTTACATAAGCTGTGTTTGTTATGGATAGGTTGTATATTATTCATATCCAGAATTATATAAATTCCAAAAAAATTATTTTTAAATCATCAAATGATAATTATACTTTAATGGATACGATGGAGAATGAATCTCATCGCTTTCGTGGAGACGGTAGTCCGTACGTACGCACGAGGGACAATATCATTCTTTTGATGTTAAAATAATATATAATTGGATGTTATATCATATAAAAAAATAATTATCATTTTATATTTATTATTTACATGAATTTAACATCATTATTATACCCATCCAAATAATAATTTATTGAATGACAATTACACCACGACGTGGAGACGGTAAGCCGTACGTACGCACGTATGGTGACATGTCATTGAAAGGATGGATATATTACTAAATATGGTTGTACCATATTTATAATAATATTATAGTATATAGGAGATACTGTATTAATTATTTTAGAATGGGAATAACAAAGAAAGAAGAAGTTTAAGAAGAAAAGAATTTGAAAAAGGGTGGTAAAAACATTACCTTTTCTTCGGGTTCTTCCTTTTGATTTGATCAAAAGGGCTCCGTAGGTTGGATTTCGGATCAAAATAAAGCCTCTAGGTTGTATTGAGGGAAGTTTAGAGAGTATTTGGACAGGGTTTGGCAGAACCAAAATGCTTTGAAGGTGTGAAATAATGAGAAGGGTGAGTGCCCTTTTATAAGAGGGGTGAGGGGTACCATTAGAAAAGCTAGATATATTATTTTATAACAAATTCATATTAGGATTATAATGGATCCAAATTATATTATTTATAGATTAAGGTAAGGATAGGTCTAAAACCACTCAACTAAGAGAATTTAGATAGGTTTGGGTCATTATATTAAACGTATCTTTAAGTATTAACTCTTAGTTAATTAGTTTCACTTTTACATTGTCTCTTTGTATTTTTATATTATATGGTTAATAAAAATACTATATACATCCAAGAGACCCCCAAGTGGTCCATTAATGATACAACTATCATTATATAAGTCTCTTTGTCGAACCTTAGATTTTTAGGAATTTAATATCAATTAATAATATAATATTTGTTTTAAAAACTCTTTTATGTCAGTTTTGACACTAATCAATAATTGATTTTTTTGAAACTCATAACAAAATGATTACTTCTAAAAACGTCAATTAAATCAATCCTAATATGTCATATTAACATTTAAAATTAGTTTAATTCAATAAAAGTCTCTAATTATATTTATTTGGGTATTTATAATATCAATTATTTTAATTTTTAACTATTATGGTAATTACTGCATCATCATTGTGTCATCAATAAATTAAATTATTTAATGTCTAAAAATTATAAATAAAATAATATTATGTTGGAAATATTTTTAAATTTTTAATTAATATTTATAATCTAATTTATCTTATGTGTAACCCTATATTAAAAATGTTTTAGTAAATAAACTTGGATTTTAACTCTTTTAACTCTTCTTTGAATTAAATAATAATAAATGTCCTAATCTAATCCAAGTGGACCTAAATGATAATATTTTATTCCTAAGGTTGATTTTGGTTAAGATAAACTTGTCCAATATAATTAGTACATTTGTTAGGGTAATATTAATATCATTTTTAACCTTAATTACCCTATTTACTTTCAACCGTGGTAAATAAAAGTATAAAGTTAATATTCACCAAAAATTATTTTCATCTCAATGAACCACATTTTACTCTTTGATATTAACCATTTCTCTTGGATTTTTGAAATTCCACTCACAGAAGTGGTAAAATTATGTTTTATGAAAAAAATAAGTTTTTTAACTACCACTAAGTGGTTTCACTATTCATCAAAAAATGAAAGTTTCTAGAAAAATACCAAAAATTAGGCCTAGGCTATATTTGATATTATGAAATCAAAAATGATGTCTATTTTACCAAATTGAAAACATATCAGTTGCATTAATTAATTTAAAAATTAATTCCCGTCGTCAAAACAAATAGCGTATTTTTAAGAGATAATAACTATCAAAAGATTGACACTTGTTTATGTCTGGTTTAAATGTGAAATCTCATCCAATGACCAACATTGTATTAAATGGTAAAAATATATTATAAATATACTTTAAAACTACTCAAATTAATAATTTATCACTATTAATTATTTCGATTAAAAAAGTTGTTTTTAATTAAAATTTAGTAATTTTCACTATTCATCAAAATATGAAAGTTATCCAAAAAGTGAAAAAATTTCACCCTAAGCTAATTTTGATATTACGAATCCAAAACTGAAGTCCATTTCAAAAGATAAAATTTATAAAATTTAAAAAAGTAGGTATTACTATTCACAATGGCTAGTTTGATTGGTTGTGGTGTGTTAGAATCTCGAAGTTGTGTACAATGCACGTCATTGCATTATTCAAAGGGAAACGTACCGTGGAAGCATGGGGTGTTACATTCTCCCCTCCTTCAATAAATTGCATCCTTGCAATTTTTTTAAAATTGGGCTTGAGAATATAATGGAATGTCCCACATCGAAAAAATAGTCAATAAAACTATCACTTTAAAAGAAATGAAGAGAAGTATAAAGGTCACCCAAGATAACCCGTACTAGGATTCCATGTAGGAAAACATGGATATGGACGATAAACTAAGTGTTCAGTTCTGATAGAGAGGGATATAAAACATGATCAGGGGAAAGTTAACAATAATAAAATCAGAAACTTGTTTTGGGACAAACGGTCCTTAGTCTCCCAGTCGGAAAAGTAAATGGACAACATTTTTTTGTTTTAAGTTACATTACATAAGGACGAGGAATTCATTTATGATATTTACTAAGAACATAAAGAGATTTACTTACTTTTTAAGTAGAGTTTCATTCTTTAATAACTTTTTACCACTAACTCATTTTTTTGAACAATGAGTATTCAAGAAGACTTGGTCACAATGGAAGATCTAGAATAAACTTCTATAGAAATACATGATCCACGTAGGATAAACTATATATATACCTTTTCTTCAGAGATTAATCAAAACCAAAATGGTTAGTATAATATCTGATGACCCCCCAAATGGATATTCCATTAGAGAAAAAAACACTAATCTTAATTTCTAAAATTAAACCATCAATACCCCAAAGTTAAATAAATACCATTAAATAATAAATTTTCCTTAAAATACTTTAATATAATCCAAACTAATATTGAAACTAAAAACTTATAAGAATGTAGTCTTCCGCGTTAAATTGTATCTCCAAATGACATTAATTACTCTTAAAGTCACATACTTAAAAGTAATTAACCTAATAATTCCCATAAACAACCCAAATCACTCTAAATCCTTAATAAAAACATAGATAAAAATCCACCATTACTACTCAAATGAAATCCCATACTATTCTATTTTCCATACAACAAAGCGAACAACTTCCAAGATAACATTTATCACATAATTACCAAATAATTTTCCTATAGTAAGGGTATTCATTTGATAAGACATAAGATCCCAAATCAAATTATTAATGATCAATAAAATCATTTAACTAAAAATAATAGTCACACTAACCAGGGACTTCACGTAGTCCAGTGGTAGGCGATAAATCCCAATCGCACTTTGGTTGTGGGTTTGATTCCCACTGCTTTGTCCGACATGATGGGTTGTCACACGGTCTGCATGTTGTCCTTTTTCAAAAACAATATTTTATAACATTACAAAAATGAGATAAATTCATCAAAATAACAATAACATAATTTAACCACAAATATTATCTCATACCTTACATTTTCATCCCAAATTATAATAACTTATAATTTCCTCAAACCCAACGATCATTTGAAAACAAATGGTTATTTATAACTATATTCACAAGAGAAAAGATAATTCTTTCTCAAATATCATTCTCACATGGAAAAATGCAGGGTTAAAAAATACAAGAGAAAATTATTCCAAAGTAAACCCATCAACAAGGAGCACTAATACTTTTTAAACATTTCTCCAACCATTTATTTACACATAGATTCTTCTTTGACCAAGAAAATATCCTATAGAATAGGTAATTCACTCTGGTAATGGCCAGGTCCCCTACATTTACGGCAAATGACTGTAAATGGACTCTTGGGACCATTTTTATCTTCTTCCATAGTACTCTTCATTTTTCTTCGGCAATTATTCACTTTATGTCCTTCCTTCCCGCACGTAAAGCATTTCTTTGTCCCATTGAGACAATTTCTTGGGTGTATCATTCCACGTTTCCTACATGATGGAAATTTAGGATTCCTTTCTCCATGGTCTCAACTACTGGAGCTCTTATCATTTATCACCTTTATCTTCTTTGTTGAGTCCGATAATTTGTTAATATATATATTTTTGATCATATTTTTGGAAAATTAATTTGGAATAAAGACGATATCTTTTACACCTATCAACATTCCATTTTTTTTCTCATTTCCACCATCGTTCCCACCTTGTACATCATTCTCAAAGTCACTATGACTTCCTTGGAATCTATCCATTGAATAAAACAAGAAAGCATTGTGTGAGTAACAGTAGTCATAAAATCATTTAGAGATTAACATGTCACCATATTCTCAATTTGAGACACATTATGATTAACCAATGTCATTTACTCTCATCTAATATATTTAATAATTCAAATTATTTAGTAAATAAAATGTAAATTATCTTAAGCATATCCCCCGGGAGTGTCGTAACCAAGAATGCAGCAAGGCTCGTTGTCGTGTACCAGTTCCCATTCGACTCTAGCTCAAAGTGGTGTTTTCGGGTTTTACCCCTAGGTACATCTGTGCTAGAGCCGCCTCTACCTGCTTATATCCAGACAGGGATGTATTGCTCAGAAAACTCAAAAAATATCTATAATACCAAAATTCTAGGATGTTCTTCTATACTAATCCTCAAAGTTCATCTTAGGTCTACGTTCTCTAATCAGAGTTTATCTAAATCTTGCTTCCCTGGTTTGTACTAAACTTCCTTTAATACCAACTGTAACGCCCCGACCCTAGATACCCAGAGTCAGTGCATTATTACATAACATTGGCATGATCACAAAGGATCAAGTCTCGAAAGACCGATTAGTTTATTAGTCTTGGAAACACTAGATATATTCAAAAGTCTTACATTACATCATAAGGTAAAAAAACTACAACAACATCTTGTCTTCATATCCCCTCATACTATCCTTGCAGGTCATTCATAAATTACTTCTTCACATCCTAGGAAAAATAAAACATTGAAAGGGGTGAGCTCAGATGCTCAGTAAGGATAACAATGTAGCAGAAGATTTCATAGATAAGCATAAACACTTAAAGAAATTTATAACTAAAACAAAAGCCTTTTTAAACATGAACTTCGGCATAATATGGAAAAAATAAAATTAAATAATGCCATTTACTTACTCACATGGATATTATACTAGTCGAACAATCACATGAAATATCAATAACCACTTTCATAATGATGGAATGCATAATTCCAGACTATCATAACCACATATCCAAGGCCTCGTGCCAAGACTAAAATAAGATTTTTCCAAGGCCTTGTGCCAAGACACTAGTTTGTCTCATGAGACCTACCGATGCATCGAGGAGCTATAGAAGGCTCCACCCGTCAATTACTAAGTCCAATGCATTCCTCATATGAATTGTTTTAAACATATCATAAATAATAGTATTAAAACTAGCATACGAAATATCAATACTTTATCCAAAAACCATGGATGGTATAAAAATATCACATCCACAGTCAAACATAACTCATTCGATACAATATGGAATATTGTATTGTATCATAATAACCTCAATCGAGAATGATGAAGGATATTGACATAGATGAAAATAATCATCAAAACAATTAGAGTGAAATATCCCCCTTTTTTTTGAAATCATTTAAAAGACACACTATTTTTCAAGTATCTATTTAAAATAAATTTTAGAATCAAAGTTTCCCATACCACTTTGAAACTTTAAAATTTAATTTTGATTTAAAAACTTTAATGTCCATATAAATAAATCCTTAAAACCATTTTTAAAACATGGACATTAATGAGAAAGAATTAGAATAATCAGTCTTTAAAACATTTTAAAATGTCATTTTAGTTAGAGTTTATAACCAAAAGAGAGACACTTGAATAAAAATAATTGAGGAAATAAAAACTTTGTAATATCATGAGAATAAAGGGATTCATGATATATTATGTCAAAGTACATTATATACACCATATAAAATTGATTTGGTGTATAACAATAAAGGAGCCTCAATGGAATGTAAATTGTGATGAAATCTCTCATAAAGGTCGTATCCTTAGGTTAAGGATAAATCAACGACATAATTATGAGTGAAAAATATAAATACACTCAATATTATTGGATATTCAGTGTAAAACAATCAAAGGACATTCACACAAATTCCTGTAAAAACAACACCATTGAATTGGATGTTTAACTCAAAAAATGGAGAATGAGTTAAAATTACTCGTATCAAATTCATATCGATGACTTGAGAAATTATCAATGGATTGATTATGTGTATCAAAAGTATATCCACTGAAAGGGGAGTGGAATTTATTACATAATCAAATGAATAGTGATTCTACACATAATCTTGGAGTAAAATTATCAATGAAGTATGCATAAAGCCGAATGAGTAGAAATCGAAATTTCAAATTCCCTTATCGATTTGGAAAATTATGAAACATGCACCCATGAAAGAAAGTTAATACAATGATGATGTAAATATCCATAAATTAAATTATATTGCATAATGAATACAATCATGGGCAGTACACACACCACATTCAATAATAAGTGGTGAACAATGGAAATCTCACAGAATTAAAAGTGAGATAAGAAACCCCTTACTTTGTACATTTTCCTTGGACGACGGTAGGTGAACCTCCTGTATAATGGTGAAATAATTGTTATTTAATTTTACAAGAATCATTTACATTAATATGATATCATATATGATCTTTTAACATTGATTTGTTAATTATATCTTAGTATTATCGTCATTTCAGGTGTTAACTTACTTGTTTCCTTTATATTATTTGTTACGTAAGTCGTGTTTGTTATGGATAGGTTGTATCTTATTCATATCCAGAATTATATAAATTCCTGAAACATTATTTTTAAATCATCAAATGATAATTAAACTTGAATGGATATGATGGGGAATGAATCTCATCGCTTTCGTGGAGACGGTAGTCCGTACGTACGCACGAGCGACAATATCATTCTTTTGATGTTAAAATAATATATAATTGAATGGTATATCATATAGACAGAATAATTATCATGTTATATTTATTATTTACATCAATTAAAGATCATTATTATACCCATCCAAATAATAATTTATTGAATGACAATTACACCACGACGTGGAGACAGTAAGCCGTACGTACGCACGTATGGTGACATGTCATTGAAAGGATGGATAGAATACTGAATATGTTTGTACCATATTTATAATAATATTATATTATATAGGAGATACTGGGTTCATTATTTTATAATGGGAATAACAAAGAAAGAAGAAGATGAAGAAGAAAAGAATTTGAAAAAGGGTGGTAAAAACATTACCTCTTCTTCGAGTTCTTCCTTTTGATTTGATCAAAAGGGATCTTTAGGTTGGATTTATGATCAGACTAATGCCTGAAGGTTGTAGTGAGTGAAGTTCAGAGAATATTTGGGCAGGTTTGGGCCGATCCAAAAGGCTTTGAAGGTGTGAAGTAATGAGAAGGGGGAGTTCCTTTTTATAAGAGGGGTGAGGGGCACCTTTGGAAAAGATAGATATATTATTTTATAATAAATTCATATTCGGTTTATAATGGATAAAAAGTGGATTATTTAATGTTTAATGTGGGTATAGGTCAAAATACACTCAAACAATATAATTTAGATAGGTTTGGGTCATTATATTAACCTTATCATTAAGTATTAACTCTTAGTTAATTAGTTTCACTTTTACAATGTCTCTTTTTATTTTTATAATATATGGTTAATAAACTTACTATATACATCCAAGAGACCCCCAAGTGGTCCATTAATGATACACCTATCATGATATAAGTCTCTATGCCGAACCTTAGATTTTTAGGAATTTAATATCAATTAATAATATAATATGTTTTTTTAAAACACTTTTTTTTCAATTTTGACACTATTCAATAATTGATTTTTGTGAAACTCATAACAGAATTATTACTTCACAAAAAGTCAATTAAATCAATCCTAATATTTCATATTAACCTAGAAAATTAGTTTAATTCAATAAAAGTCTCCAATTATATTTATTTGGGTATTTATAATATTAATTATTTTAATTTTTCACTATTATGGTAATTAATGCATCATCATTGTGTCAACAATAAATTAAATTATTTAATGTCTACAAATTATAAATAAAATGTCATTATGTAGGAAAGCGTTTTATCTTTATAATGAATATTTATAATCGAATTTATCTTATGTGTAACCCTACATTAAAAATGTTTTAGTAAATAAGCATTGATTTTAACTCTTTTAACTCTTCTTTGAATTAAATAATAATAAATGTCCTAATCTAATCCAAGTGGACCTAAATGATAATATCTTATTCCTAAGGGTTTTTTTGGTCGAGATAAACTTGTCCAATAGAATTAGGACATGTGTTAGGGTAATATTAATATCATTTTTACCCTTAATTACCCTATTTACTTTTAACCGTGGTAAATAAAAGTAAAAAGTTACTATTCACCAAAAATTATTTTCTCTCAATAAACCACATTTTACTCCTTGATATTAAACGTGTGTCTCGGATTTTCAAAATTCCACTCACAGAAGTTGTAAAATTAAGTTTTATGAAAAAATTCAGTTTTTTAATTACCACTTAGTGGTTTCACTATTCATCAAAAAATGAAAGTTTCCAGAAAAATACAAAAAATTAAGCCTAAGATATTTTTGATATTATGAATTCAAAAATGATTTCTATTTTACCAAATTCAAAACATATCAGTTGAATTAATTAATTTAAAAATTATTTCCCGCCGTCAAAACAAATAGTGTGTTTTTAAGAGATAATAACTATCAAAATATTGACACTTGTTTGTGTCTGGTTTAAATGTGAAATCTCATCCAATGACCAACATTGTATTAAATGGTAAAAATATATTCTAAATATACTTTAAAACCGCTCAAATTAATAATTTGTCACTATTTATTATTTCGATTAAAAAATTTGTTTTTAATTAAAATTTAGTAATTTTCAATATTCATCAAAATATGAAAGTTATCTGAAAAGTACCAAAATTTCACCCTAAGCTAATTTTGATATTAAAAATCCAAAACTGAAGTCCATTTAAAAAGATAAAATTTATAAAATTTCAAAAAGTAGGTATTACTATTCATAACGGCTAGTTTGATTGGTTGTGGTGTGTTAGAATCTCGAAGTTGTGTACAACGCACGTCATTGCACTATTAAAAGGGAAATGTACTGTGGAAGATTGGGGTGTTACAGTAAGATTCAAACTCATGATTTTCAAACTCACGACCATGATCACTTCTTAGGGTCTTAATATTAAGTCCACTAAGGTTCTCTACAGACTTGATGTATTTAATAAAATATGAATAATATTCACTTTTTTGAGCTAAGAATTATACCCAATTATATCTAGGAAATTCATCTACAAAGACAATGACATAGTTCTTCCCATTTAAACTAGAAACTCTAGAAGGTCCAAAAAATTCCATGTGAACCAGCTCAAGAGGTTTAGAAGTTGAAACTTCTTTCATTTATTTAAATGAAATATTATATTGCTTTCCCTTTTGACAGGGATTACAAACTTTGTTAGTTGGGAATTCAAGTTTGGGTAGGTCTATGGCTAAGTTCTTCCAAGTCAGTTTTCTAAGTTAATGAATATTGAAGTGTCCTAATCTCTTGTGCCAAATCCAAGACTCTTTATGAAAGGCATTTAAGCTTGTAATATTTTTTTATCTAAAGAATTCAAATCTACACCATATACATTTTCATTTCTCAAATATCATAAGTCTTTTTACAAGCATATATGCGATTAAATTCTTCATATCCTAAAGCACAATACAAATCATTTATTTCATTACAATTTTTATTGTAATATGTTTTATTAGGTTCATCCCAAGTAGTTCTTTCCATTTCTGGAATTTTATATTGAGTCTCTATAGCAATCCAGATGTAAAATCACATACTCTCCAAATGAATTTTCATTTTCATTTTCCACTGAGCATAATTTGTACCATTAAAGAAAGGTGTCTTGTTGTTAGCATCACCTTCTAGTCTATTATCCATAACTATATTTTAGAAAATTTATTTAAAGAGATTAAATTTAGAACTAATAGAAATTGAAGCACCTTAATATGCAACTAAAATCACAGTTGAAAAATAGAGTGTTTTGAAATCCTTTAATAAAAAAACAACCCTCTGATAAGAAATGTTGGTAGGAGTGGATACTCTAGAGGGGTGAATTGAGTACCGATTAAAAATTTCTGTTAAAAATATTTCTATTAAAATCCCCAATTTGTAAAACAAGTTAAACTTTAGTGAATTTATACAGATTGTAAATTTTTAATTACATTCTCAAATATTGATTACATCTCAGTTAACTTAATCTGAAGATTATGTTAGCTTTTGAAACTAACTTACTGATTCACAATAAGTACAAACACATTCTTGTTTAACTATCAGATTTTTTCTAAAACAAATTTATATTTAAAGTACATAGCAGTGTAATATTCAAAATATATTTTAACAAAGATAATAAGCACAATGATTTGTAAAACAAGAGGTTCAGTCTCAAGCCAAGACATAGTCCTCTCAAAATTTTTATATAAACTAAGATCCACACCCTGGATCAAGGGATTCGAACTGTACTCAGACTATTCCGGTCCTCTGACCTCTACAACAATTCTACATAGGAAAAAAACAAAAGCAACAGCTCTCAAGCTATCCAAGTCACACTTGAACTCTTCCATAACTCATAGTGGGATACAAGAAGGTGAAGAAAGTTTGGTGTGAGGATTTAGTAACCTCCAGTTCATCTCAGGAGATAGTGTGTGTCTAAGAAATAGGCAAATACACCAACACTGCTCAAAATGTTAAGCAAGGGGATACAATAGAGGAAATAATAGTGTTTATAAAGCTCTGTGTAATTGCAGATGAGCTCTAGACTTGTTTTGATGTTGCAGATGGAAGTCATTTCCTTTCTGGTGAGGATGACTCAAAACAGAGTATCGTTGTTCTTCCCAGCTACTGTTATTTAGACTTGTGCATATGATTTTTAGTAATGCACAGCTACTCGTATTTGTGTTTGTTCTAGGTGAATTATTTAATACCGGATCTCTGGTTTTTACAGGTGTTCTTAAAGTTCTTTTTATGTTCCGTGGAACTTTACACACTTAAACCTTCTTTCTTGTGTTGTTCTCTTTTTGTTCAGCACTCTTCTCTTCTTTTTACTATAGATCTTTTTTTTTATTCCTTGAGATTTTGAAAAAAGAATGAATACCTTTTTATAGGTAAGAAGAATGGTTTCCTAACATCCAACAACTATCATTAATTAATAGCAGGAGCATTTAGCTAAGAAAATATGACCATTGGAATTAAAAGGGTTAGTGGATAGTTCAAACGGTTTTCATGACTATCGGTGAGTCAAGATATCGGTAAGTCATTTTGAATTTGAATCGGTATTGGTAGGTCATTTGGTCATCATCAGTTTCAGTTGTTTATTTTATCAGTGTCGACTTAGGTAGGTCATTTGATCATCATCGGCTTCGGTAGGTCATTTGATTAGCATCGGCTTCGGTAGGTCATTTGATCAGCACTGATTTCGGTAGGTCATTTGATCAGCATCGGTTTTGGTAGGTCATTTGATCAGCATCGATTTTAGTAGGTCATTTGATCAGCATCGGTTGTGACTGTTGTCATCGGTGCGGCCGTTCTTCATCGGTTCAACCATTGTCATCGGTTCGACCGTTGTCATCGGTTTGACCGTTTTTCATTTGTGCGACAGTTCTTCATCGGTGCGACCGTTTTTCATCGGTTTTAACTAAATCTGACTCAAGAAAATAACTAAGGGTGAGTCAATAACATGGAATACACACTAAGTGTATGTTCAATCCAGAACACTTCCAGGTCAATATAAAACCATAAATAATCATAGATAAACATATTTAGGCATGAGTAAACAGATATAAACACATTTAGACAAGATTTATTATTATTAAAAATAACTATATCATAGAGGGTTCAACATTACCAATGGAATTATCATGCATATCAGGTTTCCATGTGTAACCAATTTATTATCTATCTATGTGCTCTCATCAATTTTCATTTATGTTGAGTTAGAGAGTAAGAATAATAATTATTAAAAATTCAATGACTATCAAAACATAATAAAACTAAACACAACCCAATGTTGGAATAATAACAATAATTCTCAAACATTTTGAAAAAAAAATAATAAGTTACCTCATGTGATTTCTTCCCTTCCCGTTGAAAGTAATTTTATCCAATTAATTATCATTATTAATATGTTGCATAATATCTCCCCAAAGGACAAAAAATTCTTTGTATCCCCATATATTCAACTAAATAGAAGATAATAAGAATCACCAACCAAAAAAATATTTCCAATTTGTTATGTAAGGTCATAAAAAGAGACAGATGACTAACAAAAACCACAATTAAAGGAAAAAATTTTATCATCCAATAACAAAATATCCAACATCAACCACTTACTAAAACATCACCCAAACCAGTTGTACCATTAATATAAGTCTCTTATTGATGAATAATATGAAGAAAAAAAGTTTGATATGGGATGTGAACTCGCTCGTAATCACCAAGGATAGATCTATCATTGATTGGGTAAGAATCTATTTAAAATGGTTCAAAATTCATCCTTGGTATGAAATTAGTTTTCCCAATGGACAATATAATAGGTATAAGAATTTTGGGGTATTATGGGGTTGTATAATTTATAGTAAAACTAGGAAATGGAAAACCATTGAACAACAAAATTTATTTTGGAGCAGAAGTGCTATCACATTACAATATTACAACATATAATAAGGGACCGTTTTGTAGTCGGACTCATAAAAGTAGTGTATAATAAATATGGATAGGTCCACATGGTTGATCTAAAAACCCATTAAAAGAAATAACAAAAAAATGTAAGACACCATGTTGCATAATCCAACCTCTAAAAAGATAGCTACACCACATCCTAGGTCCATGGTGCAGGTGCCTAAAAAAAGATCGAACCACAATAATAACACCATTGGGAATCCATGTCGTATCATATATCTCTACACCGTAACAATAATAAACATAAAACAACATCCAAAACTATAAGATTAAATATCTATGTAGTAGCAAACCTATCCACAATGTAGGACCTTGTATTGTAGTACCTAACAAACCTCCATGCCATAAAATATTTCTCTAGCTGAAATATCAGTACAACTATACCATCCACCACCAAAATCCCTTATTACTTCCACTAAAAATTGCATCATAAAAAATATCACAATGTAATGGGTGAATAATCATGAACCATTACACATTATTACTAAAAAATATCTACCTTTTATGGAGATATGCTTTATAAATCACTTTCTAAATTCCTTTTTTGAATAGTTATTTTGGTAAATAGATTTTTTTGTATAAATTGATGAACTTTTGATATAATGTTATGTTATACCATTTGAAAATGATATGAAAACCAATTCCATTCAATTTTTTAAAAGATGAATTCTTGATATCTTATTGAACACATATGAATGGATTATCATTATAAGTTGTGTGGTTTCAATTAATTTCCAAAGATGGGTTAGGTCTATTGAATACCTAATATGGGTTGGGTATCTTAAATTCTTTAGATGAGTTGGGTCTAATAAATCCCTAAGATGGGTTGGGTCCATTAAATCCCTCTAATTCATTGGTTAATGTTTTATATCCCATGAGTTAATTATTTTGAATATAGATATGATTGTTGGTAGATATTTTTACAATTTTATTTCTTCCCTTATGTAAAAATATTCTAAAATTCTATGTGATATTCTTATATTACGTTCCATAGCCCAATATTATTGTATTTTGGTTATGAAGTCTTACACCATTGTATATGTTTTTTCATTTGAGGATACATATCCACCTATTAGTCCATATAGTTAACTTTTATTGTTCATTTTATTTTTAAAAATATATTTCTCCCATGATCATGATTTCTCACAATCTTAAGATCTATCACTAGATGGAATATTGATAAGTTATCCCTTACTATGTGTTTGATCTCGCCCCTTGTTTTCTTTATTCTCCTGGGTACAAAGACGAGTATAACCAAAAAAATATCAAGAAGGGAAATGTGTGATGTGATTATAGGGAAATTTTTATAATAATATATTTATATATCCAAAATAAATGGACACAAAACTTTTGGGTTCTAGGATTGTATGATTATTGTGAGATTTAATAGTCCCATTATGGAATTATTGCTAACTTTTCCTTATGTTATCTCACTTTATATCAAATATAGTTGTAATTTTTATGTTTTTAGAAACCAATATAGTAGTTTGAGTCAAGGGAGTATCAATATATTTCATATTTATTGATTAAATATATTATTATTACCAACTATATGTGGTAGTGAAGAAAAATAAAATTCATCATTCATGGTGGTGGTAGTCTGCATGTGTGAACGGGAAATGTTTTCATTATTCAAATGATTAGGATAAATGAATAAAATGATTATTTCATTAATATAATCACATTTTAGTATACTTATGTTACTGATGTAACTATGTTACCCTCATTACAACATATTTAGTGTAGGTATGAGAGAGAAAAAATATTGAAATGAAAAAAGAGTGATTAGGGATTTTTACCTTACTCCATGGAATAATTATTTTGAAAATATGATTAAGCATTTAAAAGGTGATCCTTTTACAGAGACCCCAATTTGAATATAACTTAAATAAGAAATGAATTTCATGTTTTAAATAATATATATCAAAAACGGTCCCATAACCTAATGGTATCTTAATGAATCATTTTCATATTATTATTACCATTAAATAACCAAAATAAAATCATTATTTATTTATTCACATAATATATCACCAATAAGTTTGTTCTCGTAGTCATCCATGATATTATTTTACAGTATTATCATAGTATTTGGTTTGACTAAACGAAACATTAAGATACCATATTTTATGGATTATTATAATTATGAAAGTGTTTTTTATTGGACTAATATCAATATTATAGTGGAATAATGTCATTATTTAGATACTTTTAATGTGGTGAATCATATTTTCTATAAGTTTAACAAATAAAAAAAGGAAACTAGAAGAAAAATGAGATATGCTACATCATGAAGGTGGTATCCCAAAACAAAACACAAGTTTAACATTATCATTTCTTAGAAAATGCTGGGGATGAAAGTAGGGTTTGGATTAATATTTCAGAACCTTAATAAATTTATAAATACAATTTTATTTCACTAATTACTCTGTTAGAACCAATTATAAAAAAATATACATTTCATTTATGTAGGTAGTAGTCAGGATGTACACTTAACAATGATTTTATTTTTCAATGAATTGGATGGATTGAAATTAAATATTATTTTTTCATTTTAGAATTAAAAATTAATTTTATATACCACATTTATTCATAATTTACATCATTATAACTATCAATGATATTCAGTTATGAAAAATGGAAGATGTTGATTTGTGGGGGAGGTAGCCCACCTGTACACACTATTAGAATACCATTCCTTTTCTTAGTAGACAAAAATGAATAAATTAGGGTTTTGGAATTAATATAATAACATATTGATATATTAATTATACTGGTTTCATTATATTAATGTGGTTATAAATTGTTTGGAATGGGAATATTATGATGAAATGATTATGGAGGTAATACTTATGTCAATAGCTTATGTTTTCTCTACGATATATCCTTGCAAATTGAGACCTTAAGAAAATTAACGGTGGAAAGGGGATTAATGAAGATGTAGAGGGTTATAGGAGGAACAATATTTCAGAGTTTTAAGATGTAAATCTAAGAGAAAGGGTAAACATGAAGTTGTGGAAGGATCCCATTAAGTGGAAGGAAATTTTCAAGCATGGTTTAAGTTTTAAAAAATGTAAAGTTACTATTCCAGAGAAAAATGATTAAAATAAACCATAGAGGATATTTATTTGATTCTTGTATGAAAAAATCTTCAAAAAAACATTTATAAACATGTTTTTAACATGTTTTTGGAATATTTATTCATAGTAAATCAATTTTGAGCAGTTTTACTTTTATTGGCATAATTAATTTTCCAACCATATAAATTAATTTTAATAAACAAATATTAAAATCGAAATTTTAACCTATTTTGAAACTTATGATTTATAAGTTTAAAATAATTTTATGAAATAAAATATCTAACCATGTAAAATGATAATTTTAAAATAAATATGGATAACGTGTAACAAAATGGTTTATGAAAAATGGGTCTTTAAGAATAATGTTTATGTATTTGAAAAAATTATTAATTAATTATATTTGAATAATATAAATTGTTTAATTATAAAACAAATATATTTTTTTGATTTTAAATCATGAAAAAATATAATTTTAAGAAAAATATTATTTAATTAAAAGAAAAATAACAAAACAATTATTTGAAAATAGTACTTAATATGTTAATCATATGTTTTATAAATTCATAATAGTATTTTGAAATGTAAATGATTAATACATAAAGAAATATTTCATCATAAATATATATATATATATATGTTATACATAATTATTTTTATGGTCATGAATGTTATGATTTTTCTAAAAATTATATTTTTCACCACTAACCTAAAAAAATTATTTCACTAAAATCACAAAAAAATAACCCTAGTCTGATTTTGAAATTATTAATTAAAAATTGAAATCCATTTTAAAAAATTAAAATTATAAAATTAGGATATTTAATTTTTTAAATGAATATTTAAAACATGGTGAAAAACTATTTTTATTGAAAAATATAATTTTTAAACAATAAGTGTTATAAATATTATTTTGTACAAGTTTATACATTATATAATCATAATATATTAGGTAATATACTAAGAAAATATATATTATCAATGAAAATTGGTTGAAATAATTTATTAGGAAAAATATATAGTACACTAAAAGAAATAATTTAAGACGGAAAAATTAATTTTAATATTAAATCGCATTTATCACTTATCCTATAAATGTAGAAATTTTATTTATTAACAATTTTATTATTATTAATATTATAAAAATAAAAATTATATAATACATAAGATATAATTTTATTTTAGTGTTTCAGTTGAAAAAAGATATCGGCCATAGTGTTTCATTTGAAAAATAAAATCTAAAATCGTAGTTTTTGGAATTATCCCACTTAAATACAGTTGTTCATTTAAATTTTAATTTTAACTTACTAATATAAATACTTAAAAGTATCAAATTACAACCATGACAAAAAATACAATTTTTATAGAGACATCTTTAGTACCCTTAAATCAAATATAGGATCACTAAGAGGGGGTGGGGGATAATTAGTGATCACTTTTTATTTTATAGGAATGTTTCTCAACTTCATAATGAATATTTATTATCATCTGAAAACATATTAGATTTTTGATCTGTAGAAATATAACTCTCAAACTCACCTTTCATATAAAAAAATAGAGAGGTAAGCACACAATATTTACATGGTTTTTTACAAATACATACTCCTTATCGTGATGGTTATTACCTAACTTTGATTCTTTTACTAACTTCATAGGATTACAAAGGCACCTGAAGAAACAGGTTCTATACCCTAGTATTCATTCCTCCAAGTAACTCTAGTTATACACCCCAATACTCAACACTTATTTCATAGTTGGTTATACCCACAAATTCTCCTTCTCATATCCTCTTTCATCATAACTGGTTATACACCCCAACCAACAATCCTTTTTAGAAACTAGTTATGCCCTCTAATTATAATCTCTTTACTTATTATTTTTAGCCACTATAGAAATATATTATATTTCTCTACAAGAAAGTTATATCAACTTTTCCTACTTAAAAACAAGAAATTAGTTAATGAATCTATTAATAGTTTGTTCTCCCTAAACTTTTCTCCTGATCTTTGTAATACCTTGATAATCTCATTCACAACATCCTCAAAACTTCTTCTAGAAAATATCCTTAGTGAATTTTCATCAGATGACTCTATCTGGTTTTCCTATATCTAATAGTTATGTTTTTTTCATCCAATTATCCCCCACTATGCTTCAGTTTAGGGATCAATGTTCAGTAGAATATTTTGATGCCTCTATTCAAAAAACATTTATCTGATGGTTCTCCATCTATTAGGTCTCCATGTGTTGGAACTCTGATCAAATCTCCTATGTCCGATATACACTTTAACAACTAAGTAAGAACTTTATTTTAAAACTAATAGTAATAAATCATCACAAATTTAACCTTTATTACATGTGAACATTGTTATGTTTTACTATACTAAGTCCCCTTTTATAAATTCGCTTTATGAATTTTGGGAGATAAATAAAATTTATTTTCTCTCTCATCAAAATTTAAAAAAATGATTTAATGTTCAATTGAATTGCACTATAATTATTTTAAACACTTCTTAAACATTCTACAATACTTTGGAAGTTTATAAAATATCATTATTTCATCAATATTCCTTGGAATTTGATTTAATGAAAATTTTATAAACTTATTTAACCACCAAAAGATATCAAACATTGTTGAATAGTATATCACCATAAATTTTAAGGGGATTTGAATAGAAATATGTAAATCTACTAAATTTCCATTTAGAAAAATTACATCTGATGAATCCATTGGAACCTCCTTCATTTATTTTCATGTTCGTCTAGTTACTTATTTTTGAACATTTCATCTATTATGAAAAATTTCACTTATCCACTTTTCTTTATCTAGAAAACTCTATCCAGAAATTCTACTTCAACATGAATTTTACTCCAAACAAAATTCTCTAAATTATTTTTCTGATGGATACTTATATGATGGATTTTTATATGATGGATGTTATTTCAATGGAAATTCATTAGTAGTCCACTTCATTACATTTTCAACATTAAAATTCATACATGAATCCGAAAAAACTATTTTTCAAATAAAACTTCAATCATGTTTCTTGTCTAAAAACATTATCCACTAAATATGGTTTACTATATTTTTTCAACTTCTAAGGGATTTAGTCAAATGAAAATTATTTACCTAGTTACCTTCTTGGAATTACTCTACCAGTTTATTTTTACATCAAACTTTATTTCTACCCATTTATGTTTTTATAGAAAAAAACTCAAAATATGACTTCTAATTTTTTTAATTTCTCCCCATTTTTAATTCATTTATCAGATTTAAATATTTTTTCATTTTTTCATACTCTTAAAAACTCATTATATAAATATCTTACAATTATTTATCTGAAAATTCTATATGGTTGATATTCTTTAGGTGGATCAAACTTCCCCTTTCTAAAAACATGTACAAACTAAGCAATAAATTATTCTGACAAATGTTTCCATGGTTTCTTCATCACTCATTTTCATTGTGACATTGTGAAATCTTTAAAAAAAATATTATGTTTATAAATCTAAAATTATTTTTTAAAACTCCATTTTGAACATTTATAACTTTTTAAAAATGTGTAAAAACTTATTTTGGATCAAGATAAACATTGTGATGTTAGGATAATTTATGAACCACTTAGAATTGTCTAATTTGATAAGGAAATTTTTTATACTCATACATTATGAAATTTTATCTAACTTACTTAATCCAATATCCTTGTGTAGATTTCTTATGGAACTTTTTATTCAAAAAAATATTGATATGTTGAAAATAAATACCAAAACAATTCACTTGCTCATATTATTCCACACCATTGTTATTTTTTAATAAAAAAAGATAACTTAAAACATCTTCATCACTATCATTTATTCTTAACTCATACACTCCATATGTAGTTTTCATCTTCATACTCCAACAACATTATTTATACCCATTATTTAAATAAAATCCAAAGGGGTTACACCATATTTCCATCCTTTATCTTGGAAACATAAAATAATTTCTCAAGGGAAAAATAACATCTCATTGGATTCTTAAAAAAGATCATTAAAATAAATAACACTAAGTCTATATGGGTGAACCCAGTATTGAAAACAAGAGTGTATAATCAAGGTGATAAATGTTGTCCATAACTCTTTTTTCATGAAATTATTTATTAGAGAATATTCCACCATATTTTATATCAGATAAAATATAAGAAAGTTTGATTCAATAAATCTATTAATCATCTCAAAACAGAAATCAAAATAGTTCACGTATATAAAAAAATTTCCAAAATATCTCTGATTTCTTATCACATTGACTTTTTAAGGAAATTTTGATGATCAAACCTCAGCATCATTTTTTCTCCCCTTCATGGGTAGAAATACATTACTAATTATGTTTATAAAATTGTTTCATAATGGATTTCTCAAATTTTCTATAAATCTTCTTCAGAACTCAACCAGATTACTTGCTTATTCTCATTTAATTCCATATAAGTTAATTCATATAAATATTTATTTGTGGAATGAGGATAAATTTTAATGTTACTTATAGAAAAAATTCAGTCTAAGAATATTCTCTTAGTGTTTACTTACTTATCTTCTTTGTGGATTTTACATTGTATAAACTTTCTTTCTTATGATTATCATCCACAGATTTTTTAACTTGTTTTTTCTTATATATATACTCTTAATATGAAGTTTTAATATTCCCTTCATAATTAATATAATCTTTATTACCTTGAGTTTTTAATAATGTTTTAATTCATTCATCTTTTGATGGTATAATATCTAAACAGTTATTTATAACATGGCCATAATTATAACATATCATTTAATTTTTTCTACTTTTTGGAACCACCATCTATTGAATATTTTTTATCAAATTTATTCTTCTATTTATAAATTTATTTATTCCATTTTTTATTTAAAGATATTTTTGTTTCCTCAATCTTACTATCAAAGAACATATTATCTAGAAAAATAACCACACACTCTTTCTTTCCCTGATCAAAATTCTGTTGATCCTTTCCTTACTGAATATTCTTATTCTTATCAACATTCTTACAGTTCTCAAATTTCTTAATTTTTTTATTTTTATTTATCGAAGCTTATATATTTTTTACCATATGAGATTTATTTTATTCCTCACAATAATTTCTTGAAAAATATGTTTTTTTCTACACATCATAGCTCCCCCGGATTCATACTTATTTATTGGTAAATACATGTTATACCAACTTGATTATTACTTATGCCCAAAAATTGATATCACTAATTTTGACCTCTGAATCAAGATCTTCTAGACTGATAGTAATACTAATCTATAGTTTTTTATTATTATTTTTTAAAACTATGGGTGACACTGTTTTGGGAGATACATTCATGATGAATTTCACCCCTTATTAGGAAAATATGAATTCCAAAAATTCATAACTTTCGAACCTGAAATTTTAGTATAATTATATGTAAATTAATATTATTTTGGACTAGAAAAACATGCTTATTTAAACCCTTATCTACACTAACTTGTGAATATCCACCTTTTACATCAACAACTCTATTAAAATATCTCTCATTTTTTTAACTCACATTGTTTTTTAATAAAGATTGATTTTATTTATAATATGTCTTCTTATTTTTATGGAAACAATTATTTTATGATATTCACCATAGTTTTGAGTTCAGCTAACTTCAACTGGTCCTGCTTACTTTTTTCACCAAGTGTTGTTCCCACCATGTTAATATACTATTAACCGGCTAATGCTGCTTCATAATTAGTTTTTCTTTCACTCACACATATTTTAATTTTATGTAATCAAATCATATTGATATTTATCTCCCCTTTTTTGGTTCACACAAAATTATTAAAACATTTTTTCATATCATATTTATTCAAATTCCTTATTTGCTTCTTGAATTTGGTATTTTTTTTCAAGTATTGATTTCAAATTTTATTTTAGTATCAACAAATTGTATTTTATCTCTTAACCTTAATAAAAACTACCTGATGAAGAACATATTTTATTAACTCAAAAAAATAAGTTGAAATATCATTTAGATTAATTTTTGGATGAAGAATCATTCTTCTCAATTTTTCTTAAGAAACTTTTCTTATTTTGTATCTAAAAATTTTCTTATTTTTATTCCATTTGTGTTTCTAGGACTTCTTATCTTCTTATTCTAACTTATATTATTCATACCAATTCTCAAAAAAAAATCGGGAAAAATTTCCTTTTTATTAAAATTCAAACTTTTAATGGAATATTTACAATTTCATTTCCAATTTATATTTTTCTAATCCTTTAAAAAGAAGATAAATTATTATATTATAGTATATTATATCTCCTTATCCTATTTATGAATCACTTGACTCTTCATTAGATTATTTATCATTGAGATTCCATTTTAGTAAAGCTTCAAATTTCATTTCATTCACAATAATTTTCAAAAATACTATTTTTTTCTCATTTCATATGACATAATAATATTTTGAAGTTCATCTAGAGATAAATCTTCTACATATTCTAAAGTCGACACTTTTAAATAAAATCTATCTAGAAATTTTCTCATAAATTTCTTAATGATAGAAGAATCTTACATCTTCTCACTAAAACCATTGATGTTACGGATGATCTTATTTACTTTGGTGAAGTAATAATTAATAATTTATTTATCAACCATCATAATATATTCAAAAAAAATCCTATATATTTGTATCCTAGATTCTTTAACATTATAATTTACTTCATAATTGCTTCTCTACATATCTTAAATTTTTTTATCCCTTGGAAAACTATTGATCATTGAGTAAACATTCTCTGTGAGAGACATCAACATAGAATTCTAAACATTTACATAAACTTCCAAATTTTTATTATCACCAATTATCATAGAGACATTATTAATTGGAGGAAACATTACTATTGTAAATTATATAACATCATGGTCAAGATACAGGAGATAGTTTGTCATACTATTATTCCAACCCTTATAGTTTCTTCCATAAATAATAAGAGGACCTCTATTATTCATGGAATTAAAATAATACATCATCAATGTTGGATCATTCATAGGGAAAACCTTGTGATACTAAATATAGTTCCCTTGGCTCTATTATAGAATCACCGATAGGGGTGAATCATTGATCAATTATATTTATAATATACACTATAATCTTCTTAAAGAAACTTTCTTAACCTCTAAAAACATTTTATCGTTGTGATCCAGTCAAATTCAATCCTCAACCTCACATTTTTTATTAAATATATAGAGAGATAGATAGTAGAACATGTTATTTATGATATTTGGTACAAATACATACTTCATTTCAAGTTTATTATTCCCCCTGACATGGATTTGTTTACTAACATCGTCAGATTAAAAAAAATCATAGGAATCAACTAGTTTTACAAACCAATATTTGTTCCTTTAGTTAACTCTAGTTATACACCCTAGAAATCAACTCTTTTCCCATAGTTTATCTTACCCCACCGTGATCATTATCACATACTCTTTATTCATATCTAGATATACACCATATCTAAAAATCCTTTTTAGAAATTAATCATACCCTCCAGCAACAAGTTGGTTTCTTATTAATTTATGATCTACTACAGAAAGATCTTATCTTCCTCCAAAAGAAATTTTGGTCACCTTTGAATATTTAAAAACTTAAACATCCTCAAAAAATCTCTTAATAGTATATTAGGCTTAAAACATCCTTATTATCTTTATTAGAATTAAATAATCTCATACAAATCTTTCCCAAAACTTATTCTAGAAAAATTCCTGAGAAAATAATTATTGGATGACTTAATTTAGTTGTCCTCTATCCAATGGCTCCATCTATTCTATCTCTAACTGATGTTCTGCAAAACTCTTCATTTCGGTGGGCTACATTTGGTAACATTAATTGGTGACTCCATCTAGTATAACTCTGTTCAATGTTTCTCCACCCACTAGGTCTCAATCTATTGGATCATTGATAGAAACTCCTCCATCCAATAAACCCTTCATTAAATGAGTAAAAAATATTTATTGAAACTCATAGTAATAAATCATTTTCAATTATAATTTTTCTGCAAGTGAATAATGTTAGGTCATTCTGTATGAGATCCCATTTATATAGGTGTGCTTTAGGTATTTAGGGTATAAAAAATTGTATTTTACCTATCATCCAAATTCTAAACATATATTTCCTACATAATTGGATTTAAATTGAATTATTTTTAACTCTTCGATAAAATTATAAAATACTTTTAATGTTTCATGAAAATACCCTTCAATCTAATTGATGTTCATCTAATGTATTTTTTTATGATAGACATTATTCTGATGAAACTTATTCATAAGTTCACTTAAATAAATTTGAAGCCTCAAAATTTATATAAACATTATAAAAACACTTTATCAATTAAAAATTCATTCATGTTTTCAATTTAGAAAACTTCATCTAGTGAAGATGTTTAACTATATTGTTCAAACTTCTAAAGACATAATTCACATGAAAATTTTCTATCTGTTTCTCTTCATGGAATTCCTCTATCATTTTATATTTGAATCATACTTGAGTTCTCCCCCTTTATATTTATATAGATAAAAACTATAAATTTGAATACTCATTATTGTATTTATCCCCATATATACTTAATTTATTTGAGTTGAGTATTTTCTTCTTTTGTGAATACTCATACAAAAATAAGAATATGATTTTGTTAAATATATTTATCTGGAATGTCTATCTTGTAGATATTCATCTTGTGGATCAAACATCCATGTTGAGAAAATGTGTGAAAACTTGACAATACATGTTTCTCACAAATTCCATTAAAATTTAATAATACTTGGTTCATCAAGTGATGTTGTGAAAAATTCTTACGAATAGTCCATTTATAAATCTCAAACTCTTATTTTATAATTCATCTGGGAAATTTATTACATAGTAAAAACATGTAAAAACATTTCATGGATCATGAAAATAATCAAGATTTTGGGAACATTCATGAACATCTTGATATCATCTAATTTTTTAAGGAAATATCTTATACTCCTCCATAATGAAATTTCCTGTAACTTCCTTAATGAAACAACCTTAAAATCATTCATAAGGAACTATCTCTTCAAAAAAATATTTATATATTAATGATATATGAAACCAAAACATGCTTGGTCCAAAAAATATCAATGTTTAAAACTTAAGAAACATATATTTTTTCTTAGAATTGGATTATTACTAATATTTATATTTTTTCCAACCAATTGAGTCAAAGTCCTATCATTTTTTGTTATCACGACCCAAATTATATAATTTAATTATATTGTTTTTCTATAATAATACTTTCATAGACTACCATGGGATGAAATGAAGTTTTATTTTGTTATTACAAATATATTTTCAACTGAGTTGAGAGAACCAATCAATTTCTAAAATCACATAAAATTTATCTAAAGAAGGAATAATAAGATTTTTCTAAAGTAAATATTCACGATTATTGACTTGGGATACAATATTAATAATACTATAATTTTTCATCAATAATAATATCATTGGGGTGATGCTTTAATATTTCTAGAACACTTATCAGGCTTACTAGGGGTTTTAAGATATATTCTATTACCCACAAAGACAATCATCACAAAGTAGGATTCTGAAAAATACACATGTACCCTATTATGCTTAGGATAATCCTCTTGTATACCATTTTTCATGGGATAAATCCTCATGTGTACCCAATTTTTACTGATAAATCCTCTAGTATACCCTTTTCCTGGTGATAAATCCTATATTGTATCCTTTTGAACTCATGAAACATAAACGTAAACCAATGCACTGGTGGGAGATATAGGACCCCACACATCATCATCCACACATATATATACCATATAATATAACTTATCATCATATCATAAAGAACCCATGGAAATAAAATGGGTTTAATAACATTTTAAAAAGGATTCACATAAAGAAACAATTCATAATTCCATCAATAATCATAACATGATATACCCATGGAAAAATAAACGAGTATCCAAATATATTGAGTAACTTTATAGATAGTACCATTAAATCAAGATAATAGAGTGTATCATATTTACACTATATAGATTAATTATATATGATTAAGTCAATAATATTCCAAATCAATCAATGTATAAGTATCTAGGTTAACACCCATCAATAAATGTAACCAAAAATAAGGAATTCATAGAGAAAAATAATTGGAATTTAAATTTAAGGATATAAAAAAATAATGATTAGGAAATTCAAAGTGATGGAAAATTTACCTTCTATAGATTTAACATTTCTCATTTGTGAAAACAGTGGTGAAGAAGAAACTGGTAGATAATGAATACTTTTTTAAGAATAGTAAATTTTTATTTTTAAATACATAATTAAAATAACCATTTTCCTATTAAAACTATTCTAAATAAATCTAATAAGGTAAAGGAAAAATAATTTACTATTTCAAAATGTCATGCCCAGACTTCGACTCAAGGTAAGACATTAATTTTAAATATTTATTACATGAGTTAATTACTTGTTTTCTTCCGTTGGATGGTTGTAGTACGGGCTAAACCCGATGTGGGTTATCCATCGTGGAGTCGGTGAGTGTGTGTTGGCCTTACCTCGCTCGGTGCATGGGCAAGGCACAGGCGAAGCCTTGTGACTTCGCCGGTTAACGTGTGGTACCCGATGCGCGGACGTTAAATAACCGGATAAAATGTTTTACGGTTTTCTTGGTTATTATTTTATTATTATTATTATATTATTGTTATTGTTTTTATTAGTAAACCTTCTTTATTTTATTTTATACTATTTTATTTTATTTATTATATTTCTATTTTTATTCAACTTTCTTTGTTTTATTTCTTTACATTACCTCTTTTATTTATATTTTCTTTTTTTCCTTCCCCTCATAATCCCTACCTTAGCCTCCACCCCCCCCCCCCTTATTTCTGCTTTCTTATTTTCCCTACCCTTTCTTCTCCCACACGTTTTTCTCCTCTCATTCTCCTCCTCCCTCCATTCATTGCACTCCTATTTTCCCTCCTCCTTCCTCCTGCGCGCCTCCCCTTATCCTCCACCCTCCATCTGTCGTGCCCTATCTCTCCATTTCCCCTTCCTCTCCTCCCCTCTCGGCCAGCCCTCCCATTTCCCCTTCCTCTCCTCCCCGCTCGGCCACCCCTCCCTCTTCCCCTCCTTTCTTCCACGCTCGGTCGCCTCCCATGTTCTCTTCCCTTCCCTGCTCTCGCCCTTCCCCTCTCCCAACCGGCCGCCCAGCCTCCCTCATCCTCTTGCCGGACCGACCAGCCGGATCCCCCTTCTCAACCTTTTGTCGGCCAACCTCCATCCCGGACAGCCACCCCACACCCCTTCTTGTTCCCATCGGACAATCGCCCCACACCTCGACTCACACCCACCTGATAGCCGTTGCGCACAGGCTTATGGTCGTAACTCCTCCAACCTCTCTCCCTTAGCCACACGACATTCCAATGATTCATGTGGTTAGGGTTTTGATTTTAATTTATTTAATTTTTTTGTTTTCTTAAATTATTAATTAATTTATTGCATTTGTTTAAGTTTTAATCAATTTATTTTATTATTATTAAATTTGTTTAGTTATTAATAAATTTATTTAATTGAATTTGTTTAATTGTTAATTAATTAATTTAATTATTATTAAATTTGTTCAACTATTAATTAAATTATTTAATTACTGATTTTTTTATGGACTGCTAATGTTTTACTGGATTGTCTTTGAGGTTACTTGGTCTACTATTTTAGGAAATTTTTGACGGATCCGTGCGGTGAGACCGTTGCGCAGTGGGAGAGTTTCACTGTATCTCTTTTTCGTACCTACAATGAGGTAGGAGGTTTCGCATTCCTAGGTTATATGATCAATTAATCTGCTGGTTTAATTAAATTAATATGTCTTTTATTCAATTTATACTCTGATTTGTTGGTTGTGGTTGTTAGATTTTGGTGTTTTATTTTTATTAGTGGTATGTTTAGGTTGTCTGGTTTTTACTGTGTCGTGACTTTGGTTTTTGAACAAATGCAGCAGTTGAAATTTGATTCCTGTTATTATCTTACTGTGTGTTGGAGTGAGTTTTCGAATTGATGATTGTGTTTTATTTTCTTTTTAAACTACTAAACCAATTTTTCAAATGTTTGATAAATTCTAGTTTAGTTCATTGACATGTGTAGTTTATTAGATTGTGTAGTTCCTGCATGTTGTGTTCTGTTTCTGAGTATCTCTATTGTGTTTAATACCTTTAATCGTTATTTTTTATTCATTTATATTGAATGTTTAAGTGTGATGGTTTACTTAGTTGACATCCTAGGTGTATGGTGTTTGACTTAGTTGACATCCAGGTGTGTTGTCTCTTTCCCTTTAGGAGTAGGGTGAACTTTGAATGTTGAGCACAAAAGGGGAAGCATGGGTACTAGGTGGGTGAAATATACTAGTGTGCTAGTGATACGGGAGTGGCTCCAGCCCAGTTTCACTTAGCTGGATTGACGCTTACAACACTAACTAAACCTTTCATGATGACTGCAGACCACTAGGTTATGGAGGTATTTCCATACTAGTGGCTCGTGCACTGGAACGTATGATATGGATTCTTTGGTACACCGAGACATGTGGTTCTAGGGCCCCACACAGCTTACATCCCTTTAGGGCCTCTCCCACTTTTGTTGCTCCTGTGCGATTATATACTCATCACTAGTTGATTGTGTGACTTATGTGGTGTAAAAAGGTAAGAATGATTTCATTTTATTTAAGTACCAAAATCCCCATTCCCTATTTAAAACATTCTTTCTTTAAAAAATGTTTTCATTAAATTGTTAGTGAAATATTTACTTTCTATAATTTAAACCTTCAAACTGTTTTGGACACCTAACCTTTACATGCAGAATATTTTCTCTAGTTCCAACATATAGAGTGATTTCTCACACCCTACTTACACCCTTGGGTGTGAGTAGACCTGATTATGTTTGATGCATGGAAAGTAAAAGGTTTTGAGAGTGGTGGTCTGAGTTGTTAGCTGCTCTTTCTAACATGGCATTGGTGGTGAAGGAAGGACAGTGGTATCCCTCCATTAGGTGATGGTTGCTAGCTTGGTTTTTGGTCACCCCTTTTTGAGTTAGTTGTGGTTCGGTTGTAGTTGTTTTTTAGACTCCTTTTTGTTGTTTAAAGACATGTGGTTGAAACGTTATTTTTGAGTTCAGTTTACTTGTGGTTATTCCTGGTTGTTTATACAGGTAAATCATTCCCAAAATATCAATTTGATACATGGGCACTTTTTCTTGCCCGTGGGGATCGAGAACGCCCTTCGGGCCTTTCTGCAGGCCGGGTCAGGCATCAGGTTGATAACTACCTGATTCGGTTCGTGACAAAATGGTATCAGAGGGAAGATTTTGTTGTCTGGGTTATTTTATTTTGGACGAGTCTTGATAGACAGGATTTTGGATTTTTGGGGCTCAGAATTATTGTTGCGAGTAGGGTGCCTGGCGAGCACACCTCGTGACAGACCCTGAGTTGTCAGGGGATGTCGGGATGCTTGTTTAACTTCTCTTCTAGGTGGGATGTGTGGGATGTAGACTATGCATGGACACTAGGTGTGAAAGTAGAGTTTTGAAACAATTTAATTTTTGAAAGATTGGTTGACTGGTGATAATTTGTCTTGATGAAAAAAAATTCTATTGAGATATGAGATATTGATGGTGTTCTTTTATGATTGTTGCTCCATGCGGAAAGATGCCTCCCCAGAGAGCTCCCATGCACCAACGGGAGGAAGCCTGGGAGAGTTCTCCTACGCCGCTTGATCAGAGATTGGTAGAGGCCATGGTCCGAGTTGTTCCGGATTTAGGACAAGGGGAGACTCTTACCTCACCCCTATTCTAGCTAGAGGGGATCAATCTGGCTCTAAGAAGGACAGAGCACATGAGTTTTTGAAGAATAAACATCCTTCTTTTTTAGGTAGTCCAGAACCTCGGGAGGCAGAGGAATGGCTTGAAAAGATAGAATGCATGTTCGAATTCCTTGACACGGCCGAGGAAGTAAGGGTAAAGTGTGTCACATTCTAGCTAGAGGGTTCTAGTCGTAAATGGTGGGAATCATGGATTCAGGCTAGGAAGCTTGAGAAGATGGGCTGGAAGGATTTCAAATCCATATTTAATGAGAAGTATTGTCCAGAGTTACTGGCCTATGCCAGATCCCAGGAGTTCATGGATCATTCACAAGGGAAACAAGCAGTGATGGAGTATGCGAACCGCTTCACTGAGCTAGTGTGGTACACACCTTAGATTGTTTCAATTGAATACCTGAAAGCTCAAATGTTTGAGAAGGGCCTTCAACCAGAAATCCACTCTCTGGATTTTTTATTCATGTTAGGGACTTATGCCGAGGTGGTCAATCATGCCTGCATGGTGGAGATTGACCAGAGAGGAAGGTCAGGGTTTTCAGGATCAGTGTCAGGATTCGGCAACGGCAGTTCTTCAGAAAAGAAGAGGAAGTGTGATGAGCAGTGGAAGAAGAGTGGTGGCAGCTCCGACCATTCACCCAGGAAGACTTCGTTTGGGGATTCTGATATGAGGTCTGTTGTGTGCCATCACTACGTAAGGGCAGGGAACATTCGAACTGCATGTCCAAATCCTTCTAGACCATGCTATGGGTGTGGAGTTATGGGACACCTACAACATTTCTACGGGATTTTACACCCTCCAGAGCGGGATGTGGAGCCCTCGATTGAGTTGGTGTCGGGAACACAACCTATATCTCTTCCAATATATTGTATGTCCCCCACCTAATTAAGTGAATTAATTATATAGCTGGACAATTTTTAATCCAAAGGATTCATTCACCCAAGCATCTCTCATAGGGTCTCCCCTGTTTTATTCTCGAAGAAGGCCGATGGAACCCTTCGGTTGTGCAACGATTACCAGAAATTGAATAAGGTGAACATAAAGAATAAATACCCTTTTCCTCGGATAGACAATTTGTTTGAACAAATGAAGGGGGACAAGTGGTCCTCCAAAATAGACTTGTGTTCGGGATACCACCAGCTCAGGGTAAGAGAAGCAGACATCCCGAAGATGGCTTTTTGAAGCAGGTATGGTCACTTCGAGTACTTGGTCATGCCTTTCCGATTGACGAATGCTCCTGAAGTCTTCATGGAACTCATGAATAGGGTGTTCAACCAATATATTGATTCATTTTTCATGGTATTTGTGGATGATATCCTGGTTTATTCGGGATTTGAGGAGGAGCATAAGCATCACCTACGGATTGTCTTGGGCACTTTGAGGGACCACCTCCTGTATTCTACACTCTCTAAGTGCACGTTATGGATCAGGGAAGTGAACTTTCTGGGGCATGTCGTCTGAGATCATGGGGTCTCAGTGGATCCTAAGAAGATCAGGGCAGTTATGTCGTGGGAGCAGCCGAGGAATGTGTTTGAGATCAGGAGTTTTCTGGGCCCGGCAGGCTATTACAGGCATTTTGTCTGGGACTTCTTATGGCTCGCCTCCCCCATAATTGCACTCACCCAGAAAGGGGTGAAGTTTGAATGAAGCCCACAGTGTCAGGCATCCCTTGGGCAGTTGAAGTGGTGGTTGACCACCGCACCTATGTTGATCTTACCAGAATCTGGAAAGGGCTATGTGGTTTATTGTGATGCTTCAGGTACGAGCCTTTAGTGTGTACTCATGTAGGATGACCATGTGGTGGCTTATGGTTCTCGCCAGCTCCGGCCACATGAGAAGAATTATCCAACTCATGACTTGGAGTTGGCAGTGGTGATGCATGCTTTGAAGATATGGCATCACTGTCTCTTTGGGGATATATTTTTGGTCTATTCTGACCATAAGATCCTAGCCTAAATTTTCTCTCATATGGATCTCAATCTGAGGCAGCGCAGCTAGATCGAGTACCTACAGGGATTCGACATTGACATTGTCTATACCCCAAGAAAGGGTAATGTGGTGGCTGACGAATTGAGTAGGAAGGTACCAGTGCAGGTGTTGTGGAAGTCTAGAGATGAGTGGACTTTGATGGGGATCTTCTCCCAGATGCACTTGGAGGGTGGGGATCATAAAGGAGGTACATTCTTGGCTAGAATTCAGTTGACTCCCGCTCTTCTGGAGTTGATTCAGCAATAGCAATGCGGAGATGACCTATGTCAGCAATCCATGCAATTTCTTCATGGTGGGGAGACTCCTTCTAATTGTTTATTGTCTCTCGAGAGGATCTTATGATTCAAGGGCCGTGTTGTGGTGTCATTGTCTCTAAGGAAGGTGGTAATGAAGGATAGCCACCAATCTCATTTGTTCGTCCATCCTGGTGAAACCAAGATGTATTACGATTTTCATCGCCCATTTTGGTGGCCAGGTATGAGATGGGACATAGCCGAATTTGTGTCGAGGTGATACACTTTTTTGCAGGTAAAAGTAGAGCACCCAATGCCATCTGGGTTGCTTCGGCCACTACCCATTACTACCTGGATTTTGGACGAGGTTTTCATGGACTTCATCATTGGATTGCCTTGGACACCATGGGGGAGGAATGCGATTTGGGTAGTGATTGATCGTTTGACCAAGTCAGCTCACTTTATCCCGATCATAGATACATCGAAGGTAGATGAGCTAGGCCGCTTGTATGTTCAAGAGGTGGTCAGGCTTCATGGTGTGTCGTCAGATGTTGTTTCTGTTATGGACCCTCGCTTTACCTCTCGGCTTTGGGGAGGCCTCCATAAGGCCTTGGGGTCGCATATTAAGATTAGCACAACATACCACCCTCAAACGGATGGCCAAACAGAGTGGGTGAATCAGATTCTTGAAGAAATTCTTTGAGCATGTGTGTTAGATTTCGGAGGTTCATGGGATAGCCATTTTAGATTGGTTGAGTTTGCTTATAATAACAGTTACCAATCTTTCATCAGAATGGAAACCCTTGAGGCGCTCTATGGCTGTCCATGTCGGTATCCTTTGAGTTTGGGTGAGGTAGGAGAGACCTCACTCTTGGGACCGAGCCTTGTTCAGGAGACATCTGAGAAGGTCAAGCTGATTAGGCAGCGGTTGTTGACAACTTATAGTCATCACAAATCTTATGCCGATTAGAGGTGTTGGGATATTTAGTTTTCAGTGGGGGAACATGTGTTATTGAAAGTGGTCCCTTTCTTGGGTCACCGCCGCTTGGGGAAGTAGGGGAAGAGGACACCGAGGTATGTTGGGCCTTTCCAGATTATTGAGCGGATTGGAAAGGTGGCTTACAGATTAGCTTTGCCTTCACAGTTGACATCGATTCACGACGTATTCCATGTCTTCCAACTGAAAAAAGTATAATACCGATCTGTCACATGTGTTGAATTGGGAGGAGATGGAGATAGAGTTCGACTTATCAGTGTTTGAGCGGCCAGGGCAGATAGTGGATTCTCAGGAGAAGGTTCTGTGTGGGAAGTCCATTCCTTTTGTTCGTATGCTGTGGCAGCACGGGAATGAAGAGCATGAGACTTTGGAATGCATCTCCTGGGTTGAGCAGGAGTACCCATTTCTATTCTCTGATCAGGCTTCAAATTGACTTTCTGAGGGCGGAAAGTTTTCATGGTGGGGAGAATTGTCACGCCCAGACATCGAGTCGAGGTAGGACTTTAATTTTAAATTTTTATTACATGATTTAATTACATGTTTTCTTCCATTGGTTGGTTGTAGTCTGGGTAGAACCCAATGTGGGTTATCCGTCGTGGCGACGGTGAGTGCGGGTTGGCCTTACCTCGCTCGGCATGCAGGAAAAGCATGGGTGAAGCTATGCGACTTCATCGGTTAACGCGCAGTGCCCGATGTGCGGACGTTAAATAACCAGATAAAATTTATAATGATTTTCTTAGTTATTATTGTATTATTATTATTATATTATTGTAATTATTATTATTAGTAAACCCTCTTTATTTTATTTTATTGTATTCTATTTTCTGTTTATTATCTTTCTATTTTTATTCAATTTAAGTTTTTCTTATTTACATTACCTCTTTTATTTTTATTTTCTTTCCCCCCTCCTAAACCCTACCCTAGCAGCCACCCCCCACCCCTTTATTTCTCCTTTCTTTTTTTCCCTACCTTTCTTGACCCCCATGTTTTTCTCCTCTCCTTCTCCTCCTTCATCCATTCGTCTCTCTCCCATTTCCCCTCCTCCTTCCTCCTGTGTGGCTCCCCTTCTCCTACTCCATCCATTCACCTCGCCCGATCTCCCCATTTTTCCTTCATCTCCTCCCATCTCGGCCACCCCTCCCATTTCCTCTTCCTCTCCTCCCTGCTCGGCCGCCCCTCCCTCTTCCCCTATTCTATTCCCCACTCGGCCTCCTCCCCTGTTCTCTTCCCTTCCCCGCTCTCTCCCTTCCCCTCTCCCAGCCGACCACCTAGCCTCCCTCATCCTTTTGTTGGACCGACCAGCTAGCTCCCCCTTCTCTACCTTCCACCAGCTAACCTCCATCCCGTACAGCCACCTCGCACCCCCGCTTTCACCCATCGGACAGCCGCCCCGCACCTCCGCTCGTGCCCGCCGGACAACCACCATGCACGGGCTTATAGTCGTAACTTCGGTGACCGCCCTCTCTTTTTCGCGCCTCATTCTGACGATTCCCGTAGTTAGGGGTTTGATTTTAATTTATTTAATTATTTTTTATTTTTTTAATTTTTAATTATTTATTGCATTATTTAAGTGATAATCAATTTATTTGATTACTATTAAATTTGTTTAGTTGTTAATAAATTTATTTAATTTAATTTGTTTAATTTTTAATTAATTATTTTAATTATTATTGAATCTTTTTAGCTGTTAATTAAATTATTTAATTGCTGATGTTTTTAGGGACCACTGATGTTTCACTAAGTTGGCTTAAAGGTTACTTGGTCTACTGTTTTAGGACCTTTTTGACAGATTCGTGCGGTGCGACCATTGCGCAGAGGGAGTTGTGCTGTATTGATTTTTTGTACCTACATTAAGGTAGGTGGTTTTTCATGCTTAGGTTATCTGATCAATTAGTCTTCTAGTTTAATTAAATTAATATGTATTTTATTTAATTGCTACTGTGAGTTTTTGGTTTTTGTTGGTAGAATTTGGTGTTTTATTTTTATTAGTGGCATGTTTAGGTTGTCTGGTTTTTCCTGTGTTGTGACTTTGGTTTTTGAACAAATGTAGTAGTTGAAATTTGATTCCTATTACAGTCCTAGTGTGCATTTGAGTGAGTTTTGGCACTGATGATTGTGTTGTTTTATTTTCTTTAAAACTACTAAACCAATTTTTCAAATGTTTGATAAATTTTAGATTGGTTCTTGGAGTTGTGTAGTTTATTAGACTGTGTAGTTCCTGCATGTTGTGTTCTGTTTTTGAGGATCTATATTGTGTGTAATGCCTTTAAAGGTTATTTGTTACTCATTTATATTGAATGTCTAAGTGTGATGGTTGACTTAGTTGACATCCTAGGTGTATGGTGTTTGACTTGGTTGACATCCAGTTGTGTTGTGTCTTTCCCTTGATGAGTGGGGTCAACTTTGAATGTTGAGAACAAAAGGGGAAGCCTGGGTACTAGGTGGGTGGACTAGACTAGTGTGCTAATGATACAGGAGTGGCTCTGGCCCAGTTTCACATAGCTGGATTGACGATTACAACACTAACTAAACCTTGGATGATGACTGAAGACCACTAGGTTATGGATGTGTTTCCCTAATGGTGGCTCTTGCACAGGAATGTATGATATGGATTATTTGGTACACCGAGACATGAGGTTCTAGGGCCCCACACAGCTTTAGTCCCATTAGGGCCTCTCCCACTTTTGTTGCTCATGTGCGATTATATACTCATCACTAGTTGATTTTGTGACTTCTATTGTGTAAAAAAGTTAATAATGTTTTCATTGTTTTTAGTACCAAAAGCCTCGTTTCCTATTTACAACTGTCTTTCTTTAAAAATTGTTTTCATTAAATTGTTAGTGAATTATTTATTTTCTATAATTTAAACCTGCAAACTATTTTGGTCACCTAACCATTACATGCAGAATCTTTTCTCGAGTGCCAACCTATTGAGAAATTTCTCAGACCCTACTTACACCCTTGGGTGTAAGTAGTCCTGATTATGTCTGATGTAGGGAAAGGGAATGGTTTTGAGAGTGCTGGCCCAAGTTGTTAGCTGCTCCTTCTGACTTGGCATTGGTGGTGAAGTCTGGACGGTGGTATCCCTCCATCAGGTGACGGTTGCTGGCTTGGCTTTTGGCCACCCATTTTTGAGTTTTTTTTTTGGGTTGTAGTTGATTTTTAGACACACTTTTATTGTTTAAAGACTTTTGGTTTCAACGTTATTTTTGAGTTCAGTTTACTTGTGGTTAGTCATGGTTGTTTATATGGGTAAATCCTTCCCAAAATATCAATTTGATACTCGGGCACTTGTGCCAGCACGTGGGGATCGGGAACACCCTTTGGGACTTTCCGTGGGCCGGTTCGGGCGTCAAGTTGATGGCAACCCAATTCGGTTCATGGAAAAATGGTATCATAGGGCTTCTTTTGTTGTCTGAGTTGTTTTATTTTGGACGAGTGTGGTTAGACAGGAGTTACTATTGTCAGAGCTCAGAATTATGGTTGCGAGTAGGGTTCCCGTCCAGCACACCTCGTGATAGGCCCTGAGTTTCCATGGGATGTTGGGATGCTTGTTTAACTTCTCTTCTAGGTGGGAGGCACAGGCTGTAGACTATGCGTGGACACCAGGCGGGAAAGTATTGTTTTGACACAATGTTATTTTTGCAAGTATGGTTGACGGATGATTATTTGTCTTGCTAAAAATTTATTTTCCCTTGATATATGAGATATTGATGGTGTTCTTTTATGACTATTTCTCCTTGTGGAAAGATGCCTCCCCGGAGAGCTCCCATGCACCCACGAGAGGAAGTCAGGTAGAGTTCTCCCACGCTGCTTGATCAAAGATTGGGAGAGGCCATGGTCCGAGTTTTTCAGGATTTAGGACAAGGGGCGACTCCGGCCTCACCCCTATTCCAGCAAGAGGGGATCAATCTAGATCTATGAAGGATAGATATCAGGTGTTTTTGAAGAATAAACATCCTTCTTTCTGAGGTAGTCCAAAACCTCAGGAGGCAAAGGAATGGCTTGAAAAGATAGAATGCATTTTTGAATTCCTTGAAAATCCAGAGGAAGTCATGGTAATGTGTGCCAAATTCTATCTAGAGAGTTCCAGTCACAAATGGTGGGAATCAGTTATTCAGGCTGGGAAGCTTGAGCAGATGGGTTGGAAGGATTTCAAAGCCATCTTTAACGAGCCATACTATTTAGAGTTACTGGCCTATGAAAGATCCTGGGAGTTCATGGATCATTCACAAGGGAATCAGACAGTGATGGAGTATGTGAACCACTTCACAGAGCTAGTGTGGTACACACCTGAGATTTTTTTCAAGTGAATACCTGAATCTCAAAAGTTTGAGAAGGGCCTTCGACCCGAAATCCACTCTCAGGTTTTATTATTCAAGATGGGGACTTATGCTGAGGTGTTTGATCGTTCTTGAATGGTCAAGATTGACCAGAGAGGAAGGTTAGGGTTTTCAAGATCAGTGTCAGGATTTGGAAGTGGGAGTTCTTCAGAAAATAAGAGGAAGCATGATGAGCAGTGGAAGAAGAGTGGTGGAATCTCATGCCATTCCACCAGGTGGACTTCATCTAGGGCTTCTGATATGAGATTTGTTGTGTTCCATAAGTGCGGAAGGGCAGGGCACATTCTACATGCGTGTAAAAATCCTTCTTGACCATGCTATGGGTGTGGAGTTATGGGACACCTATAGAATCTCTGCGGGACTTTAGGCCCTCCAGAGCAGGGCGTGGAGTTCTCGATTGAGTTGTCATCAGGAACACAGCCTATATCTCTTCCCTCATATCGCATTGCCCCCTCCGAATTTAGGGAATTAATGATACAGCTGGATGATTTAGAATCCAAAGGATTCATTCTCCCAAGCATCTCTCCTTGGTCCACCCCAGTTTTATTCGTGTAGAAGGCTGATGGAACCCTCCGGTTGTGCATTGATTACTAGAAATTGAATAAGGTGACCTTCAAAAATAAATACCCTTTTCCTAGGATTGATGATCTGTTTGACCAACTGAAGGGCGCAAAGTGGTTCTCCAAAATCAACTCGCGTTAGGAATACCACCGGCTCAGGGTAAGAGAAGCAGACATCTCGAAGACAGCTTTCCAAAGAAGGTATGGTCACTTCGAGTACTTGGACATGCCTTTAGTACTGATGAATGCTCCTGCAGTTTTCATGGAACTCATGAATAGGGTGTTACACCAATATCTAGACTCATTTTTCATGGTGTTTCTGGATGACATCCTAGTTTATTCGGGATCTGAGGAGGAGCATGAGCATCACCTGCGGATTGTCTTGGGCACTTTGATGGACCACCGCCTGTATTCCATACTCTTGAAGTGCACATTCTGGATCAGGGAAGTGAAGTTTATGGGGCATTTCATCCCAGAAAAAAAGGGTTTTAGTGGATCCTGAGATTATTAGGGCCGTTATGTCATGGAAGTATCTGAGGAATGTGTTTTAGATCAGGAGTTTTCTGGTCCTGGAAGGCTATTATAGGCGTTTTGTCTGGGAATTCTTGTGGCCCCCCTCCCCCATAACTGCACTCACCTGGAAAGGGGTGAAGTTTGAATGGGGCCCACAGTGTCAGGCATCCTTTGAGGAGTTGAAGCGGCGATTGACCACTGCACATGTGTTGACCTTACCGGAATCTGGAAAGGGCTATGTGGTTTATTGTGATGCTTCTAGTACGGGCCTTGGGTTTGTTCTCATGCAGGATGACCATGTGGTGGCTTATGGTTCTCTCCAGCTCTGTTTCCATGAGACGAATTATCCGAATCACGACTTCGAGTTGGCAACGGTGATGCATGCTCTGACGAAAGGGCATCACTATATCTTTGGGGAGAAATTTGTGGTCTATTTTGACCATAAGAGCCTAGACTACATTTTATCTCAGAAGGATCTCAATTTTATTTAGCACCACTGGATCGAGTACCTACAGGGATTTGACTTTTACATTTTCAATACCCCAGGAAAGGGTAATGTGGTGGCTGGCACTTTGACCAAGAAGGTACCAGTGTAGGCATTAAGGAAGTCCAACGATGAGTGGAATTTGATGGGGCTCTTTGCCTATATGTACTTGGAGATAGGGGCATAGTGGAGGTACTTTCTTGGCTAGCATTCAGTTGACTCCCGCTCTTCAAGAGTTGATTCAGCGAGAGCAGCCCGAAGATGAGCTAGGTCAGTACTGCATGAATTTTCTTCATTTTGGGGAGACTCCTTCTGATTGGTCTTTGTCTCCTGAGAGGATCTTGTCTTCAAAAACCGTGTTGTGGTTTCGTTGTCTCTACGGATGGTGGTGATGCAGGATAGCCACTAATCTCAGCGGGCTGTCCATCGTGGTGCATCCTAGATGTATTACGATGTTCATTTCCAGTTCTGGTTGTCAGGTTTGATATGGGACATATCCCTAATTTGTGTCGAGGTGCTACACTTGGCAGGAGGTAAAAGCAGAGCATCAGATGCCATCTGAGTTACTTCATCCACAACCCATTCCTACTTGGATGTGGGATAAGGTTGTCATGGACTTCATGATTGGATTTCCTTGGACACCTTGGGGGAGGAATGTGATTTGGGTAGTGATTGATCGTTTGACCAAGTCAGCTCACTTTATCCCAATCAGAGATATAGCGAAGGTAGATGGCCTGAGATGCTTATATGTTCAGGAGGTGGTCAGACTTCAGGGTGTGCCATCGGCAGTTATTTTTGATAGGTACCCCCTCTTTACCTCTCTGTTTTGGGGAGGCCTCCAGAAGGCTTTGGGGTTGCATATTAAGATGAGCATGGAATACAACCCTTAGACAGATTACCAGACAGAGCAGGAAAATCAGATTCTGGAAGACATGCTCTGAGCTTGTGTGTTGGACTTTGGAGGTTCATGGGATATCAATTTTGGATTGGTTGAGTTTTATTATAATAATAATTACCAATCTTATATCATAATGGAACCCTTTGAGGTGCTCTATGGTCAGTATTGTCGGTCTCCTTTGTGTTGGGATGAGGTAGGCGAGACCTAACTCTTGGAACTGAGCCTTGTTCAGGAGACATCTGAGAAGGTCAAGTTGATTAGGCAGCGGTTGTTGACAGCACAAGGTCATCAAAAATCATCTGTAGATCAGAGGCATAGAAATATTGAGTTTTCAAAGGGGGAAAAGTGTTCCTGAAAGTGGCACCTCGCTTGGGTCACTGCCACTTGGTGATGTAGGCGAAGCTAACACTGAGGTATGTTGGGCCATTCCAGATTATTGAGCCGATTGGCAAGGTGACTTGCAGGTCAGCTTTGCCTTCATAGTTGACATCGATTGACAACATATTCCATGTCTTTAAACTGAAAAATTATAATCTCGATCCATCACATGTGTTGAATTGGGAGGATTTGTAGATAGATTCTGACTTATCAGTGTTTGAGTGGCTAGTGCAGATAGTGGATTCTCAGGAGAAGGTGTTGCATGGTAAGCTTATTCCTTTGGTTCATATTATGTGGCACCATGGGAATGACATGCATGATACTTGGGAGCGCATGTCCTAGGTTGAGCAGGAGTACCCATTTCTATTCTCAGAGTAGGCTTCGAATTGACTTTCCGAGGGCGGAAAGTTTTCATGGTGGGGAGAATTGTTACGCCTGGACTTCAACTCGAGTTACGACTTTAATTTTAAATTTTTATTACAAGAGTTAACTACCTATTTTCTTATGTTGGTTGGTTGTAGTGTGGGTTGAACCCAATGTGGGTTATCTGTCGTGGAGCTGGTGAGTGTGTGTTGGCCTTACCTCACTTGGAACACGGGCAAGGCACGGGCGAAGCCGTGTGACTTTGCCGGTTAACGTGCGGTGCCCGATGGGCGGGCGTTAAATAACCGGATAAATATTATTATGGTTTTCTTGGTTATTATTGTATTATTATTATTATATTATTGTTATTATTATTATTATTAAACCCTCTTTATTTTATTTTATTTTATTATCTTTCTATTTTTTATTCAATTTTCTTTTATTTATTTATTTACATTACCTCTTTTATTTTTATTTTATTTTTTTCTCCCCCTCATAATCCCTACCCTAGCCTCCACCCCCCCCCCCCCTTTATTTCTCCTTTCATTTTTTCCCTACACTTTCTTCTCCCCCACCTATTTCTACTGTCCTTATCCTCCTCCCTCCATCTGTCGCGCTCCTATTTCCCCTCCTCCTTCCTCCCATATGCCTCCCATTCTCCTCCTCCCTCCATCCGTCGTGCCCCATCTCCTCATTTACCCTTCCTCTCCTACCCACTCAGCCACCCCTCCCATTTCTCCTTCATCTCCTCCCCACTCGGCCACCCCTCCCTCTTCCCCTCCTCTCTTCCCCACTCGGCCGCCTCCCCTGTTCTCTTCCCTTCCCCGCTCTCGCCCTTCCACTCTCAAAGCCGGCCTCCCAGCCTCCCTCATCCTTTTGCCAGACCGACCAGCCAGCTCCCCCTACTCCACCTTCCTTTGGCCAACCTCCATCCCAGACAGCTACCCTCCACCCCCGCTCGCGCCCATCGGACAGCCTCCTCGCACCTCTGCTCGCGCCTGTCGGATAGCCGCCGCATACGGCCTTACGGTCGTAACTCCGGGGACCACCCTCCCTTGGTTGTGGCTCGTTCTGAAGATTCCTGTGGTTAGGGGTTTGATTTTAATTTATTTAATTATTTTTTATTTGTTTAATTGTTAATTAATTTATTTCATTTGTTTAAGTGTTAATCAATTTATTTTATTATTATTAAATTTTATTAGTTGTTAATTAATTTATTTAATGGAATTTTTTTAATTGTTAATTAATTTATTTAATTATTATTGAATTTGATCAAATTTTAATTAAATTATCTAATTGTAGATGTTTTTATGGACCGCTAATGTTTTACTGGGTTGTATTTGAGGTTACACGATCTACTATTTTAGGACCTTTTTGACGGATCCATGCGGTGTGACTGTTGTGCATTGGGAGTGTTGCGTTGTATCGCTTTTTCGTAACTGCATTGAGGTAGGTGGATTCGGATGATTAGGTTATCTGATCAATTATCCTTCTGGTTTAATTAAATTAATATGTCTTTTATTTAATTGCTGTTGTGATTTGTTGGTTTTGGTTGGTAGAATTTGGGGTTTTATTTTTATTAGTGGCATGTTTAGGTTGTCTTGTTTTTACTGTGTTGTGACTTTGGTTTTTGAACAATTGCAGCAGTTGAAATTTTATTCCAATTACAATCTTAGTGTGCGTTTGATTGAGTTTTGGCACTGATGATTTTTTTGGTTTATTTTCTTTAAAACTATTAAACCAATTTCTCAAATGTTTGATAAATTTTAGTTTGAATCTTGGAGTTATGTATTTTATTAGACTCTGTAGTTCCTTCACGTTGTGTTCTGTTTTGGAGGATCTCTATTTTGTGTAATACCTTTAATTATTATTATTTATTCATTTAAATTAAATGTGTAAGTGTGATGGTTGACTTAGTTGACATCTTAGGTGTATGGTGTTTGACTTAGTTGACATCCAGGTGTGTTGTATCTCGACCTTAATGAGTAGGGTGAACTTTGAATGTTGAGCACAAAAGGGGAAGCCTGGGTACTAGGTGGGCGGACTAGACTAGCGTTCTAGTGATATGGGAGTGCCTCTGGCCCAGTTTCAGTTATCTAGATTGACACTTACAACACTAACTAAACCTTGGATGATGACTGGAGACCACTAGGTTATGGAGGTGTTTCCCTATTAGTGGCTCGTGCACGGGAACGTATGACATGGATTCTTTGGTACACCGAGACGTGAGGTTATTAGGCCTCACACAGCTTTAGTCCCTTTGGGGCCTCTCCAAATTTTGTTTCTCCTGTGCAATTATATACTCATCACTGGTTGATTGTGTTATTTATATGGTGTAAAAAAGTTAATAATGTTTCCATTTTCTTTTAGTACCAAAAACCCCATTCCGTATTTAAAACTGTCTTTCTTTAAAAATTCTTTTCACTAAATTGTTAGTGAATTATTTATTTTCTATAATTTAGACCTGCAAACTGGTTTTTTCACCATACCATTACATGCAGAATCATTTATCTGGTGCCAAACTATTGAGCAATTGATCACACCCTACTTACACCCCTGGGTGTAAGTAGACCTGATTATGTCTGATGCAGGGAAAGGTAATGGTTTTGAGAGCGGTGGTCTGATTTGTTAGTTTATCCTTCTGACTTGGCGTTGGTGGTGAAGTCCAGACGATGGTATACCTCCATCATGTGAAAGTTGCTAGCTTGTTTTTTGGTCACCCCTTTTTGAGTTAGTTGTGGTTGGGTTTTAGTTGTTTTTGAGACTCAATTTTGTGGTTTAAAGACTTGTGGTTGCGACGTTATTTTTGAGTTCAGTTTACTTGTGGTTATTCCGGGTTGTTTATATGGGTAAATCATTCCCAAAATTTCAATTTGATACCCGGGCACTTGTTCCAGCCCGTGGGGATCGAGAACGCCCTTCGGGCCTTGCCGCGGGCAGGGTTGGGCTTCAGGTTGATAGCGACCCGATTCAGTTCGTGACAAAAACCATTAGAAAGATGTTTCAAAATTATAGTAATTTTGTTCTTGTGAAAACATTTCAGTGAAATGTTTATTTTCTTATTGTTATAAATAAAGAACAAGTGATATTCACTAGTTTATTTAGAAAATTCATTTTCAAAAAAAGTTGAAAAGAATAATTTTATGATATATTAAAACATGAATTTTTTAAAAAACTTTCATAATGGAGTCTTGAAAAAAAAGACATAATGGTTTTATAGAGAAAACATGGAGTGAAAAATAAAATATATGAATTGGAAAGTTTATAAATCCTTTTAAAAAATTTGAAATACCTTTTTTGGAAAACAAATATCATAAAAATATTATGAAACATCTAATTTGAAAAAGATAAATTGGAATCAATTCTTACAAAGGATGACCATAGTGGAATAAAAATTATTCTGAAATTATAAATAAATAATAAACATATTTTTCTGATGGGTCATCATATTTGAGACATCTAAACTTAAAAAAAATTAAATGAAACATTATAGCTTGAGTTACATTTAAACCACAAACCCTTAAATGAGAGAGAGAATGAAAGTTAACTTATAATACCATGGATGATGATAGGATCATGATATAAAATTCAATAGGGGTATAATATGCATCATTTTAATGAAAACATGGTGAATAATAAGAAATATGTCTCAAGGGGTGAAAATTATAGATAAGAAACCCTTCTGAATTTGGTAAAATTTGAATTGAAATATAAATAATGAAATTAAATCAATTTGTATTTTTATATCTTTTGACTCCATGAAACATATTCTATGAAAGTATCCCTGGAATTCATGAGTTGATCCTCACAAAGGCACCAAATATCAAGGTTGAGTAGAAATACATATTTATGATGGAAGAAGGAGAAGATTGTATTTCCATGTGTCATGACCTAAAACAACCTTAACTGGGCTCGAAAAGTTTTTAGTGAGACTCTCTATTTATCATGGGGTTATTTATGGTAGTGAAGGGACCATCCCTAAGGACTAGAAACATGGCGCAATAGTGATACTGAGTAGGGGTGTGGGGGAATATCCCCCACAGTATGGAGCAATGGGTTCTTTGAGGAGCTCTTATGCACACACAGCCTACTCACAAAGAGGATGACATAGGCCCTACATGCACTACCTAGAAGTATCCTCCAAACCTACATGAATCACCTGTGCACACCAACCCTTCTCACTAGAAGACCCACCCTCATACGACACTAAAGGAATACCACCTATGTGTGGGGTACCTGTGTTATGGACCTACATAAGGAAACTCCATCGACCATGATCCTGTATTTTCCTATAAATAGAACCTTATGGCTCCTTATATTCATAACTAGAAAAGATGGAAACGACCTAAATCTATGTTCATGTTTCCCCTTCTCCCAATTCTTCCAAAACCCATTAGGTAAACCTATGTTTACCAAAAAATATGGAATTAATGGGGATAGTTGGATCAATGTCCCTATATAGTTAAAACACAAAGGAAACTATGTGAGTATATATTCCCCTAGAGGAAAACCACCTATGAAAGGCCCCTTCCCCAATTAGGGACCTCCACGAGACTCACCCAAGGACACCTGAGGTGACCTATGGTGCCTTGAATGGATCTTATCCCAAGTGTTTCTACTCATGTGATATATTTTTAAAGGAATCTCATCTCGTGCTGGCATTCTCCCTATGTTAATCACCTCTTGTTCCTTTCAAAAAATACACAAGAAAGATTTTCTCCATAATCATGGACCTGTGTGAACCCCCCATTGATCCTTCTTCCAAGAAACCAATGGTAGGGCTCCTTTTACTTTGGGTCCTCATCTAAGGGGGGTCAAATTGAAACCTCCACTAAAGCCAATGGAATTAAAAACACATGTAATAGGGAATAATATCATGTATCCCATTTGGGTATGTATTTATTATGTCAGAGTTGTCCTACACATGTCCTACCTAATAGGTAGGGTCCTCATGGTACATGTGAGTATACATTCCCTTGGTCTCAATGACCACAAACGTGGGTGAAGAGTCAGGGAACTCATTGTCACAGATAATAAGGTTAGGACCCTGTCCTTTCCTAGGCAACTCTAGGATCAAGGACCATCTATTCTAGGAGGGTAGGTTTAGCGTCATGACTTCCTTTCCCTTCAATGGGGAATGTGATCCTCCTCTTAGAACCAATTTTAGGGCATCCACACTAGGATTGAGCCCCTATCCATTCTTATAGAAGGTTTCACTCATGATCCTCTTCACCTCTTAGGTCATACATGGATGGATAGTCTAATGTGACCCTCCTAGATATGAAATGCTATATGGAATGGGAACATGAAAGTCCTTTCTTCTTCTCCTATATCCTCAGCCTCATACTTATGTTTAAGAAGGATCTTGCAATTTTCCCGATCATTAACATCCTATTATTTATCACACTGATCATGACTCATATGGAATATAGGTTAACTATGGTCTTAACATCCACACGGTTAGATACATGTTTTTTCTAAGCAAATTTCATCAAATATTCCTCTTTCCTTCTTTTAGTCGGACTCCAGAGGCATGGTTCCTCAAGGCCATGTATCCAAACATAGGGAAAGCAAATTGTGTGGTTCCTTGGACACACTGGTTCCTCTTATTTCTCACATTGAGAATGACTCATGTGGTCGTAGAGGTCGGTGGGGATCATGACAACCACATGATCTTCCACCTTCGATTATCATTCCAAGTGTAATACCAACTTGACCTATGGACCTCTTATTCAATATAATACCTAATCTCAACCTACAATCACTAGGGCATCCTCATTGGGAGTAATCCCCAATAAAATCTCACTCACTAGGGAATACTCCTCAAGAGTAATCCCAAGCCAAAAGTCATTCGCTAGGGAATTGTCCTCAACAGTAATCCCCAGACAAACCTTATTCACCATATCATCCACCTTAGGAGTAAGCCCCATCCAAACCTCATTCACCATATAATCCACCTCAGAAGTAATCACGAGTCAAACCTCATTAACCATGGAATCCTCCCCTAGGAAAACCTCATTCACCAGGGCATCCTCCTTAAGAGTAATCCCCAACCAAACCTCTTTAACAAGGTTATACCCCATAGGAGTAACCCCCCCCCCCCCCTCCCGCACAACCAATCAAAATTCACTATGGCTTCTTCCATAGGAGTAAGCCCAAGATAAACCTCGTTCACCAAGGATAATCATTAAGAGTAAGCCACAACCAAACCAAATTTGGGAGGGAATCCTCTATAGGAGTAATACCCAACCAAACATGATTAACTAGGGAATCCTATATAGTAGTAAGCCCCAATCAAACCTCATTCACTAGGGAATACTCCTTAGAATAAATACCTAGACAGACCTCGAATCACCTTGGCATACTCCATATGAGTAAGCCCCAATATAATTTTCTCAAAGGGATAACTCCACCATTACACAAACATTCATAAAGACCCCATAGGCATGTGTTCTCACAATCGAACTACATGGGATTTCATTACCATCCAAATGGAATACGTAGGAATCGTCAATGGGTTCAAAAAAAACACACTAAATCAATCCAAATTCTATATGGGTCATATTCCAAGTGGAGTGTTATCCAACCTTGGATCTCATATCCCTTATAGGTTCCCTGGGTAGCTTCAGTAAAATTCCAACACCAAACATTGCCTAGGAACCTTTCTCCTATATTACATTGTCATATGACATTAAGCTTCATGGTTTGGTCCACTTCACATGACCCTAAAAGGTATGATTTGTCCTATTAAGTGGAATTGAAATATGTAGATTCTGATTCCTTTCACAATGATGTATAGGAATCTCATTCATGGGTTAGATCACAACATCAACAAAACTCATTTCTCCTTGGATGATTATACAGTCCAGATCACCCCACATTGTGGATAAAAAACTAAATCATTGTAAAAAAACCAAAGGATATATAATAAATACATTAGTGGATACTATACATGGAGAACACTGGATGCATATAGATATCTCTATTAATAAAGAACCTTGGATACATATAGATTATTCTAAGTTCATATATATCTAATAATTTATTGTTAATTAAAGTGTGATCCACATCATTATTCATATTTTATGAAGGATTCACAAACATATATTAAATATATAAGAGAGTCTCATAATATGAAAAAATTTCTCCTAAAAGTGTTTGATGATCATAAACTCCCATCCTCTCTGACAATGTGAATTCTTAATCATTGTTTTCCAAAATCCCCAATGAGAACCTTCCTTTTAAAAGTAGTTCCTCAAGGATACATAATTGTTGGGTGTTTCTTGTTCCATTAAAAAACCTAATAAAACCATTCAGAAATACTGAACCTGATGCGAATGATTATACAAAACTCAACCCCTTGGAATCAACAATTGGGTGAACTGATTTTTTTTTTGGTGGAAATAAAAATTGGTGAACACTGCATGAATCATTATCTAATATGAAGGTGTCATACACCAGTTAGACCCGTTATCTCTCAAAATTAAAATTTCCAAACAAGACAACCAACCATGTATGTGTTCCTATAAATGATAGGTTGCTTTGATGATGTTTTCTTTTTTTTGTTATCTATATTTGGACACTTCAAATAGGATATCCCTTCAATCCAACTGGTGTCGTACCAGTCCTCGCCAATATATTCCATGGATACTATTTATGGATGTTCTTCCTCCATGAAATGGGCCCCTTGAAAAACCCAATGTCTTCATCATCATGCCTCAAACAAATTGGTCCAGAAGTGTCTCCAGAATAGTACAATCTTGACCCTGGAGGTTGTCCAATAGGCCTTGCAGCTTTTGAATCCCCATAAATCTTCTGGTCAGTGATGAAAAGTGGTCTATATGTAAATTGAACATATCCCTATCTTAATCCATTTTGGAATTTTTTCCCTGGAATGCAAAAAATAGTCCCACCATTATATATGGGAGGTGGGTCAAGATGCCAGGGGTGACCTCATCCAAAAGACACACAGGTCCTTCCAAGTATCTCTTACCATTAATCATCATCTCCAACTTCATGAGGTAGTGAAACCAAAACATGACAATGGTTACATACTTAGTAGTCTGGCCCAGGTCATCTTAACCCGAGCATGCAAGATAACCTATCAGGGGCAGCAACCGGCCAACATGGAGCACGATCACAAATTTGTCTCCTCCAGAGATACTCAACAATAAAATTTGGGGAGAAATAATGGTCAAGAATATAAACCTACCCGTACTAATTAATATGGCCAACAGACTAGTCTGGAAGCACTGAAGAAGCTCGTTTTTTAAAATTAATCAGCACACAGTGTACATGAACATACACCAGGCCACACCAACTGATACTACTAGATGATTTGTATACCAAAATATAAATATTATAATTTTACTAATATGGTGTAACATAGTGAGAAGTAATATACAACTACATGAAATAATTAATCATATCAGTACACTCAACTTTTAGAACTCATAGAGTCTCTCCAACCAAATATAGAGGCCCACAATGAGACGGAACAAACCACAGCCAACACCCAAAAATCCCTCTAGTCGAAATTGGATACAGTCTGTGAGAAGTCAAAAATTCTTACCCACATCCATCAACACTTCCGAATACCTCTCCTAGAAGTTTTCAAATAATCCATCCATTAATGTTTCATAGAAAACCATGAGCAGGAGCATACACCTTTCTTCATTCATCATGCATGCCAATAGTTTCTCCTAGATGTATCTAGGGAGATCAGTCAGAATGTCCTGATGATGAATATGGGGTAGACTCAAACCCATATCCCCACACCTGAGTACTTTCAGTATCAAATGGTTAGAAATGAAGGATAGGAGTAGGCGCATACCCCTGATCTAGATGATGAATGGGAATATATCCTCATTTAATTCACTAAATTCACCAGGTATATGCTGAAAATGGTGAAAGGGGAGATGAAAATCCATACCCACATCCTACATACCTGTTACAACATCATAATTGTGACACCATTAGTGATATAGTGATGGACACATTTCTTTAACCCTAAAAATGGGGTGTCTTATCAGTATGTCATCCCAAAGAAAACACTTACCTCTTCTCCTATCTAGGTGCGTCATGGGGAAACCCCCTAAAATATATGAACTACTGGATCAGTAACATACACTTGTTCCAACAATAGGAATTCATCCCATTTCAATTTCCACCCCAAGTCATGCACAAACAGTTTCCAAATTTCTAAGATCCTATAGGAAATTGTTAGTTGTATCATGGTTCCCATTCAATAATGCTTTCCTACCTAAAAATCACTTCCCACAACAAGTGGCCCCAGTTGCTCGAAGGAAAGAATCCAAAACAAGGCCTCATCAGAGACAATTAGAAATAAAAGGGATGATATATGATCCCTCTCTACTTAATATTGGAGTTCTTGAATACCTCTGATTCTTATTTGTAGCATCTCAAGATCCTACTCTCCCATTAAAAAATTACGGGAAAATTAGTGGTAATTCTAAAGGTCCTCCTTGAACACCTCACCATAATAGCATGATTCGTGACCATTACATTATCATTCTCAAGATCCTATATCCCTAAGGTATTCATGATATCCCTTTATGTGGTAAGAAGATTAAAGATTAAGTGGGTCATCCCCTTATTGTAATCAACCATGGTATTCCTCCCAATGATGGAATCCACTGTGAAATTTATCGCGATAGTAATTTTTAATTTGGTAAAAAAACACTTCCCCTTGGAGATTTAATTTTGAGAAATCCATCATACCATAAGGAACTTCTGAAAACAAGGTTAGTCATGTCTGATACCTTGTCATTGAAAAGTGAAATTACTTATAATCTGGTAGAAATACTGAGGTGACAGTCATTCTTTGAACCACCCTTAGGTCATCTTCCTTCCAATTTAACAGAGGAAGTCCCTTACAACCTTGATGATTAAAGTAATATGAAATCATCTACTCTGGTCAGACTAGGTTAAGGAATATCTAAATAAATATGAAGATGGCATTCTAAACATGAGGAAATAGTTGGCTAAAGATGACATAATAGTCATATTCTATCCATTATAAAACACTTAATATAGCTTTCTAGAATTTTTGTCAGAAGATTTTATGCACAGCATCTTCTTAAATATATAGAAACCTCTTCTTCACTTTAGAGAGAGAAATTATTACACTACAATGAGTACCAGATTCCCATCAATGTAATGGATGGGATGTAATGTAAAAATTATTTGGTATCTCTCATAAATGCATGACATACAATGTTTGAGAACTAGAAAGGATCCCTTCAACATTCATAAATTAGCGTGTTAATGTTGATCATAGATAGCACATTTTGTGCTCATATCAGAGGATGGGTTAAACATGAGGTGTTACATTTCACTACACTCCACAACCAGTAAAGCCTGTCGAAGGTGGTGTTATGAAATATCATACCTCCAGGCTGATTTCAACGAATAGACTCTATTCAAAATCATTGCTATTCTGAAAAAAAATAGGTCTCATACAACTCTCATCGATGTCAGGATAGAAGAGAGAATGATATCAAGATACTTTTTCATCAGTCATCTGAAAATATAATGCAAGCCTACCTCTTAGGAGAAGTTAGTCTTTAAATATTGAATATTTTGGAAATTGTGAAATGATCCTCAAAATCATGTGATTTATGTGAATAAAAAATGATAAACCCAACCCATGTTGGGAAAAACCTCTATAAAATAAGAAGGGAAGTTTTGGAAATAGCAACCATAGCAGTTCAGGAGAAACCTTAGCTTGTAGGGCTAGGGGATTTTTTAACACAAACGTCATGGTCAAAAAAACTATGCCCAAAGAGTTGTGGATGTAGAATGTGAATATAAATATCCCTCATTGATAGTGAATTTTTCACCTCAGCAACCTATTCCTTAGTATAAGTTGATATTTTACCAATTTGGGGAAATGTCGCAGAATGGATCCTCCCAGTTCGTCGCATCCTATGATCCTATATCCTCTTTAGAAATCGGTACAATGGAACAATATGTAGATTCTATTTTGATTATTTTCCACTAAATGGATCGTAGAGAATCGGGGAAGGAGAGTAGATGGACTCGTTGAGAGTATAGAAAAATAATTTCTCACAAAGATACTGATAGGTTTCATGAAATGGATTACGCATCAGTGAATTTAATTAATACTACCCTTACAAGCCCTACAGAACATGAGTCCAATTCTGAGGAGGAATCATAGGATGAAGTTTTCATTCAAAATATGGTACACATAGAAATTATTGAAGGAGTTTTATTTACCCATAACCAAAGACTCAGCCTGAATTTGGGAATTCCTTCAATCACTCCACTATTTCTTCCTTAAAATGCATCGAATTAAGAAAGTGCAGGGGAAAGATTTTTCCTCACCTACCTCTTGGATATTTTGACCCACTTTCACTTAAGGAAATATTTTCTCAACAAGTGGAAGAGATGAATCAATTGATAAGAATAAATTTATAACTACACAAAGGAAAACATCCTACTAGATATGTTCTACAAGAATATCATCAACTCTCCCTCCCAATTGGCGCACCTCAATAAAGTGGTTTCTCCGCAGCAACTGAAATGGATCTGGAATATCTCCTCAATGTAGGATACAAACAACCAATATATTTGGATCTTCTAGTAGTAGATCGAGAGTTCCCTAAATTTATTTCATAAACAAAATTTTTTCAGGATCATCATTACCATCCTTACACTATAGGTTACCCATGGTAGATAGAAGTGGTGCCACTACAAATGGACCTACCGGCTACTGCCATTGTTGAAGATCCATCTCAATCATACATTCCTCAAGGTATAACTAATACCATTGAGATTATAATGGTGTGATTAGAATCCATAGAGGAACAATGTACACCATTGAAACCATAGAAGAAACCTTACCCCGAATTGGTTGATCTTACACATCCACCACAGATCATCTAGAATCCTACATTCACAATTTTCAATTTCTTGGGAGACTCAAAGCATCATTTGTCACATTTAAACTCTTTTTTTTGATCCCATGATAGGGAACCCGAAAAAGATAAGGTAATGAAACTCATGTGATTCTTTCAATTTCTATAGGGACCAATCATGGTATTGTACACTTGATTACAAGATCGATCAATTATAGGGTGGAAAGTTCTCCATTGAAAGTTTCTATTTCAATTTATCTCAACAATACACAAGAAAATATACCTCAAACTCACTAACAGCAAACATCAGTAAAATAATAGGGTCTTGGATTTAATTTTATAATGAAAATGATTTTCATATTCCTTAAACCAACAAATTAATCTAGAAGACTTTTTCCCATCTGTATAGTGAATCTTCATGATGAGTTACACACATCACTCATCCATGTTAAATAAATAGGAGGGTCTCTGTACCTTGAAAAAATTTATAAAAGAGTGGAAGAATTTTATCCCATAGATTCAGGCTATGTCCTGAGTAATTCATTTATCTCATGGAAAGAGAATGTATAAATAATAGGCCTTCACTATTACACTTATCTAGACCCTCGCACCAGCTCCATCTCCAAAGCCCAAACTATATTGTATGGGTATTCCTCCTAAAAATTAGGAACAATGCATGTTTTAGTATGATGATAAAATGGAGAATATGTGAAAATATTTTACAGTTATTAAGAATAAGTTATATTCTTTTCATAGTGACCATGTCTCTTGCTACTACATATCAACACTGTAAAACTACTTGATCAGCTTACGAAAGCCAAATAAACCCACCAATTATGGTGAAGATGGTCCATCAAACTATTAACCCCTCCACAAGACACTAGGGAAAAGTACCTGAGAGTGTTTTTTTTCAAATACATCCCACAAGATAGTGGAATTTGTGAATGTGAAGTTGGGAAATCTAACTTCTAGAGGGGCATATGTTTCTTCCACCAATATGGAGAAGGAGAATGGATTATTGGAGGTCATAAAATAGGGTACATAAAATTTCAAAAATTGTTTCATCAGGAAGAATATCAACTATACTCATGATATCATCGAAATACTGTTTAAACAACCAATTATTCTTTCATCCACTTCTTCCATGACATAGTCGACTCCATTGATAGCTCAGTAATCAGAAATCCAATCTTCAAGAAAACGATATGGATGGAAGGGTAATAATAAAATGCAGAAATATCAACAGGTGACAAGGCCTATGTTGTCATTGAATTTAGAGGACTTTATTACTAAAATCCTAGATGCATGGACACCTCCCCAACAAATGATACAATAAGAATTGATCTGCCAAACATTATCTCCATAATATGAGGAGTTAATATTTAATTACATTAATGTTATTGACTTAATGTGTCACTTCTCAAATGATGATCATGATTATGAACCCGAATACCCTACACTTTATTTGGGAACTGGGGGAGAGGCCTTTAGAGTCAAGGATATATGAGAATACACTTTCATACCTAGAGTCATTACTATAACCACATCTCTTCATGAACCATCTACATGACCAAAACTCATGGTAGATCTCTCCAGCATGCTCAGTAAGAAAAAATAATTTCCCCCCACAAATGGAAGGTTTTTTCCTAACATAATAATCACGGAAAATTGTATAGAGGATAATTCATCACCCAATCAATGTCGGTGTGTAGGAGGACCTAGTTGACCTAATACACTGAGGTAAATGAATATTTAGCACCTTTTCCAATGGTTGATCAATTAATATCAAGTACAGTATCTCCTAATGTATCCTTAAAATTGAATCCCCTTCCTGGGAATCACAGAAGTCTGGTCCAGAAGTATGATGTTTTGAAATAATTATCCCTAGTGTCAGCCATGTTTTCAGTCCTGTATGGTATGAGTCTATCAAAAGACCTCTGGGAAGCACTCATAGAGACCTTATTTAAGACTTAGGAATTTGATGTTGATGTTTCTGATGTTGAGTATCATGGACAGAATGATCCTACAGAATTCCACCAGTCATATATTTCATAGAATATGATGAAGATTTAATCATATATAGACATGTGAGACCTTTGTATATATCTAAAAAATAATTGAAATTGATATCCAAAAATATTTTATTGAAAACAAACCAAGATTCAACATCATCCCAATATTAATACTTCTCTAAATATGTTCTAGAGTATATCACTTGCCCCCCTCCACCTTAATGTTACAGTGTTATAAAAAGAATGAGAAAAAGACTCCTGAAGAAATCAAACTCATAAATTTGTTAGGGGATATTTTTTCTGACTCATAACTTACGGTTGGTCAGTAGTATACAAACTTTAACATTATACTGGGAAGACCCCAGCTACATCAGCATGTGGCTATCCCATTGTCATATTTCCAATGCCTCAAATATTGTATCAATTGAAAAATTGGTACATTTAATACTGAAACCCCCCATTAAAATCATATTAATCATAGTAAATTCACACATGATTATATCATAGAGAAGGTAAATAGTACATGGATAATTATATCACTCAGATCGATACCCCGAATAGTTTGAAGATAATTTTGGAAAACCCTTTCAAATAGATAAGTGAAGAGTATGTGCTTCCCATAAACCAAATTGAAGGTATGGGTCTGAATTTGAGTACATACTAAATGAATTCTATGATTCCAGTTGTCACAGCTAAACTTGATAGCACTAGATATGTTTTCAACTCTCCATGTAGTAATGAAAGTCTGAATAAAAATGTCTCTCTTCCATCCCCCGATCATTGAAAAATCCCTATTTGGTCAGCTCAGTTGGAACAAGTCATCATGTAAATGGGAGAAAATGAATATTCTCATTCTCAGTCCCTTACAACCCCATCAAAGCTCCATAAAGGCATCATGCCCTCAATTTATCTAGAAATGGTTGCTTCAACATACAGACATCCCAATATTGACTCCTCCCCTAACTTTGATAGACGTTTTTCATCACCATCTTCCTAGAAAGAGGAAGAAGAGGTAAAAATGAGGAAGAGTAAGTGGAGGAAGAATTTCGAAATGTCCCTCCATCATTTGAGGATATTATCTCCACGACTATATAAAATCTCGTAGAAATAAATATTGGTATGAATGAAGATCTATGGCCCACTTTAATCAGTTAGTCCATGAATTCCGAAGAACACGGGAAATATAAATACTTTGTGATGAAACTCTAGGATCTATTAATTATGAATTCCATAGATATGCCAAGCCTTGATCCTAAGGTGTCCACTCACCACTTGAGCTTGTCAGAAGAACATTGGGGATACAAATAGGCAGCTAGAGGACACACCTGACCCACACCTCCAAAATTGAGGCTAAAGTGGACATGCTCATCAAGGATGACTTCGTATAAGGAATTTTTTATCTAAAATGGATGTCCAATATTATCCTAGTAAAGAATAAAAATGGGAATATTAGGGTATGCATCGAATTTACGTATCTGAACCGGTATTGTTAAAAATATTATTTTTCGGTTCTAATCATAAAACAATTTATTGATGTGATGATTAGTTGTCAATCCCTCTCATTAATGGATGGATATTCAGGGTAAAACCAAATTTGAATGGCCTCATGATATTATAAATCCATCATCTTCAAGTCTCCCTATGGAGTATTCTTATATTGGGTAATTTACTTTGGCTTGAAAAATGATGGTTCCACATACCAACATACCATCAATCACATCTTCAAACCCTTTTGGGGAATTGTTTTTCAATTTTACATTGATGATCTAGTGGTTAAATAAAAAAACAATTACCACCTAGATCACCTAGATTCCATCATCAAAAATCTGCAACAACATAGTATGAAGATGAATCCCTTAAAATGATCTTTTTGGTAGCCTTGGGAATGTTTTCTATCTTCATCATGCACCATCACGGCATCAATGTTGAACCTGAGAAAAAATATCTCCTTATCATGTCACCCCCATCGATACCTTAAAGAGATGAGAGGACTTCAAGGACACTTGGGATACATCTGACACTTCATATACAACCTTCTAGGCATGTTGTTTCCTGTCACTAGATAGATTAATAAGGGGGTCACATATCAGTGGACTAGTGACATTCAAGAAGAATTTGAAAACCTCAATAAATACATCTTGATCCCTACAGTATTAATGAAACATGTTGATGGAAATCCACTCATTCAATATGTGATGTCTCTAAGTAAATCACAACAAACATTCCTTATGAAAAAAATGATACTAGAAATGAAAATAACCATTATTACCTTAGTAAAGCCATGCTTGATGTTGAGAGTCATTATTCAGATATCAAGAATATATTCCTAGAATTAATATTTGTGGTTTAGAAACTGAGGAACTACCTGTCGCACCATTAATTCTATGTGGTCTCTTGTGATAACCCCCTCAAATACATATGCATCAGTCCTATGTTGACAATACATCTATAATGGTGGGATATTATTCTTCATCAGTTTGATAAAAAATTTGTGCTTTATATATAATTGAAAGGCCAGGTCATGGAAACTTTCTTTGTAGAACACCCATCTGTAGAAATAGTGTCATCGAATAATGAATTTCTGGATGAGGATATATTCTCTATTCAAGGTGTCCAATAAACATAAGAAATTTATTTTCATGTAATTTCTAGGATCCCATTAGAGTGTAGAATGGAATACCCTAAGCTCAAAAAATTCAGATTAGGGATCATCCTCATTTCCCTTGTGAAGGTACTTTTATCTTACTCCTTCGTATTATCAGAATGATAAACTCACAATGGTTTGGAATATTAGGCCGACATTGCAGACTTTGTAATAACACTCCATATAATGGTGGACCATTTATAAGTGAAATAAGATTTAGAGTTGGTGATAAAACATATCAATTGGGATTATGCTATTAGAAAATAAGAATTAATTCCCTTTCTTGACTATGTATGAGGGTTGATGGTAGAGTTCCCCATAGATCTGGCATTGACTAACATCCCATGATCCCATAATTCCCTAGAAGATGTGACATGTTCATCATTGAAACATTCCAATGTTTAAGAATTTATAAACCCTATTATAAAAACTTATAGAAGCATATTGGGTATCAAACCAAAGGAAAGGTTTGTGACCAAGTTATTTAAAACAAGACCCATTGTGTAATGTCTTGACCCAGTTCACACCTAAACCAGTGGCCTGACTGGTAACCACATGACCTTAAGAATGTATCCCCGTATGCCAGAGGTTTCCAACTAGAAAAGAGGGTCTAAGGATAGTTAGTGGGGAGACTATACCCTCTAATCAAAGTAAAAACATTAGGAAATATGAGTAAATGGAGGAAACCGTGTGAATAACGATAAATCAGTGGAAGAAATACTTATATAAATCTTGTATAAAACAAAAGGGCTAACACAAATGTTATACAATGCATGCATGTTATGATGATACAACTATGAAATCAATAAACAATACATCATTCTTTACATATCAATAATCAAATGAATAAATAATGACTCAAGACCCGAGGGCAATCTCCTCGAACATCCCAAGTTTTCGCTCAATCCTCTACTCCTATCTCCCATGTATATGTAAACAACACAATCATGTAACCAAATAGAATCTAATTGGGAACCTCAATGTAATGGCGGCCCAAGTATGGTGTGAGATATAAATATCAGTTGGCTAGGACAACCGGTGTCTACGCCAAATCTAGACAATCAATAAATAATTTAAATAGTGTGAAGGCATGAATAAATAAAATAAGCAGTATAATGTAACTATATACCCAAGTACATGCTTCAGCCCTCATCTGGTGTCTGAACCTTCATTATACATTTACCATGTATACACAACAGTCATCACACATTTATTTTCAATTATCAAATATTCAACCCTTGTTAAATTATATAATACTCATTACATTATATAAGCCTCATTAATTGATATTATATATTTAACTGCATAAATCTTTGGGTTCCCCTAGACACCAGTATCTCAATACCTACCTCGGTCGTGCCGGGATCTGAACCATTTTCCATATTCAGTCACAAATCATTACATCACACCGACTTTCATTGATCATTTATTTCAATTCATGTATGACCAATTGGTCCCACGATCCAATTTCAATAAATGGGTTTGGAACATCATGTATAGCACCCTCGTGAGTATTTGGAGCATAAATCCTTATCTCACAACCCTTGGATAATTGGAGCATCAGTCCATGTCCCATAAAATAATATTTTCATGTAAGAAAGATGTAGAATGCTTTGTCTTACACCCTGCGAGTATTTGTAGTATCAGTCCCTGTCTCACAACCTAATTATCAACCATACATATATATTTATCATTGGAGTAGAACACTCTGTCTAGCACCCCAAAACCATCCATTAATTAATTCATAAATTAATTAATCAAATCTGCTAATTAATTCATAAACTAATTAAAAACATAAAACTCCCATCAAATAATTCTATAATTAATTAACCATTTAACATCTTAATAGTTAATAATTAATTAACAATTAATTATTCTTAACCACAAGAATCTCAAATAGATAATTAAATCAACATTTATTTATCCCAATTCTTTAACCGAAAACATGGTAATTAATTTATCAATCAATAATCCCTACTACCTTATAAATCCAATTGATTAGTTAAATATAAAAAAAAATATTAGTTAACTCAACAATTAACTAAGTACACATTACCATTAATTAATCCTTCAATTAACTAATCTAAAAAACAAATCATATCTCGTAATTAATTTTCAAGAAAATTATTTATCTCAATATAAATCTCAACTCTCTATAATAAATTTCCGCAATTAATTATTTAAATCAATTACAATGAAATCACATAATTAATTCACCATTAATTACATCAATTTATACATAAATACTTATCACATTAATTAATCTTTTTTAAACAAGTTAATTTTTCACATCATTTATATTTAACTAATACAAAATTAATTAACATTATTCAACAAGGTCAAAATATCTTAATTAATTAAAAAATTAATTAACACTATTCCAAAGCCTCATCATCCAATAATTAATCCAGCAATCAAATATTCATTCCATAGAATCAACCCGTCATATAACAGTACTAACAGAAAGATGTATGGAAAACTGAAACCACAAGAAAACATGATATAACACTACCACTACATTTGGGTTTGTAGGAAACACACTTCGATTGAGGGGTTTTATTACAAAAACATGATATTACATATAAAACAAATCACTTAAGATATTTAGCATTTTAAATAATTAAACATGCTAAATTCACATTAAGAGGCATTCAATATAAATACTTCACTACATGGATTTAATTTCTAATAAAATTAAATTAGTCAATTTATTAAGGCATTTATAAAATTAAGGAGTTGGAAAGGGACCCTACCTAGGGGTGGAACCAATTAAACACTTAACATCATGACATATGGTGGCAACCAATCCACATCTAGTCTGTAGTCACATGTGCGCAAACCTTCGTATATATACATCTATATAGGGACTGAGATAAAATATTAGACTCAAAATAGATGGTGAAAAACAAAACAAGGGTATAAATTCTTACCTCTGAAACAATGTTGAAGAATTAACTTAGTATGAAACCTCCTCGCCTTCAGTGGAAGTTATAGGAACGCGGACCAATGGGTCCCAGAACCCTGTTGTACATACGTAGAATAAAAGAAACAAGGAAACCCAATTAAACATGATCCTTAGGGTTTTGGCCAAGAAAAAAAAAGCAAGAGAAGATTAAAATGGCCGATTCAAATCACAAAAAATACGCAAAATAACCCAACTTTATGAGGCGGACAAGACTCGTGAAGACTCTGGAAGGGCCCGAGCACGCGAAGAGGCTTCAAAAGGGGGTGTAGCGTGCCTCCTAGGGGGTAGGGGCATGGTGCATGTCGCTACCCCTAAAGTGAACCTCCCCCTTTATTCTATCTCAATTAACTAGTTAACACCCTAACAAACTATTAGATATAATATAGTAATAGTAAAAATTTATTACTCTCATTTAATATAATGTTTCTGCATCTATTAACCATTAAATAAATGTTTCATAATTAAATCTAAAATCCCCCATTAATAATCCAATTAAATTCTTGTAACATTTATTTAATTAAATTAATACAATAATAATAATAACCTTATTATTATTATAATTATTATATATTTATTTTATTTAAATTAAATAACAAAAAAAATTAAAAACCGTGTAACCGCTCAGAAAACCTGCACGGTTTGACTAACCATGCACAACCAGATTACACCCAACTCCTCATTTACATGTATTTTAATGTTACCCTTCATTGATAACCACTAAATCCTTATTAACACATTATTTAATTAAATTCATTCACAAAATATAATTAAATAAATTCTCCACTTTGTGTTATTTAATTAAATTTCTCTCACCACAATTTAGTAAAATTTAAAACTCCAAATCATCATTATTTAATTAATTCTATCAACATGAATTAATTAAATAAAGCCTCGACTTTGTAGTGATTAATTAAATTCTTATTGTCCTTGAATTTAATTAAATGAAACCCCAACAACTCATTTAATTAAATTCTTTTCAAACTCAAATTAAATAAATGAAATCCCAATAATAATAAACATCATTAATATTATCATCTAATAAAACACTTCTTTGATAAACCCCAAAAATCCCCACTACACATCATTTAATTAAATTCCATTTAACTAAATTTAAATAAATGAAACCGCTATTTTCCAACAACAAAATAAATTCTCCTTTTACTTGGATTTAATTTAAAAACCCTAAAATTATTTATTATTATTATTTATAATAATAATGACAACCATAATTAATAATTATTATTATAATCATAAAACAATAATAATAATAATAATCACATTATTATTATTATTCAACCTTACATAAAATATGACACCTCTATTAAATACAATTGCTTCTTAATTAATTCTGAAACTCCTTATTTAATTAAACACGTCTTCATTAAAACTGAAACTCCACATTTAATTTCACATAACTATTACGCTTCATTTAATTAGAATTTTATTTGATATAACCAAAATCCACATTAATTTCACACAAATGTTACACCCCATTAATAATGTAATTTAAATCTTCTAGCATAAATATTACACCCCATTAATCAGGAAACTAAAATCTTTTAACATCTAAATAATTTATGACACCATAGTAATAATAATAATAACATTATTATTATTAAAAAATTATTATATTTAAACACAAATATATCATTTAATACTATTTAATTAAAATAAATAAAATACTAAATTGGTTAAGCTGTATAGGTTGGACTACAACAGTGCGCAGCCCATGCATATCCATTAATGTGTACTTTTCTAGATCTGGTGCTCCTAAGACTTATCGGTACACCCATGAAAATTATCGGTTATTAACCAAATTCATAAAACAATATATTTAAGTGTTCTGACATTCAGAATAATTTTTTGGAGCTCGGTTTAAAAACTGGCTTGTCGATACATGGAAATTTTTTTGAAAACAATTGTAATTTAAACCTGGTTAAAAAACATGGGGTGTTACAATCTACCCACATTAAAAATTTCTCATCCCTAAGAAGTCATTTGGAATTAAAATATCTTCTGACCCACCCTAGTCGAGATGTTTCATTTGAACAAATACGTTATGTTTCCAAATGTCAAACTCACTACTAACCAAAACATAAGTATATCCTCTTAATTATTTAAAACCTCAGCCAAAGCTCACTAAAACGGATCTTGCATCTGATTCCATTATAGGGAACTCATTGAAGAAAAAGTTCAAATCTCTTTCAACTAAAAGAAACTAGTTGTGCATGATAAACAGGAAAGACATTGCGGTCTCAAAACCAACACTCATCCTTAAACTACAAGCATACCTTTTTAAACAATTCCATCAAAAAAATGCATGTACATCGATGTCCTTACTTGATCTCTGATGACATTCCCAAGTCAATACATCGCAAGTCTATTTAAAATTTTCGAATGTGCCCCAACATGAACAAAGGCATATCCCAAAGAAACCACACATCCCACGTACAACCCAGATAACAACCATTCGACAAGACCAACAACATTTAAAATATTAGCATAGTATAAGACAGATGTTATATTAGTGTCTCCAGGATGAGGTAAATATGGGGGACTTTCTCATTATATTTTTAAGATCAGGCTAAGAAAAAACCAAGGTAAGTAAAATGATCAGTCAAACTACTATCAGATGACTTTTTTCAAAAAGTATAATGTCACTTGTCGACACATTTACCGAAACCGATGTGACACTACCAACCGTATGATTATCCATGACATCAAAATAAAAGATTAGTCACTCACCAGTATGCTATTCCAAAACACCTTAAAAATTGTGTGTGATGTTCCTCAAACCATGATCACCAAATCAAACATTTATCATAAAAGTCGTAACTTAAACCTATCAGCGTGTGAAAATACTCGAGTCCCAAAAAGTTAACCTGAGTAGTGGGATTAACTTTCCGTAAAACCCAAAACATTCAAAGGGTACTACCTACCACATTTTATCCCCTTAAAAAAATAAATGTAGACCCTCTCTCTTGGTCACACAAAACCAAAATCATATGGTTCAAAATCCCCTTTTTCAGTTTATCCATTTTAATTAATTCATTTCAACCTTTAATCATTTGAATGAATTTCAGCAAACACACAAGTACTTTTTCATGACAAAAAAATTGGTTTTTCAATAGATGCCCCACAAAAATAAACAAACATTCTATAAAAAACATCCTCCCTAAACATTTCACATTTAGTGTTATCCAAATATAAACAAGAAATTTAGCATCTAAATTCCTTTTACTGAAAAGGAGACCTCCATATGTCCCATTTATTCAATTCTGGTTCTTTAAAAAGAAACCCCACAATAATTCATTATAATAAAAACTCAGTAGTTTTACATTCATAACCATTTTCAAACATACTATAGTTATATGGTTCAGTCCCATGGATATCCATCTACCAATTGATAAGGCACCCATACACCTTACCACTGACATTTGGGATCTCATTTAAAATATCCAATTTTCATTTTACATTTTAACTTTTTCATCCCTTTTTAATTGTTTGAATACACAGGTTACCCATTTTCGCAGTTATAAGGTGCTCATACACCCTACAACTGAAAACTAGTTTCATCGTAATTGCAAACAAATAACTTTATCCAAAGAAACCAATCCTTAATAAACATGTTAACATTCACTACTAGTATCTAACTCAGATAAACATGATAAAATCACTAAAACATGTTATAACACAAAAGCATAGACCATAAGAATTAAATATTATCCCTCAAGCATGATAGTTAAATCACTGAATCATGCTATCTAAAAAGGCATTCTAAATAATTACAAGACATGTCATATATTCAAGGCACACAATCCATATTGGCCGGCATCCTACTAATGAAACTACATGACATGACATATTTGCATGGAATGTTAATATCTATGTGTCTAATATGATTCATGTAATGTTAGTTCCTTTCCACATAAGGCCAAGGTAAATTTATCAATATTTTAATAATCAATAATTAGCGGAAAATACACCAGTCACTCAAGGTGAAAACATATCAACTGTAATATCGAAAACCATAAACATCAATTCCCCGCCCTGTCCACTTTTTCATTTCCCGTAAATGGGGTGATCATTCCCAAGAAATACTATTAACCCAAGAACTGACACTTTCCTAGTCTCATATCTAACAACCCAAAATATAAAGGCAAAAGGAAAAGAACCCTCTGATTTTACATTGTAACGTCCCAACTTGGCTCACCCCTGAACCGGTGGTTAGACCGGTCGCCACATAACCTCAAGTGTGTCTCCCCATAATCCAGAGGTTGACGACTCATGGTGAGGGTATAAAGATATTTAATGGGGATACTATACCCTCTTATCATTGTAAAAACATTGGAAAATATCAAAAAAAAATGTAGGAAACAGTGTGAATAAGGTTAAAGCAGTGGAAGACATAATTTTATTAATCTTGTATAAAAAATGGAGAAAATCAATGTTATACAAAGCATGCATGTTATAATAGTATAACTATGAAAGTGATAAACAATACATCATGCATTACATATCAACAATGAAATAAATAAATTATGACTCAAACCCATAGGGCGATATCCTCGAGCATCCTAAGCTTATGCTCGGTCATCTACTCATATATCCCATGTATATGAAAACAGTAGAATCCTACAACCAAATAGAATCTACTCAAGTACCCCAGTGCATTGGTGGCCCAAGTAGGGTGTGAGGTATAAATCCTTGTAGGCTAGGACCACGGGTGTCTACCCCAAATCTAGAAAATCAATAACTAATTTAAATAGTGTGAATACATGAATAAATAAAGTAAGTAGTACAATGTAACAATATACCCAGGTACTTGCTTCAACCCTCAGCTTGTGTCTGAACCTGAATTATACATTTTTCATGCATACACAACAGTCCCACACATTTATTTTAAATTATCAAATATTAAGGCCTCATTAAATTATATAAGCCTTGTTAAATTATATAAGCCTCATTAATTGATATTCTTTATTTAAACACATAAATCCTTAGGTTCTCATTGACACCCGTATCTTAATACCAACCTCGGTTGTGCCGGGATCTGAACCATTTTATATATTCAATCAAAAATCATTATATCACATCGGCTTTCATTAACCATTTAATTTAGTTCATGTACGACCAATTTAGACCCATAGTCTAATATCAAATAATGGGTGTAGAATGTCATGTCTAGCATCATCATGAGTATTTGGAGCATCAGTCCTTATCTCACAACCCATGGGTACTTTGAGCATCATTCCATGTCCCAATAAAGAATATTTTCATACAAGCTCGGTTTAGAACGCCTTTTCTTAAACCTCATTAGTATTTGAATCATCAATACCTGTCTCACAACCCATTTATCAATCATACATATATATTTATCATTAGAGTAGAACACCATGTCTAACACCCCAAAACCATCCATTAATTAATTCATAAATTAATTAATAAAATCCATTAATTAATTCAATAGCTAATTAATAACATAAAACTCCCTTTAAATAATTATACAATTAATTAACTATTCAACATCTCAATATAAAATAATTAATTAAAAATTAATTATTCTTAACCATAAGAATGTCAACAAGATAATTAACTCAATATTTAATTATCCCAATTCTTTAACTGAAATGATAATAATTAATTTACCAATCAATTATATTTACTCCATTACTAATCTAATCGATTAGTGAAATATACCAAAACAATTAGTTAATGAAACAATTAACTAAGTACACATTGCCATTAATTAATCCTTTAATTAATTAATCTACAAAACAAATCACATCCCATAATTAAATTTCCAAAAAATTAATTATATAAATCTAAATCTCAACTCTCTATAATTAATTTCCACTATTAAATATTTATGTCAATTACTAAAAAATCACATAATTAATTCACCATTAATTACGTCAATTTATCCAAATTATTATCACATTAATTAATTTTTTTAAAAAAAGTTAACTTATCACGTCATTTCTAATTAATTACTTCACAATTAATTAACATGTTTCACCAAGGTCAACATCCCTTAATTAATTCTCAGTTAATTAAAACTGTTCAAGAGCCTCATGATCCCATGATTAATTCAACTATCAAATATTTATTCCATGGGATCAACCCATCATATATCATTACTAAAAGAAAAATATATGAAAACTCAAACCACAAGTAAACATGATATAACACTACCACTACTTTTTGGTTTTTAGGCAACCCACTTAAATTTAGGGGTTTTATTACAAAAAATATGATATTTCTTATCACATAAATCACTTATGAAATTTAGAAATTTAAATCATTTAACATGCTAAATTCTCATTAATAGGCATTAAATATTTATACTTCCCTGCATGGATTTGATTTATAAATAATGTGAATTAGGAAATTTATTAATCCATTTATAAAATTGAGGACTTGGAAAGGGACCCTACCTTGGGGTGGAACCAATTCAATACTCAGCAGCTTGGCATGCAGAGGCAACCAATCCACAACTAGTTTGCAGTCGCACGCACACACACCTTCATATATATATATATATATACAGATCTGTGTGTGTGTGCGTTGACTACAACATTGATTTACAGTTCACCAAATCAATATTAAGAGACCATAACCAGTGCAGCAATGTCTACGCACCCACCTCTATATACCAGGGACTCAGATAAAATATCAGACTCCAAAATATACGGTGAAAAACCAAACAACAGTATAAATTAGTACCTCTGAAACAACGTCGACAACCCAAATCGGCCTGAACCACCTCACCTTCTGCAGCGGTTGACAGAACGTGGAACAATAGGTCCCAAGAACCTCGTTTCTGAACCATTGAATCAAAGAAACATGGAAACCCAATTAAAATCGAACCATAGGGTTTCGACCGAGAAAACAATGAGATAAAGGAGTCAAATGACTAATGTGAATCATGAAAAGTACGCAGGCAGACTCACCTTGATGAGGTGGAAAGGACTCGTGAAGACACCGGAATGATCTGAGTGTGTGAAGAGTAACCAACAAAGGGGGTGTAGTGCACCTCATAGGGGGGTGGGGGTCTGGTTCATGTCGCTGCTACTACAGTACGCCTTCTCCTTCATTCTATCTCAATCGACTAGTTAACACCCCAATAAAATAATAGATATAATATAATAATAATAATAACATGTATTATTCTCTTTTATTATTATGTTTCTATATTAATTAACCATTAAATAAATGTTTCATTATTAATTCTGAAATCCCCCACTAATCATTCAATTGAATTCTTGTAATATTTATTTAATTAATTAAATACAACAATAATAATAACGTCCCTATTATTATTATTATATCATTCTTCTCTTTAAAGTAAATTAAAACCCATGTTAAAAAATGGGTAATCATGCAGATGACCCACACGGTTTGACTAACCGTGTACATCCTGATTACACTCAACTCCTAATTTACATGTCTTTTAATATTAACCTTCATTGATAACCACTAACTCATCATTAACACATTATTTAATTAAATTAATTCACATTTTTTAATTAAATATATTCCCTACGTCATGTTATTTAATTAAATTTCTCTCAACACAATTTAATTTAATTAAAAACTCCAACTCATCATTATTTAATTAATTCTCTCAAAATGAATTAAATAAATAAACCATCAGCTTCGAAGTGATTAATTAAATTCAAATTGACCATGAATTTAATTAAATGAAACCCACAATTACTCATTTAATTAAATTCATTTCAACCTCAAATAAAATAAATGAAACTTCTATAATAATAACAATCATTATTATTATCATATAATAAAACACATCATTGATAGACCCCAAAAATCCCCACTACACACCGTTTAATTAAATTCTATTTAACTCAATTTTATTAAATGAAACCACAGTTTCACAACAATTAAGTAAATCCTTCTTTTCCTTGGATTTAAGTAAAAAACCCCAAAATCCATTATTATTATTATTCATAATAATAACAACAACCATAATTATTAATAATTATTATACTCATAAAACCATAATAATTATAATAATCACATTATTATTATTATTCAACCTTAGATAAAACTCAACACCTCTATTAAATTAAAATGATTCATTATTAATTTTGAAGCTCCTCAATTGATTTTTCATAATTGTTACTCCTCATTTAATTAAACTTTTCCCTAAGATACCCAAAAGCCACATTAATTTCACAAAAATGTTACATCACATTAATCATGCAATTAAAATATTTTAACATTAATATTACACCCCATTAATCAGGAAACATAAATTTTTTAACATCCAAATAATTTATGACACCATAATAATAATAATAATTTATTATTATTATTAACACATTATTCTATTTAAAAAGAAATCTACCATTTAATATTATTTAATTAAAATAAATAAAATATTAAACTGGGTAAGCTGCACGGGTTGGAGCGTAACCCTGCGTAGCCCATGAAGATCCATTAAAGTGTACTTTTCTAGATCTGGTGCTCCTGATACTTATTGGGACACCCGTGAAAATTATCGGGTATTCACCCAAGTCCAAAAACAACACCTTTAAGTGTTTCAACACTGAGAATAATGTTTTGGAACTCGTTTTAAAAACCGACCCGTCAATACACTGAAATAAATTTTAAAACCATTGTAATTTAAACCCGGTTAAAAAACACATGACTTTACACACTATGAATAGTGGGTGAAAATCTTTTTAAATCTTCTTATTTTTAAAAATTTTAAATGAAATTGTACTATTATAAAAAAAAGTGATTTCATTTTATCAATAGTATGATACATAAATGATAATTGAAATAAGTTTTAACAAAGATGGTGGAAAAACAATAAAAACAATGATTGAAAAAGTGATCAACCAGAAGATGAGATGCATGGGGTATATAAATACTATTGGGTTAAATTATTATCTTTACTCATGAAAATTTTAATGGATTTTGTGATCAAGAAACTTTTCTTGAGTAATCTCTCTCACCAGAAGACTATAAACACAGATTGATGGCTCTTCAAGTTCGCTACATTGAGTACCATTAATTAGTAAAATCATTTGAATAAAAATTCATTGGAATAGATCTCACCGAACATTTCCAAAGTTTATATATTGATATTGAGGGGAAGAAAAAAAATTACAATGATTCAAGAATTGATCTCTCTAATCAGTTCTAAAATTTTGCAAACGAATTAACCAAGAAAATAAAAGAGTAAAACCAAGTACTATTTAAACCCCTGAACAATAGAATTTACTGAGCAATAATATTTAACTGAAAAGGAAAGATTTACAGTACTAAATTAATGAAATAAAATAAAAAGGATAAGTAATCTCCCACAAGAAAAAATGGCTAAGTCTTGATTCTTGTTGCTTCTTCTTCTCCATCTTTTATCCTACTCCCCTCCGAGTCTCCAAGAAAGTGATCGAATGTCCAAATATCAAATGAATGAGATCTCCCCTTCTACTGTATTCCCTCCAACTTTTTAAAGTCTTCTGTAGTCTCCAGTTGGTCACCAATAGTGAACACCAACTTAGTTCAGTGTTCTCTTTAACATATTTCATTTGCTTCATCCTCCTACAATCCTTGTGACTTGAGGATATCCCTTTAACTAAATGTAAATAGGTAGTTGGGAGGAACCAAGACGCAAATCCAGTACGAATATTCACCTACAAAAATAGTAGAAAATAAATATAATTTTCATAATTTTTGTAATTATTAAAAAGGAAAAAACATTAACAATTTAATATTATTATTATTAAAGAGATTAAATGATAAAAAATATATAAAAAATAATTACAAAAGTAATTATAAATAATATTAATACTTGTTTTATCAAGTAAAAAATAAGAATTATTTAGTATTTTTAATAGATTTTTATTATTCTAATTATTGTATTTTATTTATTTTAGGATTTTTTTATTTATTCATTCATAATATATTTTATTAAATTATTGAATAATTATGTTTAATAATTTAAATGTATTTTTATAATTTAATATAGTTATTATATTTAATATAATTATTATAATGTAAATATTTATTATAATTTTTATTACTATAAATATAATTAATAATATATTTATAATAAACATTAAATTAAACTATTATAAAAAATTATATTAAAAAGATAATTTACTTATAAATTTATTTATAGTTATTAATTATAATTATTGATAATTATATTATTGTTATTATTATTATTATTTATTTTAGTTTTATTATTGTATTTATTATTTTGTTTTATTAATATTTTTCTTCTCCATATCCAACTGCCGGATGGGCTTCTTTCCTCCCCAGGAGCCGGCCACGGCTCCCCTCTAGGAGCTTCAGCTTCTTCCTTAGTGGGTCTCCACAACTCTCCACTACTCCTCCTCCATGGAGGTTATTCTACTTCAGCTCGGTGGTAACAGCTTCTCCATTAATGACGTCTTCCGTCTCGGGTTCATCTCACATCGCAGCTCTGGTTGGCATCGGTTAGTCCCGATTTCCTTCGGCAGTTCGAGCTTCATCTCTGCACAAGGGAACTAAGCTCCAATGGAGGGACTTCGTATGTGGTGTGATTTTTTTGTGATTTGTTTTGTTTGGAAGGGTGATTGAGGTAGTGGTAGGTTCCATATCCAGCGGTTTGGGGGTTCTTCATATCTGTGTATGAGTTTTAATTAAATTTATTCACAGAATTTACTTAAATAAAACAGGAGATTTCCTATTTTGAGAGTCGTTGTTGGTATGTCAATAGTGAGTAAGATTTTTCCAAAAAATAGAACAATTTTGGCGGTAGGTACATCACAATGGTTACTTTTATTAAAACTTAAAACAAAAAATAATTAGTCAAAAATAATAATAACATTAAAACATTACAGGATAATGGAAATTAAAATTTATGAACTAATTCGGTTACTCAAATTAATGATATTTAAATTTAAATCTAAATTACTAAATATTGAATACAATTAAATAATTAAAAATTTTAAAACATAAAACTAAAAATTTTAAACAAAAATTAAATTAAAAAAACCAACTGAATATATAAATAAGATCAATTAACTAATTTGATAATAGTTTTATAAATTGTAATAAAATATTAAATCTAAAAGAATTAAATTAAATGATTAGATCAAATTAAATAATTTATTAGTAAATTAAATATAGAATAAAAAAATACTAAAGAATAAAAATTATGTTAAGATCAATTTTATAAAAGGAATGTATAATGAAAATTTTCTTCATTAATAAAAACATAATATAATATTAAAATTAAAACAAAAAAATATTAATTAGAAAAATAATGAACTAAACATTTAAGTATGAAAAAAATAAAATTTTTAAAAGGGAAAAATACAAAATTATTTATAAAAAATGGTTAATTAATAAATTCAACTATAAAACATTCAATGTACAAAAATTGACACTTAAGTCACAATTAATTAAATAAATCATAAAAAATTACATAAAAAGATGTGGAAAATCTATTGAATTAAAGGCCACATAAAGATGCCTTGTAAAATGTAGCTACAACTTTGGAAAATCTAAACCAGGATGAAATAGTCATCATCAATGCACATCACCAAATGGTCTCACCTTTTGTTCTGGTTATAACAGAATATATTGATTAATTTAGTACTATTTATGTGCCATATATTCCTACCACTGGGTGGATGATTCTAATCAGGGAAAACCTTCATAATGGTGTACTCCCATTAGATAGTGGTGGGAAGGTGAAAATATGATAGTAAGAAACCAACTTCACTCTTTGTGATGGCCGAAATCGAAAGAAATTCCTATATAAAAAAACCTTTGATGGTGTCCGTCTCAAATGTATTGATAGATAAGAGACAATTGTTATCGTAAAAGAAGTAAACTCGGTATCATGTAGTTCCCACCAATCAGGATATTGGATTTCCAATCAATTAAGAAGTATTAGGTATAACTAGCACACTATGACACAAGATTTCACAAAATTCACAAAGAAAAGTCATTCTTTCCAAGTGCATGCCAACTTCATCTATCAACCACCGGAGTGGCTACATACATACAAATACTCCTAACCATTTTCCATATGGGGAATATGTTTTGGGTCCATACCCTCCCGCTATAGCCAAGCAGTTCATTTACATGAAAAATTCTATCAAATTCTTCTCCAAATGGTCTTAGAAAATACCCCTAGAAGAAGTCAGGTCCAAAATCATTGTCAGCTTTACAAAACCTGGCATCATTACTATATTTTGAATCCCCCATATAATATGGATGTGATATGGAATAAATTTATGTTTTGTTGAGGTGGAGAAGTTGTATTGAAAGTATAAAATCAATTCCAACCATTCATCCTGCTATCATGTAGTGAATAAAAGATATATAGAGGCCTTTAACGGGACCCTATCGAACATACTCTAGAAGATGGTGGATAAAGATAAAAATCGTGGCTTGAAAAGTTCTTACATTCCATATGGGATTACCGGACTACAACTCGTATTGCCACATGGGAGACCTTGTACTCACTGGTATACATATTAGAGGAATTCCTTCCCATTGAGGTTCAATTACCATCGCTTTGAATTTCCATATATAACCAGTTATGAACAGATGAGAAATCCATGAAATGGGTGGATAAAATGTAATGACTCGATGATAGAAGATTTCACACCTTGAATCACTTGGAAATTTTATCAGAATTAGATACCGTGAGCCTTTAAAAAGATTGTATACATCTGTTCATTCCTCCAACGAGAATGTATATTGGTTATTAAGACCCTAATGATACTAGGAAAGAAGCCTCTAAAGTATGAACTAATGTGGGAGGGACCTTACTCCATACACAATGTAGACTCTAAAAGGTATAATTGAATAATATAAATGGATGTAAAGATCATTACAACCCCAACCAATGAAAGGTTCCTAAATAAATATCTCATGCATTCATCAAATGCTTGTCTCAGCTACAATATTTTAAACTATGTGGTTTTTCTTTATCAAATGACCATAAAAGGAATGACCATACACAACAAAGAAGATCCACTCTAACAAAGCTCATTCATTAAACTCAATGGATGGAGAGATCATTACAACCCCAAACAATACAAGGTTAATAAATAAATATTTCATGTAATCACATGATGAATGTCTTAACTGTAGGACATTAAACTGTGTAGTTGTTCTTCATCACATGACCTTAAGAAACATGACATATAATCCAAGATTAAGGATTTTAAACTTCACAGAAACATATACAATCCAATCTATAAGGATATAAACTATGTATAACATCATCTTAACCATAGGAAATTAAACTTATTGGTTCACAATCTTGTTTCATGATGTAAAATTGCACAACATTTTTATCCATGTTTTATATGATCGCGATTTTTGGTGCTGGTACAACTTCCAAACCATCATTCAACAACTATGTGTGGTTTCATTCTCATTCCAATGTGATATATAGTGATTACCAAGTCTTCCATCCTAGGTCCAGTTGTGATAAATATAAAACACACCTTTTCCCTATGTATGAATCGGACCTTCATATTGAACATTTCTAAAACTACATATGGAATTTTTAATCATTACAATAAGTTACATAGTTACTCCTAGACATCATGTCTTGTGAACAACTATCATTATTGAAATTTTCAAAGCCCCCTTTTCCCCATGATAGAACCTAATTGATGTGAGGAACTATTTTCATGAACTATGTGTGGATTTAATCTTTCTCTAGCAAGATACATAGTGATTCCCGGGTTTTATCCCCTGGTCAAGCAGCAATACACCCTCTCATGTCGGGTGACCCTATTCCTAACTGAGATATGTTGAATTACATGGAAAATGTACACATTTCATGATGATAAACTTCATTATATATCTATAATAATATTTGGCTTGATTCTCATTCCAATGAGATATTTTGCGATGCCTAGATTTCCATCCTTGGTCCCAGCCACAACATTTCACCTCTTTCACATCAGTCCATCATCATCCTCACTACATGACCTTAAGCTGCATGTTATTTTATAACAATATAAGGCATGATCCACATTATATTGAGATACATATCAATTCTTGAATCTCACTTTCTAGCTCAGCCACTAAAAAATCTAAATTCCCCTATCCTTCCCTTGTATTGCATTTGTTTGGTGGAAGAATCATTTTTCACTCATTGTATCTCACCCCAATCATAGTTCATGTGGGATTATATCTAAAAGAAGTTCCCTACATGAGAAAGGAATATCAATTCACATCATGATTATCATGGTCATAGCTACAAGACCTTAAATGGAACCAAATATGTCCTCATCAAATGAAAATAAACTTCATGATTTCATCAAAAACTATGTGTGTCTCGATTCTATTTCCATTGAGATACATAGTGATGGATAGATCTTTAATACTAGACCCAAGTTGTATCATTATATGGGAATCTCCCCTACTCTATTATGTATGATTAGATCTATTTTAAGGAACTAAATATAGTGTATTATGCCATGTGTGAACTAGCAATCCAACCCCCCCTTCTCCACACATGAATTCAATCAGTTTGTGGAATCCTTTATAAAATTACATGTAGCTTGATTCATTCCCTGAAAAGATACATATTTATTTCTGGGTCTTATTCCATATTCCAACCACAATATTGCTCTTTCATGTCGAGTCACCAACATCCTCACTAAATAACATTAAATTGTATGGCTAATGTCTTGACCGCATGACATTAAATTTTGTGGTACCTCAAGAACTACATGTGGATTGATTATCATTCTAGTGAGATACATAGTGACACCTAAGTCTCGTTTCCTAGTCCCAGCCATTGGTTAAATAAAAATACACCTATTTTATGTAAAAAATAAATAACTTTGTATGATCTCTTAATTTGGGTCCCCTCATTATGGGTTCCACCAAGGTTGTAGAGATATCCCCTTTCTACATATGATTCATATCTATGAAAGGGAATTTATGATTCGGGGAAAATATCAATTCAAATTCTTCCTTTATGCATGTACATATCCCATAAATACTTTATAATCTTAATCATGGAAGAATTCTTATCTTCATAATAATTATCCAGATTTAGTGGTATAATTTATAATATATGAGGCCTCTTTTTTCCCACTATGCAGTAACATGCCCTACTTGGCTATACATAATTTATCCCACAAAACAGGGTTTTCAGTAATAGGATTCCACTATTTAACTATAAAGTAATATTCCCTAGTTTTATTTTCATAAATTAGTCCAAAATAATGTTTTGTTAACTAGTGGTAACCTTGACCTGAAGAAAAGCCTCTTCTATAATTGTAATTGTTGGCACTGGAAAACATGTCCCAAATTTTTTTCCAAATTCTGCCATAACTAATACAAGAGCATATCCCATTTCATAAGATTTGATTTGATAGGTCAAAAATACTGAACGTAGTTACAGATTAGGAGTTATGGAAATTTTATGTTGGGTTGGAAAACTGGCTTGCATAGCCCATTCGAAAATATCCCTCTACGATCGCAGAGTGGAGGAACTTGACCAGACATCTCCCCTTCGCGACCAGCAGCAGAGCAAGGAGGCGGGATGCTCCGCGAACCCATTTGATGTTAGCGACCCACCACGGAGTAAGTAGTCGGGATGCTCCATGAACCCATTTGATGTTTGTGAACCACTGCGGAGCAAGGAGGCAGAATTCTCCAAGAAACACATTTTTCGTTCGCGACCTGCCACGGAGCAAGCTCTGTCTTCGTGCCAAGTGAGCCCTTCTTTCCGGCACTGCTTGCCTATAAATACCCGTCTCACCCCTTCATACGGAGAGCCATGCTGCCCCTTGGGCGGCCGATCTCTCCCATTTTTCGGAGCTCCCGATCTCCACGAAGTGATTCCCATCGTGACATTTGTGAAGGAGGGAGCATTTTCAGGTTGATCAAGGATTCGCAAGCCCCCCTTTGCTCCATGATCCCCCTTTCCTCTACGAGAGCCCTTTGCTCCGTGAGCCCCATTTTCCCCGCAAGATACCTTTTCTCCAAGAGATCCTTTTTGCTCTGCGTGCTGCCTTTGCTCCGCGAGATCCCTTTGCTCCACGAGAGACCTTTGCTCGTCGAGACCCCTTTTCTCTACGAGAGTCCCCATTCTATGTAAGCCCCATTTAATCTGCAAAGATACTTCATGAAGACCTTTCCTTTTCAAGGCTCCTACCTTCGCGCCCACCGGTCCATACCGCAAGGGCTGCTCCCCCCCCCCCCCCCACCACCATTTGGGATCAATGTCGGGATGTGGTCCCGGCCCTCTGGGCTGGTTCCTTCGCTTCCTTCACTAACACCCATGAAGAATGGAGAGTCGCACCGCAAACTTTTTAGGTCGGGATGTTGTCATTTTTCATTGAACCATTATGTGGATCAACCTTCCACCTATGGAATACAATGATTCAACATACTCCTCCAAACACCCTGAAATACCATGAGTCGACATATGCCTCTTGGTCCCTTTCACATGTTGTGAGTTGAGATTCTCATCTACAATTCCCTAGTACATTGAGTCGAACCATTCCTCATGTACCCATCCAAACCCCATCACCTGACTCCCATGCCAGGTTGAACCAGAATGGGTCGCTCTTATGTAATTTCTAACACCAGCCATTGTTAGGTGCTTTATGCCTCACTTTACTCTCTACATGACTCTAAACTATTGTATGGACTATGTGATAAACATAGGATGCCTCTTTCTACAAAAAATAGATTCCTTATGCTCCATGCATAAGATTCCAATAGTCCTATCTACATGACTATAAATTGTAGTACATCCTATGTTCCAAACATAGGATGCATATTTCTCTAAACAAGAGATGCCTTATTCTCCAAGCATATGATGCCAATAGTACTATCTACATTACTATAAACTGTAGTACACCCTACATTCCGAACATAGGATGCATCTTTCTCCAAACAAGATATGCCTTATGTGCCAATCATAAGATTCCAATAGTCCTATCTACATGACTATAAATGGTAGTACACCCTATGTTCCAAACATAGGATTCCTCTTTCCCCAAATAACAGATTCCTTATTCGCCGAGCATAAGATTCCAATAGTCATATCTACATGACAATAAAATATAGTACACCCTCTGCTCAAAACATAGGATACCTATTACCCCAAAAAAAATATTCCTTATGCGCCAAGCATAATATTCCAATAGACCTCTCTAGATGACCTTAAACGATAGTACACCTTATGTGCTAAGAGTAAGATGACAACAATCCTCTCTACATGACTATAAACTGCAATATTCCCAATCATTTAATAATAGGGTTCCTCTTGTTCCAAATAAGATATGTCTTATGTGACAAGCATAAGTTACCCCATGTCGTGGTTACAGTGGCATAATATTGTGAGCGTCAGAATCTGTTAAAACATTCCATCACTCCACCTCACGCTTCGTATGTCCTTCATTTGGATCTTAATCCTCTTACATATCTGAATAGACCCCCTAATGGCCTAGTCCCATACTACATCGACTCTCCTACCATCCTGGGCCAATGACCCGGAAGAATTTGAACAACACTTAGAGTCAGGTCATGTGTTTTGAACACGATCAGCTATCGAACCTCATTTTTTTATCCCCATTTTGGGCTAACATGATATGGATGTTGTGTTTTGAACATGGTAAATAGTTATCCTCCATCTTCACACCACCCTCATCACATTCCAAATGTCAGGTATGTGATTCACACTTTTCATCACCCTTTGTTTGGACTGATTCCAATGCCCTTGGAATTATCCCACATGTGCAGTATTGCATTGGTGTAGGCCTAAACCCACCAGTGGGATGGGATTCCTTCATGGAAAGACATGAGAAAGGTGTTATGAGTAGCTTCCTCGCATAACCCCCATCCACCATTTCCACTCCACAACGTTACTCGGGCAGCTTCCTCGCTTAAGCCCCATCCACCATTTCCCCTCCATAGAGGCACCTGAGCAGCTTACTCGCATTAGCCCCATTCAACGTTGCCGCTCCATAGCGGCACCCAGACATCTCCCATGTGTATGCCCCATCCAGCATTGCTGCTCCATAGAGGCACCCGGGAAGCTTCCCTTTATAATCCCCATTCATTATTTCCGCTCCATAGTGGCACTCGGGCAGCTCCCATGTGTAAGCCTCATCCACCATTGCCGCTCCATAGTATCACACGGGTAGCTTCCTCGCGTAATCCCCTTTCACCATTGTCGCTCCATAGCGGCACCTGGTCAGCTTCCATGAAGAATCCTCATCCACCATTGCCACTACATAAAGGCACCTGAGAAACTTCCTCGTGTAAGCCCCATTCACCATTGTCGCTCTATAACAGCACTCGGGCAGCTTCCATGCATAATCCCCATACACCATCGATGCTACATAGCGGCACCTGGATATCTCTCATGTGTAATACCAATCCACAATTACCGATCCATAGAAGCACCCAGGGAAACCACCTCGGTGTAATCCCCTAGCCTTTCTTGCATGAGGTAGTAACCTTACTCCTCTTTTCTTCTTCGGTGCCAAAGGCCAAAAAAGGGTGGGATGGACATCGGTGCTCCTCCTCCCTTTTTTCATTCTGAATCCCTCTCTTGTTGGGATTTTTCACCAATGAGCCTTCATCCAAGAGTAATTCCCAATATCCATCTCCCTGGACCGTTAACCACACATAAGGCCTTATTTCCTCTTTGGGCTGCTAACCACGTGTAAGCCCCACTCCACTCCCCATGGATGCACCTTTCACGACATGATCTCCAGGTCTGTACTGCCTCTTGTTTCTCACACCGAGCATGATTCATGTGGTATTAGAGTAAGCATTAACCATGAAATCCTCTCTGGAAAGCCTAGAGGGAAAGCCCCACCACACTTCTGAACTACGTGGACTTTGATCCTTTCCAAGGAATGGTATGTAGGAAGCCTACCCAAGGTTCAATACAAACAACCATTGGTTCTGACCCCCTTCACGTCAGTTCACCAACACAACCCTGAACTACGGGGACTTTGATCCTTATTAAGTAATGGTACGTAGAGAGACTCCATGAGGTTCAATCCCAATAAGTGGTAAGTCGTTGTGACCCATCCAGCGGTAAGCTGTTATGCCCACATCCAGTGGTAGGCCATTATGACTCATACAACGGTAAGTTGTTATGCCCCCATCCAGTGGTAAGTTGTTGTACCCTCATCCAATGGTAATCTGTTGTGTTCCATAACTAGCATTAAGCCATTAGAACCCTAACCAGCAGTAAGCCATTGTAACCCCCATTGAACTACGTGGACTTTGATTCCCTGCCACAGGGATATGTAGGAAGTCTCTTCAAGGATCAAGACCAACACTACCATCACATTCATGACAGTTCCATCTCATTCCCCCTCCACTTCATTAAACTCTCCATCATCCATTCTCATTCTCACTCGGGCCGCCACATCCCGGCGAGATCATGACATTCATCCCAGTGCTGCTCGTTACGGCACCCGGGCAGCTAACCGTGAATAATCCCCACTCAATCCAAAACCATCCTACCAAGATTATTCCTCTTGTGATGGGCCGCTTTCCATGCGTAAGCCCCGGCATGTATCCGGGTCATTATCCTTTGTGTACACCATGATTCATCACCCCTTCTAACTACGTGGGTTTTAATCCTTGTCAGGGCATGTAGGAAACCTCCATGAGGTTCAATCCCAGCCAATAGTAAACCTTGGTGTTCCCCCATTCTAGATTGAACACTCCATGATCCACCCTCAGTGGTGCCCAGATCAGCCTTCATGGTGTGACATCTTCCCTTCATGGGATACACTATCCTCGGTGTACTCTTATTGGGTGTTCTGATCCATCTTATTGGTAAACATTCCTAGAACTCTCTCCTAGGGATGTACTAATCTGATCCCTCTCTATGGGACGTTTTGATCACTCTCATTCCATCTCTGAAAGATTATAAACTCGCGGCCTACCTCGTGTTAAACATGATATTCCTAAGGAAAACATCAGAAGATACATAATTGGTTTCACTGTATATGCAATACATTAAACTCACGGAATAACCCATGTTAAACATGGGAAGATGAGGAAAATCTCAAAGTCATGCCTCTGGCATAAGATACACAATGATTGACGTGGAATGCCTTAGGTTTTGTGCCCTTTAGATGCCCTTTTATGAGTAAGAATACATATTCCTCAATGTCCATGCATCCAGAGATGCCTTGGCATGCCTGATATTGTCTTCTTCTCTGAACAAAGGATTCTACCATGTCAAGACCCCATGGAATTTCCTAATATAAGTAGTGTAATTAACCATAGTCCACAATGATATGGAACCGAGAATGAGATTCATGAACCATGACTTAGGCCATAATTAGAGAACCCCTAAGACCATGTTTTACAATTTCCTCCATCGTGTCAGATGCATATTGGAATAACCTTGGTCCAATATTCCACATATCTCACATCATTTTCATAATGAAATGATACTAGTCATATCACCTTATAATATAGTAATTGTATTTCTAATTATTAGGTATAACCTATATAGGAATCCTTTTTACCCATTCTTTGGTAATTTTGACTTAAAATGATCCTCTCATATTTATGTGCTTTCCTTACACAAACCAAAATATGTTCCTAGGAAAATCCAAATCTCCATAATCTTCCTTTAGCTATCAGTGATAGAATGTCAAAATTATTATGAACTCATTTTATTGACTATGATGTGTCATAACCCATTTTCCCTTGCATAATTCACCCATAAAATTATATTTTAAACTACAGGGTTCCACTATTGACTATAAAGTAACACCCCCTGGCTAGCTTTGCATAATTTCAACCACATAATGGGTTTTTCAACTAGAAGTAATTTCATCATCAGGAGAGAGCTCATTTCTCTACATAATCCATTTCCTATATATCACTCAACAGATTTGAAGATCCCCATATTAAATCTAAAATCATTCCCCTCCTCATACCTGAAAGTGATGTTGCGTTTCCAAAAAGATTACCATTAATGGTGAGAGTTATTAAAATTTTGGTTAAAGATAAAGATATTGAATTATATCCCCAAAATTTCCATGAAGCATGAAACTAAATTACATAGGATAATGTTCCTATTGCATGAAGTTAAACAGAATAACAAATTTTTCTCATTTAAAGATATTAAATTGCACAAATAACATCTTCTCCGTATGAGGTTAAACTACTCTATCAATGTCCTCGTTTAATGAAATTAAATTGTATGATGCATTAACACTTTCCAGAAAGGGGCCTCCACTATGACATCAGTCATTTATCAAAATATACCCTCCTATAAACATTCTAAATTTGTGTAGAAGCGGTTTCTAATTCATATACAATACCAATACAGATGATCTCTCCATTATTAGAAATATTCCCTTAGAAAAACCTCACATCATGGCCTTGATAAATTTGAATCTCCATAAACTTATTAGTACATCATTAATAGAATGTTTGAGTTCATGAGAACACAATTTCATGACTATGTTCTAACACACCCTTGTTGGATTTTCATATGTCTCCCACCAAATTTTAGGGCCTGTTAGCCAAAAGATGACACTATTTGACTATACAGTAACATGTCCCAGTTGGGTTTTCATAATATCACCCACATAATGGTGTCTTTAATCGGTGGAATCTATATCCTCATGAGATATCTCCTCTATTCCTTAATATCATGTTTTCCATTTGGGAACCTCAAAATTATGGCTCAAAATCACCCATTAGGTATCTCAATAATGTCGAAACATTCATGGCCAACAAACCATTTTTGGGTCATTATTTCAAAAATTATATTCAAAGATGTTTGACCTAACACACTAGCCCCATTATTCAGGATTGAATGAAATTAAACAACTCAAAAAAGAGTCATAATACTCGCTAAATATAAACCCCGCAAAGGGAACTCTTGAAAAAAGTTGATTCGTAGATCATTATACCTACACTTTGTGTGGTTTAGGGAAAAACATGAAAAGAAAAGAAAAAGGCAAAAAACATGTTTGGTTGAACACCCAGAAAGGGTGACCTAAGGGAAACCCAAGTCTCACCAATTACTTTATCATCATGTTTGATTAATGAAAAAATTAGGGCAATAACATAAAAAGAAACAATTTTTTAGGGTTTTCTATATAACACTAGAAACATTTGAAGTATTATCTCTAGTCCCCATGGATTAGAAAATAATTATAGAATATTTACATAGTTGAGATATCATCAAATACCACCAATTGAATTTTTAATTCGACAAAGTTCCCTGTAGTTTCCTTAGAAACAGATTCTTCTCCTTCAGAATGAAACAAATTATAAGGGGGGGGGGTTGTGTTGACACTATGAAATGTGTTCCATAGACTTTGACACTCAATTCATGATGTGATCCTCACTTAGATTCCAAATTTATAGTTTGAGTAAAGATATTTTTTTATGTTGGAAGAAGTAGAAGATTGTATTTCCATGTGTTGCAACCCAAAAATTCCTCAACCAGGCTCAAAAAGTTCATGTTGTGACTCTCCATTTTTCATGGGAGTCAATGGTTGTAGAAAAGGGACTAGCCTAAAGAGTTGATAATACAGGCTATCATATATCCTATGTAGGGGAACAGGGGTGTAGCACCTATGGTATGAAGTCTTTGTTTGACCCAAGTGTCCTATACACACATAGCCTATGCTCCAAGAGCCTAGAGTAGGCCCTATATACACAACCTATAAGGCATAGCCACCACTATGCGAGTCACCTGCATACAACAACCCTACGCACCAGAAGAACCACTTATACCCCCCTTGTGTGGTACTAATGTAAACCATGCTGGGACCAAGTTGGATAGAGATATAAGTTTGAAGAGTTCTTTTTCAGATTATTGTCTTTTGTTGTCAAATAAGATAAATCAATTCACTTTGTAAAATCCTTGGTAAAATCAGATAATTATTTTTTGATTTGTATATCACAAATATCATAAGATAAGATAACATATTATGGAAGGCTTATAAAGGAACGGGGGAGTAATGGTGATTCTAGTAATATACAGTTTTGATTTGAAGGAAAGATGCTGGTGGAAGATTGGGAAGTTATAGTACTTTCCATAAAAAATTACTATGCTAAAGTTTTTCGATCAATGAATACATATCATGATAGTATGTTTGTGATGAAAGATGAAGAATGGTTATGGAATGTAGTGAAATGAATCCTTCTAAAGGAATGGATGAGCTGGAGGCGGCACAAAAGAACATTTTAAGGTGGTGCTGTTTTATAGTGTTTGCCAAATTTTTAGGCCTGAAAATAGGTAGATGGAGGAATGTGTTTTTGAAAAAGGATATTGCATGCAAGATTGAATATGGATTAGAATTTTTCATGAAAGGAATGATTCAAGGTCAGAACATTGAAAATTGGAAAAGGCATGGAGTGTGTAGAAAATTGGGTAAAGTGCACGAAAAATGAGACTGAAAGAAATATTGGTTTTGCACGCAATATGGAACATTGTTGACAATTTTTGTGTGCAAGGGGTGTTTTGAGTTCATAATGGATAAAAATGGAAAAGTCATGAATTGCATGACAAAACTCAAGCAAGTGATTGAAAAGGATGTTGCGTGATAGAGTTTTTACATGCATGAAGAGGGCTTTATGGGCGGATTAGTGTTTTTTGCACAGGGTCAAAAATACCTTTTAATATGAGGTGACCCCCACTAATTTGTTAAGGTTCAACACATAGATATATCACATTCTCTGAAGTGTGTAAAATTATATGCTAAGTGAGTTTCATGAAAATAAATAGGTTTGCGCAAGAAAGGGAAGTTACGCGAAAATGTGAAAATTTGCGTGAAAAAGGAAGTTGCGCGAAATAGGTTTTCCATGCCAAAAGTGGATTTTTCCATGAAAGGCATTTGAATTGTGTGCATGATACCCCAAATACTATGTGAAAAATTTGGGGACTTTTCATGTTTTCAGTTTTTTGTAAGATAGTTCTTACCGGCTTCTGGGAAGGAAAGTGATGAGTTGTACTTTAAAGAATATTATTGTAAAATTTTAGAGAAGCACTAAAAAATTATATTGCCCTATTTGTGCTAAGAGGGTGAAAACGCACTTTCGGATTATCATCCAAGTTTGACACGAGTTTAAGGGTGTAGCCTAATCATTATATTCCACATCAAATGATTTTTTTTCTAGTGGATTGTGTGGTACAAGATTATTTCTGTACCATACCAAGAATTTAGCTACTCCTGTTGAGTAGTAACCCTTGTAAATCTTTTGTGCCTGTGGTTGTGTGTGTTCAACAGGTAAAAAACTCATTAATAGGGGGAAAAGTTTGTTTCAAAAATAAATGAAACAAAAAAGAAGAATATATCACTAATTCAACCCTTCACCCTCTTAATGATACTTCGATCCTGATTGGGTAACTTCACTGCCATCCCTATACAGGGTACCTGTACCAATCACTCACTCTATAGAACTATGTGGGGAATCTTTTTCGGACAAGGTCCCTAATTTGGCTATATATAGGACCATGTCTCTCATCATTTTCATAACTAGAAAATTAGAAGAATCCTTAAAGCTTGAATCGCATATCCCCATTGCTCAAGTCCTCTAAAACACAAAATTTAACCCTCTAAAACTCAATAAAATATGTAATTAAGGGGGATATTTGGATCAAAGTCCCTCCAAGGTCTAAAACACAAAGTCACATATGTAAGGGTCTCTCTTCCTGTTCCTCTTATGAACTACACAAATCACCATTCCCTATAATCCATGACCTGCGTGGTCCCCCCTTTTCCCTCTTCCAAGACACCATGGTAAGGGCTCCTTTTCCTTTGGATCCCTCATCTAAGGGGGACGAAATTTAAACCACCACCTAATCCTCTAGACTTTAGAAACAATATAAAGTGGTACATCATCATATATCCATGTTAGTTATGAATTACTTCAGTAGGAGGTGTCCTATACTTATCCAACCTAATAGGTAGGGTCCTCAGGGTCCATGTGAGTATGTATTCCCCCGGTCTCAAAGACCACAACCCTAGTGGATGTTTCAGGTAACTCTCTTTCATGGATAATAGGGTTTAGACCATGTACTTACCTATTAATCTCTTGGACCATAAACCCATGGTACTATTTGGGGAGGGTGATGATCACACATTTCATTCCCTTTGACAGAGAATGAGATCCTCCTACAGGAACCAATTTAATGTCATCCTGATTAGGATTAATCCCCTAGAATTTATTGAAGTAGAATTCACTCTTGATCCTCTTCACCTCTTGGGCCATACATAGATGGTTAGTCCAATGCAACTCTCTTGGATACTAAATGAGAGAGGGAATGGGCGCATAAAATCCCTTTACTCTTCTCTCATATCCCCAACCTCTTCCACAAAAAGAAAAGTGATCATGCCATTTTTATGATAATTGAATTCCTCTTTATTCTCATAGCATGAATGAATCACATGGTCTTAGAGGTTAGATACAATAATTAAATCCACACGATCATATGCATATTTTAGTAGAGAATCATTCCTCTAATTTTCTTATCTTCTTCCTTCAGAGGGCCTTTATAGGCATGTGTCTTCAAGGAAATGTATCTAAACATAGAAAAAAGAATATTCTGTGGCTCCTCAAACCTAATTCTACCTCTTGTTTATCATAATTATCATTTTTCATGTTGTCTTAAAGGTTGGTGGGAATCATGACTTATGCATGATATGCCACCTTTGGGAATTATTCCAATTGTAATACCCAAATAATACCATGGATCTCTTATTCATTATAAGCCCCAATCATAACCTCCAATCACCAAGACATCCTCTTTAAGAGTAAACCACAATAAAACCTCATTCACTAGAGAATACTCTTTAGAAGTAGGCCCCAACAAAACCATATTCACTAGGGAATCCTCCTTAGGAGTAAGCTGAGACAAAACCTCATTTACCAGGGCATCATCTTCAAGAGTAATACCTAGCCAAACATAATTCAGCAGTGAATCCTCCTCAATAGTAAGACCTATCAAAACCTCATTAACCATGGAATCCTCTTTAAGAGTGATCCCCAAACAAATCTCATTCACCAGGGTATGATCTATAGGAGTAATCCCTAACCAAACCTCATTCACCAGGGCATTGTCCTTAGGTGTAAGCCCCATTCAAACCTCATTCACGTGGGAATCCCCCTCCAATTTAATCCCTATCCAAAAATAATTCACCAGGGTATCCTCCTCATGAGTGATACCCAATCAATCCTCATTCAATAGGGTATCCACCTTAGGAGTAAGCCCCAATCAAATCTCATTCACCATAGAATCCTCCACAGGATTAACCCTAGACAAACCTCAAATCACCAAGGCATACTCCTTACGATTAACCCCAAATTATATCCTCTAAAAGGGACATAATCTCCTATGATACAAAATTTTAGAGACCCCCGTAGGAGCGGGTCCTCACAACTTAACTACGTGGGAATTTATTTCAATCCAAATGGGATATGTAGGAACCCCCCTGATGTAGAAACCCAATTCCTAGAATCAATCCCAATTAATTATTGGCTATATTCCAAGTGGAGTCTTATTCATACATGGATCCCATATACCTTATAGGTTATATGGGACACTTTGGTATAATTCCTACACCAAAAATTGATTAGGAACCTTTTACCTATACTTCCTTGTCAGGTGGAGTTAAACTGCTTGGTTTGGTCCTCATCACATGAACATAAAAGGTATGATGTGTCCTATTAATTGTCCCTGATCTATTTGGGTTTTGATTCCTTTCTCAATGATACCTAGGAAGCCTATTCATAGTTCCGATCTCAACATTAAAATAACTCTCATCTCCTGGGATGAAAAAACACTCCAGGGCACCCCACTATGTGGATGCAAACTAGAATCATCATAATAACAACCAATGAATATCTAATCAGTATATAAGAGGATATCATCTATGGGGAACCTCATATACATATGTATCTCCATAGATGAAGAACCTCATATACATATAGATGATTCAATGTTCATACATAATATTAGTTGATTGTCAATTCAATGGTTATTTTAATCATACATGGGAATTAATAGAGGATTCATGAACATATCTTAAATATATAAGAGAGTCACAGAGTATGAAATAATTTCCCCAAATGGTTCTGATGTGTCTGACCTCCCATCTTGTCAACCAATGTGAGTTCTTAATCATAATCATCCAAACTCCCCAATGAGCGCCTAACATTGAAAAGCATGCCCTCATTGATATGGAACCATTGGATGTTTCCAATTTCATGAATAAACCCATTATAATCCATTCAGAAATAGTAAACTTGGTGTGACTGATTACACAAAACTCAACCACATGTAATTAACCATATATCATTATTTAATTCATGCCTTTTATGCTGTTTTTATTTATTGATTTATATAGTTTAATGAATATTACTAAAAGTTTGGGAATGGTTTAACTAATTTTTTGTTTTATGTAAGGATGCAATAGATAAATGAAAATGGATAAAAAGCATACACATTTCACTGCAAGCGAAGTGAAGTGCACGAAACCGGATTTTTGCGGATGACCATGAAGCATTTCTAAGCTATAGAACTAAAGAACCGAGGCAAAAAGTGGCATCTAGAATAGACAAATGACATTAATTTCCTTGTAAATCATTACACATCATGTACCAGTGCATGTAATGACATAGAAACATGTCTTCAATTGTAGAAAAGATACATGAAAATTTACATGTTGTGTAATAATTTACACCACGTGTAAATAATTCTGGAAGATATTTTAAATTCAATATTTAGTATATCTTCAAATGTTGACCATATTTAAGGAATGGGTACCACCAATGGCCACATTGTGACCATCCCTTTAGGAAATTAATTAATTTTGGATCCCATCTAGAGCCTATAAATGGATATCTATCCAGCTTCTATTTGAGAGATCTTGAAGATTAATGCTTAGAGTGAGAAGTTGGGTTATGCGAGGTCCTCTCAATGTTTATCTCCCTATTCATTATTATTTTATTTTCTTCTCCCATTACCTCTTATATTTTAATAAATTGGATGATGGGATAAACCTGCCTTATGGTAGGGTTATGCAATATAAGGGGAGGGTGTAATTTTATTGATTTTATTTCTTTTTTTTTGTGTTTGGTTTTTCACAATTTAATCTTAAACTTCCAATACTTTTATTTTACTTTTATCTTGATCATTGATAGTTGAATAAAAAATGAACCTTGAAATTTTAAAATTGGAAACCCTAAAGGATGCTTGAACATTTTCAATTTTACTTTTAATCAGGTTTAAATATGGTATTGATTTAAACTTGATCCGACAAAACCCTACATTAACAGAAAAAGATTAATATGGGATTTACAAATCAAGGATGGGATACCATGACCATTGGATCTTCCTCAACCCAAGTCCCACTCCAATCATGAATTAATCACCATATTCTATGAAATCTAATTTTATATAATCCCTGAAATTACAAAACCCTATCCGTATTTTCAAATCAGATTCAAAACTAATTAATCTGTTTTCCTGTATCTGTGGTTTTATTAAAATAAATTAAACCCATATTTTATTCACCACTATATTAAATATAATAATTATAATTATTTTAAAAACCTAAATAAACTAATTTAGAATCTATATGGATTAATCTCAAACTACAATATAAAAAAAATTAATTAGTCATGTTTAATAGTTTAGTTTTTATAAATATTGTATTTTGATTGCACTCATTGGGAAATATTGATTTCCCATGGGCATGTCAAAATAAATGTTGTTTCTGGGGAAGGTAATAAATTATTTTTTATGTTTTTAACTTCAATTTTACTTTTGTTTTTTTATTTCAATGTCATTGTTTACCTTGGGTGTGTATGTTCTATGGATTTTATATTTTGAATTTTTAAATGCACAACCACAACACATGATAAAAAGAAAAATATGTTTTTGACTTCTATCAAGAACTAGAGAAAAGATTAATGAAGAATAAGAAAGACATAAGCATGGTAATTGCTGATAAAAACTGTAACATCTTGACACAAACCACCAGGTCTTAGCCAGAATTCCACACAACCTCATGTGTGGCTCCACATTCTCTAGAGGTTGTCGAATAACAGTGAGGGTCTTGAGTGCAACCATGGGGATACTATAACCTCTGTATCTTATAATGGTTATGATAAATTATAACATTCTTGTTTAAATAAAATAATAAATTAGATTAATACATCATGAAACTAAAAGATGACATACATGATACAATAATAGAAACAAAATGAGGATTACAAGTATAGGTATATTTAACCAAAAAGAATAAGTAGATATGCCATTTTAACTCTATACAACAATTACCACATCCTCATACTTCACCTAATCAACCATCCACCATAGGTCCCTTTCCATTCAACAAATCCCCAAGAATTCTCTCTACAATAACATCGAAATTCCTTAGTAGGGTGTGAGTATAAGGCTCGATATGACACCACCAATGGACCTTAACATCAGTGCATAAAATATAGATATTTATGCCATGAATATAAATTGGGAACATATGTAAAAAAATATATCCCACAAGTACTAAACACATGCCAGATCCTCATGTACCACCTCTACCTGCTTCGGTACTATACTAGGAGAAACAAACCTGCTTCAGCACAATGCAGAATGGAACATAAATAACTGGACTGAAACATATCCTCCAAGAGTGGATAGCCCCAATCATGTGACACATTCCATTGGAAATGATAGTCCATGTACATGTTGACGAAATCACAGAACATCCGTCTCGAGTGGATAGCCTAAACATTCATCAAATATCACATGTTGACCCAAGTCTAGAATCTTCCTCCTATGTGTATATCCCCAACCATATCACACATCTTTCCGACTAAAATAGTTTGAATAAAAGTCGACCCATGTGTCGAAAATCCTTATGGAAGGATAGTATCATGCTTGCATGACATATCACATGTCATCTCAATAAGAAAAACTTGCATGCTCAATTGCAGAAGATAAAATAACAACATATACGATACAAATACACTTTCCAGAATAATATCACATCAATATAACCAATGAACATACTCATGAAAATCCTTATGAAATAAATAAAAGCACAAGTCAAGGTATACACACACACCACATGTGACCATGCATCGAATAGAGGTTTTACGGGCTATGCATGCATACCCAACAGTCATACCAATTACCCATAATAAAACCTTAATCTATATTAAAAACATCATACATATAGGTTTCACAATGGGCTACACAAGAACAACAACAATGATGCCAATGACCTATATAATAGATGTTTTAATGTCAAGGTCCTCTTTCCATTATCAAAAAATGATTGACAGTGAGGGTTCACATCCAAGTTTAACTACACCACAAAACCTAATTACCTTTGTAAACACAAATATGATTGAAATATGTCTCACCAATATGAAACCAATGACACCAATGGTGCATCAATCAGATAAATATAGTAGGATATGTGGATGATTGAAATTTTGGAAAATAAAAAGAATTAAAAAAGGAATAATATGAGACAGATTAAGGGGGATAAGTGAGGGAGATGGAAGATGTGAGTGGAAATGGTATTCCCTTCCATGCACTTCACACCGCCCCTACATTCCTTATTATAACATTTTTTAATTGTCTTAATTAAATAATATGTGATAAAATATAATGTTATTGAATATTTTATTGATATGAAATTATATATTTTCCTCACATTATGCTAAATATGTTAAGTTATGGAATATTTGGGATTATATGATTTATTTTCAAATTTTTTTAAAATTCAAGTTTTACCCTTCTAAACATCTCTATAGTATTATGGGGATAAAATTTGTTCTGTAAATTATTGTGACTTAAAATTTAGTAAATGTGTTCCTGACTTAATTGGACACAAATTATATTTATGGCCTGAGATCTGGATTGTGCATTTGAGTAGAGTAAATGGGCCATTAAGACAAAGTTGGACTGAACTATCCATATTGGACATCACTTCACCATTTTGGTTGTATCTTCTTTATCCAAACTTGGATTAGGCCCCAATTTGGAGGGAATCATGGGGAAATCATTAGGAACAAATAATCCTCATATAAGGCTAGCTAATTAGCACTTTTGGGGGGGGGGGAAATGCGTCGTAAGTGGGATTAAACAATTTGTCTGGATTTCCTATTAACATTTAAATATGTTTTGTGACCCTAGCCCTACCCAACTCTATTTAAAAGATGTTTTCATTTTTTGGGAGGGATAGAAGAGGACATAAAAATGTTTTTATGAAAGGTTGTATCTTGGTATCACCTCAAAACTCTTAGAAGAAGTAAGGCATTGTGCAATCATCTCTTCCAAAAAGGATCTCATCTCCCACCTCCGCTTTGTATTTCATTGCTTTCATCCTTGCATCTTGAATTTTTCATCAATTAATCATCTATTTTTTACCTTTTATTCTTTTTCATTACTCATTATATTAGGTTTGGAATCATGAGTGGAGACTATATTGGGTTCTACCCTTTCAATCCTTTTCTCATGCAAAACGTCTCCATGATGACCACACCGCACATGGAAGAGTAGTTTTTTTAGTGATCTATCTATCTTCTACCATCTTCATTTAATTATTTTGAATCATTGAGATACTGTAATTAAATTAATATGATCCATGAATTTATTTTTTGAATTATAAGAATCTAATAAATAAATTAAACAATTAACACAAAAACACGTGAGTTCGAGAATTATGTGAATTGTGATAGCGCAATCTTAATCAGAAATACAAGACCACGCGAAATAAATTTGAAGAGTTCAAATATAATCCCTAAACAGAATTCACCCTCATCTTCTATAATCGATATGTGACCTAATTAACCACTGACCATATGCTATATTTAGAACATCAATCAAAGTAGGGTGCTCTGATTACGTGTTCTGAAGCTAGCATAGGTTTTAAGTAATTTCATTTTGTGGTTAAGTAAACTCCCATAGGGTTAGAGGGTTAACAAATAATGTGATCATAATTAAGTAGATATTAATTTAAATTATAAGTATTAATATGTAATCGAAGATTTATAGTTAGATATATTACTCTTTTGATATATTTTATATAAAAAACATCTTCGTGTTGCGTCTTTTTAATTGAACTTCATTTAAAAATTAAAAACTAAATAAATGAAATCATCTTCTAGAAAACATCTTCTAGTTTTATAAATGACAGATCTCATCCTTTCAAGTAGTTTTTTTATTCTTTTTTATTTTATTTTTATAATACCTTTATGAAGTTGTTTTAATTTACTTCCTCCTTTGAGAGATGACCTGGGTCAGCCACTCTACAGCACCCAAGTACCCAAAAAATCACATATCATTTGAAAGTACCCATGAAAAATCCTTTAGAATTTGTGCCATTGCTAGGGAGGGAAGTAATTATTTCAACCATTTAGAGGTATTTATTTTATTTTATATTTTATTCTCTTCTTCTCTTCATTCTTCCTTAATTAACCAATATAATGTTTTCTTCTTCTTCTTTTTTATTCTTCTTATTTTTGCACCATAAACTCATAATTGTCATTTTTATTTCACTATGGTCCACTTTCCTTCTTCTTATTTTTATTTTATTTATGACATGAACTAATCCCGAGGATCTTTTAGATCTTGACCTTGAGATTGAACGTAGCCTTCGGGCTGGAATCAAACATTCTCAGTCTATGAGAAGTTTCAACATTCAACCATTTGGAGAATTCCTCCACTCCAAGAACATTTAAATCGAAAACACATCTATATCAATCATAAAAAAAAGAACTCATGGATGAAAATAATTAAAATGAACTTAATAGAACCATTCCATAATTGGATGCACCTGATATTAATTATCAACCAAATTGCATTGCATACCAAATCTCAAATCAGAATTTGAACTGAAATATTTGATTAATTTACCTACTTCCAAAATTTAATGGCCTCTATAGTGAGGATCCCAATAAACACCTTAAATAATTTAATGTGGTTTTCGCAACCCTTAAACCATGAAATTTTTCTAAAGATAAAATCAAACTAGGAGCATTCCCATTCTAACTTGATGGAGCTGCAAAAGATTGGATGTATTATTTACAACCCAAAGATGTAACATGTTGGAATGATTTGAAATGTCGTTTCATGAAGAGAATTTTTCCAGCATCAAGGACCACTTCCATTCATAAGGAGATCTCGAGGATCAAGAAAGCACAAGGGGAGTCAATGTATAAGTGTTGTGAGCGATTCAAGAAGTTGTGTGCAAGCTATCCACATCACCAAATTAGTGATAAACTCCTCATCGAATACTTTAATAAAGGAATAATATCCATGGAGAAGATCATGGTGGATGCCACAGATGGAGGATCATTGGTGGATAAAACACTAGTAGACACACATGCATTGATCGAAAAGATGGCACAAAACTCCTAACAATTTGGTGATCGAGGTACACCGCATGTCAGTGGAGTACATCAGGTATGTCCATGTTAACTTGAATGTAATTTTATTGATACCAAGTTGGAAGAATTTAGAACTATGGATAGACAGATTGCTTTGTCTCAAAAAACATCCCCAACCCCTCCATCAAGGCTATGTGGAATTTCCACTGAGACTGGCCACCCAAATGACTGTTTCCCCCAACTACAAGAGTGAAAGGACTGTGTAGTAGTATTCCCTGGGAGGCCATATCAGCAGAAATAATAGCTACATCCCCAAAAGAAGTTTGAATCCTTTTCTCCAACATACAACCAAGTGTGGAAGGATTAATCAAATAGGAGTTATGCCACTAGACAATAAAAAAGGCCCCCCTTTCAAAAGAACTTCCAGTAGCCTCTACCCTACTAGAAGGGTTTCCAACAACCCCATAGGAGATTCGAAGCCGAAACATGAACAAGACAACAAAAAGGGACTTCTAAACCAATGGTAGATTCTAATAATGATTACCTTTTGAATAAAATTTTTCTTACTAAAAAGAATGAGCTGAAGATTCATAGTTCAGAGATGAGGGAGTTGAAAACTCAAACGAACCATATTACCACCACCCTCCATAAACTGGTAAGTAAGAATACATGAAATATACCTTCCCAGTCTACTCTAAATCCAAAGGGGAATGTCCTTACCATCACATTGAGAAGTAGGAATCAAACAATAGATACTTCTCCACCTACCATTACACCAGGATTCACCTCAACTCTGGAGAAGCCCCATTCAAAACCGGCTGATGAGAAACCCAAGGAGAAAGATAAAGGTAAGAAAAAGGTTAATTATTTTCCTCCTAAACCCCTTCCTTTTCCAAAAAAAGGTTTTTCAAACCAAGAATATGGATGAAGAGGAAATTTAAAAGGAGGTTTTGGAGACATTCAAGCGTGTGGAGATAAACATCCCCCTTATTGAGGCCACTAAGAAAATACCATGGTATGAGAAATTCTTAAAATAACATTGTACCAATCAAATAGGGATCAAGGAAAATGACAGGATCACTCTTGGAATGAATGTTTCAGCACTCATTATACCAATTCTAGTGATTCCAACAAAGTGTAGGGATCCTGAGACATTCACTATCCCATGCACAATAGGGGAGTTACACTTTTCTAATGCTTTATGTGAATTGGGAGCTTCCATAAATGTGATTACTCACTCTGTATTATCTTCTTTATAGATTGGTGAGTTGAGGCTAATGAGAGTAGTGGTGTAGTTGGAGAATAGATCTATGACATATCCAGTAGTAGTCCGTGAGGATATACTTTTCTGGGTAAGAGACATGATCTTTCTAGGAGATTTCTATGTGCTTAAAATGGAGTATGATCAGGTATATTCACATGCTCCAATTATCCTAGGTAGACCCTTCCTCAAAACTGCAAGAACTATCATAAATGTCAATGAGGTTATACTAACCATGGAGTTTGTGGATAGAGTTGTGATATTTAATGTTATGGACTCCATGAAGTACCCCTTAGAGGACCATTCTACAGTTTTTATATCCCATTTTGAACCACCAAATAAAAACCCCATGGAATTTGACTGTCTAATTCTTAGAGAGATTATGAGTATTGGTTCTAGTTTAATGTCTAAGAGTACTTACATACATATTTATAATGCACAAGGATCTCTTGTATTTGATATTGAAATGGATTCATATTATGATTATGATCATGTGAAATCTGATAATGAAATGGTTGTGGAGTATTCTGATGGACTTGATGAATTATTCTCAGATTTTGATGATGTATATTCGGATATTTAGGTTCACTATGCACATATTTTAGTTCCTTCAATTTCTCCATCCATACATCACCCCCTATATTGGATTTCATGCCATTATCACCAAATCTAAAATACTCATACTTGTTAAGTGGTGAGAAAATACCTGTTATAATAACTAAAAATCTCCCTTTTTAACATGAAGAATTTTTTTTTGAATCTTTTGAGCAAGAACGCCAGGAAAATAGGGTGGACCATGGGTAACATATCAGGTATTATTCCCTCCATTTTCATCTATAGGATTCTTTTTGAGGATGGGGATAAACTAGTTAGGTAGCCACAAAGGAGACTCAATCCAACACTTTTTAAGGTTGTTAAAAAAATAGGTTGAAAAAAGTTTTGAGGTAGGTATAATGTTTCCCATTTTAGATTCTAAGTGGATAAGTCCTATTCAGGTTGTGCCTAAGAAATATGGTGTTACAGTTGTTAAAAATGAGAAATATGAGTTACTTCCAATGACGGTTCAAAACAGTTGGCGTGTGTGTATTGATTATAGGAAACTAAATCAATCTACTCGCAAGGACCATTCCCCCTCCCATTTATTTAATAGATGCTTGAGAGACTAGCTAATAAATCACAGTTTTGTTTATTGGATGGATTGTATAGATATCTTCAGGTCTCTATTTCTCTAGAGGATCAGGATTAGACAACATTCACTTATCCATTCAGTACGTTTTCCTACAGAAGGATTCCATTAGGACTTTGCAATTCCCCAGATACCTTCCAGGGATGCATGGTGAGTATTTTTTCTGATTTTATTGAGACCTGTATGGAAGTATTTATGGATGATTTTACAATGAATGGGTTTTCATTTGATGATTTTATATCTAGTTTGAGATTTTTTTTTGAATTGTTTTATAGAGAATAATATTTTATTGAACATTGAAAAGTGTCATTTTACTATAGAGCATGGCATTGTCTTAGGGAATGTAGTGTCCAAACATAGGATAGATGATGATAGATATAATGTTGATATTATTTCATCCCTTCCATATCCTTCTTGTGTGTGTGATTTTAGACCATTGTTAGGTAAATTAAGATTTTATCGGTGCTTCATTAAATATTTTAGTAAGATTTCTCTTCCTATGTCATGATTACTTCAAAAGGATTCTGATTTTATGTTTCATGATTCTTACAGGACTACCTTTGATGAGCTAATGAAGTGTCTGACCACTCCACCGATCATACAACCCCCATGGTGGGAGATTCCTTCTGAGCTTATGTGTGACGTCTCCAAAATTGATGTCAGATCTGTCTTATCTCATAGGGTGGAGGGACGTTCACATGTGATTATCTATGTATGGAGGACATTGGATTCAGCCCAATCAAACTACACAACAACAGAAATGAATTTTCTTGTGGCTATATTTTATTTATATAAATTAATTTTATATATATTAGGATCTAAAGTAGTTTCTTTTCCTGACCATGCATCTATGAGGTACCTTTTGAATAATCCTGATGCAAAGACCAAGATAATCCGATCGATACTCCTTCTCTAAGAATTTTATATTATGATAAAGGACAAGAAGTGGGCACAAAACCTGGTGGTAGACCACATGAGTAGGATTACTCATATACTAGAGACTGACATCTTGGACTAGGTACCACTTTGGGAAACTTTCCCTGATGAGCATATTTATTCCATCTTAGGTACGCATCCTTGGTATGTTGATTAAGTGAACTACCTTATTGCATCTGAAATCCCTGCAATGTTAAATAAACATCATGTCCAAAAATTAAAAAGTGAGTCTCAGTATTATGTTTGGGATGATCCTTACCTCTGTAAAATGTGTATTGATCATGTTACTAAGAGGTGTGTTCTGGATCACGATTATGATTTTGTTGTGCAATTATTTCATACACAGTCTTGTGATGGACACTTTGGACCTAATGAATAGATTGGAATGTTTTATACTCTAGATTATATTTTCATATCTTACTCCATGATGATCATGTGTATTGTATGTAATGCTTTTGTTTCCAAAAAACTGGGATGATTTCTAGGAGACACGAGATGCCCCAACAACCCATACTATTATATGATATTTTTTATATGTGGGGAACTTATTTTATGGGTCATATTCCTTGTTCATTTGTTTTTTTATATTTTTGTTTCTATTGATTATGTGAGAAAATGGGTGGAGGATAAGTCCACTAGGACTGATGATTCTCATGTTCTAGTGGAATATGTTAAAGAATAGATTTTTTGCAGGTCTGGAGTACTGAAGGCCATCATTAGTGACCAAGGGACACACTTTTTCAATCGGAATTTGGATTTCCTCCTTCAGAAGTATGGGGTGACAAAAAAACATCAACACCATACCACTACAAACAAATGGTCAGACTGAGGTTTCAAATAGGGAGTTGAAACAATTTTTGGAGAAAACCGTGCAGCCAAATAGGAAGGATTGGAGCAAGATCTTGGATAATGCATTGTATACTTATAGGACAGCATACAAGACACCCATTATTATGTCCCCATTACAGATTGTTTTTGTGAAATTGTGTCATCTCCCTGTGGATTTTGAGCATCGATCTTACTAGGATATAGAGAAATGCAACATGGATTTGGACCAAGATATAATCCAAAGGAAGATGAAAATTCATGATCTTGAGGAGATTTGATTGTCTTCATATGAAAACTCAGGACTCTACAATGATTGTTCTAAAGAATATCATGATATAATCATCCATCAAAGGGAGTCTCATGTTGGAGATAAATTCATTCACTATAGTTCACGACTAAAGTTGATGCCTGGTAAGTTACGTTCTAGGTGGTTAGGTCCATATGTTGTGACTAATGTTTTTCCTTATGCTGCAGTGGAGGTCACACAAGAAGACATGGGAAGGATCTTTACAGTCAATGGTAAATGGTTTAAGATTTACATTGAGGGACTACATACTGATGCAGTGGATTTCATCACACTGCAAGACCCCATCTTCACTTGAGCATATCAGGATGTTCCTAACCCTCTCACTTTTTTTTCTTTGTCCTATTTAAAATTATACATTTTATATGCATATATCATCTCATGGGTTCACATTGAGGATAATTCAATATTTTATGTTTGGGGGAGGGAACCTTTTAGTTTAGTAATTTGAATTGTTTTCTTGTTTTTCAATGATTTGAAAAAATAGCGTGTTTTCACATTTTGATTGTTTTTTTAAATTTTTTGTTTTTGTAAACTATTAAAATGAAATGATTCTCATAACCATTTTAAAATTAATATCAATAAATGAAATAATTTATCCCATGAAACCAAGCTTAAATGAATGCTGAAAATAACATCAAGTTCAAATCTTTAGTAATTTCATGAAAAGTAATCTAAATTTTGATTCCCATGCCACATCTCACTGTCATTATATTTGAAATCACATTCCTATGAGGATTTTGAACCATTATTTTCATATTATTTACATTTACCTCATTTATTTAGAGAACCAAACCATGCTTTATTTAACCATAATTTGATTTATTCCTATCAAAACTTAAAGGTTTGAGGTTCTTATGTCTTAAATGATTAAGGAATTTGTTTTGTATTAAAGCCCATGTTTCAAAGAAACCATTTTTATAATGGTCTACATTGTAAATTTAATCTTTGTACCCCTTAAAAGCCATGATAAACCTATTAGGTTTTCCACATTACAATCCAATTTTACCTATCCACCCAACTCTTGAAGTGATATTTCATAATCTAGTTGAACTTAAGCGTGGGGGAAGCTATCTTGTGTTGTGCTTCCACATTCTATGATACTTTGGGTGAAAATTAAATTTTGAAGAGATGTGTTTTATGCTGAAGAAAATAATTATATTGAAAGTTGTTCCTTTTAGGTAGCTTTCATGATAAGTGAAGATGTTCTTTACAGAGCTTCTAAGAGAGGAAGAATTTCGTTCCTATCTAGAACTTTCAAGAGAATCATGTCTGAGAAGATTGACATTTTTACTACTGAAATTTTTAATGGTGTGAACATTAATTTATTTTTCATAAATATGAACATGAATAGATTCTATTGGGATTGATTAGGAGACCATATTTAAGTGAAAGTTATATTAAAGCAATTTTTCTTCAAAAAAGTGTAAAGCCTTCCTCGTTCAGCCTCAGAATTTTTCACATCTAATTCCTACTAACCAGAAGCCACAGAACAACCCTGAAAATTTATCATGATTAATATATATACTTGGATCACATTTGGTGTTGATTTAAGAATTTATCGAGACTATGGTGGCACTTGTATGAGTTTGGATGAGAAAGACATTGTGGAAAAATTGACATTTGTGTGATAAGAGAATATTCAAGTGAGGTAAGTGTTTTGTGTGCGTGGAAGGATAAATGATGTAGAAATATATTGAATGATATAAATATAGAACTTGAAATAATTTTTTTTATGAGAAATGATATCATTTTTTTATTTGTGTGTAATTTTTGGATCACAAGGATATGTGTTTTAAAAAAAATTGATTTGATATTGATGTTTACTTATCACAATTTTTTGGAATACGTGATATGAGGTTTTTCCGAGGAGTGAAAAAGGGTAAATGTGGGGGAGTAGATAAAAAGTAGTGTTATTTAATATTATATTGATAATAAATGATATAATATCCTAAAATTATGCTAAATATGTTCAATTATGGAATATTTGAGATCAGATCCTTCATTTGCAAATTTTTTGAAAATTCCTGTTTTACCCTTATAAACATCACTGTAGTATTCTGAGCATAAATATTGTCATGTAAATTATTTTGACTTAAAATTTTGTAAATTTGTTCCTGAATTAATGGGATACAAATTCTATTAAGGACATGAGAGTTGTATTGTGAATTTGACCAGAGTAAATGGGCCACGAAGACAAAGTTGGACTGAACTATCTAGATTGGACATCACTTCACCATTTAGGCCGTATCGTTTTCATACAGACTTAGATGGGTAAAATATTTGGAGAGAATCTGTGGCATAAGATTAGGAAAAAATAATTATTCTGTAAGGCCAGAAAATAAGTTCGTTTTGGAAGTAATCTATGTGGAAAAGTGGGATTAAACATTTTAGTCGAATTTCCCTTTCACATTTATATATGTTTTGTAACCCTAGCCCTCCCCAACTCTATTTAAAGTATGTTTGCACAATTTTGGATGTATGGTAGTGGAATTTGGAAGGTTTGTCCTAAATGTTGTATTTTGGAACCCCCTCACAACTCTTTTACGATGTAAGGCCTTGTGAAAACATCTCTTCCAAGATAGCTCTCCTATCCTACCTCCTTTTAAATTTCATTACTTTCATGCTTCTATCTTGAATTTTACATCAATTAATCTTCTGTTTTTCCCTTTTATTGTTATTTACTAATATTATCTAGGTTGAAATATTGAGTGGAGTTGATATTTGGATCTACCCTTTCAATCCTTTGCTCATGAAAAATTTCTCCATGATGACCACACTGCCCATGGAAGAGTAGTTTTCTTAATGATCGATCTATCTGCTACCCTCTTCATTTAATTATTTTTAATCATTGAGATACTTTAATTCTATTAATATGATCCATGAATTGAGTTTTTAATTTATAATAAACAAATCAAGAAATTCAAAAATTAGCAAAAAAAACATGTGAGGTCGAGTATTGTGGGAATTGTGAGAGCGCACTCTTAATCAGTAATATTAGACCACACATGATAAATTTGTAGAGTAAAAATATAATACTTCAACACAATTCATAATAATTTTACATAATGTAAATGTGGCCTAATTTATCACTTACCATAAGCTATATTTATAACATCAATCAAAGTAGGGTGCTATGATTGCGTGTTCCGAAGCTAACCTAGGTTTTAAGTAATTTAATCTTTGTGGTTATGTTAACTCCCATATGGTTTGAGGGTTAAAAAATTAGGGGATAATAATTAAGTGGATATTAATATAAATTATAATGATTAATACATAAATTATCAGGTATAGTTAAATATATTATTCCTTTTAAAATATTTTCTAAACGAATTCTTGTTGCGTCTTTTTAATCAAACATCATTTTAAAATTAAAAACAAAAAAATGAAATATTCTTTGAGAAAACTTATTCTAGTTTCATAAATGATAAAAAAACTTCATCCCAAAAATTAGCATTTTTATTATCTTTTATTATATTTTTACAATACCTTTAAGAAGATTTTTAATTTACTTCATCCTTTGAGAGACGACCTTGGTTAGCCACTCTACTGCACCCAAGTACCCAAAAAATCACATATCATTTGAAAAAACCCACGACAGTGGATTTCAATATGAAATTCATTAATTACTCATCCCTTATTCATTATACAACACCCACATAATTTTAATATATATATATATATTTACATAATTCTTCTGCTCAAATACATTTATGAATTTCATTAAATATATATATTACAAATAAATCTATATATATATATATATATGCATATATTTACACCCTCAAAAATATACATATATGTTTTACGCATATATATACATGATATAAATATCCATAAATATCTGTATATATATATATTTACACCCGCACATGTATATACATATTCTTATATTTAACCTGTATATATATAAAGTTCAAAATTATTTTCTCAAATTAATAATAATAATTACACCATTATTTTATTATTATTCAATATTTGTGATAATTATCATTAAGAAATGTTCAATCCATAACATTCATTAAAACTGTTATGTTAATAAATTAACCACAGTACAACATTTATTTGGGACAATTAATAATATCACATTTATTATGTTGCATTTTATTAGCACAAGTAATAATATAATATTAATTATATTGGTTTCTATAAAAATATTTACCCTATCAATAATATATATATATATTAAATTCATGTATATAGTTATATTTATTTCCTCACCTCAAATAATAATATTAAAAATAATTATATAAATAATACAATTATTCTTTTAGCTTCCCAATAAAATAATATGCAAAAAAATTAAATTATTATCATGTGTGATCATAAGAAACATCTAACAATCACAAATGTAATACCCAAAATACTATAAGACTCATGTCACAGACCTAATGGTGGTATCATATTTCTCATATGAACCACCATTTGATAGTTATTAATTAATTATTATTTAAAAACAGAATAATAAATAAATTAAAAATAAAAAGGGTATTATCACATGTGATGCTGCTGAAAACCCATCACACATAAAATATATACTCTACCAAGGGTAAACATCATGTTTTGTACCTAACCATGGTCTCATATTCCTCATACAATACACCTTTTATGAGTTAATTCTTTTTTTAAACAAACATGCATGTGTATGAATAATATATATTTAATGTATTGATTATAATAATTTTTCACCTCTATGGGCCTCATAATCCCATGTTAAATGAGAACCTAAATCAAATTTTTCTATTGAATATCTCAAAATGTTAAAGAAGAATTTTATCATTTAATCAGGCCATAATAAATAGAAGAATTAAAATAATAAATTTTCATAAAAAATACTTGCAATTTAGTTGAAAAAAGTGGTTTTTTAATATCATTTAAAATTTAGGATGTTACAATTCTTCCCACCATAATTATTCTCATCCTCAAGAAGTGTTTCAGATCATGGTACCACTAGTCCCCACCATACGAGTTTCGATATTAAAATATTTTTAATTCCACCTTGGGTGTTTATAATTAGCACATTCAAATTCAATACAGGCTCATTGAAAGGAACACAAAAAACACTTATTCCTAATTCAAGGATTAATTCCATATTACCATTATATTAACCTTAGTCACAACCACATATATACACTTATACATAGAATACAACATGCTCAAATAAAATAATGATAGAAATATTATATAAGGAAACATCATAACCTCTTCTAGAATTTAATTATTTTCACTCTATCTAATGAAATCACCAGGTATATATAGCATGTGAACCAATTTTCCTAACATGATTTATGAACACACACCAAAATACATAAATAACATATTCAATATCATGTGCATCACCTAATAGAAACTTAATAAATGGTAACAAAAAAACATAGTTGCCCCATTTTATGGAAACTCAAAGGTCCACTGCTTAGTATTGATCAGACATTGACATAGTTCCCCTATCTGAGTCCCAAACATCCTATATCCTTTTTATCCTATCAAAAATCAAGGCAAAGATAAAAGTCAAGTTAGTGAACCATGAAGCTATGATACCATTTTGTAACATCCTGACCCGAACAACTAGGTCTGACCTAGAATTCCACATGACCTCATTCGTGCCTCCCTGTACATAAGAGGTAGTCGGATAATAATGAGGGTATCCAGTACAACCATGGGTAGACTATAACATTCATATCATGTCATTAGACTAATAAATACTAACATAATTACTTACATAAAACAATTAATTACAGTAATACATGTAGAAAATTAAAGATTAAAAACATGATACAATAACTGAAACAAAAAAGGGATCACAAGTACTGTAATATCTAATAAGAAAAGGTATCAGCATTCGTCTCATTTATACTCTATCTAACAATGACTCTATCCTCCTACTTCACATGTTTAACCTTCCACCACATGGCCCTTTCATTTTTCCAGATCCCTAAGAAATCTATCTACAAGAGTTCAAATATTATGAGTATGATGTGAGTACAAGACTAAGTAGGACACCACTGACGTCCATTAACATAATTTCATAAAATATTTAAGTTTATTCCATGAATATAAATAGGGCACATATATCAACAATATATCACACAAGTACCAAACCCATGTACGTTCTTCATGGACTAGCTCTACCTACTTTGGCAGCATATTGGGAGAATCATACCTACTTTGGAACAATGCCAAATGGAACTTTGATTAATAGCCTAGTACCCATCCTCCTTGATAGGATATCCCCATGAATGTGACACATTTCACTAGCATCGATTGTTCAAGTACGTGCTAAACAAAGTCTGTCATCTTCCCTCTTGAGTGGATAGACCAAACATGCATCAAAACTCATATGTTTACCCAATTCTATAACATTCCTCTTATATGGATAGCCCCAAGTATTTGACACATCTATCCAACTAGAATAGTCCAAATACATACCAAACCAAGTATGTAACATCCATCTTAGAGGATAGTCTCATGCATGTGTCACATCTCACATGTCTGCCCAATAAGCCAAACTTAAAAAGTCAACTATAGAATACAGAATAACAATATAGACGATATAAATATAGTTGACAAAACAATATCATTTCAATACAAGAAATGAACTTCATCACCAAAATCCACATTCAAGCAATACATGCATATGTCAAGGGATATACAAACTCACACCACATGTGATCAAGCATCAAATACAGATTTCACGACCTACACATTCATTCCAAACTTTCATTCCAACTACCTATAATAAATCATCCAACTAAGTTAATAACACCATACACATAGGTTTCACAATGGGATACACACGCATGCCAATATTCATGAAAATAACCTATTTAAATATTATACTAATTTCAAGGTATTCTTGCCATTTTGAAATGATGATTGACGGTGAGGGTTGAAGTTTGAGTTTAACTACACCACTAAAACCCCATTTCCTTTTTTTAAAACATTGATTCAAATTATTCTTGTTGATTCAAACCCAACGACACTAACAGTGCATCAATCAAACAAATATTCTTAGTGCCATAAATGATTTGAATTTTGTTAAATAATAAAAATAAAATAATAATAATAATATAAGAGAGATTGTGGAGGAGACATGAGGGATAGAGAAGATGTTAGGGGAAGTGTTATTCCCTTCTACATGCCTCACACCACCCCCACGTTCCATTTAATCATATTTATTAAATGTATAAATTAATTCATTTGAAATGCATGAATTCCTCATCCCTTATTCGTTATACAGTGCCCCCACTAAATTTCAATATATATTTATTTATTTAATTCTTATTCTTAAATAAATTTCTTAATTTCATTACATATATATATTAATATTAATATATATATATACATGTACATATTTACACCCACATATAAATAAATATATGTTTAACCCATATATATACATGATATAAATATGTATAAATATTTGAATATATATATATTTACACCCAAACATATGAATATATATATTTATTTATCTATTTATCCAATATACATTTACAGTTCAAAATTATTTTCTCAAATTAATAATAATAATTACACTATTCTTTTATTATTATTATTATTATTCAAGATATTTCATAATTATCACCATGAAATGTTCAATAAATAAATTTCATTAAAATAGTGACATTAATAAATTGACCACACTACAACATTTTTTTTAGAAAATTATTATTATCACATTTATTACATTGCATTTAATTGACACAATTAATAATATCACATTAATTACATTGTCCACCACTAAAATATTTACCCAATCAATAACAGAAATATTAATTGGACATATATAGTTCCATTTTTTTCATTGACACAAATAATAATAATAAAAATAATTAAATTTTTATTATTATTTTTAACTACCCAAAAAAAATATTCATCCAATTAAGTAATCATTATGTGAAATTTGACCAAACCTCTGACGCTCACAAATTTCACATGCCTCCTAGGGTAATATACATTTCCCGGACCTAATTGCGGTCTCATATTTCTCATATGATTCACTATTTTAAGAGATATTAATTAATTATTATTTCAAAATGGAACAATAAATTAATTAAAAATATAAAGGGTATTTTTTCATTTGATGTTTCCAAAAACCTGATGCATATAAATGTAATACACCACCTAGGGTACACCTCATGATCTGAACCTAGAAATGGTCTCATATTTCTCATAAAAAACACTATGAGCGAGTTATTTTATTTTTTTGAAAAAACAATATCGCACATATGAAGAAAATATATTTAATATTTTGATTCCAACAATGTCGATACTCTATGGGAATCAGAATACCATGTTTACTGAACACCTGACTCTGAAAATATTTTTATAATGATTTAAAATTGGTTAAATGGGATTTTATCCTTTTATAAACCCATAATAAATTCAATTTTTAAAATATCAAATTTTCAAACAAAAATACTTGTAATTTATTAAACAAATTTTGTTTTAATATCATATTAAATGAGGATGTTAAAAAACCAACATGTTGGTGTTCTTCAGATTGATTAGAGTATGTGGAGGCTCACAGACTATGGGTAGAAATCAAACATAGGATTGAAATCAAGCATCATAGAACCCCCCATTGCAGGAAACCTCTATGAGATCAAGCTTGTATTAATTGCAATGTTCACGATCATCATGAAATTTATAGGACTTCAACATAAAGATCTGACCAAACATTTCGGAACATTAGTTGAGATCTATTAAACATTACTATTCCAGAATGTCTCAAGTGATGTGGAAAGACTCCATCCTTTTCAATTTTCATTACATGAGTGAGCTTGAGATTAGATTCAAAGATTTTCATTGCATTCCATCACAACATGGGATGAGCTTTCACAACACTTCCTCACCCACTTCTTTCCACCATCTACGTTAGTGGACATATAGGTAAAAATTATTATCTCTTTCAAATTTTAAAATGAATCTGTATACTCTGTCGGAGAATGATATAATGATACGAATCAAAAATTAACCCATCATGGTATATAGTTAAGGATTCTAATACAACCATTTTATAATGGACCATTACATGTAAAAAATCAATTCTTGATGCTACTGCTTTAGGATCACTGATGTAGAATGTTCTTGAAGCGATATATAACTTTTTTGGTTGAAATGGAGAGATATATTTTATAGCAGAAAGTAGAATGGATACAATGGAAATGAGTTCAAGTAGTCAAGTCTAATGAATGGATGGTTTCATAGTTGTATTAATTAAAAAAAGATAGAAATTATGATGGGAGGGTAGAAAACCCCCCATGGTATATGTATAGAAGATTAAAATTATTCTAATTTGAATCGTGATAATAAATTTCAGGGTTGAAGACCATAAAAACAACAAGGAAAATGAAATAAAAAATTACACAATGGTACCATTAACTGGAACCCAAAAGTCCCACATTGATCATCTAGGTCCATATATTGTAAGAGACACTGGAAACATTCATGGACACTTATGGGGATATATCCAAATAAATAAAATAAAAATCATTGAAAAAAAATTATGCATTGTGGAATCTTGAGCGTAAATTTTTCTAAATGGTTGATCATCTTAGAGATATTCCTAGAGGTACACTACCATCATGCCCTAAATTATTCCCATTTAATGATTTAAAATTTGTATATATTAGAAGTCAGTAAAAAATAAAAGAATTTGGTATAGAATTTTCAGGATAACAACTGGTGGAAGAAATAGGAGAGTAAGCAAAAGAGGGAAAAGAACAAGTATCTGTTGAAGAAGAAGTAGAACAACAAAAGTACAAGAAAAGACATCATTTTTTCAGAATGAACGATGAATGTAAAAAAACATGAAAAACAGTAAATTTATCAAACACCTTTTCAAAGTATTCATATTAATATTCTTTTTTGAGAGGCTCTTTCAAACATGTAATCATGTGTGAAATTCATGAAAGAGTTGGTAACAAGGAAGAAGAAGTTAGAAGAGATCGACACAATTTCACTCACATGGGAGTGTTTTATAGTGGTATCTAAGATCCTGCCTAAGTGTAAAGTGATCCAGGTAGATTTTCAATTCGAATATTTATCAAATAAAAAAATGTGGAAACGGTTTGTGTGACTTAGGTTGGACTTTCAATATCATGTTGTGTACAAAATTCATGAGTTTGGGGCTAGATTGACTAAATCCTACAAAAGCAATTATTAAATAGGAAAACTCAACAATAAAATACCTAAGATGACTGATTGAGGATATCCTAATCAGATTCAACATCTTATACTTCCTAGTCGACTTCCTAGTGATGGATGCAAAATATGAACAAAATGCAATCATTCTAGGGAGACCATTTTAGCCACTGGGTGTGTAGTGATTGATGTCCAAAGTGGAGAACTCTGTATTATAGTTGGTAATGATTAGGTAAGTTTCAACATCCACTAGAAAATTATGAATTGTGATGTGTGATAATAAAATTAGTTTATATAAGAAAATACACCCAAAGTTTACAATTCCACTAAGATCGAATAGGTAAATGATTTCGATACTACTGTGAAAGAGAAAGCTCAACTGATGAAGAAATAGAAGATGAAGACTGAAGCCATTGAAACTAAAGGAGATACCGACTCCATTATTTTTAGGAAATTAAAAAATGTATAAATGTCACACAAAAGTCTTTTTTAGTTTATCAAGATTGAGGAAAAAAATGGTTGATCATTTCAATGGACTCCAAGCAAGTACTATCATTATTGAGAATTTTGTTATTTAGAGAAGGTGGGAAGGGGCCAATATATATATATGGGACATGACTGAGACCATTTATATAACCTTTATAAGTACATAATTTACACTAATCCATCGCATCATATGAATCTAAAGGAGGTATGGTGGATCCAATGATGATAAACAAAAGTTCTTCCAATAGGTAAATTATGTTTTGTTTTTATTTATTTATTTTGAATTTTTTATGTGTTCATTATCTTTCTCTAAAAATTTCAATATTAATTGATAATGGAATGTTCTTTAACATGTATATTTTTAATTTTTATTACCATCAAGACCCAAGATGGCAGCATGCATAAGGAATCAAAAGAGGAGGCTTCATCAAAATTAAACATAATGAAATAAGTACACATTGTGAATCTGCATTAGGCAAAACCATCATAGACATTATTGAATTAAAAAATTTAAGGAAATAAAGAGTTAAAAATAAAAATTATTCTATTTTTTGTCAAATTTAATTAAAGTTTTTAACTACCAATTTCATTCCCCTCATATGATTCTTTATTGAATCAATAGATCTTGGAGGCATGAAATTATCTATAATAATTATCATTCTATGAAATTTAAATTTCATTTTTATTAAATTTAAATGATAAATGTCGGAAAAATAATCAATACAGATGATCTTGTGGATTAGGATTTGAAATATCACGATTTTAAGGGCATGTTGATCATTATAAATGAAATTCTTATGATATTTTTCTATGATTTGAATTATTTATATTTTCATTAATTTATTTAGTTATTCTTATGAACTTCCATGAGTAGTTTTATCAACCATTTTTCTCATTCCCAATACACACAATGACCTAATAGTTTCCATTATTTCAATATTACATTTCTTGAGAAACATGGGCATTATTTATTAATGAACATTCTTTACATCTTATCAAAGATTTTACTGAACAGAATCACTTTTAAAATGATTGATCCATTATTTTTTTCAACCCTTATCATAATACCCACATTAAATTAATCGTTTAAAATCCTATACAATCCATTAAAATCCTTATTATTAAATGGCCCATGTTATAAGACCATATTACCCTTTCCTACCTTCCTCTAAATATTTTTCATGATCATTAAACATATGAGTGGTGATAACTGATTAAAGGGATGAAAATTTTGTACTAAATATGTGTTTGTGTGGAGGGGAGGGGTTTATGAGATTTGTGGAAGGCACAATCATTAATTTTATTTCATACCCTCTTAGAAAAAATATGAAAATGAAAAAAAAGGGTTCTATCTAGGGAAATTCAAAAATTACTATTGTTTGACCAGTGATTTTGTTATAACTTCTACAAATTGTATCATGAGAAGATAAATAGGGGTTAGGGGTGGATGTGGGATTTTTTACTAGCACAAATTTCAATATATAAAATAAAATAATAGTAAAAGTGGTTGTCTTATTTATTGCATTTCATCTCTTTACAAGCTTTCTCTGAGATACTAGGGGAAGAGGAAAATTTCATTGAGCTATTTTTGATTATCATAAAAACTTCATTAGAGACAAAGATCCTCTTTAAGACATACTTGATTTATATAATTTACATTTTTACCATTAGCATCAAAATAATTTGATCCTAAATGGTGAATCACTCATGATTAGTTTTTTTTGTCTTTACATTGTGGAGATGTTAGATGACTTACAAGCCTATAGTATGTGATATATTTTTGAGGTATGTGCTAAATTATATTTTCAATTGTACCTTGATGATGAGAATAAAAATTAATATGATGTAAATTAAAAATATAATTCATATTAATAACAAATTGAAAATTTAAAATGGATGTTTGAAGAAGTGTAGTTATTTCAAAGGAGAAAAGTAAAATGCATGGTCGATTTGTATTCATTGAAAAGTGAGGTAGTGATAAATTTTCTATGTGTGATTCTAGAATGCTTAATTTTCCATGTGATCAATTTATTTTTTTAACCATAAATTTAATGAATTTTAGAGTTAGAATCCTTTGTATTCTGTTTATATTCCAACCTTGAAGACAATTATGAATTCTCGTTTTGGGGTATTTGATATCTGAATTTCATGCATGTATTTTACACTATTATAATATATTCATTTCTATAGTTTAAATATTATTATTTCCTATTTTTTAATGGTTTAACTCATTTTTTGTTTTATGCAATGATACAATATAAGATTGAAAAGGGGGGAAAGGCATTTCATCCAGCTTCGCTTCACTCACGACACAACACTAGATTTTTTAGGATGACTATGGACCATTTTTTAAGCACATAACTGAAGGATCGAGGAAAAAAAGTTTATCCGGAGTAGATAAATCACATTAAACATTGTTTTAATCATTACATGTCATGTAATAGTGAAACTTGTGAAAGAGATAGTGTGTAAATTATGAAGTTTATATTTTAAAATATATATTTAGTGTATCTTAAAATTTTTAAAATATTTAAAGAATGATACCCATACATGAACACCTTTTGTCCATTAATTTAATAAATTCATTAATACTAGAGCCTATTTGGAGCCTACAAAAGGAGATACAGTCTACAACTCTTTGAGAGATCCAAAAGACCAAATCTTGGAGCGAGAATTTGTGTTTTGCATCCTCCTCCTTCAATTTATCTCGATTTTAATTTTGATTTTATATTCTATTATCCATCCCAATTATCTTATCATCACTTGTATGAGGAGGAACTGTTATATATATTCTCTTTAATAGTGTGAATAAAGTGCATTTATAGCACTAAAAATGCGATATTATCCTCATTGTGATTAAAAAGGGGGACCATTTTATCAGTTCTAAAAAAATTGCATATAAAGGCCCCTTTTTATGAGTGGTAAATAAAGAACTAATAAAATGGGTCCATAATCAGTGCTAAAATAAACACTGATAAAAGGGATATTTATCAGTTCTAAAAAAAGTGATGACAAAACTGGAGGGTGGGACCTCCCACTTTTATCATTGCATGATCCCCCTTTAACTATTCTAGTCTAACCTCACCCCATTAATAATCCTTACAATCCCCCTCACACAGTGTTAGGGACCTGAATCACCCAACTACACATGCCCCTACCTTTGCTAGGTTTTGAACCGAAGGCCTCCCCTTCATAATTCCACACCCTTTACTCACCCATATATCATTCTCATATTTTTTATTATATATCAATATATTTATATATATATATAAATACATTTTATTATACACACATATATATATACATATATAAAATATGTTTTTTGTGTATGTAAATATGTGTGTTTATAAGTACAAAAATACATACATATATTTATATATGTGTATTCATCTATAATTATAATTACAAATATTTATATTTATTTACATATATTATATATTTATATGTATATACATTTATTGGAATATATAGATAAATCTATATATGTTTGTCAATACACACACAAATATATTTATATATATATAAACATTTTATATACATTAATTTTATATGTATATATATATTCATACATTTTTATTTTAAATAATATATGGTTTATATATTTATAAATATAATTTACATGTAAATATTTTTACGCATATATTTATAAAATTAAATTTTTATGTGTAAATATATTCAAAATTTGTATATTTTTTATATAATTGATTATAAATAAATATATACTATGAAAAATGATAAAATATCAAAACCAAAATATCAATATGAATGTAATCCTTCGGAATAAATTAATTCCCCACTACAAACGGGCAAAGAGACCCCCTTAAATGATACTTAAAGTCCATTAAAATGTTAAAACATTGGGCTACCCCAAATAAAAACTCAATATTGAAGGCATTATATGAATTTTTGGGCATCATAAAACGTTCTAGGGTGTTTCATCCTCTCAATAATGCATAGAGATCATTATAATATTTGATTTGATATGTGGTAGAACTGAAACAGACACCTAGATCAAAAGTGATGGTTATTTGAAGTTCATGTTTTATTTTAAACTTATTTTTGATCTTTTATTAATATTTAAATTTTAAAAAAAATATTATTAAATGAATATTACTCTATAATAATAAAAAAATTATTAATTAATACTTTTTTTAATTATTTTATTATCGATTTCACTAAATATTTTATATATTAAATGTAAATGTCTATTTATCTTTATCTGTAACATATTTAAATATATATATATATATTATTTATATCAATATCAATATATTATATATTAATATATTATTTTAAATGAAATATATTTTTTTTAAATATACCCACTATCAATGCTAGTAAAAATTAACTAATAAAGTCCCCCCTTTATCAGTGCTAATAAAAAGCACTAATAAAGGTAGACCATTTGACATCGTTAAAAAACAATTGATAAAGGGGTACATTTATTAAGACTAAAAAATGAACTGATAAAGGATTACATTTAGAATTTTTTTTAGCATAGTTAAAAGTACCCTTTATAAGTGCTTTTTTAGACTAGATAAAAGTACCCCTTTAAAAGTTCATTTTTTAGCGTTACTCAATGGTAGTTCCACATAAAGAATGTTTTATGGCTTTGGGGTAAGCCCACCTTGTTCTAGGGTTATGTAATGGTAGGGGGTGTTGTTGGATTAATTTCATTACCTTTATTCATGTATTTGGTTTGATGCAATTTAATCTTCAACTGAAAATCCCTTTATTTTTATTTTATCAAGACTACTAATAATTGAATAAAAAAGTAACCTTAAAATTTCTCAAATGGAAACCCTAAAATAAGCATGACCATTATCCAATTTAGGGTAAATTAGGTTTAAGTATGGCATCGATATAAACTTGATTCGATAAAACTCAAAATTATAGGACAAAGGGAAATATAGGATTGTCGCATCAAGGAGGATTACCATGACCATTTGATCTTCCACATCTCGACTATAACACCAATAATGAATTAATCAACCTATTTTTAAAATACAACTTCAGTTAAACCCTAGAATTAAAAACCTTATATTTCTTTTCAAATGAGTTTTAAAACCAATCAATCTTCTTTTCATTTATCTTTTGTTTTATTAAAATCAATCAAACCCATAATTTCTTCTACACATTCTACAATTTAATAATGTCAATTATTTTAAAAAATTAATCAAACTAATTCATTGTTTATGTGGATGTATCTCCTCCTACTGTTTAACTATGTTTTAATTAATTGACTTCCAGAGGTTATCATTGATAAATTTTGTATTTTGATTGCACCTGTTGGTAAATAACGATTCCCCGCAGGCATATCAAAACCATCGGGATAACCAATGTTTTATGTTACAAACAATATCAAATTAATTATCAAAAATATATAGTAAAATAATTTCATGGGAACTAAATCATAAAAACACCATATAAAAGGAAAAATAGTGCACAAAATACAACATCTCTGGAAGAGTAAGAATTGAGACAAATATTCCCTTAACTTAATTACATACATTCAATAATGTTTGTGAATGTCATTTACAAAAACAATAAATATCTCAACAACCATTTTTATAACATGGTTAATATATATAAACTTTTATAAACTTCATTTACAATTTTTCTTTAAATTTATATTAGTTAGTTATTATCTATTTTGAATATTAGGTGTGATTTATCTTGATCGTTATCAACTAATTTCTTAATAGGTGTGTTTTTATTAACAATTATCCTAGATTTAACCATTCACATAACTAAAGTGTGCTATAATTCATGTTTAATGATAGTTCAAAAAGTTATAATTTTATTTTATGAATTTTTTAGTCATAGTTCTTATATAATAAATTGGTGATGATAAGGTTTTAGTAATATTAAACAAACAAATTATGAAATCTTATTTAATGTGTTCAATATTACTAACATCATTATTGAAATAAAATTAAATAAATATTTTCTTATTTATATCATGTTTCATAATTAATTGAGCACTTATAGTTACCCATTATATTATTTTTTAGTATTGTTCTAATTGGTTATTTAACAGACCCAAACGTAGACATATCATAATTAATAAATGCTTAAGATTATGAAAGTGGTCTTCATTGAAATAATATAATTATAATTAAATAAAAAATATTATATATATTTATATGTCTGTGTGTTTTTTTAATTATATTTTATTAAATTTTAATATATAATAGAAAAAGTAAATGAAAAATGATATGTGTTACATTGTGGATGAGGTAGTCCGCACAATGAATGGTTAATGTTATCATTTCCTAAGAAATGAGAGGGGATGAAGGTAGGGTATGGTTTATAATTACATAAACTTAATAATGTTATAAATATCATATTAAATCATTAATTACACTTTTTTAACCACCCATTTTATGAGATTAAAAAAAATACAATATTTTTTTATGGAGGTGGTGGACTGCACGTATGATTCATGATGTTTTTATTATTTAAAACATTTTAGAGATTGATATTAAATATTAATTTTTAATTTTAGAATCATGAATATATTTTATATACCACAATTATTCATCATTTCCTTTATTACAACCATCAATTATATATAGTTATGAAAAATAGAAGATGTTGATTCCTGCATGCGGTAGTCCGTAAGTACACACTATTGATGTTCCTATGTTTTGCTTAGTGGATATAATATAATAAATAGAGGTTTTTACTTTAATATAATAAAAAAAATTTAAATAAATTATATTTGTTAAATTATATTAATGTGGAATGAAAATTTATGGAATAGGGATATTATAAAGAAATTATTAAGATGGATGTAATACGTATATCAAGAGCTTGGGTTTTCTATTAAAGGTTTTCTTGGAAATAGATACCATATGATAAATAATTTTAACTAGAGTCTTAAGGAAGTGGGTGAGGGTTATATTAATAAAAAATTATATAACTTTAGGATTAAAATCTATAGTAATGGTCTAATATTAAGTGGTGTAAGGATCCCCTTTTATTAGTGAGGAGGAGGGCAATTTTGGAGGCACTCTTTATATTTCCAATCATGTAGAGTTACTATTAAAGAGTAAAATTATCAAAAAGGGAAAAAAATAGGAAGAGGTGAGTTTTGGTTAATAAATATCTCAAAATTCTATTTTAAACCATGTTTTTTACTTTTTCTGTTTTTGTCTCCTATTAAATCAATTTTTACCATTTTTAATTTTATCAAGATATTTAATTTTTTAACCATAGTAATTAATTTTAATGAAGAAATTAAAATAAATATTTTAAAATAATGTTAAAATTTTTATTTATAATTTTAAATTAATTTTACCATATAAAATTTCTAACTATCTTGAACATTAATTAAAAAAACTTGCATAACACGTAAAACTATTTTTCAGAAAACTGTGTTTTAAGCCTAGAACTTATATATAGTATAAAACTATCAATTAATTTTATTTTCATACTAAATTTTTTTTATAAATAATATAAAATATATTATTATTTCAATGAAATATAAAATATTATTTTACCAAAATATTATTTTAATAAAAGAAATTACCAAAAGAATTTTTTATTAGAAAATAATACTTATGTTTTCAGACATAGGTTTTATAAATTGATAATATTATTTTAAATGTATATTTTTAATCCTTAAATAAATCATTGATCATGAAAAATGATTTATGATACTTTAATTTATTTTTTATACTTCATATAAACTTAAACACGTTGAGTTTAGTAAAAACTAAATTTCCCAATATTCACCTAAAAATAAATTATTTCAACAAAAATAATAAATATTAACCCAAAGATAATTATGAAATAATTAATTTTTAAAAATAAATAATTTTTATTAAATTCATATTTTAAAATTTATATAATTATCTATTTAAATGAAAATAAAAAATATAATGAAAAACTCTTATAATTTAAAATGTAGTTTTAAAAGATTATGCTTGATAAATAAAATTTCATTCCAATTTATTATTTAGATTATTATATATATATTATTTTATATTCTTTAATACTATATATTATGATATAAAATGTATTGATATAATTTATTAAGACAAAATATTTAATACATTAAAAGAAATTATTTGACCAATCAAAATTCATTTTAAAATTTAAGTCACATATAACATTTATCCTCTAATTGTATAAATATTTTTAGTTAATAGAGGTTTTATAATTTCTATTATATTAGTAACGTTCATCTAATATGTTGCATGTCATTTTAGTTCGGTGTTCTATGTGAAACAACCTATCGATAATTGTATTAATTTAAAAAGAATATTCCAAAAATATGTGGGTATTAATCCTTTGATAAGATATATACCTATAAAATGTGGATAGGGATCTTGGATGGGATTTATGGAAAAGGTTTTAAAATTAATAGGTTTATGGTGTCAAGAGAAGATGGATAGTGAAGGTCTCCTTGTTAAGTGAAAGGAGAGGATTTTTATATTTAGATATACAGTATTCAAATAATGTGGCTTTTAAAGTAGAAAACAATAGAGAGGAAATACTGATTGATTAATCTACCAATAATCCACATAAAAAAGGGATTATTTTTGATATTTTTTAGGAATTTTTCCTTAAATTTAATTTTTAAAATAATTAACTTTTACCGCGGTAACTCATACATTATCAACGGTAAATTATTTTAATGAATAAAAAAATCCCTTGTTAAGTGATTTTAAAATGATTATTTAAAATATGAAAACTATTTAATAATATGATATTTATAATATTTATAAATATTAATTTCAAATAAAGATTATATAATACATGAAATAAAATTTAGACAAATATAAGTTATGTTTTAAACTGTCAAAAATTTGTTCCTAATTAAAAAATAATAATATTAAATGTAAAATTTTTGTTAAAATATAAATACTTTATTATAAAAAAGGTTTCATAAATTTTTTAGCGATTTTTATATCCTAATGATATAAATGTAACGGTATTTTTAAGAATTATATTTTGTACCATTCACCTAAAAATTTATATTCTCATAAAAATCCAAAAATTTCATCCTAATATAATATCATCATGATAATTAAAAAATGAAAATAATTTTTTTAAATTAAAATGTTAAAATTTAGTAACTTAACTTTTAAATTAAAGCATATGATATAATGAAAAACTATTTTTATAGGAAAATAAAATTTTTAAATATTAACTTTATTATTCTTATTTCCTATCAATTTCTAGTAAAATTAATATTAATATATTATTCTTATCAACAATATACATAATCATCATTTAACTATAATATAATTTTTTTTATAATAAAAATTCATAGCATATAAAAGTCAATTTTTAGAAAACACATTTTAAGCATAAAATGATCTTATTAGTTGTTTAGCTACCTTAATTGAATTTTATCAATGAAATAGTTTTAAAAATGAACTTTTTTATTTTTACATATATTTCACAATGAGTATAACTATATCTATACCCTAAAATTCAATTACTAAATTATAATTATTATATTTACTGTTGATAATCTGATCTTAAATAATTAATTCATGGTTACTTATAGTATGGTGTTGTGTGGGAAATAAGGTATTCAACAAAATAATAATTAAAGGAAAATATATTTTCATATCATGGGATATTATAATGGGATTAAATTTTTATGATGTGTTTTCTAATGTTGGTAGTATTGATAAAGCATCTACAATGATTTATTATGTTTGGTGGGTTATTGTTAAGATTTGGGAATATTTTTGTATGATGATTTTTCTTAAACATTTCATTTTTAGAATATCTTTTTGATTTTATAAAGACATATGGCTATGGGGTCCCTCTTTGGGTTCTCTTAGTGTTTCAATAACTCCTTCCTAAGGTAGAGTGTATGTCCATATTCCTTGTTTTATATTTTATAGTTTTTTTTGGATTTTTTCTGTTTATCAAAAATAATAAAGGAAATTATATGATCAAAAATTCTCTTTGAATTTATGAAAATGAATAATAGTGTAAAAAGTATATGAAAATTCGGTTTTATTTTAATTTAAAATATACATTTCATTACTAATGAATTATTTTTTAGTTTTATCTTCTAGTATTCTTAAAATATTTTTACAACTCACAGTTGAATGTATTGATAAATAATTATAACAATAAATTTATCAATAAAACAATCTTGAGTATACATATTTAAATTATAATTTATCATAACTTACAATGTCTGTGAGTTGAACAAAAAAATCACATGATAAGTAGATATATCCATTTTTAATAATTAAATGATCAAAATTTCCACATAATATATATATTATTTTTTAACATTATGATGACGGTCAACTGGTTACCCAACATTATCCAACCTAATTAAATAGTGTTAGAGTAATGGTTAATTATGTATTTATATGCTTGAATAGGTATATTCAATACCATGTTAACTTTAGAGTTTTTTAATGTTTGGGATAACTAAGATTGATTGAATTAATTACTATTTCCTAAATAATTAATTAATTTTAAATAATACTAATATTATAAAATTTATTAATTTGTTTTGAGTTAATTTTTTATTAGATTTTCAAATTAAATCTACAATTTAATTTAAAAAATTTATTATTATAAATTAATTAAAATTTTGTTTTAAAATAATAATTAAATTCCAAAAGATATTAATTTATTTTGATATTCATTCATTTCATATTTATAGATGAATTTTTAATTTTGGAATCATAAAAGGATATTTTAACTGATTAATATAGATTAATGGGTCATTCATAATATAATGGGATAGGGTTAAGATAAATTTTTAAAAAATTAACATTGTTGGGTATTTTAAATTTAAACAGGATGGAGTCTGAGTGCCTCAAATTTCACGGGAAGTCGGTATGTTATCATCATTAATTAAGATAGTGTTCACTACTTAAAAAGATATTAATTTATTAAAAATATTTTAAAAAACATATTCAAATGAAATTCCCAAAAAAATAAAATAATAATAATTATCATGGAAAATATATAAACAATACCCGTTTTATTTTTAGTTTTTATTTATTTTTACTAATTAATGATATATGATTAATTATGCTTAAATTACGTCCCCAACCAAGGATTATTTGTTATATCATGGAAAATGGAATGGAATATCTATCTAAATTAATTAATTTTATCAAAAACATCCCATACTAGAACCCCTTGGGACAACAATGAAGATGGGACTGACCCATGATTCTCACCTCCAATAGATCACAGGTTAGCGACTAGCATCAATATTATATAATCACATGTATAGGGGTAATTATCATCATAAATCCTAGGAATATATAGAAATAAACACAAATCAACTTCATTTCATTAAATAAAGAAACCATAATTAAAAAATAAATTTAAATTTCATACATAATAAATGTATCCAAAATATAATACAAAAATAAAACTCCTACAATAGTGACTACAAAACCAATCATGACCTCCATAAGCTAGTACTACCAAGAACGATCACCAAATCCCTTTAAGAAACCTAAAACACACACACACACACACAAATATATTTATAGATATACATATTAGGGTGAGAATAAAAGTATACTAAGAAGGATCCTCCCCTAAAATTTTTTTGTTCAAAATTTAAAAATTATTTTTAATTAAATTTATTAATAACTTATGAATAATAATCCTTACATTATTTATCTGATGGTTAGGAATGGAGATAAAATCATTCGAAGGTAAAAAAATTTATTTTTCCAAAAATTGTTTTTATGTGTATAATGTGTTTTTAACTTATTAAATTAAATAAAAAATTATAGTTTAATTATATTAATGAAATTTTAATATTATATATTCAATAAAATATATTATAATTCATATATTAGTTTATACTTCTCAATTAATAAAAGGAAACTTAGTTTTATGCTTAAAAAATAGTTTTATAAAAAATAGTTTTCTTTATCTTTTGGGTGTTTATATTAAAATGATTTTTTGTCACTTATATAAATTGAATTTGAAAAAAATAGATTCATAATTTTGAATCAGAATTTCTAAATTTTTTAATGAATACCCTTTCGTTTTTTGTCATAATTGGTAGTAAAAATAGTAAAAATATGTGTCAACATGGTTTGGGTTAAGATGGTATTATTAGGGCTTTAAACAAAGAAATAAAAGTAAAGGTTCCATTTAAAATTTTCCAAATATTATTGGTTAAAAATATTTCAACCTCATCCTATATTATATTTTAATTTTTTTCCATTTTTTCCACATTCACATGAATGTGACCATATATTGTGGAAATATTTTATGTAATTCTATGAGTGTTTGTGCCCTAAATTATTAAAGAAAAACTAATATACTATATTATTCAAAAAAATTATCCTTATATCTCAACAAAAACCTACCCCAAAAAAATATTATCTTCCTTCACTTCTTTATTTATCTATGTTTTTACCCTAAGACCATACAAAGAAGTCATAAGGTGTAAGCTAAAGGAGGTCTCTTAGAGAAGAGGTAATCATATTACCTAACTCTTTCAAAGTTTATTTCTTATTCTGTATACTATAAATTTATTGTATCTATCCTAACATAATTAATATATTATAATAAATATAATTATATTGTATTATTATTACGGGACAACAATTTCCCACCTATTTTCCATCAACTAAGAAATGAAAGTATCATTCTTGCATGCATGTGGACTGCCACCTCCACATAATGATAAGAGTAATTTTACATATCCATATTTAATCATTGGTTATTATGAAAAATTTAATGTTTATATTGTATGAACCCATGTTTTTGAACTAGATGAGATTCTATGGGAATTTGAATTTTTGGTAATGACTAGACGGTTTATTTTTGAAAAGGAACTTCAGAACTTAATTACAAGTGTTGGGATGCTTCCAAGATATGTTTTTGGACTTTGGTGAAGAATCTAGAACTTTCTTGGTAATATCAAGGAGTTTTGGGAGTCTCAGAATAGGAAAATATGGGTTTATGGATCTGTAGAGGGTCCACAGTTTGTCTGAAACCATGTGGACCACTACAGGAAATCGTATACCCTTGTGCATGTGAGGAAGATGTGTTTCGAACAGGTTGTGCATAGTTTCCCAAACTGTGTTCCTAATCCACATGATTAGTTCCACATAGGTAGTAACTCAACACTATTCATCTCACTGTCTATATATGGATAGATTATCCATGCAAGGAAAATCATGTAAGGTGGATCTCTTAAGCAGGGGGAGTTACACAGTAGGCGCACAATTTGGCTAACTGTGCAACCCAAATCATGTAGTTTATTTTATTAATAAATAAATTAACATAAATTAGATAAAATATAAATAAAACATACCTCACTCCTCCTCCCTCCCTCATACACATGATGCATAGGGGGTCTCCCCTTTGAGGCGCAATACACCCCTCATCCTGCATCTCTCCAACTTTGATTTCAACCATATTTTCACCAGTTCATAGTCAAAATCCCAATGGTAAGGGATTTTCCCCCCATACCTCTCCATTTTTAATGATTTTCAGGAATTCTATCACCCGGTTTTCATTCGGAATAAACCTTAGCTTAGGGTTTGATCTGATTTTCGGTTTTTTCCATTTTTCTGTTGTGAAAATGGACTCTTGGATTACGTTGGTCCATGCTCCAGCAACTACCTCCAAAGGTGAGTCTATTTAGGTTGTTTATATTTTCATCCACCATCCAAGGTGAGGTTTCATTCTTTTTTCTTGGTTTCACACCTTCTGTTTTAGTGTCTTATATTATTTTATTGTTCTGGTTAACTGTTGTACAGTGCATACTCTATCATGGGGTTTCAGGTCACTGGGTCTAAGGAGACACATATTCATATGTATTGGTAATTATATATATATATATAAGATACCCAGTGATGTGTATATTCATCCATGGTAGTTAATATACATGTATGGGGTTACGTGTGCCTATATATATATATATATATGAAAATGCATATGTAGGTGAGAGGAGATGGGTATATGAATATTAGCATATATAGAAGGATCCCCTTGCACATGTTCATGGCCATGTGAATGTGTACATGGGGGATAGGTGTTCTTATTTGTATGTAATAGTATATATGCCTAGTGGGGGAGTAGTATCCTCTAGATAAAAAGTTCCAAGAGCCTATTTGTTCAGTTTGGTTCCACCCTAAGGTAGGATCCCCATCGTTGACCTTTTTATTTAATAATGCTATAATTACTTCTTTAAATTTTTGATTCATTAGTTTCCATGATTAATGGAACTAAAAAGACTTTTTAAATGACTTTTTTTTTGATAAATTCATGTTTTTATAATAATACCCCTCAAACAAAGGTGGGATTCCATGAAACAAAAAAGTAGTGATAGTTATTGTATCATGGTTAGTGTGGTTTGATATTTTCATATGTCTTCCTATATTCTTTGAAATATGTTATGTTATTACATGGACCTTGAATGTAGTATAATTATGTTTTTCACATGAGTTATCTTATGTCTATTCTAGATGTTTTAGATTTTTGAACAGGAATCACCCCTTGGGTTTTCTTATTAAATTCAACTTGAATGGATTTGGACTTGGACACCCATAGTTGTTCCTTATTACCCTATGTCATGGGATTTAAATTATCTAATTGATTTTTACATCAATTGGTGAATTAAATGAATTGGATAGGAAGGGATGAATGAACTTTACCCTTGGACCATATTATTTCATTTCTTGATTAAGAATGTTTTTCCTTGTATGGCTATGCCCACATGAGTTTAATACTACCACTCTTTGTAGTAGGTTTTTATGCCTGAGAAGCTTGTTATAATGAATTTCTCATGTGAGTTAAATTATCACTAATCACGTTGATGACATTATAGGTTTGTTATTCTTGTTATATTGAAATTGGTCATGTGATTAATTAAATGTATTTTTAATTGATATGCCCACGTGTGTTAATTAGTATCAAATCCATTTAATAGTTTAATTTACGTGTGATTCTTGTTATGATAAATGTTCCCATGTGATTAAATCAAAGGACAAGCCTTATTAGGCTGGTCCTTTCATGAGACACCATTTGGTGGTGAGTTATATTAGATGCTTTTGGTTTGACCTCATCTTACCTAATGAAATGTTAAATTGAATCTAGATTGACTACTTGGTAAATAGAATTGGGTGAATCATGGATTCAAGTTACAATTCCATGGATGGGATCATATGTCTATTGTATCTTTTTCCATTTAGTGAACCTTAGTTTCAACTAGAATGTCATGGAAGAGATCATGTGGCTATTTTACCTTCTACATTGAGTGAACCTTGGATTGTTTTGCAATAATTTGGATTGGCTGAAGGGGTTAATTATGTTTAAGATGAGAGTGAACCATGGATTCAATGGATGGGCTCATAGAGGTTATACCTAAATGTCGAGTGAATCATGGATCCTTTGAGGGATTACATGGATAGGATCAGGAGGCATTGGCTATATGTCATGATTTAAAGTTGGGGATTCCATATAGGATCTCCAACGATGGGATCAGTTGACATGGACTTATACCACACCTAGACTGATACTAGGTCCCTGATAAGTTCATCGGGATGATCTTGTAGATTGTTGGTGGAAATTTAAACTTGAGTGATACCTAAATTCCAACTTAGGAATGTGAAATATGGGATCAGTTTATAATTAAATATTTAATTAAATGACTTATAACACATTTTCCAAGCCAAAGAACAATCTTGGATTCCATCTAGACTTGTATTTTTTTAGTTGGCCTTCTACGACATCTGTTGTCCTTACATTTATAACGGGGATGTCGGGCTTGATCCAGATCTTGAGACTTTTAAATTTAAAGATTTGAACTATTTAAATTTTGAATAAATTAAATGGATATTAAATTAGTACCTTTATATGAAGTATGTATGTTTTTATCACTTCCTTACTTGTTATATATATGCTTGCACTAGTAGTTTTTCAATTGCACAGGATAGATTGGGCTAGACACTATGGGTGTTGACCCTTTGAGATTTATATCTCACACCCTTCTTGGGTACCATTATTTCCTGAGTATACCTACTTATTGCATGGATATGAACCTTTATTTTCTGTATTGCTTGTATATAGACGTTGGGATCAAGGGAATGAGCTCGAGCTTGAGATGCTTGTGGTGATTGTCTATGGGCCTTGCTACCATTTATTTATTAGTGTAATTAAATGTATAGAATTGTTTACTGTCTATTTATTTTAGATATGTATCATCATATAGAATGCATTCATTTTATAAACTAGTGTTATCCATTTTCTATATTCAGTTGTTATTACAATCATCTTATGCTAATTTGATTATTGATTTATACTACTTACACTACAATCTGAGTTTCACTATCATTTTAACGATGTGAACTCTGAGATTGAGGGTATAGTTTCCCCACTTAACTACCTTTATAGCCTCACTACTAGTTAGTAACCTCTGGCATATAGGGAGACACGATTGAGGATATGTGGAAACCATTTTGGCTACCGGTTTAGTATTAAGTTTGGCTGGGGTGTTACAAATTGGTATTAGAGGATTCTTCCTTTTGTCTTGTTGTTTGGGCTCGTAGATAGGAGACTAGGAATGTGTTGGTGCTTGGTATATCATCGTTCTTGGTACTAATCACCCCACGTACAGGAAATGACCATGTGGCTAGGGTTGGGAATTTCTCTTATACTATTGATGTAATAGTTGATGTACTTTTACCTTAAGTGAACGGTGTATTTTCCTTAGCTTTTGGATTTAAGGAAATTTAAGGTATTTATAGCTTGGATATAATTGAAATTAAGTGACATGAAATTCATCATTATATGCACATATAAATTAACATATCAATCCATGTAGTTTTAATATTAGGTTTCATGCTAAGTATGATTGGGTTCCTTGAGAAATTCCGTTCTTTTGTTCTTATAATAGCATGATTTTTCTTATGTAAAATGGTTCCATGTGCTGAGATTCTCAGTTTCCACTTAGGAAGGAGCCAATTTTCAATCATAAGGTGCATGGGAACCATATAATTTGTAAAATTGTAACCTTTATACACAAACCATCTATGGACACTTATAAATTACTATGGACATTGTTGAAATGAAAATTTATAGTAAAGGTAAATGTTAATGTGGAATGTTTTCGATTAATGTGATCCAATTGAAAACCATAAGGTGTATGGGTGCCTTATGGAATGGTAGATGGACACTCATGTGACTACGCCTCTTTAGAATAATGTTATGTTTTGGAATGGTTATAAATGTGAAAGCTTTAAATTTTTGAACTTGAATGGTTCACTGACTTTTAAAATGATCAACTAGACCCAATTTAGTCAGTTGGGCCATGCTTTTATAAGATAAAAAATTATGGTGTGTATAATTTAAATGGTTAAACAACTACTAATGGATTTATTTTGGAATAATCCAGTTTGGATTAATGGGACCCTAGGGGATTTTCTATATAGTAAAAAGGAATTTATGTACTAAATACTTATTTTGATTGGAACTGTTAGCTAAAGTGGTATCCATGTTCCAAGTTTTATAAAATTCTGTTTGAGGAATTTTTTTAAAATAATTATTTCAAATGTATAATGGTTTAAGGTAATTAGTGAATTGAATTTAAATTAGGACATCAAATGGTTTCCTTTTCATATACCCTCATAGAAGGGTAGTTTTAAATGTTTTGGTGATATTCCTTGGAATTGGGACAAGAGTGATCATCTATAGGCTGTGTATTCTTAGCTTTGGATTAAATTAAAGAGGTTCTTGGGCCTAGAAAAAATATCTATTTTTCATGACCAAGATATAGGCTTGATGCTTATGCTTTATAAGGGGACAATCTGTAGTAAGTAGCCCCTTTAGAGTTTGATGATTTTATTTTCATTGTGATCTTTCTAAAATTGGTACCACTCATGTGTCATTGTACCTAGTAGTAATTTTGTTTAATAAAATGATACCCTTTTTCAAATGGGTGGTCATTGTTTATTGAATATCAGTATGGGAAAAAGCATCAAGGAATTCTTGGATTATCAGGTTAGATATTCCTTGGGCATAGTCAGATGCTTAGTAGGTCATGTGAACGTATCTTTTCTTAATTGATGGGAGACTTAGTGCTTCGTCATCCTTATTAATTGTTGTGTGGTGGTGTGGATTTGAGATAGTTTCTGTGTGATCCATCTATTACTAAGATTCATAGGGAGGAAAGACTATGATTGGTATTTAGAATGTTTTGTTTTCTATTATAATTTTGGGGTAGTATAGGATGGAATACATGGTTCCTTTCAAGTAATAAATGTTAAAATGAGCTGTTGAGTTCACTTAAATCATGAGATTTGAGCTATTTTGTATTTTTTTTAGCTGATATCTGAAGTGGAGTGACCTTGGAATTTTGAAATAGAGTTCATACCACTACTCAGGAGAACTTTTGGGGACTCATGTGTTTTCACAGGTAGGTCGGTTTGATCTAGGATTTTATAACCAAATACTTTAATGTGAATGAATGTGTCCCGAGGGAAGTGTCATGTCAGTTCTTTTTTATGTGATGGGGGTTTATTGTTATCATGAATTTGACGAGGTTTCAAGTATGTGAAACCCTTTATAAACTCTATTAATATAAGAAGGTTTTATTTAGTAAAGTTTGAGAAAAAATGGATGCCTTACATTGTATAGGCATTGTGGTTTGGTTTATGATGAATCAGTAGGTGAAGTCAGGATTTTTGAATAGGTTCGACCAATAGTGGTTCAACATCTTATCTTCAGTTTACTCATAGTGTTTTTATTTGATGATGATCATGTTTCTTATATTGACATCATTCTGGATGCACTTGAAGAGAATCAGTTATATATCATGATAAATTTTGGACGTTTTGGGTATGTTTTGTGATCTCTTTCTGTGTTGTACACTAGAAGAATGATTTTTTCTAATGATTTCTTAATCATGATTGATGCTTAGGTTCTCGGGTAGTAATTCCCCTTTTCTTGGACGTGACCTCTAGGAAGATTCTGCTCTTGCCTTAGTCAATGTTCTATGTGGTTGTTTTGGCCTTATACGAATATATATCTTATAGCATGGGGTGTGGGATATCTAATGATAGTTCCATGAACTCCAATGGGGTGACTATGAGGTTATCCTAGACTTTTTTTCTATTAGATGTAGTTTTTTTCAGTTAGTGCTTTCAGTGGTATGGGAATGGTCTACTCTCTCTTTTGTGCTGATGGATAACATTTTAAATGGCCAAGTGTTGGTTTGGTCTTGAAAATTCATCAGAATTCAAGTGTCAGATTCAGTGGACTTGTTTGTCGTAAAATGCTTAGGGGTGTGTTTGTAATTCAATTCCAGATGTGGGGAAAATCCATGATTTATAATTGGACTCTTCTAAAGTTTAAACCTATGGTGGGGATCCCCTTCGTCCAGATTCTTAAAAAGATGATGACGTGATCGTGTATTTATATATGTGGTCTTAATTTAGATTTGATTGATGTTTTATTGTGAAATTGAGTGTTGTATCAAGATTTGATGGCTTGAATGTTTTGTGCTCAAGAGGTTCCTTGAGGTGCATTGGGTAATTGGGAATGCTACATGACCATTTGAACAAAGTTTTACGACCCTTGTATATTGGTTGTGGTATTCGTGGTTTTCCCCAAGGCTTATCAAGGATGATAAGTTCTTAGGATTGGAGTTTATAAGAACCCTTATTTTTGAACGAGATAAAATTTTTAGGGAATTTGATTTTTTTTGTAATTACTAGAAGGGTTGTTTTAAAAATAGAACATTGGAACGTAATTACGAGAGTTGGGATGCTTCAAATAGATGTTTTTCAAATTTTTTGAAGTTCTAATAACGTTCCTAGGCATATCGAGGAGTCATGGGAGTGAAAAAACAAGACATGTGGGTTTTTAAGGATTTACAGAGGGTGTACAGTTTTTCTTAAACAATGCGGACCATTGTAGGAAACCATTCGGCCTTGTACAAGTGAGGCATAGGCATTTTTCACTGGCTATCCATGGTTTCCCAACCCATACAACTATCCCACATGGGTAGTTCCACTTAAGTAGTACTTTGGAACTATTCATCATATGATATATGCATTATTAGATTAAACATGTGAGACAAACCTTTTTATGTAGGTCAATTAAGCAGGGGGGTACCGCATGGTCGTTGTACGGTTTGGCTAAACATGCAACCCAACCCCTAAAGATTATTAATTTTTAAGAAAATAATTAATTTAAATTAAATAAAAAAATAAAAAATATATCACTCCCCCCCCCACTCATATATGCTACGCGTAGGGGGGTCCCCTTTGTAGTGTGACACACCCCTCCTCTGTTATCCCTCTACGGCTTCGATTTTAATCGGATTTTCACTGGTTGTTGGTCCGAATATCCATGGTAAGAGTTTATCTTCCCTCTCCTCTCATTTTATGGGTATGTCGAGTTCCTTTGTAACTATTTTTTCATTCAATTGAAACCCTAGCTTAGAGTTTGATCAGATTTTTGGTTTTCTTCTATTTTAGGGTTGTGCAAATGGCCTCCCAGGTTATGTTGGTCCATCTTCTAGAAACTTCCACCGAAGGAGAGACATATTGAGTTGTTTTTGTTTTTTCTTCCATCCGAGGTGATGTTTTTATCTTTCATCCTGGTTTCACAACTTCTATTTTGAGGTTTTAAATTGTTTTATGGTTCCTATTTATTATTTCATAGTGTATTGGACTCTATCACATGGTTTTTGGTCATCAGGTCTAAGGTGACTCACTTTTATATGAATTGGTATGTATATATATGTGTGTAGTTTCCCCCATTATGAATATATTCATCTATGGTAGTGAATATACATGTATGGGACTAGGTGAACCTATGTATATATATATATATGAAAATGCACACATATCTGAGTGGATAATGGTATATAAAAATAACAATATATATATATATATATATGGGTCCCCTTGCACACATTCATGGCCATTTGAATGTGTGATTAGGGTCTAGGTTCCATTATATGTATGTGAAGGTACATATTCCCAGTGGGGGACTAGAATCCTCTAGTTAGAAAGTGCCAAGAGATTATTTTATTGGTTTGGTTTTACCCTGAGGTAGGATCCCTATCATTGACCTCTTTATTTAATAATGCCTTAATTGCTTCTTTAAATAGTTGATTCATTAGTTTCCTTAATTAAATATGTTTCAATGATTGTTATAAATTCTTAAATGTGTGAAATGAATTTTTGTTTTATAAAATCATGATTTTATAAAAAAAAACCCCTCCAACAGAGGTGTGTTTCGTTCAATCCAAAAAGTACTGATAGTTTATAAATCACTCTTAGTATAGTTTGATATTTTCATATGATTTCTTATTGTTGTTGAAATATGGTATGTTATTTCATGGCCCTTGAATGTTGTTAAAATATGATTCCCATGTGATTTTATTAAGAAATTATCCATGTAGTTATTGTTAAACAAGTAATTATTTTATATTTATTGTTACCCGTGTGAGTTATGTTATGTCTATGCCATGTTCGATAGATTTTTGAACTAGAAGAAACCCTTAGGTTTTCTTGTTAAATGGAACATTAATGGCTTCATCCTTGGAAACCCTTAGGCATTCCTTCTTACCCATGTCATGCGATGTCAATTATGTAATTGACCTGTATATTAATTGTTTAATTAAATGAATTAAATGGGATGGGATGAGTGAACATGACCCTTGGACCTTATTATGTAATTGACTAATGAATATTGTTTTTTATGTATGACTAATCCCACATGAGTTTAATATTATCATGAAATGTAGTAGGTTTACAATCTTGAGAAGCTTCTTATAAAGAATTACACATGAGAGTGAAATGATCACTACGCCATGTGATGACATGATAGGTTTTTAAGCTTGTTATATTGAAATTTTCCATGGGATTAATTAAATGGATTTTAAGTTAATATTCCCACATGAGTTAATTATTATTGAATCCATGTAATAGTTTAATTTACATGTGATTCTTGTTATGAGAAATATTCCTATGTGAGTAAATGGATTGACAATCCATATGAGGTTGGTCCTTGCACAAGACAACCTTTGGTGGTGAGTTATATTATATGCTTTTGTTTTTACCTTATCTTACCTAATGAAATGTTTAATCAAATATTGAATGATTACATAGTAAATAGAATTGGGTGATTCATGTATTTTTATTATAATGCCATAGATGGGATCATATGTCTATTGTACCTTTTTACCTTGAGTGAACATTGGATTCAGTTAGAATGACATGGATGGGTCATGTGGCTATTATACCTTGTACCTTGAGTAAACCTTGTATTCTATTGGAATGCCTTGGCCAGACTCAAGGGGTTAATTTTTTTTAATCCATGAGTGAACCATGGCTTCCATGGACAGGATCATAGAGGATATAATTAAATGTTGAGTGATTCATGCATCCAATAAGAGATTCCATGGATGGGATCAATAGGAATTTACTATATGTCATTAGTGATACTTTGGGTTTACCAATAAGACATCCAACTATGGTCTTAATTTACATGGACTTATACCACACCTAGAGTGATACTGGGTTCCCGATAGTTTCATCGGGTTGCGCTTGTACGGTGTTGGTGTAAATTTCACCCGGAGTGATACTTGAATTACATATTAGGAATGTCAAGGATGGGATGGGATTATAATTGAATATTTAATGAAATTATTTAAGAAACATCTTCCAATCCAAAGAAAAATCTTGGATTCTGTCTAGACATGTATTTTTTAGATGGCCTTCGTAGGAATTAGTTGTGCTTACAGTTATAAGGGGCATACCAAGTTTGAGTTGGATCTCAAGAATTATAAATAGAAGGATTTTAATTGTTTAAATTTTGATTAAATTACATGGATATTAAATGAGTACCTACATATGAAAGATGTTACTTTTGTGTACTTCCTTACTTATTATTCATCTGCTTGCGCTGATAGTTTTTTCATTCCACATGATGGATTGGGATAGACACCATGTGTTCCGGCCTACTGAGATTTATATCTCACACCCTACTCAGGTACCATTGGTTCCCGAGTAAACCTACTTTTTGTAGGTCTACAGACCATTCATTATTGTATATCTTGTATTTATAGGTTTCGATCAAGGGAAAGAGCTGGAGCTCAGGATGCTCGTTGTGATTTTTGATGTTACATGATGTCATTTATTTATTCTTTTAATGAAAAGAAAATAATGATGTTATGTTTACCACTTCTAAATATATATAATCATATAGAATTCATTCATTGTATAAACTAGTATTGTCCACGTTCTATATTCAGAAGTTATTACAATCATTTTTCACTACATTGATTATTTATTTATACTACTTATTCTATTATTTGAGTTTTTCTATCTATTTACCATTATTCACTTTGATATTAAGGGTATATTCTCCCCACTAAACTACCTTTATATCCTTACTGCTAGTTGGTAGCCTCTGGGGTACGGGGAGACACGCTTGAGGTCATTTAGTGACCAGCCCGAAAACCCTTTTAGTGGTAAGTTTTTCCAAGGTATTAAATATAAATTATATTTTTGATATAATTATTCTTATGTCATTATAATATCCTACTTACCTTCCCACATTATCTTCTTTTATAAAATGACAATTTCGCTCATGTGTAACTGTGGACGACCACCACTACGAAGAAATGTGAATAATTTTTCATCCCATATGTATATGAATGATTATAGAATAGTAGAAAATCATTCTATTTTATAATTATGAAATTTTTATGATTCTATATATGATCTATCCTTTATCAAAGTGTTAGGAATATAACTGTTGAACCAAAACACTCATGAAAAAACAAAGTAGTCAACACCCAAAATGATAATGATAATTGATTATTCTTAATTAATGATTGATAATATGGTATAAATAAAAAATTTATTTTATTTTATTTATGAATATGGTTATTTTATATAATTATAGAAAATTAAAATTTATTATATAGGATGTTTAAATCACATACAAATAAATTCAGACCTCGGATAAGGGTTTCTTGTCTCACTTTTCTTTTCATGAGGTATATTCCATATTCACCCCTTGTTTCCTTACTATAGTGTAGATACTACCACTTTGATATTTTATATCATAAATATATTTATATTAATGGTATATAAAATTTCATTTCAGTTCTATCTTTCATGGAGTTCATGATTCATAAGATACCAGAATGGTAAGGGTTTTCTGTTACAATCTCACTTTTTAGATAGATTGGTTAGGATCAAATTTTGTATTATGAAATTATATCATCCCTTGATAAAAAATATATATTATTTTATTATCCTATATATATTTATTTATATTACATATTTTCTTTCTATTTTCCTCTCTCTAATTACTCATAATACTGAAAGAATGTTTTTAAGAAAAACCGACTTCATTTATCTCTCTTAGTCAGGAAACATTTACATACATATCCATATTTTAATTAAATTTTTTTAAATAACTATTTTAATATTATCCAGTATTTGATTAAAGTAATTTTTATAAATATTTTACTTTTGATAAGAAGGTTCAAAAATAATTTTCTTATCTTCTTCCAAATGAAATATTTTTCCTGAATGTATAAATATAAAATTTGGTTTAACATATACCACACAAATTACTTTTCCCACCATCGTGAGAACTATTTTATTTAGACATTACATAGAATTTTTCCATGTTTATTTTGGAAGTATTTTTTTCATAATATTCCATAAATATTTAGATTTTAATTAAGTTCTTTCAAAATGGAATTTTTATTTTCCTCCAGAAATTTTCTCCTAAACTTTTAAATTTAATTTCATATATAAAAACATCATTTAATGTTTCATATCATTTACTAGGTATATGATCTAATGTTACCATTGTTATTATTTCCTTATATGGATATTTAATATTATGATGACATATTGATGAATCTTGTATTTTATTCTATGAGATAAGATATGAAAAAATAAAAAGAAGTCTTGATCTTGTGACATACATATTAATGAATTATTATTATGGGATGGGTTGGTCCATTAAATCTATTCAATGAATTTGGACATGTTAAATTATTATGTTATCAATGTTTATATGGGAGGTTTTACCATTCCCTAAAGAGGGTATGCCTAAGGTTATCCCATGACTAAATCAGGTATTCAGGTGGTCAACCCAATAATAACATTTGATGAATGTTTTGGTGGGTAGCCTTGACATAATATTTATAGTATTATGATTATGAAATTATTTTTTCCACTCTATTATGAAATTTTATTATAATAATGTCATGTTCTCATGGATAATGATCTTTTATTCTTATATAATTCATGTCATATGACCTGTCAAATCCTTATACTATAATTCTAATATGTCAATTCATTGGTATGAATTTGAAATGTAAAGCTCATATCATCATCCCCTTAGACTCCTATTATTATTACATATGATCATTGACTGATATCTCTCATGTATACCATTACTGAGTATCTTATCTCACTATTTCTCTCATTTCATTCATCCAGGCTATGAAAAAAGGTTTTAAGTGTTTTGTTACTATAAATTGAAGTATAAGATAATAAATTTTCTGGAGATATTCAAGATCTATCATGTAATAACAGGATTATGTATCTAGTCTACAAAGAAACTAAACCTTTATGGTTATAGAAAATCTATTGTTATGTTATGCATTGAATATTTATCTATGGTGTTGCAAAATTATGCATGTAATGTTTGGGTCACCTAAGTTCATAATAGATAAGGGTTTAGTTACTTTTGTAGTTTGGGATTAGAAAAATTTATTGAGAACCCTTATAATAAGAATATTTATTGGATAACATCATAAGTTATGATAAATAAAGGATTGTGGTTTTTCTTGAAAAATACATACCATTATCGATATTGGAATGTATACGTGGTTGTGCCATAGATAAACCTAGGGGTAATAAATCAGAAAGTGTATAATTTATTATTAACCACATTATCACTGGTGCATGATGAGTAGACCCAAGACAACAAACTTGGCTAGACAAACCGGAGGTATATTATTTGGTTAATTTCCATTTTCCTTATGATACATTTTGAAGTATATTAGTATATAATTATCATCCATGACCTAGGATAAACCTATATTTTCATTGATTTAAAATATTTTGTTAAAATTTGGACATCATAAGAATTATTTTTCATGATTATACAATCTCTCACTATGATTGTTGTTTCTTGCATTATGATTTTTGATATTTGTAATGGATTGGACTAAGAGCATTCATGTCAATGTTTAATTTTATATCATATGTATTGATTATCATCAAGATTAGTCAAATATTATGAGAGGTATAATGAAATATTGTATTGATATACTTATGCTACTTTATGAAGCTACGAATCATGATGAGTTTACAAATAAAGAAATGAAGGTAACACCATACTATTTAGTTCTTAATGAGGTGAAATCCACATTTTTTTGGGTCCAATAATATACTAATTTCTAATAAATTTATTTGAACCACTAAAAAGATATTTTTTATCCAGTGCTCGAAACATGAATAAACGATTTTGGTTATTTATCATTTACAAGGGGAATAAGATCAATAGTATACTCTAATCAATAACATTAGGCAATGGAAATAATTTTTTCCCATTGAGTGGGATGATTTTAGGATTCTTTCTTTCAATAATTACTTTTCATTTATTCTTTATATGAAAATATAGATGTAATTCCTTATTCAAAACCTAAAGAGTGATGAATTCATTAGGTCCTATGAGGAAATATTTAGAAAACTTTTAGGTATGCTTCTAGTATTATAATTGAACCTGTAAGAAATATTTATTGATTATTAAATGGTCTAAAACCAATTATTATAAGTGTTTTAGCTATATTATCCCTTAATAGTAATTATTAATTCAACTGATGTGATATCATGGTAGAAATAGAGATTAGAGTCACCCATAAATATCATTGTTTTAATTTGAAAATAATGAAGAAATTGAAAGGAAATACTAGTAATGAAAACAATGGAGGGAAGAATATATTTATTCCATTATTTCAGAAATGTGGTAGGAAACATGGATGAAATTTTATTAAGGGGGATATTAAATTCCATAAGTGTAAAAAGTAAGTCCATCGGGAAAATAAATGTCGAAGTAATTGGAATATGTTATCCAATGACATGAATGGAAATAAATATCCAAGTAATGTACCACCCATACTCTATTATTTTAAATTAAAGTAGTATGGGAATTATTCTATCTAGTTCTTAAATATTTTGTTCTATGATGATGACCAATTTCAATAACCTCCTAATCCTAATGACAAATGGAAATTGCATGAGATCACTGCTACTGATGTGGGTTATGATAATTAAGGGGTGAAAGGTACACTTATAATCCACTCTAGAATTTAAATTTTTTTGTTTTTTTGTAGTTATAAACAATATATTATATCTAAATAATTTTATAAGGGTATAACATTACCACCTCAATGATTATATGTTTAATTATTATTGAAAAATTCCAGTGGTACGATTATCACATCACAAGTATATGATTATTCTCTAAATGATTTTTTGGGATTGTGATTAACGAAAATATATTTATTCTCCCTCTAATTGAATTCTACAAGATTCTAGAAATGGATTGGATATATCTATATAGAGGCCATATCAACATCCAAGGAACGGAAGACAAATTCAATATTTAGAATGAACATGTTATCATTTTTTACTTCAAGGATAAATATGAAATTCTAATAGAAATCACTTGGGTTCCTTTTTATAAGGTGTTTCTATGACATATGGTCAGGGAGAAACTAAAAATATATGATATACATATTTTATGATAGTTTTTTGATGTCTTTATTGAAGAGTTTTCTAATGTTCCTTCAAATCGTGAGGTTGAGTTTTTACTAGAAATCACAACTGTTTCTCCATGAATTTCCAAGAAACCTTAAAAAAATGGCCTAGATAGAGTTATAGAAACCAGAGAAGAAACTACAAAAGAATATTAATAAAGTATTCATTCATCCAAGAATTTCACCATGGGGTGAAAAAGATCTTTTTTAAGAATAATTATTGACCAATACGATAATTTATTGATTATCTGGAACATTACAAGATCATGATAAATAATATGTATAATTTACCCTGTTTTGATGATTTTTATGATCAAATTTTATGATTTCACTTCTTTTCTCAAATTGATTTTCATTTGGGATATAATCAATTGGTGGTAAAAGGTGAATATATTCCAAATAAAACCTTTCAAATGATGTATGGACACTATGACTTCATACTAATTCTATTTAAACTTACTAATTCCCTTATTATCTTGATGGATTTAATTAATATCGTCTTTTCATATTAAATTTATCAATTTACGGTTTTCGTTATAAAAAATATTATTATATAATCTAATAGAAGTTAAGATCATGAAGATCACTTAAGAATTGTGTTAAATACCATAATGGAGGAGAAACTATATTATAAATTCATAATGTTTGAAACATGGTTTATAGAAAGTTCTATTTTTGGCCACATGATAACAATATAGGGAATATCGGTAGATCCTTATAATATGGAATTCATTAAACATTGTCCCAGAAAAACCACTATGACAAATATCCATAGTTTTATTTTATTATAAAGATATTTTTAACTCCTTGTGATTAATTTATTAGGTTTGTTTAATCCACTCACTAAGTTAACATTTAATGAATTCAGGTTATTTTGGACTGAGGAATGTGAAAAATAAATTCAAGGATCTAAAAAGATGGTTGATTAATGCACCTATACTCAAACTTCTCTATTGTGGAAAAGGGTTTTTGATTTATAGTGATGCATCAAAGAAGGGGACAGGATATGTTATTATGCAAGAGGATATTTTAAAATACTATTCCTCTCACATATTAATGGTTGATGAGAAGAATTACCCAAATCATGATTTTGTGTTATCTATGTAAATTTTTTCATTAATGATATGGATGAATTATATTTAAGGAGAGATGTGTGATATATTTATTGATCATAAATGTTTAAATAATATATTCTCCCAGATATCTTTGAATGTGATCCAGAGAAGAAAGTTGGATTTGATTAAGGATTATGACTAATTAAAACATCACCACTCATGGGAAGGATAACAAGGTGGATGATGCTTTGAGTTGTAAGTATCATGAAATGTTTTCAATAATGAGGATCAGAAAAGATCTAATAGTTATTTATTTTCAAATGATATACCTTTAAATCTTGAAGGAAGGGGATAAATCTTATATTTCTCAACTAAATATTCAAACATATATCTATGTGAACACTAAAGGGGTGAAAAAGGAAGACATGGAGCAACATAATATGGTGATAAATGTTCTCGATTTTAACCTCAATTGTGATGGAATAATAAGGATCAAGAATAGGGTATGTTTCCCTATTATAATATAATTGATGAAGGAGATTCTTGATGAATATCATAGCTCAACCATCACTATTATTTATGGATGTTTGAAAATGAATAGAGACATTAAGAAGAATTTTTAGTGGGATAACACACACACACACACACACATATATATATATATATATATTAGAGTATGTATCTTGGTGCTTAGTATGAAAACATATTAAGGATATATGGAAGAATTAAAATGTAATATAGTAACAATTATTCATACCAATATGAAAATGGAAAAATTTCACCATGTATTTCCTCATAGGACTCCCCAATAAATCTATAGGTCATGATGTTATTAGGGTAGAAGTTGATCACCTTAAAAATTAGGTATACTTCATTTAAATCAGATAATATTTACCTCTTGAAAAAAATTTCCTAGATATACATTAAGGATGTTTATGGTTTCATGGATAATCACAGTATATTATATTTGATTGAGATCTAAGGATTACCTCGACATTTTGGAGAAGTAATCAATAAGTTATAGATACAAAGTTTTGTTTTAGTACTTCCTTTTATCCCTAGAGAGATGTTTTGTTTTAGATATCCATTCAATACCTTTGGAATAATATAATATTTTATTCACTATATTTAAAAGGTAATTTAGATCAACACCTTCCTCTTGTTTAATTTTCTTATAATAATATCTTTCACTCATGAGTTAAAATGGAACCTTATGAATCTATCTATGGAAATAAGTATAGATCATTGACATGCTAGTATGATGTTAATGAATGATATAAAATGGGAATTAATCTAGATAATGAAATGTAAGATAATTTTAGATATATTCAATAGCACATCAGGGAAACTCAGAGTCAATAGAAGAGTTATGTTTATGATCATCGATGAGATCAGAAATGTGAAGTTTATGAGGAGGTATTCCAATGAATTTACCCATGGAATAATGTTATGATATTTGGATATAATTAATAGTTTATACCAATGTATATTTTACCCTTTTATATTCTTCATCTTGTGGTTATTGTAGTATATAACATACTTCTTCCCCCAAACCTCTATGAATTTCACGAAACATTATATGTATCACTTTTGTGGAAATACATACATAATCCTTCACGTATAATTAATTCAAAGGATGTACCACTGAATAATAATGTATATAAATATTGGGTTATATAGATAAGTTTCTATGAAACAAAACTACTCACCTAGTGAATTTTTATTAGAGGAATCAAAAAAATAGGGGAAGATAAATGGGATCTTAAGGATGTGATGTGGTAGATGTATTTTCAGTTGTTTTCTTTAGAGTGATTTAATTTTAGGGGATAAATTATTTTAAGGTTATATAATATAACTCTCCATGATTTTATATTTATTCTATTGAAATAAATTCGATGTATTTGGTAAATTTTTTTACACACAACATTGTGTCTAAATGAACCTTCATATATTTTGGATTTTATAACCTAGACATTGGATTTTTGGTTATGAATTGGATTAACCACATTATTAAATATATTTTTAATTTTTTTTCTAAATTCAAATTTATTTATTAATGATAAATAAATAATCATTTAATTTTTTATAAAATCATTTGATGATTAAAATTATTCTTTTTCTTATAAAATATATTTTTATATGTGTTTTGAAATTTTACAAAAAAATATATATTGTTCTATATTTAAAATTAATTTTTATTTAAATTTATTTACAATGTATTATTAATGATTCAATCATTATTTATCTAATGGTTATGAATAAAAATAAAATCATTTGAATGTAAAAATGGTATTTTTTTTAAACCATTTTTAAAATGAACAATGTGTTTTTGAATTAATAAATTAAATGATTAATAATTGTTTTTTGAAGTTAATTATGTGTTTATATTATATATTAAATAAAATATTTTATCATTCATCTAATAATTATACTAGGTGATGAATGTAAGTAAACTAAATTTTATACTTAAAATTTATTATTCAAAAAGAAATAATCTTGTGAAAACATTTTAAAATTAATTTCAACCCCATAAATAAATTAAATTTTAAAAAATGGATTATATATTTTCTATAATAATATAAATGATTTTACTAAGGTTTCATTCATTTTTTGTCATCGTGAATAGTAAAAATAGTAAAAAAAAATGTTACCATAGTTAGGGTTAAAATGGGTTTACCGGGGAGGGATAAACTAAGAGATAAGTGTACAGGATACACTTAAACGTTTCAAAATATTATTTTATATATGATATTTAAACATTATCTTATCTTAAAAATCAATTAGTTGACATTTTTTACACTTTAACATGAAATATACCTTATATTATTGACATATGTTATGTAATTTAATGTATGTACCACCCTCTACCTATAAAAGGGAACTTATTCTCCTCTCTTATTAAAAAAATTAGAGCCTTATATCTCAGAGAAGATATTACCAAACACATTCCTATAATAATTCCATTCAATCTTGAGATCATTTTATTACCCTAAGACTATCCTAATAATGATTCATATATATACTAATGGAGGCCTCTCAAAGAATAGGTAATTGTCTTACCCACATTTTTAAAATTTTATTTATTATTGTACTACATATAAATATATTTTATCTATCCCAAAATAATGAATCCAATATCATAAATATATTGATACATTATTATGATTATTTGACTTCCTTTTTTCACCTCCTTTTAATCAAATTGGATATGAAAGTATCGCTCATGCGTACATGCCAACTACCGCATCCACACAATGATATGATTCATCATACATTACCATCATTCATGGTTGGTTGTCAGAAATTATATATTATTTATATATTAAATTTATGAAAAAAATCATTTATAAATACAATATCTTTTCTACCTTCTTACCTTCCCACCTATTAGAAAATGATATTGTCACTCATGTGTCTATGTGGACACCACCTCCACAAAGAGATGTGATTTTTTTCATTAACACATTATATGAATGATTATAAATGTATATATAATGATTAAATATGATAATTATAACATGATTATTATTTTTGGGATTATGTAATCATGACCAATGTGTAAGGTCTGTAATCGTGGAAATGAACATATATATAAAATGAAGTAGTTAACACCTGAAATAACAGTGATAATGAAAGTTTTTTAATAGACAGGTGATAATATATCAAAATAAAACATTTATGGTCTTATTGTTATGAATATGGTTCTTTTATGAAAGTATAATAAATTTAAATTTATTCTACAGTCTATTAAAATCACTTAATAAAACAATTGGATCTAAGGTAAGGGTTCCCCATCTCTCTTTTTTCATGAGATATGTGCCATATTAACCATTTTTTTCCTTAATTTGGCATAAATAATTCATATTTGATATTTAATATCATGAATATATTTATATTCATGGTATTTAATGTTTGATTTGATGACATTTCTTTCAAGGTGTTATGATTCCAAAGTTAACACAATGGTAAGGGTTTTATGTAACAATTTTACTTTTTATCAGGATTATTTGTGCTTAAATTTACAATGATAAAATTAAATAATATATATCTCATAAATATAATGTCATATAATATACTATAGTTATTTAATATATTAAAAATACTACTTTTCATTTTCCTCTCTCTATATACTCATAAGACTAAAATAATTTTTTTAGGGAAAAGCAACATTGTTTTTCTTTTTGGTCGGGAATATTTTTATTTCATGTACGTAAATTCATTAAAATGTTATCAAGATTTATTTTACTATTATATTTTTTCTGATTAAATTCATTTTTAATCATTTTTTACATTCAATAAAAAAATTAAAATAAATTTTATCACCTTTTTCTGAACTGTATACTTTTGACCAATGGTTGTAACTGAGTATTTATTTTATCATTAACCACATGAACTAATTTTACCATCATAATTAATAATATTTTATTTTAAGAACCATTATAATTTTCTATGGCTATTTTCAAATAATGATTTCCCTAATATTATTGACATTTTTATATTTTAAATAAGTGAGTTTGAAATGAAAAGATTATTTTCCAAATAAATGATCCAATGACCATTTAATGGTATTTTCATCTATAACTATATCCTTTTATGTTTCTTATTATTTAATGGGTATATGAACCAATGTTACCATATTTATTATTTCTATAAAAAATTTATTTATTACAATGACAATATTTTGATGAAAACCATTTTCGTTTCCATTTTAGAACCTATGATGAAATTATAAATGTTTTCAAGATGTTATGGAATATATATATGAATGTGTTATGATTATGTAATGGGTGGGTCCATTATATCCATATAATTAATTGGGTAATGTTTAACGTTTATGATCTATGTGAGTACATGGTAGGTTATACCATACCTGAAAGAGTGTGCAAATGAAGTTATCCCAATCCCGATGTAGGTAAACTGGTAGTTATACCAAGCCTAACATGTGATGAATGGCTTGGTGGGTAACCTTGATATAATATTTATATGATTTTTATTTTTTACACACCTTATTCCACTATCTTATAACATGTTCTCATTCTAATGTTATATTCTCATGGATAAAGATCTTTGATTATTCAATGATTCATTTCTTATGAACTTCCAAAGCCTTATGTGATGATTATAATACATGAATTGATGGGAATTATTTTAAAATGTTAATCTTTTATTCTCATACCCTTATTCTAATGTTATAATTATATATAAAAATTCACTAATATCTCCCTTTTATACCTTTAGTGAGTATCTATTATAACCCTTTATTCTATTTTATTTCCTCATGTTATGAAGAACGGTTCTAAGTAGGGCATGACTAAGAAGAGTACTATGTGTGAAGAACATTGTGGATGATGTTAAAGATATTTCACAAATATAATAGGATCATGTATCTAATCTTAGTAGTCACTAAACATTTTTGGTTATGGGGTGTTTATTATCATGTGATGTATTGAATATTAATCTATGATTATGTAATATTATGTAAGTAATGTTTGTGTCACCTCATTCCCATGGAGGTTGTGATTTGCACTGGTATCATGCATGGGAACACTACCTATACACCTTACCCATGAAAGATACTATTCTATAAAATAAATTTTGTTTAAAATTGGTAAATTTTTTTATAATACATTCACTTTATCTCCCACCCACTTATGGATCTCTAATCATCCCCCCTCAGATAAACCCCTTATCCTCTCCCTATTCATTAAGATTGAAAAATGGATTTTTTCACAGAAAGGTAGGATCTTTATAAGTATGTAACTCCTCTCTTGTTCCTTCCATATTTCTTATTTCATAATCATCCTATTCTCTAATGGAAATGGTGGAATAGGTTTTCCAAAATTCAAATGATTTATGTTTCGATTATTATAATTAAGATCTCTGATGGATTCTTAGAATCTAATATTAATTATTTAGGAGAAGAAAATATATTTTCAGGGGATTCATAAATTCTATAATAGGTGGATCTATGAATATTAAATTAATAGTGGAACCATGAGTTCATGAAATTTAATTCCTGGTATTCAATTATAATAATTCTTGAATTAATATTAGTTATTAAATGGTTTGTTTCAATTCTCCAATGTTATTTTACTTCTAATATAGATTTCATATACTTAAAACCCAAATAACTAATTTCATAGAAACAATTCACATGAAGTGTTTGGTAAGAATTTCTATTAAGTTTTTATTAAATAAATTGGAAAATTATTGGTTATTTTATATATTTTGATTGATGTAGAATTATCATTAAATTTTCATCACTGATTTATATGAATTAAAACATGTTTGATTAAATTCAAAGGTATGTTTTGAAGGTACCCAGGTGTTCAGTAGAACCTGGTGGGCTAGAGATTTAAGAATAATTCATAACCGTCGAACCATAATTTGTCATATCTCATGATATGATACACATCAGAGGTCTGAGGATCTTGTTTGATTTTAATATGGAAAAAATAAAATAAACGCGTGCCTCATTTGATTCAGCGACACGTTCTACTACAGCTATTAATCATCAATTGTATCTTGGTTGATTTAGTGGAAAACCACTATAGATCATCCACACACACTCCCATAATATTTACACTCATAGTTATTTGAATTCTGGGTGTCATCGTTGAATCCTTCAGTGTCATGACGAACACCTCAATTGGTTCCTTTGATCCACTAAAGGATTTCACAGAACGATTACTCATATAGAGAATTTATCTCTCCAGAAAGTGGGACGAGTGAGAGGCTCTCATTTTTTTGTAATAAAAACACAGGGATTGATTACCTCTATTTTCTTTATTGAGTGGGAGATTGGAATACTAGGAAAGGGTTTCCCGGTGTTTGGAAAGAAAACACCCACTAAATAATAAATAAATAAAATATTATGATGAATTGACTACATCATAAATATTATTTATACTTTATCACCTACTTGTAATATAATAAATTTATTATGTGATAGAACCTAATCCATTTACTTGAATCATAATTCTTGATAATTTTAAATGAACCTATAATATAAAAATAATATTTGTTCATATAATATTTTTAATATATTCACTAAATACCTCATGAATACTTTTATTAAATAAATTCAATGTCATTATTATGTACTGAAATAATTATTACATTTTTTATACATCAGTGATCATTAATAATTGGATAACCCTTAGACCCCATGTTGGGGTTCTCCAAGTCCTATTTACCTAGTTACTAGAATAGGAAATATTCATGAGTATGTTATTGTGTGTGACCCTATATGTCCTTATATTGATAGTAGTGGATAATATTCATAGACCAAGAATGTAGTCTACAAACCCATCAAGGCCCCTAAAGATATAATTAGTAGTCATAGGAACAAAAACCATCGTATGAATATGCACTATGTAATATAATCTATTTGTCTTTAGATATCCCATAATGTAGGATGCACACTTGTGTCATCATCATTTCTTACTTTATTATTTTTTTATCTATCTGGAAAAAGATACCTTAAACTACCTTTTCCATGGATGTATGAAGATACTACCATCCTGATCAACCAAGCCTAGGATATAAATTCCTAAAATCAAAAGTGAAGAATTATATATTGGTCATTCAACCAATTCAATACCACTAATGATGCACCCAATACAAGATACCTCTTTATGATATGACATACCAGAGATCACCCATTATAAACATCATGAGAAGAAGTATCTACTATTATGATCCCCCATCACTTTATAATCATACATTAATTTTTTCAAGTTAGTATGATGTATATATACCATAAGATATATATTTAAGAATATTTTCATTGTATATTGAGGCTCTAATTATATCTCAGTGTCAATTATAACCTTTTGATATGACAATTAATATTTTGAAATTACTATTTAAATATTAGATGTGAAAATGTTTACACTATAATTGTTGGATTATATAATACTGATCGCACTATATACATGAAATGGTAATCAAAAAGTACTATTTTGTTTGGTATAGGGAACCTACTATTAAAACACACCCACTTTCACCAGAACCAACATGCAAACTATTCTTGTTATCTCTCACATGATAAGATCATGTTTCTACTCCTAGATTATATCCCTTTTTTCCACTGTCTAAAATTGAAACTTTTGTTCGTAATAGTAGTAAAATAATCACAATTTATGTTATGATAAAACTTTACATGCTTGGCGTGCTTCCAAGAACTAGAAAAAATTGTAATGTATTATACACTACTTTTTAGTTGCCTCAGATGTTGTAACATACTTATTATTTATATATATGTATACCACTACATTGAATAAGATTTAATTTAACCATTACCATAGTCAGACTAAAATATTAGATCACATTGATCCAAGTAAGTCTATTTTTTCCATCAAACTACTTTCCTTTCTTCTTAACATATATGGTGCATATACATTTTACTTATTCATGTTCAATTAGACAGTTTTGATCGTAGCCCTTATAGTTCTACTAGATTCAGCTGAAATTTTTCTATAATAATGTATATGATGGAAATATCAACATATATAGTACATAACATTGAATGCATGAATGATTCCATATAGAATCTTCTGGAGCTCCACTAACCACTTAAATATCCTCCTATTCCCATTAATGAGTTATTTTAGAGATGAATTTCATGTGACATTAGTATCAATTCTCTATCATATAGTTCTAAATTGTATTTATCAATACCAAATCAGTATATTTCCTATTAATTTGGTCAAAGAATCATTTTTATCTATCATAGTAGATCATGTTACCTAGAACATAAGATTCCATTTTATGTCGATCTATAAAGAGATACATTTATTCTTGTCATAACATATTTTAAGAATAATATTTGTTTAACATACGTTACCAAAAATATTTTACTAGGAAAACCATGGTGATATCATTAACTTATTGAAGGAAAATGGAAAAGATTCAATCCTAATGAATATTAGATAATCTCTTTGATTACATTAATCTTGAACTGGATTTAAGTATCATGTACTCCTTGTCAGTATTATATGGTGTCTCCATCCCTTTTTGGTTTCGTTGTATAGACATCCTCTATGATTCATGGTCTTGATATCTAAGGATCAATACAGTGATCCTTGAAGGTATCTGTGAAAATTAAAATTCTAATGGATTTAGGCAGAACAACTTGGTATTAACAATTGAGCCTTATTAGTATCAAACTTATAACATCTATGTAATGTCTCACTTAAATAACCATTGTGGTATTCCAAATAATAAACCCCATATACTGTGATACAAATAATATTTTATTGAATTTTATTGATCTTTTCAATTATAAATAATTTCCATATATTTCATACTTATCAAAATTATTATTCAAAATTAATAATGTACCATAATCCTTGCTGAATATTAAACCATCACTATGGTTTTAAACATCCAACATAGTATGTGTCTCTAGAAAACTTCTCTTGCACACCTCTTATGTTACTCATTATTATGTGAACTTCGTGTCCATATTTTACATGGACTAAACCTAATTCAATCTTTCTCCCACTATCTCAAGTAGAGACATACACCCTTTTTATTAAAATTTAATATATCACTTGACTAAAACATTTAAGTTATAGGGATTTCTGTAATATCTTATGAAACATTTAAGATAATTACATTAGATTCACTATGTATTTTACATGATGCAAATTTTTTATTTCCTAACCAACTCTTTTATTATAAACACATTTTATTATGGTATAATGAATTTCCATCATACGATAACTCATATGATATCCATTAGTCATGCTACTTGGAATATGGTTATGGGGTAACACCCTTATTTTATACATGTCTTGAAAATAATTAAATTTTCTACAATGGATAAGAGTATCAGGATTTATGGTCATTTTATTTAAATCATGAATTATATGTGTCTAAGGAAATATTCCTTTAGTAATTAATACATGATATTTTTTTCAATCTTAACATGTAATATTAATTTTTGATCCTATTTATTAGAATCATATATCTGATGGGGAAAATGTAAGGTGCATTTATGAATTACTCAATGCTATATTATTATGATTGATGAATGTTTTGTCAGGATATACTTCCAAGTGCTATCCCAAAGAATATTTTAACCACACATATATCATACTTAACTCTAACATTACATAAAAAATATAAGTGAACCTTATAAAGTATATTTACTACTGACTTTCCCTTAGAATAGTTAATGCTCTCTTAATGAACTCATTCTGAAAGTTGTGTGGTGTACCTATATTTATATGGTTTTATTTTCCAAATTAAATTAGTATATAAATAAATAATACCTAAAGTGTTTAGCTTCACTAACACTAAATACCATACTGGGTATATCCTTGATGTCAACATTTAGTTTTATAATTAATTAATTATATTTTTACAACTGTGTATATAAGTCTTACATTTTAAATTCATCATGTATTGCCTATGATTCATGTGTTACTGAACAATTTTTTGGGTAGTAAATAGAATATGAAATCTTTATTCCTAGACTAGAACAATGTATACTCATGTCCAAAGGAAATAAGAGATAATGTTTTTTTAATACTTAACAAAAGATTATCTAGAATCATTAAACATAGAAATACCGATGGTGTGTACTTCTCACGGCTAACTTATGGACCATCACTTTCAGCCACTTGGAGAACACACCTTTTGTCTAGTAACATTTTTATACATACATAGTTACTATATTTCAACACACATATATTATTGGAATATTATATTTTAATACAAAAGAAGTACAAAATAAAAATTAATTGTAATTGATGAATATATATAAAGAATAAGTGACTACATTCTTCGTTAACTCAGTTTATTTTATTTAAACTTCCATAGATTTATTTCATGATATGAAAAGAAAATAACACCATATTTAATACATATTTATTTAAAGTACATTGAGAAAGTGTAATTGGTATTGATCATTCCATTATCCTTTTCATATTTTATTTAAACTCGTTCACTATAATATTAAAATATTATACTTTATTTAATTTCTTATTTACTAGGTGAACCTTACCTAGAAGGTAATGAAGAATTTTATCCCTATATTGAATTTTTAATCTATAAAAACTACAGTAACATGGTGAAAAATATGTGATAAAGAGACCAATGGAAGGATCATGATCCATCTTTAAATTTAATCATATCTTGTATAATCATCAATTATTCATATATGTACTTCACTTTCTCCTCACAAGCTTTTTGGAGATGACACAACATTTAAAAACATCGATGTACTGATGATTGTATCCATGACTCACATCAGACATTTATGATTGAATTATGACATAACCATCATATGTATAACACATTAGTCTCCTGTAATAATTTTTACACCCTCTCTTCCAAAGGTGGAATAATGGGTACGGAGGACACTAAAACCTTGAATTTCCAATGTCATAGTACTTTTCGTAATTTTCTTTTCAACTTATTAGAAAATCATGACTGTTTGGAGATTTTATTTTTCTAATATTATTATACTGCCAGTTGTGGTATTAAATTCCATTTTATAAAAAAATCATTCAGATTCATAATTTTAACTTGATTACAAATTTATAGATTATTGATAGATTAATTAAATCATTAAATATATCCCTATATTTTATCTAACTCTATCAACCATATGTAATAGAATCAGAATAATCCATCACTTGAGTATTCTAGTTGAATGGTTCCTTGAACTTCTCCACATAATATACAATCTATGGCTACACTACTACTCATAGAGTTAAAGGTAGGTAGTTAACTATCTAACCACATAAAATCATGACCCCTTCATTTGTTGAGTGAATTCTAGGATTCTAAAATCATAAATTTTATTCACTCAACGGTTCCCTCTAAATTCGAAAAAAGCTAGAATTCCTACATCTAGTCTTCCAACATCAGATAAGTCAACCCATCACTCACATAAGAACTACCCAGTAGTAAGAGGCACCCACAACTTTGGCTGATGAGCATCCCAAACACACAAATTTTTTCAAATTTAAATGATGGAAGGACTTTTCAACTTAATATTTTTGTGAGGTTCTTTGATATATTCTGAAAAATGTTATCCATTTCTATTAATTGATTAATTCTATTTTTTGTTTCTTATATTTGAAGATCAATAGAGAAAAAAAGTCATCATGTTTTATTACATTTTTCAGTTTATTATTATTTATGTGTTTCCCACTTTCAGGAAAATTCATAAAATAATAAAAATGTATAATGTAAATAAAAATATCTAACTGGAATTGAACATCTAATATTGGTTGATCCATCTATACACAATGGATCAACCATGACCTAGGTATGACATACATATGTCATAGATTGAATTTTTATGTTGCTCGCCCTCATTTAGTGTGTCCACTTCATATTTGGATGTGACCTAGACATGGAATGGTCAGTGAAATGTAGCATCCTTGTCATAGTACCAAAATACTTGCATGCAAGCAAGGGGATGTATGGAGTGTAAAATACAGACTGTTAAATTAGATGTGCGGGCCCTTATACATATTAAACAAGAAGAAATGATAATTTGTATAAAATTTTATTTTATTACATTCATCACATGCAATTACATAATTAACTAACCAAATAAAAAAGACATGAAATTTTTTAGTCAATTTTCCAAGAATGGTCAACATGTAAAATTAAAGAGAGATAAAATTTATTGAAATAAAATTAAGTAAGAGTGATTTTAAATAAATTAAACAAATTATTTAAATTAAAATAATTTCTTTAAATGATTTATTCAGTCCCGATATTAATTTATGTTTAATTACAAAAAATTAATTAATTAATTAATTAATTTAACAACATAATTAAATTAATTTTTCCGAATATTAAATATTATTTTAATTTAATTTATTAAAAAATTAAATTAATTAACTAATTTTATTGATTATTTTTAATATTTCCATGGTCCGAAAACCTCGTGCAGGGCCAATTTGGGTCCATAAGAACCCTGATAAGACTGTTCTAGACCATGAAGACCCCATGCAGGGGTGTTCTGGACTAGATCTTCCTAATCCTATTATGGGGTGGGTCGAGTCACTTGAGACCCACTTGAAGTTTTATGCTTAGAAAATAGGGAAGGGGTTACCTAAATAGTGGTTCTGGAGCTCAGTCCAGTCGGTGGAACATGTTGTAAAAGCAAGCTCGGCTAAGGGAGGGGAGCACCCGATTATTTTACAGTGCATCCATGGGCTTGATCTTGTCTGGTATCTAGGATCTCATACTATGGTATCTCACTATGGATCTAATGTAGTATTCTATAGTTTATGGAGGCTTTGGGACCGGTGTAGAGAGAGAGATAGTGGATCACCAGTGGGTCTGCAATGTTCTCACGACATGACAGATGTGGGTAGGGGTGAGGTAGCAACTTTTGTGAGATAGGCCGAGAATGGGTGAGGTGAGGTTTTGGCTTCACATGGGGGAGGGAGCCACAACATAAAGGGACCAGTGGAGACTAGTGGCTGGTTTTGTGATGAGGATAGTGGAATGACCATTACTAGTCAATGAAAGGGGTGTAGGGTCTCTCAGGTTAAGAGGTGGGTGAGCATGGGAGTCATCTGCATGGGTCACCCAATGAGGGAGGAGCACGGGAGGGTCTCCAAGAGGTAGCAAATTAAGGGAATATGTCTGGTGGATCTCATTGATATTCTAGAAAAGGAGGAGGGACAATGGGGTGGATGGATGGAGGAGGTGGTCGAAATCAAGATAGGTTGGGGAGGAGTCAATATGAGGGAGTAAAGTTTTCCTTGAGAATACTCTAATTTGTTTGGCTAAATTACTAAAAATCGTGTTTTAGAAAAATGGTTTGTAAAACCATTTGATGTTTTTTGCTGGCATACACAACAAGTCCTTCCACCAAAATTTGACATTATAATTTTTTTTACTAAAGACTACAATTAGGATTTTGAAAAATTATATCATTTTTAAAATAAAATTTATTTGATCATTGGATTCCACAAGTGAGTGGAAAATAAGGCCACCCGCTAGTACAGATCCAACCACAGTATTTTGGCCGATACCCGAAAAGAAAAATAACATTAACCTGAATCGCTATTAAAACCCAAATTTGGGTAAATTTTAACATGTATAAGAATATAACTTATTCATGTTTTATTACCCAAAAAATACCACAAATGATCTGCAATAAAATTTCAAATAACCATATCTTGGTAATTCAAAATCAGATCGATGTGCGGTCTATTCCATTGAGACCTATTTAAATCCACATAATTAAATTTAAAACTAACTTAATTTTCTTATTTCTTAAAATTAATTTTCTCCCTATAATACTAATTGAAGGTACCAAGGTAGGTAGCATAAGCCGGTGGGTTGGGTATTTAAGAATTGTTTTCATCACATGAGATAAAAAACTTTTCATATACTATGATCTGAGCCTCGGTAGAGGAGCGAGAATCTCATGTGTATTTAATGAACAAAAAATAAAATAAACATTTACATACTTCAATTACGAAGTGCATGTGACTACACCTAGTATCTAGTGACCATTTCTTAAAGTATTTGTTGATTAACCCTATTGTATCAACCACACATTCTCTATAAATCTGTGCACTCTCTATTTATTGAAAATCATGTTCCAGAACAGTGCTCTAATGAATCCTTCGGCATCTCCATGATCACCAAGATATGTGCCTTCAATCAATCAAATGTGTTTTTTGGATTTGTCACTCGGATAGTGAATTTATCTCTCTATAAATCATATAGTAGATAAGCTCTCATTCTGTTAGAATAAACAATGCCTATATTGATTGCCTTTATCTTGCTTATATAGTGGGAGTGTCAAATACAAATAAGGGTTCCCCAACCCCCAGAAATAAAACACCCACTAAATATTAAATAAATAAAAAGTTATGAAGAACTAATTGCATCATAAATATTATTTATATATTTTCTCTACCTTGTAATAAAAAATATATATTACATAATAAAATACAATCCATTAACTCTAATCGTAATTCCTACTAATATTAGACGAACCTTGAACATTAAAATAATATTTCCTCATAGAATATTATTCATGTATTCAATAATTACCTAGATAAATAATTTTAATAACTAAATTAATCCTAGATAATCTATACAGAAATAATAAAAAAATTATTTATTCTTCAGAGATCGTCAATACTTGGACAACCCTTGGACCCTATAGTGGTGGCAACCATGTGCTATTTACCTACTCACCAGAGTTGGGAACATTGTTTAATATTATATTATTTTTGACACTACAACACATTTTATTGATAACATTGAATAGTATTCATAGACTAAGAGATGATTCTAGAAACCTATTAAGGACCCTTAAGAGACAAGGAATAGTTATAGTAATGAAAACCATCCTATGAATATGCACTGTATAATATAATCTCTTGGTCTTTATATATCTCATAAATAAGGGTGTGCATTTATGTCATCATCCTTTCTCTATCCATCCAATTTCTTGAAGGCCTTCAAATATATTTATTATTCATAAGCCCTCCTTTTAAGGGAATAAGGAGGAAACCCAAGGACATCATGGACATAGGACAATCACACCTAAATTAAAAAAAGAAATACAACCAGAATGAAAACAAAAGAAGCCTCTCCCCAGCATAAAATCAAGATGAAGCATGCCAATGAAGCTAGACTAATTGGAAAGAAAGTGTCATGTGTCAAATCATAGGCCCGATCCGATGGCTGACGCCATACCCTCTCAAACAACTGAATCTGAAAAGCACTGCAAAGGTGGTCCACCAGCTCTAAAGCCTCCTCTAAGACTGTTCCAAGGATCAAGTCTGGATGCATATCTCCCCACCTCAGGATCGAACCAAACCAACACAACCTTCAACGAAACCATCAAAATCATTAAGATAGCCAAAACCCCTAAAGAAACAGGAAACAAACAAAAGGGTAGAGCCAAGACGAACTCTCCCGCGCGAACACCGGGACCGAAACCTAAAAACCCCCGTCGCAACCCCAAGGCACCCTTCACACACATCCACAACAACCCGAAAAGGAGAAAAACCCAAGGAGATGGAGCTGAATCTTCATCACCCATGACTGGAATATCCATCAACGTATCGATAGAGTATCGCCGAAGCGAGGAACCGTGCAGATCTGAGCCGGAAACGCCGCTCTGGGCTGGATCAGATCAGATGAAGTTGCGGAAGAACCCACTCCGGATTCCAAATTAGAACACAGAAGTCAGAAGGGACCAGAAAGAAGAACAGCGACACCTCCGATAACATCACCACTGAAATCACACCAGAATGCGCGAAAAACCTGTAGAACACCAAGATCCAAGCTCGAATCCAAAAGCCAACACCCAGCCACAACAAATCCGAAGCATTTCCACCAGAATCCAGTGATTCCTGTCATCGCCAAACTGAAGAAAAACAACCACCAGGAGCTGGCGTCGAGACCAAACCACCAGAGTATGCAGAACCCAATCCGGGAAAAGACCACCGGACCATCACTAGATCTCACTGTCACCAAGTCGAGAGAACCAGAGCCAGCCGAGCTGCACTGGGACCTCACTAAAGCTGTAAACAATTCACCGCCTCTGAGACAAGATCCTGAATAGGCCGTCGCTAAGCCCCACCACCACCGGACGATATCCAAATAGTCAAACACCAAGCCACCGAGCATGCCAGAGGAGGGGGGAGATGACTCCCGTGAAGAATCCCTAGGCATGCCGAGGAAAAGGGGTATCGCCGTTCAAAGGCCCAAGGATTTTGAAGTATCATCCTTTCTCGATTTACTATATATTTATCTAACTAGATGGAATTATCTTAAACTACCTTGTATAAGGATTTTTGAATTTGATACGACCCCAATAAACCATGATCTAAATTTAACATCCTCAAATCAGAATAAACAAATTCAATATAGATCATTCAACCAATGTCATACCATCATTGATAGTCCCAAAGAAGTTACCTCACCTCATCTTTATTGTTAGAGTTTTTTCCATCAATAAAAGTACATGATTAAATGTAAAACATTGATAATGATATCAAGTTAGGAAACCAATACACATGTCCATAGATAGAAACAACCAATAAAACCTAAACCATGTGTTGTTCTTATTTAAGGTTCTATCCTCAAGATCTCGCTTATCAGAGATATCCATTTGAGAGATCATGGGAATAATTATCAATGATTATGAACCCAAAACACCTGATAATCAGACATTTTCTATTTCCAAACACTATGATGTATCTAGACCATAAGACATATATTTAAGGCTAATGTAATAGAATCTCAAGGATCACATTATAGATTGGGATATAATATAATATTATGATATGATAGTTCATCTATGGAAATTACTATTTAAATATTGGACAAAGAAATTTCTACACTATAATGGTAAGATTACATCATGAATATCTCACTGTATACATGAAATGGTAATAAAAATTTTACTTTTCATTTCATTCTAGGTATCTAACTATTAAAACATGTTTTATTTTAAAAAATATTATTAATGTATTGTTTTATTTAATACTATTAAATTTTTTATTGGACATAAAATTGAATGTTTGATGTTCTTTATATGTTTTAAAAATTAGTACATACTTTGTCTTTTCCCCAAATGGATTAATATTTAGGTTTATACATTCCTGGGAAGTTAATCATCTTATTTTAAAAAAAATAAAGTTGAATATTATTGTCTAATGTATTAACCATTTATCAGGGAAGGATTTTTATAGTTTATATTACTATATAAAGGGACGATTCTATTATGTTTTTTAAGAGGTGAGGGTGAGTTATGTTTGTTTTTTATTATTATTACATTTATATGATATAAATTTTATTTTACACCACCATTTGTATGTCATGAAAAATATTTGGATTTTAGGTTGGAATTATAGGAAAGACTGATCCACAAACCATGATGAGTCACTACCTTGTGGCCCCAAGTTAGTACTTATATTTTCATATAGAATATATCCTATAATTTAGGATAGGTTAGGTAATACTGAGTGTTTAATAAGTGGATTATAATGAAATACAATTGAAATAAATTTTATTATTATGTTATCCTATATTGTCTCTAGGGATCCTAGGAGTTATCATGATGATTGGTTTATTGTTACTCTCTAATAATTAATTTTTAGTTATGTAATGATATGTTCCTATTACTATGATTGTGATTATTGGGTGATGTCATTTATAATATTGTTTACACTTATTTTTAATGCTTCAAATTATTATTAATTTCATAATAACATCATTGGATACATTCTTTCCTTTATATATTACAGATACTTTTGAAATAGAAATTTTTGTCTTGGAAAAATAACCCATTTCGTCATTGTATAAATTTTTCCCTCTATTATTGGTTTATTTTAAAAGAAATAAATACTTTATATTTGTTTTTTCTTATTATATTTTTTGGATTTACTAAAAAATATATTTTATTTACATATTTATATATCTTAATTTTTTTCCAATTATGTTTTGACAAATATTTTATTTTCATTAATTTTTTTACATAATAGGTTTTAAGGCATGTAATATGTTAAAATGTTCATCATATATTCCTTCATAAGAAATATTTCAAGGGATATCCTATTTATAATATTTTATCCAAAATTAAATATATACTTTGATGGTTTTATTTCAATTTTTTAATGACATTGTTTCACCTTTAAATGTTTTTCTTGGAGCATGGGAAGGATTCCTATGAGGAATTGTTTCTAAAACTACATACATTATAGGTTCATTACATGTAATGATTTGATAAAGATGGGTGATTTGGGATTTTTTTATAATTTGGTTGGTTTTTTGTTTTATTTCGTCTTCTATGTATCATGCCACCTAACCCCCCCCCCCCCCCTTCTATTTTTTTAAATTCAGTTATATGTATACCATTTTATTCATCAATAAACACTTGTAATAGGATATGCAAAGTATGGAATATCCAAATTGATGTGAATTTTGGCCAAACCCACTAGAAAATGAACCCCAAGGGTCTATTATTTCAAAGGCCAAAACCATCACGAATGGGTCGCATTTCGTGAAGTTTGTTAATCCACTATGGATGTTTAGGTGGTAACATTCACACAATCTATGTTTGTTTTTGAAACTATATGTCCCATGGAAACCATCACCACGCATATTACCAAGGTATTATCTTTCATGAATATGAGATCCCCACCTTTGTATAGCCTATAACTACCACCCTATATCTGAATTTTCTAGGAGGTGACCTTTTGACTATCAGAAAAGGATCAGAATTCCTAAAACTATGGCCTTCCTAAGAAAAAGAGGATATTGATTCATAATGGTTTCCATATTTCACGAAACATCCTCACATGGGTTATTTAACAACATGAATCATGGTTGATATGCCTGTGGTGAAGTTCCATGACCTTTTCATTAGAATAAATACCTTTGTGGCACTTGTTGTTTTTTGAAATAGTTATCCTTCCTAAAACCAACCCCATTAGAACCAAGAAAATACTCTATGTTAGGGAAACCATATTTGGTGAAGGATAAAACCTCACATGACCCTTATCCATTGTGAAAATATTTCCCTCTATGAGACCCTTCCACTTAATGGGACCCTTACGCTTTGTGAAACCCTTAACCTTTTTGAACCTCCATTTTTTATGAAACACATACACTAGGCCCCTCCATGATTCCCCCTTTCAAAAAAAACCTTTTAGAAAATTTAACATCTCAAGGACCCTGTACCCTTCCAAAACAAATCAATCATCACCATGATTTCCAATTTTATAGATATTATCAACCCTTGTGTCCACCCACCTTTTCTTCAAGAACAACTTGGACCATTTCCATTATTTTTTAACCTAATAACTTGTGCCATAATGATTCTTTCTTCTCAGTATATCCACCCTAATGCTTATACCCTCTTTTTTTACTTTATCGTGGTAATGTTCATACCATTAACCACACAGAAACATATATTCTTTAGATACACAATCCTAGATGATGTAATTGACTTGAAAAATATTTTATCTTTACCTTTGTTGAGGTCTATTACTGGATCCTTATATCATACCTAGAAATTATCTATCTATGTATAGATTTCAATAATATCTGGGATTCATGAGGTAAAACTACATATCCCAAATTCGTAGTTGTATGATGTTATAATTCACAATTACATCCTTAGTACATAATGTAAAACTATAGTCTTAACCAGTGTAGTGAACATAGGATTCCCTATGTGGTGAACAATTATGCCCTATTTATGATTGGAATGAAATATCCCCTCACATCCTACCATATGAGATGAACATAGGATGTCCCATATACAATCATTATGGGATGACTCATCCTTCCCCACCACGGTATGAGACACCTACAATAGGAATACCACATACATATGCCACATACCATCCTATAAAATCATGGAATAAAACTACACACCTGAGATGAATCCCCAAAACATCAGGGAAGCCTCCATCAATAAGACCCACACTATCCCATGTTGACACTCCTTCCGTGATACTATTTACCTTAACACACGATGTTAAACTGCATGAAATGGCCCCATCATGTGACCTTAAACTATGGCATCAAACTACATGGCTTTTGATCCCTTTTTCTTAATAACGCATGTTGATAACTGTCATAAGGTTTCTGATTGACATCTTTAAAGACAAAAGATACCTCCCTCTGGTGAAATCCCAACACACCAACACACCATCATTAAATCTGTAGGTATTCCAACCTAGAAGGAAGCATCTCCAAAGTGTGATCATATCCCTATGGGCCACACTGAACTGAGAAACGTTTCCCAACATTATGTTAAACCTATGACTATCCTATCCCCAAAATAAGTTAAACATGTGACCTATATATCCCCACAAGATATTAAGACTTTGGCCCACCAAAAATCTCTACCCCATACAATAAACATAGGATTCATATTATAAAAAGAATCAGATTTCTTACGCCCCTCGAATCAACTAACCCTTGGATTAAATGGGATTCCTTGTGTTTTTTACCAAATATTCCTCACACATGAGATTCCATCCAATAGAGGAAGACTTTATAGGTTCCCAATACACAAAACATCTATAAATGCTTAGAAATTCCCAACATTTACTGAAGGTGGCTACAATTTCAAGAGAGAAGAATCATAATTAATCATTGTCCTCCTCGATATAGAATTGAGAATTAGTTTCATGAACATGACTCAAATATATGAGAGAGACCCAGACTAAGAAACTAGGCCCAATGATGAATCAATTGAAGGAGGAACAAAAATATTATTATCCCATTTTGATCAAGGAGTAAACATCACCAAACCTACTAATAGAGGTCCCCACCTTTAGAAAGTGGTAATGAAGGGAATATAATGAGTGAACCAACATTGAAAACTAGTTTCCTTTTCCATATAATGAATTGGAAAAAATGGTGAACCCAATATTAATTTATTCTCCTTAAATAGTAAGTAGATCAGTAATTTTGTGAACTATAAAATTTGATCATGACCATATCCAAATATCCAACACCAATTCCCTACCAAATAGATTGTGGTCCTAGTGTGTAACTCTTCTCCTACAACTGGGGGAATGTGATGGTTTTTGGGTATCCTCGATCTCAGAAATCATTGATGCAGATCCTACCTCCACCTTGAATAAAGAAAAAATGATTTTAGGAATGTTAGGAATTTATTTCATGGTGTGTTTACTAATGTATATCTCCATATATCTATAAAAATATATCCATGGTGAACTTATGAAGACCCATTACCCACAATAAAAGGGTAGTAGAAATTAAGAGTCTGACAATACCACACCACTATGCTCCTGCTATAATGACCACCTCTACCATGACTTATAAGAAACCTTGCCCCATCTCCCCTTCTGAGGTTATCCAAATAAGGGACGTCAATTAACTTGTTAATCCATATGAGAAATAAGGGTTCAACCCAACCCAGGATATGGCCCAAAAAGATCTTGAAGCCATGGAACCATTCTAGCACTACCTCCCACGAGAGCTGCACTAGGGGAAGGACCCCATAATCATGATGATGAAATATATTGGAAGCCTCTCCCCAAAACTCTATTAATGTTTCATCCACTACATCGATAATACAGGAGATGTACATGTTGCAACCATAATGGAAATCACCTTAGATCCACCCACGAGGTCTCCCACTCATCCATGCTGATAATGTCGACTTCCACTATAGGTTGAAAATAATGTCTAACTCACCCCAAGTATATCTAACTTGTTCTAGAGCACTTAGTGCCAAGCTGGGGTAGGACATAATCCCTTCCCTTTAGGAAGTTTCTTTCATAACTCTAGTGACCCCATCCACCACTGGTTCATTTTACATCACCCCCAAAACCACTTCACGAGGACCTTTATTTGCATTATTGGGATCAAGAACCATCCACCTCTTAGGTATACTAGATTAACTATCCCAATTATTAGTGCAAATGAAAACCATTACGGGTCATCATCCTGTGATGAATAATTTCATTGCAGAGGTTCTCCGCACACTACTACCCACTACTGTGGGAGTACTTCCCATTCCAAAAACATTCCCTTCTCTGAAAGGTTGGAGGATAAACAACCACTACAAAGACCATTCCTATTGCACTTTCTAGAACACGTGAGGGAGGAATCCAAGTGATTCATGATTACGTGTGCTTGTTGAAGTTCCTCACCATCAGAGGAATAACTATGAGAAATGTTCTATCACCATTGATTTTTGTAACTCTTAGATGATGAATGACTTTGTGAAGGATTATTCTTCTATACTATCATAATTGTTGGAATAAACCATTCAACTGAGTCTAATGATCACTGATTTTGAGGTACATAAAATCCTAAAATCTCTATATAGATACCTTCAAGTAGAGGATGTTCTTGTCTATTTTTATGGACTTACAGTTCAACTATATCTACCACTATCATCTTCTCTCGTAGAAACCAATACTGTAGAAGTGAGAGATATGTTAGGGTCTATATTGAAACCCAAAAAGTATGGTGAGAACATTTCTAATCCATAGATATATGTTCCCACTCTCTCTTATGAGTAATTTTTTAGCATCCCATCCTATATCAACATGATCTTGAATATTACACAACCTCTTAAAGTTATTCCAATATTCAATAGATAGTTATGATGAGTATGACCCCATCTAATATAAAGTCAGCAACAATTAAGGTGTTTGATAGTGCCATCACTAGTTTCCCGACAATCAAAAATTAGGATTTGGACTGATAAGGAGCAGGATGAACCTCTGGGTAATGAAAAAAGGACTTTGGGGATCCTAACCATGGATCAGCTACCTATCACACTCTTGAAACCTGAAACTCTTAATTTTTTTCATCCTAGAGTCTCTCAATGAGGACTAGTCATCATCATTCCACAAAAATATTTTAGAAATGATCAATTTCCTTTAAGACCACTAGTTGAATTACCCAGGAATCCAGAAACATCATAACACCATCCACTAATAGTTTAGGGGGTTGACATCATAACAATCATGTTATCTCATTACTCTAAATTTTAGAGATACTTTCATAATTTCTGGTGAACCTACATCAAGTGCATCACTGTTCTTCAACGATTAAAGGAGGATTCATCTTAATATGTTCATATTACAGTAATAGGTAGTGTGTTGTCCTTTATTTTATCCACGTCACATAGAAATAATGATATCATTGGTTTGGGATGCCCATTGATAGTTAATTTTCTTCTCTGACCACCATCATGGTGAATGCTTCCACTATTTACCCTCTGAATGATCTGAGAAATCATAACACCGACATAGAGAATGATACGGGGTACCTATCCCAAAGTAGCGGAAAAGTACTTGGTTAGTCCCCTGATAGGTTCTTGAAGTCAAAATTAGAGATATATATTGGGACTTGTGAGTTCCCCCAAAGATATATTCCCACAGATACACAAACACATTGAAAAATCATAGGGTCTCTCTAATCCTATCGGTCCATCTGAGGTCACACATGAAATTGATTTAGATGTTAAGTTGATCTATTTTCTATAGGATCTACATGGATACAATTGGATTGTTGTTGAGCTTATATCCTAGTAGAGTCAAGGTTTTAATAATCTAAAAATGGACCATGTCCTTTCTATAAGTGGGAACCCAGTCCTTCTTGGTCGGGAACCCAGATTTGAACCAGGTCACCTCGCACATCTAATTAGGGAAGAAGTTGGGGTTCTAAAAAATTTACAAGATATGAGTCACCCACTCAGACTCATTGGAATGACTATCCACCATTAGATCATGCCTACTCTACATCCAAATCCAAATAGTTGGTCAGATTATTTGTGACCAAAAATCATACTATGATGATGTGATAGCTTCTCTTTTAACCATCCATGAGGCTCTGGAAATGAGATAGGTTTCAATACCACCTAAGGGAAATCCATATCTAGACTGGGTAGAATAGATGCACCCACCACTAGAAATAAAAAATATAGTATTATCAAAATTCAATAGTACAGTTGATCTGCTTCCACATCGATCACACTTTTTCTTTCATTATGGCCCAATGTTGGGGACTCCTAAATTGTAGGAAAATTCTATGATCTAGTTTTCCATCTAGAATCTACAAGGGACTATATTTTGAAGCATATACAGCTTCTCTATGGATCTATTTTTAGTTAGGAAAAACTCCATAAGATGTTCATATACTAATTAAACTCCACTATGTAGAATACTAGTATTACAGATCTCTCAAATTTTAAAAAGAGGGGTGATGAGAGATTTTATGACTTTATAGCATAATGGAATGGGATCACATAGTCTCTTGATATGCACCTTTCCTAAGATAAAATAGTAATAATATGTTTGAAGAATTTAAAAGATTATTTGTTCCCTTCCCTTATATCAATAAATTATCCAAGTGGATTTTGAGAATTTACTGAAAAAGATCAGCACCTAGATGAAGTCTTACCACAAACCAAGAAAAAGTTACACCCATTACCCATTTTATATCCTCTATGAAGTCTTGTAAAATAAGAAATGGAAACTTTTATAAACCTATATGTTCTAAATTTGGGTCAACTATATTATCCCTTACTCTCTAAACCAACCCATGTGTGGCCTCATCAAGCCCAACCTCACCACCCAAAAAACTCTTTGGGTGAAACTTTGTTAGGAGAACAATTCCCTTACCCCTTGTTAGGGTCAGGTACCTATGGTTCATTTTCCAAAAAGGAATAATATTACCTACTCTATATTTAATTAATAGGTCTCAAGGTACTTCATATGTTCCTTAGAAAAATGGATTCTGATACATTGATAATGCAAGAGGCCCCAAGGGTCAAATATACCGACCACACCAATCACATAACGGACTGATTTATCCTTGGACATTCCATAAACTAATGTTTTTTCTTCAAATATTCTCTCCAGGATCAAGTGGACCATGTCCTAGTCAAAGTGGGTGATGTCACAACACATGATTCATGTTTCTCTACATACTCTAATAGTTATAGCGAACACTCTGATGAGTGGAAGTTGTCCCACATCTGAGGAACATAAAATTACAATGAAAGGATACTCGAATGAAAATTGTTCACACTCATGGTATCATTCATTCCTAGTTTAGAAAACTAAATCCTCCTTAGGAATAATCCTCTGCATCTATGTTATAGTCTTACATGTCTTAGAGGAACATGCATCAACAACATATAGGGAATTAGAGTTCCCTGCTGGTGCTAAAACTAGTCCACACCTTGGGTGAATTCATGCCTCTTGATTTGGGAGATGCACCCACTGTTAGTTAGATCCTAGAATATTACACCAATGAGGAGCTATATCACACATATGTGAATAATGTAAAACTATTGTATTGTTATTTTAGTCTCAATTACAAGGAATTTCATGTGAACCCCTCAGACACCCCTAAACTTCATTGTTGAATGAGAGGAAAGGGACATAGCTATAGTTATAAATTTCATGATAGTGATTCCAACCAGATTGTTAATTCCATTGATACTAGATAGTAAGACTTATGTCGGGACTAGAAAGAACATCCATCCTAGGTAAATCTGTATGGTATTCATCTACAACTGACTGTATTGGTTTACTTTGTGACTAAAATGCAACTATACTGTGATCCGCCATGTCTAGCCAGGGCCTCACATCGGCAATATGCTCTACAGTTGTTCGGTGTCCAAAGTAGACTGAATAACCAATAGAAGAGTGTTCCTAGAACTAAAAAATCACCAGTTCCTTTTCCTATGTCACCCTCTTCACTCCAAATAAATGCAATACCCTTAAAAGGAATGAATATAGAACTCGCATGAAAATAAGACACACTGAATCACCATGTCGGATTACTTGTAAGGCTCTTGATCCTTGATGTTGTTTTCCTATCGAAGGAGATGTGTGAAGTCCTTGTTGAATCCTTGAAGATCCCTCTTTAGTTTTAGACTATGGTAGTTTCTGTCAAAGCATATCATGAAGAGGATGCCCATTGGGAAGAATGTGAATCTATCATTTCCTTCTCCATGGAAGACGAGGGTTCTGTCATTCAGGTGCATATATTCCCTTTATATATCACATGTTCATTTTATGTCATGAAAATACAATTCTACCTAGTGGATACTAGATCTGAGATCAATAGAATCCCATCCTAGACACACTATAATCTAGGGCTGATAAAAGTAGAATTTTCTCCATTCAACCTAAAAATTAAATAGCATTATAATAGAAAGTACAAACCATGTGTAAATATTCAAATGGAGAAACAATTCAGAGTCCTTGAATAAAGGACATAATTTAGGGAATTCTCATTTGATATTACATAAAATACACTACAAGGAAGTTCATGGATTCATATTCATAAAATGGATCCCTATTTATACCAACAGTGCCTCAAATAATATCATAATGGTTGAGTAGGGAAACTTCATGTTGATGTATCCAACTTTAACTCTTGTGAAGCCTAATATCTAGAAGTTACATACAAAAAAATGAAGGTTATGCGGATCTCAAATGGTGAGTTTGAGCAAATCAATTCCCCCAATGATCTGAAAACCACTACCATAGATCTGTTGATAGACTTAGAAGATAGTTTCATCATCCCAATACACCAGTTAGAAACCATGACCCCAAATATAGGGATTTGTTTCATTATCTCTATGAAGAAAGAGTGCTAAAATAATACCCCATGCTCTTATATGGTATAAACGTGGATAAGACCATAGATCCCTAATATTTTGGAATACCTAGGGATCTTACCCATGGATGTTGATCTATAGAACCACCACATATTTCAAAATATAGGGTTAACTCAGAGGAATTCAACACGACATCAATTATGTGATTTCAGAAGTGGACCTCGAAATCAAAAACCATGTGGGATATGATCATTAGCTTTCATTGTCACAATTTACATATAATAGAAACCCCCGAAAAAGATACCCCATAATCTAGGGTCAACAATAGTGCTACCCCCAGGTCCACCAATCAAGAAGAGTTTCCCCCTCCCTCTAATATACTCGTATCAGATGATAGAGATGATATGGATTATACCCCTCCTATATTTGAAGAGAGTGTCTCTCCCACTTCTGGTGAGTTAATATAGGTAAAATGTGGCACTGGGGAAGATCTGAAGAGGACACATATCAATGTAGGTATGACACTATATGAACAATAATAGTATATGTCCTTCCTGAAAAAATATTTTGACATGTTATCCTAGAGATATAATGGGATGTCGGTCCTTTATCCCTAGGTTATCTTTCATCACCTTGGCCTCTGAGTGAGTCATCATAGTTTCAAATTTCCTCTTAGAAAGATTCACCCCTCCCACAGTTCCATATTAAATGATAAACTTGACAAGTTTATAAACTAAAAAAATATCATAGAGGTCTATTACCCCATGTAAAAATCTATAATTATCCTTTTTTGGAAGAATAATTAGAAGATTAGAGTCTGTATCAACTTCTAGGACCAAAACCGCAATTTTATAAAGGATGATATTCCTTCTCCAATGATAGATCTAGTCATTGATATTATGACTGGGCTACAGTCCCCCTCCTTCATGGATGGATATTTTGGGTTCAGTTATATCTAAATGGCCCCCAAGGATGAGGAGGTAATTAATTTAAAGAACCCCAACATACCATATTCTACTGATTGATACCTTTGGTTTTGAAGAATTATAAATCCACCTACTAGAATTCTATGCTCCAAATCATTAAGTCACTCCTTGTAATTCTAGTATATTTTTTAGGGATGATTTGGTGTTCAATTACCTCCAAGACTAGGTCCACATTAAAATCCTTGATAATGTATTCATTTTTATTTTCCCCCAATACATGAAGATGAACCCTTTGGATTGTGTGTTCATGGTTACCTTTGAAAAGTTTCTTGGATTCATTATCAGATATAGAGGCATCTAAATAAATCATTGGAAAATCAAGGCTATCTTCCAAATGCCTCCTCCATGCAACCGTTGAGATTTCTAGGGCATCCAAGGACACTTATCCTATATCCTATGGTTTCTTGAAAATCTACCTAGAAAGTGTAATCCCTTATCAAGTCTCATAAATAAAGATATTGTTTACCAATGAGATGTGTAATTCTATATTGGATTTGAGGAAATTAAGAAATATCTTCTACAGCCTCCTGTTATGATTCCATCTATCACAGGAAGGCCTTTGATAGTTTATGTGACCACCCTGGAACAATAACATAAAATTATTTTATCAAAAAATAAGAATTTGGTAAGGAATAATACCCTATATTATCATAGTTTCATTCTCTTAGAAACAAAAACCAGATATTCCCTCACCAAGTAGAGTTTCCTCACACTGGTCTTTGTAGTGAAAAAATTTATGGTATTACTTGAATAATCATGATATAATACCAGTGTCATGTGTTTAAACACTAAAGAACATCCTCAACTACCCTATAAAGATATGGTAATTGGTGAACTGGTCTATAACCCTCTAATAGTTTGACATCAGGTTTTTCTTGTAGAAATATTTGAAAGTATAAGGTCAGAAAACATCATGGACCCATATCCAACCCATGAGGAACTATCCCTAGATGTTGATTTCCTAGATTAATCCATTGTCTCAGTGGATCATTCCATACTGTTTTGGTTGATTCATTTCATTAGTGCCTCCAGAACTCTAACAGGTAGAATGTTCAATTACTCTAAACATAATAGAGTAGGCCCATAGATTATCTTCTTCACTCTGGTTCACATAATCTTATCATACTAATTACTATGGTCAAAATTCTATAAATAATGAGTAAGGGTATCAGGACCTTATCACTATTCTTGAGTTTTTTGTCATGATTTATGTCCCCTAATTTCATGTTAAAGGAGTATCTGAGCTAGTTATCAAACAGATCAATGTATACTATATTGTCCAATATAAAGAACTTATTCTCCCACTAGAACATACTCATCATCTAATAGAAAACATTCCTTCCTAGATCAAATTGAAACAAGTTTCACAGTTTTAAAATATCCAAATACAATTTTATGGATTTCGTGGCTACATTCTTTGAATATCATGATCAATATATTTTTTCCATTCATATGACACATCATAGGGTAATCACCCCATTCACTCCAAATGATAACAACCAACATGTATATCAGCTTACCAATGGTACTTATGTGTTAGGGCTCATAAATTCCCCCATGGTTCAATAAATGTTAGATTGAATGTCTCCATTCATTGAGTATAAAAAACATGACACTCTCCAACCATAATAAGTTTATCATGAGAGGATCTACCGATATGTGGTATAGATCACCATCCAGAGTGGCCTTAACCTTGAGTGGACTCTCTATAGAAGTAGATTTTATGTAATTCATATTTTTTTATTAAAATGGGATTAGATACCTTAGGTAATGTGAGAGGTCAATTCCAGATACTCAGGATAACATCAACTAGTATTGAAGCACTCTTACCAAATTTATAGGTTGGGTTATTTTTTTGTCTATCATGGTTCATGACTGCATTGAATTCACCAGGATATTTCATGCTCTCCAAATCCAAACTAACATTGTGCATACACTTCTAGAGATTCTCCAAAACACCAAATATTCATTCCATTTTTAGTTTGGAGACTCTACATTTTGGGTCCCTACCAACCAATGACAGCTCAACAGTGTAGATTCACTATGACCACAATAGACTTCTTCTAAAAATTGAAATGACAGTTCCACTAAATGTAGTAAAAACATAGTTCATAATCATGTTCCTAAAATCCCACATAATTCATCAGTTTGGTGATAATAAAGATATTCTAATAAAAAATGACACTAAGTTCTAGGATTTAATGTTAAAGAAGTTTCACACCAAATACAACATTGCCTCCAAAAAAATGTTTTGTTACCACATTTAGGTTAATGTAAAAATTGAGGCATTCAAAAAACCCCTTAATAAATTCCATTAGATGATGTTAGGCCACAATAAGAATATTTTTCACAATAAAATCCCCAATTACCTATTGGTATATCAAAAGACAACTCGAAAACCTACCTAGGTGAACCCATGCATCCTGGCCTATGGAACTGATGTAGTTTTACCTATAGAGGTTCAATTACCATTTCTATGATCAGCCGTGTATGACTACATAATTATAGAAAGGGTAGTAGAATCCCATGAAGTTGAATTGAAATATCTTAAGGAAAAAAATGTTCATTAGTTTTATAAATTAAATAGGAACAAGAATAGGGTAGCATGAGCGAAGGTATGCCGATTCTCCTTCCTTCAAGGTGACATTGTACTGACTCTCATTAAACCAATGATACCCAAACACAAGCATCTGAAGATAGACCCTTAATGGGAATAACCTTATGTCATTCATAAGGTACACTAAAATTTTTCATATTCTATAATCACTGTCGAATGGGAGTGAATCACACTACTTACCAATGCTATGTTACTCAAATGGGACTTTGCATGAAACCATGGTCGGAGCATGATAACTATAAACTGGCAGTAGGCATGTTCCACACTCTATGACCTTAAACTATTATCATCTCCCATAGTACGAGTTGTATTACATTAAACTAGAGATCTAGTATCCTATGAACATGATGTTAAACTGTAGCCTTACCCTATGATAAAAACATAGTATTACTCATATGAAAAATGTGAGATCACCAAAACCAATATCCTCAACACATGATGTTAAACTGTATAAATTCCCTATGTGAAAAACATAGGATTGCTCATATGATAAATGTGAGATAAAAAACCAATATCCTCATCACATAAAATTAAAATCAATCCTTACCCTATGTAACATAACATGGGATTCCTCAAATCAAAATTTTGGGATGAAAAAAGCTAACTTTAAAAGAACATGATCTTATTCTATAGCTTGACCCTATCTAAAAAATATAGGGTGACTCGTGAATAATGTGAGATGATCAAAAACAATTCCATCATCACATGAAGTTTTACTATATCCTCACCCTATGTGTAAAACATTTAATATCCCATGAAATAATCATGAGATGACTCAATGTCTTTATCACATTATGTGAAACTATGTGATTCCATGGTCCCTCATCAAAGAGGGTACTACTCACCCACAATTTGGGTCCTAACACATCAAGCTCCATAATTATTTGTGGCTTGATTCTCTATCTATGGGATACATAGTGACACCTATAACTCCTTTCTTCAAGAATGGATGTAAGTTTCAACATCCAAAGTGAGGTTATCTTCGACATTAATACCTTCAAGTCCTCCTACCCCAGGTGATAAAATTGTCATGGGCCTCCTCGTCATGTGTAATCCCCAATATGTTACTCAACCCATTAGTGGATCATGATTCCCTCATGACCCAAAATGAGGAAGAATGGGCATATCAATCCATGATCCCACAACCAACATCTTGTAACATGAATGTAAACAGTAACTTGAACATGATGTTGAACTGTAACTGTACCCTATGAAATCAACATGTGATGACCTATGTAATAAATAAGGTATCCATTGTGTAATGAGATGTGATACCTCATGAAAAAAATCATGGTATGTTTCAAGGTGGCTATTATATATCCTCAGTATTAACAATAACATGTGTGTCCAATGTACTTACCACAATGCATTAGATAGTATAGTCTATATCCTTATCACATGATTTGAAACTAAATGATACCTGAGGTCCTCACCAGAGAGGAGACCACCATTTTGAAATTGTTCACCTACCAAAACACATCCTAAAACTATATGTGGTTTTATTAAAATCCACACATGTATTCCACATCCTGAGGATAGTCTCATCACAAACTCATTTGGGGGTCTTTCCTCTAAAATTGTAGCTCAGTCTTTACCTTCCAGTATGCTCATCTAGCACATTCGGGCACATAGAGAAATATATCCTAGAGAATTTAACTACCCATAGATCATTCCCAACATCCAATTTCAATTTTTTCTTCCTTCAATTTGGATCATCATAATCCTCTCGATCTAACAACCCCCCTAACAATAATGGTTTCTAGCCACACTAGCTTACCTACTATCCTACGTAAATTCCCTGAAGGATCATCAGTGACATTTGGAGGCTACTATGTTTTGAATATTGTAAAAAAATTTATCTTGAATCTATTCAACACATCCATGCTTTTTATGGATGAGATAACTTTTTTTAATATGATCAGCTGTCATTTCCTACCCATCAGTCACCTCTTTCTTGGGATCTAATATCAGAAGCCATGATTTATCCACCAACCCACCACTCAGTGTCTTGAATGTATTTATAACACCTATGGTGTTCTCCTCATATTCATTCATGCATTATGATAAAAATTTCATCATCATTGGTAACTTCTAAAGCTAGCTTCCTTTTCCCCTATCTTGATGTCCCTCAATGTAAAGAGAACTCTCTTACACTCCTTGTTTCTCACAACGAGCATAGTGCATGTAGGATTAGATATTTTATAACCTCCTCCAAACCATTTTTGAGTTATTAATGAATTATAAAATTTAATCCCCCTATTTATTTCTAAGCATCATAACCTTTAACTATGTGAAAATTGTCTCAAATATATCTCATGTGACATAGTTCCCCCATTGGGCCTCTCTTCACATCGGGTTTCTGCTATTTTTTACCAAAGAAACCTTACTGGTACACACCTACCCTACCCATAGAACAATAATTATGACCTAAAACTATTTGAAACTCTTATTCATTGATATATGACCTTAAACTAGAAACCCTAGTCTGAATGGAAAGATGTTAAACTACCCAAGAAAATTGGCACATGTGTCTGTTAGGTTGAAAACCAATATTGGAAACTTGACCAAAAGTTATAAACCCATCCACCATGTCTATATAATGACATGTAAAAAATAATGGTTTAAATAAAAAGTTGAAAATCCACTGGGCACTATCACGATCCGTAAAAATAACTTGGTTGTACTCACATGATGCAATGATTCAGGAAGAATTTAGAAGCAAGCGTTAAATTTTCCCCCATTCACGTTGGTTCATATGTCTTAGTCACAAGATATTAAACTATACCACACATGTCTCGACCATGGGATGTTAAAATATATAGAATCATGGTGAATTCTATTTAACCTTAAAAATAATCAATCATGTAATCTATATATGAAATTAAACTAAATTATTAGTATTCTTGATGTAAGACATTAAACTATACTCCCATCGTCCTCATTGCATGACATAAAATTGCAGTGTCTTAGGACCACACCTAAGAATCAATTTTTCCCCTTTGGTGGTGGCCAATTTTGACATAAATCAAGTTCCTTGAAAATCACTTTGAATCTAATATGATTCTTTCATTTAAAGATGATTTTGGCCATTATTCAGAGTGATATGTACACCTAATGTGGATGGAACTATAGTGGTGTAATCCTGTGATTGTTAAACTCCTCTCGAGCACTGCCTCATTCACCCCATTCTTCACTTAACCCTTAATTTGGATCCCCACCACCTTCCACATTTAAATGAGATTCCCTAGATGAAAATGTTTCTTGGCTAAATTTCATCACCTACCATCCTAGGCAATTGATTCAAAAGACTTTCAATGACATTTTTACAAGTCTTATATATCGATCATTGCCAATATCCAACCCTCATTTGAGTGTCCCCATCCATGAATAAATGATAGTTGGATATATCTTTAAAACATGATAAACAGTCATTCGATATCAAACTATCACTCCCTTTTTGTTCTAGATCTTGGATGTCTTGATTCACAGCCTACTTCCTTCACCTTTATTTGGGTATAATTAAATGCCCATGGAGATAATCCACTAGTTAATATATGAAAATTGAGAAACAATGATGGTTATTAAGATATTACTACTATTCAACTAAAGCTTTCCATGTCTGTAAACTCCTGGTGGATAATGAACATGTCCAACCCTAAAAAAAATTTATGTCTGGAACTATTATATGAGTGAGAAATTTATTATCTTCCCTTATTTCTTACATTAATCAGAACTTGTGTGGAATTAGGGTTTTTTTTTGATATTCCCATTAATATGATCAATATGCTTCTAAAAAAATGTAAGCAGTCATATAATTAATGAAAAAACATCAAATTTTTGAGGTGCATCATCCATATGATAGAGCCTCTACATAATTTCAACCAAGGGAAATCCCCCTAAGGTTCGATTTGGGCCAAGTATTTCTATAACAAGAATAAACATTATTGGGAATCCTCCTGGTTTTACTGCCTAATTATAAAATAAAAACATATATTTTAATTACATTTTAATGGTATTAAATGTTCATTTTTGATCTTATGGGCCTGAGTTAGTGCATTTTCATTACGAACATCCATTCTCATCATTTGTGCACTTCATGCCTAATGTACACCAATTTAGACCCAATGAGTCATCTGATTCTAAGGAATGTAATTATCAATATTTTAATTTTATATTTTGGGAATTATATCTAAACTTAAATGTGAACATTTTTCATTCAGGTATCAATGAATGATTCATAAACGATGATGGAGATATTTAGAGATGAAAAGAAACAATTCTGGAGAAGACAGATTGGACACAATCCCACTGATGAGAATGTGGGTCCCACAATACAAGCCTACTGAATCCCAAATTTTTTGGGGGGATAGAATAAATATAGAGAAACAAATCAATCTTCAGGATCTAGTGCTAATTCTTCCTTCATTATGGTAATTTAGACGGCATAATTTAGAAATAAAATTCTGGGCCAGATTCTGCGGCCCAGAAAAACATCCCACTAATTTGATCATATCTCGGAATCCACCACTCCAAATGGGCCCATAGTTTTCATCCGGTTATAAGACATCCGAGGCTCCATTTTATTCTTCTATTTCCCACTCTTATTCGGCCATATAGAAGATCTTACAAGCGCTTCTGTTCGGTGAAGGAATGATGGATGCCACCTCGGGTCAAGGGTGGAAAAATCAACTCTCCCTTACTTTCCACCCACCTATGGCCTATCACAATTAATTTAGGAGACTTGGACTATTGTAGGATAGACCCAAGGGCTCAAAAATTCCTATTTAAGGCAGTTTTGTTGGAGGATTTTAGGATCTTGAGTGCTTTGTTCAATTGTAATGTTATGCTGCAATTTTGTTGTCTCAAATTTGTCTTTCACATGTAAGTTGTTCAATTCACTTTAGTTTCTTAATAAAAGTTCTTCTTATTATCTTATTATGTTGTTCTTCATATCACTTTGATACCGTTGAATCAATGTGTGAATTTATTCACACGAAGCCCTGTGAAATTATTCACACAATGGTGGAGTGATCATTTTATTTTTGTTGTTTTCTTACTTCTACATTTCCTCCCTCATGAGTCTACTTTCCGCTTCCATTGAAACCATGGGATCAATGGAGGGATAACCCACTTATGTATTGATCCAAGGGAGTATAAAGGGGAGGTATTGGATTTTATTTATCACCTCATTAATGTATAATCACTTCTTTAATTGATATTTTTATTTGATGATTTTTAAACTCCATCATCCTTATTGAATTTAAGGCCATACACTTCAAGTGATAATACGAAAATTTACCTTGAAGTGCTCAAAACATTGATCCTTAAAGAGTATAGGTGATTAGTATTAAAGGGTGTATGAATTAAACTAGTAAGTGATGATGTTGTTTTATATCCTTAAATGAACCCATCTCAAATATAAGAAATTGAAATCATTAAAAAGGAAATGCGTCCAATCCACCCCGAGCGATAACCAAGGATCGACTCATTATTTTAAATTGTATTCACTTAAGTCTCTTAGAGTTCCTTTAAACCCATCTAAAATCAAACCAAGTTGGCCACTTCATATCCAAAAATAGTCCATATAATTTACGTGTCTATAGGTTACTTCTTAGGTCTCTGAGGATTCGACAACCCAAGCTAAACTACAAGGACTGTCTTACCTTCTTCTCTTGGGTAAATTTGAGCGAGAATAAAATTTTGGCACCATTTCGAGGGACCAAAGTAAGTCATCTAAACACCCATTCTATTATCCCCCATTTCTTCTTTTCTCATCCAAATTCTCTTATCTTTTCCCTTTCTCGTTTTTTTTTCTTTTAGCGCATGTCCGCCTACACCCCCGATCAATCAAATCGTCTAGTTAGGGTGGATAGTCCTGGGGTTTGGGAGTCAAGTACACCAAGGGAACTCGTTCCATTAGATCCTAATCTTCCTAATAATCTAGATTCCAAAATTGAGCCCATTTCAATGGAAGGTCTTCAAAGAAACCAACTCATAGACCCAGGTGGAAACCAAAAATTGATACCCAAATGAGGCATCCCCAAACACGGGGAATGTGGTCGATCAAACAATGAATGACTATCTCACACCTTCTTGGACCAATGCCCCCTCATGCATTAGACACAATTCCCTAGGATATTTCAACTACATATTTAAACCTCATTTCCTAAACCATCTTCCCACATTCCATGGAATGGAGTCCGAGATTCCCTACCTTCACATTAAGGAGTTCAATGACATTGTAGAAACCATGTGTCCCCCACATCAACTAGAATCAGCTAAGATGAGTCTTTTCCTTTTTCTTTAAAGGATCGAGCTAAAAATTGGCTAAACAATTTGAGACCATCATCCATAAACTCATGGGACCAACTACAAAGAGAATTCTACAAAAAATACTTTCCCCACCCCAAAACAATTTCACTTAAAAAGAGCATCCAAATATTTTTTGAAAAACAGGGAGAGTCATTCTATGAAACATGGGAGAGGTTCAAAGACACTCTAAACATGTTTCCACACCATGGTTTTTCTATTCCTGAACAAGTGAGAATTTTCTATGAAGGTTTGGGTCCGGGGAACAAACAATTCATTGACATGATGCGTAATGGAACATTTAAAAACAATGCCCCAAATGATGCTTACGAGTATCTAGAAAGTCTTTCTAAACAAAAACAAACATGGGGAACTTTACCTTATTCTGAAAATCCACAAATAAATACTGGAATTCATACACTTAGAGAAGAGGAAATCCTTAGGGCTAAACTCGCAGCACTCTCTAGGAAGTTTGAAGAGATAGACCTTCGGAAAGTCCATGAAATCCAGACTGTAGACCTTGTTTGTAGAATTTGTGACAAACATGACCATAAGACAGACAACTTCCCAACCATTCCATCCATCAAGGATGTTCTTTTAGGAGGACCTGTAGCAGAAGTAAATGCTTTGAACTTTCAAAATCCTCAATACCAAAACAACTTCAACCCAAGGTATAATGACCACCCAGGATTCCGCTGGAAAGATAACCAACAACCTAGCCAACCACAGGGAAAAAATCCTTACCCCCACTAATTCCAAACCCATAACCAGTTCCAAACCCAACATATCCAATACCAATAGCCACCAATACATTTTAAACAAACCATCCCACCTCCAAAATATCTTCCTGGGATAAACCAACCTACTCAAGAACCCACCCAAACTGTTCCACAAAGCCTACTAGAACAACTGTGCAAACAAATGGAAAGGATGAACTCAGAAGTCTCTTCCCTTAAACAAGAACTTCAAACCATAAAAACTGGAAAGGCACCCACGCCTACTCAGGCGGTGCCATCCTCAACTTCAAGGGGAGAGTCAACTTGCACTTAAACAACTCATGAACAACTAAAGGTTGTGACTGTTTTAAGAAGTTGGAAATCAATTGAAAAACATGAATAACTAATTCAGAACCCACCTGAAGATTCAAACATGGATCAAAATTCAAATGAACCAAATGATCTAACTGAAAAACATGATAACATTGTCAAAGAAACAACTCTTCAAAAAACAACCCCACAACCTACTCCATTTCCTCAATGCATGAGGGGGGAAACCAAGCCTGAATTGAGTGAAACATTGAGGGAAATCTTCTCACAATTCAAGTTGAAAATTCCTCTTCTCGATTCCATCCAAACCATACCTGCCTACTTAAAGTACCTTAAGGACTTGTGCACTTTTAAAAGAAAATTTTCACATAAAAACCAAGTCCTTTTGGCTGCTAATGTGAGTACCACCATTCAAGGGACCATTCCTCCTAAGTTGAAAGACCCAGGTTGCCCTTACATCAATGTTGAACTAGGAGAAATCAAAGTTGTCAAGGCCTTGTGTGATCTAGGTGCTAGTGTCAATCTCATCCCATATGTTGTGTACTGCCAGTTAGGCCTAGAAGAACTCCAACCCACATCTGTTACACTTCAACTTGCTGATCGTAGCATTCGGGTTCCAAAGGGGATTTTAAAGGAAGTTATGGTAAAGGTTAAAAACTTCATCTACCCTGCTGACTTCATTGTCCTTGAAAACCATCCAAAATTAGGAAATAAGGAACAAACCCCAATCATCATTGGTCATTTTTTTCTTGCAAAAAACACCTCTGTTATCCGAGTCCGAAATGGTAACATGACCATCACCTTTGGGAACATGAGTCTAGACTTGAACATCTATAATGTAAGCTCATAAATAGGGGATGACAAGGAAATTCATGAAGTAAACCTGATATGAAGCATTGATAATGAATCCATAGAACATCAAGGAATATTTGATGGATTTTTAAGTTAGGATGATATTGATTTCCTTTGTTCATATGAAGGAAGTTTATCTCTTTGGCTTGAATCATTTTTAAATTGCTCTTATAATTAAGTATTAGGTCCAACAATCAGTGAAACCTTTCTGCAAACCACATTCATGGAGACCGATCAATCTTCCTTCCCTAAATCTGATCAAGCCAATCTAGTAGCTGAAACTTCTACATGTGGGGAATCAATCCTATCTAAAACTTTAGGAAATAAAATTGATCGTGATCTAATGTCCCAATCTTCTACTGAAATTCTGAACCAACCTGATCTTGAATTGAAGGAACTTCCTGCTGCACTAAAGTATGCCTTCCTAGGGGACAATCAAACACATCCTATTGTCATTTATTCTTATCTTGAATCCAATCATGAGAGGATGCTTCTAGATGTCCTTAGGAAACATAAGAAAGCCATTGGTTGGACCCTATCTGATATTCCCGGGATTAGCCCACTTGTTGGGACTCATAGGATTATTCTGGAATCTGATTCAAATCCATGTCATTAACCTCAATGGTGACTCAATCCTAATCTCATGGAGGTAGTAAGGAAAGAACTTCTGAAATTGTTAAAATATGGTATCATATATCCCATAGCTGAGAGTGAGTGGGTGAGCCCAATCCAAGTGGTTCCAAAAAAGGCTGGAATCACAGTGATAACCAATGAGGATGGAGAGATTCTTCCAACAAGGATGAGTAGTGGATGGAGGGTCTGCATTGACTATAGGAAACTAAACTCATTCACCAAGAAGGACCATTTCCCCTTACCATTCATTGACCAAGTCCTTGAGAGAGTGGCAGTTCATGCATTCTACTATTTCTTAGATGGGTACTCGGGGTATAATCAAATTGAGGTCTCTCTAGAGGATCAAGGGAAGACTACATTCACATGACCATTTGGTACCTTTTCCTTCAAACGCAAGCCCTTTGGTTTATTCAATGCTCCTGGAACCTTCCAGTAGTCCATGATAGGAATCTTCTCAGACATGGTAGGGTATTTTATTGAGGTCTTCATGGATGAATTCTCTGTGTTTGGGGATACTTTTGAGGGATGTCTATGGAATGTCGACAGAGTCTCGTCAAGATGTGAAGAAAAAAATCTGGTCCAAAACTGGGAAAATGCCATTTCATGGTTAAAGAGGGACTAGTTCTAGGACATATGGTTGTCAGGTAGGGGGATTGAAGTTGATAAATACAAGGTTGACAACATTAGTCACCTTCCATCACCCAAAACTTTCAAGGAAGTGAGGTCTTTCTTAGGACATGCTGGTTTCTATAGAAGATTCATCAAGGACTTTAGTTCAATCTCTCATCCCCTTTGTTCTCTCCTAGTAAAGGATGCTCCATTTGTTTGGACAGAAAGCTGTGAGGGTTCATTCTCAACCCTCAAATTCTCTCTCACCTCTCCTCCCATTATGAAATCACCAAATTTGAACCTTCCTTTTTAACTTATGTGTGATGACAGTGACTTTGCTGTTGGAGCTGTGTTAGGACAACGCTGTGATAAAACCCCTTATGTCATTTCTTATGCAAGAAAATCCTTAAATGATTCCCAAATAAACTACACCACTACTGAAAAGGAGTTACTTTCTATTGTGTTTGCTTTAGAGAAGTTTAGGTCCTACCTTTTAGGATCCCCCATCACTGTTTTCACTGACCATTCTGCACTAAAATACCTCTTCCAAAAACAAGATGCCAAGGCTAAACTAATTAGGTGGTTCCTTATCTTACAATAATTTGAACTCACAATCAAGGATAAAAAGGGCATTGAAAATTTTTTAGCTTATAACCTCTCTAGGATGGAATTCAAAGACAACTCAAATCACCTTTTTGTGTCTGATTCATTTCCTGATGAACACCTATACTCTGTGAGTGACTGCCCTTGGTATGCTGACATAGCCAATTTCTTAGTTATAGGAGTCATTCCAAAATTCTTAGGGACTCAAGATCAAAGGAAATTCATTTCTGATGTTAGACACTATGTGTTTGATGATCCATACCTCTATAAGTTCTGCCCTGAACAAGTCATTAGGAGGTGTGTCCCAGAATCTGAACAAGAGTCCATTCTTAAATTCTATCATAGTGAGGCATGTGGAGGTCACTTTTCCTCTAAGAAAACATCTTCTAAGATTCTTCAATGTGGTATCTTTTATCCCACCCTCTCAAGGGACCCTTACACATTTTTTCAATGTTGTCCTAGGTGTCAACAAGTAGGGTCCATCACAAAACTAAATCAAATGCCACTCACTCCCATCTTAGTGGTTGAAATATTTGACTGTTGGGGAATTGATTTCATGGGTCCCTTCCCAAACTCTAGGGGATACCTCTACATACTCTTAGATGTTGATTATGTCTCAAAATGGGTTGAGGCCATTCCCACTAAGTCCAACGATCATCATGTTGTGATTCGATTTCTAAAAGAGAACATATTTTCTCGATTTGGAATTCCTAGGGCTATAATTAGTGATTGAGGAACCCATTTCTGCAACCGTCCATTCTCTTCACTCATGTCTAAGTATGGGATTTCTCGCAAAGTATCCATTGATTACCACACACATACCAATGGTCCAGCTGAGTTATCCAATCGTGAAATCAAGCAAATTCTTGAAAAAACTATCAACCCCTCTTGGAAAGATTGGTATGAGAAACTCTTAGATTCTCTTTGGGCCTATCAAACTGCATATAAAACCATTTTAGGAATGTCCCCATATAGATTGGTTTATGGAAAAGCATGCCATTTTCCTGTTGAAATTGAGCATAAGGACTTTTGGGCAATTAAGAAAATGGATTATGACCTCTCATTGGCCGGAACAAAAAATAAATTAGATCTCAACGAACTGGAGGAACTAAGGATGGAGGCTTATGAAAATTCAAGGATCAATAAAGCTAGAGTTCAAGCCTACCAATCTAGGAATATCAAGGTCAAACATTTTGAACCGGGAAAACTTGTGCTCTTTTATAGTTCAAAACTTCCTTTACACTCGAGAAAGTTAAGGTCTAGATAGTCAGGTCCTTTCATAGTGCATCATGTATACCCCCATGGGGCAGTAGAGATTGAAGATCCCACTAGTGGTCACATTTTCAAGGTCAATGGTCAAAGGTTAAAAACATTCATTGAATCATTCAATAAACAGGAAATAGATGTTTAGTTCATTGATCCAATCTATGAAGCAGGAATAAAATTGATAAATTTAGGATCTATGTCGGGCTAACGACGTTAAACAAAGCATTACACGGGAGGCAACCCGTGGTTTTTATGTTTCGAATCTTTCTGAATCATCTTTATTTTTCAACTAAGATTAATTAATCATTTTTATATTTAAAAATAAAAAAATAAACTTTTGACTTGTTATTATATTATGAGTATGGATGGGTATGAAAGGGGATCACTATATT